>JAZHEH010001810.1:3901250-5201666 GCA_036589455.1 Ateles fusciceps
GTCTCCAGTCTTATTTCTTTTTTCTTTCTTTCTCTTTATTTCTTTCTTTCTCTTTCTTTCTTTCTTTCTTGCTTTCTTTCATCTTTATCCAGATAAGACTACAGTGAGACTTCTTTTTTTAAGTGTGTCCTCCATAGCAGTCTGGCTTTTTACATGATAGGTATGGAGAATGACTTGGGTCTGAATCTCCAGAGGCCCGGGAGATGGTCAACTGAGACCTAAACCCCAGCAATTAGACTTGAGATTCAGGATTCAGGAATATGGGGCATTAGTTCTTCCCTGCAGTCTCCTCTAAAAAGTAACCATTAAGGAGGAGCATGAGACTCCCTGGCATCCCAAGGACAGGCCACCTGTCCAGAGCTCTGCTCCCAGCTCCCAGCCAGGGCCCCTCAGGCAGGCCCTGGGAAGAAGGAGCAGGCAGCAGACAGGTGTGGCCTGGATACAGTTTTAAAAAGATTTTCTGAGTCTTTCTCTCCCTCTTTCTCTTATTTCTCCAGGGTTCCTTTTAAGTAAGGCAACACTTACATGGCAGCTATGACAAAAGAAACTCAAAGTGTTGAACAAAATGGAACGGACTTGCGCATCCTCTGCTCTCTCTCCCAGCTGCAGAATCAGTCTCTTTAACTCCTTCCGGCCTTAAAGACATTCTCAATCCCTTCCTCTTAGTGAATTCAATTCCTCAATCTTCCTCTTTTCTTTCATTAATAAAAGGACTTCTGTAAAGAAAAGTTGGTATTCCTCTTCTTGGTCTCCCATTCTTCACTCCTGGCACTCTGCCTTTGATTTTCAACCCTGTAGAAACTCTCTCTTTCTTTCTCAGCAAGAACAGCAGTGGTTCAGGTGAGTCACAGTGCTACTTCTTCTCCTTAAATTCTTACATCCTTGGCCTAATGCAGGCACCTCTTTTTGGGGCAAGAGAGAGAAGAAAGGAACCCTTGAGCTCCCTCCCCATTTCTCTCCCAGGCACGCTCTCTTAGGCATCTCTTTGCCTTGCTGGAATAGTTTTCTATGGCAATTGCTCTACCTCCTAAGCTGCAGCAGAGGCAAACAGGAGGCTCCCGGCCCTTTTCTTCCCCAGTCTTTAGGGAGGGGAATAGTAGCCCAGCTCTCACCTCCCTTAGGAGGAAGCATGGGAACAGAAGTCATTCTTCAAGAATCAACTCCCAGGAGGCCCATCCCCCCTCCTCACTGACTGCTCACCTTATTGTAGTTGATTGCGTTGGACTTCTTCAAAAGTTTGGTTGTCAGGCTCCAGGGGTTGGCAACACAGTTTAGGATGTAGACTCTTTGGAAACTCCTGTTTTCAGCTGTGCAGTGTCTATTCCTAGAGAACAAGATACGTTTCACTCAACCAAGGTGACACTTACATGGGAATCATTCATGTAGTTGTTCTATGATCTCTTGATAACAACAGCTTCTTGAGAGGGTAAACTGTGCCTTAGCACACTTAGTATCTTACATGTCTCCTACAATGCTACCTTGCATGAAAAAAAAATGCATCGTGAGTTCCTAGGAAAGGCGGCATGGATCCCAGCAGATCGGATCCACTCTGGATTACGCTGGCTTCAGTTTATGACTCCCTGCACATGTAATATAATGGTCATGGCAAGAATAATGATGAGCACCAGGAAGCTGAATCTCTGAAAGACATCAGGCAAAGGTTTTATTATCATCATTATTACTGTTGTTATTAAACTTTTAATCTTGGGATAATTGTGGATTTACATGCAGTTGAAAGAAATATCCTATCATGGTAACATTCTTTGAAACTCTACTATGATTTTGTTTTGTTTTGTTTTATTTTGAGACAGAGTCTTGCTGTGCTGCCCAGGCTGGAGTGCAATGGTGCAATCTCAGCTCACTGCAACCTTTACCTCCCAGGTTCAAGCAATTCTCCTGCCTCAGCCTCCTGAGTAGCTGGGATTACAGGCATGTGCTACCATGCCAGCTAATTTTTGTATTTTCAGTAGAGACGCGGTTTCGCCATGGCGGTCAGGCTGGTCTTGATCTCCTGATCTCATGATCCTCCCTCCTTAGCCTCTCAAAGTGCTGGTATTACAGGCGTGAGCCACCGCACCTGGCCTCTACTATGATATTTTGATCAGGGTATTAACAGTGCAATGTAAAAATGCAGAATATTCCGTCACCATAAGGATCCCTCCTGTTGTCTTTTTAGAACTTTGCCCACTCTTTCCCTCTCCCACCTAATTCCTAACACTGGCAAACACTACTCTGTTCTCTATGTTTATAATTTTATCACTTTAGGAATGTCATATAAATGAAACCATATAGGACAACTTTTTACACCTTGCTTTTCTCACTCTGTAATTATCTGGAGATTCATGCAGGCTTTATGGTATCTATGGTTCCTTCTTTTTCATTGCTGAGTAGTATTCCATGATGGAGGCTCTGAGTACGTTTAGCCATTCACACATTGAAGGACATCAGTTGTTCCCAACTATATACTATTATGAATAAAGTTGTTATGAACATTATCATACAGGTTTGAGTGTGTGTGAACATAAATCTTCATTTCCCTGAGATAAGGGCAAAAGGGTTTTCACTCTCAGTGTAGCTGTTGGGGACAGAGATGTTTTATATTGCCTGAAAACTAAGAAAAATAACTTCTGAGAAAAAAGAAGAAAGAACAGGAAGAACCGAACAATGTGTCAACCTCCTCATGTTGTGGTGGTGCAAAAAAAAACCCACAAAAACCATATTGCTGAGTTCATTTGTATTTCACAGTCTACATCTCAGTATTCTCTTCATCTATGCAGACACAAACGGGAATAAAAATAGCTAGAGAAGCAGAAATACAATCTGTGAAGCCTCTACTTTAAGATTAATTTTAAGACACAAAACTGAGAACTCTGCAATTACTCTATCACTTGTGATAACAGTAATGACAGTAGAATGGGAATGTCTGGTCATACCACTATAAGGAGTGCCTCTGGGTACTAATAAGGGGAGTGATTTACATCAGGGACCTGCTATAAAAGCTGACGCATTGATATGGTTTGGATCTGTGTCACCACCGAAATCTCACATTCCGTTGTAATCCCCAAAAATGGAAGTGGGGTCTCGTGGAAGGTGATTGAATCATGGGGGTGGATCCTTCATAAATGGTTTAGCACCATCCCTTTGGTGCTGTTCTCCTGAGAGAGTTACCATGAGATCCGATTGTTTAAAAATGTGTGACACCTCCCCATCCTCTCTCCCTCCTGCTCTGGCCATGTAAGATGGGCTAGCTCCCGCTTCGCCTTCCACCATGATTGTAAGTTTCCTGAGGCCTCCCCAGAAGCCAGGCAGATGCCAGCATCATGCTTCTTGTACAGCCTGTGGAACCGTGAGCCAATTAAACCTCTTGTCTTTATAATCTTACCCAGTTTCAGGTATTTCTTTATAGCAGTGGGAAGACAGACTAACAGACTCATAGTGATTATGCAGCAGGTATTAAACTCCCAAAGAAAGGACATCTTCTGAATACAAATTCATTTCATTTATTAAAAGAAGAAATTTTAAGAAAATTTTACTTTTGTATTAATTATATAGTATGATGCCTCTAAAAATATAAGCAAAGGGCCCACATGTCAATCAAAAGCATAAAAGCACAATCAAAACTTACATTGAAGGCAATGAGCAGAGATTTGTTCCCTGCATTAAACCAAATTTATTCTTGTGGAGAAAAAACTTGAGAAACAGCCTCAAAATACAGAAGAAAGGATAAAGAAGTAAAAATATAATAGATAATATGTGGAATAATTTTAACAGAAAGCCTAACCATGTTCCCAAAGAGGAAAGAAAACCAATGAAGCAGAAACAGTAACTGAATAGAGAAAAGAATTTTGAAAAACAGCTTTTCAAATCTCGTAAGACTTGAATGCAAAAAGCAATATTGCCAATCAAAGTCAACAAATTTAACTGAAAGGTGGCAACATCTAGACTTACCTGACTACATTTTTAAAAAGTAAAATCCTAGAACAGAATTTTACAGATATTTATGGGAAAAAACCCAAATGTGTAATCTGTCAATAAATAAAACCACAGAATCCTCTGCAATTTCAAACTGAAGAGAATTAACTTGTCTTGAAAAATAAAAGCAATAATATATAGCCTTTAATAATTTTTATCCAGAAAATTCACAATTGCTATTACAAATATAACTTATATTGAAAATCCTGAAAGCAGGAGTCTGAAAAGTATTCCTAATGCATAATCTCTTATAATACAATATCATATTGCACTTTCTAAAATTATAACTTGTGTTTTTAAGATTCCAGACACAGACTCATATTTAAGAAAGACAAAGCTTTGTTAAAGAATGTTGGATAGGTGATGAGGGTTAATATCAGATAATATATAGAAAATAATAATTCCTTCAAATTTTTCACATGAATTTGAAATCATACTTAAATCATAATGTTAAGGTGTGGTTACAATCTCAGATAAAATTATAGAAGATCGGGTGATGTTGGAGTAGCAAGGCAAAGCTTTAAAATTCTCACCTTCCATAAAAAAGAAAAACATGCTTGGTTATTCTTTCACCATAAACATTTGTAAACACAGTTTCAATTTTTTTTGGTAAAAGCTATAAAGTAAATACTGGTAAAACTAAAATAAGATTTTTAATTCCAAGTTCCTAAAGAAGATCGTGGAGCAGAAGGTGACTGGGATTTAAAAGGACCTTCTGGGCCGGGCGCAGTGGCTCACGCCTGTAATCCCAGCACTTTGGGAGGCCGAGGCGGGCGGATCACGAGGTCAAGAGATCGAGACCGTCCTGGTCAACATGGTGAAACCCCGTCTCTACTAAAAATACAAAAAAATTAGCTGGGCGTGGTGGCGCGCGCCTGTAGTCCCAGCTACTCGGGAGGCTGAGACAGGAGAATGCTTGAACCCGGGCAGCGGAGGTTGCAGTGAGCCAAGGTCGCGCCACTGCACTCCAGCCTGGCGCCTGGTGACTGAGTGAGACTCTGTCTCAAAAAAAAAAAAAAAAAAAAAAAAAAAAAAAGGACCTTCTGCCACCCCAGAATTTGGTGGCTATTTTTGCAGCAGGTCCAGAGGCTTCCTAAAGCTTCTATGCTGTTGTAATTATCACCAACTTAACTACTTTACAATCAATCAGTGCCCATTAGGGTCACTGTATGTTTGACCTTGGGGTGAAAATGTGTTTTTTAAATTTATATCTAAACAACTCCATTGGTCTGGGAGAGTTGGAGATCAATTTTTTGGGGGGTGGGGAGAGTAAAAAAATTGTCTTTTTTTCTTAAAGTACACAACATAATATGTGAATACATTCTTATTGAAAAGAGTCAAGGATACATAAATACACTGAGCAAAAGTCAACTTTCATTTCTCTGCCTAATTCTATTCATCATCTTATTCTTACCCACTGGCAATATCTTAACATAACTTAACATCTTTTCTTTTCTAGACACATACACACACTTTTAAAAAAAGAAAAAAACCAGCCAGGTGCGGTGGCTCACACCTGTAATCCCAGTACTTTGGGAAGCTGAGATGGGTGGATCACAAGGTCAGGAGTTTGAGATCGGCCTCGCCAACATAGTGAAACCCCATCTCTACTAAAAATACAAAAATTAGCTGGGCATGGTGGTGCATGCCGGTAGTCCCAGCTACTCAGGAGGCTGAGGCAGAACCACTTGAACCCAGGAGGCAGAGGTTGTGGTGAGCCAAGATCACCCCACTACACTCCAGCCTGGGTAACAGAGTGAGACCTTGTCAAAAGAAAAAAAAAAGTTATTTTGAGATAATTGTATAATTCTAGGTTTACATGCAGTTGTAATAAACACAGCAGAGAGACCGTGGTTGTTCCCCCTGTGGTGACATCTTTCAATTTTTTTGGGGGGGGGGGGGGATGGAGTCTCATTTTGTCACCTGGGCTGGAGTGTAGTGGCACAATGTTAGCTCACTGCAACCTCTGCCTCCAAGGTTCAAGGGATTCTCCTGCCTCAGCCTCCAGAGTAGGTGGGATTACAAGTGCCCACCACCACGTCTGGCTAATTTTTTTATATTTTTAGTAGAGATGGGTTTCGCCATGTTGGCCAGGCTGGTCTTGAACTCCTGACCTTAGGTGATCCACCCAACTTAGCCTCCCAAAGTGCTGGGATTACAGGAGTGAGCAACCCTGCCTGACCTGGCATCTTGCATAATTTTAACACAGCATAAGAACCACAAAATTGACAATGACAATGATGGGGCTCAGGACACATCACCCCAAAATATGCGTCTTTGGCATACGGATTATTTTGAGCTGATTATTTTGGGAAAAGGCAGGCACAGGAAAAGCTTTGAAAACAGAGTTCCTTTTGTAAGGGAAATTGATGTCTATAAAGGAAATCTCTTTTTGTAAAGGTGTCTCCCTCTGTGCACCAGGAAGAGGAGAATGACTAAATCACTAAAGACTCTAATCAATGGAGAAGACTTAAATTTGATAACAAACCTTACCCTGTCTTTATGGTGCTCTTCCTGGCCATCTCACCTTAACCAGAACTTTGCCCACATCCTCCTATGTTTCAGTGAGTGATGGTATTTAAGCCTGAAGACAACCCTTTGAGATCTACTCTAATTTACTCATCTCTCTGGGTATCTTTTATGTATACATGAGGTATCTGTAAACTTGTAACCATCCAGTGGGTTCACCTTGCCTGCTGCCTAGACAGAGTTGATTTATCAAGAGAGGGGGAATTGCAATAAAGAAAGAGTAATTCACGCAGAGGTGGCTGTGCGGGAGAGTAGAGTTTTGTTATTACTCACATCTGTCTCCCAGATCATTCAGGGGGTCAAAGTATTTAAGGACAACTTGATGGGTGAGGGGGAAGCCAGTGAGCCAGGAGTGCTGACGGGTTAGGTAGCAGATGAAATCATGGGAAGTTGAAGCTGTCCCTTGCACTGAGTCAGTTCCTGGGTGGGGGCCACAAGGTCAGATGAGCCAGTTTATCAACCTGGGTGGTGCCAGCTGATTCACCAAGTGCAGGGTCTGCAAAATATCTCAAGCACTGATTTTAGGAGCAGTTTCAGGACGGTCAGAATCTTGTAGCCTGCAGCTGCATGAATCCTAAACCATAATTTCTAAACTTGTGACTAATGTGAGTCCTACAGAGTTAGTCTAGTCCCCAGGCAAGAAGGAGGCTTGTTTTGGGAAAGGGCTGTTTTTGTCTTTGTTTTAAACTGTAAACTATAAACTAAGTTCCTCCCATCATTCAGCCTACTCCCAGGAAGGAACAAGGACAGCTTAAAGGTTAGAAGCAAGAGGGACTCAGGTTAGATTTCTTTCATTGTTTCAGTCATAATTCTGCAAACGTAGTTTCAAACTTGTTTTTCTCTTGTTAATCTGTCTTTTGTTATAAGAAATTCCGGCTAAGAACTCATGAAGAATAGAGGAAAAAGTTATTTTTCTCCCTTACAGTCCAGTGTACTCAGATTTCTCCAGTTTTACGTGCTTTCATGTGTGTAGGTATTTAGTTCCACGCAACTTTATCACGTATGTAGATTTGTTTGACCACCACCAAAGTCAAGGTACACAGCAGTTCCACACACACTGTTTAAGCTTTTTATCGAAGCGTGTCAACCTAAAATAACAACAGACAAAGTGGTTCTTTAAAGAAATTAGTTTACTCAGAAGTAGCAGAGGAATTATAATTTGGAATACATGTGCTATAGCAAACTATAAGTGCATCTGGGGAAGTTGAGGCTAGGGAAACTTTTAAAGTCAAAGAGGAGAAGTATATGCAGGTTGTTTTGAAACAAAATTCATTGTCTACAGAGGCTTATCACAGGCAGTGATGTGTGTACTGGCCATTTTTAGGAAAGGGTCTTCATAGAAGTGACCCTGACTTCAAGGTTGTGATTTAATAAGGCTGCTTAAAAGGTTTCAATTAAGACTGGCTGTTATTGGAAAGGTGTTCTCATAGGAGTGACCTTAACTGTAAAGTGTGGTTTGGCGGATTCTCTGATCATTCTTGCTATCAGACAAATACGCATGAAGACCCTCCCTTCAAGACCTCCCAACTCCATTTTATTAGGATTTGACATAAGTGTCTTCCCAAGAGTATTAATGTGATTTTCATCAGTGATTTATTTATGAAGATCCTAGTTCTAAAGTAATATTAGGAGAGCCACCCTATGACTTGAGCTCTACCAGAGGGAAGAATTTATATTGGTAAAATCCTTTTCAAACTTCTTTGACTTAATCTTCTTTTAATTTACAGCACATTTTGGCTAGATCAGATAGAGTTATAACTGGTAGCCATCTATCAATCATACTCCTGTGTGCATACAAACACACACAAATTTCACTTAAGTGACCCACATTGGGCACTGTTTTATGATTCTAACCTAATAACTAAAAATACAGGGAGAAGGGAGAAGGATAGAGGGAGAAAAGATAGGAAGGAGAAACAGAGAGAGCGAGAAACAGAGTGAGAGAGAGATGGAACCATTTTCTCAACATATTTCTCAAACATTTCTTTAGCTACATTCTGTTATTCAGGAATTGCAAGGATGAATTAAAACTTCTACACATAAACTTACAGTTTTGATGAACTATAAACAATTTAAATAAATTATCAGAGAAAAATGTTACCGTTAGCAGATTCTGTTACCAAAACGTTACCATTTTAATTCTGAGAATTTTTGCAAGTATAATATACATTTAGAAAAGCACCCATATCCTAAGTGGACAAATAGATACATTTTCACAAATGGAAATTCACCATGTAACCAACAAAGAGATTAAGAAACAAGCACCTGCAGAAGACGTTTTCATACTCCCACCAGTCACTGTTTGTTAAGGGTAACCGCAATCCTATATAGAGTATAACGGCACTGATTAAGTTTTGCCATTTCTTAAAGTAAACATGGAATTGTGATATATTCTCTTTTCACTCAGCATTGACTTCCTTCTGTGAAAGCAAAATAGATCTTGGGACCCCAAACTCACGAAGCCAAAGGGAGAAGTCAGGCTGGGAACTGGGTCATGCACACCTGCCTCCCATTTTGGTTCCTAAATAAGATGGCTACAAAGATGAAAAGCTACATACCTCCCTCACATTTTGCCCACCAGGAAATTCCTTTTGGGCCCCAAGATTCTTACCCTAAAGTGTTTCTGTTAAAATTCACCATGGCAATGTAAATTGATAGCTTATCTTCACAGGTATGAGGACATAGGACAGAACTCAAAGTCATCCCTCTGCCCACCTGAGACAACTGCATGTCAAATTGTTTCTTCTGCCTTATTGTCTGTGTTATCTTATGTATAAACGCGGATTCACTGAGCCAGACAGAGGCATGAATGGCTATTTTCCCCTAACCCCCTCTCACAGGAAAATCCAACCCTTTTCCCTTTAAATATTGAAGCCCTCAAAATCGTCTTTAGAGAAAGGCACAGAGCTGTCTCCTTGGCACATCCTTAGCTTTGGCAAATAAACCTCCTAAAATGATTGAGACTTCCGTTGGTCATTTGCCTTGATTGACACTTCAAATATGACTTCTTTCATGCAACATTATGTTTGTGAATTTTAATGATATTCTTGCATGGAGCTGTAGATTATTCATTCAATAACTGTGTGGTATTGTACTCTGTGAATACACTACAATTTATTGATCCATTCTAGTGTTGCTGAGCCTGTGGACAGGTTCCAATTTGGAGCTACTTTGAACAGGGCTGCTATGAATATTTTAATAAATGTATTTTGGTAAATACATGTGTACATTTCTGCTAAGTGTGTACCGAGGAGTGTAGTTTCTGGGTAATGAGGTGTATGTATTCAGCTTATTAAATACTGAGGATCAGTTTTCCATTGCCAGTGTACACCCGCACCAGCAGCATATAAGAGTTCCAAGTTGCTTTGCTTGCCTGCCACTCAGTATTTCAGTCTTTTTTATTTTCTCCATTCTGTTGTTCACACAGTAGTATCCCTTTGTGATTTCACTTTTTGTTTTCTTGATAACTTATACAGCTGCACAGTTTTTTATATATGTGGGTGCTATTTGAATACCCTCATTTACAAAGTATCTATTCAAGTCTTTCAGTGATTTTTCTATTGAATTGTCCCTTTAACTTATTGATTCGTAGGTGTTATTTATTGCTGATACAAGTCCTTTGTTGAGTATAATGTAATGCCAACATCTTCTCCAAGTCTCCATACCATCTTTTCACTCTTCTAATGAGGCGTTAGTTAATAAAAGATTCGTAATTTTAATATAGATCAATATTGATTAGTTTTTGCTGTAGGTTAATGCTTTCTTTATCCTATTTAAGAATCTTTGCCTATTCTACTCGTAAAGATCTAGTCTTTTGTTTTTTTCTAAAAGTGTTATAAATTGCCTTTCTCGTGCAGATTTGAAACGTGTCTGGAATTGATATTTTTATGTATGGTGTGAGATAGGTGTCAAGATACATTTTTTTCCATATGGAAAGCCAATCCATCCAGCAACGCTTCTTGAAAAGTTTATTCACCTCTTAACTCCCAAACTTGTCATGTCACTTTTATCATAAATCAAACGGCTTCATACATGTGGTCTGTTTCTGGACCTTATCCTGTGCTGGCAGTCCACTGACTATCGGTTCATATGTCAATATTGCATCCCCTTCAGGCTTTCAGCATAGCAGGTTTTGAGAGCTGTAGCTCAAGTCTCCTCGTTTTTCTCTTCATGACTGCCTTACATGTTAGTCTGTTCTCACACTACTATAAAGGTACCTGTGGCTGAGTTGTTTATTTTTAAAAAAAGATAGGGGTCCAGTTTCTGCTTTCTGCACATGGCTAGCCAGTTTTCCCAACACCATTTATTAAACATGGAGTCCTTTCCCCATTGCTTGTTTTTGCTGGGTTTGTCAAAGATCAGATGTTTGTAGATGTGTGGTGTTTCTTCTGGGGTCTCTGTTCCGTTCCATTGGTCTATGTCACTCATAGGTTGAACAATGAGAACATGTGGACTCAGGGGAGAGGAGCATCACGCACAGGGGACAGTTGGGGGGGGTAGGGGAGAGACAATGGGGGGGTGGGGAGGGAGGGGAGGGTGGGGAGGGGATAACATGGGGAGAAATGCCAGATACAGTATGCACCTAAAGTAAAATAAATAAATAAAAAATAAACAAAATTTAAAAAAAGAGGTTTAATTGGTTTACAGTTCTGCCAGGTATACAGGGAGGCCTCAGGAAACTTACAATTGTGATGGAAGGCGAGGGGGGAAGCAGGCAGGCCTTCACACGGTAAAGTGGGAGAGAGAACAAAGCGGGAGGTGCTACGCACATTTAAAGAACCAGCTCCTGTGCGAACTCTATTGTAAGAACAGCAAAGGGGCTGCCCACCCCCATGATTCAATCACCTCCCACCAGGCCCCTCCTTCAACACTGGGAATTACAGTTTGACATGAGATTTGGGTGAGGACACAGAGCCAAACCGTATCACCTTGGCTCTTGTTGATGAGGGCCAGGCCTGGCAGGGCTGGAGCAGGGTGTGAAGGCCTTGGTGGACACTAAGGAAGAGGTGTGTCTGAGAGCAGATTAAAATTTTAAAAAGTTGGCTTTGGTCACAGTGCAGGGTATATGGGATGGTTAGACCAGCAGAGGAGCTACTGCCATAGTCCATGAAGGTTGCAATAGTCATAGAGTCCATGCCTCCTCTCTGGACACTGAGCCCCCTGCTCTCTGCTCAGCGGCACTGGCTTTTCTTAGCCCCTCATTCTGCCCATATGCTCCTTCCTGCCTCTAGGCCTTTGCCCTTGTGGTTACATTTGCCTGAAACTCCATCCATCATTTTTGGCCTCGTTCCTGCCCCTCACCCTTTAGATTTCAGCTCAGATGACTTTTCCATAGGAAGCCTTTCTTGGTAAGTATGATGTAATGACAATGATAACAACCGCAGCAATAAAAGTCATGCACATTTTCATTCAATGGCTACCAGGTACCAGGTCTATTCTAGATGCTGGGGAAATAGTAATAAATAAAACAGATAAAGTTCTTGCTGATATGGGGTTATATGAGAGAGAGAGAGAACAAAAGAATGTCCAATATGTTGAATATTGATCAGTCCAAAAAGAAAACTTGATCATGCTTTCACTGTTTCTGTGACTTTAAGCAAATTACTTAACTTTTCTGAAATAAAGACACCTTTCCTGCACATTTGACAAACTCATGCTGGGGATAAAAATTAATAGCATGTGCTTAGGTGTTTAAAGAGTGACCAAGTGCCGGCTGGGCGCGGTGGTGGCTCATGCCTGTAATCTCAGCACTTCAGGAGGCTGAGGCTGGTGGATCACGAGGTCAGGAGTTCAAGACTAGTCTGGCCAACATGGTGAAAAATACAAAAATTACCTGGGCATGGTGGCACATGCCTGTAATCCCAGCTACTTGGGGGCTGAGGCAGGAGAATTGCTTGAACCCGGAAGGTGGGGGTTGCAGTGAGCCGAGATTGTGTCACTGCACTCCAGCCTGGTCGACAGAGCAAGACTTCATCTCAGAAAACAAAGACAACACAAAACAAAGAGTGACCAAGTGCTCTGTTCAGGGTACCATTAGCTAAGTGTCAGTCCTTCTGAACTCTGGATTCCACTTGCTAAACCCTCTCTAACTGAAGGGCGTTAGGATCACACATCAATCCAGAATTCTGGAGGACAGTGCTGTGCTAGACAGACACACCCTGCCCTTGCAGCACTCCCTGCTTACAAATCAGCCACTAGCTATGATTCCTACAGAAGTGAGGGGTTCTCGCCTGCAATGACCATGCAGGACACCTCCCATCTGAGCTGAGCTGGGGAAGAAGCAGCTTATATGCTCTCTTATCTTCATTTACTGCCTGTCTCTTACAGAGGATAGAAAAGCTTAATTGCCGAGCATGCAGGTTTATTTTTCTGTTTTTCCCTGCTATGAGATATTTTAAGATATTCTTTGAGGGGGAAAAATAATTCCAAGAACGAACCTTCTGGTGTTGCAAACTAGGATTTTCATGAGATAAGATACGGCATGAAAGCAAAAAGAAAAAAGATTCTTTTTAAAAATGTTCAATGCTTTTAAGTCTCTCCAAGAAAAGTCCATTAGCACGTACAGTTTTAGGGATGGAGTTGCCGGTGCCCACTGACAATCAGTGGGCTGCCTCTGCTGATGGGCTCAAGATTCTTGAAAACACTTATTACAAGGAGAAGCTGGAAGGAACCTTCGAGATAATGGAGGGCAGGGGCCTCTGTGTCCAGTGCGGGGAGGGAGCAAGCCCTCTTTCAGGTCCCCCCTTCCCTCACGTCACTACCTCAGTGTGGTTTCCTCCCCCTCTCCTGGTAACAGGTTTAGGCCCTTCTGAACTTGGCCTCCACTGAGTATCTGTAGTGCGTCAACCTCCTGGTCCACTTCAGAAACCAACCCTGATTCCTGAGAGCCCAGGTTGGGGGTTGGCAGCTGCACCCTGCTGAGGTGGGGCCAGGGCCAAGGTGGCCTTGTGGCTTTCAAGTGGCTTCATAGCAACTGCCCTGTCCACCCAGCTGGACCTGTCTCTAACTATGCACAAGTAAAACAAGTTGCTTTTCACATAGAGCAATTCTCCAGGGGATGCCCACTGGGTGTGTTATGATTTCATTCAATTCTGACACTATCTGCATGGAGTTTAGAGTCAGAGCCTACAGGTGAAGGACTCAGTCCCATAACACTGCCCCCAACTTCAGACATCAATTGCAATGGAAGTTTATCACCTGTACTTCTGACTGGCTAGCTGCAAATCAGGGCTCCCCCGGCTCCCTCTTTGAGTCTGGTAAGTTTGCTAGGATGGATCACAGAACTTAGGGAAG
Source organism: Ateles fusciceps (assembly GCA_036589455.1). Taxonomy (NCBI): domain Eukaryota; kingdom Metazoa; phylum Chordata; class Mammalia; order Primates; family Atelidae; genus Ateles; species Ateles fusciceps. Next base: position 3,915,045 of record JAZHEH010001810.1, read on the forward strand.
CACTCACTTATGTTAACCAGTTTATTATGAATGATACTAAAAGATACAGATGAACAGCCGGATGACGAGATGGATGGGAAGTGGGGCTTCCTGGCCCTCCCTGGGCAAGCTGCCCCCACCCAGTACCTCCAGCAACCCACAAGCTCATCAAGTTTTGTTGTTCAAGAGTTTTCACACAGCTTGACCTCCAGCCCACCTGCAGGTTTCCAGAGGTTGGTGAGTGGGGGATGAAAGTTTCAACATTCCAATCACTTGGTCTTTCTGGTGACCAGTTCCATCCTGAGGCTATCTGAGTGCTCCACCCTAAGTCACCTCGAAACAACACTCCTATCCCTCAGAAAATCACAGTAGTTTCATGACATGAACTGGGGACAAAGACCAAATATATTTTACATTATATCACAATCTACTTACGTGTTGTTCTTTTGTTTTGGAGATCACGCATCATACCTATTTTGAATTTCAAATTTAATTATAGAAAGTAAAAAAGAAGAATCACTAACCCCTTCTAATCTGTTGCCTCATACGTAGCTGCTCTTCAGGGTTAATGAGTAGTCTTCCTGAGTCTGTTCTAAGCCCATTCAGATCTATTTATACTCATAGGCAGACACATTCGTATACAGCAAAATCATTATTTATATTTGTGTGTGCATTTTTATTGTTGGTACTTGTGTTAGTCCATTTGCATTACTGTAAAGGAATACCTCAGACTGAGTAATTTATAAAGAAAAGAGGTTTAATTGGTTCATGGATGGACAGGCTGGACAGGAAGGATGATGCTGACATTTTCTCAGCTTCTATTGAGTCCTCAGGGAGCTTTTACTCATGGCAGAAGGGAAAGCAGAAGCAGGAATCTTCACATGGTGAGAGAGGGAGCAGGAATGGAGAGGAGCCACACTCTTAAACAATCATAACTTGTGTGAACTACCAGAGTGAGAACTCACTCAATACCAGGGGGTTGGCACTTAGCCACTTATGAGGGGATCCACTCCCGTGATCCAACCCCCACCAAGGCCCCACACTGCAGATTACAGTTCAACATAAGATTTGGAGGGGACAAGCATTCAAATTATATCCGTACTTTATTGGTATAGTTTATTTTCTTTTTCATTGTAGTTAGACAATGCAGATTGTTTTTATTATTTGAAATTCATTGAAGATTTTCATGCATATATAATATTTAAGAAAGTAATGGAACAATCAAAAAAATGAAAATGAATTAGTTACAGATTCCAATAAATTTGCAAATTTAATGTAAGACAAAGGCACTAGTTCACGCCCATCTGAAAAGCAATCATTGCTCAATAAGTGGTGCTGGCTATCTATCCAGAAGAAAATAAAATTGGATCCCTCCCTTCCTGATAGCATAGTTGCTGTGGGCCAAGGGGGAACAAGGAAACAGCTGTATAAATGGAGCTCAAGGATAAGGAAGTATTTAACAGTAGAAGGGATGGGAGAGACAGAAAGGCACAGTCACAAAGAGGAGAGGGATTGGGCAACATTTCTCTATTTGCTGGAGGAAAAACTGTCTGTTCAGGGACCAGATTGTAAGTATCAAAAATGGAAGAGATCTCTGTAGATAGGGTGGCCACACATCCCAGTACCGAGTCAGTCCTCACGTGCACCTGCTGTGCCAGCATCCAGTTGAGTCGGCGCCCTGTTTTATTTTCCAAAGTCTTGGTGAAGACAACAAATTGTGCAGTCACCCTTCCTATGGAACACCTTCCTGGAGAGGGTGTGGTCCAAATTACAGGTGAAGGCAATGACCTGAAACAGTAAGGGGGCATCTCGTCTTCCAAGATATGAAAGAACAAAATGGCAGGCATGGTGCTGGAGTCTTCAGTATAGGATGCCCAAGACCCCACAGTCAGCTTTAGCTCCTTGTTGAGCGGGAAGAGATCAGGCTGAGGCAGGCCATACCTGTAACATTCTTCAAAGCATGTCAAGAGCTCCCACAGTGTAAAACTTCTACCCTTTCCCGTTGGGATTTTGGGGAGGCAACTGAAGGAAGTATGCTATTGTGCTCTCTGAGCACCTATCTTGATACAGAACAAGGATCAAAGTTAATTTTCTGAAATAGGAAATGTTAATCATTGTACCAGGTAGATTAATCCCAAATCAAGAGACATGTGTCTTGATAAGAAGGAGGCAAAAGGAAGAATTAAAGATAACAGGGAAAGCCATGGCTTATAATTTATCCCAGGACTCAGGAAGTGGAATACCAAATCTGTTCCTTTTTTTTAAACAGCTCCTTTAATGAGAATGCCCTAGATCCTGACCCTTTAGCAATATTTTGCTGTTAATATCACAGACTCATTAATGCATACAAAGAAAATGTTGCAAAAATCAGTGAGGGGATATAGCTGGTGTTGTAATGGGTAGAACCAGAAAAAAAAATGGCTCTGTGATAATGGAAATAAAAGTCACATGTAATGAGGATAGTATGTAAGGAAGTGAAGTTTGCGAGGGTACACAACTCTTTCAAGACCAACAGGAAAGAATGTGATAGAAAGTGGATGGACAGGAGGGTGCAGTCAAGAGAGAAATTTCTTTTAGATTAGAGAGAAGTAAGTACATTTAAATGTGAGTTGAAAAGAGCCAGTGAGAGGAAATGGTGATGGCACGGAAGTGGGAGGGGGATACAGCAGAACAAGGTACCCGGGGTGAAAGGTGAAGGAAACCTGAGCACTCATTCAGGCCTCCTTTCAACCCAGCAGTCGTTCTGCTCATGTTGCTCTGGCTGCTTCCGGAGACTTTGCAGATCCTCCGCCCACCTCTGAGCTGCTCGATTCTGTGTCTGCTCATCCCCACCACCCTGCTGAAGCTTGCCAGGTTTCTGTGTTCTGGATTCACTGGGTCCTACAGCAGGAAACTAGACAACGCTGTATCCCAGCATGCAGACCTCCCGTGTACCTGGGACTATAGGCACGCACCATTATGCAGGGTGCATGCCTGTAGCCCCAGGTACAGGGGAGGCTGAGGCAGGAGAATCACTTGAATCTGGAAGGCAGAGGTTGCATTGAGCTGAGATCATCACACCACTGCACTCCAGCCTGGGAGACAGAGCTAGACTCCAACTAAAAAAAAAAAAAAAAAAAAAAAAAAAAAAAGATTGAAAATAAAAAAGAAAGAAAAAGATATCCTCATTAGATCTGACTTTTTTGAGTGAAGATCAGCTCCAGGGTCTTGGTGCAGACCTACAAGGCCTGTGTCTTGGCATTGGCAGCTCCAGTGGGGACATCCAAGCCAGCTGGCAGCAGCAGGAATGATGCTGGAAGAAGGAAGACAGTGAATGTGGATCAGCATGAGCTGAAAGGAGGATCTTTTGGCTCACCCGTCTGGGAAGGGCAAAGATGGAGTTGATCTCTGGAAAAGGTGGATCCCAGGATCCAAATGATATCTTCGAGTATAGCTTTCTCTCTTTCTACTCTTCCTCTGGCTTGAGTTCTTTCTCTGCAACTGCAGTAAGCTTCCTTTGTGTAGCAGGAGATGTGGCCGTTGGAGGCTCCAGCTATTCTCACTAGCTTAGTGACCTGACAGTTTTAGTCCATGTAAGGCTGGGATTGGCTTGGCAAGGGTCTCTCTGTGCCCACCTAGGGACTGCGGACTGAACAAAGAGGCCAGAGGGATGAGGGATGCAAAGTGATGGTCACACCAGTTATAACAGGTTATAATAAGTGGGGGGGAGCAGTTTCCTGTAGAAAATGAGGATCCTGTTACCAGACAGTGAGAGTAGGAGGATGTTTACAGGTCAAAATTATGGATTTTCTCTATCACAATGTCTTCTGCAGGTGTTGGGAACAGAGCTGCCACAGGAACCTTGCCAGAGAGCTCTTCAGGAGAGGAGGACTGTGGTGAATCCCAAAGAGGAGACCAGGGGATCTTTCCTGAGCACCTCAGTAGAACCTTCAGGAGACTCCCAGAGCTCCAGGGAGGGAGCAGCTAAGGCTGAGACTGAGAGCTTACCAAGCAAAGCTCTGGTGGTGGTTATTTCTCTCCTGAAAAGTTTTACCCCCAGTGGCCAAGCCCTGGGGTAGAAAAAAGCATAATACCACTTTGCACTATAGATATGGGTATGTGAATTTACATTCTTTACTAAATTGTCACTTCTCTGGCAGCAGGAGCTGTTTCTGATTCGGCTTTGGATTTCTCAGAGAACATAGCACAGCACCTCTTATAAAATAAGTACAAAAGATGTAAATGTTGGTCAAATGAACGAATTTTTATTCTGGTCAAAAGGTCTAACTTTACCTTCTTATCCAACACCCTGTTATTATTTGGCATGTGTTTATCTTTAACCCCAAGTCAGCGATGGTGCTTGGATGCTTAGTGCCTGGTACATGGTGCATAGTGCTGGATGCATGGTACGTGGATCTGTTTGTGGTCCCATATGAACTGTGCTGTCAGTGGATATGTACAAATTCGAATAGAAAGAAACTTTCATCCTCATATTTTGTTCTGTGGCTTGCAAAGAACCTCATTCAACAGGTTCTCATGGTATTTCCAGGTGTGGCATGGGTGGCTCAGGCATCTACTGATAAGCAGCAAAGGCAGCCCTAACACCTGGGTGTTCTTACCCACAGCTCGGAGCCTGTTTCCACACATCTCACTGCCTGCAGGAAAGATGATTCAAGGTGAATTACTTCTTTTTGAAGTGATTAAATTTTTTGCCCATAGCGCCTTTGTTTTTGCTGTAAACTATAGCTTTTCTAGTGTGCAACCATGTTTTACCATTAGATCACTCAAAGTCTCAGACCAGTCACTACAAACCATAAATGGCAAATTGAAATACAGATCGTGAGCTGAATTTTCATCTTGTTGTCTTTAGATTTCTACAAAGGACCCCAACGCTTCATGAGCTCTAGGGAAATATACTTGGTAGCCAATCCATTTTATTGCAAAATTGCCTATATAGGTTAAAAATTAAAAGAAAGAAGGCATCCCCCTCTCTCCTTTGCTGCAGCCTCTGGAGTGCCTTGCCCTTTCCCTATCCACCACCTCCTTACTGTCTCTATCCTATGACTCACAGGACATGTGCTCCGAGTCACAGAATCCCACAGTGAATGTATTTGGCAGCTGCCAGGTATTCTCCCCATCAAGAGGCTCCACACATGCTCCCTGAAACGTGCTGCAGCAAGCCGTGGTGAAAAATGCACTTCTCGTCGCTTGACTTGGAGAGAGTCCTGTGTGTTTGAAGACTTAGCAGATGCCACAGAAACCTCAGAAATGCTCTCCCCCGAGGTTGAGCTCCCCTCTTCCAGCAAGTGTGGCATTTTCACATCCACCATCTTAGCTTAGGGCAGTAGGGATTTCCTAAAGATGAACAATCCTGTTTGGTTACAGGTGGATTGTTGTTAGACGCAGACCACACCCTTCCTGGCCTTCCCATCCTTGGCAGGGTCCTAGAATGCTGTTTCCACTTTTCCAGATTCAGTAGTGAGAAATTTGGTGGTGATTACTAAGAAAAACAATGCTAGTTATTTCTGACAAAACCAAAGTTGCTTGGTTAGGGCTTGTGTTAGGGTTAGGGCTAGGGTTAGGGGGTGTATTAGTCCATTTTCATGCTGCTGATAAAGACATACCCAACACTGGGTAATTTATAGAGGAAAGAGTTTAATTGACTTACAGTTCCACATGGCTAAGGAGGCCTCACAATCATGGCAGAAAACAAAAAAGGAGCAAAGGAATATCTTACATGGGGACCGGCAAAGAGAAAATGAGGCAAGCGAAAGGGGTTTCCCCTTAAAAACCATCAGATCTGTGAGACTTATTCACTACCATGCACAGTATCGGGGAAACCACAACCATGATTCAATTATCTCCCTCTAGCCTCCTCCCACAACATGTGGGAATTATGGGAGCTAAAATGTAAGATGAGATTTGGGTGGGAACACAGACAAATCATATCAGTGGGAATTTGCAAAAGTCACTCCTATCATAATGCCTAAGTGTTTGTACTGCTACATGAATTAAATTTTCTTTTTTCTTTTCCTCCCTCCCTCCTCTCCTTCCTTTCTTTCTTTGTCAAAATGTAAGCTTCATGAGAGTAGGGACACAGACTGTTTTACCCAACTCCTGGAATTTGTGCCTGACACCTAATAAGAACTCAGTATATACTTGTTTTGTTGAATGACATCTCAAAATTGATATTGACATGTACTGAGATCTGAAAGGTAACAGAACTTCTCTGTTGCTTTTCCTCATCCTAAGTCACCCATATACTCCATGTTGATAAAATGATGCTTTTTGCTTCTTACCATGTCAGACCCAGTGTTACACATTTACATTGGATTATCTCATTCAGCCCATATAAAATTCTGTGACATTGTCACTGTTATTGTCTGCAACTTTATAGACAATGAGACAAAGATTTTTAGAGTAAGTAATTTTTCCAGGTCTCTTGCCCATAAGTGGATGAGTAGGGATTTGAACTCAGGTCCTCCTGACTTCTGAGTCCATATCTGTCCCTAGGTATCTGTCAACAGGTGAAATCTACCACCCCACATGATGATCTGAGAGAAGTGGCTTTTCATTAGAATTTTAGCTGGGATGAATACAGGGGTATCACATCAAGGTTCTCAGGACTTTGATGGCCAATAACAAAGAAACTCATGAGGGTGGCCAACTCAAGGCAGGCAACATCCACCATCTCTTAGAGACACCTACAGTGTCTCGAGTGGACAGGACCAGGACCAGGACTTCATGGGGAAATAACCAGTTATTTCAGGAATGCTCACCAGGTAGCATCAGCAAAGCTCGATCACATGAGGACAGAATTATCCTCACCTTGTCAAGAATGCAGGCTTGCCCCTTCCCTCTCTGGTTATAGTAGCTATCTCAGGAGTCATCTAATTCCTCCATCCCCTAGCTTCACTGGGTGAGGAATAGGTGTGCCCTGTACCCCTGCCCTAAGCAAGCACCCCCAATCTCTTAGTATAGGCAGTCTCTTTGTCTACTAGTTCCACTTAGACAAGAAGGACATTTTAAAAGTAAATTTTATTAAAGATGAAACACACACACAATACTACACACACACACACACACACACACACACACACACACACACACATATACATACATCTACTGAACTCAGAGTTCTTTGCCCAATACCACTAAAGACTGTTGGCATTCACCCACAGTTTGACCATGATTAGGAACAAATGCCAGCTGCTTAGACCATAATTATTCTTCTTCAACCCTGACCTGGTTGAAATCCTGACTTGCTTGAAGTAAGGACAGGTCCATGGCTAATGGGCTTGGGGCACTCATTACAGGAATATTTGTTTAGCTTTTGGAATGTCTCCACCTCAATAAAACACTTCATGGCTTGCTCAGGTGTTTTCCAAATGATTTGGTTTAGAAAGAAGTTTCTGTTTGGTTTTGTAAGAGCCTCTCCTGGTGTTGACCTGGTTTGCCACTGGGATGACGAGACTGGGCCATTCTATTCAAGCACCTGGTATTGCTAATGGAAGTCATATTTATGCTTATGTTTTGAATGAGTGACTCTGACTTCTTCGTTCATGTAAGTCTGTATTTCAAGTACCAATAATTATGTAGCTGTAAAATTGATAGGTCTAATACTTCCGTATAAAAAGTGTTAACATGGCCGGGTGCTGTGGCTTACGCCTGTAATCCCAGCACTTTGGAAGGCCGAGGTGGGCAGATCACGAGGTCAAGAGATCGAGAGCATCCTGGCTAACATAGTGAAACCCCGTCTCTACTAAAAATGCAAAAAATCAGCCAGGCATGGTGGCATGTGCCTGTGGTCCCAGCTAGTTGGGAGGCTGAGGCAGGAAAATCGCTTGAACTTGGGAGATGGTGGTTGCAGTGGGCCAAGATTGTGCCACTGCACTCCAGCCTGGGTGACAAAATGAGACTCCATCTTGGAAAAAAAAAAGCGTTAACATTGAACAAGGAAGGCTATTCTGGTTTATTTATATTGCATACATTTTCTCATCCTATTGTACAGATTCTAGAAAATCCAATCACTTTGATTTTTGAAGTTAATATTTCTTTCACTATATGTAGTTTTGAAGGTTCAGGAAAAGCATTTTTGGTCTCACATGTATTTCTACTTAGCCCCAAACAGAACCAAGATCCTGATCTTGCTCCGAGCCAAAATTCTGATATAAAGATAAATCACTTCTTTGTTGATACTTCCTTTAGTGTCTTTAAAAAAAAGTCTTCTTCTTTCACTAAGATACCAGAAAGCAGCAACTGGCATGCAGCAAGCATGTACTAAGCAGGCTTCTTTTGCGTGGTTGAAGCACGATGCCATCTGTACCCTCTTTTGTTTAGCCAAAGTATCTCAGTTTCCTTCCATCAATAACAATATACAATGAAACCTCTTCTGCTTAGGGGATGGCAAAACATGGACTTTGAATTCAATTACGTGTTACACTTATTAATCATCTAATTCATTGGCGGAGGAACAATGTTGCCTAGAGCAATGTACATTGTTTTAACCAAACAGTATTTGCTTCATCAGGTTTTCTACCTCAGCTAATGGAAAAATATAGAAAGATGTAGAAGGCTCTCTACTGGGCATCTCTAGGGGGGGCATTAGATAAGTAAAACATGACCTGTGCTTGAGGATCTTACAGTCTGGTTGAGGATCTGAGATGTGGGGTTTCTGAGACAGGTGGAAGGACCTCAAGGGAGCATGGGGTCTCTTCTCCCTCCCCATTGTTCTCATTTAAACAACCATAGCATAAACCACCTCAAATTGTTTTCAACGCGACTATCCATCTGTATGTCCACATTTGCCTCTATGTTCATAGACATATGTAGATCAAAAACATAAAATCGAAAACATATGCATCCTGATTGCAAAGTGAAACCAGAAATTAAGCACATCCCAGCATCCATGAGGGATTTTTGCAAATGCAGTGTAGACAGGACTACACAGAACACACCACTGATTGCTGGGAAATGCTTCACATCCAGAGAAAAATATGCCCGGAAAGGAAGTTTGGCTGGGTCACACAATAGCCCACTAGCACCCTTCCATTCAAAAGCATGAGCTCACCAGGCATGGTGGTGCACACTTGTAATTCTCAGTTACTCAGGAGGCTGAGTTGGGAGGATTGCTTAAGCCCAGGAGATCAAGACCAGCCTGGGCAATAAAGCAAGACCCCTGTCTCAAAAAAAAAAGAAAAGAAAAGAAAAGAAAAAACTTAGCTGAGCATGGGGGCACATAATTGTAGTCCCAGCTACTCAGGAAGCTGAGTGGGAGGTTCTCTTAAGTCTAGGAGTTTGAGGCTTCAGAGAGCTATGATCACACCATTGCACTCCAGCCTGGGCAACAGAATGAGACCCTGTCTTTAACAAAAATCAAATAAAATAAAAGCGTAGGCTCGTGGGGAGATGGGGTCTATAGGCTGCCTGGAGTGCCCTAAAGCCCCCTTAGTTGACTTTGCTTCCCATCTGCACAGCAGAGGCACTAAACTTCACCAGGGCATGCAACTTGCTTCTGATGAGTTGGACATTCTAGGCGTGTGTAAATGGGGGTGTGTGTGTGTGTTCACACGCGTGCACATAGGAATGCATGCAGAGGGCACAAACATTTCCTCTGGAGTCCCATCAGCCACTCTTCTAGGAAGCCAGACTGTGGGCAAGAGGAGATAAAGCTCCAGGCTGATTCTACCAACCTGCCTTTCTTGACTGACCTCCATCTCTCATCCCCAGGTCACCCCAACCCCAGATTCCTGGATCCCCCAAACTAGTAATCCACTTCCAAAGCTAGGCTGACAAATCAAATTCAAGATGCCCAATTTAATTTGAATTTCAGATAAACAACACAAATTTTTAAGTAAAAGTATGTCCCAAATATCCCAAGGGACATGTTTATACTAAAAAATGTTATTTATGTAAAATTCAAATTTTACTGGGCATCCAGTTTCAGTTTGTTTGTTGTTTTCTTAAAACCCCATCTCTCAATGATTGATACGGCATATACACCAATCTCAGCAAGTTAGTGACTAACAACAGCACGGGGCCTTGGAACATGCTGCCTGGTTTCTAGCCCTAACTCCACCACTTGCAGGCCACAGAACCCTGGGCAAGTCAGTTAACCTTGCTGGGCCTCAGCTTTCTCATCTGTAAAATAGGGATAATACTGAATGCCCCTAATATTTTTATTTATTATTATTATTTTTTTTTTGAGACAGAGTCTCACTCTGCTGTCTGGAGTGCAAGCAGTGAGATCTCTGCTCACTGCAACCTCTGCCACCCAGGTTCAAGTGATTCTCCTGCCTCGGCCTCCCAGATAGCTGGGATTACAGGCACCTGCCACCACACACGGCTAATTTTTGTGTTTTTAGTAGAGATGGGGTTTCACCATCTTGGCCAGGCTGGTTTTGGACTCCTGACCTCATGATCCACCCGCCTTGGCCTCCCAAAGTGCTGGGATTACAAGCGGGAGCCACCATGCCCAACCATATTTTTATGTATTCAAATACTGAGAGCCAGGCAGGAGGACAACTCTCAGGCTGGGCGAGGCTGTTGCTCATTCTGGGGAAGAATGATGCAAGCAGATCTGAACTGGAGAGCCAAAATAGTCGTTGACTTTACCATCAACCCTTCCTAATGCAGATGAACTTTCAAAAGAACGCCAAGGTAATGTAACTGAGAGAGGTCCTTCTGTTTCTTTCTTTTTGTTCTTTTTTTTTCTTTTTGAATGCTCACACACACACACACACAAAACAAACAATTCACACATTATAAACAGATAAAATCTTCCAACAAGTTGGCAGAATTGTAGCCCCCAAAGAGCAACATGTTAATGGGAAAATGGGAGGTATGCGTTTCCCACGTCAGTTTCCACGCCGGCTCCTGCTGGTGACTTGGCAGCCACCCTGGTAGTCGTGAAAATGACTGACACATGTATTTTCACATGTTTGTATGCCAAGAATAAGACTGGAAGCCTTGACTGAAACAACTGGCTTTTCTCAGGGAAGGGCGCGACTGTCCGGCGCACAGAGGGAATGGAAGGTAGGAGGAGGTGGTTGTGCCTCTCGTCTTAGTCGCTGCCGCATGGACAGGCCCCTCTCCTTTCCCAGACTGGACCCTCCCTTGGGGATATGGATTTTGTTGTTAGCTCCCTTCTGACCTGTAAATGCATGTTTGTAAATTCTACTGCCTCATTCGTTTCTCCTTTGCCATTCAGATGGGTGTTGAAAAGCCAATTTTAGTGGATGTCAAGGGCAATGGGATTTGGAAAGAGGGTTGTCACCCCCACTTGAGTGATGCTCATGGACAAGGCATGGGCGGAGGTGACATTCCGTTTCCTCATCCACGATTTCCTAATTGAGCCTCTGCTATGTGCAGCTAATGCTCCACTGGGGCAACATGGAGTGAACTAGACAGACAAGTCCCTGCCCTCAGGAGCTCACATTCTAGCTGGTTAGAAGGAAAACAGACAAGGGAAGAACCGACTGAAATAATGTAGCTGCATATTTGCATATTCCTGGGAGAGCCACTTGTTGAGTGGTGGGGCCTGGGAGACAATGGGCTGCATTTCAGAAAAGCTATAGACAAGTTTCCCCTGCTCACTGGGATCAGAGCTCAGAGTTCTCAGTTCTCCACACAGGATCACCTTCTAAAAAGGAAGGGATCTGCAGACTACGTGTTACAGTAAAGTAACCAGATTGTAAACCGTCACCTGCAGCTCGTAAAACCAGCCTCGAGATTGTGCATCACGGAGGGAGGAAGTCCAGGTTCACATTCCAGAGCGACCACTGATGCTTTGTGTTCAGCGACTGGGCTTCCCATTTCACACCAGCTTTCCTTGTTTGGCATTCGAGCGAGGTATCTTTGAATTAACTGTTATGTTTGCTTGAATCTTGTTGAGAATGTGAATCACACAGTTTCTCAAAGGTTATTCTTTTTTAGAAGAAAAGTCATTTCATAGGAAGGCAGGCCCTCAGAATCTTCCAGAGCCCGGGATCTCTTTGCTGGCACAGAGCTGTATTGTCATGGCTTGAGGATTTTCATTTCTTACTCAGTTTATTGGAGCAAGCCTTAAGCTTGACCTGCAATGGCATACAGATAGGCAGGGGTTCAGCTGGGACCCTGCAGAGATGACTGTAGATTCTGCCAATATCTTTCACAGAAGGAACTCCAGGTCCAGTCTCAGGAAGGCAGGGAAAGGAGGAAAAGAAAAGGCAGGGAAGTTGTCAGCCAGCTCAGGACAAGGAAGCTGGGGCCAAGGAGCTGAGCTGGAGTCAGAGCTGTAGGGGGACCTTCATCCTCAGCTCTTGATAGGATCAGGGGTCTAAGAAAAGCCACACCATGTGCCCACCTCTCGGCATGGTGTGGTTGGTTGTGTCAGGTGTGCACACCAGCTGGAGGATTCTGAAGCTGCCTGTCATGGGGGGGCGGTGCGTGGAGTAGGGGGTAACCTGGTGGGCTTCCTGCTGAGCTGCTGGGCGTCACATACTTAGCCTGCAGCAGGGCGGCTCTCATTGCTCTGGGAGAATTTAGGGATGTTCACTGGGCTTCTTCCAGGATCTCTGGTTTTTCCTCTTTTCTGTTCTATTCAATTGCTGATCTTTGCTTTGGCTTAAGGCCCTGAAGTGAAATTGGAATTTAGGTGAATCTTGTCGCAAATTGAATTAAGACCACACCTTCATCCTTTTGGACAAACGTTGCAATTCTACAGCTGTGGGGACTTCGAAGCATTCCGGGGAGCATTCTGCTAATTGCTTGGGAAAGGATGATGCATTGGCACAAAAATTGATAGCAGTGACTTGGAATCATTCTTCACCCTTTTGATTTTCTCCTTTTAAAAAACATTATATTTTGGGACCTGGCGCAGTGGCTCATGCCTGTAATCCCAGCACTTTGGGAGGCCGAGGCGGGCAGATCACCAGGTCAGGAGATTGAGACCATCCTGGCCAACATGGTGAAACCCTGTCTCTACTAAAATACAAAAAATTAGCTGGGCATGGTGGCGCACGCCTGTAGTCCCAGCTACTCAGGAGGCTGAGGCAGGGTAATCACTTGAACCCCTGAGGTGGAGCGTGCAGTGAGCTGAGACTGCACCACTGCACTCTAGCCTGGTGGCAGAGTGAGATTCCATCTCAAAAAAAAAAAAAAAAAGAAAGAAAATATTAAATTATACTTTATATATTATTTTGTAACTATATACTAATAGTTGGCAAGGATTGCCTCTAGCAGTGACTTAATTAATTCTTCCCCAGTTTTCTTAGTTACAGACATACCATACTCAGTTGTAGATCAGATGATGGTTCTTAGGAAGGCTTTGAGGCAAGGAGGTAAAGTGGGTTAGTGGAAAAGGATCATGGCTCCCCACAAGAGATTGGCCACCCTGCGATGAGCTATTTGCGTTTGCGAATATCTCTGAGATCCTAGGATCTCACAGAGTCTTCTCATTCCCTACTTACATGTCTTTGTGGAAACCACATCGTGTATAGCATTTCCAGGATAAGCAACTATTCCAGGAGACAGGTATGGAGGTAACTGCATATGCTTATATTTCCCACCTCTCTTGTTTAATGCTGAGGACATAACGACAAATCTATTGATTTTGTATATGCTGATATCAGTCGATTCAAGTTAGCCAGTGACCCTAATCCAGACTGTAATGCAATTCTTTGTTAGTCCTTTCCCTGTCTCAAGTGTATTTTACTTGTGAACAAGCCTCAGAAAACATTATGTTTAGGAGGTCACCTTGGCAGGCTTACAGATCCAAAGTCAGGCCCTTTGTGGGTTCTGGTCAACTTTCTGCATCAGAATAACGAACCTGAAAAGTAAGAGTTGGGGTTGGCATAGAGGGTTGAAAAGTGACCTAAGCGAATAACAAGGTCAAAACAGACTTCCATGGCTTCCAGAACCAGCCAGCCTCGGGGTTCCAGTAAGTGATTCACATTCCCTTCCCTGTTGCTATAAATGTTTCTCATTGTTGAATACCTTTGACTTGTTAGGACTGAGACTTTTTCTCTAAATAGCTGAGAGATGAGTTGTCAATTGAAAAGAATCTTTAATGAGTGAAAGTACTGTTGCCTGGCTTCACATTATTAAATTATGATGGTATCTCCTGTCAAGACAAAAAGGATAGTCTTGGAAAGTTTCTGGATGGGGGGAATAAATGACATGGCACACAGGTGCTCTTGTTGTGCTAAGTTAGAGTTCTTCTGCAAATGCTCCGAGATTGAATCCACTCTGCAATAAACCTTTCCCCTAGCTGTCACTACTACATGTCACATCCACTCTATGCTGTGGTCTGCTGTGTATTTGTGTTGAATGGTTTTCTAGATGTGGTCCCAGGAAGAACGGTGCAAGCATCCCAAAGCCCTCTGCTCTGATGGGCGATAAATGAAATAGCCAGCATATGTCCCAGAGAGGGAGGAAAAAGTCCATTGTAGGAGACAGTTTCTTAGAGTAATTGACCAAGAACTTGGCACCAGGGGAGGAGAGCTTTACTGATTCCAGAGTCAGAAGACATGGATGGATGATCTGTTTGCATATTACTGAACATTTTAAGTTATTTTCAATAATTTGGTAACGGTTTTGTAATAAACGTTATTTATGCATAAACTTTATGATAAGGATTATTTCCTTGGAAAAAGTCCCAAGAAGTGTCATATACTAGAAAGTATTTTGAGATGACTTATTTACACTACCAGGAGAATACTGATTAATTCCTAGCCATTACTTCTTACTATAAATGAAACATGACTCAATGGCCCCTCAAAATCTTCAGGGATCCAGGCTACATTTATTTTTCTGTTTTGCCATCTTTGTCATTGTTAAATTGTACCTTTCTGTCTCGTGACCACAAGGTGGCTGCTGTGCCTTCCAGAGCATGGTATCTACATTCCAGACGGGGTGAAATGTAGGGTTGAGGGCAAAGCTTTGTTTATTACAGCAGGAAAACCCTCTCCAAGGTCTTTTGCCTATACGCTGTATTAGTCCATTCTTGCATTACTGTAAAGATGTACCTGACACTATGTAATTTATAAAGAAAAGAGGTTCAGGCCAGACGCGGTGGCTCACACCTGTCATCCCAGCACTTTGGGAGGCTGAGGAAGGTGGATCACGAGGTTAGGAGATAGAGACCTTCTTGGCTAGCATGGTGGAACCACATCTCTACTAAAAAAAAAAAAAAAATACAAAAACTTAGCCATGCATGGTGGCACGTACCTATAGTCCCAGCTACCCAGGAGGCTGAGGCAGGGGAATCACTTTAACCTGGGAGGCAGAGTTTGCAGTGAACTGAGATTGTGTCACTGCACGCCAGCCTGGGTGACAGAACGAGAGTTCGTCTCAAAAAAAAAAAAAAAAAAAAAAAGGAGGTTTAGTTGACTCATGGCTTTGCAGGATATACAGGCTTCTGTTTCTCGGGAGGCATCAGGAAACTTACAATCGTGGCGGAAGGGTAAAGGAGAAGCAAGCATGTCTTACGTGGCGGGAGCAGGAGGACGAGAGTGAAGAGGAAGGTGCCTCACACTTTTAAGCAAACAGATCTCATGAGAACTCTATCACAGGACAGCACTAGGGGGATGGTACTAACCCATTAGAGACCACCTCCATGATCCAATCGCATCCTATCGGGCCCCACCTCCAGCAGTGGAGATTACAAGTCAACATGAGGCTTGGGTTGGGATACAGAGGCAAACCATACATCATACCACATGGCCGGAACTGAGTCACACAGACACTCTTGGTTGCAAAAGAGGGGAAGGAGACAAACAAGCATGTTGCCTTTCTGAATAAAATCTGTTGGAATGGAACAAGAGGCAAACCTGTGTTGGGTAGACATCAGTACTACCTGCCACATGTATAACTGTGCTGTGTTAAAATTGCTAGTATTTGTTCCAAAGCCAGTTTAAAGAAATGCAAAGTTTTTGTAGATGTTTTGAATGATTGATCTAATAACATGGGTAGTCATTGATAGGAAGAAGTCAGCTTTGAGTAAATCAAATAGCAAGAATTTCTGGAGTCAGGGGGAAACTTAATTAAAAAAAATAGAAAGAGAAAGTATTGTGAGAACACTGAGAGAGCAATGCAAAAGAACAGAGGTCTCAGAAGCAACACAAACCCATTCAAAAGTGGGCAACGGATATGAACAGACACTTTACAAAAGAAGACATCTATGAGGCCAACAAACATATGAAAAAATGCTCATCATCACTGGTCATTAGAGAAGTGCAAATCAAAACCACATTGAGATACCATCTCACGCCAGTTAGAATGGCGGTCATTAAAAAATCTGGAGACAACAGATGCTGGAGAGGATGTGGAGAAATAGGAACACTTTTACACTGTTGATGGGAGTGCAAATTAGTGCAACCATTGTGGAAGACAGTGTGGAGATTCCTCAAGGACCTAGAGATAGAAATTCCATTTGACCCAGCAATCCCATTACTGGGTATATACTCAAAGAATTACAAATTGTTCTATTATAAAGACACATGCACACGTATGTTCATTGCGGCACTGTATACAATAGCAAAGACCTGGAACCAACCGAAATGTCCATCAACAATAGACTCGGTAAAGAAAATATGGCACATATACACCATGGACTACTACACAGCCATAAAAAACGATGAGTTTGTGTCCTTCATAGGGACATGGATGAATCTGGAAACCATCATTCTCAGCAAACTGACACAAGAACAGAAAACTAAACACCACATGTTATCACTCATAGGCGGGTGTTGAACAATTAGAACAGGTGGACACAGGGAGGGGAGCATCACATACTGCGGTCAGTTGAGGGGAGCTAGGGGAGGAACAGCGGGCAGTGGGGAGGGATGACGAGGGGGAGAAATACCAGATATAGGTGATGGGGGGGATGAAGGCAGCAAACCACCTTGCCATGTATGTACCTATGCAACAATCCTGCATGATCTGCACACGTACCCCAGAACCTTAAGTACAATGAAAATGAAACCAAAACACACTCTGGAGACACAGCCTGTCCCTGTAAGGTTCCCACTACCTCTCTTTGTCACTCACTTTCTGTTTTCTCTGGATGAGTATACCTTTATAAAATTTCCTCTCTATTTATTGTTTTTCTCTCATTTTCTCCAGAACAAAGTTTCTCAAATAGTTCTGAAATATTGTATCACCATATCTAGGCATCTAATATAGTTCTAAACCATGTGTCTCCAAAAGCGCTATGCATCTCATCCTTAAATATGATATCATAGAGTTTTTTTAAGCTGTACTTTTCTATAAATTGAAGACAGCTGCATTATGGACATTATTTAAGATTGGAATTTTTTGCATATTTGTAATGTTCATCAGTAGTTATTAATTGGGATGAGGGTCCCTCCTATGATGCCACCTAAAGCCAACTTTGTAAGTTTATTCCTTTCTCTCTTCTCTCTCTTTCCTTTTCAACAAAAAAATTTCAACCTCTATGTGACTTGGTTAATAACCAGCTGAAGAACTTTAAGCAGGCCTTCAAGGAGCTCTCACTCACCAACGCCCTTCCAGGTCTAGATTTTATTAGGTATGAAAAGGAAAGCTTTGGACCTATCTTCGTGCCCCTTATATTGCAATGATCAATGGAATTTTATATTTACCATAAAAATCTTGAAATTCTAGTGCTGGGAGAAGTCCTAGAGACTCTCTTCATATTTGTATGCACATGGACCCAGAGAACAGAAGTGACTTCCCTAAGCCCTGCAAGAAATCTGTGGCAGAGCTGAGATGACAACACGGGTCTTGACCAGCCAACACAGACCTTATTTTGCCAGTACTATGTCCTGGGCTTTACTCATTAACAAACTCACATTTGACTTTGGGAGGCTGAGGTGGGTAGATCATGAGGTCAGGAGTTCAAGCCCAGCCTGGCCAACATGGTGAAACCCCATCTCTACTAAAACTACAAAAATTAGCTGGAGATAGTGGCACATGCCTGTAATCCCAGTTACTCTGGAGGCTGAGGCAGGAAAATTGCTTGAACCAGAATCCGGGAGGCGGAGATTGCAGTGAGCCGAGATTGTACCACTCCAGCCTCGCTACAGAGTGAGTCAGACAGAAAGAAAGAAAGAAAGCAAAAAAGAAAGATGAAAGAAGGAAAGAAAAGAAAGAAAGAGAGAAAGAAAGAAAGAAAAGAAAGAAAGTAAGAAAGAAAGAGAAAGAAAGGAGGGAGGGAGGGAGGAAGGAAGGAAGGGAGGAAGGAGGGAAGAAGGAAGGAAGGGAAAAGAAAAGAAAAGAAATACTTGATTTTAACAATAATTAAAAAATTAAGGTTATTAAAATTTTTCCTTTCTACTATTGATAGCATCCATTATTCCAATAGAAGTAAAAGATCCTTTTTCATCCAGCCACTCAGTGTACACAGACTACATGAGGTCATTCCATTTCTTGTCATATTGTTAGATCTAATATTAGTAGGTTTAAATATTCATTGGGCATAATATTTTCTCCTCAATTAAAATAATTTGTAATAAGTTTTTGAGATCCTCTTGAGTGGTTAGATAATGTTAATTTGAACTTTATTAAAAACTCAACCCTTGAAACTATTGAGACTTTCCACTGGATATTGGCTTCTTTCAGTTATGCTGCTGAAGATAAGTAGTTTGTGAGTCATCCCATTCATATGCCATCATGTATAAAGAATGCTGCTGTGTGTATTGTTTCACCATACAGACGTGATTTTTTTTTTCTTTTTAGTCTCATCCTGCAAGTGTGGCTTTCTCAGGAAATCAGTAATGTACGCTTCATGCTGCCTTAGCCAAGACTCAAAGTCATCCTGAGCACCAGGGTCTTGGAAAACCACAAATAAGCAATGAATACTCGGGAAATTTGTTCAAAGACTAGCTGTGTCTTTTTTCCCATGTTCTCAGCTTCTCTTCAGCGAAACGCATTCTGCAAGGTAGGGGAAAAGAAGCTTGCTGTGAACCTGGAACATAGGGAGTGAACAGGGCAGGCCCAGATTGGCGATTCTCCTAGCTCCCTGCAGAAGCAAATCTTCTGTGGACAAAAGCATCCTCAGCAGACAGCCTTGGGATTGTCTCATATTACATGCAGATTAACAGGAATCCAACATTAATTACAAAGCATGCAAAGAAATAGGCTGTTATGAGTGAGAGTCAGCAGCAAGCAACAGAATTCCCCTTTTCTTAATGACTGGAATTATATATGGGCTAAAAAATAACCATTTTTATTTGAAGAAATGAAAGCTAGAATAAAAATAACCAGAAACAGAGGGTGGAGGAGATGGGGCAGGCGGTGGATTTTGGTCAAATGGTATAAACTTTCAGTTCTGCGTTGAATAAATTCCGGAGATCTAATGTACAACATGGTAACTATAGTTAATAATAATGTATTGTATACTTGAGGCTTGCTAAGAGAGTAGATCTGACACTGTTCTCACCACCCCCCACACACACACACACAAAGGTGAAGTAATGGATAGGTTCATTGTGGTAATCATTTCACAATGTATATGTATACGAAAACATCACATTTTACACCTTAAATATAATTTTTATTTTCAAAAAATAAAAATAAATAATAATAATTTTTTAAGCGACCAGAAAATAAGAGATGGTCAAAAATTTCAGGAATATTTTTAAGATAATTGTCAAGTTTTATAAATGAAAATTATCATTAATAAAATAAAAAACTCTGTAGATGAGTCATAAGTAGATGATTAAATACAGTTGAAGGAAGAACCAAAAAGCAGATTTGAAGAAATAGCACAGAGAAATAGGAAGAGGGAAAATATGGAAGCGAAGTGGAGAAATACAAAGTAGAGAGTTAAAAAGCATAGTGTGCATCTAATCAGAATTTGAGAGAATGAAAGAGGAGAAATATTTGAAAAGATGGTGGTTCAAAACTTTCCAGAACTGATAAGAATATGAATCTCCAGTTAAGAAAACACAATGAATCCCAAACTGCTTAAATTTTTTTAAATCCACATGTTAGATTATGATGAAATTACAAAAAATCAAGCAAAAATGAAAAGATCTTAAAAACAGCCAAAGGGAAGAAATAGATCACCTGCAAGTGAAAATTAGATTTAAAGTAGGCTTGTTATTAGCTGCAATGAAAGCCAGAGAGAATAAAACAATACCTCAAAGGGCTAATTTAGGATTGTGAACCCAAGCAAACTAAGGTTTAAAAGCAATGGCAAATTGAAGATAATTTGACAAACAAAACTCGTTTTACTGTTAAAGAGACGTTAGTTAACTGAAAGGACTCCTAGGTATGTTTCCCAGAAAGAGGAAACAATCCCAGAAAGAACGTCTGATTTTGAAGACATAAGGCATCAATAACTTTCAAATAAGTGCATACATTTTTAAAAGTCCGTGTAAAATAATAATAACAATTTTAACAAAGAGCAAATTGGCGCGAGGTAAGTCTGGAGGTTGAACAATCATTCAGGAGTGGTCAAGACATTGATTAACTTTCGAGATGAGGTTCAGTAAGCCTGAATTCCAGATGTAACCGTCAAAAATAAATAAATGGGTATCACTTTCAAACTGAGGCAGAAAATAGGGTCTGGAGGCAGGGAACCTAAGAACTTCCTAGAGCTAAATTAAACAGAAAAAAACAAACCTTTTAAGCTCGAGGGCCGCCCCCCCCCCCCCGGCCAAGTAAATAACTTTTTAACTCTACTTCAGCTATGGCAGAAAACATCCTCTTCATTTACATTGGGTGTACACCAAGTAAATTACTTTGTATTTTCACTTCATCTACTTTATTTACATAGGGCATATACCAAGTTACCAATGGGAAACTTCTAGAGGGATATTTAAACCCCAGAAAATTCTGTAACCAGTGTCCTTGAGCCACTTCCATCCTGTGGAGTGTGCTTTCATTTTCAATAAATTTGCTTTCGTTGCTTCATTCTTTCCTTGTTTTGTGTGTGTGTTTTGTCTGATTCTTTGTTCAAAACGCCAAGAAACTGGACATCCTCCACCAGGGGGGGAAAGAAAAACCTAATAGAAGAGAAAATTGAATGACAATAACTATAGTAGTAGAAGAAGAGCAACAATAAATGAACTCATTTAAAAAATAGAATTAGCAGGGTAAATAGAAATCACAATGTAAGATGAGATGAAAAAAGAGACTTCGTATATAATAATTACAGTAGATAAAAATAAACTAAACTTTCTACTCAAAATACAGAGCATCAGTCTTGATCAAGGAAAAAAATCTGCTATGCCCATTTAAACGAGCCACATCTAAAACGTAAGACACTGGAAGTTAAAAGTAAAAGAATCAAAGACACTAGGCAAATATTAAAGAAAGCTCACACAGCTATGAAAATATCAGATGAAATAAATTACTAGGGATAAGAAAGGTTACCACAAATTGACGTAACAATTTTAAATTTGTATGATCTTAAATGGTTCCAAAATATATATAAAGCAAAAATTGATAAAATTACAGGGGGAAATTAACATATTCTTGGCCAAGTAGAAGATTTCAACATACCTTTTTCAGTTATTGACAGGCCAAACAGACAAAAACATTAGTATAGGCATAGAAGGTCTGTCCAATACCATTTAACAAATTGAATTTAACAGACACTCAGATATCGGCTTTCAACAATGGGAAAATACACATTCTTCTTTCACACAAATGGAATATTTACAAAAAATATGTAGTTGACCATAAAGAAAACTCAAAACTTAAAAAAAAATGCATGGGAACATCTTACAGACCATGTTATTTGACAATAATATAAATTAGTTAGAAATTATGTACGTATATATGTTATATATTATATATGTATTTTTATTTTTTATTTTACTTTAGGTTCTGAGGTACACGTGCAGAACATGCAATTGTTGCATAGGTACATATATGGCAATGTGGTTTGCTGCCTCCATCCCCCCCCTTCACCTATTTCTGGAATTCTCTCCCCATGTTATCCCTCCCCAACCTTCCGACCCCTCGCTGTCCCTCCCCTAGTCCCTGCACAGACTCCCAGTATGTGATGCTCCCCTCTCTGTGTCCATGTGTTCTCATTGTTCAACACCCGCCTATGAGTAAGAACATGCAGTGTTTGATTTTCTGTTCTTGTGTCAGTTTGCTGAGAATGATGGTTTCCAGATTGATCCATGTCCCTACAAAGGACACGAACTCATCGTTTTTGATGGCTGCATAATATTCCATGGTGTATATGTGCCACATTTTCCCTGTCCAGTCTATCGTCAATGGGCATTTGGGTTGGTTCCAGGTCTTTGCTATTGTAAACAGTGCCACAATAAACATACGTGTTCACGTGTCTTTATAATAGATCAATTTATAATCCTTTGGATATATACCCAGTAATGGGATTGCTGGGTCAAATGGTATTTCTATTTCTAGGTCCTTGAGGAATGGCCACACTGTCTTCCACAATGGGTGAACTAATTTACACTCCCACCAACAGTGTAATAGTGTTCCTATTTCTCCACAACCTCTCCAACATCTATTATCTCCAGATTTTTAGATGATCGCCATTCTAACTGGCATTTTTTTAAAAAAATTGAAAGTCCCACTTATTCCATGGACAAGGTGTCTGCAAAACATCGGGTTAAGCCAAGTTAAGCAACAATGAGGAGTGGGGGGAGAGGAGGTGAGACAATATTTTGCTGCAGGAGTTTCCATATGCCTTAATATACTAATGCAGATGATGAAGTTATAAGTGAAGAAATGCAGTGTTTTTATATATCTATTTTGCCATGCAATTTTCTATTTGTGGATTAACTCATGGGACTAGTATTCTATAGAAGGCACTTTGGGAAACACTGTTCCACAGCAACCCCGGGGCATGCTTCATGTAAAGCCTGTTCTTTTTATTAACCCTATTTAACTTCCCATAACAACTGGAAACCTGGATATTACATCTAGCAGTATGCATTCTAATAAAACCGTGAGTTTTTATTATCACTCCTGATGAGGGTGATAAGATTAAATCTTTCACAGCACACTGCAATGAACAGGAAAGAATCAATTTGGCAAGAAGGCATTTGAAGATAGGAATATTTGTATTTGTACAGTATCCTAAGTTGTTTTAAAAACACGTGAGCTACTTTGTAATTTATGTCAAAACTCTGAGACCTGCTATAAAATGCTCTAAACGACTTCTCAAACATGTCAGGACAGCTGTGACCCTGTGGGGGCTGACCCCATCCAAAAAGTCTCACTTTCTAGACAGTTAGGAGACCTGAATTCCTTTCCAGATCAGTGAAGCTGTGACTAGGCAATGAATCACTGTGGATGAAGAGTTAATTCATTATGTTGCCTGGAGCAATGAACCATTTCTGCCCCCTTTCCAGGTTTCTCATCCATGCTTCCCTTTGCCTTGAAACAATTCATTAGTTCCGCTTTGTCAGGGGCCCACCTGTACCATGTTAATGAGCAGCCAGAAGGGATCAGAGAAGATGAGTAAGTAACCAGCCCACTCTGCGGCTGGAACAGCTCTAAGGGGCAGTTCTTATTCCACAAAAATCTTTCATTCTAAAATCTAATGCAAGCTTCTATGTTAGGGGTTCACCTGACAGTATTTTCATACACCTGAAAAGATCTGTATGTTAACCCAGCATGGTGGTTTTTAAAATGTGTCCAAAAATTATTCCTACTTCTTTCTTCAAGAGATGGAGCTCAGTTCACCTTTCCTCAAATGTGGGTGGACTTAGTGACTCCCCCTCAAATGAATAGGATGTGCAAAAGTCATGGGATGGCCTCTCTTTTCTTTCTTCCTTTCTTTCTTTCTTTTCTTTCTTTCTCTCTCTCTCCTTCCTTCCTTTCTTTCTCTTTCTTTCTTTCTCTCTCCTTCCTTCCTTCCTTTCTCTTTCGTTCTTTCATTCTTTCTAACTTTGTTTCCTTTCCTTTCTTTTGACAGAATCTTGCTGAAGTTGCCCAGGCTGAAGTGCACTGGTGCAATCTCAGCTCACTGCAGCCTCTACCACCTAGGTTCCAGCGATTCTCCTGCCTCAGCCTCCTGGGGAGCTGGGATTACAGGCAAACACCACCACATCTAGCTAATTTTTGTATTTTTAGTAGAGATGGGGTTTTGCCATGTTGGCCAGGCTGGTTTCGAACTCCTGACCTCAGGTGATTCGCCCTATTTGACCTCCCAAAATGCTGGGATTACAGGCATGAGCCACCGTGCCAGGCCATGGGATGGCGTTTCTGAGATTAGCTTATAAGGATACTGGGGCTTCCACCTTGGGTAGGCACTCTTTCTGTCTCCTGAATCACTTACTCTGGGGGAAAGCAGTAGCATGAGAACTGTGGAGAGATCCATCCACACAGCAAGAAATGGAATCCTCCTGCAACAGCCATGTGAGTGAGCTTGGACGTGGAATCTCCACTCCCCATCAATCTTCAGAAGCAATGGCTGGACTGCCAAGACCATGACCCAGAATAATCTTTTCTAGAAGCTGAGCTGCTCCCAGATGTGTGACCCTCAGAAATTGTGTGAGCTAATAAGTGCCTGTTGTTTTATGGAGTTAAGTTTTGGAGTAATTTTTAAGCAGGAATAGATGACTAACACACCCATTGATCAAAACTGCTCAGGGTATAGGGAAGCCAAGTAAGATCATCCTGGGTGATCTATATCTACCTCCACATGGCTGGGATTGTACTGGGATGGTGGGAAAGGAGGTTTCCTATGACTGGAAGGCTGGACTATTGGGGGAGGAAGCAAGGATAGAACTTTGCTCTGGAACTGAAAGTTACCCACAACCTTAGACTCGTGCAGTTGAATAAACAGTGATATATCCACATAATGGAGGACTCTGCATCTGGAAAAAGAATAAGGAAATCCTCTGTGAATTGACATGGAGTGTTTTCCATGATATGTTGTAAGAGAAAGAGCAAAGTGTGAGAGATTATCAATGGTAAGTTATGTTTTGTTTAAGAAACAAGAAATACTTGTATATGCTCATTAATGTAAAAAGACATCCTAAAGGATAAACCAGAGACTAGTGAAATTGATTACACACATGGAGTGGGTTGGAACAGGGTATAAAGGATGGGGAAAGGGAAAGACCCAAAGAGATGGGGTAAAGAGGCATCTCTTTCCCAGCACAACTTTGTGTCTACTTCAAATGTTTAGAATCATGTTATCTTTCATATGCTGAAAATAAATAAATAAGATCAGCAAGATTGGGAATTTAAAAAAATAGGAAATGAAATACAAACAGAAACCAACATAACGGTATTTCAAATGAAAAACAATCACACTGAAGTGGGGGGGTGCAGAAACTAACTCAATAATCTTAATAATATATTCTCTGGCTAAAGGAAGAAGTAACTATACATAATTATGGAACATTGATTAATATATTTGTTTTGCATAGTGGTAAGGGTTAGCAGTTAGCAATTCTGAAACAATGTATCCTGGAATTGAGCAAATAAAAATATATACTGTGGATAATGAGAGTCACATTTCTTACCATTGGAGAAGCAAGTAGCAAATATGTAAAAAGAGAAGGAGAGAATTAACTTTGTGGTTAGGACTGGTGGTATTATTAGGAGCTCATAGTTTTAGGTTAGAAAAGTGTGTGTGTGTGGGTGTGTGTTGTGTGTGCATGTGTGTTTGTGGAGGTATGTATGTACATATGCAAAAATAGATGCACATAACTACATACACTTAGTTTTTAGCTGTATCCACTGGGGGCCTAGAAGCAATGGCATCCCAGTAGCAATGGGCACACCTAGAGCCTAGAGCTTGGTTTCTAGATATCATTCTTTACTAGAAGGAGTCAGGGCTCTTTGGAGAAATGTTTGATTCCAAGATTGGGCCTGGGAAAATACATGTGAACCTGAAACCTGCAGTTTGCCAGAAAGTAAGGAAGTACTCAAATAATTATTGGTGCATATCAAAGGTCACAGAAGACTGATTTAAGAGGATCCCACTTGCCAGATCTGAAACAACATGAGCATCAAAAATGATTGTAATGGGTTATAATCCATTGAATAAAATAATAATATATGAATCCATAATTAATGAATTAAGTGGGAAGGAAAGGAAAACAAGAGAACGTTCTTCCCTGAAACAGAATTTCCATTAATGTATGCAGAAGAAATGATGGAATTAGAAAATCATCATTAAGCAACAACCAGAATAGCAATTATTTTAGGAAGGAATCATCAGGGAATGCCAAAACTAGTAGGTGACAAAGTATAATGAAAAACAGATACTCACATGGCCTCAAAGTGTCTCTCCACAATGTATTTCTTAATTCCACAACAAAAAAATATGTAACTTTACGTTGGAGCAACCTGGCAGGAAGTAGCATAAATAAGTGATCTATCAATGATTCAACTTTTGGGGCAGAGAGAGACAGAAAGAGAGAGACAGAGAGAAAGAGAATGATAAATTAAACCAAATATATCGAAGGGTATGCAGGAATTCTTTGTACTATATTTGCAACTTTTCTGTCTGAATTTATTCAAAATGCAAAATAAAAAAACTACTTTTTCATTGAGTGCTGTATCTTTTGGGGAAATCATCTTATGCCCATTGTTCCAGCTGCTTATCAGGAAGGATGGGCACTTATCTGCAGTTTCCACGTAAATAAGTGAATTTTTATCTTAACCCTTTTCTTGCCCTTGTGAGAGTGCTATTCAAAGCTTCTTATCAGGGATAAAAAGTGTCACTAAAACATATCTACTGTTGTCTTCCTTGCTTCTTCTAGGAGGAAAGAAAAGAAGACCACAAGATACAGGAATGATCTCTACAGCTTAGCTCCCTACCAAAAGCGTAAGAGGAGGGGGAGAAATCCTCACCATATGGGCGCTGCAGTAGGGTTGGCAATATCTAAGTGATGGAGATAGCATTGTCCAACGTGTCAAAGATGACTGTCTTCGCTGCTGCAGAAGAGAAAGACCCTGGTGTGATAGAGGCATGGAGAAACCCAAGTGCCAATGTTGGCTGGCGACCATGGCTATGTCTGGTCTGTGGGGAGATTGGAGTAATTCCAATGGGCTTCAACAAAACCTTGCCTTTAGTAAACAATGCCAAGAGGTCCAAGTGCTGGGGCATTAGCAGTGATGGTATAAGAACAAAAACTGGCTGGGTGCAGTAGCTCATGCCTGTAATCCCAGCACTTTGGGAGGCTGAGGCAGGTGGATCCCCTGAGGTCAGGAGTTTGAGACTAGCCTGGCCAGCATGTTGAAACTCCATCTCTACTAAAAATACAAAAAAATTAGCCAGGTGTGGTGGTGTAATTCCAGCTACTTGGGAGGCTGAGGCAGGAGAATCGCTTGAACCCAGCAGACAGAGGTTGCAGTGAGCCGAGATCATGCCACTGCACTACAGCCTGGGCAGCAAGAGTGAAACTCTGTCTCAAACAAGAACTGTGCTGAGCATGAAAAAGAGTTGGTTTGTCCATGACTGGGACTTAAACTGATGGTTTAAGATGAAGGTGGGTGAGAGATCTTGATTTCTCCTGCCCACAAAAGATAAAATGGTCACATTCTGGACATTTAGATTAGAATTTTAAAACTAAAGCCTGAGATGTACCCACCCTTTGAGACCAGAATTACTTAAACTTTAAGATACTGGAGATCTTTCTTTGTCATTTCTCCAATAATTTATCTTGAGATTTAATGAAAGGGAAAAAAGGGTATGATAATAAGTTTTGAAAAGCTTTAAGAAATAAATAACATTTTTGCAACTTACTGACCCAAGTCTTTCTCCCCAAATTCCTATTTCATGAAAGATAATTCTAAAGTAGTAATGTCATAATGTGTCTTGAAATAAAAACTTCACATGGAATTGGATTTCTTTTCCTGATGTGGTAATTGTTCAAGCTCCGTCAACTTAACATTGTAACCATATTTCACTGGGTAAAGTAATTGATTCATTATTTTTAAATTTGTTGAAAGAATAGCTTTTGCATTAGTTAATTGAGTTTCTCTAACAACAAAAACAGTGACTCATAGTATAATATCAGAAGTGCATGGTAGAAAGAAAGAACAAATATATCTGTTTCTTCAATAGATGATCGCTGGATGCCTGCCACATGCCAGCCAGTGTACAAAACATTTAGAAGATTAGTCAATAGCACCAAAACACAGTTGTCCAGAGGAAGGCAAGCACAATGAAGATGAAAATGTTGTTGCTGCTAATCATTGTAGTAATGAAGTCTAATGTTTATTTATTTGGTATTTTATGCCTTGACCCATACTAAGTATTGTTTGAGTATTAGCTCATGAAATAATTACAACACTATGAAGTTATTACAATGGAGGTCCTCATTTTGTAGATGAGAAAAATAAGCTTATTAAATTAACTTGCCCAAGGTCATACAGTAAGGCTGGAGCCTATATATTGACAAACTAAATCTATCTGATTCCAGAGGTTTGTGTTTTTTTATTTTCACACCAGCGGGAGAAAGAGAGGGAGCTGTGGAGGCTGAGAGAATATTATTAGAGATGCTGGATAAAATATCAAAATTAAAACGTGCACATGGAAACAGCAAAGAGAAGAATCAACATCTGTGATATGGAGAACCATATTGAGAAGTTCTCTCAGAATGCAAATGAACAGGACCAGAAATCACACACTGGAGAATGTGAAAAATATAAGGGTAAATGGAATTTCCATGGAAGAGCTCAAAATCAAGAAAAACAAGTAATAACATATAATAGGGTAAAAATTTCTGTAAAAAATTCTGATTCTGCAACTTGCAAAGATTTACTAAGTATAGGATAAAATTACTGAAAAATATAAACAATAAATGTGTTCTGAACATTTTTATTTTTAGTGCAATTCAATAAAGTACAAATAGTAAGTGTTTGGTACTATGAGTTTTGACACACAAACAAGATAGAAAATTATTCCAAACTCTATTAAGTTCCTATGTGTCCCTTTCTAGTTAATCACTGTTCCCAGAGGCAACCACTATTCTGATTTCTTTCACCATAGAGTAATTTTTCCTGTTCTTGAACTTCATATAAATGAAACTATGTAGTATGCAATTGTCTAGCTTGTTTTAGTCACCATATGTCTTCAAAATTCATCAGTAGTTTATTTTTTCATCTTTGAGATGTATTTCATTATATGAATAAAAACAATCTGTCATTCCTCCTGCTGATGAATATTTGTGATTTTTTTTCCAGTTTTTTTGGCTATAATAAATGAAGTTGCTATGAATATTCTTGTGTAAGCCTTCTTATAGACATATGTTTTCATTCTTCTTGTGTAAATATCTAGGACATGATTTGCTGAGACATAGCTAAGTGAATGTTCAATTTTATAAGAAATTGCTGGTTTTACAAAGTGGCAGTATGATTTTACACACTCACCAGCAGCATGTAGAGTTCCAGTTGCTCCACATCCTGGTCAACATTTGATGCTGTCAGTATTTTTTACTTTAATTTGGATGTGAAGGGGTATCTCATTGTGGTTTTAATTTTCATTTTCTTAAAGACTAACAATGTTGAGCACATTTTCATGTGCTTTTTGGTCTTTGTCTATCTTCTTTGTGAAGTTTGTCTGTTCAAATCATTTGCTCATTTTTAATGTAATGCTTCTTATCATAAGCCAGGTCAGAGTTGATGAAGACCAGAACTGAGATCCTCACAATGATGATAAATAGAAGATATATGTTCAAGAGATAAAGATGTAAAACTAACAGAATGCCATGAGGGTAAGGAAGACACGTTGAAGGGTGATCACCAGGCATCTGGTGTGAGTGGATAGTGATGATAATGGTGAGTTCATTCATAGATGAGGAGTTGTTTAAAAGTAACTGACATGATTCAACCAACTCTTGAAGGAAGTGTGCTGGGGACAGAATCCCTTTACACTTTGTTTTAACCCAATATCCAGCAACCTAGTACCATCATGGGAAAAACTTAGAACCAAAACAACTGCTGTAAGTTATAAGCTTATATCAATTATATTCTCATTATTTGAAATAATCTAAATACTTCATTGGTTTAGAAGTTTCTAGGAGATCTTCGTGGGAGATAAAAATAATTTTGAAAGTAAACAAAATGTTAACCTAGAGTGTTGTGTAATATTTATGCTCAATGGCATGTTTAATTTGATTTGGGATTTTGTGAGATAAATATTTCACCATCCAATCTCAAAACAATTTTGTCCCAGAACACTGCTTTCTTGGGGTTGTGAAAGTCATGGCTCTTGTACTTTAAGCAAATACGAGTGATGTTTTTCTTGGAGTTTGCCACATATATATAATTATGTTTGCCACATATATATAATTATGTTTGCCACATAATTTTCACAAGGACCAACCTTTGTATAGAGTAAATCCACTTCTCAATTGATGCAGAGTTACTAGATCAATATGTGTTTATGCCTGGTTTAGACCAAACTTAATCACAGAAAGTGCTTCATAAAGCCATTACAAATACTCTCTTTAGAAGCCTTTCTAAGTCATTTCCAAGGACAACTCAGTGCCTTTATTGTTTGGTCTTCAATTTCCCATTATTTTTCTTCATTTGGGTGTGTATTTGAACACATGATTTATCATAAATGCTTTCCCAATTCAGGAAGCATAAATGAGCTCAGTTAGCTTCATTGTATTTATTTCTGTTTTCACTCAGCTATTAATGTGCAAATCATGAAATTAGTTTTACTAGTAGCCACATTAAGATATAAGAGTATATTTACACAGAAAGAAATGAATACAAAGTGAATTTTGGGTAGTATAAAAGTAACAGAATAGCTGAGTATCTCTTATATTCCCAATTCAGGAAGCATAAATAAGCTCAGTTAGCTTCATTGTATTTATTTCTGTTTTCACTCAGCTATTGATGTGCAAATCATGAAATTAGTTTACTAGTAGCCACATTAAGATATAAGAGTATATTTACACAGAAAGAAATGAATACAAAGTAAATTTTGAGTAGTGTAAAAGTAACAGAATAGCTGAGTATCTCTTAGATTGTAATATGCATACTGGTGGACTTATGAGTTGCAATCTCGGTGTGCTTTTCATTCATGTGATATCATGTTTCATTTTGCCCTGGGAATTATGGGAAAGGCATGCATTAAAAAATTATAATAAAATGCTGTATTTGAGAAGTTCATTGAAAATTCATAAAAGTTAGACAATAAAGATATCTTAGTCCATTTTCTGCAGAGTCCCGAGGTAGCATGGGGCATCGTACAGTTAGGAGCCTGAGTGTGCTAGTTCAGGCCTCCCTTCCCTTTCTTATAAAGTCACCAGTCCCACTCCCATGACATCCCATTAATCCATTAACTTGTTAATACACAAATTCATGAATGAATTAACCCATTCATCAAAGCAGGGACCCTATTACCAATCATCTCTTAAAGACCCCACTCTCAATACTGCTGCATTAGGGATTAAGTTTCAGCATGAGTTTCCGAAGGGACAAACATTCAAACCAAAGCAGAGCCCAGAGGCCAACTGTAAATATGAGAAAAATTATCAAAAGCATAAAATGTTGCACAAAGAGTACATGCAATGATCATATGAATGACAGTGAAATTTCCCTCAAAGAGTACATGCAATAATCACATGAATGACACAGTGAAATTTCCCTTAACTGAACACAGAAGTCTGCAGGTTGAAAGGCCAAAATGCTTAGAAAAGTTGAGTGAAAATAGATTTATAGTCAGTGATGAAGTTTTTCAAGGATGAAGAAAATTTTTTTTCTAGGACCTAAAAAAACATTTTAAAGGTTGCATCAAAAGGAGAACACATTATCAAGTTAGTATCAAACTTCTGCAGCATGAAGTGCTAAAAATCAATAAATATTCTCTACACTTTTGAGGGAAAATCACTGTAACCCAAGAATTCTATCTTTTTTTTCTGAGACAGATTCTCACTATGTCACCCAAGCTGAAGTGCAGTGGTACAATCTCAGCTCACAGCAACCTACACCTCCCGGGTTCAAGCGATTCTCCTGCCTCAAACTCCCAAGTAGCTGAGACTACAAGCACATGCCACCATGCCTGGCTAATATTTTTGTAATTTTAGTAGAGACGGGGTTTCACCATATGGGTCAGGCTGGTTCGAACTTTTGACCTCAGGTAATCTACCCACCTCGGCTTCCCAGAGTGCTGGGATTATAGGTATAAGCCACTATGCCCGGCCGAATTCTGTCATTTAACAAGGTATTGCTTTTACATGTAAGAATGACCCCAATATAAATTCTCAGATACAGCAGACTTCA
This sequence comes from Ateles fusciceps, assembly GCA_036589455.1. NCBI lineage: Eukaryota > Metazoa > Chordata > Mammalia > Primates > Atelidae > Ateles > Ateles fusciceps. Next base: position 3,947,151 of record JAZHEH010001810.1, read on the forward strand.
GAGAGTATACTGTTTTAGCTTCCTACTCCTGCTATAAGAAATTATCACAAACTCAGTGGCTTACACAATACAAATTTATTCTACATTTCTAGAGGTCAAAAGTCCTAAAATCAAGATGTCAAAGTGCTATATTTCTTCTGGAAGCTCTAGGAGAGAATTTGTTTTCATGCTTTTATCAGCTCATAGAGCTCACCCATGTTCCTTGGCTTGTGGCCCCTTCTTCTGTCTTCTAAGCAATCTTCTTCAATAGCCACACCTCCCTCTGACTCTCCTCTTCCTCCTTTCTCTTCCATTTAAAAAAATCCTTGTTATTATGCTGGGCCCTCTGGATAATCAAGGATAATCTCCTCATTTTATAGTCAGTTGATAAGAAAGTTCAATTCCATCTGCATAGTCCATTGAATAGTCCCCATCTTAGTTTCTTGAGGCCACCCACAAACTTGGGCTCATGGCCTTTTTCCATATTCAACCAGCAGCATAGCACCTTCAAATCTCTCTCTCTGACTCTAACCCTGCCCCCCTGTCCCCCGTCTCCCTCTTATAAAGATCCTTGTGATTATATTGGGCCCCCTCAAATATGCAGGATAGTCTCCCCCATCTCAAGCTACTTCACATAATCACATCTACAAGGTCCAAGGTCCCATTTTTTCATATAAGGTAATGCATTAGCAAGTTCTGGGGATTAGGATGTATTTATTTATTTTTTTATTTTATTTTTATTTTTTAAGATGGAGTCTCACTCGGTTGCCCATGCTGGAGTGCAGTGGCACAATCTCGGCTCACTGCAATCTTCACCTCCTGGGTTCAAGCGATTCCTTGTCTCAGCCTTGCGAGTAGCTGGGACTACAGGTGCCAGCCACCACTCCCACCTAATTTTTGTACTTTAGGGGAGATGGGGTTTCATTATGTTGGCCAGGCTGGTCTCAAACTCCTGACCTCAGGTGATCCACGCACCTGGGCTTCCCAAAGTGCTGGGATTACAGGCGTGAGCCACGGTGCTTGGCCTGAAGACATAAACTCTTAGATACAGTAGTTTCCTCTTATCTGTGGCTTCACTAGAGATTTCAGATACCCAGGGTCAACTGCAATCTAAAAATAGATGGGTACAGTACACAAGATATTTTGAGAGATCACATTTACATAACTTTTATTACATTATATTATCACAATTTTTCTATTTTATTATTAATTATTATAGTTAATCTCTCAGTGTGCCTAATTTATAAATTAAACTTTATCATAAGTATGTATGCATAGAAAAAACATTATATACATATATAAGGTTTGGCACTATCCCCCAGTTTCAGGCATCCAATAGGTGTTTTAGAATGTATCCCTGGCAGATAAGGAGGGACTACTGTAATAATAAAATGATTCCTATATGGCCAAACTATCTCAAATTTAGTAGTTGAAAGACCAATAATAAATTATTTGTAACATAAATGACAAAAAGTTAGTACCCTTCTTATATAAAGAACTTTTAAAAATCAATGATGAAAGGATAATCATCATAAGGTAAAAACAAAGGACATCAATAGGCACTTTGTAAAAGAAGTGAACAGAACCAGCAAACACAAAAAGTGTTATGCCAAATTAAACAGTGATTTTTAAAAAATGATCATGTACAGTTTTGGTGTGAGGGATCTTAATTAGTTCAAACTTTCTACAAAGTAATCAACAGCATGCACCAAACTTGCATATCCTTTGTGCCAGTAGGCACAGCTCCCCAGTTGGCTGAAGTAATGCCTGGGCTGTCAGGGGGCAGGTTATGCAGTTCCCCAGGGTTCCCCCTTCACAATGGCATGTGACCTTGTATTCACTATAGAACCTTCCCTGCCTTCCTCCCTCCCTTTCCACCCCATTCTATGTACTGATCCAGCGGAGACCTTCAACTCAAGCTGAACTATTGCAAATTCAGTAACGGCCCTTTCCACGGCAGCATCAACATGGGCAGGTGAGGCGGCTACACTCCTGCAGCCCTTGTCTGGGTTGGTGGCACATGCCTGCCTGAGACCTTCCATAACTGCATGGGCAGCCTCTGCTCTAGTCATTGTCCCCCAGCACAGTCCAGCTCCTTCTTTATCTGAGTTTGAAAGATTGATAGCAAGTAAGTTCCACTCCTTCTCTCTCTCTCTCTCTCTCTGAGGAATATTTTGGAGGTTCCTTACTCCTTGGATATCAATAATCACATCTACATAGTCCCATTTTTCGCATATCACATCTACAAAGTTCCATTTTTCATGTAAGGTAATGCATTAGCAAGTTCTGGGGATTAAGAAGTAGACATTTTTCTGGTTTGGGAGGTGGTAGGACAATATTAGAAATATCACAGGAAAAAATGTAGGCACATGTGAATCCTTTAGTTAAACTTGAAATGCAAAACAAATACTTTTAGATATACTCTGAATCATTATAGCATTTCACATTCCAAAACCTATGGTTTTTATCTCTAGTTACACGTTTACACCTTTGACGATCAGGCTTGTCGCTTTTCCTGAGGGAATAAAGTCTTGGTATTTAAAAAATGAACTAGCTGGTGCTTAGCCAGAAGGGCCAAAGGCAGAAATACATTTAAAATAAATTAACCCCTGACATAACTAAAATATTAATGCTCTCTCTGGGGCATGGAAGCACACCCACACATTCACACATCCAAACACAGACACAGTCTCCTCCAAAAATTAGGCAATATTTTTCACTGACAACATTTTAACTTCAAATAACTACAACACATCCATATTTACAGACTCAAAGCTGAAAACGTTATGCGACTCTAACATCCTGTCTTTTCTTGCCTGCTCTTGTCACCTACCTGCAGTTGAACCTGCACCATCACTTGCTCCCAGCCCTGATGCTTCAACCATGAGTGTGTATTTTTTATTAAATTATTTAAGTGTGGTTTACTCGAATTACAAATGTAATGCCATTTTTTGGTAGAAAATTTAGAAAAGCCAACATAAGTAATCAAAATTCTTCAGAATCCTCCAAGATCAAGTACAGTTAACATTTTAATTAATGTCCTATTCATCTTTGATGGGAATAATTTTCTTTCAAAGATAGAATTACACTGCTGTTGGAAACCTACGATTTGTTTTACCATTGAGTACTTCACGAATATTTTTCATGAAATATGTTTTTAATTATTTTTAATGAGGTATTTGCTGCATCACATGGGTTATTAAAATTAATGTAACTTAACCTCTACCCGTGAAATGTTTTGTGTTTCTTATTTTTTATGATGTTGTCCAACCCAGCTAAATCTTTGTGCATATCCATGCTTACTTATCTAGGATACATTTCTAGAAGTAAAATTTTCAAGCTTTATATATTTTTTAAAAATTTACTATTATTAGCAAAGTTACCCTCTGAAGTTCTGTAACGGTGTGCACTCCAGTGTGTAAAACGTGCTTGTTCCCCTCCTTCCTTACCAATCCTGAATATTGTGTTTTAAATCTTACCTCCTCAGACAGGCCAAGTGTTGGCACACGTTTTGTTAATGATTCTGCTCTTTAGGAATAGTGTTTCAAATTAAAGATATAAATTTTGTGTTTTACATTCTTTATACACTCATCAAAGATATGTAGAATAAAACAGTGGTATAGCTTTATACATAAAAGTAAGAATCAGCCGAATGCGGTGGCTTATGCCTGTAATTCCACAATCTGGGAGGTCGAGGTGGGAGGATCACTTGAGCCTGGGAGTTCTAGACCAGCCCTGACAACACAATGAGATCCTGTCTCTATAAAAAATACAAAAATTAGCCTGACATAGTGGTGCATGCCTGAGGTGGGAGGATCACTTGAGCCTGGGATGTCGAGGCTGCAGTGAGCCAAGATCATGCCCCTGCACTCTGGGAAACAGAGCAAGACCCTGACTCAAAAAAGGTGTGTGGGTATAGAATTAATAGTCCACATTGATTTGCTACCCTTGATTTCATCTTTGAATGGCAATGACAGTGACGTCATGATCATATATACCTGGCTTCTTCTGAACATGATGAAGAAAGGGAGACATTTCCTTGGTCACAATTCTATATGTAAAACTATAACTCTTCAAGAATTGAAGTAATAGGAAATGGGTAGGGCAATTTGCCTGAACATAACTAACACTGATTTACATTTGTTTCTAAAAGTTCAAAAACAGGGATGATGAGTTCCTGATATGCAAAACTTCATTATCTGACTCAGGTACTTCTATGGAAAGAATACATAGGGGTAAATAAACCCTGGTAAATAACATAATAACATCTAAGATCAATATTTAAACACTTAAGGTATTGGTAAAACAAAAACTGCTGCTATTACCTTTTTAAAGAGAATGTGAAATTTGGAATGTACAGCATTTTTTTTTCTCAGCAAGCTAAGAAAATATTCTTTAAATTAGGAAAAAATCTCCGGATCATTCAGTCATTCGACAATCTTTTATTCAGGGATTCCTATGTGCCAGGCTCTCTAAATAGCTTCTGCCTTTAAAGAGCACACCGTCCCATGGCAATAAATAATGTTCCAGGCAAATAAATGTGTTCCTTGGTGGGATAGGCCAAGTAGAATAAACTGGGAAGAAATCAGGAAGTCCAGTGACCAAACTCAAGTGGTCAGAATCACAAAGCAGAAGTCTGGGTACTGAATGCCTGCACGTACAAGGTGGAGGGTGCGTCTCAAAGGTATGCGAGCATGCACGTACGCCGTGGTCCTGGATCTTGCAAATGTTTAAGAAACCACTGACCACAAAAGACGATGGCTAGGGTCAGCTGAGTTATGCTTCTAGTGGTTGTGTGGAAAGCATAGCTCAGCTGACCCTGGCCATTGTCTACAGTGGCTGTAAGCTACAAGCTGGGCCTGGGCCTGGGCCTGCTCCAGATGTTTCTCATCCTCCTTGACCAATAAGCCAGTTAGGGTACATTCTCTCCATGGAACAAGGGGCAAGGAAAATCATGAGAACTCATAAGGCCTAAGCTTGGACCTAGGATGTAACTCTCACTTACCCACTGGATTTATTGGGAGAAGAAGGTAAGGTAAGCAGATGTTGTTTGCCCCATCCCTGATCATTTAAATTGAGCATCTCCTACCTATGATAAGATCCTCAACAAGTCAAAGTTGCCAGGGAAAATAATCCCTGCCTCAGATAATTGCAACTCTCAGTTCATTCTCATCCTGTCAGTGGTTCCCTGTTCATCTCTTTAGTTTATGACTTGTTTCGGAACTGCACCAAAACGTCTGCTATATGGTTCTGATCCCTTGAATTTGATCAGTGCACTTTCTGATCTCTTCCCAGTTTATTACATTTGGCTTCATGCTCAACTCTGACTTGCACATATCAGATGCTAAGAATATTATACAGTCCATCCATAAAATACTTGTTCCCTCCTTGTCCCTGACCTCCAGCCAAAGAAGGGATCTCATTATGAAAGAGGGGATGATATGGGTTTGAGCAATTTTCCCTGCCTCAGCTTCCTGAGTAGCTGGGACTATAGGCACCCGCCACCATGCCTGGCCAATTTATATATTTTTTTTATAGTAGAGATGGGGTTTCACCACGTTGGCCAGGCTGGTCTTGAACTCCTGACCTGAGGTGATCTGCTCACCTTGGCTTTCCAAAGTGCTAGGATTATAAGCATGAGCCACCGTGCCCAGTCGGGATGATAATTCATAATCCTTGAACAAAATTGAACTGGTTTCTTGGGTTAAAAAGAAAAGAAAATTCAATTCCAGTGAGCAGTAGATCTAAAGTGTATGCCCGGTCTGCGATGTCTTACATTAGGCAACATTAATAGAAGAAAGCAGTACATCAGTTCCTACAGCTGACTAACAAGACGGGCAGCTGTGTGTTCTGAGATGCATGCTGAAGAGAGGTGGAAGTGCAAATCAGCATTACCCTTCATAAAGCTGCATAAGAGTAGCAGAGTTTCCAGAATTATTTTCCATGATCCTTCAGGTTCTTGGCTAAATTAAGCTTCCTGTTGCTAACCTGAAGAAATGTCTGTGCAGAGGCGGTGTGCTGGGTGGTGCCATCCTCCACGGGCCCTGACGTCAGCCCCGCTCTACCTCCAAACATTGCTTCCCCTCATCTCTCTCAGATTTCATGTCTTCACTGATCCTGAGAATAGATCTCCCTTTTTAAAGTGGAAACTGTTATTGTAAGATATACTCATGATTACATTCAAATATACCAAGAGCCATTTATGACCCTCCACGGGCAGTAAGAAGGCTTTAGGATACTTTCATGTAACTATTCATCAAAACAGAAGAAGAAAAAAAAAAGAAAACATCAGTAAGTTTGCACACTTATCTATAATTGATCCAGCTCCACATTCTCATTAGAACAAAATTATTCTCTTTTTCATTTGGCTATGCTGTCTTCTTTACATATCTACTGCTTTTCCATTGTGAAGGGGTGGAGAAGACTTGATTACCTGCTTCAATGTAAGGTATGTCGTTTTCCTGAAAAGCCTGCTTACACAGATGCATTTTCAATCAGGGCTTCAGAGCTCAAGAAAAAAAATGTTTGATTAATAGTCCATCAAGAGTTTCAACATATGCTTCTGTGTTGAAAGGATTTTAGACAAATCCATTGAGGAGAATGTAACTCTGGGGTATGAAGATAATAGTATCTGACCCTCCCGTGCAAATGCAGCTGCTTTAATATTAAGACAACTGATACTCTGAGGTCCATAGCTGTAGAGCCTTGAAGGCAAGAACCTGGTATCATTCAGTGGGATCTCATTTTCCAGGACACAGTGACAGCACAATCAGGGTTAAATAAAGTAGTTTTGTGCCTAATGAAATCCATAGAAAGTGTGAATAACAACAACAAAAAAAAATCAGTCCTTTTTGACAGATTCTCTGAAGGCCATATTTGTGTGGGTACTGCCCATTCTTACGTACATTAGATTAAAAAGGAAAAGCAAACTCAATTTCAGTGAGCAGTAGATCTAAAGTGTATGCCCAGTCTGTGATGGGCAATTACATACAATTCTCAAATTTTTAAATAGACCCATTCACCCAGCAAAGATATTGAGCACTGACTCCCATTAGTATGTGTTGAGCACTCACTCCTGTTTGTCCATTGGACAAATAGCTGTTATCTGGCAAATGGCTGTTAGCCCAAGCTCATTTCTCTTCTCCCTGAGGACACTGACAGACCTCCTTTCCCAGCCTCCCTTGCAGGGGCCATGGCCAGGTGCCTCAGTTCCAGCCAACGGAACGTGAAGATGAGGGTGTGTCTTCCCCAAGCCTGGCTCCTAACATCTTCCTTAGTGCACTCCTGCATGTTCCTTCTCCATTTCATTTGGCCAGAATGAAATGAGCCATGGTAGCTTTGGAAACCATGTGTTGAGGATGATAGAAACTTCTTCATCGTGGGCCCTTGAAGGACTGCCCAACCTGAACCTGTATGTGAACAAGAATAGAGCTTCTACTAGGCTATGCCTACCCCCCAGGAAAACACTGGAGATGCAAAGTCAGAGGAGAGGCAGCCCCTTCCCTCAGGGGGCATCCAACCCTACCTTTATACCTCTGCAGAAGAGAGCCACATATGGAGAGAGACTCTCCACAACATGTGCTCAATATGTGATCAGGATGGAGTGGACAATGAGTGATTAACAATCAGCAGGTCCTTCAGAAGTCTTCAGGAGACAACCAGCAATATACAACCACCTATCAACTGCCCTCAGGGCTAATGGGATGCTGCCACCAGCCAGGTGCAGAACCTAAGCATCAAGGGATGGATTTCCAGAAGACAGCCAACCACTGCTTCTGACTCTTCAAGCCTAACAAAGGCATGTGGACCAGTGCTTGCAAGAACAGGACCCTCATTCACAGAAGCAATATCTGGCACATGCTTAGCTCCAAAGCATAAAGCATGATGCTTGCTAGAAGTCAACCTATTTCCAGTAGGTTCATTTAGAGGGCTTTGGAATCCTCTAGATTTTAAGGTACTTTTATTAGTCCATTTTCACACTACTATAAAGAACTGCCTGAGACTGGGTAGTTTATAAAGGAAAGAGGTTTAATTGAGTCAGTTTATCATGGCTGGGGAGCCCTCGGGAAACTTACAATCATGGCAGAAGGCAAAGGATCCCTTCTTCACAACACAGCAGGAAAAAAAAGTGCCACAGCAAAAAGAAAAGAGCCCCTCATAAAGCCATCAGCTTTTGTGAGAACACACTCACTATCACAAGAACAACATTGGAGAAACCACTCCCATGATCCAATCACCTCCACAGGGTCTCTCCCTTGACACGTGGGGATTATGAGGATTACAATTCAAGATGACATTTGGGTGGGGATGCAAAGCCTAATCATATCGATACTTTTATATGTAGTTCTCATTTAACCCTCAAAATGGCCTTGCTGACCAGTAAGATAACCTGGAGAAGTTAGAACACACATCTCTGACACCTGATCCAGTGTCCTTCTCACAGGATTGAGTTCTAGTTTATGTCAGGGAATAAGACACTCTTTCCTTAAAGTGTCCCTAGTATTTCTCTCTCTCTCTTTTTATTTATTTTTTTTTTTTGAGATGGAGTTTCACTCTTACTGCCCAGGATGGAGTGCAATGGCACGATCTTGGCTCACTGCAACCTCTGCCTCCCAGGTTAAAGTGATTCCCCAGTCTCAGTCTCCTGAATAGCTGGAATTACAGGCATGCATCACCACACCCAGCTAATTTTGTATTTTTAGTAAAGACAAGATTTCTCCATGTTGGTCAGGCTGGTCTCAAACTCCCAACCTCAGGTGATCCACCCACCTTCGCTTCCCAAAGTGCTGGGATTACAGGTATGAGTCACTGCACCCAGCCAGTCCCTAGGATTTCTTAATAGCCCCTATGAACCCACAGCCTAGCAGCAGATTAAAGCTCAATCTGAGACCAGGACCCCACAACAGGTGCTCTGCTCCATCTCAACTAGCCTAGTGCCCTTGAGGCAGCACTACAGCCATGCAGTGCAGTGAGAAATCAACAGGGTCAAAAACAAAATTTCATGATGTTAATCTGAGTCTCATATTCAATTCCCCAGGCAGAATACGTATGAAAAGAACCTGAGACTTATGAAGAGGCGTCTTGAGATATTTGCTATGATTGTTAGGGTGGTGCTGGGTCTGAGGTTGAACTTGTATATTTGAATCTCAATTTCTGTAGAAGTTAGAACTTCAGACACCCCATTTGCCTTCTTTGTATGCATTACAAACATCCCCTGCACGCCGAGCACGGTGGCTAACTCCTCTAATCCCAGCACTTTGGGAGGCTGAGGTAGGCGGATCACCTGAGGTCATGACTTTGAGACCAGCCTGGCAATGTGGCAAAACCCTGTCTCTACTAAAAACACAAAAATTAGCTAGGCATGGTGGCATGCACCTGTATTCCCAGCTACTCGGGAGGCTGAGGCAGGAGAATCACTTGAACCTGGAAGGCGGAGGTTGCAGGAGCCGAGATTGCATCACTGTACTTTGGCCTGGGCAACAGAGCAAGACTCTGTCTCAAACAACAACAACAAAACAAACTACCAAAATCATCCCCTGGACATTATTTATTTTGATTCAGCAGGTATTTACTGAGCACCTTCTAAGGGAAGGACTCAGCTGACATCCATATGTTGTCTGTATCTTTGAAGGTATGAATTTTTAGATTGAAAGCTATGAAAATATCATACAGATGGATGATTAAACTCCATCCCTGACCAGGGACTTCCAATCTGAAATAAGGATCCTTATTTCTTCTCACCTTGAACTAGGAATTATTTAAGACATAATCAATTAAATTCAGCTTGCCCGATTGTCAAAGTGAAGTAAAATAATCTCAAATGTGTCAGAAGTTTACATCAGAAGTACACAGATGCTCTTTGGACACACACTTTTATGGCTCATGTGTATTTTCATATAGAGCTCTTAAAAGCGGAAGTGTTCATATCCTGAATTTGGGGTTGAGGGAGAAGAAAGAATCTTAAAATAGACTACTTGAAAATTTTGCTGCTTTTGTAAAAAAAAAAAAAATGAGAATTTCATGAAGTGAAATGGTATGAACCAAAATTGTTAAACTTGAGTAGTTTTATTATTTAAAAAGTTAGATATCACAAAGTTCTTGAAAGCTCTAAGTTGTAGAATACTTCCATACAAGTGTAGTTTTGTTAGATTTCAATATATGGTACAATATGTCATTATAAGCTATGGAGTATAGTACAAAATTACCTGGAAACAAATTGGAGAACCAGTTTATAAACTTTGGATTATCTCTGAATTGTTGAGACTTCACACTTCTATACCTCATATCTTCTTCTCAAGTTCTTTTTATAACAGTTTTAGATTTACAGAAAAACTGAGAAAATACTACAGTTAGTATCTCACATCTAGTTTCCCCTATTACTGACATTTCACATCAGTACACTCTCTCATTAATGAATATTGGTGCATGATTATTAACTAAAATTCACTTAATTCAGATTTCCGAACTTTTCCATAATGATCTTTTTCTCTCAGGATCCCATCCCAGATACCACATTGCTTTTAGTTATCATGTCTTTTTAGGCTCCTCTTGTCTGCAATAGTTTCTCGGGCCTTTCTTGTCTTTGGTGATCTTGAAGGTTTTGAGGAAGGCTGGTCAGGCCTGTTATAGGAAGTTCCTCAACTGGGATTGTCTGATACTTTCCTCACAATCAGAGTTATTTATCACCTCACTTTTTGCGGTGATCACTTATAAGATCAAATGAGGATGCTAAGCGGACAGGATGCCTGGGAAACAGTGGCAACCAGGGGGCTGTCCTGAGCCCATGATGACAGGGAGTCTCCCCCATCTCTCAAGACCTTTTTATTGTAAAAATTTCCTTGACCTTCCGTACAAGTACATTTAACTGAACCAAGCTGAAGGAAATGTTCCACATAGCTTCTTATGAAATTCATTCTAATGTAATGAATAAATTAGATATCTGTTAGCAATTATAGAGGACTTCAAAAGCTACTTGTTTGTAATTGCTTGCTTTTTCAACCACAGGAAGGGTAATCCTTTCTCATAAAGATTCATTAATATATTAATTTGTGCAGGGAATGCTTTTTCAATCTTCCACACCAAGTAGGACAACTCAATCCCTATTAAAGTTATCTAACTACATGGAGGTACCAGGAGTTTAATATTGGAATAATTGATTCCAAATGCCAAAATATCTTCCTTTCAGAAAGCACCTGAAGTCAGCTCTGTCTATTGCTTCTATGTTGCTAAAAATCTAGAAAACTGGGGGAGGAAATCCAGACTGACCACTGTGGTTTCCATATGCATTTGCTCAGTCTACATCTCCTCGCCAAATCAGTGCCAGCTCAATGTGGCCATTGAGACTCTGCATGGCTTCAGCTCATTCCTTCAGTGACAACCTCTTGTATTTCACATGAGAATGCAGATCAGCGTGCGTCAGAGCAACAGGAAGGCCTTCCAGCAGACCAGGGCCTTTTCCCTTAGAAGATAATTGTGGCTATCACTCTTCAGAGTATAGCAGTCATTTTCAAGTTTTGGTTGGAAATGGGGATATAAATCTCCCATTGCATCTTTCATTTCTGACTGCTGGTGGGAGAGGGAAGTGGCTCCCTTAATCTAAGCACTAAGAAAAATTTAGACACTTATTCCCACCCACTTCATCCCACATCCAAACTGTTAGCAAGTCCTATAGCATGTACCATCTAAAATGTGCACCAAATCCGTCTACTTCTACCTACCCCCTCCATGACCACCCTAGTAGAAGCTGCCAACACTTTTCCTCTAAAGGACTTTTTTCTTCCCACTGTAGCCCCACTCAGTTCACTGCCAGATATCAGCTAGTGTGGTCCCTTCAAAATGAAAAACAGAACAGGTTACCCTCCCCTACTGAAAACTATTCAGTGGCTTTAAGTTGAAATGGAAACAAAATCCAGTTACCCACCACCAAAGTCTGGGGAGGCCTCACGTAGTCTAGGCCCTGATTTCAGTTTCCTGTACCCATCCTTCACATGCCAGGCTGCTCTAGCCCAGGGTCTTTGCACCAGCAAAGGTGGCAATCTTTGCATAGCTGGCTTCTATTTGTTACTCAGTTCTTGGCTCAAATATCACTCCTCCAAAAGGCCTTTCCTGCCAGTCTAATTCAGAGTAGCCCTTCAATTATTCTATCACTCTCTCTTAAAAGAATTCTCTATGTATTGCAACCAGCTATATCTTTTACTTGTTTATCATCTGTTTCACCGCCTTGAATTAACTGAGAACAGAGAACTTGCTTGTCTTCTTAACTGCTGTCTGCAGCACCCACAATGGGCCCAGCATATCGTATAATAGGTGCTCAATTAGTATTTGTGGAATGAACTAACACAGAGGTAGAGCTACTCTGGACACAGAAGTAAAAGGCTGTTTTCCTTGGGAGAAGAGCACATGGTTTTTTGTTGTTGTTGTTGTTGTTGTTTTTCTTTTCTTTCTTTCTCTCTCTCTTTTTTTTTTTTTTTTGGTAAGTCCTGGGAGAGGCATTCCAAAAGATCCGGAATCTGCAGAAAGAGAGGGGATGGGAAAAAAGACTTTGATGTAAGATGAACTGCAGCAAAATTTAAAACTCCTGTCAATCAACACCACTGAGAGTAGAAAAAGGCAGGCCACCAACTGGGAAAAAATATTTGCAATACATATATCTACCAAAAAATATAAGCACAGAATTTGTAAAGAATTTCTAAAGATTGACGTAAAAATAACTCTATAAAACATGGGCAAATGGCTTTAATTGAAGCTTCGCAACAGAAGATGCAAGAATAGTCAATAAGCTCACGAAAAGGTGGTAAACATTATTAGACATTAAAAAAATATAAATTCAAACCACAATGAGATATGACTTCATGCACACTAGAATTTCTAAAATTTAAAAGGCTTGCCAGTAATTTCAAGGTGTATGCATAAAAAGTTAAACTTGTAAAGACCAACAGCCCCAAATGTTGACAAAGACACAAAGCAGCTAGAGCTGCCATCTGTGACCAATGGAAGCGTAAAATGCTATAACCAATTTGCAAAACCGTTTGGTAGATTCTTACGAACTTAAACATGTATAATAGGAATCCCTTTCTCTGAAGGATTTCCACTACTCAAGAGTAGTGAAAATATATTTAAACAAAAGACTTATAAAAGAATGTTTATAGAAGTTATTCGTAATGGACACAAACAAAAACTCAAATATCCATCAACACCTGTACTTCCCTAGCAATAAAGTGGATAAAATATAAATTCATATATCAAAATGAAACCATCTCAAAAAAATTTTGCTGCACAAAAGAAGCCAAACAAAAAGTATGTGCTATTGATTTTATTTATATGACGTTCGTGACACGTTAAATGAATCTATGGTGGATGACATCAGAAAATGTACTGCCTGTGTGGAAGGTGTTGGACTTTGAGGAGGGCACAAGGGAACTTACTTGGGTGATGGAAATGTTCTGTATTTTGTTTATATGTTGCTAACATGAAAGAATACTGTCAAAACGCATCGAGTACACTTAAGATCTGTGCCTTTCACTATACCTAAATTTTACCTGAAAAAGTCTAATATGAAAGATAACTATAAAAAAATTGACGGAAACAAATTGTCCCTGAGTTCTGTAGTCTTTTGGAGGCCTTTTCTGTTCATCTCCAAATAGAACCACTTGAGCTCCTTCCCCATTAACTGTGGGAAGTCCAGCACTCTACCTGGGATTTGAGGGTTGGTGGACAAACAGAAAGTGTCCTATTGCTACTCTCTATAAATGCCTGTTATCAGCCCAGCTCTCAAGTCCCAAAGAATTCCCTCTCCCCCTGCAGTTGCTGTGTGCTGTTCATTCCTGTATTTATTCAACAGATATTTATTAAGTTTGTACTAGTTTCTTGGCATCATTCTACATGATGAACATGGCAAAGCCTCTGGTTTCATGACAGTCTTCCTTAGAGTCCAGTGAAGGATCCAGGCAAATAGCCAACCAATAGTTATCCAGGATAACAGCCATTCTCACTTCACCTGAAACACAAACACAATCTCTCCTTTATTTCTCCAAGTTCCACTAGCATAAGTGATACGGTTTGGCTCTGTGTCCCCACCCAAATCCCACCTCGAATCATAATCCCCACATATTGAGGAAGAGAAATAATTGGACCATAGGGGTGGTTCCCCCATATTGCTCTCATAATAATGGTTTTGTGTTTGGAAGTTCCTCCTTTGCCCCTCTCTCTTTCCTGCCACTTTGTGAAGAAGGTACTTGCTTCTTCTTTGCCTTCCCCCATGATTGTAAGATTCCTGAGGCCTTCCCAACCATGAAGAACTGTGAGTCAATCGAACCTCTTTCCTTTAGAAATTACCTAGTCTTGGGTAGTTCTTTATAGTAATAGCAGTGTGAAAATGGACTAATACAACGAGGCTGTTACACACAAGACTCATTAAAGCCTTGGAGAAAAAGAAAGTGATTGCAGATTAAAAGTAGAAACTCCTCCAATTTCCTTTTTTTTTTTTTCTTTTTGAGATGGAGTCTGTGTCACCCAGGCTGGAGTGCAGTGGCACTATCTCAGCTCACTGCAACCTCCCCATCCTGGGTTCAAGTGATTCTCCTGCCTCAGCCTCCCAAGTAGCTGAGATTATAGGCATACGCCACCACACCCACCCAGCTAATTTTTGTATTTTTTGTAGAAATGGGGTTTCATCATGTTGGCCAGGCTGGCCTTGAACTCCTGATCTCAAGTGATTCACCTGCCTCAGCCTCCCACAGTGCTGGGATTACAGGCATGAGCCACCAGGATTTCCTTCAAATTTAATAGCAGACTTCCCTATTTCTAAAAATTCTCTGGACATTCTTCACCAAAGGGCTTACTCTTATGAGATCCCAACCTCTTAATCTCTTGCCTCGTGAGCATTTCCTTCTTCTCCTCTTGTGATAGATTAAACTGTGTGCCCCCCAAAAGATATGTTGAATCCTAACCTTTAGCACCTCAGAATATGACTTTATTAGGAAATAGGGTCTCTATGGAGGTTAAGGCCATTAGAGTGGGCTCTACTCTAATAAGACTGGTGTCTTTGTCAAAAGGAGAAACTGGAATACAGACACAGACCTGTGAAGAGGGAGGATGACATGAAGAGACATGGTAAGAAGGCCATGTGAACACAGAGGACCAAGTGATGGTGTCCACAAGCCAAGGAGCACCAAAGATTGTTGGCCAATCATCAGGAGCTAGGAAGAGGGAGGAAAGGGTTCTCCCCTACAGGTGTCAGAGGGAGTATGGCCCTGCCAGCACCTTGATTTTGGACTGCCAGCCTCCGTAACTGTGAGGCAACACATTTCTGTTAACTCACCCAGTTTTGGTACTGTTTAGTGGCAGCCCTAGAAACCTAATTCAACCTCATTGTTGAGATGCAAGCTCTTCACCCTCAGTCTGCTGGGCTGCCTGCAGAAAACGCAAACATTCTGCTACTTCATCATGTAAGGCAAAATAATTTGTTTTTATCTCCTATACCCTGGCCTACCTTGAAGGGTTTTCCAAAGCAAAAATGTCATTTGCCCCTATGATGAATTGTGTCACTTTCCTACCCATAAGAAGGGACAGCAAATCATTTCAAAGAGATGAGCCTGGAAGGTCTGGCTGAAGTAGGGTCCAATGGCCTGGATCTGCCCACCAGAAGGCCACTCACACCCATGGAACACTGGGACTCTTCAGCCCCAGTTGGGAAACCCTGGACTAGACAGGTGACTCCCTGTGTGAGTTAAGACACACTCAGCCTTCCAGATTTGATGTCCAGTTCCTAAAAATCTAAGACAGAGTACACTGATCCCCCATTTGGGGGTCTCCCAGGAAGCCAGTGCATCTGCAGCCAGTCTTTATGCCCCCCCACTCCCCTTCTTTAAAGGATCTGCATCAGAGGAGCAGCCATGGAGTGGGTGAATGGGGGAAACAGATGAATGACAGCACAGAAGAGCCAAGAGAAGTTTTGCAACAAATGGATATGGTAGGGATTGGGGGAGAGAATAAGAAGATAAATATGGGACTGAGGGCTCTTCTTGGTGATGGGTGAAAACGAAATAAGAACAGACATCCTAAGTCACAGCAAAGGCCCAGATCTGAGGGGAAAGGAGGTGGTCTTCATTTGGGATTCATGGTGTTACTTTCCCTTCCTTGCCCTAGAGTTTCAATATCTGACTCCAAAAGAGAAAAGTATGTCCATATCCATGGCCTCGCTATAACTGTGAAGGGAGCCAGAGCACGTGTCTCCTCACCAAAATGCCATTTTCTTATTGCAAAAAAATAATTTTTGATTCCTGAATTCAATACCTGATAGAGAATTTAAATGTAGAAAAACATCAAGCATCTTAGAAAAGTCACAAGAACTAATGAGCCACCCACAGAATTGATCTCCAAGGCCCGGTCAGTGGTAGTTCAGTTAAAGGTCATGAACAAATATAAATTGTGATCAATTATTTAAATATAATTTAAGACAAACATAGTACAAAGCCTTCCCAAACCAGACAAGATCGATTTACTGAAAATAATGTTGTATTTCCAAGAGACCAGCCAGGCCCCAAATCAATAAAATTACTCCTAACCATAAACCTTTTATTTAAGGCCAATTTATCATCATCAATACCTTTAAACAAAACCAGCGTGTGATGGGCCACTAAGAATTCTTTGTGGTTATTTTCCTGAAAAAGCTGATAAACAAAGAGAGTAATTTGTCCCTCAGTTCACACATACCGGCCCCCTCCTGGTGAGGTTTTTGTTAAAAGGGATGAAAGGGAATCCATTGTTCTATTGCTACTCTTCTGTTCTGAATAGAAACTGCAAGATTCAGTGTTCAATTCAACTCAGTAATCGTTTATTGAGCATCTACAATAGTGGATCTTAACGTTTTCTTCCCCACTGCAAGACAAATGATGGCTGGCTTTCAAATGTGCAAAGAAAACCCTCCCCGGATGACCAAGGACAACCCTCAATTCCACCATTTCCTCTCACACTTATGAACATGCAGCAGAACGCAGAAGAGCGCTTGTGACAATATCATAAGGACAATCTCAAATCCGTTCTATTCTTGCAAATAAAAACAAAATGCTCACAGTTTGGTGCCTAAACTACTATTAGAGCCACTTTAATGGCACATTAGCGGTTGAAGACCACAGATGTAGAAGATGCTTGGTGTTTGTGATCAAACCCCTTTCCCCAACATATTATTTCAATGACGTTACAAGGAATATACATTCATGGAGAAGAAAGAAATGTGACGTTGAAACCTGTTCATTAGAAAATGAGCATCTGTTTCCTCCATTAATAGCTGAAAACTCATTCTGCCTCTGCAGTGAGGTTCCGTACATCTTCACTCAGATCTGCAGTTAATTTAACTCTTCATGGGAAAATCTGATTTTCCTGTCATGTCCTTGGGAGGAGTACCCCTGTTACCCCAATATTCCAATCAGCCTAGGAGGAGGAGACGGGGGATGGGGGAGAGACCCAGGGTTCCGGTAATAGAGGGGGACAAAAGGGTCTGGTCACAAGATTCACTTCTTTTGGCCATTTCAGCAAAGTGGGCAATCTGGGGAGACAGTGGAAACTTGGGCTGTAGGCAGACTGGTGGGTTTGAATCCCTACTGCACCAGGTCTGGGCCTCAGCCAGAATGCACAGGTGTGGGCCTTCCAGTCATTTATAATCTACACCCTCTGATTGTTCAGCATCCTCACCAAACTGTTTGTTCAACACACGCTTTAACTTTTTATTATGGAAATTTCCAAACACAAAAAAGAGAATCGAGAGAATGATATAATGCACCCCATCTGTTAAGACCAGCCTCCAACAATTATCAGCTCATGGTCAATCTTGTCCCTCTATACCCCCAACTTCCCCTCCTCTATTAAGAATTCTAATTTACCCCAGATGCATCCCTTACTGCTTGATGAACTTTGGCAAATTACTTAAATCTGTGATTCTGTCGCCTCATCTGTGAGATGAGCCTCTTACCCCTTTGTCACTCCCTAGGAATCCAGCAATACCTCAAACTTCTCTGATGCAGGTTTTTTCCCTCTAAGAACTCTATTTTGCAAGACTTGACATCTCCCCCACTATGGTATCACCCATGTGGACCAAATGGGAATGCTCATGACTTCTTTTCCCCAAGAAACTCTGGGTGCACAGCCCAGTTTCCATGTACCCCCCCTCTGTCAGCTTACCAACAGCAGCTGGTCAGCATCTCTCTGCCTTTTCTACTTCTCAGGTGGAAGTCAGAGGCCAGTTCAGCCCCAAACTATGGGGAACATGCCTCAAGTTCTCCAAAGAGTCTCAGTGAAAATCTTCAAACTAACCTCATAGTGGGAGCAGATATCCTCACCCTGCACCCTACAAAGGGTTGGGACTAACAGCCACAATAGCCTGCTCCCGAAGAGCATAATGCATCTAACACTAGCCTTCAACAATTATCAGCTCATGGTCAGTCTTGTCCATTAGTCCATGAGTCCTGGTGTTAAGGACTCACATGGACTGGAAGGGTCTGTCCTTCCTCCCAATGCCAGGTGGAAGGAAAGCTGGATCATCCACGCAGACAAGAGCACTGCTGCTTTATTGCTGACATGGCCACATGTGAAAACCTGTCCAGCACATTTGAAATGCATAGACCCAACAGCTGCTGCAGCCTCCTCAGTCCCAACAGGGACTGTCTGGTGTCCCACCTTTGGGACCCCAGTTCTGCTCTTGTGGGTCATGGTGAGATGTTCAGTTCTCTTCAAGAAGAAACCACTTAGCAAGTTGGCTGGGTCTAGAAATCTTCTAACTTTGACCATATGCTTTGCCAGATCCAAGATATCCATTGGTTGTAAAATGCTATAACCACACATTAAGATGGGACTCAACCCAATGGTTTACCTGAGGCTTGAGACGCTACATTCCAACGAGACCTCGGTACACAAATTTCACTGCAGATTTCAACATCTATTTGTGCAGCTTTTAAACACCCTCATCCATGTTGAGGTTGGGACTTGGAGACTGAGAGGGAAAGTTTATGAAAGGCATTTTTGGATTTTGATGGGATTTTTGGCACTAAAAGTAATGGCAAAACTGCAATTACTTTTGCTCCAACCTAATAAAATATAAGAGAAGAAAATATAAGTGTATATTCATAAAATAGGTAGAATAGCATGATATCAAAGGCAGAAATAAAGGAAAGTAATATCATGTATGATCTTATAAATTTCTGTGAAAAACAGGAAAACCACCACCACAAACTAAGAAAAATGATATCCTGGGGGAAATACTTTTAATCTATATGAACTTTACTATATAAAGATCTCTTAAGAATAATAAAAATATTCTAAGGGGAAAATAAAGAGACATTTAATTCAAGAAAGAATAAAAATATGTAAAGTTTTCATCTTAGAATTAATCAACAAACTGAAGGTTAAACAACCATATGATGTTATTTTTCATCTCCATGGTGAAGGATAATAAATAATAATAAGTGTTAGTGAGACTGGAGGAGGCTCATGCATTTCTTCTGGGAATGTAATTTGGTACAACATTCCCTAAAAGACATTTCTTCCATATGAATTAGAAAGCCTGAAAGAAGTGCATGCCACTCGATGCAGTAGTGGCTGCTCAGATTTAGGGGAAGGGCTGCCCTTCAGACCAGGCTGTGTGCTCTGAGTTCCTGGTGAAACCTATGTTAGGCAAGAGCTGCCACAGGGAGGATGACACCACGGTGGGAGGTGTGGCCCGGCCAGACTCTCTGAGAAAATATCAATGGACCACGCTAGGGCCGATCCCCATGTAAGGACCACGTCTAGGACCCCAGGGATCCATGATAATTTGCCTTTCTGTAGTCATTGTTTGCTCCCCCTGCAGATACGTATTTGACCCTCATCTCCAGAGGGCTAGTTTAGAAACTAGAATAAAAGCAAAGAAACATAAAAGCAAGTGTTTATTATAATGAAAATGGATTTGATTTGCTTCTATTTACTTATATTTCTTTATTACAAATATAGATATCGTGCAGGGCGCAGTGGCTCACGCTTGTAATGCCAACACTTTGGGAGGCCGAGGCAGGTGGATCACCTGAGGTCAGGAGTTATGACCAGCCTGGCCAACATGGTGAAACCCCATCTCTACTAAAAACACAAAAATTAGCCAGGCATGGTGGTGCACACTTGTAATCTCAGCTTCTAGGGAGGCTGAGGCAGGAGAATTGCTAGAATCTGGGAGGCAGAAGTTGCAGTGGGCCAAGACTGCATTACTGCACTCCAGCCTGGGTGACAGAGTGAGATTCTGTCTCAGAAAAAAAAAAAAAAAAAAATATATATATATATATATATAGAAATTCTTTAGCACACATTCTGAGGATTCCCTACATTTTCCCTGGTAGCAGAAAAGCACCTGCCAATGATATGGCATTAGCTTGGGGGAGTAGTCTGTCAGTAAACACCATTCTGCTCTTCACTGTCTGCATTTTGAACCAATGAGATATAGAGAGGCAGGAGATGAAAATACCAGACTTGTCACTGAACAAAGCCCATTGGAGATATGGCTTTAGATCTCAGCCAGATGCTCTTGCTAATATTTTGCCACTGAATTAGCAGACACTCATCTGGCTGGGACACAGCTAGACACCCACAGGGCTTGGTCCTTAAAGGCAGTCCCTGACAGACCAGAGCAGACTCTCCCTGCAGGTGGGCAGGCTCAAGGAGAAAGTAAAGAGCTGGGCTGCAAACACCTAGGTCACCCTCCAGTAGTCACCTGGAGCAACTTGACTCTCTCTTCCTCCTGGAAAGAGTGAGTGACAGATGAATATAGGAGATCTCCACCCAGCTTAGTGGTTCTCAGGTCTATCCTACCTGCACACCAGAGCTGCCTGAGGCTCCTTAAACAGCATAAACACCAAACTACCCCCAGAGGTTCAGATAGGATGACTCAGGTGGAAACCAGGCACGAGCTTAAACGCTTAATGCCCCACGGGTAATTCTGATGTGCAGTCCCTATTCTAGCCAAAGTCCACCCGCGTGGAAGCCCCATGTATCAGAAGTTGGTCCAACAGTGTAAATGAGGAGATGCAAAATACAGCTCCGAGGAGAACTTGTTGAAAACGTACTACTGAGCCATCCTAGAGATGATTCTAGAAGCTCCATTATTAATCCTTCCTGTGATTAGCGGATGATCTACCTATATCGCTCCAACCCATGGTTCCTGCCAAGCTTCCTGGATGATGGAAGAATGTGTGAAAAGTAGGTGCAAACAGTGGCGCTGTTGCATTTTCCCCAACTCATTCAAGTCCAGCTGGGATCTCCACAGGACTGGCTCTTGACGCTGACATGTTGCATACAGAGAAATACGGCTGATCTTTCTTTCTAAGGCAGAACTTTTTTTGAGGGTCCACCCCAAGCTTGCATTTAATAGGGCCTTAATGGAGACAGCTCACATGAGGTTCCTAATCACACAGTACTTATTTATTATTTATTATTTTATTTTATTTATTTTTTTGAGATCGAGTCTCGCTCTGTTGCCTGGACTGGAATATAGTGGTGCTATCTCGGCTCACTGCAACCTCCACCACCCAGGTTCAAGGAATTCTCCCACCTCAGCCTCCCAAGTAGCTGGGATTACAGGTATGCGCCACTATGCCTGACTAATTTTTGTATTTTTTAGAGGAGACAGGGTTTCACCATGTTGACCAGGCTGATTTCGAACTCCTGACCTCAGGTAATCCACCCGCCTCAGCCTCCCAAAGTGCTGGGATTATAGGTGTGAGCCACTGTGCCCAACTCCTAATCACACAGTATTTAAATTAGAGGGAGGTAGATGCAGAGACATCACTGTTTAGCAATATGTGGGTTGTAAACAATTAATGCTGATTTGTGCAGGGAAATGGCAATGATTTTGGGCCATTAACTGTAGCAAAGCAGGCCTTTCATTAGAACTTGCTACCACTAAAACAAGTATTTAGAACTGACCATGCTAATGATCTGTTCATGTACTTGGAGGTCAGGGTTAACTGTTATGCACTTCACTCAGATGTGCAAAAATATACACTCGTGGTTTTTTTCGATCACTGTTCCTCTTGTAGGTCAGAATCCCTGAACTAGGACTGATGAGCTTGGCGGGACCAGGAAGTGGGGGCTCCTTTTTTGGTGGTCCTTGGCCCCCCTCTTCCGGCTTGATGACATCTGAGTGGAGAGGAAAGTAACTTAACCTCACTGCACCAGGGGGCCAGGAAGTGGTCGGTTTCCTAATGAAAAGTGTCTGGGGCTCCTTCTCAGTGGTCCTTGGCCCTTTCTAGCTTGATGCCATCTGGGTAGAGAGGAAAGTGACTTAACCTCACCACACTGGGGCAGGGAGGGCCTTGAGCCCACTTGCTGGTCTGTGTGTGTCCTTGGGCAGAGTAAGGTCCTTGTCACCCCCTCTCCCCACTTCACTCCTAATTTCTTCCGACTTTGAGTTTTGGGAAGCTGACCTGTAACGGCCACGTCCATAGGGGCATTGCAAGAGATGGGAGGGAGGGGGTGATTGAGGCCAGGGTATTTATTGTCCTTGTTTTTTGCTCTGAAGTGTCACTGGGGGCTGCTGGTCCTTTGCCAAGGTCTCAGCAGGTGGGGAGGTACCCTCTCCATGCACCCTCCCTGTCTCTGGCTTCAGTGATCCCCCACCCCAACCTGAGGATGCTGTACCGCCCCCTGTGGGGCCCCTGCCCTCAAACGCACCTTTGGAAGTAGTTTCTTTCTCACCCTCTAGCCCAGGTGTCTTAACTTCAGTGTTCCCTCTGTCCCTAGAAGGAATTCTGATGAGAATCTGGGACCCTCTCAGCCCTCTGAGAGATGTCCTGATTCCACCGGCACCTGTCCAGCCTTACAGGTAATGCCTGAGCTATAGAAACTCAGGCAGCTCCCCCAGCACATCCTGGGCCTGTGGGCCCCACGCTGGTTCTTGCTAGAGCTGCTGGTCCTCAGAGTCTCCGTCACAGACAGCAGCTCGCCCAGCAGCTTTGGCCATGATGATTGCCCACACCTGCCTCGGGCCCTGGGTAAGCCTGATTTCAGAGTCTCAGCCTCCTCCCTCTGGACCACGGGGAGCAGGCTGCTCCCTGCTGCTGTGGTGACAGGGGCAAGCTGTTCTTCTGCTGGAGCCCCAGTGGGACAAAGCACCCTGCTTTCCCCTTTCCTTCATATTTTTCTAAGGTCTCTAGCCTTTTCCTACCTCCAGGAGAGCTGAGTCCGAGGAGGCCTCAGGACTCCGGCTTTCCATGTCTTTGCCCTCCTCTCCTCCCTGCAGCTGCCAAGTCGAGTGGGCTTTGTCCTCCCCTTCATGCCCCATGGGGGTCTCCTCTAGGTCAAACATACCCCTTTCCCATCCTATGAACCTCTTTGCTCTAGAGGGCTCACCCTCTTCTTCCTTGGGACGCTAGGCCGCATGCTGAGTCTTATATAGGGCTCAAGGAGAGAAGCATCAATTCTGGAATTTGCCCACATCAGTGAAGGCTCAGAAATTCCTCTTTGGCTAACATTTGGGAAGTATTTTCTTGAGAACTTCAGGCTATAATGGTGGTAAGAGCCCTCCTAAAAAAAGAACTTGGGAAAACACAGACAGGCTCCTCCCCATCCCCTGCACCCACTGCAGGACTTCTCAGAGCCTTTACTATACTGTTGCATTTTAAGGCTCTCTAAGGGGTATGTAGCATGTAGTATTTGACCACAGATTTTTTTTTTAACAGAACGTCTCATGGGATGAGTTGTTCTGCCAAACACTCTCTGGAAAGCACTGCTCTAATAGGATTAAATTTAGAATGTCAAAGTTCAAAACCATTTCAGAAGATAAGAGCAAGCTAAACTTATTTCTCTAACGCAAAGGGCAGACAAGAAAGTGAACATTAGGCAGCGTTAAGGCTGAGAGCAGAAAACACGGCAGCATAGCAGGACAACAAATGGATTAAACCCACTTAGTAAAATTCCAAGAGTCTCCCTGACATGCTACTTATAAAAATACGCCCCAAAGGGGGAAAACAGGGAAATGAAAAATGAAAGGATGAACAAATATACAACATGGAAATGTTAGCATATGTAAAGAAGATAGAAATGTAATTGAAGAGAAATTAAATTTCAATCAAATACTGTTCAATGGGACAAATAAGGCCATTTTAATGGACACAAAACCCAATGCAATCTAAGAAAATAATTGTGTATGTTGAATCAAAACTGGCGAAGCAAAAATGATTTTAATTCCAAAGAATGCTGAACAGAAAAGCATGGTAAAATTTTAAACTAATAGTGTCAGTCCAAGCAAGATTAACCACCCAGAAAATACACGTGAGCATAGTAGATTTGATCAATGTAATTAATAAAGAGAAATTCATAGACATGTATAAGCTTTCTTTCTTATTTTCAGTGTCCATGAAAATTTAGAAAATTGATCACAGGCTCACCCCTGTGATCATATATTCCCTATAATAGAAATTGTACAAAACATGTTTTTAAATAAAATACAAACAAACCTACAAATTAATAACCTGGGTTTAAGAGAAAGTACCAAAATCACTCAGAAATTCAAAAATAAATAAAAGTGGAAATCATTTGTCTAAAAACCTGTAGGATTAAGAGGTAAATTAACATATACTATGGTGGGTAACTTAGATGGCATGAAAATGAGAATGTACCATTTTAAAATACATACGTCTTAGTTAATAAGATTATCAGACAGAAAGGCACAACTTTTTAAAAAAAAAAGAATGACAGTAAGTTTCTAGAGTAAATATTCACCTCAGGTTGTGTGTATGTGCACGTGTGGACATGGGTGTGCATGTGTGTGTATGTGTGTATGATTTATTTATTTATTTATTTATTTATTTATTTATTTATTTTGAGTAAAAAAAAAAACAAAATTAGTCCTAAGGAAACCAGGAGAAAAGAAATAAAAGAAATATGACAGAGATTAGTTAATCATGAAAAAAGAAATCTATAAATAGAACCAAGAGCTGCTTCTTTTTACAAAATCAGCAAAATAGGCAAATTAAATTTAATTTTTAACAATCTATCATACAAAAACATAAAATTAGAAAGTCACAATTTAACAAAAGGTATAATACTATTTCTTAAAGCTGTGCGTCTACTTAGCAGAATTGAAACTTGAAAATATCAATAAATGAAAATATTCTGTGGGTTTTTTTTTTTCAGACCTAGTCTCACTCTGTCACCCAGGCTGGAGTGCAGTGGTGTGATAGCAGGCTCACTGCAACCTCTGCCTCCTGAGTTCAAGTGATTCTCTTGCCTCAGCCTCACAAGTAGTTGGGACTACAGGCGCCCACCACCACTCTCAGCTAATTTTTTATATTTTTAGTAAAGACAGGGTTTCACTGTGTTAGACAGGATGGTCTCAATCTTCTGACCTCATTATCCACCCACCTCAGCCTCCCAAAATGTTAAGATTACAGGCATGAGCCACTGTGCATGGCCAGGATTTTTTTAAATGATAGAAACTTTTCCATGCTCATGGATACAAAGAATCAATATAGTTAAAATGCATACTGCCCAAAGCAACGTATGCATTTCTATTTAACTACCACTGACATTCTTTAAAGAACTAGAAAATAATATTTCTTTAAAATAATATTTTAAAATTTATATGGAATCAAAAAAGCCAAGGCAATCCTAAGCGAAAAAACAAAGCTAGAGACATCACACTACCCAACTTCAAACTATATTACAGGGCTACAGTAACCAAAACAGCATGGTACTGGTACAAAAACAGACATGCAGAACAATGGAACAGAATAGGAGAACCAAGAAAAAAGGTCACACATCTACAACTATCTGATCTTTGACAAACCTGACAAAGAGGAGCAGTGGAGAAAGGATTCCCTTATTCAATAAACGGTGCTGGGAAAACTGGTTGGCCATATGCAGAAGATTGAAACTGGACTTCTTCCTTACACCATATACAAAAATCAACTTAAGATGGATTAAAGTTTTAGCTGTAAAACCCAAAACTATAAAAACCCTGGAAGACAACATAGGCAATACCATTCTGGACTTAAGAACAGGCAAATATTTCATGATGAAGGCACCAATAGCAATTGCAACAGAAGCAAAAGTTGACAAATGAGATCTAATTAAACTAAACTTCTGCACACCAAAGAAAACTGTCAACAGAGTGAACACACAACCTATAGAATGGGAGAAAATTTTTGCAAACTATGCATGTGACAAAGGTTTAATATCCAGCATCTATAAGGAATTTAAACAAATTTACAAGAAAAAAAAAAACTCTATTAAAAAATGGGCAAAGGACATGAAAAGACACTTTCAAAAGAAGACATACCTGCAGCCAACAAGCATATGAAAAAAAGGCTCAACATCGCTGATCATTAGAGAAATGCAAATCAAAACCATAATGAGATAGTATCTGACATCAGTCAGAATGGCTGTTGTAAAAAAGCCAAAAATAACAGATGCTGGCAAGGTTGCAGAGAAAAAAGAACACTTATACGCTGTTAGTAGGAGTGTAAATTCATTCAACCATTGTGAAAGACAATGTGGTGATTCCTCAAAGACTTAAAAACAGAAATACCATTAGACCCAGCAATCCTCTTACTGGGTATATACCCAAAGGACTATAAATTGTTCTACCATAAAGACACATGCATGTGTATGTTTATTGCCCCAGCACTATTCACAATAGCAAGTCACGAAGTCATCCTAAATGTTCATCAATGGTAGACTGGATAAATGAAATGTGATACATATATCCGATGAAATACTATTCAGCCATGAAAAAAGAATGAGATCATGTTCTTTGCAGGAAAATGGATGGAGCTGGAGGCCATTATCCTTAGCAAACTAATGCAGGAACAGAAAATCAAATACCATATGTTCTCACTTTAAGTAGAAGCTAAATAATAAGAACATGTGGACACATAGAGGGGAACAACACACTGGGGCCTTTTTGGGAATGGAAGGTGGGAGGAGGGAGAGAATCAGGAAAAATAACTACTGGATACTAGACTTAATACCTGGGTGATAAAATAATCTGTATAGCAAACCCCCATGACACAAATTGACCTATATAACAAACCTGCATGTGTACTCTAGAACTTAAAATAGAAGTTAAATAAAAAAAACTTTTTACTGCCCAAAGTAATTTACAGATTCAATGCTATCCCTATCAAGCTACCAATGACCTTCTTCGCAGAACTGGAAAAAACCACCTTAAATTTCATATGGAACCAAAGAGAGCCCGCATAGCCAAGTCAATTCTACGCAAAAAGAACAAAACTGGAGGCATCACACTACCGGACTTCAAACTATACTACAAAGCTACAGTAATCAAAACAGCATGGTACTGGTACCAAAACAGAGATATAGACCAATGGAACAGAACAGAGGCCTCAGAGGCAACACAACACATCTACAACCATCCGATCTTTGACAAACCTGACAAAAACAAGCAATGTGGAAATGAGTCCCTGTTTAATAAATGGTGTTGGGAAAACTGGCTAGCCATGTGCAGAAAGCAGAAACTGGACCCCTTCCTGACACCTTACACTAAAATCAAATCCAGATGGATTAAAGACTTAAACATAAGACCTAACACCATAAAAACCTTAGAAGAAAATCTAGGCAAAACCATTCAGGACATAGGCGTAGGCAAGGACTTCATGACCAAAACACCAAAAGCATTGGCAACAAAAGCCAAAATAGACATATGGGACCTAATCAAACTCCACAGCTTCTGCAGAGCAAAAGAAACAGTCATTAGAGTGAATCGGCAACCAACAGAATGGGAAAAAATTTTTGCAGTCTACCCATCTGACAAAGGGCTGATATCCAGAATCTACAAAGAACTAAAACAGATTTACAAGAAAAAACAAACAAGCCCATTCAAAAGTGGGTGAAGGATATGAACAGATACTTTACAAAAGAAGACATCCATGAAGCAAACAAACATATGAAAAAATGCTCATCTTCACTGGTCATTAGAGAAATGCAAATCAAAACTACATTGAGATACCATCTCACGCCAGTTAGAATGGTGATCATTAAAAAATCTGGAGACAACAGATGCTGGAGAGGATGTGGAGAAATAGGAACACTTTTACACTGTTGGTGGGAGTGTAAATTAGTTCAACCATTGTGGAAGACAGTGTGATGCCTCAAGGACCTAGAAATAGAAATTCCGTTTGACCCAGCAATCCCATTACTGGGTGTATATCCAAAGGATTATAAATCGTTCTACTATAAGGACACATGTACACGAATGTTCATTGTTTACAATAGCACCGTTTACAATAGCAAAGACCTGGAACCAACCCAAATGCCCATCAATGATAGACTGGACAGGGAAAATGTGGCACATATACACCATGGAATACTATGCAGCCATCAAAAACGATGAGTTTGTGTCCTTTGTAGGAACATGGATGAACCTGGAAACCATCATTCTCAGCAAACTGACACAAGAACAGAAAATCAAACACCGCATGTTCTCACTCATAGGCGGGTGTTGAACAATGAGAACACGTGGACACAGGGAGGGGTGTAAGACCGGTTGCCTCGCTGGGAGCTCGGACACGCCCATTCCCCCCCAGCGTCTGGAAATTAGGTCGCCACTCCGCAATCAACATTTAACTCCTCCACATAGCCTCCCCAACACCCACCCCTGAAGCAAACTCCGCACCCAACACCTAGCCTGCCACTGAAAACCCCCGCCCAAAAATTTTCAAAAAGCCCCGACAAACCTTTCCCAATAGCACTTTCTTGCCTAATAGCACTCCCTTGCCCAATAAGCACTTTGCCCCGTCAAGGTCATTTTTCCCCAAGGCTGCCCACTCACCAAAAATCCCGCCTGCCCACTAGTAGTAGCTTGCCTCCTCGATGGCCTGTGTTCCAGTATCCAATCAAGTGCCTTATGCTTTGTCTCCTCCGTTCTCAATTAAACACCTTTACTCCCTATAAAACCCCTTGCCCTAAAAAGTTAGGCGCAACTTCTCTGGCCCCCTCCCGGACCATAAAACCTCGCCCGGTAGCTGAATAAATTAGTTTTTCATTTTCTTATAGTAGTCTCAGTTTCCTCATTTTAAACTCAACAATAACCCTTACAAGGGGAGCATCACACACTGGGGTCCGTGGGGGGAAAAGGGGGAGGGACAGCGGGGGGTAGGGAGTTGGGGAGAGAGAGCATGGGGAGAAATGCCAGATATAGGTGATGGGGAGGAAGGCAGCAAATCACACTGCCATGTGTGTACCTAAGCAACAATCTTGCATGTTCTTCACATGTACCCCAAAACCTAAAATGCAAAAAGTATATATATAAATAAAAGAAAAAACAAACTTTTAAACAACTGGGCCACTAATGAAAAAGTATCATAGAGATTTTCCAATAATTACTCTTTAAAGGCTCTGGCTTTAGTTATCCTTTCAAGCAAGTTACATAATTTAACAGGAAATGTGTTTTTGAAATGCTAACCTAAACCTGATTTCAACGTGGATTAGCACAGCGCAGATATGGCAATTGTAAATCACTCTCATGTATAAAGATCCTAATAAAAATTTTACCACAAACCACTGTGCTAAATCTGAACATACATATACACAGATATGTAAGATTTATCTCAGGTAACATTAGAAAGATGTTATAAAATTTAAATAATGCATTAAACTGATATATGAAAAAAGTAAAAGATATAGAACCATTTCAAAGGGTGTTGACAATGATTTCAATGCATTTTAGTCTTCTTTCCAGCTATAACTTTTTGAAAAGTAGGAGTGGAAGGAGATTAAGAAGTATTCTCTCCAAACAATGCTTATTATCATAGTAGGAACTCTCTTGAGGTGTACTCTGTGAAATCAGGAGAAAATGAGAATTGTGACTATGGCTACAAATTTTTTATTTTTCTTTCTTTCTTTTTTATTTTATATTTTTTTTGAGACAGGGTCTCCTTGTTTTTGTTTGTTTGTTTGAGACAGAGTTTTGCTCTTGTCACCCAGGCTGGAGTGCAATGGCGCAATCTCAGCTCACTGCAACTTCCATCTCTCGGTTTCAAGCAATTCTCCTGCCTCAGTATCCCAAATAGCTAGGATTACAGCCATGTGTCACCATGCCCGGCTAATTTTGTATTTTTAGGAGACACGGGGCTTCACCAGGTTGGTCAGGCTGGTCTCAAACTCCTGACCTCAGGTGATCCACCCACCTCAGCCTCCCAAGGCATTACAGGGGTAAGCCACCACACTGTCTATGGCTACAAATTTATTAATTCATAACAACAAATATCCATTGCAGGCCTACTAGCTCCGGGTGTTATAGGTGTTGAGAACACCTGCAATTTAGTGTTCTGTTATGTCATGGTCATGTTATTGCTATAATTGTTATCTCATGATTGCTATTATTATATTAGTCATTGTTATGATGTCCATAGTAGCAAAGTGTCCTGCAATGTGCCATGTAAGATGAGGTTTCATCAAAGCATATGGACAAACCCAATACCCGAAAGACCTTTCCTATATACTTTAAATCCTGAGTTACAGAAGATATGATACAAGGAGAATCTTATTCACTGTAATAACATGAAAGATTCCATAAAATACCTCAAAATAATCTCAAAAACAAATAAACATATATGATAGAATTTAAAAATTGCACTGAGAGTGGTAAAAGAACCATTGAGAGGAAGGAAAGAATAGACATTCCGTATTTCTGAGTGGTAAGGCAGATATTGTTAAAAATGTCAATTTTTCCCAAGTTATTTTTTAGGTTTAGACAATACTGTAGTTTGAATGTGTCCCCTTCAAGATGCAGGTGTTTACAATATGACAGAGTTAAGAGGTGGGATCTATAAGAGGTGATTAGGCCATGAGGGCTCCTTCTTCAGGAAAAGGATTAAGGCCCTTAGAAAAGAAGCTTCATGAAACATTGGTTTGGCTTGCTCTCTTGCCTTTCTGCCTCTGCCATGTGAGGACACCGCAACAAGGTCCTCCAGACATCAATGCCATGATCTTGGAATTCCCAGCCACCAGAATCCTGAGAAATAAAATTTGTTCTCTTTCTAACTTACCCAATCTTAAGTATTCTGTTACTTAGTCCACAAAGTGGACTAAGACAGTTGATTTCAACAAATAGAAATATTTTTGTTTGCTTGCTTGTTTTACAACTTGAAAATTATATTCTATTTTGTTTTTCTGGAAACATAAGCAGACCAAAGAAGCAAATAAAAAGTTCTTAAAAGAATGTGGTGGGAAAGGCTAGGTCTATTTCATACTAATATATGGAAGAGACAAACACTCCATTCATGCACTTGGCCAATATTTATTGCAGCCTGGTGTGCAGCAGGCAGAGTCATAGCTACGTGCGAGGCCGTAACAGTAAATGAAAGAAAATCTGCTCCTGCCCTCTTGGAATTTAGAGTCCTCCACTCCATCAGGTGGCAGGAGGTACTGTGAAGAAAAGGACACAGGGAAAAGCAGTAGACAGTAACTAAGGGCATAGGGTGGAGCTAGTTTTGATTGGGTGATTGGGGAAATATGTCTCAGGAGATGACTGTCAGAGACTTCAGTGAAGAGTAGGCCTAATGGCTGTATGGCAGAGGAGAGTTCTATTGGAAGAAAGAACACAGGCTTAGGATAAGGGTTGTCTTGACAGGTTTGAGGAACAGCTAAGCCATCAGTGTGACAGGGAGACCTGTAAGAAATGAGGTCTTGAGGTAGCCAGGAGCCAATGCATACCAGAGGGCTTTAAAGTGTTGGCTGGAAATTGTCCAAATTTTCCCAGACAGGTCTAGTCTATACCTGCTGACCCCTCCATAATTAATAGTGCCCCTTTCTTCCTTATAGAGAAGAACCAGAACGTTATATAGAATCCATAAGCAAAATTCAATTCAAGCAGGACTGTAGATCTAAGCATAAAAGTCTGTAGAAAAAAAATCACAGGAAAATAATTTCCTGAACTTGTGTTAAGCAAGCAAGGATTTTTCAAGTCAAAATACAAAAGGTGGTAGTCATAATAAGGTGAACTTTTATTAAGTAAGGATTTCCTAACCATAGTACAGAGAGTGGTAGCCATGTATTAATAAATTGAACTTGATCAAGAAATTATGAACATCAGAAGACTCTACTAATAAGCCTGGGATATCTTGTCCATAAATCAAGGAAGTGTTCAAAGATTACCCCACTCTAACATGACATGTGCAAACCAGCATTAAGGACCTCGCATTGGTGAAGTTTAGGACAGTTCTGCTCCTCAAAAGACTAAAAACAAAAATGAATGATAACATATTGAATATCAAATGAAAACAGGACTCCATACTGTAGTAAACATACAGATGAATTAATAAATAAAAGTAAAAACTTTTTTATAGTAGAATGACAACCAGCAAATATAAAAATCATAACAAAGTTGAAAAATTGCCATTTTATAACCACTATATTAATAATTACTTCAGGCAAGAATTTGGGTGAATCTTTACTGGGACACATGATATCAACATGGCGTCATCTCCCTGTAGATGATATATTAATTACATGGAAGGAAAATGAATCTTTTTAGTGGAGAAATCTAGTGGACACCTCTTTGTCTAAGTGATCAGAATGATGTCATGAGCTTTCTGAAGTGATGCATTGAGACGGAAACAGCATCAGTCATGAACTATTCTGAGAAAATAAGAAGCTTGAATTTAGTCTTGATGAAGGAACCAGAAATAGCCAAATTAAAACACTTTCTATAACATGAGTACATTCTTTTAAAATGTGAATATCATTTTTAAAAAGGCTAAGAACCTATTTCAGATTGAAGAACACTAAACAGATGAGAAAACTAAATGCAACATGTGATATCACATTAGGAGAAAATGCTATTATTGAGATAATTGCCAAATTTTTATGATAATACATTATATAATATTAATATAAAAATGTTAAATTTCTTAGATTTGATACAGCAACTTTGAAAGAAACTGCCTTTGTATTTGAGACATACTTAAGTTTTTAGCAACAAAAGGTTATGCTGTCTACAGCTTACTTTCAGTGATTCACAAAAAAAGCTGATAGGTACATAGGTAGGTAGAAAAATTCAACAAATGTGGCAAACATTTTACAGTGGAATGGCAACTCATAAATGTAGAAGGTGTAATAGAGTGGATTTTGCAACCACCATAGTCATAATTGTTTCAGATAAAAATTTGAGTGAATATTGATTGGGGAACATGATATCAACATGATTCATTCTCAATGATTCACAAAAATGTTGATATACAGAGAGATGGAGAGAAAAATACAACGAATATGATCAATGGTTAACAACTGATGAATCTAGATGAAAAGATATGTGGGTATTCAGTAGGAAATTCTGGCAACTTTTCTGTAGATTAACATTTTTTTCAAAATTAAAAATTAAAAAAAATTTTTTAAATTAAGCCAAAGGAAAAAAATCTAGTAGAAAAATGAACAAAAGTTATTGAATAATTGGCTGATAACTACTTGAAAGTGGGGTCTCACACCATTAATCGTGGACAGAATTAACAGTAGGATAAGCAAATAAACTGGATTGTTATGGAATACTATACAGCAATGAAAAGAAACAAGCAATTGCTGAACAACATGGATACAATGCACAAGCCTAACAGCAAGTGAAGAAAAAGGAACACTCAGACTAAAGAGTATATAGCATATGATCCATTCATATAAAACTTCAGGAATGGACAAAGCTTATCTATGAAGTTAGAAATCAGGGACCCACAGGAACTTCTAGGGTGCCGCTAATGTTTTGATTCTCTCTCTGGGTGCTGTTTACACTAGTGGGTTCACATTGGGAAAACCCATCCTGCTATACGATTATTATGTATGTTTGTTTCTATATGTTACTATAACAAATAAAACATTTTTTGTAAAAGAAAAAAAGTCTTTTTTTTTTTTTTTTTTTTGAGACAAGGTCTTTATTTGTCACCCAGGCTGGAGGGCAGTGGTACGATCACAGCTCACTGTAACGTCTCTACCTCCTAGGCTCAAGAAATCCTCCCATCTCAGCCCTCCAAGTAGCTGGCGTGATTCACCATCAGGCCTAGCCAATTTTTTTTTTTAATTATTTTTGTAGAGACAGGAGTCTTACTCTGTTGCCCAGGCTGGTTTCAAACTCTTGGGCTCAAGGGATCCACCCATCTTGGCCTCCCAAAGTGCTGGGATTACAGGCATGAGCCACTGCACCCAGCCTAAGAATAATCTTATACTGGGAAAAAAAAAAACACCTTTCATTTCAAATTCAAAAGAAGAGAAATAGCAGTCGTTTGCCAGCTTACTTCACTTGTGCTCATTTCCTGAAGTATGAACTGGATAATCCCTGTTATTTGCTCACAAATTCGAAAATGATGAGTCATGCTGATGAATGCAGCACAGTTTTGAGAGGAGTTTTGAGTAATTCCCACATGAAGAAGAACCTGAAATTAATCACTGACTATTAACACAGGACAAGTGTTTGAATTAGTAGCCAACAAAGTAAAACAAAACCTATTAAAACATCTTTGGAACAGAGGATTTACACTTGAGACGTGTGCTCCAGACACAACAAGTTTCTCTTCACATTGCATCTGTAGGAGTTCCACCAAGCACATGCTCAAGGCTGTCAAGGCTATTTGAACTGCACAGACAGCACCAGGCTGCCGCACACACGGATCCAGTCTTGAGATCGTATCTCAGTCTTGAGATTCGTAATTGCAATACTATGGATTGCTCTTTTAAATTTGTAGACTGGGTGCAGTGGCTCATACCTGTAATCCTGGCACTTTGAGGGGCTGAGGCGGGAGGATCACTTGAGGTCAGGAGTTTGAGACCAGCCAGGCCAACACTAAAAGATCCTGTCTCTACAAAAGATAAAAGAATTAGCCAGGCATTGTGGTGTGCACCTGTAGTTCCAGCTACTTGGGAGACTGAGGCAAGATGATTGCTTGAGCCCAGGAGTTCAAAGCTGCAGGGGAGCTGTGATTGCACCATTGTATTCCAGCCTGGGTGACAGAGAAACATCCTGTCTCTAAATAAATAAATAAATAAATATTCTATCAGTATCCCATAGTTTGATTTTTACCCTTAGCATTGGTAGCTAAGTATTAATAGATTACAAAAGAGCAGTACTATTTTTTTAATTGTGTTTTAGGTTGTGGGGTACATGTGAAGAATATGCAAGATTGTTGCATAGGTACATACATGGCAATGTGGTTTGCTGCCTTCCTCTGCATCACCTATATCTGGCATTTCTCCCCATGTTATCCCTCCCCAACTCCCCACCCTCTGCTGTCCCTCCTCTTTAAGTTCTGGGGTACATGTGCAGAACGTACAGGTGTGTTACACAGGTATACATGTGCTAAGCTGGTTTGCAGCACCCATCAACCTGTCATCTTCATTAGGTATTTCTCCTAATGCTATCCCCTCCCCCACCCACTCCCCCCTGACAGGCCCCAGTGTGTGATGTTCCCCTCCCTGTGTCCATGTGTTCTCATTGTTCAACTCCCACCTATGAGTGACAACATGCATTGTTTGGTTTTCTGTTCTTGAAGCATAGTACTATTAACCTGAGAAGACAAAGTGAAATTTAAGAACACACCTTCTAAAAGCAAGATCTCCAGCCCAGTCCTGCCATTACATCCTGCAGCTGGAGGACCTGAAGTCTCAGAAATGTTGTCCAGGAAGGTCACCTCAAAGTCTTGCTGGACGGCAGCATTTGGGTGGTTTCCCATAATCTGGGGTCTCCTGCATGTCCAGAATCTTGACTGGTCGGCACACCCAGAGCTACCCAGTTTCATTCTAGCTAAATTCAGCAGATCCTGGAAACTGCTTGAGAATGCCAACCTACAAATTTACAATGAGAACCATGGAATGAATTTCATAAAGTTGAATACATTATGGTCATCCCATTAACAAGTCTACGTGAGAAAACAATGTACAAATGGAAGATTACTTTGTGAGCATAAATAAAATTAGAAGGAATTCACTGGATGTTCTTAGTGTCTAAAATCAAGGCCCATCATGGCCAGGAAGATAGCTTTTAGATAGTTACAATGTATGTCCCGCTTTTCTTTAAAGAGGGGCAAAATTCAGGCTCAGGATGGTTTTGGACCTGGGTTCTGCTTACATCACCTGGAGTAAATCATTAGATCTACATGATCCTGTGTCCTGATCTATACAGTGTGGATGTTTGTGAATATTCCCGGGATGACTGAAAGGATTGAGAGTTGAGATCTCTTATGCTGCACACACATACTACATGACCAATCTCAGTCTGGTCTGGCCCTTGTCAATTCTCAGATGCTGAGGCTCACATCCTTAGCAGTATTCAGTGTATACCTGCCCCAAAGGGTGGTATGATCAGAATCAGTGTTGTTCCAATGAATGAGATTCCCTCCAGGGAGCCAGGCATCCCCCCAGGGCACACACAGGTGTTGAAGTATTCATCTTCCTTCATGCCCACTGTTCTATTTCAGGTGATGCCTCAGGCTTCCTGCATGTGGATGTCACAGACTCCTGGTTTACTCCCGTTTCTTTGTTGAGATGAATTCACTGATTCCCATTCCACATGGATGGATCTTGATGGCCTTTCCATCGCTTACCAGTTCCCTCTTCCCTGGGTCCTACTGGGCTTCCTTCCTTTTACCCCAAACCAGTATCTGGGCTTCTGCCAGTGTTGGAAATTTCTAGAAACTGACACAACTCATGCAGTAGGACTTGAAGTGCCCTGGAGGACAACACTGGCCCCACTCCAGCCCAGTTTGCTGTGTATCAGATACCTACAGCCTTCATTCTGAAGACCATCCCACCACGACATGCAGTTACAGGTGTTGAGGTGGCTCCTGAGTCTGTGGGTTGGCTGGGGTCAGCTGGCCTGAGCTCAGCTTGACTGGGGCTGGCTCTGCACTGTGAGTCTCTCCTCCTCCTAAGACTGGCAGGCCAGCTGGTCATACACATCCTTGGGCAGTGGTGGAAGCACACAGGTACAAGCAGAATCACATCTGCACATTCGTGCCTGCTGCACCCAGTGGTCTAACAACACCCTTGGCCAAAGCAAATCACAGAGTCCAGCCCATCATAAAGGTGTGGGGGAAGTTTCCCTGCCTATCATGGGTGAACACTGAGAAGCTGCATGGTAAAGGGAGTAGATACTGGGAAGAATACTACATTCCCAGTTTTTCTCATCTGTTTCAGAGCTAGTTCAGAGGCTCTCATACCTTCTGTGCCCGGCGCCAGATTCCCCCAAAGGTTCCTGCCACCCCTCATCGTTCCCTTACTCTGTACTGCAGTTGGCCACTTCCACTCATGCTCATGTCTCCCCCTGCTCCCCTGCTCCTTATGCTCAGCTCCCCCTCTCAGAACTGACTTCCATGGCCCCAAAATAAGTAGGGTCCCCCCCCATTTCATTCTCTCACACCGCTCTGAAGTTTTCCTTCCTAACACTTCTTTCTGGGGCAAAAGGAAGAAAATTCTAAAATCAGAGGACCTCCTCAGGCCTCCAAGGGCCTGGGGATTCTTGAGTCTAAGTTTCTTGCTTTAGTGATGCATAGTCTGAGGCTTTGGGTAGATGGAACTCATGCTTACCTGGCTGGAGAGTGGTGGTCGAGAAAGAAATTTAACTCTGCTAACAAAGGCCACAGGAGAAAAATGGACAGAGATCCTGACTGGCCAACTCACACAAGAAACATAAGCAGTCAGTGAGCACACAAAGATAATATTTTACTTGCATTCATAATCAATGAAATAAAAGTAAATCATGTATATGTATATCTGTAATTTTACTGGCAATAATTGTTCAGACACTAAAATAACAAGCCCATTTGGAGTGTATATAAAACATTAAATAGTACTGTTGAATACTGTGAATACTCAACTAGAACAGGACAATTAGAATAGTCCCTCAATGTGTTCCTTTGGTCAGTTTTTTTAGTTTGTTTTGGAGCGGGGAGCATGTTAGTTTCAGCTCATCAGCAATATTTATTCCCAATGATCAGCGTGAAAAAAATGGAGCTGAGAGCAGCAGGCAGAGACAATCAATCCACAGAAAACAAAGCAAGCAATTCATTGTTGCTAAGAAACGGCATCCTTAAAACTTAACTCATGCCCGTCTGAAAACTTGGTCCAGACATTCCAAAGAGGAAGAGGAACCTGCTCCAGGGTGAACCTGCTCCAGAGTTAACTTAACTCATGCCCATCTGAAAACTCGGTGCAGATATTCCAAAGAGGAAGGGGAAGCTGCTCCAGGGTGAACCTGCTCCAGAGTTAACTTTACTCATGCCTGTCTGAAAACTCGATCCAGATATTCCAAAGAGGAAGGGGAAGCTGCTCCAGGGGTGAACCTGCTCCAGAGTTAACTTTACTCATGCCTGTCTAAAACTCGATCCAGATATTCCAAAGAGGAAGGGGAGCTGCTCCAGGGTGAACCTGCTCCAGAGTTAACTTAACTCATGCCCATCTGAAAACTCGATCCAGAATTTCAAAGGGAAGGTGACTGCTCCAGGATGAACCTGCTCCAACGTGAACCTGCTCCAGGGTGAACTCAACTCGTGCCCATCTGAAAACTTGGTCCAGATATTCCAAAGGGTAAGGGGACTGCTCCGGGGTGAAGAACCCAGTTTGAAGTGGTAAGCAGGGACACGGATCCAGGTAGACACTGGAAGGAAAGATTCTGCAGAAAAGGCTTACATGCAGAATAAAATAACAAGAACTGACTTTGGAAACCTGTTGCATAAAATCAGTACAAATTCATAGACTATATAAAGGCAAACCTACCTGTCATATTTAAGCCATGGCAACTAGAAGCATTGCATTTTACAAGGTAACTATGCAACTTCGACTAAGACATAATTAAGCAATAATTATCTGTTAGCCCTGGAGGCAGGGCTGGCTGGGACAGATAGGTAACTGCATTATGCAGGGAGTGTAGTGGCTAGCGTCATTTTCATTAGGTACCTGGCAGGAGGCAATGGAAACCTTCCACAGAAAGGCTCCTCCTTCCCCACAGGGAGACCAGAATGTGAGAGGCTACAGATACAGGGCTTCCAGCTAAAAGCACAAGACCACCTGCCATGTGGTTTGGTCCACTAAGATGAACTGGAATTTGTGAATCTTTCATATATATGAACTGACGAAGAGTCAGATCTCAAAGCTTGAGCTCTGGACAAGTGTGTAGAAAGAAATCAAGACTTAGCTGAAAGAAATCCGATCTCCTTGCACTGACAGAGTGGACCAGAGCAGGATGGACCCCACAGGAGAGAAGTGCAGAGCCTGGAGTTGAGGAACACAGGTCAACTTAACTGTGCTCCCAACCACCCCAGCAGGAAAACCACCACTTCCTCAGGACGGTGGAGCTGCAGAACGACACGTATTGGGCCACAGGTCCTTGATGCATGCTTGGCTATGTATAGGCATGATCAATTCTAAGTGGCTGTCTCATCGGCGTGGTTTCCATTATTCTTTAAAAAAGCATTTTCTTACTTTCATAAAGATGTTCAAAAATTTTTAAAATTCCTTAGGTGTTATCTATATATAGCTGGATTGGTAGACCCTACTTCCTAATGATTAGCACCATTTCCTGAGGCCCGAGTGTGCAAATCTAGAAAATTGCCTGTAGGTGCTCTGTAAGCTTTCTGTTGGGAAGGAAGGAAGAAAGGAGGGAGGAAAGGAAGGAAGGAAAGGAGGAGCGGGGGGGGAGGGAAGGTAGGAAGGCAGAAAGAGAGGGAGGGAGGGAAGAAGGAAAAGAAAGAGAAAGAAGGAAAGAAGGGAGGAAGGAAAGAAAGAAAAGAAAGGAAAGAAGGAAGAGAGGGAGGGAGGGGGGAGGGGAAGGAAAAAGAAAGAGAAAGAAGGAAAGAAGGGAGGGAAGGAAAGAAATAAAGAAAAGAAAAGGAAGGAGGGAAGAAAGGAAGAGAGGGAGGGAGGGAAGAAGGAAAAAGAAAGAGAAAGAAGGGAGGAAGGAAAGAAAGAAAAGAAAGGAAGGAAGGAAGGGAGGGAAGGAAGAAAGAAAGAAGGAAAGAAAGAAAGAGAAAGAAGGGAGGAAGGAAAGAAAGAAAAGAAAGGAAGGAAGGAAGGGAGGGAAGGAAGAAGAAAGAAGGAAAGAAAGAAAGAAAAAGAAAGAGAAAGGAAAACTGCTTAAACTGCTGATTAACTGATTAACTCTGTGTGTGTGTGTGTGTGTGTGTGTGTATGTGTGTGTGTGTGTTTGTGTGTGTTTGGATGTCATTTTTATAAGTGTCGCTGGAGTTCCGTCCCAACCATTGAACAAATTCATCCTAGGAAACACCTTTATGGTAGAGTAGGCTCAGAGAAGTACAGAAAAACTCTAATATCCTCTTTGTCTATGGAATGCATTTGCTGTAATAAATTTCCTTCAGAAAAAAATATTTCCAAAGGCTTTTTGAAGTGCTTTTAGCTGCTCTTGACATTTGAGTGGATGTATCTTTAACAATCATCACCAAAATACTAACTTTGTAAATTTAGAAAGCTAAATTCTGTAATGTGGAATCATGGTTATACAAACACTGTGTGTGTGTGTGTGTAT
The DNA here is from genome assembly GCA_036589455.1 of Ateles fusciceps. Taxonomy (NCBI): domain Eukaryota; kingdom Metazoa; phylum Chordata; class Mammalia; order Primates; family Atelidae; genus Ateles; species Ateles fusciceps. The sequence continues at coordinate 3,987,619 of JAZHEH010001810.1, forward strand.
GTGTGTGTGTGTGTGTGTGTGTGTGTGTGCAGGGCGTAGGGGGAGGGGGCTCTGTGGCTTGTGTTTCTGAGCCCAAAACGTCCTGTGTACTCCACCTCCCCATGGTTTTCGGTCCAAGAAGCAGCCTGCTGCCATGTCCCTGTCTCCTATCCTCCTACTCCGTCCTCATCTCTCTTCCTGGTTTCCCCACCGGCTCCTTCTCCTGTGGGTTGCACATGTTCAGATCCCTGAGCTTCCACTGACTTCTTTAGAAAATTCTGTACACCCTAGGCACATCCATGACTATGTCCAAAACACTCATGGCTCTCAAATCTGTACTTTTAACTTCTTATTTTCCCTCTGTCTCTCAACTGTTGCAGCCAAACGTCCACTCCAGCATCCCGCCTCAAGTCCCTTCCTCTTCAATCCATCCTTCTCACTGCTCTCCAGGTGCATTTTTAAAGACTGATGTTTTGTTTTAACCCACTACTTAAAGTCCTCCTCATCACCTAGAATATGGTTTGGCTCTGTGCTCCCACCCAAATCTCATGTTCATTTGCAATCCTCAGTGTTGGAGGTGGGGCCTGGCAGGAGACAATTGGAACGTGGGTGTGAATCCTTCATGAATGGTTTAGCACCAACCCCTTGGTGCTCTTCTCAGGATGAAGAGTGAGTTCTCATGAGATCCAGTTGTTCACATCGTGCAGCACCTCCCTCTCTCTCTTGCTCTTGCTCCAGCCATGTAGGATGGGCTGGCTTCCCCTTCATCTTCCACCATGATTGTAAGTTTCCTGAGGCCTCTCCAGAAGCCTAGCAGAAGCCAGCATTATGCTTCCTGAAGAACTGTGAGACAATTAAACCTCTTTTCTTTATAAATGACCCAGTCTCAGGTATTTTTTTTTCTTTGGAGACAGAGTCTTTCTCTGTTGCCCAGGCCGGAGTGCTGTGGCGCAATCTCGGCTCACTGCAACCTCCACTTTCCAGGTTCAAGCAATTCTCCTGCCTCAGCCTCCCAAGAAGCTAGGACTACAGGTGCACGCCACCATACCTGACTAATTTTTTGTATTTTAGTACAAAAAATACATGGGGTTTCACCATGCTGCCTAGGCTGGTCTCGAACTCTTGAGCTAAGGCAATCCACCCGCCTCGGCCTCTCAAAGTGCTAGGATTATAGGCATGAGCCCCCGTGCCTGGCCTTTGGGTGTTTCTTTATAGCAGTGTGAGAATGAACTAATACAACCTGCAAGCTGAAGTTCCTACTCCCGTCTCTCCTCTTGTCTGTAATGATCTTTCCCAGCTCTTCTCTTGGTGCTCCCAGACACTGTCGACTCTCCAATCAACCAGGAACGTGTGTAGCTCTTCCAATTCCAATGTTTTTCATGAGTCTGTGCCTTTGCATGTACTGGCCTGACCCTTCTGCCCCAAGTCCCTTCCCTTTCTGATTCCTCTATAAATTCCACATCCTCCTCAAAGCCTCATTCAGTGCAGTCATTTCTCATTTGGCCAGGCTCTCTCCTCTGTACCCCTCCTATTAGCATTATTTAAATTTATTTGCTTATGGTGTTTTCTCCCCCCGGAAGGTGAACCCCCTCAATTGATTTCCTCATTAGCATGATCCCTGGCATGTGGCATCTGCCTAATAAATGTTTGCAGAGTGGGTGCATGCATGAACATCTGTGGATTTGGTTTATTGGCCATGTTTTCATGGGGAAAGCAACTGAGGGATGTAAAAAGTAGGTGCATCCCTAATAATTTAGGTCTAGATCAATCTAATGTAAAATTAAGCCAACCAAGAGTACCTGTACTGAGTTGAATAGTTTCCCCCAAAACTAATATTCTTCCTTGGAACCTTGGAATGTGACCTTATTTGGACATAGGGTGTGGTAAATGTAATTAGTTAAGATAAGATTCTATTGGAGTAGGGTGGGTCTTTAACTCAGCATGACCTGTGTCATTATAAGAAGAGGAAAAGAAATGCAGAGACAGAGACATGCAAGGTGAACACCATGTACCAACCAACCGAAGCAGAGACTGGAGCAACACCTCTACAAGCCAAGAAATGCCAAGGATTACCAGCAACAGCAAAGGCTAAGAGAAAGACATGGAACTGATTCTCCCCTGAAACCTTCAGAGACTTTGACTCTACTAAGAACTTTGATTTCAGACGTCTAGCCTCCAGAGCTGTGAGAGAAGAAATTCCAATTATTTTAAGCTACCCAGCTTGTGGCACTTTGCGTCAGCATTCCTGGGAAACTAATGCACCACTTTTGACTGAGTTCAGTAATCCCTAAGGAGGAGTAAGGTCATAGGATGCTGATGAATTATTGCATCTCTTTGCAAATGGGAAACAGGGTACTACACAAACCAGTTTATCAATGTGAAATGTGATATGCTGACTAACTGAAACTTCCTTCCTCCTTTCTACAAATGCCTCCAATGTAAGGATGATGGTGGAGAACACATCTGACAGAAAAGGCACTGGTGACTGAATGAGTGGCAAAGATTGTGGGCCAAGGCCAGAGTTATTTTCTGTCTTCTCTTTCAATTGATCCCACAAGCAATTTGGTCCTTCAAACAACCATAAGATTCTGAGTGATTTGTGTGGCTACTTTAGCTCTAAATTCAGTGATTCTCAGAAAAGGGATAGGTCAGAGGAACAGAAAATGGCAAGGCTAAAGAGAGAGGGAAGGAGAAGAGCCTCAGGTCAGGGGGCAGCTGGGGGAAAGCAGGAGCTGGGGAGGGGAAAGGAGGTGAATCCTGGAGTCTGGGAATGCCAGGCTTCCTGGAATCCAGAGCCCCTCTTACCTCACTAGAGAGGAAATGCCCAGGAGAATGACTCCCTGCCCCGACCAGGCTTGGCCCACAGCCCCAGCCACCATGCTGGTTTATGTGTTTGTCTTTCTGAGATGCTGAGTTCTACCATTGCGTTTTCAGCCTGACCTTTCAGTAGTGTCCTTCCTTCATCTCTCCTTTTTCTAGCTCTTTCTTCTTTCTACCACCAGCGTTTTCCACCTCAAAAACAAACCCTGTAAGGCCATTTCCTTTCTTTGAGGTATTAGGGCTCACTATCATCTGTACAGGCAGCTCACACCCCTGTGTACCTCTCCAGACTCATGTCCTACCTTTCCCTCCATCTCTACCCCATCATGCTAAACTTCTTCCCATTTCCAGAATGCTTTCATAATGACCCCAGCCTTTCACCCTGTTGCAGTCATTTGTCCTTTAAAATCTAGATCAAATATCAGATGATATTTCAATTAGTTGTGTCCCTTTGTCCCCAGAGACCTCCCTGAGCAATATAGTCATTCATACGTATGGACTTTTGAACTATTCCATGGCAAAAATTGTAAAATTATTAATAAAAGTTTTTGTTTCAAATAATATTATTTGTTTATCAAGAACTCTTACTATTATCATGGCCTCTAAAATGGCTAGATTCTGTAATAAATCTTAGCCCCATTGGGCTTGCAGATTCTTGGGAAGCTGTAATGTAGGGAGCAGGAAATAAAACATCTCCAACCTGGCTTGAAGAAGTAAATGTTAGCACATTTTAGTTGTCGAAAATGTCCCTTTTACAGATGTGGGATCTTTCACAGTCTTTCTCTCAGATTAGCTCCCCCTGCCCCTCCCATCACTATGACAATGCACAAGCCATAATAAGCAACGGAGACTTTCTCAAGAGAGCTTGCAGGAGTGAGCTTGCCAGTCTAAAAAGCATGGACGATACGTCTCATTACTGAGCTAATTTTCAGTGATCTGATCATTAATGACTCTGAGCATTTCTTTGGACACTTCTAAGTTTCTTGAATTTTTTCTCTAACATGCTTATTCATGATTGTCCTTTGCTCATTTTCTTTTCTATTGGGATGCTATCATTTCCTCATTGTTTTGCAGGAGTTCTATGCGTTCTAGGTAGCAATCCCCCTGTTTATCGTAGGTACAGTAAGAATCATCTCCTATTCTGTGATTTCTCAATGATTTCATTTACACTGTTCTTTGATGAATGGAAATTATCCATGCTAATGTAATCAAATTAATCACATTTCATCTTCTGACTTTGCTTTTGAAGTTTTACTGATTCAACTGGTAATGACAAAATGAGCCACTTTTAGATTTGGACGGTTGATTACTTACAGAAGGGAAAAAAAAAGTGTAAGTCAAAAGTGCCGACATTCCTCAGTCCTTGTTTTATACACCAAAAAGGGTGACAAGAAAACAGAAAAGGTCAATGACTGCAGTGAAGTTATGGGATACCTCATTGCTGAGTAGCAAAGCCTAGACCACAGCTGAGTGGTTCATTGTCTGCAGCTCTGTAGGAGGCAGGGGTGAGACCGGAAGCCCTGGACCTCATTAGAACCCAGAGCAACCAGGAAGCCATGAGACATTGTCTCTTGACAGCCTCCCAGGGGAGGCAGGGCAGTGGGAGGGCAGTGGCCTTATAGCAGCTCCTCACCAGCCTCTCACCCTCTTGTGTTCTGGGGAGAATCATAAGGCATTTTGCCAAGACTCAGATTCAGCTGCAGTTCAAGCCTTTGTCTGTGTGGCTACGTGCAAGGTTGCCAGTAAGGACGTTCCTTTCTCTTCCAGGATTGCTAGGGTTGCATCTTAACGAAGGCTTTTTCAGCACGTTGGAGATAATTGTGTGATTTTCCTCCTCGAGTGTATGAATGTGGTGAGTTACATGGATTCATTTTCTGATTTGAAATGTCCTCGTATAAGAGCAGCCCCTTCATCACAATGAGTGAGATGTACTATTGGATTTGGGTAGCTAGCACTTTATTTAGGCAGTTTGCTCCTACAGTCAAACATATAACGGGTCTATGGTTTTCATTTTGGGAACTGTCCTTACTTAATTTTAGAATCACAATTGCAGATGACTTATACAATGAGCAGTAGCCTATTCCTTCTTCTACTATCTAAAAAACATGTGTGATACAGAAATTAACTATTCTCTGAAAGTTTGTCAGAACTCATGTGTGAAACCATCTAGATTTGAGTTCTGGGGGAAGAGGAAAGGTCTTCAATGACAATTTCAACTTCTTTTTTTTTTTTTCTACTTTGGTGCCATGACTCGGATACGAATCGACAATTTCAACTTTTTAAATATTACCAGTCTAAACTTGAAAAACTTTTTCAACTTTCAATACAGATGTTTCAGTTATGAGCTTTATAAAAATCATTTTGAAATTCAGATGACTTTTTTCTGCATTCTTTTTTTCTTTATTTTTACTTTTATTTTTTATTTTTCATTGTACTTTAAGCTCTGGGGTACACGTGCAGAACTTGCAAGGTAGTTGCATAGGTACACGCATGCCATGGTGGTTTGCTGTCTCCATCCCCCCCATCACCCACATCAGGCATTTCTCCCAGTGTTCTCCCTCTCTAACCTCCCCCACTCCCTGCTATCCCTCCCCTATCCCCCCCCGTGCCCCAATAGGCCCCAGCGTGTGATGTTTCCCTCCCTGTTTCCATGTGTTCTCATTGTTCAACACCCACCTATGAGTGAGAACATGTGGTGTTTGGTTTTCTGTTCTTGTGTCAGTTTGCTGAGAATGATGGTTTCCAGACTGATCCATGTCCCTGCAAAGGACATGAACTCATCTTTTTTATGGCTACATAGTATTCCATGGTGTATATGTGCCACATTTTCTTTATCCAGTCTATCATTGATGGGCATTTGGGTTGCTTCCAGGTTTTTGCTATTGTAAACAGTACCACGATAAACATATGTGTGCATGTGTCTTTATAATAGATTGATTTATAATCCTTTGGGTATACACCCAGTAATGAGATTGCTGAATCAAATGGTATTTCTGTTTCTAGATCCTTGAGGAATCACCACACTGTCTTCCACAATGGTTGAACTAATTTACACTCCCACCAACAGAGTAAAAGCATTCCTATTTCTCCACATCCTCTCCAGCCTCTGTTGTCTCAAGATTTTTTAATGATCGCCATTCCAGCTGGCATAGGATGGTATCTCAATGTGGTTTTGATTTGCATTTCTCTAATGACCAGTGATGATGAGCATTTTTTCATATGTTTGTTGGCTGCATAAATGTCTTCTTTTGAAAAGTGTCTGCTTATATCCTTTGCCCACTTTTTGATGGGGTTGTTTGTTTTTTTCTTGTAAATCTGCTTTAGTTCTTTGTAGATTCTGTATATTAGCCCTTTGTTAGATGGTTAGCTTGCGAAATCTTTTTCCCATTCTGTTGGTTGCCAGTTCACTCTTATGATTGTTTCTTTTGCCGTGCAGAAACATTTCTACAGTGGAAAGTCTCTTTTAATTTACAAAGAATGATTTTGAATATCAAAAGCTTACATACTAAAGTACTTTGTATATGAAATGTATACTGTACATTATGGAATTGGAAAGAATTTAGGTTTTTTGGTGTTTTTTTTTTTTTTTCTTTTGGCCAAAATAAAATAAAGGCATCTAGCCTTTGGAGAAGATGGCACCATGGTTAGATATTGTGGAAAGCCCACTCTTGGTCGTACCCCAAATAAACCATGATGGGAGGAAGGAAGGAAGGAATCTGATTGAAGCAGAGAAGGTATGCCCCTCACTTTTCAGAGAATCCTCTTAGAAAAGGCTTGAATACTGGTGGAGTAGAGATGGGTGAGTAAGGCATCAAGTGATGGCTTGATGACACCTCACTGAATCTCTTCCACTCTTCCACAGGATCAAGGGGTGCAGTTGAATGCCCAGGTGCCCTCAAGAAGTAGTGGAGAGAAGGCCAGAGGACCTACAGTAGCCTCAAAATGGTCATAAGAAAGATATCAAGTGCAGGGACTATACTGATAAGGACCATGGCAAGACCAGAATAATCTCAATTAATGGCAACAGAGATGGCCGCTGGGGCTCACGTATCTCCAGAGAATCCAATCTGAGGAGGTAAAAATGACCCTGGATAAAGTTCTTCTTCCTGAACTTGACCTGAAGTTGATTCACCCCAAGGATAATGGTGAAGTGGAAGAAAGGGAAGAAGAAGAACCTTTCATTTTATTGTTTTTACTCATAACATGTCTTATTAATCATTAATTGCTCGAGTTTACATGAAAAGGTTTAGATTAGTTTTTTTTTCATCAAGCATATTGGGAGCTCAAAATTACAAAGTAGAATGAATTGCAGAACTTTATCTTAAAGTAACCTTTGTATACACTTGCATAGATAGCCTGTATAATTCACAATTAGTTTGCACAGTTTATTTGACATTTCTGTATTTTAAAAATATTTTACAATGAGAATCCTGTGTACTCATATATTTCTTGTATATCTTTTAATAAATATCTTAGTATTGTAAAAAAATAAAAATAAAAAATAAATATTACTAGTCTATTCACGTTGTATTTTTTTTTTCCAGTTTGGTATTTTAATTTTTTTCTGGGAATGAAGCCACCAATAAAAAGCTTATTGTTAGACTGTGGTTACTTATTTTTATTACTTATTTTGATTATTTGCCTCCTCTCCCTCCCTCTCTCTTTCTCTTTCACTCTCTCTCTTTCTGTATCAACCTTGCCAGCAATTTATTTATTTTAATAATCATTCCAAAGAACCAGCTTTTGGTTTTGTTAATTTTCTGAGTTCTGCCCTTGGCTGTATTCTACCTTTCTATCTCGTTTATTTGGATTTGCTCTACTGGTCTTTTTTCAACGTGTTGAGATGAAAATTTATTTTTAACATTCTTGTTTCCTGATAAATGTAAATTGATGACTGTCATCTTTGGAGACAACTTTAGATGTGTTTCAAAATTCTGATATGAAATGTTTTCATTACCATTCAGTTTCAAATATGTCTTGATTTACTATTTCCTTCTTAACCCATAGGCTCTTTAGTAATACGTTATTTAGCTTCCAAAGATATGGGATTTAAAAATTAGCCTTTTGATGTTAATTTCTAACTATGTTGTGTTGTGGTTGGAGAACTGAGTATGCAAATGTTAATTCCTTAGAACTTCCTTTATGATGGACGGTGTGCATGTTTCTGATAAGCTCTTTAGATTTTGTTGAAAAGCACATGTAGTTCTTTTGTTTATTTGATATTGAATTCTATATATATCTAACATCTCAAGTTTATCAATGGCACTGTGGAGGTCTTTGTATTTCTGCTTATCATGGTTATTTCTTGATTAATTTGTTGCTTGATCAATCTGTTTTGGGGAAAGATGAGTTAAACTCTCTCATACAGTTGATTTGCCTATTTCTCTGCCCTTTCATCAATTTTTGCATCTTAGATTTTGAGGTTGTGTTGTTTGATGCCTATATGTTTGTGTGAGAGAGATATTTTTCATTCTATTGTACCTGTCACAAACATACAAATGTAAAACATCCTTCTTTGCTCCTTATAACTTTTTTTTTTTTTAAATTAAATCCATTTCAACAGACATTGAAGTTTCTACCTCACTTTGTTCTGGCTTGTATTTAACTGGTTTTTTTTTTTTAATAATTTTTTCATTTCCAAGCATTACGTATCCTTTTCACTTAAGTGTCTCTTGTAGACAACATATTGTTGCAAATACCAAAGACCGAGCCTTCATGACCTGATCAACTTATAAAGAGATGAGGACTGACTTCCGAGTGGACAGTCCTGAGCGGCCCAGGCCGTGGCATCCTGCCTATTACCACCACAACCTTAGTTTGCTCTTCTGGTAGAGGAGAAGCAGCAGAAGGGGCAGTCCCTGGGGTGGAAATTGATCAAGTCTGTTGACTTGGAAGAGGGTATGATAACAGGACTGCTCAAGAGAGGCTGGGCAGCCACCACTTGTTCCCATCAGACTCCTCAGAACCCACCCAGCAGGGCTTTTACCTTGACCCATGGTATCCTATCCCAATACAAAATCAGCCAAAGATGGCCTGCCTCTGTGTGTTGGCCTCAAGCTTGCTTATTTCTTCACTGCAGGCTGAGACCTCTTAACTCAAAAGCTTACTGGTGCCAAACTCAGATTTATACACATCCAATTACTTTAAAAACAGCCCAAACAAGCAAATTTTTAGCCATGTGGAAGCTGCCTGCATTGCATATCCCGTGGAACCTCACCAGAGGTTGTTCTTTATCGATAGAGTTACAGGGCCATGTGCCTGTACTGCTTTTCAGACAAGATCAGGTGTATTCAGGGTGGTATGGCTGTAGACCCATACTGCTTTTCAGAGTTCTCTCACCCAGGGGATCTTCTATTCTACTGAGCAGCATCACATAGACATGGAGTCCCCCCTCTTCCATTCCCCTCTGCCCCAGGAGTTCCCCTGACTCCCTCCCCTTGAAAGTAGTGACCCCTCAAAATCCTGCTGTGAGGGGCGTCTCCACAAGCAAAGTTGTCAAAGTATCCCCAGACAAAGCTTGTGTGTGCTACTGCCCCACGTGGTTATATCTTTTCCCTAGATTAAACCCTAAATCCCTCGAACCCTTACTCTGGTCCACACTGGAAGCAACAGCCCAGGTGGTGGTTACAATGTCTGCAGTAAAGTAGCAGGTAGTGACTATGTCGAGGGTCTGCTAGCAGGATTTGAGAAGCTGTTCTCTAAGCCATCCTCTTGCTGCTGCCTCTTCCCATCTCCCATGCCAGGCTGAGACTTCCACCTGCCCCAGACAGTAGTTTAAGGAAGCATCTGCTCTCCTCCCCAGGGGCTTCTCTTGGTTTCATTGGTAGTGTTAAAAACATGATTTATTTCTTTGCTTGCTCTCTGGCTTTTACCAGTTAAAAGAACATTTTTTTTTTTCCTGTTATCAAAGCATTGCTCAGTTTTTTTTTTAAGTAGAGAAACTTTAAAATGTGGAACAAAAATGCAAATATTTTTATCATCCAAGACATGCACGGTTATCAGTTGGGTGCATTTTCTTCAAATCTTTTTTCTATTCATTTTTTGTTTTAAAGTTATTATGATCATGTGGTACATTCAAAATTGTGTATAATGACATTCAAGTCTATTTTTCCCCTGCTTATAAAGAAATTGCATGCTCATCACAGAAAATCTGCTTCTTGGTGATGTATTGACTGTTCTCATCTAAAAAATATCCAGAGATTCAGGCCCATCATTATGAGTTTTGAAGATGCAGAATCTCACCACCCTAGTTTTTGGCAGTGAAAATGGCCATTATGTTGTTCTATGCATTCATGCTTTTTTCGGAGTGAGAAGAAACAATCTTTTTGTTTAGCTGTTTTCATGGCACAACCACATATAGCTTGGCCATTATTGGCAAGTGTTAAAGCAGAATGGTCATTTATATATATATATACTTTAAGTTCTGGGGTACATGTGCAGATTGTGTAGAATTGCTATATAGGTATACACATGCCATAGTGGTTTGCTGCATCCATCCCCCCGTCACCTACATTAGGTATTTCTCTTAATGTTATCCCCTCCCCAATCCCCACATCCCCTGCTATCCCTCCCCTAGCCCCTCACCCCCGAACAGTCCCCAGTGTGTGACGTTCCCCTCCCCTGTGTCCATGTGTTCTCACTGTTAAACACCCACTTATTGGTCATTAGAGAATGGTCATTTTTTTAAAGTAGTTATCAAGACTAGCAAGAGAGTCCATCTGAGTTGAGAAACAAACGGCAGATGTGGAGGTTTGGTGGGTTTCCTTAGACCAAGGACCAGAGGTATCCCTCCCCCTCATTATGCCTTGGCACCACGTAACAGCTTTGACAAGACCCTAGGAAGGGGGATGAAAGACCAAGTTAATGTTTCTACCAGCCAGGAAGAATGACGTTTCCATCAGAAACTGACAAAACTACAGAACACACCTGTGTGTCTGAAAAGAGAGTCACAACCACTGCAGACACACAAACCACCTGGAGTCCTGAGTTTGTGAGACCCAGAGGGCCTTTGCTTTTTCAGTGATGTGTTGAAGGCGACTTGTACAAGTTTATGAGACCTGATTTTGTGCAAATCTGCCTAGCTCCATGTGCAGTGAATTGGTACCTTGAAATTGACTATGGTAGTAGTAGTTACACTACAGAAATTGGCAAATATTACAAGTCAAGGTTTTTTTTTTCCCACTCCCAAAAGCCGGTTGTTAATCATTCATGAGCACAACATTGCCTTTGATGTTCTATGTAGGAAAAACAAGTCCCATATGACGCAGGACTGGCAGAGTCCTTTGCTATACTCATGTGAACTACAGCTCCCCAGGTGCAATGCACCACCAAGAAGAGCCCACCTCCCTTTCTGCTCTGTGGTTTCCTGAGTCTTATACAAGTGGGAAGAGAGAAGGAGATGGAGGTGGGAGTTTAGGGGTGGAATATGCTGACTGCCTTAAACAGCAGCTCCCATGTATTAAAGGAAATGCTGCCAAATCATTTTGTTTGTAAAGAAAGTGCCATTTTCTTTTTTCTTTGCTCTCAAATCTATTTTATCCATTCATGTCTTAAATATGTTTTCTACCTACCAGGTACCAAGCACTGTTCTCAGTACCTGGGATGCAGCAATGTACCAGACAGACAAATTCCTGCCTTTACACAGCTTATGTCCCAGGAGTAGAAACCATCAATAAACACACAAATTAAAAGAAAAGAAAAGAAAAGAAAATAAACGGCAGCATAAGTGCTCTGCTAAAAATAAAACCAAGTCAGGTAACTGAGAGTGAGTGGAAAGGCAGCTTGGCTCAGTCAGGATGGTGGCCATGGAGATGGAGAGATGGCAGCAAGTTGAGAGTAAGAGCCAAAGACACCTGCCACTCCTGTAATGAGAAAAATGTAAAAGTCAGTGTATTAGTCCATTTTCATGCTGCTGATTAAGACATATCTGAGCCTGGGTAATTTAGAAAGGAAAGGGGTTTAACTGGCTTGCAGTTCTACATATCTGGGGAGGTCTCACAATCATGGTGGAAGACCAGGAGGAGTCAGTCATGTCTTACATGGATGGCGGCAGGCAAAGAGAGATAACTTGTACAAGGGAACTCCTCTTTATACAACCATCAGATCTGGTGAGACTTATTCACTATCATGAGAACAGCACGGGAAAGACCCACCCACAGGATTCAATTACCTCCCATTGGGTCCCTCCCATGACATGTGGGAATAGTGAGAGCCACAACTCAGGATGAGCTTTGGGTGGGTATACAACCAAACCGTATCAGTCAGCTTAAAAAAATATGTAGAACAATCATCTACTTAAAATATGGAGCATGAATAAGTAAGGAGCACTTGGATGAGCTATCAAAAAATAACAGAGACTTTTAAATCCCCCAGAAATGTTACTAAAAACACAAAAAGGAGGTGCTTTTAGAAAAGCCACATTTATTAATAATTTTATACTGTATTCTTATTTATTTTATTTTGTTATAAATGCCAGCTTATATTATCCAGAAAACATGTGTGTGGCTGAAATGATTTAACCACAACCCATCAGCTCACTCTGGGATCACCCCTTCTATGTTCCTTTCATGCACTCAATTCTGGAACTCAGTTTACTCTCCAAATAGCAGTGGTGGCAAAGGTGATGTAGCACTTCTGGGAAGCCTTCTAGACTTCTCTGATCAGGTCACAGCCCTGTCGTGGACATCCGTGGCATTGCATATCGCTCCTTAGTAATTAATTTCACATCATTTGTGTAATGAGATGATCGATGCCTCTCTCCTCCATCAGTCTGCAAATCCTGTGAAGATAGGACATGTGTTTATGTAGCCTGCCCTTACAATATGGACTCCATCAAGATATCTTGATTGAATGGCAGTTATAGAAATTCTGAAGCCACATTTATAATTTCAATTTCCTACCAAGCACTCTCTTAAATACAATAAGCAATGGACATTTAAAAAGTAGTATTAACCTATTAATTGAGCAACTATATACTGAGTATCCACTGTGTGTCAGGGACAATGCTAGGGGTATACTCCTGTGACCACCATGGCCACTGTCCCTTTCTCATAGAACAAATAATCATTTTCTCATTGTATGCAATTTTCTTTTCAGCAACATCTCAAGTGTCAGTTAATAATCTGCCCATGCCTTCAGAATTGGAGCATATTTAAAAAGCTGGTTAGAATTCCTCTGCCCAACTGATTACGAATTTTGTATATGTAACAACATATCTCGTTTTCCTTTTTCATTGGAAAGACTAGTCACTCCATGATGTTTCCTCTGCAATTAATGTGAATCAGAAACCTTTGTTTAATTAGTGCAATCTTTAATTTGGATCAACTCTTTACTATAACTCTTTCCCCTCCATATGACCATCAGGAGGTTCCTGTGGTCTTTGCTTTGCTGTATTGGTAAAATCTAATAGAAACCTAGCTGAACCCTGTTGTGTCTACAGTCCAGGAAAATCAATTGAAAAAGATCTATATTCCCTTGTAAAAACTATATGCCTTAAATTTACATCCTGCTATTGTGAATTCCTTTTGAAAAGCTGACAAACTTCATTAACTTAAAACTAAAATCCCCCATTTGTCAAGAACTTGGAAGAATGATTTTCCCTATGACTAGCTAAAAAAAAAAAAATGGTGCACATGTTTCTTTATATTATTTCTCTGGACATAAATTAGGTTTACATGAGAGAAGGATGTCTAAATTTGTATTCCAAATAATATAGCAAAGAATTCCAAAGCTGATGCACAGATTGGAGCAATATCAACAGCAATTTTTATTATAAATTCATAAAATCCTTCAGATAAAATGTATCTCTATTTCTTTTTTCTCTCTTTCTCACCATGTCTCCTTTTCATTCCTTCCACTGCCAACCTCTCCCCTTCTCACATCTTCACATAACCACACATGCATGAACACAGGCACAGAAACACATCATAGCTTCAAGGGAAGAGGAAACCATCCTGTGAGCGTTGCAATCAACATTTTCCCTCTTTGTTTTCCTTTAACATATTTTTCTAGAGCAAAAGACTCACGGAAATAAAGGATAATACGTTCTAAATCTGCTTCCAGCTCTACAGTTCCCAATTCTAAAAATGTCCATCAAAGCACATAAATAGGACAAATCTGCATACTCATTGGAAATCAAGAATAAGTTCCTTTTCGTGTTGGAAAACCAGAGGAACCCATGCAGGACTCAGTCTTTTGGTTGCAGCACTGCCACAACTAAGGACCACAAACTGGGTGACTGAAAACATCCAAAGTGTATCCTTTCACAGTCTGGAGGCTCTGAGGGAGAATTCGTTTTGTGCTTCTCTCCTGGCTTCTGGTGTTGCCAGCAGTTCTTGCTGCTCTTTGGCTTGAAGGTGCGTCACTCAAATCTCTGCCTCCATGGTCACATGGCATTCTCTCAGCGTGTCTGCCTCCAATTTCCCTCTCTTGTAAGGATACCAGTCATTGGGTTAGGGCCCATCCTAATCCATTATAACCTCATTTTAACTTGACTGTACCTACAAAGACCCTACTTTCAAATAAGGTCATATTCATAGACATGTGACTTTGGGGGAGGACACTAAACAATGCAGTACCCGACACATGGAATGAGAACTTGAGAGGTGATCATCATGGTTGCCTCCCAAACATCCAGCCCACTACTGGGGAGGAGCTCTCTGGTTTGGATGGTACCAGTCCCACACCCATCTGGTTATTTTTGTTAGGACAATTGATACAGTTTCATCCTCTTTGTCACAGTGATTGATTCAGGAATCAGTGTGTCATGAATCACTAATTAGTGATTAGTAACACTGATTAGGAGTAGATGAATGACCCAAGTTGGTTTCTTAAAAGGGAAGCCAAGACTCATATTGACGATCCAGGAGAGAGAAGTCTTTTCTACCTTAACTGCCAAGGTGCAAGGATGCAAAAAATAGTGCTGTGGACGCTGCTCAGTTGACACCACGGACATCAGCCAGACAGTGAACCTGATGGAAGGAGGGGAAAAGTGAAGCATCAGGGAAATGCAACTGGAGCTCTGGTCACACCAGGCTGAATTGCTTCTATTGCTGGGCTTCGTGGTTAAAGGAGTCAAAACTTTTGCCTTTGATTGTTTGTTTGTCAGTTTGAGTAGATTTTCTTTTCCTTTCTTTTCTTTATTTTTTGCATGCGCCACCACTCCTGGCTAACTTTTGTATTTTTAGTGAAGACAAGTTGTCACCCTGTTGGCCAGGCTTGTCTTGAAATCCTGACCTTAAGTGATCCGTCCTCCTTGGCCTCCCAGATTGTTGCGATTACAGGCGTGAGCCACTGCGCCCAGCTGATTTTCTTTTATTTATAGATGAAAGCATCCTCTTTGGTAAATTCCTTCTAAGAAAGATGGAATATTCCAGTAGGAAGGAGAAGGAGCCTCCAAAAAACATCCATCAACAACCTCCAATTTGGGGATATAGGACTGGAGGGAGGCTGGGATGAGGTCATTAGGAGTCTGCCCTGAACCCCTGCTTTGTTTTTTTGTTTTGTTTTGTTTTGTTTTGTTTTGTTTTGTTTTGTTTTGTTTTTGAGACAGAATCTCACTCTGTCACCCAGGCTGGAGTACTTAGGTGCCATCTCAGCTCACTGCAACCTCCACCTCCTAGTGAACCCCCGTTTTGCTTCTGCAAGCAGCATAAGAGACCATGACAGTGCAGGCAAGGACTGAAGGCTTATTCACATGCGAGTGGCCATACCAAGCAGATAGTTGGCCAACAAATGAGGAGAACATGGCTTCCTTTAGTAGGAAATCCTTTCAGGCAGAGATCTGGCCATGACCTTTCGGAGGTCTCCAAGACTTGATTCCTCTTATCAAAAAGCAATGAGCAAAACCCAGACACATCTGGTGGTGGTAGGGTGCAGGGGTTAAGCTCACTCATTGCACATAGTAAGCACTCAATAAATGCTAGCTATTGTTACTACTGCATGAGAATCTCTTCAAGACATATTGTTAAATTAAAACTGCACATTATTGAACAATTAATGCACCATGATTAGTTTTATAAGAAGAAAAAGAAACCCACAATACATTCTGTAGGTACAAGCATGCTGTAAATTTATAAATTCTCCTAGATAAAGGGCAAGAGGAATACACCAAAGTCATAGTATCTGTTATACCTGAGAACTGAAGATGGGATGGTGACTGGGAAGATGAAGAAAAACTCACATTTTGCTATTGTCCTATTTTAATATACACAATTATAATACATACAATAAAATATACACTCAGTACTTCCTTAGGTAATTAAAAATTATTTTAAAATGTTCAGTCTCACTAAGAATCAAAACATGCAAATTAAAAAGACAGAAAGATGTTATTTTTGTTCATCAGAGTGGCTAAAGTTTCAGAGATTTGTAATCTCCAGGGCTGGTAGGCATTTGACAAATTAGCATTCTAATATTCTCTGAGTAATGTAATTGGTACATAGTTGTAGGAGAAAATTTGACATTATCTTTCCAAATTTAGACGTGTTTACATTGTAACTCAAAAGTGTCTATTCTGGAAATACATTCTACAGAAACCCTCCCTGATGTACACAAGAGATGGACGTTCAAGGATGTTCATCGTAGCATCTATGATAGTGGAAAGTAATAAAGAGTTTAAATGTTCTTCAACAAAGAATGATTGAGGAAATATTGGCTCAGGTATAGTGCAGAGCAGTGCCGGACAGTGGAGCTTCTGCAGGTTATGAAAATGCTCCAAGTCTGCTCCATCCCCCCACAGTAGCCACTAGCCATGTGTGGCTGCTGAGCACTTGAAATGTGGTCATTGCAATGGAGGAACTGAATTTTAAGCTTTATTTCATTTTAATTATTTTAAATGGAAATAGATCCTGGTAGCTAGGAAATACTAGAATACTCACTGGGCAGTGTGGGTCTGCAGACTACAACTCAGCCAATAAAAAGGAGATACATATACAAAAACCCACCTGCAAAAGGATTTTTTAAATTGTCAAAATTGTTTTTTTTTTTTTTTTTTTTTTTTTTTTTGAGATGGAGTCTCAGTCTATCACCTGGGCTGGAGTGCAGTGGCACGATCTCGGCTGGTTCACTGGAGCCTCTGCCTCCAGGGTTCACGAAATTCTCCTGCCTCAGCCTCCCACGTGGCTGTGACTACAGGTGCTCATCACTACACCAGGCTAATTTTTTTTCTTTTTTTCTTTTTCTTTTGTATTTTTAGTAGAGACAGAATTTCACCACATTGGCCAGGCTGGTCTCAAACTCCTAACCTCGTGATTCACCCGCTTCAGCCTCCCAAAGTGCTGGGATTACAGTTATGAGCTACTGTACCCAGCCAAAAATTGTTAAATTTTTAAAAAGCAAGTGCTGAGACATTTTATACATCATGTATATTTTTTATATTCAAATATTTGCATAAGTACATATATATGTAAGTAAATGCATAAAGTATGTTCTGAAATAATACACAGCTGCTAATCTCTGGGAAAAGAGTAGAAATGGAAAGTGTAAGCAAAGGAACTTTTATATTTGACTCTACATTTTATAACAGTATAATAATGTGCTACTTGATTAATTTTTTAAATAATTTCAGAAAAGCAAGAGGTAAGCAACATTGAATAAATAACTGTGATGCATATGTAATATTTTGAATGTATTCACACAGTCCATTTCAAATGCCCCAACTTCTTGACATCTCTCTTGACTCTCCAAGCAAATCTACTCTCTCCCTCCTTCACAACCACAAGCTAGGACTGTCCCCAAGGCCCTTGTCATATTCTGCCTTAGTTGTTCTTGAGTCTGTTTCTCCCCCACAAGACTGTCATTTCCTTGAGGGAAAGACAGTTTCTTCCCTGTCTTATTCATTGCACAGTATCCCACACACACATTGCCCTGCACATCCGTAATGGATACTCTACTTAAGTATGCATGGAATTGGATTTTGAAAATCTTTTATGGAATCCAGTAATCATTATTCATTCTCTCCTTTTTAGTAAACATCCTTTTCTTTCCATGATTATAATCAATACCACTTTCCAGGGCAAATGTGTATTCGCTGGCTCATGAGCTCAGCTAGTTAGAACTCTGCATTCACAAGACCATAATCCTGGTTAATATCTGTCCTCCATTCCGTGGCCACAAATGGTGCCCCTAATTCCAGCCAGCTATTGCTAAAAATGCCAGTTGTATACAATAACAAATATTAGATGGGAAATCTGGTGGAATCTGCCTAAAACTGTCATCATTATTCTGGGTAAGGAGTTATATTTACATAAACATACTTTATTAGGGTGATTTCTGCTCTCATCTGCCCTTCTCACTGATGGCAGACCTCATAAGGACCTCATTCATCTTTGTGTCTGCTACAGTGCCTTGTATTACTTAGTGCATGTGTTTAATAAGGGCCTTTTGAATTGTATTTTACTAAAAATGAATATTTTGCTGGTGGTGTGTTATACATGATAACACAATTGCAATACATGATATTTAAGTGGAAAAGCAGACGGAAAGCTAATGTTTTTATGTGCCTTCTGTGTTATAGGTCCTAGATTAGGCTTTGAATCCATACTATTTTTAATCTAGTAATAGCCTGGTAAATTATTCCATCCTTGCTATAAATTTTTAAAATGAGGCAAGCAAAGGGTAAGTTCAGAGGCACCTAGATAATAAAAGGCTGAAGTGATATTTAAACTAATTTAGGATCTAAGCCTATAAAAGTTATTGTTATGACATAAAAACACTCAATTTTCTAAACCCAGATAATCCTAGTCCATAACAATGTATCTCCATGGCCCAATATACCAAGATAGAGTGCATATAGTGTGTGCAAGTCTTAGAAGCACATCAACCACATAAGAAATAATTGCATTTGAATTATGGTATAATTCAGTTTGGGATTGTTTAATCATTGCCTGAAATTATAAGACTATAACATTGAGAGAGTTGGCATCCATAAGATAGAAAAGGCAATCGTAAGGAGAACAGAACTATCATTCAAAAGACTTTTTTAAGAGAGAGTCTTGCTCTGTCACCCAGGCTGGAGTGGAGTGGTGTGACCATAGCTCACTGCAGTCTTGAAATCCTGAGCTCAAATGATTCCCCTGACTCAGCCTCCTGAGTATCTGGGACTACGAATGTGCACCACCTCATCTGGCTATTTTTTCTTTTCTTTCTTTTTCTTTTTCTAAGAGGTAGGGTCTTACTATGTTGCACTTGAACTTGTGGCTTCAAGTGATCCTCCCATCTCAGCCTTCCAAGTAGCTCACAAGACTATTTTAATGAAGTGGTATTAGAATATGAATGGCTTTCTTTATAGGATTTAGCAAAAACAAATACAGAAAGTTGAGTTATGTTTTTATTTTCCACTAGTTCCAATGTGAGAATGTTACATGATGCATATACAGGGAAGATCTTAAAAACCAAATTAACATCCAGACCCAGATAACCAACAGCACAAGCCATGTCTCCTCCAACTCCTGCAGACATATGAATGTGAAAATCAAACTCATTCTTTTTCCTGAAGAATGTGGTATGGAAAGCAGAATAATGGTGCCCAAAGTATGTCCACATCCTAATTCCCAGAACCTGGAGCCTGTGCATATGTCACCTTCCATGGCAAAAGGGACTTTGCATATGAGACTAAGTTAAAGATCCTGAGATGGAGAGATTATCCTGCATTATTGGGAGGGGAGGGCAATATGTCACAAGGACCCTCATTGGAGGAAAGCAGGAGTCAGAGCTGGAGATGGTGAGGTGACTGTGGAAGCAGAGACTAGAATTCTGCAAGGGCATGAGTCAGGGAATGTGGGCAGCCCGGAGAAGCTGGAAACAGCAAGGAAATGGATTCTCCCTGAGAGCCTCCAGAAGGAATGCAGTCCTGCTGACCCACTGTTGGCTTCTGACCTCCAGAACTGAAAAAGAATAAATTCGTGTTGCTTTAAGCCGCTGAGTTTGTGAGTTTATTACAGCAGCAGTAGCAAACAAACACATGTGTCATCCTTCTTATAACAGTAGGAAAAGCTGTAGGAAACCAATAGCTCCTTTAAAAAGGGTAATTGAGGACAATTTCATGAAAGAGCCATTTTCAAGGTGTGGGCAAAGTTGAAGAAAACCATCAAGGGACAGTGATACACCCCTGTGTCAGCCACATCGGGAGCCGTTCAGGCTGGACAGTTCCTGGCATCCAGATTGCAGCAGGAGAACCCTTGGCCACTGTCGGCCTGCAACCTGGCACAGAGGCAGCCACAGGTAAGTGTCCTCACCTCATTACTAGATTATCCCTAAACAATTCAGAGCTCTACTTCACATGCTTTAAACTTAATACAGAAATGATAGAAGGATACAAATGACAGCTTCCTGGAAATGATATTCAGTAATTTGTGGAATTTTTGTATACACATTTGTTTTATATAATTGCATAATTTTATATAATTGTAATTATATAATTTTATATAATTGAACCCCATCATAAATAAATGGACATATAGGAACATATTCCTAGGTGGCAGAGCTAATTAGTCTTTTGTCACTACTGTATAGAACCCAGCTGTAAATTTTAAGAAGTGATACTTATCATGATGCCCTAAGAGAAAAGTGGCTCAACTTTTCTTTATTTTATTATACTTTAAGTTCTAGGGTACATGTGCAGAACATTCAGGTTTGTTACATAGGTATACACGTGCCATGGTGGTTTGCTGCATCCATCCCCCTGTCATCTACATTAGGTATTTCTCCTAATGTTATCCCTCCCCAATCCCCTCACCCCCTGCTATCCCTCCCCTAGCACCCCCACCCTCTCCCTGTATCCATGTGATGTTCCCCTCCCTGTATCCATGTGTTCTCATTGTTTGACATCTACTTATGAGTGAGAACATGTGGTGTTTGGTTTTCTGTTCTCGTGTCAGTTTACTGAGAATGATGATTTCCGGCTTTATCCATGTTCCTGCAAAGGACATGAACTCATTTTTTATGGCTGCATAGTATTCCATGGTGTATATTTGTGACATTTTCTTTGTCTAGTCTATCACTGATGGGCATTTGCATTGGTTCCAGGTCTTTGCTAATGTAAACAATGCCGAATAAACATATGTGTGCATGTGTCTTTATAACAGAATGATTTATAATCCTTTGGGTATATATCCAGTAATGAGATTCCTGGGTCAAATGGTATTTTTATTTCTAGATCCTTAAGGAATTGTCACACTGTCTTCCACAATGATTGAACTAATTTACACTCCCACCAACAGTGTAAAAGTGTTCCTATTTCTCCACATTCTCTCCAGCATCTGTTGTTTCCCGATTTTTTAATGATCGCCATTCTAACTGGCATGAGATGGTATCTCGATGTGGTTTTGATTTGCATTTCTCTAATGACCAGTGATGATGAGCTTTTCAAAACATTAAAAAAAAAAAGCCAAGGTATTTTCAAAATCTGTTATAACCAGAAGCCAAAGGAAAAGAATCAACAAATAGCAGGAGGGTGAGTTGAATGTCATGGCCACAAATCTCCATTTATCTCACTTTGCATAACTCAGTAGCATTCCTAGGATTTTACTTTTTTCACTAAATATGTGCTGTAATTCTCCACTTGAGAAAACTTGAACTTATCCTAGCTGCTTGGCAAGTTTATGGGGTGATGACTTTGAGATACGGAAGCTTTATAAAGCAGAGCATTTGCTAGTACTGTTGTCAGAATTGGGAGAACTTTTGGCAATAGAGCTAAGGCCAGAAAACAATCCTACAAGGAAAATACGTTGAATTGATAGGCTGTTCTGCTTACATCACTCAAAAACACAGTGCTTTAAAATGACATACGTGATGTGGTTTTCCTGATTATGAAGCAATATCATACATTATAGAATTTTAGAAAACATATAAAAGCATTTAAGGAATAATACTCTTCAAAAAACAGCATGACAGAATTCTTCCCAGAGTATTTCTATAAATACAATTACTTGAGATGGGGGCTCATTCTCTCTGTTACAATTTTGTTTCAATCAGTTCTTTTCATAAGGTGTCATGATAAGTATGCCCATGTCATCAAAACCCAAAAATCTCACCATAATTTCAAATCAATAAGGATTTTTTGTTTTTGTTTTTGAGATGGAGTCTTGCTCTGTTGCCCAGGCTAGAGTGCAGTAGCACAATCTCAGCTCACTGCAACCTCTGCCTCCTGGGTTCAAGCAATTTTCCTGCCTTCGCCTCCCCAGTAGCTGGGACTACAGGTGTGCATCACCATGCCCGGCTAATTTTTTGTATTTTTAGTGGAGACGGGATTTCACTATTTTGGCCAGGCTGGTCTTGAACTCCTCACCTCAGGTGATCTCCCTGCTTCAGCCTCCCAAAATGCTGGGATTGCAGGCATGAGCCGCCACACCCAGCCCAATAGGCGGTTTTAAAAATGGTTCAATAGCTGGTGTCAGCACAATATATTAACCAGAAAGAAAAAAAGACAAGGCCAGGCGTGATGGCTCACTCCTGAAATCCCAGCAATTTTGGGAGGCCAAGGAGGGCGGATCATGAGGTCAGGAGATAGAGACCATCCTGGTTAATACGATGAAACCCTATCTCTACTAAAAATACATGGTGACACACGCCTGTAGTTCCAGCTACTTGGGAGGCTGAGGCAGGAGAGTCACTTGAACCGGGGAGGTGGAGGTTTCAGTGAGCCGAAATCATGCCACTGCACTCCAGCCTGGGTGACAGAGCAAGACTCTGTCTCACAAAAAAGAAGGAAGGAAGGAAGGAAGGAAGGAAGGAAGGAAGGAGGAAGGAGGGAAGGAGGAAAAAATACTACCACTATTTCTCTCCTTACTCCCAAATAAACTCTAGATTATAAAAAATTTAAGTATTAAAAAATGAAAACATAAAGGTACTAGAATCCAGCTTTAGATGAATATGTATGATTTTGAAGTGAGGAAGTGTTTTCTAAACATGCCACTAGACCAAAACTCATAAAGGTTAAAATTGGAACATAAAATATCAACTTCTTCATGAAAAAAAATGTGAGCCAAACTGAAAGAAAAATGACAAAGAGGGATAAAGATTTGCTGGCAATGGGTTAATATGCAAAGAATGCTTACAGTCAAAATTAGTTAAACGACTTAAGGGGTCCTTTCCCAAAAGGTTAGTACAGGTTCAGTATGACATGGTTGAGCTTTATCAAAATAAATAAATAAATACATAAAGAGAAAGACAACTAAAGAAATCAAAGTTAGACAACCAAGGAAATGCAAATAAGTGTTGGCTATCAGATTGCCAGATTGTCAATGGTTGGTAATATTGATCGGACCCAGTGTTGATGAGTGCGCTGGAAAGTGGGCACAGTCATGGCTGCTCACAAATCCCATGACCACACTGAACTTTAAGTGGGAGGGGAAAGTTCCATTTTATTATGTCCAGAAAAAGAGAGGGCCGGTGAGTTCATCAACAGCCCTAATGACTACCATACTGAGTGCTGTAATACTTAATGTGATTTTTTACTTTCACCTTTGTACCTTTTAGTACCATGAAATTCGTTCTACAAGTAACATATGGCTTAAAACAAAAAAGTTAGTGAGATGGTTTGGATATGTGGCCCCACTCAAATCTCATGTTGAATTGAAATCCCCAGTATTGTAGGTGGGGCCTGGGGAAGGTGATTAGATCACGGGGGTGGATTTTTTAGGAATGGTTTTGCAACATCCCCTTGGTGTTATCCTTGTCATAGTGAGTGAGTGACTTCTCAAGGGATCTGGTCATTTGAAAGTATGTGTCACCTCCCACTCTTTCTCTTGCTCCTTCTTTCCCCATGTGATATGCTGGGTCTCCCTTTGAGTTCTGCCATGACTGGAAGTTTCCTGAGGCCTCACCAGAGGCTGATGCTGCCATGCTTCCCGTACAGCCTGCGGAACTGTGAGCCAACTAAATCTCTTTTGTTTATAAATTACCCAGTCTCAGATAGTTCTTTATAGCAATACAAGAATGGACTAATTAACGCATTTAGTAAAATAACATTATAAAAACAATTTAGCAGCTACTTGGGAGGCTGAGATAGGAGAATCGTTTGAACCCAGGAGGCAGAGGTTGCAGTGAGCTGAGATCATGCCATTGCACTCCAGCCTGGGCAACAGAGCGAGACTTCATCTCAAAAAAATAATGAAAATATTTCTATAATAACTCATTGTGTAGCAGAATCATAATTTAGCAACCCAGTGCCCTATTTTGGACATTTGACCTTTTCCAAAGGCTTGCCATTATAAATAACACTATGACAAATATTGCAAAATAGCTTTACTTCATTTCATTAATATAGATTGCTATCTGCAGAATTCGCAGATGAAATGGCATCTGTATTTTCTGACTCTCCTTTTCTTATCTTTCATACAACAAAACATAAACTTCATGAAACAAAATGAAAGACAAGGAGAACAAGGAAACTCTGATATCTGGAAAAAAATGCCTCATATTCTTCAGCAATCTGTTGATTTTTTTTTTTTTTTTTTTTTTGTAGAGCATTGCAGTTTTACAAGCTTTATGAGCAATTTTACAAGCAGTGGGGAAAGAGACAAATGAGACACAGTTAAATGGCCTTCATCTTAACCAAAAAATCAGAGTGTATAACCAGGAGTCAGGCTGCCTGAGCCCCTTTTTTCAGCTCCTCCACTTCAGAAGCACATCCGTAACTTTGGGCCACTTGCTTAAACTCCCCCAAGCCTCAATTTATTGACTGCAAAAAAAGATTAAAATGCTCACCCCCTCAGTGATGTAAAATGAATATTTTGGAGAAGTCTATTAAGGGCTAACTCTCTCTCAGGAATTGTTCCAGCTGCTTTTGTTGGTAATTTAATAACGTTGGTTTAAGAAACTGTTGCCAAGAATAGAAAGAGTTGTGAGTTCCGCTGGACAGAGAAGAAAGAGAATCAATGCATTGATTAGAGCATATTACTGTGTATGTTTCAGAACAATCTCCCTATTTCCCACTCCCCTCCAAAGCCCAGGGAGCCAACCAGTGCTGGAGAAAAGATTCTGAAAGGGACAAAGATGAATTTAAGATTTGCAAGTTTCCAAATTCATCTTTAAGCAAGGATAGACCTCCCTCTTTCTAAATCATTGGTTTTTACTCACAGCAATTTGGACTCCTAGGAAACAGTTTTGGTTGTCACAACCTGGGATGTTATGGAGGGTGTGACACTAGCATCTCTCGGTAGAGACCAAGGTTGCTGCTGTTCTATGGTGCACGGAACTGTCCTCCCCCAACACCACACACAGAATCATCCAGTTCAAATTGTCAATACTGTCGTTACTGAGAAACCCTGTTCTACACTGATGTATTCTAAAATGATTCTATTTCTTTCTATTTAGCAATCTATTTTATCTCCAAATTTATACATCCCTACTAATAACTTTATATTTTGTTTAGATGTCAAGATTGACCATAGCTTTTCTTCTTTTTTTTAATTTTGTGTGCGTGTGTGTGTGTGTGTGTGTTGTGTGTAGTTTTTGAGACAGAGTCTCGCTCTATTGCCTAGGCTGGAGGGCAGTGGCATGATCTCAGCTCACTGCGACCTCTGCCTCCTGGGTTCAAGAGATTCTCCAGCCTAGGCGCCCTGAGTAGCTGGAATTACAGGTGTGCACTACCATGCCCAGATAGTTTTTGTATTTTTAGTAGAGACAGGGTTTCACCATGTTGGCCAGGCTGGTCTGGAACTCCTGACCTCGGGTGATCCACTCCCCTCAGCCTCCTGGGATTACAGGTCTGAGCCACTGCGTCTGGCCTATAGTTTTTATTCTAATTTCTAATTGCTTCTAGCACTTAAGGCCTTTACCGGCACTAACATTTTTAACAAAATTTAGAAGTAAAACAAAAACCAGATGAAAAATTTTTAAGTGATGCTTGGATTAATGAAAGGAATTATCTTGTAGTTACAACCTATTTAGAAAATAATACCCGTGGAAATTTTGCTTATACAAAACCATGGAATTTGGACAAAGCTATCCCCAGATGAAAATTCTGTTTTAAAACTTTTATTATGTGGCAAAAAAAGAGAAAAATATCAATAAGCCAAGGATTTCTCTTTAGATCTAAAAAAGGAGGAAAAATAAAGAAAGCAAAATCCCAAAGGAAAAAATGATGACAAAATCAGAAATTCATGAATTACAAAAATTAAATAAAATTGTTAAATCCAAATTAATTATTCAAAAAGGCAATGACAATATGCAAGTTTCTCAAACTGAGATGATCATAAGACAACCTCAGGTGCTTGGTAAAATTAAAGTTCCCGGTCTTCCTACCTCCCCAAATTAAAATCCAGAACATTTGGAGGAGAGGCCCTGAAACCTGTATTCTTAGCCAACACTCCAGGTGATTCTTATAAATGGATATCCTTAGGAAACCCTGAAAGTAGTCACTCTTTAGCAAGGCTAATTAAGAAAATTGGAGAGAAAGTCCAAATATGGAACTCTATACATGTAAGGTGATTCAGAACTACATTTATGGAAAAGATTTTAAAAGTATGAGAGAATGAAATGTCATCTATTACCAGAAAACCCTTCTACGCCTGCTCTGAGCTTTGCTGCCTTTTACATTCTGATGATGGATATATTCAATCTCCTAAATTTGTCCTCCTTGTCATTTATTTATCTCTACATGCCTGTCACTTATTTATCTCTTCAGTTTTGTTTTCTTCATTAATCTCTGGAGACTTTTCCTCTGAGAACTTCAGAGTATCTCATCTAACCTCTGCCTCAGCCGACTTTTTTTCTTTTAATTCAGTAGTTGTACTTTTTAATCAGAAAACGCTTTTCTTGCTCTCGTGTCATTCTCTACACACAGATAACAGTATCCATTGGGAACACAGATTGGGGGCGCTCCAAAGCTGTCCTCCTGATTATGGAAATAAGCCTATGTCATGCCAAGGAATTAGGGAGTCGTGATATGGATGCTATTTGCTCTTAGTTTCTAGACCAGTTTCTTCCAGAGCCATCATCATGGGGCTTTTCAGATGTCCTGTTGCTTTTCTTAGCTTACTCATCATGCAGAGGGGTTCTGATCTGTATCCAGGGAGCACCGGCAGTGAAGGTGGCTTCTGTAAAAGAAGGAGCAAGATTGTGCAGGATACTGCTGAAAGTGTCTAAACCCAGATTTACCATACTTTTTACTTTGGCAGGTCAGAGGTTGCTTCATAGCTGTATGAAGCAGGCTGGGTCACTGGCCACTTCTCCAGCAGCCGTGGAACCTCTGGTTAGCAGCTACTGGTGGCAGAGCCCACAGTGTTAGCGTGCCCCTGCTTATACCTGGAGATGCTGTGATGAGGGCCACCGTGGACCCCCTGCTCTGGCCGCTGGATCCAGGACACTTATTGAAAGGGAAAGTGGCTCCTCCTCCCTGCCATGCCATTGGGTCCCCCATCACAACATCTCCAGGTACAGGCAGGGCCACTGTAACGCTATGAGCTCTGCCACCCCTGGCAGCTAACCAGGGCCCCACAACCGCTAGAGAAGTGTCCGGTGACCCAGGCTTCCTTAGCATAGCCATGAAGCCCTCGGCAGAGAACGTGACCTTGCCTCTTATTTCTGTAGCATGGGCCAGAAGGTAGAGATGGAGGTTGTGATTGCCTCCCCCAGGTAGGGGAGGACACATACCCCTCAACACGTCCCCATTCCTTTCTCTGCCTCTCATTTCCCTTACACGACATTTTGCAAAAATCCCTTGAAGTTTCTGGTGTGCTGTGGAAATGCACCCTCCCCAGTCTCCCGTGCTCACGTATGTTCTTCTCTTTTGGGTTACTTTCTAGATTTGACATTGGGATGAGGGAGGCATGTTAGATGCATATGCTCCCTTCGCTATTTTAACTGAAAAGTTTATCGTGTTCTACTAGAAGGGAGTTTTCCTCTTGCTAAAAGTGGAAGCAAAGAAGATAGACACGGCACAGAGGAGTCTCTAAGGTGATAAACGGCAGATGGCAAGGAAGCCAGCTTCCAAAGGTCTTGTGGCTCCACCACAGGGGACAGCAGAAGGAGCCCAGGACTACTCAGTCCCATCCCCTGTGAGATCGAGACATTCCTTCTCTCCACTCCTCCAGGCGACGGCTCACCTTTCTGAGAACAGCACAGGGGGAGGACCACCTTTCCACAATTCCAGTCTTTAAAGCAGAAGCTCCCTCCTACCATTTCACTTTACAAGGTCAAGGTCTGATTTTCACAGGAAACTCATTTCACAGAGGCTTTTCTTTCAACCCAGATCCAATTATTGGAAACAAAGATGTATACATCACCTCAAAAGAAAAAAAAGAAAAGAAACAGAAAATAGTTCAAACAAAGGGACACTAGAAAATGAAAATCTCTACCATTTGTCAAAGAGCCCATTAAGCTCATTACTTTCTGAAAGGCAGTCTTTCAGCCGCCTTTTGTCAGTTCCAAGTTTAGAACCGCACATTCAGGATGTGAACGTGGAAATGAAGCTAAGAGGGGCTCGACTGATGCTATTTTTAAGCAGTCCACGTGTTCTCATGGAATGGGAGGGGAGATGCAAATTTTCCTTAGGAAAGGAACATCTCATTGGCTGGAAGCTCTGCTTCTGCTGCTTCTAGCATCAGCACAGCTGGGAACCACCCCACAGCCCTCCCTGCCCCAGAACACCTCAGAGTCCTATGGCTGGCTTCCTACTGTGACTGCAGCTACTTCTGAACACCTGGCAGGGCTTTCCTGGCCTTACCACCTGCAGCTCCAAGGGACCCTGTTCAGTCCTCCCCTCTTTACTTCATTCTTCAGCTTTTCCAAGGCTTCTACCTTTCGTGACAGAGAAAAACGAAAAGTGAGCTCATTGTAACTCACAGGGTTGGGGATTGATGATCCCCCTTGACTGGACAAGCGAATCACTTTTGTTAGTTTTTCTAACCTGTTGGCCTCTGATACAAATAGCCCCTCTAGCAATAGAGCTGGTGTACTCGAGAGGGGCATTGAAGCTGGAGCTCCTGGCTTTGAACACCTGCCCCACAGTTTCCTCGTGACCCTAGAAAAGATAATTGGCTTCTCTAAGCCCCAGGATGATCAACATACTTAACCCAATAGAGTAACTGTGAGGATCAGAAAAGATTATTCCTGGAACACTGTCTAGAATGAATACTGTCCTCCAAAAATTCATGTGCACCCAAAATCTGTGAATGTGATCTTAATTAGAAATAATATCTTTGCAGCTATAATCAAGTTAAGATGAGATCATATTGGATTAGGGTGAGCCTTAACCCAGTGGTTTGTGTCCTTATAAGAAGAGGGAAATTTGGACACAGGGGGGAAGATGGCTATGTGGTAACAGAGACACAGATTGGAGTGACTCAATCATAAGTAGCAATTACTTAGAACCAAGCAAAAGAATGTCAAGAATTGCTGGCAACTACCAGAAGCTGGAAAGAGGCAAGGAAGGGTATTTCCTTAGAGTCCTTAGAAGGCGCATAGCTCTGCTTCCAGCCTCCAGAGCTGTAAGACGATGTCTGTTGCTTAAGCCACCAAGTTTGTGGAATTTGTTTTAAAAGCCTTAGCAAACTAATTGTAGATCCTTTAATATAGTACCTGGTGCATAATAAGTGAACAATCAGTATATAGATTTTTTTTTTATTAGCCTAGCAATGTGTCTAGACATAGTAGGTGTTCATATAAATGTTTATGGAATAAAATACACAAAGTTAATACATCTCCTTGAGGCATATTTTAAACTGTATTTCTAAATAAAGAAGTCTTTATGCAGAAAACATTATAAAATTATGATATTGAGTGTTAACAAAACTTTTTTTGTTTTGAGTCAGAGTCTCCCTCTGTCTCCAGGCTGGAGTGCAGTGGCTTGATCTTGGCTCACTGCAACCTCAGCCTCCTGGGTTCAAGCAATTCTCCTGCCTCAGCCTCCCAAGTAGCTGGGACTACAGGCACGTGCCACCATACCCAGCTGATTTTTGTATTTTTAGTAGAGACGGAGTTTCACCATGTTGGCAAGGATGGTCTCGATCTCTTGACCTCGTGATCCACCCACCTTGGCCTCCCAAAGTGCTAGGATTACAGGCGTGAGCCACCCGGCCCAGCCAAATTTTCAAACAATTTTAAACCTAAGATTAGCACAATAAGTACATTATGGTGTCTCCATATGGCAGAATTATATATATTTTGAAATAATTATAAAAAGTTGTGGCTGGGCATGATGGCTCATGCCTGTAGTCCCAGCACTTTGGGAGGCCAAGTCAGGTGGATCACAAGGTCAGGAGTTCAAGACCAGCCTGGTCAACATGGTGAAACCCTGTCTCTACTAAACATACAAAAATTAGCCGGGTGTAGTGGTGCGTGCCTGTAATCCCAGCTACTTGGGAGGCTGAGGCAGGAGAATTGCTTGAACCCAGGAGGCGGAGGTTGCAGTGAGCTGAGATCATGCCACTGCACTCCAACCTGGGTGACAGAGCAAGACTCCATCTCGAAAAAAAAAAACTATAAGGATTTTAATATTATTAAATATTTTAACATAAAATATATTATTTCAATATAGAATTTTTTAGTATCATAGAAAATAAGTTATGGTGAAGTTAAATTAAATAATAATATAACCCTTTTAGGTTAATCTATATTACAATATGCACAAAAAGCTGGAGCAGTTACCTATAGGTCATTATAAGTGATTCTTTTTCTTTTTTGTGTGCTCATTTTCATATACATTTGCCATAGTGCGTGTGTTTTACATTAATAATAATCAGAAATCTTACCTTTAAAAAAAACCATTTCTGATAGCAAAATACACACATAATGTAACAGCATATACCTTCCCATCATTCCTTACATTGTGCCATGGATTTTATAAACCAGAGTGACTTGCACTTGTGTGTCTAAAAACAGCATTTACAAAACAAATTACTTCAGACCAAGTTTATATGTGCAGCATGGAGAATAATCATTTGTTGGCTTGAAATGGCATTTTGTTTTGCAGACAGCTATGTTCCTGTGAAACTATTGACTGAAGCCCTGTCTCAGCTTGAAAACATAAAATGTGTGAAATCAATCAATTAATAAGTACTGTTTTAACGATCATGCTGTGCCTGTTATTATACTAGGCACTGGAGGTTGAAAGGAAATTTAACCAGAGAGTTTTAGAGTTCAAAGAAGCATCAGTGATCACTCATTTCAACATTCTACCCAGAAAAATGAATGTTCTCTATTATAAAGCTAGTTGGGCATTGCGATAAAGCATAACTTTGGTGGACTCCAATGATGTATTCACGTTTTATGTGGTTCCCTCCCCTTGAATTTGCTCTGGCCCAGTGACCCTGCTTCAACCAACAGAAAGTTGCAGCCATGATGCTAAGCCAGTTCTAGGCTTAAACCTTAATTAGGCCTAGCAACTTCTCTTCCATCTGGATGAAGGTAGACACAACGTAAGAACTACCTGTGACCATCATGCTCTGAGAAGCCAGCCTAACCATGTGCAGAGGCCACATGGAGAAAGACTGAGGCCTCCAGCCCACAGCCCCAGCGTAACTTCTAGAGGCAATCAGCACCAACCTGTCAGCTATGAGTGAGGCCATTTTTGAAGTAGATCCCTCAGCCCTGCTCAAGCCACCCAAATGTTGCCACATGAACTGCCCCTGCCAAGACCTGCCCAGATTGCAGAATCATGAGAAAATAAATAAAAAAGACTTTGTTTAAGCCAATAAGTTAGGTTTTTTTTTGTTTTTTTTTGCAACAGATAACCAAAACAGACATCTAGTCTCAGCTTAAACACTGTTAGGAACAGAAGACTCCATGCCTTATAAACTAATCCATTCTATTTCTTAATAGCAATAGTTACCAGAACATTGTTCTCTGTATTTAACCAAAATCTGCCTTCCTGTCACTCACAACCTGTCTTTATGTAAAGTCAGTCTGTGTTCCTGCCACAGGGCAGCTCTTCCAGTTTCTTCAAAGTCATGATCTTTATTGCCCATACTTCCAGTTCCCATGGCACCCCACACACCCAAGCCATTTCAAGCCAACAAATGATTATTCTCCATGCTGCACATATAAGCTGCAAGTGGACAAATCTTTTCTTTCTAGATGTAAACATCTCCAACTCCTTCATGTCCTGATTCTTTCCCTAAACAGCTCGAACTCTTATTAGGAAACCAGATGCTACTTAGAAACACATGTGGGACCCACATCACTATAATAAAGTGATACCATCTAAAAGTGCTCGAGAGTCAAGTGAAGCAATCTCCTCTACACATCCAGTTTGTCTTGTGGGTGGCGTGTATGTGTGCACATATAGAAGGTTATTTTTGCTCTCATTCTAAAATATTTCTGAGAGCATGGGAAATGGAATTACTCTGGTGGAACCACAAATTGAATAACTAGACCAGAATAAGTTATGGGCCTTGCATGTATCTGGGAGAGAATGGGTGGAATGTTCAATGTGATCTCCCACAGCTGCAGAATGTGAGCCTTTCAATGTTTTCTTTGCCTTTCAATCCATGGCTGCTCAGAAATATTTTTCTCAGATATTTACTGACTAGGAAATATATATAAATTGATATGTGTGTATTTTCTGCACATGCAACCAACAGAGAAGATGAGTGAGATATGAGCAATTGAAGGCTGAGCGTGATCTCTGAGTCATTTGTGTTGCTCTCCAAAATGCTTCCAGACCAGGCTGTCCTTATGCAGACATTTCTCTAATAAATTTCAATCTGTTTCTAAGTTATTGTTGAAACAGACAGACACTCACAATTCAATTATTGATCCAACTTCATGATCAGCGATGGTTGCCGTACCCCCAACAGACATACGGAGCTCTGTGCTGACTGTGGAAATAGCCAAGTGGCCAGAAGAGGCAGCCTGAAGCAGAGAGGGGGAGTGTTTCTTTAGTTCTTATTTGAGTGGCAACTATGAGTATTAAAAGAAGATGATTTCAGCGATTTAAAAAAGCCAGGATAGAATGGGGGTGGCATTTTGGGGCAAAGTGAATGCATATCAGTGCTCTAGATATTTTTTCCCCCAAAACATTTCTTGACGTACTCTGTGGGAGAGTCTATGTGGGGGAGGAAGATGTGGAATAAAAAAGGTTGAGTTTGGTTCTTCCAACTGTCACTCTCTGGCTTTCTTACAAAAAACCAAGTTACTAAATCTTTGAATTAGTCTCATCATTTATAGAAATTGAACACTTTACAGAACTGGTGGAACAGCTGGTAAGTTCTTTTTGAAACATTTTAGAAAGTATGTAAATGTAAGGGCCATTGAGCATCTAGGTAGATACCCTTCAATACAGTAGACCTCAATGCCCTGAGCTCTTCAAATTCTAATGACCTTCGCTTTCTCTCTATTAAAAGTGGCCCTCGGCCAGGTTCAGTGGCTCACACCTATAATCCCAGCATTTTGGGAAGCTGAGGCAGTGGATCACCTGAGGTCAGGAGTTCAAGACCAGCCTGATCAACATGAAGAAACACTGTCTCTGCTAAAAATACAAAATTAGCTGGGCATGGTGGTGCATGCCTGTAATCCCAGTTACTCGGGAGGCTGAGGCAGGAGAATTGCTTGAACCTGGGAAGCGGAGGTTGTGGTAAGCCAAGATCATGCCATTTCACTCCAGCCTGGGCAACAAGAGAGAAACTCCATCTCAAAAAAAAATGGCCCTCACAAAGACCTGTCATCCTCACAGTCAATGTTCTCTTGAATGGCTGATGGAATAGTTAGTACTCCCAGATTTCCTCTAGATGAAGCTTATTCAACCCCCAGCCCATGGGCTATATGTGGCCCAGGACGGCTTTGAATGCAGCCCAATACAAATTCATAAACTTTCTTAAAACATTATGAACTTTTTTTGCAATATTTCTTAGTTCATCAGCTATCATTAGTGTTAGTGTATGTCATGTGTGGCCCAAGACAATTCTTCTTCCAATGTGGCCCATGGAAGCCAAAAGATTGGACACGCCTTCTCTAGACAATGGCTTTCCACCGTACTGCATGCACTGCCCCACCAGTGGCTTCTTTTACTCTACACTTGGATGAATTCTACATTGCTTTATCTCCATCCCTGGCTGAGCCCCATACCTGACACAGTTGACTGGCCACACTGCATCCCCGCCATGGTGGCCCACAGGCATCTCAGACTCAGCATGTGCTGAGCTCAGATTCATAGTCTTCCTTCCCAAATTTAGTTTCCTCCAGTTAGTGTTATCAGGTAGAATACAAGACATGCAATTTCATGTCAATCGTGAATCATTTTTTGGCACAAGTATATCCCACATGACTTTTAGAACATACTTATATTAAAAAAATTTGCTGTATGTCTATTTATGTATATACCAGGCAATCAGCATGTTAAACAGCAATTAACTTTTTAGCATAAATATGTCCCAAATATCATATGGGATATACTTATACTAAAAATGATTCACAATATACATGAAATTCAAATTTAACCAGGTGTCCTATATTTTTAGTTGTTAAACCTAACAAGCCTACCTGCAATGTTCCCAGTCATATGAGTGAGGGGCACTTTATCTACTCTCTACGTATTTTACTTGCTAGTCCTCATTGCTCTTAGGGCAAACCCTCAGTCCAGGCCCAGGTCTTCTATGGTCTGCTTCTCGATTCTTCTGTTGCTTTTTTCTGCCCCAACTAACCCCACTGAACTCTGTGCACCATGGGCACTGAATTACTCACAGGTTCTCTGAAATATGCACCCATCTTAACTCTGGATTTGCATCTGCATAGTGGTCATCCATTTTCAGGTCTTTGACTTTTTTTTTTTTTAATTTTTTAGACAGAGTTTCACTCTTATCACCCAGGCTGGAGTGCAGTGGTGCAATCTCAGCTCACCGCAACCTCTGCCTCCCAGGTTTAAGCAGTTCTCCTGCCTCACCCTCCCGAGTAGCTGGGATTACAGGTATGTGCCACCATGCCCAGCTAATTTTTGTATTTTTAGTAGAGATGGGGTTTCTCTATGTTGGTCAGGCTGGTCTTGAACTCCTGACCTCAGGTGAGCTGCCCGCCTCAGCCTCCCAAAGTGCTGGGATTATAGGCGTGAGCCATTGCGCCCAGCCAGGTCTTTCACTCTTAGATGGTGAGGCTTCTCGGCACCACCAGCCTGGGCCCTCGGACCTCAAGAGCTAAAAGCAAAGGGCCTCCTGTGCAACTGCTGCCCCCGGCACTCTGTGGTTTTGCGTGTGATTCTAAGGGTGCACTTCTCCATTACTGAGTGGCAGAGACTGGGGTGCAAGTTCACGTCTGTGACTCTGGATGAGATGAAGATCATTCAAGCGAACTAGATTGTTGGGGGCTTGTGGCCACCATGTGAATGTGGCTGCACAGTGAGTCTCAGGCTGAAAGTAGCCTGTGACAGTTTCTTTTGACCCTTGGACTGAGCACTGGATGGATGCAAGCTGGTGAGCCCACGCAAATGCAACACAGGCCCGAGCGACTCAGCATGACTCTCACATCCCAACCGTTACACACTGGCGGTGTGGCACTGGGCAAATGTCTTGGCATCTCTAGGCCTCAGTGTTCTCATTTACAAAATTGGAAATAGTAGTATTCTCCCTGTCTCAAAGTTGTAATGATTGTGAAATGAGCTTATGTTTGTGAAGCAGCTACAAGACTGCCTGGCATGCTGCGAATGGCCACCTCCACGGTGAGATCACCTCTCCTATTCTAACATCAATCTGACTGTATTTTATTTGGTTGTTTGCTTTCCATCGCTCCCCTAGTCAGAAAGACCATGGTGGACAGAGACTTTCTTATTCACCTTTGTATCCCTGGGATCTGGGGGATAGAACCCATGGAAAGTGCTGAGTAAATATTCATCCCAGCCGCCAAGATACCTGCAGAAGTGTAGTGGGATGAAGGCTAATTCTGCATTACAGACCAAAGAGAAGCTTTGCAAAAAAGATGACATTTGAGCTGCCTCTTGAGAGATAAACGGAGCTTTCCAGGCAGAAATGGGCAATTAGAAATCCAAGAAGAGGAAATTTCAGAAAGACACAGGATCATGAGAAAAGCCTGGAAGGTTTGGGATTGTTTGGGATAGCTGGGGATGCAGACGAGGTAGGGAGGTCTCCTGGGACTCCAGAGGTCTCCCTGTCAAGGAGCCACCTTGACTGTCCCACAAGCAGCAGCTACTCCCGGAGGGACTGGAGGCAGATATGAATGTCAGGAGGTCACCCTGGCCAGGCGAGTGGGTTGGGTTGATTGGAGGCAAGCATGGGAAGCAAGGAGAAGAGCTAAGGGGTTGCTGCAAAAAAGGCTGAGGGAGGTTGAGAACCAGAATCATAGACACAGGGAGGCGAAGGAACTGGCTGTCCCTGTCCAGCCCCTGGGCATCCACAGCAGCAAGGCGAGTGATGGTGCCTCCTGGAGAGGAAGAATGGGTATTGAAGACAAGTGGAAGTGGGGCAGGGGGAGGCAGGACTATGTGAGCAATGGGAAATTAAAAACTAACACAGCAACAGAAAAGTAAATGCCGCATGTTCTTCCTCATAAGTGGGAGCTCAGCATGGAGTCCACGTGAACACAGAGAAGGGAACAACAGACCCTGGGGCCTACTGGAGGGTGGAGGGTGGAAGGAAGGTAAGGACTGAAAAACTACCTATCAGGTACCATATTTATCACCTTGGTGATGAAATAAGCTGTACACCAAACTCCTGCTACACAAAATTTACTCATATAACAAACCTGCACATGTACCCGAAACTAAAAAAAAAAAAGAAAGGGAGCCCGAGGGATGGATGGAGACCCTCGGCCATTCGCCTATGACTTCCATGGATCTCTGAGTCACCTACCTTTTTTTTTTTTTTTTTTGAGATGGAGTCTTGCTTTGTCGCCCAGGCTGGAGTGCAATGGCGTGATCTCAGCTCACTGCAACCTCCGCCTCCCCGGTTCAAGCGATTCTCCTGCCTCAGCCACCCAAGTAGCTGGGATTACAGGTGCCTGCCACCACACCAGGCTAATTTTTGTATTTTTAGTAGGGATTTCACCATGTTAGTCAGGCTGGTCTCGAACTCCTGACCTCAAGTGATCCGCCCGCCTCAGCCTCCCAAAGTGCTGGGATTACAGGCATGAGCCACCGTGTCCAGCCTGAGTCACCTACTTTTATCCATCAGTGCAGAGTTAGCAATGAGATTTTAAAGCCTCACCCCCAGGTTTTTCTCAGCTCCTGGTGTATGGGTTCCACTTCAGGGGACACAAGGTAGTCACAAGAGCAAAACAGCTGAAAACAGAGGTGAGATAAATTTCAAAGGACACCTGAACTTTCTTCCTACCCCTTATATCCAATCTGTGCCTGACAGCCACCCCTTGAGACCTGGCACTGGCCTCAGAGGAAGCAGGAAACCCCGTGCCAGCCACCACCCCTGGCACTCTCACGGTGCCGTCATGGTACAACGGCCCATTTACACCAGTACCAGCCTCTCAGTTGAGTGCTGTTAGCCCATTTGACAGATGAGGAGGCAAAGGCTCCAAAGGGCCATGTGACTTGCTCATAGAGGCAGAGCCAGGATTCAAAAGCAAGCCTTTATTTGTGCTGCACCACTAGGCTGCTCTGATTGGACGACTGCCTCTGCCCTCTGTTTCAGAAGCTAAAGGTTTTGCCCAAGGCCAGCCAGGGGTGGTCTTTCCCTCAAGTAATCAAAGCCCCAGTAGGCTTCAAGGTGCCTTGGCTCTTTTGTGATTTAGTCACCTCCACGGAGAAACTCAGAAACCCTCCCTCAGGACACAGCCAAGGTCATAAGAAGGTCACCATGTACAGAGCCTCAGTGCCTTGGCATGAGTGACCCAGGTCTGGTTCACAGCTGAGTTCATCCCTGGGTGGGACCCGTGCCCTACAAGATAGAAGCCTTTGCCTCCACAACTTCCAACTGGATTTGGTGTTGCCCCATCTAGTCCCCCCTCAGGCCTCTGCCCTTTGTCACTGAGGCTTCAGGGCTCCCGAGTGGGTTTCCAGGTGGGATAATCATTGTGATCCTTTGTTGTAAATGAAACAGAAGAAATGGGCTCCATCAAGCAGCAGCTAGCCATTGTGGCTTGCATTATTTATACAAAAGATGCGAACATTTCTGCCTCTAATGCTAACAAAATGAGTTCGAGGGAGAACCCTGGGATTCATAAATGTGTCTACAGAGCAGAATTCATAATAAACCCAAATGTGAGTGCAGAGTCAGGCATTTCTTTTGTGTGTGCAGTTGTCATTTGAGAGACAAAAAGCTTAAGATGCCAGGGAAAAGAAAGAGAAACTATTTAGAGATGAACAGATGCAAATGTAAATAGTTACTGGAAGATAAATGGAAATGCCAGAACCGTAATGCATAGAAGGTTTCAGGGGGGAAAATTATAGCTCACATCCAAAGAGGATCAGATAAGATAGACGATATTGCATGTAGTTGTATTTTACTCTAATCCTCACTGGGGAAGAGACCGAGAAAGCTTCACTTCATGTCTCCTTTCCCGGGTCTTTAGTTTCCCTCTGGCAACACTCAATTTGGAGTTATTTCTGTGATGTTGATCTCCAAATAACTGTCCACTTTTTGGTCATCCCATGGGCTTAGCCATCATGGCCCTCACCTGGACAGGTATAGC
Source organism: Ateles fusciceps (assembly GCA_036589455.1). NCBI lineage: Eukaryota > Metazoa > Chordata > Mammalia > Primates > Atelidae > Ateles > Ateles fusciceps. Next base: position 4,025,944 of record JAZHEH010001810.1, read on the forward strand.
CAGTCCTCTGGAGCTCTGTTGTTTACCCCCCATCTGTTCCCGGGCTTCCAGGACCACCTGGCTGGACACATATCACGTATCATGTTCTAGCTTTCTGGACTGCCTGTCTGCTTCACCTTGAGCCAGGTTTACAGATCTGCTTCAACTCTCTCTCTTGACAAGTAGACATACATGTGTGCTCATACCCATCCACACAACACCCAGACACAGCATACACAAAAGGCATATACAAACACACACACCCCCCCATCTTTTTTGGTACACTCTGGAATGGTAACCTGATCCAGATATCTGATTTCTCCCTTTGCCTGGTTCTGACCCCGGGATCTGGTATGAGCCACCCTGCCTTGAAGGTTTGCAGAAATTCTTCAACCCCACGGGCTGTCTCATTGTGCAACCGTAAACATGTTTCTGTCTACAACTGGGGATGTAGAAATGTTATAGTCAAGCTCATTCTGAATAGTAGAGATGTAAATTTAGAGTATTTTGAGCAGTCTGAAGGGAGACCCCTACCCAGAGACAACTCACCTAATACTTGTCATGGCATCTGAAATTGCACGATGAATAAATCACAACATTGACATTTTAATTAAAGAGCAAATTTATGTGTGCATAAGATAAAATAATTAAAAGGGATTTTTAATATTTGTTTGTCGGGATTTCAACAACGTGCTCTTAGATGGTTCATTAGGGCTCAGCTGTGGCCTCCTCACTCAGCAGCTCTCCAGATCTGTCTGTTGGGGAAGGCACCAGCAGCACATTGGTGGGAGGGGTGGGAGCGGGTCGCTTCCTTATAGATGTGAGTGCATTGGTTACTCAGCAGAGTAGGGACTGGGAGGGCAGTGTGCTTTTCGGCTACAGAGAGCCTGAAAACTCTAGAAGCTGGATTAGTTCGATTTAATTTTCTCAAGGAAACAATGGCACAGTGTCTAGAATATGCAGCGGCAAGAGTTAGCTTTTACTATGTACACTCAGGTCATTTGTCAAGATGTTCATGGGGCTCCAGAGAGCACCTGGTGACACTCAGCAGTGTGACCAGGGTGGGGGCACCATCTCTGTCACAATAGGAGACAAGACTGAGAATGGGATTTGGAGTCAGCAAGAACTGGGTTCAATTCACTTAGCGGGGGTACAGTCTTGAATTAGTAACTTAACTTCCTGACGCTCTCGGTTTTCTTGTCTGTAAAATGAGGCTGATAACAGAGCCCACCTCAGTCATTCGGCCAATGGGCCCAGTGAACAGAGCGCAGTCATCAGCACAGCACGTGGTAAATGGGGTCACGCCTTTCACCAGCAAACGTCCTCAGTCACTAAGTTGTCTGAATCATCCGCGGTAGAAACTCTCCCCAAATCGATCATCTTAGGAAATTGATGAGTAAAAGGCATTAATAATATTACTAATGACAAGTCATAGACAAACACCTTGGAGAGGCTTCAGGCTCTAGGGAACGGAGCCCCAGGAGGAGCACAGGCTGAGGGAGGAGGGGCCCCCAGGGAGATGCCGACACCCGGGCACCTTGTCTCAAGCTGAGTGGTTCTCACTCCCATCGAGGGGTTGAGAGTGATCCTTCATATTTATTTTAAGAGGCTTATTCTATGGGAATTGTATTTACACTCTTTAACAGAGGACTTTCCAGCCACATTTTGGAACTCTAAGGCAAATAGCCTAACTTAGAAAGGTTCCAGGTGCCTGGTTTTGAATCTTAATCTGCCTCTTCCTAGCTTTGGCAAGGAACTGGGCAACCTGAGTGCCCCATCTGTGGAAAGGGGGTGCCCATCACTCCCGCCACATAGGGCCTTGTGTGAGCTGGACAAGTTCATCCCTGCAGAGTATTTACGACAGCCCCTAAAGTTCAGCAAGTGCTTCGTAACAGCGGCTATCACTGTGATTGCTGTACTGTATTCATTCAAACAGTATTTTCAGAGTGTCCCTTTTGGTGCATCAGGTGCTGGGCTCAGTGCTAGGATAGTCCCCCACCCTCTGCCTCCCAAGAGCTTGCACTCTTCCAGGCCAGTGCCTCCACTCCTGCCCTGGGCCTTGTCCCCACTCCAGCTACTCAGTGACACTCCGGGCGTCCTTTCCCCTCTGCATGCTGCATCATCCACTTTTCCCTGTCTATGGGATTACTCCCATCTGCACAGAAACATGCTATCCGTATTCATAAAAACTCCCTTGACCCACATTCTCCTCCAGCAACTAACCCATTTTGCCACTTCCCTTTGTAACAAATTTCCTCAAATAATTGTCCTCATTCACGGTTTTCCCTTCTTTCTGGAACCCTCTCCATTTAGGTTTTTACCCCCATCCTCTCTGTGGAGCTGCTCTCTTGAGGTCACCAGGGACCCTCATATTGCTAAAACCAGCAATCAGCCCTTAGCCATCTTCCCTGATCTGCCAGCAGCTTTTGACCTAATGATCACTTCCTCCTTCCTGGGCACTTTCTGCCCTCATCCTCCAGACACCAGGCTGCTCCCAGTTCCCTCCTGCCTCAGTAGAGCACCTCCTCAGGCACTTGGATGGTTCCGTTCAAAGCCCCAGCCTCTTGGTGTTGGAACAGCTGAGTCCCCCTCTCCTCCCATCTATCCACATTCACTGCCTAGAGATGTCATTCAGCGTCATGGCTTGAGGCATCCTCTGTGCTGACAGCTCTCTAATCTGTATTTCTAGACTGTTACTCTTCCCTTAACTTCCCCAGTCAGGCTCCTATCCAACTGCCTACTCAACGCTTTCATTCAGACGTGTGCTTAACATCTGATATAGCTTGGATATTTGCGCCCTCAAATATCACATTGAAATGTAATCTCCAGTGTTGCCGGGGGGCCTGGAGGTGTTTGAATCATGGGAATGGATCCCTCATGAATGGCTTGGTTCTCTCCTTGAGGTAATGAGTTTGGCTGCCGTGGCTCACCCCTGTAACCCCAGCACTTTGGGAGGCCAAGGTGGGTGGATCACCTGAGGTCAGGACTTCAAAACCAGCCTGGCCAACATGATGAAACCCAGTCTCTACGAAAAATACAAAAATTAGTTGGATGTGGTGGCAGGTGCCTGTAATCCCAGCCACTTGGGAGACTGAGGCAGGAGAATTGCTTGAACCTGGGAGGCAGAGGTTGCAATGAGACGAGATCACGTCTATGATCCCTTAGAACAGTGTCTGGCACATAGTAGATATTCAATAAATTATTGAAAAGAAAGATGACTATGATGCTTTTTTAGTCAGCTAATTTCAATGTACAATGAAATGCTCTTTGTCTCCATGCAGACATCTAGTTGAAAAACTTCACACATTGGGGCAGTTTGTAAAGTGGACACAAGTTCTTTGACATTCTTTTTATCAAGAGGTAGAGTTGTAACCCTTGAATCTGGGCAAGCTGTGACCATAGTGTGTGGTGGAAGTGACATTGTTTGTGTAACTTCTGAGGCTAGGTCAGAAAGGTGAGGCAGTCTCTGCCTGGTTCCCTGGGGACATTGGCTCTTTAGAATCTCCAATTTGAAACCCACCACCATGCTGAGAAGCCTAAGTCACACGGAGAAGCCACATGTAGGTGTTCTGGTTGATAGAACCAGCCAACCCCAGACTTCAAGTCATCCCAGCCCAGGGCCCAGACATGTGATAAAGAAACCTGCAGGACTCTAGCCCTTCTGGCCTTCAAATCTACACAGCGGAGACTCCAGATATCACAGAGCAGGGACAAGCCATTTTTGCCCAAATTCCTGACTCACGGAATCTGTGAGCTTAATAAAAAGTGTTGTTTTATGCCACTACATTTGGGGTGGTCTGTTCTCCAGCAATGGGTAACTGTAACACATGTCTTTATTTTATTTTTCTTTTTTCTTTTTTCTTTTTTTTTTTTTTTTGAGACAGAATCTCGCTTTGTTGCCCAGGCTGGAGTGCAGTGGTGTGATCTCTGCTCACTGCAAACTCTGCCTCCCGGGTTCAAGTGATTCTTCTGCCTCAGCCTCCCAAGAAGCTGGGACTATAGGCACATTCCACCATGCCCAGCTAATTTTTGTATTTTTAGTAGAGCCAGGGTTTCACCATATTGGCCAGGCTGGTCTTGACCTCCTGACCTCATGATCCACCTCGCCTCAGCCCCCCAAAGTCCTAGGATTACAGATGTGAGCCACTGTGCCCGGCCAACAGAGTATTTTCTTAAATAAACTTGGTTCAGGCCCCCACTTACTAAGGCTGTTAGGATATTCCATTTCAGTCATGCTTTGGGGTGGGGTGGGGTTCTTTCATCATCCTTGGGATGTAGAACAAGAACTTGAAATAATTTTTTGTCCTAATTACTTTGTGAGTCATCTGTCTTCAGCAGGAAGTCCTCTCTCTTTTGAGGCAAACCCCAGGGCTCATCATTCACAAATGTTTATTGAACCAAGCTCTATTCAGACCCAGAGGACACAGCAGGGAACCAAACAGAGCAAGTCCCTGACTGCCGGGAGCTTACCTTTTAGTGAAGCAGCCACACAGTAAATAAATCAAGAAGGTCGACTAGGTTTGAAACCTTCTCATTCAGTGGGATGGCTTTATTGACACTTTATTACTTTACCACACATCCTCTGATTGTGCAAACCATGGGAATTCTTCCATATGCAAAGACTTCACAAAGGTAAACCAACAAGGAAGGATCGTCCAACTCTTATAAACTGAGGCGTGTGTGTGCCTTGACTTACATTTCCTGTGCAGCGAAGCTTTGTTCTCACTTTTCGATTGGTCTTTGTTTCTCCCAACACCTGCTTTAGAAGTTTGCCTGCTCCTTCACCTCTCTGCTAATTGGTTAATAATCTGAAAACAATTAGGACTGGAAATGCAGGAAGTCTTGGTATAATTTAAAGACCTATCACTAATGTGTACCTTTCCTTTTTTGGTTAATTTCAAGCTTTAATTACCCATATAATGATCATTTTTAATGTACTTGCAATCAAAGACACGGAATTTAGGTCAACCTTAGATTAAATTGTGGCGGAAATGAAATTTCCTAAATTTGGTCCCGTCTCCCTCTCTCCTTTCATCTTTGTCCCAAATATCTGCATCTCCTTCATTCATTCCTCCCTTTCCTCCAAAGGTGTTAGATGAATTCAGGGGAATCACACAGCTTGGGGTTCCCCTGAGTTCCTCCTACCCCTAATATTTCTGAGCTCTCCACTTCCATTCGTACAATTCAAGCACCTCGTATGATACTTTCCCATTTAGCAGGGAAAACAGCCCCTAGACAGTGAGTCATGGAGGGGCCTTCAGGGATGACTTGGTCCAGCCCCCTCATTTTGAAGCTGAGGACTAGAGAGATGGGGTGATTGGCCCAAGGTCAGCAGAATCTAGAAGCGGGAGAGAAACCTTAGGAAGGGGAATTGGGGAAGGGGCTTTTCATACACCTCCAACAGCCCAGAAGAATTATGTTTTAGCAAAGCGGCCTCATATCACACCCTGTAGGCAGTTCTAATCAAACTACAACGTCTAAATATAATTCATATGAGTGCGTTTTGGAAATCCTTTTTACTTAGCTATGTCTTCAATTATTAAGAATCTTTTGTTGGGGCTTGTATTTATTTTCCTTAAATCTAAAATGATTATTTCTCAGGGCCAGAAATTTGATGATTTTTCTCTTTAACTTTCCCCTTTCAACTCTTTCTGCCCTGCTTAAGTTGTTAACAATAGGCACACATGATTTTTACAAAAACAAAAAGGAATCTTTTTTAAAAAATAGATTGAATATTTTAATGATATATCTCACTTTAATTACACAGGTAATTACAGGTTTGCAGACCTGATCTTACAAAATTGGGTTAAAAGCCAAATATGCAAGATGACAAAAGAGTAGTTTAAAAAAAAATCTTAATGTAAACTGCCCTTGAAGGAATATGAAAAATCTACAGATATATTTTGGCCTGAGAACACCTTGGAGTGCTTAGTTCTTGAATCACTCTGGGCTGACATAAAGCCCTTTCAGAGTGCAGTGAAGGTCTGCTGGAGATTGATCTATCATTGAACTATAATCTTAAGGACTTCTAGCTGGAGATGCACAGAAACTGTTTGGAATTAGAGAAAAAAAATCCCGGCAATTCCCAAGAGTAAAGCAATGAAATTAATTAAGACGAGGCCACTGCTGGAAAATAAAGGTTTAATAGAAATTCCCCTAGTAATTGTTGTTAAATATGCAATATAATGCCTAGCACATAGTCAGCCCTCCATAGACATTGGCCAACACTGTTCTTATTATATACTCCTGTTAACCCAAAGAAAGAGACTGGGGTGAAATTAATAGAATTTATTTGGGCCAACAGCTTCTCAGGATACACTTACAAGTTGCTTTGGGGAGTGTTCCCTTTGGCTTTTGTTACTAGCAAGGTTTTAAAGACAAAAGGGGGGACAGGGAATGGGCTGCTACAAAGTTATTGTCAAATTCTCATTGGTTTACAGAAATAACATTGATTAGTGATTGGCTGTACATTAGTGAACTATAGGGTGTATGGCACTTTATGGCTATTTGGCGTCAGTTAGTCTAGAGTCCATATAGCAAGTGGTTTCAAGAGGTAATTATTTAGCTCAAGAGGGAGTGAGATGTGACTGCTGTCACACGCTATCACATTTCATTGCCTCTCTGGGCCTGGTAATTAAGTGGGGCTCACATTCCTCAGATAAAAAGTTTCTTTTCTTTCTCACTCCTGAAGACTATAACTCCCAAAATGTTCTGAGCCTCTTCTACCCTGCCTCCCTGACTAGCCTCATCACCTTTCTCCTGTGCTGCTTATAAGCAGAGATGAGAAGTGGTGGGGAGGGAGAAATGCAGCCCCAAGGAGAAGAGGTAGCTGACCCACACATTCTCTTGCTGATCCAGACCCCGGGTGCCTAAGTTAGAAGATAGAGTGACTTTGAAGAAGAAAAAGAAAGAAGAAGAGGGGGAGGAAGAAAAAGGTCATCTCGATTTTGTTTAGGGAAAGCCTAGGAGTAACACTGGTTGAATCACACAACTGATGTTTACTTGTTTGCTTGTTCGATCCTACTCAGCTTTGTTTTCTGTGATGATTGGTGTTAATTCCTCCCAGATCATGGCATTAAGACTTTTCTTAGTTGTTACCACTGCATGTTTCAATGAGTTTCACTATTTTCCTATTTTCTTAGCTGTGTTATTAAGAAATTAGAAGAGACACTGTATTATTTTAAACTGGAGGTCTGATAAAAAGTTTCTGAGTGATTCCTTGAGCTGTTTTAGATTTAGATCTGGAAAGACATCACGTGTTGCATCAAAAGATCCTACACAGTTGATTAAAATACACAGAGTGCATTATTTCTCGTGCCTTAAAATTATCTGAAGTATATAATGCATATTCAGGAAAAGGATAAATGACTGTGACTAAACAGTGATCCAGTCAAAAATTTTCAGGTAATAATAATCTATCTTAAGAACAATTCTGAGAGCTGATAATATATTCTGCAATTTTAATGAGTTGAAAATTATTGTATTATATATTAAGTGAACCATACACAACTGCTATTTTTGTGGGTCAAAAAAAGAGTTGCATATTGACAATTTCATATGATTCATCCCAGAAGTTGGATTTTTTTGCCATACATTTATTGAGCACCTACTATGTATAAGACTCTGCTGTGGGACTCATAAAATTGAGGAAGACATTGCCCTTGCTCTCCAAGGAGATGTGGACAATGTCCTTGAGGAAGTTGCCAAGCAAGGTGGTTGTCCAGAGAGAGAACTCACCAGAGAATTCTTTGAGCTGCTCTTAGACACAGGGGATAGTGACAAGTGGACAAGTGAGATGCAGAAGCATGTGAACATGCATTATTGAAGCTCAAGGACCCTACAAAAGGTGCTGAAGGCAACAGGTACTGTATTTCACAGAGAACAGCCATGACTGCCATGAGAAGAAGTTGCTGGCAGTTGTGTGCTGTGTAGGCAAGGTCACTGGATAATGGCTGCTGGCTAAGCTGTGATGGATGGGGCAGCCAGGAGGATTCACCATCAATTGGCAGCAGGTGGGCTCTACAGGCCACATCATGGCCTGGCTCTAGTGGAGGGTGGTGACATCAAGGAGTGCTGCAAAGGCCACCATCATTGGCCATGGCCAAAGGAACCAGCACTAGAAAAAGGGGGAATATCCTGCTGGGAAGATGGGGCTCCACCCACCCCACAGCAACCCATCCCAGGCATCTAGAGGAAGCAAGAAAATGTTGTCCTTTCATTATTATCCTTCACTCTGAAAAAAAAGATAAACAATTTTCCACAAAAAAATAAAATAAAATAAAACATACTGAGTTTGAAAACCCAGAATCTTAAGGTGATGGCTCAGATCACCCATGGAGTTTTATCTTTAGCAACCTTAGGATTCCCAGTGGAGACTATGGCCACAGTACGGTGTATATATCCAATGGCTATAGGAAGCTTCCTTACACTATAAACCTGCTCAAAGGAAAGACAGGCATTTTAAATTGCTTGCATTTTCTCAGTGAGTATTAACTTACCCTTAATTTTTTTGTGTTTGGCAAAAGGAAGCCATTAAGGAGAGTCAACAAATGTCAAAAACTTTTAAAATGTTTACCAGCCTGGGCAACATAGGGAGACCCTGTCTCTACAAAATGATTTAAAAAGTTAACCAGGTATGGAGATGCATGCCTGTGGTCCCAGCTATTTGAGAGGGTGAGGCAGAAGCATCGCTTGAACCCAGAAGTTGAGGCTGCAGTGAGACGTGATTGTGCCACTGCACTCCTGCCTGAGTGACAGAGTGAGATTCTATCAAAACAACAACAACAAACAAAACAAAAACACCTTTAAAAATGTTTAAATATCAAAGCAAGGATGTGGTACAATTAGGCATAAAACAAGGTTAATTAAATACAATTTAGGTAAATATATGGCAATTTAAGCTAACTAAAAGGGAAGAGGAGATTCTCTTTATTCGGCCATAGAATTATCAGTGAAGAAACTTTCATGAGCGTCTGTTGAGTTGTTTAATATTAAGCTAGATACACAAATGGAAACTATTATATCCTGTAGTTACAGGGAGGAGGATTCCAAACTGAGTTGTTGAAAATCCTGAGACAATACAATCATTACTTTTTTACTAAAGAAAATGAGTAATATGGTTTGGCTATGTCCCCACCCAGATCTCATCTTGAATTGTAGCTCCCATAATTCCCACATGTTGTGGAAGGGACCCGGTGGGAGATAATTGAATCACAGGGGCAGTTTCTCCCATACCGTTCTCATGGTAATGAATAAATCTCACAAGATGTGATGTTTTTATAAGGGGAAACCCCTTTCACTTGTCTCCCATTTTCTCCTCTTGCCTGCCACCATGTGAGACATGACTTTCACCTTCCACTATGATTGTGAGGCCTCACCAACCACGTGGAACTGTGAATCACTAAACCTCTTTCTTTTGTAAATTGCCTAGTCTCAGATATGTGTTTATCAGCAGCATGAAAACGGACTAATACAGTAAGTTGGTACCAGTAGAGTGGGGTGCTACTGAAAAGATAACCTGAAAATGTGGAAGCAACTTTGGAACTAGGTAACAGGCAGAGGTTGGGACAGTTTGGAGTGCTCAGAAGAAAACAGGAGAATGTGGGAAACTTTGGAACTCCATAGAGACTTGTTGAATGGCTTTTACCAAATTGTTGATCATGATATGGACAATGAAATCCAGGCTGAGGTGGTTCCAGACGGACATGAGGAACTTGTTGGGAACTGGAGCAAAGGTGACTCTTGTTATGTTTTGGCAAAGAGATTGGTGGCATTTTCCCCCCACGCTATTGATTTGTGGAACTTCGGACTCGGAGAGAGATAATTTAGGGTACCTGACAGAAGAAATTTCTAAGCAGTAAAGCATTCAAGATGTGACTTGAGTGCTGATAAAAGCATTCAGTTTTAAAAGGGAAACAGAGCATAAAAGTTTGTAAAATTTGCAGCCTGACAATGTGATAGAAAAGAAACACTGATTTTCTAAGGAGAAATTCAAGCCAGCTGCAGAAATTTGCATAAGTAACAAGAAGCCAAATGTTAATCACCAAGACAATGGGGAAAATGTCTCCAGGACATGTCAGAGACATTTGTGGCAGCCCTCCCTTCACAGGCCCTGAGGCCCAAGAGGAAAAAGTGATTTCCCAGGCCAGACCCAGGGTCCCTCTGTTGTGTGCAGCCTAGGGACTTGGTGCCCTACATCCCAGCTTCTCCTGTCATGACTTAAAGGGGCCAAGGTACAGCTTGGACCGTGGCTCCAGAGGGTGCAAGTCCCAACCCTGGGCAACTTCCATGTGGTATTGAGCCTGTGAGTACACAGAAGTCAAGAATTGGGGTTTGGGAACTCTCACCTACATTTCAGAGGATGTATGGAAATCCCTGAATGTCCAGACAAAAGTTTGCTGTAGGGGTGGGGCCCTCATAAAGAACCTCTAGTAGGGCAGTGTGGAAGGGCAATGTGGGTCAGAGCCCCCACACATCTACTGGGGCACTGCCTAGTGGAGCTATGAAAAGAGGGCCACCATCCTCCAGACCCCAGAATGGTAGATCTACTGACAGCTTGCACCATGAGCCTGGAAAAGCTGCAGACACTCAACACCAGTTTGTGAAAGCAGCCAGGAGGGAGGCTGAATCCTGCAAAGTCACAGAGGTGGAGCTGCCCAAGATCATGGGAACCCATCTCTTGCATCATCATGACCTGGATGTGAGACATGGAGTCAAAGGAGATTATTTTGGAGTTTTAAAATTTGACTGTCCTGCTGGATTTCAGACTTGCATGGGGCCTGTAGCCCCTTTGTTTTGGCCAATTTCTCCCATTTGGAATGGCTGTATTTACCCAATGTCTGTATCCCCATTGTATCTGGGAAGTAACTAATTTGCTTTTGATTTTACAGGCTAAATAGACAAAAGGGACTTGCCTTGTCTCAGATGAGACTTTGGGCTGTGAACATTTCAGTTAATACTGAAATGAGTTAGGACTTTGGGAGACTGTTGAGAAGGCATGATTGGTTTTGAAATGTGAGGACATGAGATTTGGGAGGGTCTAGGGGCAGAATGATATGGTTTGGCTGGGTCTCCACCCAAATCTCACCTTCAGTTGTAGCTCCCATAATCCCCCCCATGTTGTAGGAGAGACCCAGTGGGAGATAATTGAATCATGGGGGCAGTTTCCCCTATACTGTTCTTGTGGTAGTGAATAAGTCTCTTGATATCTGATACTTTTATAAGAGGAAACTCCTTTCACTTGGCTCTCATTCTCTTCTCTTGCCGTCACCATGTGAGACACGTCTTTTGCCTTCTGCTGTGATTGCGAGGCCTCCAAAGCCACATGAAACTGTGAATCCATTAACTTCTTTGTTTTGCAAATTGCTCAGTCTCGGGTATGTCCCTATCAGCAGCGTGAAAATGGACGAATACAATGAGACTTTTCAAACATATGGAAATGTAATCAGTTCATGGATAGCTGCCATGAGGTTCCTTTTATAATCTAGGGGTAAGATGAGAGGAGTGTTTTGCAGATAATATTAGTATATCTCTCAAATGTAATCAAGAAAATCAGCGTACTTCTAAAATTCACCCAAAAAAAATGAGCCTTCACTGAAATTGAACATGGAAGAATTGATCACTGATGAGTAGACATAGATACAGACACACATATAGACCCACATAATACACATACACACGTACATTATGTATATATATGTGTGTGTGTATGTATATATATGATGCAAAAATAAAGTCATAATTGAATCTGTTACAAAATGTTTGCCACCAAGTAACATACTTCCTGTGAGGGTATACAATTGAATAGGTACAGGAAACCCTGTTTCTGATGGCCACTAATAGTCTCGTCTCAAACTGACTCAACTGAGTAACAAAGGCTCATTAAACTTATCATAACAGCCAAAATTGTATGTCCTACAATGTAATCTACAAAGTAGGCATTCAACAAACATTTTTGCTATTATTAACAAACATTATCTATTATTAACAAATGTTAGCTATTATTAACAAATGTTAGCTATTATTAACGAACGTTAGCTATTATTAACAAAAGTTAGCCATTATTAGCAATTACGTTTTAAAAGCACACATAAGCTCCTGTTGTGTGGCTGATGCCCACTGACATCTGCTTTGTGGCTCCATTTCTTAGGTGCTTTGCCATCTGGAGGGAATACAGCCATGGACACACTAGTGGTTAGAAAGGTTAATCCCAATATTTCCAGTCCCTTTCCTTCCAGGCGCTGTTCTTCCCCTGCTCCCTGGAGATTCGATGTGGCTGCATGCTTTGCTTTGGCTCATGAGCTGTGAGTGGAGGTGGCTATGTTACTTCAGGAGAGAATGTAAGTAGCAGCGGGGGACCCTCCAACATGCGCTCTTTCCCTGCCTCATCAATCATAGCAACACCAAGCCATCGCTTGGAGGACAGCTGCCCTGGGCCTGCTGTGGCCTTTGCATCAGTGAGAACGAAAGCTTTGTTGTTTTGAGTCTCTGAATGTAGAGCTATCATAGCGGCATAGCCAGGCCTGTTCTGATCGACACAAACTCCAACAGTTACCAAATTTTAACTCTGGGTCTTCTAAGTGTAGTTAATATAAATAGATTTCCCAAGTCCTCATCAATTTTTGGAGCCATTGAGAACATGAAATGTCTAAATCTTCCAAGCCAAAAAACAGGTCCCGAAACTGCAGAGACCCCACTTGGGTACAAATGGCAGGAAGAATCAGCCTTGTCTTGTCAACATTCCTCAAATGGAGGACCAGGAGGGGTCTGTGGACCCCAGCCCAGGAAAGGCTCCTCACCACGAATAGAGGGAACTACACATTCCCTCTGTCCAGAGCAACTACGCACAATGCAAGGCAGTGTCAATCCAGCCCTAGGCTGGGTGCTCTGGCCAGTGCTTGACCCACCCCCCAATCAAAAAACTGGTCAAAGTCTACATCATCCTTGATAGCCCTTACAGAGCCCACAAAGTACAGTAAACTCAGTGTGTGTGTGTGTGTGTGTGTGTGTGTGTGTGTGTGTGTAGGTACAATCCTGTGCACTAATTTTTATGCAGCCTGAAGCATGAAAACCACAGGAAAGAAAAAAAGGGAACTTTTATATGCACACGTCTGGTTCTTAAATCATATTGTCCCTAGGAAATGATCACATCTTTGCTACAGCTTTTCAAAGGGCCAGGTCTACTGATAGAGATGTGATCATTTACCATACTTTGTGGGCCAGCTAGTCCATTTCCATTTTAAATTTCTACTCCATTCCCGCAAAACAGCATGGCAGCCCCAAATGAGCACGCTGAGAAAGGAAGGGGAGACCTGTCCCTGACTTGTTCCCAGTATCCTGCAGCTCAGGCTCAGCAGGAAGCAGGGTTCTTCTTTATTTCCCTTCATTTTATATTGTTTTCACTTCCCAGGATGTCACCCTGGGACCCCAGGGAAGTCATACAGCTTGGATGGCAAAGAGGGGAACAGCTCCCCCAAATTGTGGGGGAGAGTTGGATGAGACTGCACAGTATTGGGAGTTTGAGGAGAGGCTCAAATGTAGTCTCCTGCTTGTTAGAAGGAAAGGAGGTACTCAAAAGGTGAGAGAAAGCCACTACTAAATGTCCTTGAGTAGGAGGCAGCTCTTTTCTTCCCACGTCTTGTCCTCCCAAGGCTATATACCTGGGAAGGAATCCCAAGCACTTGGACAAGTGAGGTTCAGAGTTGGCCTCAGCACAGCCAGGGCAGCCCCTGCCTCCACAAAAAAATGGGAGGAAACACGTTCACTTCTCTTTCCTCTGTCAACTTGCCCTTGTGAGGAGTCATCTGTGGAATAAGCTCCCTTGGGGTAGAGTCTTCATGGCTGGGACCCTCCTGAAGCGGCTACTCTGAAGCCTAGAGGAAGAGAAAGAGGAAGACCCTGGAAATGCATTGGAAGTAAACTATAGAACTGTAAACGCCATCATCAAGTAACTCAAGGAAGATGGGCTTGAGTTCAGTGCTGGGGAAGCCATGGGGCTAATTTTCAGATTAAATTTATCTAAAAAATGCTTAGTTTAATGATCAGTCTGATAGCTGAGATGCACTTCAGCTTCCAGAGAGAGAATAACCAGCCCTATTCTAAACAAATATTCCTCACACATGATTGTCCAGACTTGACCATGAAGGGCACACTCCACCCTCTTGCTGATCACTCTGTAATTAAACTTTCCCTGCCCATCAGGGCAGAAACACTGTGAAAAGCATTTTGAAGAGTAAGATGATTTTAACCTGACTTGTCTGAAAAGCAATGTCAGGAGTTATGACTTCCTGTGCCTTTGATCTCCTTATCTGAGTCTATCATCTAACAGTGCCAATTAACATTTACAGTTTGTGGTTAGATGCCTTGGAAATGCTTCACTGAGTGTCTCCAGGAGCCCATGTCAATTATTTACTGGTCTTAACAGGTTTCTCTTTAACAGTTTGCTCCTTAGGGATCAGTGCCAACTCAGAGTCCCTGGGTCTGGATTATACCACTTGTTCCCATAGAACTAAACTTGGAAGAAGGAATCATGAATGCTTTGACAGCCATTCCGTAAGACCTCTGCTTCACCTAGTTTGTTTGGTAACTGAACTCGCAGCAGAATTCCCTCATGCCTGCCCCAGACATGGGTAAAACTCTGCCCCTGTTTATTCATGGCAGCAGCTCCACAGTATTCTCACGGGTGAGACGCTACATCCTCTGGTCACAGTCAACCCCCCGGTAGGACCTAGTCCTAGCTCCTGCAGGGAATTTCTTTCTTTCTTTTTTTTTTTTTTGAGACAGAGTCTTGCTCTGTCACCCAGGCTGGAGTTCATGACACAATCTCAGCTCACTGCAGCTCCTGACTCCTGGGTTCAAGCAATGTTCCTGTCTCAGCCTCCTGAGTAGCTGAGATTATAGGCACACACCACTATGCCTGGCTAATTTTTTTGTATTTTTAGTAGAGACAAGATTTCACCATGCTGACCAGGCTGGTCTTGAACTCCTGACCTTGTGATCCACCCGCCTCAGCCTCCCAAAGTGCTGGGATTACAGGTATGAAAATTTTAAAGACATGCCAGAGCATGAAAAGCAGCTTTATAAATAACAAGTATGCCACTTGATATTTTATAAGTGGATTCTCTCCTGTGATTTCTTTCCTCCCTCAGTGGTTCTATGAGACAATCAGTACAGCCCTTAGAGACACATTGAGGAAACTCACTGTACATTCTTACTGGTAAAAGTGAAGATAAATGACCCCATGTGCGCCCAGGCTAACATTTGGGGCCGTTTGGTGGCTTCATCTCACAGGTAGCATGATCCTCACTTTTCCTTCAACATTGGCTTTCTGGATGACCTTTGCTGACCTTGGGGCAGCGCGCGTTTGTGAATGTTAGAAAGTCTCCTTCGGTGTCTGTGAATATGATGAATGTCTGTAGCACTCTCTGAACACACACAGCTTCCTGTTAATGAGAAGCAGAAATATGAGACAGGATGTGGTCTTCCCTATCCTGAGTGAGTCAAATTCTGGGCCCTAGTCACTTGGCCGCTTCCTGCTACTCTCTTGTCAGAGAGCAGGACATGGAAAACACATTGATAGTTTCCTTTTATAAGTTCAACACAGGGCCTAGCACAGCACTTTGCAGTTTAGTAACAAATAATTCTATGTTTGTTGAATGAATCCAGTGTATAAATTTTTTAAATTGATGCCCTGGTAAATAGTTAGACCTCCTAAGAAGAAAATTAAATAAGAATTGTTGTAAAATGCTTTATTGATTCTATATGTTTTTGAGTTTCAGCCAACAGTGGGTTTGACAGGAGAAGATAGAGCTCCTGCTAGTAAACACAGTAGAACCCTTGCTACCATTGGCTTAACCATTCAGGGTCTCCAGATTTTCCACAGACTGCCAGGACATTTTCTCATTCCATTCTCCACCATGCAGAAAATCAACCTAATCTACTGTCACCAGGACCACTGCCCTGTAAGTTCTCCATCCCTACTGCCCAGATGGAGCCTATTAATCAAGATAGGGAAATTGCAGTAGAGAAAGACTTTAATACATATAGAGCCAGCTAAGTGGGAGACCAGAGTTCTATTATTACTCAAATCAGCCTCCTCCAGAATTTGGAGGCTAGAGTTTTTCAAATATAATTTGGCAGGCATGGGGCTAAGGAATAGATTCTACTGATTGGCTGGGCATGCAATTATAGGAGTGTGCAAAACGGTCCTCATGTACTGAGTCCACTTCTGGGTGGGGACCACAGGACCAGTCGAGTCAAGAGTCATGGATCCAAGTGGTGCCATCCAGTCCTCAAAAGTGCAAAAGCCTGAAAAGACATCTCGAAAGAGCAATCTTAGGTTATACAGTACTAATGTAATTGACAGGAATAATCAGGGAAGTTGCACATCTTATGACCTGTGGAATAATGGCTGGTAATTGTTTAACTGTGCCTATATTTTAGGGGGAATTCAGGCCCCTCTCATTCTCCTAACCTGGTGACTTTTCATTAGTGTTACAGAGGCAGTTGAGTTTTGGGAAGGACTGTTGTCATTTGAACCATAAACTAAATTGCTCTCAAAGTCAGCTTAGTCCTTGCTTAGGAATGATCAAGGGCAGTTTGGAGGTTAAAGGCAAGATGGAGTTGGTCAGATCAGATTTCTTTGTCTGTCAAAATTTTCTCAGTGTTACAATTTTTGCAATGGCAGTTTCAATGCTATTATTTTTGTAAGTCCTGTTGCCTTTGCAGGTCCCTCCCATATTAATAGATTTTTGGAGACCCTGATATGGGCCAAATTGTGTTTCCCAACATTTCATATGTTGAAGCCTTAATCTCTAGTACTTCAGAATGTGACTGTATTTGGTGATGGCGTCTTTAAAGAGGGAACTGAGTTAAAAGAGGACATTAGGGTGAGCCCTGATTCAAAGACTGGTGTCTTTACAAAAGAGGAAATTCAGATACAAAAATATACACAAAGGTTGCATGTGCACAGAGGATGACTTTGGGAAGAAGCAGCAAGCGAACACCATCCACAAGTCAAGGGGAGGGGTCCCAAGGGAGTCAACGCCGCTGGCACCTGGGTCCTGGACTTCCAGCCTCCAGAATCCTAGAAAATACGTTTCTGCTGTTTAAGCCACCTTGTCTGTTGTCTTTTGTTCTGGCAGCCCTAGCAAACTAATATAGTTTCTAACATTTATCATTTATTTTTGATGAGAGAAAAAAATTAAAACATCTTTCACCCTAAAAGTTCATTTTTTTCTTTTGGTTTTAGAAGAAATTGAAACATTTTTGTGGGTTCCTAAAAGTATTATGAGCTTTGAGCCGTGAGCTCCCTGTCCTGATGGAGAAGTTGGCCCCAATGACCATAGGACCACAGAGAACGACTGAATAGCTTCATGACGAAACTCATTTTCCATCCCTATATTCCTCGCAAGTCTCTTTAAACACCAGCTCACATTTTATTATGGCCCAAAGCTAGACCACTGAAATAAAAGAGCTTGGCCATTTTATAACCCAGCCTCCTTAGAGAATCTTTGAGGAGTGAGATAATTTAGAAATGCTTTGATAAACACCAACTTAAAAATCAGCACATAGACCTGAGATAACTCTTCATAGTCTGAACAATGTCACCTCCAGGTGTCTGTGCCCCAGCAGTGGGTTTTCATGCAAGCCCTTCATTAAACTAACTTAAGCATTTGAAATCAAGATAGGAAATCAGAGGTGGAAATGATTGGCAAGAGGTCACAGACAGTACTTTATCTTGCATGAAACAATTACATAAATTTTATGTGCAACTTTGCTGAGACGGAGGGTTTATTAATTGGATCAAGAATCTACTTGAGCTCCTGTTTTTACCATGACAGTGGCTCCTGTTTGGCAGGTCCTGGGAAAAATGGGGCTCAAGCAAAAGAAATTCTGTGGGGGAAGGTGGGTCCTTCCAGGATGGGAGGGTGGGTGAGAGCACGTCACATGGATGGGAGGGTGCCTGCAAGGACACAGGGACATGGAACAGGCACGTGGGGCAGGGCTGACTCAGGGGTATGAGAAGGGGAGCCAGGACCCAAAGGCAGAAAAGAGTGCTCAGAGAGGGCTTTTGATGCTCAGGGAGGGATTTTGATGCCACCAAGTAAAAAAGCATGAACTTTATCTTTGGGACAAACTAGAGCCATTAAAGGATCTTAAGGAGGAGGAAAAGAGAATTAGTTTACATTTGGGAAAGAATATTCTGGGACAAGGTAGAGAATAGACTAATGTGGTGAATAAGAATAGAGCAGACATCTTATCTGGAGGCCTCTTAAGACGGACCTTGCAGGAGATGATGGAAACTCTGACTATTGGTTGGTGATGGTTTTTAGTTTTATTCCTTCCATTTGTCTTTGTGTACAGCTCACCTGATACAAGTTTAGCTCAAATGCCTGTTTCGATAATGCTCGGTCAGACTAAGCCAGCCCAAGTAAAGAGCTTCTTTAGCTCTTCGGAAATGTTAATGCCAACAGACCAGGCAAGCCCCTATTTCCTTTCTGAAGGAGACAAATTGGCCAAACTGGGCTGTTGGGGCAGGAAAATGTAAAGATGTGTAGGAGCTGAAAAACCCCTGCAATTTTTGGATGTTTCTGTGGTATGAGTGGCCTGTGGCCACGTGCCTGAGACCTAGCCTGGCCTCACACAAATGCCCAGGCTGCATGGATCACAGCAAAAAGGTCTTGTTTTTGTTTTTGTTTTTGTTTTTGCTTTTGTTTCCTGGAGGTGGAATAACAGTGTACCTGAGAAGAGGCTAGGAGAATAAGCAGGAGTATTATTGTAACCCACCCAGCTCCTGGAATGTGGCGGGAGGATTCTCCAGGCTGATGGCCAGTAGGAAGCACTCCAACTTCCTAAACAGTCTAAAAGGCATTTGTCTTAGTCGGCTAGGCTGCCCTAATAAAGTATCACAGACACTGGGTGTCCTAAACAATAGAAGTTTATCTTCTCACAACTCTGGAGACTGTAAGTCCAAGATCAAGGTGTTGGCAGCATTGGTGTCTGGTGAGGGCTCTCCCCTTAGACTGCAGATAGCCACCTTCTCATCATGTGCCCATATGCCCTCATGACATTTTCTTTGTGCACAAGTAGAAAAGCAGGAGAGGAAGCTTTCTGATGTCTCTTACAAGGACATTAATCCCATTGGATAAGACGCACCCTTATGACCTTATTTAATCTTAATTACTTCTTTATTTGAAATACAGTCACATTGGGGGTTAGGGCTTCAACATATGAGTTTGAGAGGGATATCAGAGTCATAACAATGTCTCTATGTGTCACATCTCATAACTGTGGTCCATCCAAGCCATCCTGTAGGTCAGGAATTGTCAGTGCTAGATAAGCCAAGTTTCTAAAATCCCTTCTTCCCTGCAATAAAAACTTCAAGGCTCATGCAGGCTATGGGGCCACACTATACCTGCTCTGTCCCCAACTTATCACATGAATTCAGAGCTGATCTTCACATATACCCATTCCCAGGAAGTCCTGATGTTTCCCAGAACATAAGATGTGAACCTGTGTGAAGTGGGCGATTGGCTCCCCAAAGATGTTTACATCTTAATCTCCAAAGCTTATGAATGTGCTACTTTACATGGCAAACAAGGAACTTTGTTCATAGCGTTTTAAGAATATTGAGATGAAGAAATTAACCCGTGTTGTTGGGGGTGGGCTCATGTAATCACAGAGTCCTTATAAGAGAGAGGCGGGAAGGTCAGAGTCAGAAGAGGAAAATATGAAAAATAGACACAGGGGTGAGGGGCAGAGGGAAATTTGAAGATGCAATGGACTGGCTTTGAAGATGCAGGAAGGGCTCTTATGCCTAAGAATGCAAGTGGCCTCTGGAAGCTGGAAAGGCAGGGGAAGCAGATTCTCCTCTAGAGCCTCCTGAAGGAACATAGCACTGCCATCCTGTTTTAGACTTTTGCCCTTCAGAACTATAATATAATAAACTTTGCTGTTTTAATTCACAGAATTTGTGACAATTTGTTATAGAAGCAATAGGAAGCTAATACACTATGCAGAAAATTGCATCTCATCTGTACCTGCGCCTCCACAACTGTCCTTTCTGGTGTTGTGATCCTTCTGCTCTAGGGGCTTTGCATCGAGCCAGCCCACAGGTAAGCCGCCATACTTACAGTTTCTTCATCTTCAACAGGAATTTTATCAGTTCATTGAGACAGGCTGTATCTGGGGATGCTAGCTCAATGCAATTTGTAAACCAGAAGTACATTGCTATTGCAGTTTGATAGATTTTTAATCATATTCAAAACAAGAATAGTTGCCATGGCAAAATATCACAAATATCACTTAAGCAATTCTCAGAGATGCTATTGCCTAAATAATTAATTGCAGCATTGCTGGTTTTGTTGCCCTTAGGTAAACACTGGCTGTGTCTGATCTTTTATAAGATGGTTGAATCTACATAATGGACCACAGTTGTGTTTACTTTTGGTACTTTTAAATATAGTATCCAAAGCTTCCAAGAAAATGCTTTTAGCATTAAGCAAGCTCTATATTCTTGATTTGATCAAGTAATTGATGTTGCCCCAGAGTGACAGGAGAGAAGTTAAAAGATGACCATTTTCAGCTTTATGCACAGAAAAACATTCTATGAATGAAAACTGGGGAATGAGAACCATAGAGAGAACCATTATGTGAACTAAACAGGAGGGTGTGATATACTGGTGAGATCTTTCCTAGCCCTGCAGAAGTTACTGGAGGATGCGGCATCTTCCCTGAAGATGGACAGTCCTACAAATGGTCACCACTCCCCAGCACGGCTATCAGAGAAGTCCTGATTCTCAGCACGAGCAGGGCTCCCTGTGCCCCATGGAAAAGAGAAGCCAAACTGGTTAGAGGCTTTGGACACTGAGAGAAGCTCTAGAAGAGCAAAGGCTGATTGCTTTTGGTGCCACAAACACTGAGTTTAAAGAAAAAAACTCCATATATTTCTCCTCATCTCTCCATGGGACCTCCACTTAAACCTCCTTTCCTTTAAGATCCAAGATCCCATCACTCAGTCAGAGAATGGTGACTTCCTATACTCCAAATCTGAGGAAGGGAAGAACAGATTGTTCTTTGATGGTAGTAACAAGTAACCACCATGATCAGTTTTAAAGCCATTCCAATCAATCAACAGCATCTTCACATCAGTAGCTGCATCTCTAAAAACCAGCCAATCAATAACAGCTAAATCCCAGTAGCCACAATATCACAGCTACGGGACAACTCACCTTGGGTCCAAAAGTCCTCCAATCCCTGAAGATCATAGTTCTCAAAACCCTATATAAAGTCAGCAGTTTGCCTCTTCAGAGAGACTCACGTGTCCGACAACATAGTCTGCCCTTGCTTACAGGGCAATGTACTCAACTTTTGGTTTCAGATACCAAGTAGTCCCCCTCTTCCTTGACAGCAGTGGTTATCTCTTGTTTGAAAGTAGCTGAGCCACTCACCCCACAGAGAAAGTCAGTGGTGTGCTAATAAATTTTTAATAATCAGTCCTCTGGGTAGAAAATAGCAGTCCTGGAGCACAGCTTTTGCCAATTCCTATGGTGTAAATACTGCCAGCATGACATATTTCAAACCACCAAAGAGACATCAATCTGCTTACAAAATTCCTAAAAATCTAATCATCAGCTCCTATAAGCTGGTCCAAGATGGCTCCCACATACCACTGACTAAGGGAGAGAGTGCCAGGGTAGGAAAGATCCATCATTATCCCAGGTAGAGCAGACATCCTGGGCCAGAGCTCCCATGCTCAGGCACTGTTCCCACGTAAGAGCCAGAGCAGGATGGCTGCTGTGAAAGGAAATGCATGGCTGCTTCATGGGGACAGAAAATCAACCTCAGTCACAAGACCAGCACCTTGTTGCCACTGAGGTGGGATTGCCATAGAAGGGAGCAATGGTTCTGCCCAACCCAAAGGGCACAGCCAATTGCCACACAGAGATAGAGCAGGGGAGTAGATTTTCCTCTTTCCCTCCTTAATGCCCCAGCCCCAGGCCAGGAAGAAGGAGGCCAGACACAGTGCCCTTCATTCCACACCATGACAGCCACAAGTGCTACCTGCCCAGAGGGCTTTAGATCAAATCTGAGACTGAAACTTTTAAACTAGACAAGATTGAATTGTAACGACATGACACTGCTTTAGTAACTGGACGTGCCTGGAAGGTTGTGGAGTCCACCTGAGGTCGTGCGTGGGAAGGGAGCTTGCTCCGTGGTGGAAAAGGCAGATGGGGCTTGACAGAGCTCAGATACAATCAGATTCTGTACAAGAAGGAGCGAGGCCCATCACAGCACTGTACTGGGAGAGGCCTGAAAAGATGAGTCTCTGAAACACCTTCCCGCAACCTCAAGATCCCTGCCTCTCCATCTGACTCCAACCTTAGCTTCACCCTGCTTTGCCATGGCCTCTTAGATACTGCCCCTGCCCCAATCAGGTGCAGGTTTAGGCTGGTGTACATGTTGGTGCCATGCAAAGCCCTGCTTCATGTAGTTGCTCAGGGTTTCAGGATGCTGGCAGCTATGCCACCTTTACCATGTGACTTCCAAAGTCAAGGTCACCTTGGACATCAACCTCCAGCCAGCAGATGGCAAAACAATATAGAGGTTGGGACATGGGGAGTAACAGCAGGTCAAGCCTGGAGGTGGTCCACATCACCTCTGCGCAGAAGCCACTGACAAGGTGCAGCTATGACCACACCTACCTGCAAACGAGGCTGGGAAATGTGACCTAGCTTGAGCTCAGGGAGAGGAGGAAATGGCGGGCACTCCTCTGGGAGTTCCTTCTCCAGCTGCTCCCCTGCAGATGTCATTGCTCCTGACATTATCAGTTTTTACTTCCAAACGTTTCCTTCTTATGCACATTTCTGTATTTTTCATGAAATCATTGACTGCTTTATAAAACTGCTTATTTCACAAGGCTTCTTATGAACATCTTTCTTAGTCAACCAATACTTCCGAATTTTAATGACTGCACCACAGGCCATTGGAGGCACATGCCATTCTGTGGTTAATTAATCAACTTACCATATGACAGAACCTCACTTGTGTGGCTAATTTTTCCCCTTCTTTAATTGAACATCTCATTTATTTTCTTTCTTTCTTTCGTTTAAAGTAATTCACATGCTTGGTAATTTGAGGCATTTCCTGACCACTCTGGTTATCAAAACAAGCATGGAGCTTAGTGTATCTGGAGGTGGGGACAGGCACACATCAAATAATCACATTACAGTGAAGGAAGTATGGTGGTCCTGGAAGGCATCACAGAAGGTCTTGACTGAATGATGGAGGGGTCGGGAGGGCATGGTCACGAAAGCCTTCTCTAAGAAAGTGACATTTTAGCTAAAATCTGAGAATAGTCCCAAACCCTTCTAAATACTGTAGTTTTCACATTATCGTGCCAGTAGTTTAACATTCAATGCTTCAAAAACTTAATTTGAAAAAGAAGAAATTTTGTATCCAAATAACACCAACAGCAAAAGAGACATGAATTTAATTTCTACTTGCAAGCCAGAGTCTCCCAGTGGAGGCCTGGCCCAGGAGGCTGCCCATGCTGCCTCACGCCTGCTGTCCCTGGAGAGGACCAGACAGATGGTGCAGTACCCTACTGAGCCAACCAGAGACCTTAAAGACAAGGAGCCAGACCGAACCCAGAATGTCCCAGCTGGGGGCCAAGTGCTTCTGGGTGGTGTGATTTTGCTCTCGTGCTGGCCCCAGAGGGCTGTGAAGACTCACGTTCAGCATGCCCCTTTGAGGGGTTTTTCCAGCATTAGAGGGCTTTCATGGCTTTCATGGCTTAACCTAAGTGTCCCGCGCTGCGGAATTCTTTCTGGTTCCTACTCAATGTTCTCACCAAGACCCAACTAGTAGAACAAACTTGCTATCGTTATAGGAAAAAGAATTCACCTCAATGAAATGAGTCACTGGTTGGAAATGTAACCTGCAGGCAGTGGAGGCTGAGGGAGTCTAATTTCTCAAAGAACAAAGGCAGGCAATCTGACAGCTTTTGTTGCCTGTCATAGAAATACCCTAAGAGAGGGAGTCAGTTGCTTCATCCCAAGGAGGTCTGTAGAGTTAACAAGTTTTTTTTTTTCAATTGATGAGCTTTATCGAGATTAAAACTGTAACAAAATTCATCTAAAACATTTTGCAGCTGGGCGTAGTGGCTCACGCCTGTAATCCCAGCACTTTGGGAGGCTAGAGCAGGCAGATTACCTGAGGTCCAGAGTTCAAGACCAGCCTGGCCAACATGGGGAAAACCCATCTCTACTAAAAAATATAAAAATTAGCTGAGCATGGTTGTGGGCACCTGTAATCCCAGCTACTTGGGAGGCTGAGGCAGGAGAATTGCTTGAACCCAGGAGACAGAGGTTGCAGTCAGCCAAGATTGCACCATTGCACTCCAGCCTGGGTGACAGCATGAAATTGTCTCAAAAAATGGCATAATTTCATCTCTGTCTCCTACTTGTTGATTGTGTTGATGAAGAGAGTCAAGTTCTGTAAAATCTTTATAGAGATTTATTCTGAGCCAAATATGAGTGACCAATGACTCATGATACAGCCCTCAGGAGATCCTGAGGACAAGTGCCCACAGTGTTCAGGGTACAGTTTAGTTTTACACATTTTAGGGAGACATAAGTCATGAATCAAATTCATGTAAGATGAGCATTGGTTCTGTCTAGAAAGGTGAGTCAACTGGAAGCTGCAGGGGTTGGCGGTGGAGAGGATTCCAGGTCATAGGTAGATTCAAAGATTTTCTGATTGGCAATTGGTTGAAAGAGTTACATTATTGTCTAAAGACTTAGGAGTGTCTGGGTTAAGATAAGGGGTTGTGAAGACCAAAGTTTTATCATGCATATGAAACCTCCAGGTAGCAGGCTTCAGAGAGAATAGACTGTAAGTGTTCTATCAGTAATTCCAAATGTTCTATCAATAATTCTACTGAGTAATAGATTGTAAATGTTCTATCAGTAATGATGGCATAATGAGGCATGTCTGACCTCTGATCCCCCACTCCCCTTCATGGCCTGAACTAGTTTTACAGGTTAGCTTTGGAATGTCCTTGCTGAGAGGAGAGTTCATTTAGATGATTGAGGGGCTCAGAATTTCTCTCTCTCTGTCTTTTTTTCTTTACTTTTCTTTTCTTTTTTTTTTTGGTCTACAAATGACTTTGGACAAACTTTGTAATTTCCTTGTGCTTCAGTTTCCTCTTCTGTAAGATGACAATGATGGTAGGACCCAGCCCATCATGCTTGTGTGAGGATTAACTACACTGCTATGTGTAAAGTGCTCAAAATGGTACTTGGGCTGTGGTAAGAGTGGCATGGGTGTCGTTAGAAGCATCCTTAAAACCCTCCTGGGGGCTGCAAGGTAGGCCTGGGCAGCAGGCTTAGAGCACAGCCCCTTCTGGGGCTTCAAGAGCTCTTCCTCCTCCGAGGCCCGTGGGGCAGGGTCCAGCAGCCGCAGAGACCTGCTCCGTGGTCCCTGGCTGCACTGCACACGGCCCTCCCGCCACTGCTGGCCTCCTGGTCTCGCTCCTGGGCTGTGCCCCACACCCTCGGCCTTGGATGCTGACGATTGTCACTGCACGTGAATTTAAAACCTGATGCACGGAAGGGTTGAAGGAGGGTGTGACCCTTGGGTGAAGTCCTAATCCCCGCCACCCGCCTCACTGGTCTCCCGCAGACAATCAGGATGACAATGGCCATCTCCCAGGGTGGCAGCAGGGCTTAGAGGAGCCAAGCCCAGGTCCCAGGTCCGAGGCTGTTGTTGGGCCTTATCGATGCCTGATCGCCATCTAGTGCCCAACAAGAGTCACTGAACCTCTTCCATTACAAACAGCTGGTAGCGGTGAATGCAGGACTGGAGTCCTTCAAGCTTGGAGCCACACATTTTAACAATCCCTTCAAAGAATCCCCAGTCCAGTTTCTGCTTGGAGTTCAGCACGGGACTCTGTTGCATTTTTTAACAACTCTATGTGTTAGAATCCTATTCCTCAGCTGGAGTCCTATTCCTTACATTTTTAACTTGCAGTTTTATCCCAAAGCTCCCCAAAATGAGTAACGATAGAAAGGAGAAAGTGTCGAAGTGGCAGAGGCCTGACTCCTAGTGTATACTTGGCTGGCATGAGATTACTGTTTCTAAGCACTCACTTCCTTTTCCTTTCTTTCTGTCAATTAAGCAGCTCCTGCATTTTGTGAACTGTGCTAAGATCTGGGAATAGAAAGGTAACAAAAAATGCACGGACTTTACCTACCCTCAGCAGGCTGGGGCAAGGCCAGCTAACAGAAGGCTACAGTGAACTGGATGGGAAGTAAGGAGAATTAAATCCTCATCCTCAGTCCCTACTGCATCCAAAGATCATCTGGGATCACCCAGGAGCCTTTAAACTGATGGCCAGGCTGCCTGCCAGATGCTCACAGGCCTATGTGCAGGCTGGCCATTGGCTTTTGAAGCCCCCTGCAGTGCAGTTGCCCCGTGGAGGGTAGGATTAACCCCCATCTAAAATTGGTTAGGATGCCCAGACTGGTGCCTTCCATTGTTAGGATGGGAAAAGGGTCACATAATGTGACTTTCTTGGGAGATCAAGTTGGGCTCAATACAGTCCAGGGAGCTTGAGCAAATGAAGTAGGAATGATGGCAGGGGCATTGGTTCTACTGTGGTTAAAAGGCAGCTAGGTTCACTTTAAAAAAAAAAAGGTGAGCCTGCACATAGGCCAGGATTTTAACTCCTCATGGGCACCCACGCACCCAGGGAGAAGTCATCAGTGTTCTCATCAACTTGCCTGGATGTGGTTCCAGGGGGAGGGAAAGAGAAGGGCTTGAGAGCCATCAGTGGTCAGACATAAAAATGGAGTCTTTCTCTTTATTACACGCCCCCAAGTCATCACAGACAAGCCTGAGAACGGCTCAAATGAATGGTCCGTGTTTCCCCAGCCGCAGAGAAGAGTCACCCTGGGAAACTTGCTTCAACACTGACTCCCATGTCTCAACCCACACCCACTGAAGAGCATGAGGCTGGTCATCTTGGCATCTGTCCAAGGGGTTCTTGCCATCTGGGAGGTCTGAGGAGTGCCAGGCTTGGTTCTGACTGCAGGAATGCAGGGGGCACTTCCACTGAGAGCCCCTTTCCAGGTAACAAGGGGTTTTCACACACCATGTTACCGGCCCTCATGCTGTGAGGCAGGGAGGGGAATGTTCATCCTCATTTTCAGATGGGGAGCCAGGAGCTCAGGGGCACCAGAGGAGCCCCAGAAATCAGAGGAACTCCAGGCCGGGAGCCTGGAGGCTCAGCTTCTGCATCACGCTCCCCATCAGGCCTGGCTAGTTTTGCCGTCATTCCTCCACACTTACTTTTCCCTTCACTGTGCACACTGGGTCCTGCAAGAACAACCCCAAGAGGCCAGGCCTGGTTTGGAACAAGGACTCACTGCCAGGATACAAGTATCTCGGCTGCAGGTAACCCAGGAAGGGGGTGCTGCCCAGCTGGTCTCCTCTTCTCTAAAGGCAACACAAGCAAAAGACTCTCTTGGTGCAGAGCCTAGTACTCTGGGTCTGGACTCCTGAGGGCACCCAGAAGGATTCCCTTTGGTCTTCTGAGCTCATAGCTCCCACCATGTGTACCACGTTCCTGTGTTTTGGATCTCACCATTTTCAAACTGATAGTGGCAAAAATTTTCTGCCTGACCACTAGTTGGGCTTCTGAAACCTCCAGACCTTTGACCCTAATCAGGCTTCTGAAACCTCCAGGCCCATCTGAGCACTTTCTTACAAAACCCAGTTTTAGCAAAGAACCCGCTAAATCAGTTTGGCAAGAATCCTACACCTTCAAATAGCTGATCGCCCTTGATATCTAATCAGGTTCCTCACCCTCCACCGCCCCCCAGGTGCTGTCTGATAACCCTGGTCTGTCTTCAGCTAGAATCCTGGTAGGTCGGTTTAGCCAGAATCCCTTTTAACCCTGAGAATTTCCCTTAGTGGTTTCCATCCACTGCCCCCTTTGTGCTCCTGGGGGTGTTTTTTCCCACTTGTATATGTCATATTTAGAGTTGAACCTAATCTCTCCCCATCTGTAAAACCCCATTGCAGTGGTCCCTATGCCTATATTCAGAGCTCCTTACCATGCTTTCACAAATGCCACTGAATAATTTTTTTCTTTAATAGATGTGACTGCAAAAAAGTTGCAAATCTCCTATCACAGTGGAGCAAAAAGGAAGAAGTGAACACTCCAAATGACCTCCCAGCCCCACTGTCCTCCTTGCAGTCCCCACAGTCACGTGAGGGATCAGCTGGATTTGGAGAGCTTGTAATTCAGCCACTCTTCAGAGAGAGTGCATCAGACACCAAATCAATTACTTCAGACACATGCTCTTGTAAAGCACAAAAATCTCTGACAGGACTACACTTGCTCGGCCCAGGAAGCAAGCTACACGTTTCTAGGGAGCATGTTAATCCAGCTGGTTGGTAGGAATGTGAGTTCCTGCAAACCTACCGCATGGTCTTGGGCCCTCTGGGGAGGCAGGAGTGAGTAACGGCAGTGAGGGGAGCTGACTGTAAAAATAATAACCGTGGCACACTCCATGTGTGGAAGGAATTAAAAATCCAGCTGGGTTGGTGTAGCCGCTTTGGAAAACAGTTTGGTAGTTTATTGAAAAGTTATGTACATACTTATGATATAACCCAGTAATTTCACTCCTAGGTATCTATCCAAGAGACATGAAGACATACATCTACAAAAAGGTTTGAACATGGGTGTTCATAGCAACATCATTTGTAGCAGCCAAAAAGTAGAAATAACACAAACATGGATATACTGACAAATGGATAAACGAAATAGCGTACATCCCTACAATGGAGAATTGCTCAGCAATTAAAAAGGAACAAACTACTAATACACACAACAACATGGATAAAACCCCAAAACATTGTGCTAAGGGAAGGAAGCCAGGCAGGACAGACTACATGTTGTATTATTTCATTTCAATGAAATTTCTAGAAAAGGCCAAACTATGGCAGCAGAAAGCCATAGATGAGTGGTTGCCTGGATGGGGGTGGGAGTGAAGATTGACTGCAGTTTTGAGAGGTGATGGAAGCCTTCTAACATTGGGTTGTGATGATGGTCACACAACTGTAACCATTTACATTTCCTAAAAGTCATTGAACTGTAGATTTTAAAAAGTTATGTAAGTTATACCTTAAAGAAGCTGTTCTAAAAATCTAATTGAGTAAAGTATAATACAACTCACACAGCAATTAGCAACACCATAGACGTCTTTGGTTTTTAAAGTATTGCTTTTTTTTTTAACCTTGCCTTTGTATTCTCCTGGGTAGGTGACGCAATGCCTGTGTCCAGAAGCTTCACGACTACGTGTGGAATCACAAATGAATGAGTGTGCTGGCCTTCCTGCTTACGTGGTGCCAGGCACCGTTCTAAGCACACACATGTTATTATCTCTTTAATCCCCCAAGGTAAACCATTATGCTCCCCATTTTATAGTTGGAGAAATTGCAGACAGAGAAGTTGCTTAGCTTGTCCCAGGTCACAGGCTGGCCAGCCGTGGGCTGGAGCTGGCGCCCAGAACCCCTGTTCTGAGTTGCCCCCTATTCACCTGCACCATGTATCAAGGGCTTTGGCCCATTTTCTCATTTGCCCCTGACTCAGCCCTGTGGGGAGGCATCGTTGCTCCCCAAGGCTGCAGCCACAGCCTCCTTTCTCGCAGTAGGACCAGCGTTTCCAGCCGGGTAGAGGTAGCCCTATGGGAACATCCAGCCAGCAGTGTACACTCTGCTTCCAAAACCAAGCGGGGCGCCTCCTTCTCTGCTCCTCCTCCAGCATCCATGCATATGAGTTCGCCAGGGCTGCTGTCAAAGCACCATGAATGAGGCCAAAACAACAGACATTTATTTCCCCACAACTCTCAAGGCTGGAAGTCTAGACGGAGATGTCAGCTGGGTTGCTTTCTCCTGAGGCTCTCCCCTTGGCTTGCAGGCAGCTGTCTTCTCCCCTTATCTCCCTGTTTCTTTCCTCTGTGTGTCCGTGTCCTCATCTCCTCTTCTGAGAAGGACCCCAGTCATATTAGATTGTGGTCTGTTCTAACGGTTTAATTTAATTTAAGTACCTCTTTACGGGCCCTGTCTTCACAGTCACATTCTGAGGGACAGGGGGTTAAGAATTCCAAGTGTGAATTGGAGGGGATACAGTTCAGCCCATAGCACTGTGAGTGGAACAGTATCACTTCATGACCGCTGGGCCAGGAGTCTGAAAATAGAAGAAAGGAACCAGAGAAAGGCACTGCTGAGCTGCTCATGTGGACAGGGACACTTCTGTCTCCCAGTGCTTCGTCATTTCGGGATTCTTGAAATTAGGGAAACCCCAGGCTTTACCTGCTTGTTCTTCCTGGACCCTCCTGAGCCGGGAGTCCCTCTGGACAACTTATTCTGCCATACTCTCATCTCCATACTCTCTCAGTTAACTTTCCTCTCCTCTTCTGCCCCCAAAGTATTTCCATGCTCTCTGGAAGAAAACCCACACAAAACCTTTCATGGTTAATAAACCACTCCTATTGTAAAATGCTTCAGCAACTGTTCCTTTTCCATCCTTGCCCTAACAGAAGTTTGGCCACATCCTGAGGGAGATGCTTCCCAGTAGTCTTCTAGTGGGTCTGACCATTCTCCTACACCCCCTACTCTCTCTTCTACCTGCTGCCTTGAGCCTGTTACTCCTCCCTCTGCATAGCCAGCTACCTACCAGACATCTCCACTTGGCATCTCATCTTGATACAGCCAAACTTCACCATGTTCTTCAACTTAATGAATGACCCATCATCAGTCCAGTCAAATATGGAGCCCGTAGATGGGATCCTCACTCTGTTGTTCAGGCTGGAGTACAGCAGCATAATCATAGCTCATTGCAACCTCAAGCTCCTGGGCTCAAGAGATCCTCTCACTCAGCCTCCTGTAGCCCCATTCTTGATCCCTCTCTTCCCCTTACGTGTAATGAGTTGCCAGTCCCATTGGTTCTGCTCCCCCAGCTGTCTCCAGAATCTTCTCCCAGTCTCTATTCATCCCTGTAATCATTGCACTGATTCAGGGCCCCATTGCCTTTCTCCCAGAGAGCTAGAAGAGTTCAGTATTTGCTCTCCCCTGCCTCCCCCCTTTTCTCACAATCTATTCCGCACACTGGAGCCAAGAATTTCTAAAATGCAAATCTGATGTGTCATTTCTCTGCTTAAAACATTTTAATGACTTCCCATTGCCCAAAACTTTACCATGGATTATAAGGTCATTCATAATGGAACAGGGGATGAAATAAAATCTCCTGGGTAAGTATTTACATTTCTTCTCCCCTGTGAGCCCGCCCACTGTCCTCCACACCAGGCATGCCCTCTAATGAAGGAGGCTACCATGATCTGAGCTTTAATTCCTTGCTCAGGGCAGTGAGTCAGCTGCACGGCTGGAAGAAGCCCAGAACACCTAGATTGATTTGCTTCAACATGAGCAAAAGCAAGCTGCTAAAGAATTCTCAGACCTGGCTCCCCGTCCCCCAAAGTGAAGCTGGGTTTGGACCTCTAGCAACCTAGTAAGTGCAGAAGCCTTGCCACAGGGAGCCGCTGGTCCAGAGGCAGTGCCCAGAAAGAGGCAGCAATGTTCCAATGGAGCCTATTACCACATGTATCAAAAATGAATCAAAGCCACTGCCTGGAGAGCTTGCATAATTATTTCAGATGTGAAAGAAGGCATGTGTCTGGAGCTTAAAGTTTTAAAATATATATTTCCTTGAAAAGTATATCTATATACTCATTATCATACTCATCTCTTGGAAATAATAAAAATAGATAAAATTTCTCAAGTATTTATTATATGATGTGTATTTTACACACCCTCTCTTTAACCTTCTTACCCTTATCATGTCCATTTTGCTGGTAGAGAAATTGTGACTTCAAGAGATTCAGCACTTATTACTGAATCTGAATCTCCTGAAGTGCACATAGCTAGTGAGTGGCAGAGCCAGGAAACAAACCTGGACTTTTTTGGTACCGAAGCCCAGGCAGGTGATTGTTATGCTAGAGCATCCAACAGCTCCGTTGAGACAAGGTGGATGTCTCAGATCAGGTCAGATGCCCCGGAAGCAGAGCCTGAGTTGGGGGATTCGGGTTGACATGATCTATAGGGAGGGTGCCCTTTAAGAGACACCTGTAAGGGAGGGAGGAAGAAGGAAAGGGGAGGGAAAGGAGGAAAGCAAGAAGGTGACCTCAGGTAAAGTCTAGCCTTGGCTTAATCCATGGAGTGGGTGTGTGGTGGTGGGGGGGGTGTTTGGTACAAAAAAATGTGCCATAGAATTATACCACCTGGAGGCAAGGGAAATGCGCTTTTATACTCCCTATATCAGCCAGCACTCATGTAGATGAAGGATGAGTACACCAGGAGGTAAAAAGAATCTAGCAAATTCTACTGCTCCAAAAATACACGAAAAATTAAGCAAGCAAGCAGTGAAGTTTCTCAAAATCTCTAAATCTAAGTTGGCATAAAAAATGTCATCCTTTTCCTGCCCATTAGAATACATCTGAAATCTCTTAGTCTTCCCTAAAGCATGAGGCCATAATCACAAAACAGTGGCCAATGGCAGGCAGAAGTCTACGATGGCCCAGGATCCCTGCCCACGACGTTCATGCCCCGAGTCTCCCTACACACGGTGGGTGCTGGCAGGACCACACTTCATCTCATCAATAGAATATGGCAGAGTTGATGAAATAGGGACTGTTACTTCTGTGATTGGGTTACATTATTTCAGACTCTATCTTATTCTGTGGCTTCTCTCCTCCTCTTTCCAATCTTTGAATACTAAATTCCTAAGGTTTGGGTCAAGGTTCTTCTCTTTTTAAAAATGATATTTTCTTGGGCTTTTCTTTAATTTCTATTCCATCTATTTTTCTCTTCCCAGGTGATTTTAAATGTTCTTATGGATTTAAATACCATTTTTATGCTGAAACACACCAGATTTATACCTCTAGGCAGGACCACTCCTCTGAAATCTAAACTCACATATCCATCGTTGATATTTCTAGTTGAATGTCACACAGTCATTTAAATTTAACATGTATAAAACAGAACTCTTATTTCCTCCAAGAGGTCACACCCCCAAATGGATCTCCTTGTGTTTTAATTTAGAGCAGCACCATGAAGCCAGTGCTCATGTCAGAAACCAAAGAAAAGAAAAGAAAGAAAGAAGGAATGAAGGGAGGGAGGGAGGGAGGAGAGAAAGGAAGAAAGAAGGAAGGAAGGAAAGAAAGAAGAGAGAGAGGGAGAAAGAAAGAAGAGAAAGAAAGAAAGAAAAAGAAAGAGAAAGAAAGAAAGAAAGAGGAAGGAGGGAGGAAGGAAGGAAGGAAAAAAGAGAGAGAAAGAGAGGGAGGGAGGGAGAGATGGAGGGAAGGAGGGAGGGACGGACTCTATCTCAGCAGACTGGAAAGAGATTCTCCTGCTGGCCTTGAAGAAGTACCAGCCATGTTGTGGGAGACCTCTGGAGAGGGCCACATGGCAGAGAACTTCCAGTGCCCTCTTGGAGCTCCTGAGAGCAGCCCCTGCTGGTAGCCAGCAGTAAAACAGAAACTTCAACTTCAGCCCTATGGGCACAAGATCAAATCTCAACATTGGGAGAGAGCTTGGAAGCAGACTCTTCCCCAGTCAAGGACCCAGATGAGAACACAGCCCAGTCAGCACCCAAACTGTAGGCTTGTTAAACCCTGAGCAGTGGACTCAGCTAAGCCATGGCCAGACTGCTGACCCATGGAGACTGTGAGATGCTTTAAACTGCTAAACTTGCTCAGTTTGATAGGCAGCAATAGAACACTAATATAGGGTGATGTTGAGTAATGGACTGAATTTGTGATTCCTGTGATAATTAACATTTATATAAGCTTAAATATACTCCAGAAATACAAGGACTATTATTATACCTGTAGGAAAAGGAATTAGAAAACTCTCATGGAGTGTAGCATAATGAATTCACTCAACAACACGTAATTAAATGCAGCAAACTTCATTCTGGGACTCTTTACAAGACTCGATACATATCATTTTAAACAAACATCACCACACAACAAATCATAATTTATCAAGCTACAAAGACACTTTGAGTCTCTAATTTGTTCATAAAATCTCACATTTTACATCTCAAATAATTGCTCTAAATTATTAGGATATAATTATAATTACTCTATATTTTAGTAATAGAAAGTTACCCATTTTGTTTTCTTTTAAAGAAAGACGTTTTGTATTCCTTTATGGTTATTCAGGTGTGGCCACAAAAGAGACAAAGGAGACAAAAAAAAACCCTGTGAATATAATCTGCACAGGCTCAAGAGACAGGAGGCACAGCACGCCACATAAGGCCACATGGGAAAGGCACCAGGATGTTCTGAGGCAGAAGACATGAGCTTTAGGCCACTGTCTTTATTGAGGTTTCTAAAGGAAAACAGGGTAGGACAGGGCTGCTAGAACAGTTTAGTGTGTGGTTTCGTTTAGGATTGGCTGGTCTAACAATTGTAGCAGGCTTTGCACTATCAGGTCTCTAGTTGCCTGGTACCTGGTCCTAGGATGATTAAGGCAGAGGAATATTGACTCCAGGGGTATTGGGGGGTATAGATAGGTAGACTCAGCAAGGGTTAGGTGCATATCAAAGGCACACTCCTGGCTGGGCCTCTTAGTATCTTTAAGAATTGGCTACCCAAGGAGGGGCAGTCTCACCCAGCCAGAGAAGTTTTTATATACAGAAAATTTTAAAATATTTACAATACAAGAGAAATAGCGTTTAAATGTCAGGGTTAGAATAACAAAAGCAAACTAGCTATATTTGCAATGACTTCGTTGTACCTCTCACCTTAAAAATCCATAAAGAAACCGGGCGCGGTAGTGGCTCATGCCTGTAATCCCGGCACTTTGGGAGGCTGAAGCAGGCAGATCATGAGGTCAAGAGATTGAGACTATCCTGGCCAACATGGTGAAACCCTTTCTCTACTAAAAATACAAAAATTAGCTTGGCGTGGTGGCGCGTGCCTGTAATCCCAGCTACTCAGGAGGCTGAGGCAGGAGAATCGCTTGAACCTGGGAGGCGGAGGTTGCAGTGAGCTGAGATCGCACCACTGCACTCCAGCCTGGTGACAGAGTAAAACTCCATATAAAATAATAATAACAATAATCCATAAAGATAGTCAAATATAAAGAGAAAGAACCAGAAGTCAATTTTCAGGTAAAATTACTGCCATGGTATAAACTCCACAGACGGGTTGAGAAACACATGTTCCATCTTCTGAACTGGAAAAAAAATCTAATTCTTTACAATTTTCTCCTGCCATTTTTTTAAAACCATAAAAACAAACAAGAAGCCCAAACAGCCAGATGGCCACCTGTCAGTCAGCTCTGCAGACGATTTCTTCTGAATTAGGAAGGCCCAGCGCCCATCACTCTCCCCAGTCCTCCCCACATTGGCTACTCTCCACAAGTAGTTCACAGGCTGTAATCTCTGCAGGCCACAGGGTGGGCAGGACAGGGGAATGCACCACGGTGGCTGCTTTTGGGGTGTCTCTAACAACAAGCAGAGATAGCATAAAGCCAGGAGCCCTGAGTGCAGAGGAATCCCAGCCTGACACTCACCCCTCTAGGCAAACGCTCACACCCTTCATTGAGCTCACTACCAGTTTAGTCAGGACAAATGAAATGGCTGTTGGTTCAGGACAGGAGTCATCACCCGTCTTGCACTAGCAGAACAAGAATCAACCTTTGCTGATGCTCCAGACCCGCCATGTGCAGATCTTCACACCACCCTTG
Organism: Ateles fusciceps; assembly: GCA_036589455.1. Lineage (NCBI taxonomy): Eukaryota > Metazoa > Chordata > Mammalia > Primates > Atelidae > Ateles > Ateles fusciceps. The sequence goes on from JAZHEH010001810.1 coordinate 4,061,743, forward strand.
GAAAGAACATCCTGTATTACCCCTGTTAAATTGAGTTTAGCTTAAAGCTGCCTCCATAGATATCTTAAGTTCAGTTTAAGGATTTCTCTGTACATAGTGGCCTGTAACCTAATTGGACATGCAAACAGGCTGTAACCTACTCCTGTGCCAATCACAGAATTTCAGCCAATCACAGACTGCCAACTGTTCACGCTGTGTTCCAATAAGGCAATGTGGAGCTATAAGCAATCTGGGCTGTATTCTGTCCCTCTCTTCTGTTTTCCTTAAGTCACTGGCCATTTTCTGCCCATAAATGTTAACCAATCCTGTGGCAGCCCCAGAGTGACTCAGAAATTATTTTAGTTCCGGGGGGTGTCCATTCATCAGTTGTTCTTTGCTCAATCAAACTCTGTCAAATTTAATTTGTCTTAAGTTTTTTTTTCTTTCTTTCTTTTTTAAACACTCCATTCTGTAGATCTCAGAGCTAGCAAGTGGCTGAGTCAGGTCTGAACCCAGGGTCTGGGTTTTTAACCACTGGGCCGTATGGATTCCCAGACTTGGAGGTGCCTAAAAATTCTTGTAAACTGGCCATATCTCTCTCCATTTATATCCATTTCCCAATTATATATATACACACACGTATATCTATATCTGTCTTTATGTTTAGATCTGAGAGCTGGAAGCTGCCAGACTCTAAAAGGAGAGGGGCAAAATCTGTTCCAGCTGTCCTGGGTGTTGACAAGCACTCAGCCTAGGTAGAATTCTCTTTATTCTTCATTTCTGAATGAACAGGAACAAAGAAAAGAAGAAGAAAAAGAAGAAAAGAAAAGAAAAAAAGAAAGAAAGAAACCTACTCCTGGGCCCTGGTAGTTTCTGCCTCAAAATGGTATGCAAATGATGATGCAAGTAATTAGCATTGGTAATTAGGAAATGTGTTAGAGACACTGATGACCTCTCCCACAGATGCCGTTTGCATCCTGAGCAGCAGAAAGATTTGTTTGCAAATTACTTCCCACCAAATCTATTACAGTTTCATTTCTGGCCTATTTATTTATTTATGCTGCACACAACATTCAGGAATCAATTCATTGCTGTCTGGAGATGACTTTCACTGATGAGGACAGCGTTATTTCCCCTTCACTCTTAATACTGTCATTAGCATGAATCCTGTAGTCTCACTAGCTCCCCAGGAGGTGCTGTTTTGACTCCTCATTGAGTGATTTGCAAATTTAACCTTTGCGATCTAAGATCTCACCAGGTCTTCCCAGGAGGGACCTGAGTGTCTCCCTAGGAGACTCTGAAACTGACATGTCCCTGGACACCATTCCTACAGCCATCACGCTAACAGCTCAGGATTTTTCTTTCCTTGATTCTAAGCCTGGCTTCTTCAAACTCATGCCCTAGACTCCTAGTTCCAGGCCTACGCAGAATATGCCCACCTAGAGTAGTGGAAAGAGAATACATTGTTGATTCAGAAGCCAATCAAGTTATTTGATACAAGGCATGTCCTCCCCCGAACCCGTTTTTCAAAATCCTTAAAAACATTTGCCTAGTCTATATCACAACCGTCTTAGTAAATGCCGTCTCCCAATTTCACATAAATACAACTCCTTCTAAAAGAGTTTACCTGCATTGTTTTTATTATACTATTTCTTTTAAATGAAATCAAGGCACATTTCTTGCTAGTCATGACCCACGTTCGTAAGATGTTTACGGCTGAGGAAGCAGGTTAATAATACCTGCAAGGACACATTCCTCTGACAGCAGAATGTTTGGCTGGCCCAATAGTTATGCACTAAATGTATTTACGCAGCAAATGCCAAGGATTGTTTCCTTTAAATCAGCAAAGTAATAAATGCTGTCAGCCCACCTGCACGTAGATAGAGCTTAGCTTTTTCATAGATCAGACCCCAATGTAAGTAAACCTTAAAGAGGAAGCTTTCCTCCTCTTGTCTTCTGAGGACGCCCTACTCTGAGTAGCTTTCAAGAAACTCTCTCTTCTCACTGCACTCTGACTCACCTTGAATTCTTTCCTGCGTGAGATCCAAGAGCTCTCTCTTGGGGTCTAGATGGGACCCCTTTTTCTGGCAACAGGTGCTGCTAGGATATCAAATGTCTTCCCTCCTTACTAATCACACTTAATTTCCAAAAAGTAGCTCTTTAAGACTGGAAAAGTTAGTTTTGATACCTAACGACCGTTATTTTATATAACCCTACTCATATTTAAAGCCTTTTAAAAATAATAATAATATCTTTATTATTATTCATTTTTCTTCCTCCTCCTAACTAAATGAAAAAGGGCTGTTTTCATTCCAGTTTCTCGGTTAATATTTGTTTAACAGATAACTAAGTTCTTTCATAAAAGTCCAGACTTTCAAATAAAAATATGAAATTCATTTAGTTCAAATTACTCTTTTGGACCAGGCGCGGTGGCTCATGCCTGAAACCCCAGCACTTTGGGAGGCTGAGAAGGGCAGATCACTTGGGATCAGGAGTACAAGACCAGCCTGGCCAATATGGTGAAACCCCGTCTCTACTAAAAATACAAAACTTAGCTGAGAGTGGTGGTGCGTGCCTGTAGTCCCCGCTACTCAGGAGGCTGAGGCAGGAGAATCTCCTGAACCTGGAAAGCGGAGGTCACAGTGAGCCGAGATTACACCATTGCACTCCAGCCTGGGCATCGCAGCAAGACTCTGTCTCCAAAACACAAAAAAACATATTTTTTTGTAGACCTTTGAATTTATCAGATTTGGCTACAGAAATCTGTGTCTTCCAATTAGGAAACCAAAAAAATAAAATCAGGGGTAGGGTTCAGAGGGGTGCTTTAAAATGTTTCCTTCTTCTTTTCTGGTAAAAGTAGGAAAAGTCCCAGGTTCTCTTTGTTTATTGTTATTATCATTATTTTAGTAGTCTGATACAATCCACCAAATTGTACCAAGAGTGATTCTGTATGATGAGGAATGGACAATACATCGTCTGCCCCATCACATGGGCTCCCTCTCAATGCAGGATGAGCTTTCAGGGGCTACAGTCCCAATCATTTTCCTATCTTCTGACTACCTGGCTTATTACCACGTCCTTTCTCCAGAGATTCCCTATCTGATTCTAGAATATCTTTGCTTTATTATTATGTGGTGATGTGTTTGTAATATTCAAAATACTGTGCATCCAGGAGATGGTCTCTGAGCGATGTCTGCAATCAGAGCTGTGAATTTTGATCTTTTGGTTGCAGACAGATATTCATGCATATGTGTTCAGCGCCACAAATTGATAGGGGTGTATCTATGTATCTTTTACTTCGTTATATTGGCTCAGTGAGTTACTCAAATCATTCCTTATAAAGTACTTATGCTTTCAGCATTTGATATTAATTTTACAGAAAGTAATTCATATCCCCAGACCAGCCTGGGCAACATGGTAAAAACCCGTCTCTACTGAAGTATGAAAAATTAGCCAGGTGTGGTGGTGCAAGCCTGTAGTCTCAGCTACTTGGGAGGCTGAAGTGGAAGGGTGCTTGGGCTCAGAAGGTGGAGGTTGCAGTGAGCCAAGATTGCACCACTGCACTCCAGCCTGGGCAACAGAGTGAGACTTCTGTCTCCAAAAAGAAAAAAGAAAAAAGCAAATTTAGTATTAGGTACTTTTCAACTTTTAAATATTAGCCAAAAAGTTGAGATGAAAGCAGAAGGCCAGCACTTGCTTTATTGGGCACCCTCTGTTGAGGGCTGTGCATTTGGACAGTGAGCCAGGGGCCGGGCTCACAGTGCTTAGCATCCACCTCTCCGATGGCTCTGTCCATTGTAGGTCAGGCTGTCTCTTACACAATCACCTATCCGTTTATTTGCAGAAAGGGGTAGAATGAGGGAGGACGAGGAGAAAGAGAGGGATAAATTAAGGATACCTCAGAATTACCCTACAGAAAAAATCTTACTCAACTCCAGAAGATCCAAAGCCAGATTAACCTCCTTTAAAGTGCAAGAGGAGAGGGGCAGACTCATCTCCCAGAAGGGCTGTGGAATCAGCATTGACTTCTGCCCAAAGCAGCAGTACTAAATGCTGGAAGTTTAATGAGTGGCTAAGCTGTTGAGGTCCAGACCCCTTACCTGGTTCACATAAGGCAATTCGAAAACATGTTCTAGATCACACCATAACTTGGTTGACATGAGGGCCTCTTTCTGGCACGCATGAGTATGCTATGGATATTATTGAAAGTCCCTAAAACTAGCCAAGCGATAGCGTTGAATTAGTAGAAGACAGTACTTCCTAGATAAACATAGCAGTCTCTGGATGGTCTAAAGTTAAAATAATGAAAAATAATGGCAGCTCTCACTTATAAACCCCTTTCCTAATTCTGGATATTGAACTAAGTGCTTTGCTGATATTAACCTAAATTATCCTCAGAACAATTCTATTAGGAGGGGGTTTACACTCCAGGTTACGAAGGAAGCAACTGTGACCCACAAACCCTAAGCAATTCCCCTGAGGCCATGCAGACACTAAGGACCAGAGAAGATGCCAGCCCAGGACACCAGACTGCTATGTCCATGCTCCTAAGGAACGTGGGGTCCAGCAAGGTGAATCCTCAGAAAGGTCCTGTTTCCTGTGCGGGGCACAGACAAGCTCCATCATCTGTGAGAAAGAGAACCAAGGGCACTGCTCATTTTGAAGAAAGCCAAATTCTTCCATTTGAAGAGCATTTCTTTATTCTGATACTGTCCTTTCTAACCTTTTCTTTCTGTTAGAATGTCCTTTCTTTGGTAAATTGGTGGTGCTAAGAGAAGGTAGTTTGTTTATCTTAACATCATTTTTAAAGCAAAACTTTGTCAACGTATATGGCCTCCAAAATATATATCTGTACAAATTATTGTGAGCCACATTATCCTAGGGTCTGGGAGTGACCCATCTAGCATCTGTGTCCCTCATATGTGTTGGCAAAGGAAGAGTGGTGACAAGGACCCAGCACTGGGTGAGGGGGGAGAAGAAGATGCCCTTCTGTGTTCTGGCCACAGGGCGGTTCTCACCTGGTCTTTCCCCATTACTGCCTGGTCAGGTAGTGAGGCTTATGATTCACATCCCCATTCTTGGGACTTGGTGCCCAGGTTCCTACTCTCTGCCCAAAGGCAACTGTAAGGAAGTGGCCACACCTGTTAGACAGCAGGAGTCCCCAGATGTGTCAGCGGAGGCCATACTGAGGGAAGCTAAGTGCTGAGCTGTCCCTCTGTCCCTATTGCCCTCTTGGGACAACCTGAAGGTCCTTCTCTCTTTGGGGCTGAGAGGATTCTGCCTTCCTCTCCCCTCTTTCCAGCAGCCTCCCCTTTTTGCTCACTCTCTAGTCTTTGACAGTGGAAAATGGCTTCTGCAAGAATCTTTTCACTTTACGCATAGGTGTCTTCCTTCAGAGGTTTCTTTTAGTCTTTGTCTCAAGTTTGGGACTGGGGTGCCCTGAGGGAGCTGGGAGAGAGCAGAAGAGGATAGCTATGCCACCTATCACCCACCACAATCTGAATGCACATCCATAGTTAATTGGATCATAAGAATAATTGCTCTTGAGCACTGACCCATTATGGGGTGAAGGGCTGGAGAGAAGTCACTGAGTCCCAACAAATCTTTGAGGGAATTTTTATTATTCTGCTTTTATAGAATGAGAAGACTGAGATATCGTGAGTCTGAGTAAGTTTTTCCAAAGTGTCCCAGCTGTTGAATCAGGATCTGTCTAACTCCAGCTCTGCCTAACTCCAAAGCCAGTGGGTCTCATTCCAAGTGCACCACTGCCATTACCTGTGAGCTACCCCTCCTCCTTCCGCTGGAGATAGGTCCTTTATGCACAACCAGGTGCAGCTCTTCAAGGGTCTCTGAGCAAGACCAGCTCTACCCCCGTTACCACAGAGCTCCTCCACAGAGAGGATTTCCATGGTGAGAAAAATCATAGACCCTGTGCAGAATTCCAGATGCTTCGATGGGCAAGAAGTATCCAAAGGAAAAAGACCTCCCTTGGCTTCCATTCATCTGCAACCATGAACCTGGCCTTAAAAAAGCCTTGCCATATGTCACCAAAGAGTCACAGACTTTGGGATTTCTTGCTATCAGAATAGACAACACATACTCCCTCTGTCCACCTGCCTTCAAGCCCCTCCGTGGAGAGCTTAATTTTTACCTGAGACTTGAAAACAGTTTTCTGCTCATGTCACCTGTGATGGCTTCCATAGGAACTGCCAAGGGCCTTCAGGTAGGCATAGAATAAACTCGAAAGACCAAGCCTCCCATCCAGGCAGTCCAAAAGTATCACCTGGATCCTGGGAGCCTGCATATTAGAGCAAGGCTCAGACTCCACTTTTCTAGCCATGGGTCTATGGGGATTAAATCCAGAGCACAGATCCCACATCTGCACCTCAGAACACATGGAGATGGGGTATTTGGGCCATGGGTAACAATTAAATCAGAACATAGACAACAATTCAAGGCCAATTGTAAGATGTCAAAGAACTTTGAATTTCAGATTTTCAATAGGTTGAATACGGTTATCAAGGATGCAGCATTTTAACATTTCATCATGCCTACAATTAGGTCAATAAGAAATCAGTTATGTACAAAATGATACAAGGAGTTTCTATCTGAAAAAACAGCTGTAAACATTTTCAGTAAATTAGAAATGAAATGCCTGAAATATAACTGGAATAATAGTAACTTTGGACTAGAGCTCTTTAAAATAAAATTGTAGTTATAAAATTATCTACTCACTCAAAATAAGTTTTACAAATAGGATAAAATATACCTGAAAATTTGAGTTGAAAAATATGTATTTCTTGTAAACCTGTGATTGCCATTAATAAATTTTTGTTTTCTTGAACAAAGGAAAAAAAGCCCTTTTGTGAATTATTAGAAATTGACCAAAGGTTAAAGGAGAAGAAAGAGCTCTAAAGATGAGTTCAATTTGATTTCTATAAAAACATCCAAAGTTCTGTAATCAATCATTAGCATCTCTATTATTTACTACTGCTGTGTAGCAAATCACCACAAAACACAGTGGCTTAAAGAAACCACAAACATTTTTTTAATCTCTCATGGATTTTGTGGGTCAAAAATTCAAGAACAGCTTGGTTATGTGATTCTGGCTCTGAGTTTCTCATGAAGCTGCGTCACATTTCAACTGGGGCTGCCATCATCTGAAGGCTAAATGGGGGCTGGAGAATCCACTTCCAAGATGCCTCACTCATATGCCTGGCAGGCCAGTTTTGGCAAGTCCTCTTCTCTCCATGTGGACCTCACCATGGGATTATTTGAGTGTTTTGATGCTAGCCTTCCCCAGGGCAAGTGGCCCCAGAGAGCAAAGTGAAACCTGAAATACCTCTAATGGCCCAGCTCCAGAGTGCGCACATTGTCGCTTCTGTCATAGTCTATGAGGCACAAAAGACCAGCACTGATTCAGTGTGTGTGGGGGATACAGAAGGGTATGAATAAGAGATGAGAATGATTAAGAGCTATCTTGGAGGCTGGTTATTACAGAATAGTATGGACTAAGATATCATGGGTGAGATCATCATTAAGCATATAAGAGAACACACAATAATATATCTTTTAGTGCAATGAATTAACAGCAACCAATCTAGTAGTTTATATTTTCCATGGATATCTTAATAAAGGCAATGTTGCTATTTTTTCCTTAATAAATAGGTAACCAAAGTAAACAATGATAAAAGCATTTTTACCAATGATAAAAGTATTTCTACAAAAAAACAAAATTGATTTTGATAAAATGTGGCCTGGCCTGTGATAGCACAGGCAAAAGACCAGCCTGTGCAAATACAAATGAGTCTTAACAAACTTTCTGAAATAAATGCCAATCACTGTATGTGTATGCTCACCGTGTGTGTGTGTGTGTGTGTGTGTGTGCATGTGTGTATACATAAATATATGTACATACACCTATTATATATTTGTATATTTTATGCATATAGTTTGAGGTTTTTGAAGATTTGAATTATTTACAAAATGATATCACCATTGTTGTATTACTTAGAATTAGTTTCTGTTGCATATAACAAAAAAAATAGGCTGGGCGTGGTGGCTTACACGTGTAATCCCAGCACTTTGGGAGGCCGAGCCAGGTGGATCAGCTGAGGTCAGGAGTTCAAGACCAGCCTGACCAACATGGTGAAACCCAGTCTCTACTAAAAATACAAAAAAAAAAAAAAGAAAAAATAGCTGGGAGTGGTAGTGGGTGCCTGTAATCCCAGCTGCTCAGGAGGCTGAGGCAGGAAAATCGCTTGAATCCAGGAGATGGAGGTTGCAGTGAGCCGAGATTACACCATTGCACATATGGGCTGGACAGAAGTCATTGAGTCCCAACAACTCTTTGAGGGAAGTTTTGCTATTCTACTTTTATAGAATGAGAAGACACATAAAATACAGTGGCTAAAACAAAACAGAAGATTTTCTCTCTTCCTTGAGAAGGCAAGAGGTCAGCACAAGGTTGGCAGCTCCATAGCCATCAAGGACCCAAGCTCTTTCTGTCTTTCTACACTTCTAATGTATAGTTTCCATTCTCATGTTTGTTTCATAGTCTAAGCTGGCTGCTGCAGCTCCATCAATCTGAATTCTAGGCTATGAGGAAGAAGGAGAAAGAGGAGAAGCCAAAAGAGGGACACAGCTCCCAGTGGGGCCAGTTAACGTTAAGGAGCTTCTCAGGAGGCACACAGGATTCTTCTGTTTATGTTGAATTAACCAGGATTTAATCATATAGTCATACTCGCATGCAAGGAGAGCTGAGAAATATAGTCTTTATTCCAACCTGCTAACATTAGGGTTATTTCTCTGGTTCTCTAAAAAAGACAGGAAAATGGATCTTGTGCAGGAAAATAGCAATCTCTCCCAAATTGTGAATTTTTGTAAGACATGATTTACATTGCAGTAGGTATTGACTAGATTGTTAAGTATTTGAAATACTGGAAGTTTATGAAATAAATGTATTAAACAATTCTCGAATGATACAAGTTTATAGACATTAGTCTAAATTTAAATTATCATATTTTTACCAAGTGGGTATTATACACTTTAAAAAATATGCTTCAAAGTGAAATGAGGGATTTTCTTTTTCAAAGGAAACAAAAATGCTGTCATTATAATTTCAGAGATATGATGAAAGTTTCAAAGAAGCTTGGAAGGCATAAAGGGATTATGCCAAAATTAATTTCTGAGGGCTTTTGAAGCCAAAATAACCTTCCCTATTGAGGAGCTGAAATGTTCAAAAGGAAGATATGGGGACAAGAATGACTTTATCTTAAATGCTAATCTGCATGTAACTTCTAACTAACCTCAAGTCAGAGAATGCCTCCAAAATGTTGTTGATGAATTACTCTTTATGTAGGAACACCTATTCACTGTAAGTTTTCTTCCAAACAACCTTGATGTTGTTGCAGAAATCATAGGCTGTGACACTCATGGTTACCTACACATTCCTTCCAGAGTATGTATCCTTTTTTCTCCAAGCATAATCCGTGGGTCTGGGGGGTTACGATGTGGTGATCCACCTGTCTTGTGGCCACCCAAGACCACACTTCATACCGAATCATCCCATACCGAATCATCCCATACTGACAAACTGGGTTTGTCTACTTTTCCTTTGGTCTCTTGGCTCCTTCACCATTTTGGCGGGGGGGGGGGGTTGCTTTGCATATATGGCTCTTTTACAAAACAGAATTGTTCTATAGGAATGATGATCGCAGTGATGTGGTCAATGTGTTAAGAGAACTGCATAAAATCAGTGTACAGCACCAACATTTGCGTATATAAAACAAATTTTTAATTTTTATGGTAACTTACAGCAAAAGAAAAAAATTAGAGCCGTATTTAATGAAAGGAGCCATTATATGTAATATAAAAATTAAATACGCATGAGAATTCTACAGATTCATTGCAAAACCTCATCCTAGTCGTTCAATATACTTGAAGCTCTCAAATTATTTTTCTGTTGCTATCCAGCTAGGTAACCTTGGCTGTTTGTTGAATGGTCTTCAAAAGGCAAGTTACTGGGTTGTCAGCACTATTAGATTTGGGGCTGACCTAACCAACCACTAGGGTGAGGGTAAGGGGCTCATTTCCAATTCTTACTTACCTAAAAATATACTTACATAGCTCAAGGGGAAAAACAGACTCGAGGCCCAGTGGCCTGAGACAGATTCCTATCAAGCAGAAACTGTGACCAAATTCATGGAGCCTGAAGGACTCGCTGTTGGTGTACAAAATTTGACTGCTAAAATTGTGAAAGCGTAATGGTTTATTAACTTAATCACCCTATGAGAATTTTACACTTCAATTGCTGTGTTAAAGTCAGAAATGTAAGATGTAATTCCAAGGTTTTTTCCTGTGTTTATAATTGAGTCTCTTTCCTTCTTTCTGCGATGTTGAATTTTAAATATTAAAAGGTTATTTTATGACAATATTCTATTTTATTCAAAACAAATAAATGGACATTTCTGCTTCTGGCCAAGATGGGGTAATAGGGACCTTCCTGTCTTAACCTACTAGAGAATGGTAAAAATAATGTTTTCTAGAAAGTGGGCAATTTAAAAAGTTCAGGTGCCTGTAGAGAAGGTAAGCAAATAATTCCCTACGGTTTCTCAGCTCACTGTCTGGAAGACGTTTTCAAGATTCACCATAGGGAGGAAAATCCAAATAGAGCCTGGTGGTCTCCCCCGAGTTGAGAGAAAAGAAATTGAAGTCTGGTCGAGGTGGGAAGAACTTTCATGGCAGAATACTGGAGAGCACAGAGCTACAAAGAGAGAGTGAGAGTTCTGGAGATTGCCAGAAAAAAGCCGTCAAATCTTTGGCTGACAGTTCATCTATGACTATTCATAGAGGGAGAGGCAATTATCTGAGTCTGGCAAAAAAATCTCCAGAAAGTAGAATGTAGAACAATTCTCTGAGCTCACTCAGAGCTGGAAATAGTTTGTGTTTCCACCATTCAGAAAGACTTTGTGATACATGACGCATGGGTAAAACCCTCAGAGAATTGCTTTCCTCATGGGGATAGAAACAAGACCTAGATCAAAAGTTGCACTGAACAAGTCCTAAGAAAGCTTAAAAGCAAGCCTCAAAAATATCTGCTTCCAAGTAACTCAACTAAGTGATAAAACAAAATTAAACACCAGTAAGGAATTCAAAATAATCTAGCACTTGAGAACAAAAAATTTACAATGTTCTGTATCCAACAAAAGTCAGCATACAAAGAAGCGTGAAAAAAATTTACTTATTAGCCACTGAGCCAGGAATGACAGGCATGATGAAACTAGCAGAAGGAAAAAAACAGTTTTCTAGATGATAAAAACCATTATAAATAGCCCTCATATGTTAATGAAGGTATAAGAAAACGTAAGTATGGTGAGGTGAAAGATGTAACATATGAAAAGACTCAAGAACTTCTGGAGATGAAAAGTAAGATATCTGAAATACAAAATGAGATTAACAGCAAATTAGACACTGCAGAAGAAAATATCCATGAACGGGAATACAAAGCAATAAAAAACTATTCAAAATAAACAGAACAATGATAGGAGGAAATAAGAGTTTCCATGCCTATGTATACTGTTAAATGTTTTAACACACAAGTATGGAGTTCTAGGAGAGGAAAGGTGGAGACAGAAAAAACATCTGAAGAAGTCGTGGCCACACTGGATGTTTTACAAATCCTTATGAAAACTGTAAGCCTCAGATCCAAGAAGGTCAAGTAAAATAAACTTTCAAACCATTTCAAGGCTCATCATAACCAGATTTCTAAAACCTGGTGACCAAAAACAGAACACTAAAACTTGATCTTAAAAATGACACTTTAAACAGAGGAAACTAAGACAAGAGAGACAGGAAACATCTTATAAAACGTTATGCACATCAGAATGCAGTAAAGCCATGTTTTTAAAGTGCTGAAAGAAAGAAAAAACTATCAACCTAGAATTCTTCACTCAGTGAAAAAAATTATACTGGAAATCCCTGAGAAACCATTAAAAAGATAACATGAAGAAGAATAGCTACCATAAAAAGTGCTCAAACCAAAAGATGTCAGTTAATAAAGAAAAATTACAAGGGAAATAGGAAATAAATATAAAATAAATCTCAGCATGGTCAATTTAAACCCAACTCTCTATTAATGATTACATTTAATGTAAATGGCTTGTGATCAACCTCACTGTGATGGCCTAATGATATGTTGACTTCTGTGGGCTACAGTTCACAGTATCTTAATCAAACGTGAATCTAGATGCTGCTGTGAAATTATTTTGTAGACGTGATTAAAGTCCATCATCAGTTGACTTTAGGCAAATGAAATTATCCTAGATAATCTGAACCTTGTTCAATCCGTTGAAATGCCTAAGAGCAGAGCTGAAGCCTCTCTGATGAAGAAGAAAGCCTGCCTGTTGGCAGAGCGTCCGCCAAGCCTCAGTTCCAGTTCACCCTTCCCAGTAACCTGCCCTATGATTTCCAACTTGCCTAGCCAGTTACCACAATCACATAAGCCAATTTCTTATGGTAAATCTCTTACTATGTATCTTCTCCTGGTTTTGCTTTTCTGGTTGAAACCCAACTTACATATCAATCAATTAAAAGGCTTTTTTGAATTGATAAAGCAATACAATTCAACAGCATGTTGTTTAAGAGAAATGCATTTTAAATATAAAGGCACAGACAGTTTGAAAGTAGCATGAGTAGCATGATAGAAATACACATACACACGCGTGGTATATATATCATATATGGATATAATGATATATCATATATGTATATAATACAAATTCTGATAAAAAATCCTGGAATGCTTATATTAATATAGACAAAGAATTTTAGAACCAGCAATATTAAAAGGGATAAAGAGGGGGCATTCTGTAATGACAAATGAGTTAATTCATTAAAAAGACATAATAATCTACATGCATATGTGTCTAGTAGCAGCCGCAAAATACATAAACCAAACAATGATAGAAATGAAAAGAAATTGGCAAATTCGTAATTACAGTCTGGGATTTCAGTAATAATCCCTCAGTAAGCTATAGAGCAAACAGACAAAAATCATTAAAGATATGGAAAACTTGAACAAGAGACAAAGATGGGCATTGAAATGCTTTTTATGACTTATCCTTAGTCACACACAGGCACCTCTGCCATATTCTACAGGGCACATAGGGCCAACTCTGATTCAGTGTAGAGGGCCCTTCACAAGGGCACAAATACCTGAAGATGAGACCACAGGCAGTCGTCTCAAATGCCAGCTATTACAGAATAATAAAAGCAGAAACGTCATGGGTGGGGTTATCATTATTTAAGATCATAAAGTACTACATAGTAATATACTTTCTAGTGCAATAAAAGAACAATAGCAGCCTAACAGTTGACATTTTCCATAGGCATCTTAAGGCAATGTTGTTTTTCCTTTTTTTATTCAGGAACAAAGAGACAATGCACACCAGTTATAGAAACATTGCTACAACAAACCAAAGATTTTGACTAAATGGTGGCATGCCCTGTGATGGTACTACCAGTAGAAAGTGAGGCCATACAACTGGAAATGCAGCTTAACAAGAGACTTGCTGAAGAACATATGAATCAATACATATGCATAATTAATGTGTGCATATGTATATATAGTTTTTTCATTTCCTTCATTTGAGGTTTTGTGCTGAGATGCCCAGCAAGAGTCAGCCCAGAGGTTCACCACAGTTTCACCACAGCTAGAAGTTGATGCCATCATTAGAGAGGGACAGTGCAGACCTAGAGATGATTCACTGGCTGATGATGATAATAAAAGTCACAACCTTCCCTGCTTTCGAGCTTTTAGAAACCAAATGGTTTTAAGCATATTGAGATTGTAATTTTCCACTTATTCCTTCCCTTCCAAAAGTACAAAAGCTTGCTTTTCCTATGGTGTGCTTGCCAAAAAGCAAAAGAACACTCCTAAAATTCTGTCATCCAAGACATTTAGAACCTTTCATCAAAAAGACATGTGTCACAACAGGAATACCAAGCCTTGCTGGCAGAGGAGGATCTCAGCTTGTGCAGCCTGTGCATGTCTTCAGCACCTCTCCACTTATCATCCCCTTAACTCTGAGTCCAGGTACGTGTGATCCAGCATCACACCTCCACCAGCCCCCAACCACAATCCTCACAAAGCACTGCCCAGATATGCAATTCAGAGGCTTGTCCCAACTGAAAAGGGCCCCCAGAACACCAACAGTTCCTGTAGTGAGGTCAGTTTTACTATCCAGGTGCAACTGGAAGACCATAGTCCAAAAAGGTCCCTGGCATTTTATTCGTTGGTCAGGGACAAGCATATGACAGGTTCCCATTGGAAACAAACGAGAAAGTTAGTGGCTACCCTCCAGACAGCAGGGGAAATCTATGATTGGTTACTTCCACTTGCATTTTTGGTTTATACCAGGAGCGGCCATGAGAAGCCAGAATGGGAGACCTCAAAGAACCGTGGCTGTTTAGAGAAACCCTAGAATATAAGCTGCAGGAAGCAAGGAACTCGTGATTTTCTCACCATTGACTCCTCAGCACCTAGGACAGTGCCTCGCACCTATTAGTTACTTCAATACTTATTTAATGATATTTAATTTCAATGAAAAAAAACTTTTGCTGAGACATTACTGCACAGCTCTTTAGACTAAGGATCTGGAGGCTTTACTTATTGCTAAGATCCATTCTTCCTTTTCCCTAATCATTTATATAGAAAAGTTCAAATATAAGAAAAAGTTTAAAGAATAGTAAAATAAACAATCACACACCCACTGCCTAGGTTTAATAATTGTTAACAATTTATCTGATTTCTTTTAACATTTCAAATATATTTACATATGTTTATGTTTGTACATCTAAATATAAATATATAAATATGTTTATATGAAAATAAAAGTGTATATATTCTATAAATATGAATATGTATATATATATCATATGCATACCTAATTATGTACATATTTGTATATATAGATAGGCTTGTGTATCAGCTAGGTTCAATTAGAAAAGCAGAGCCACTATTTATCTGTATTTCTTTATATCTGCAAGGCTGTTCTTCATGTTTTATGCTGGAGACTGAGGCCCACAGAGCAGGAATCGAGAAAGCAAGATGGATATGAAATGGGGGAGAGCAAGAGCAGGCTGGAACCCACTAGTGTGAGCTGGGCCTTCACCTGGATGGACAGACTGCTGGTCTTCAGAGAGCAGGTAAGTCTACCCTTGGTAGACTCCTGTTATCCTTGTCGCTTACAACCCTGATGAAGTGGGTGTCCTACCGAGGCCAGGGGTCCCTCCCTATGGAGCTAAGTGCACATACCTGTCCCAGGAGCTGGAACAGCTGGAGGAGGATTCCAGAGAAGGCAGAGTGCTTGCAGGCCTGCTAACTCGCACCAACAGGTGAAGGGAACGGGGAAGCTACAGTTTCTTCCTTAGGAAGCTGAAAGCACATGCATGACCCAGGAGCTGGAGCCACTGGAGGAGGTCCCAGGGAAGGCAGAATGCTTGCCAACAGGTGAGGGAGAGAGGGGGAGCCAGGTACTCCATGATGATGCACTAGAATTGCCAAATGGCTGTGGCTTCCCCTCTGCCCTCAAAATCTCCTGTTTGTCTTTTGTGGTCCAACCTAATGAGAAACATACAGGGAACCTAGTTCAGCTTAGTCTAGTTGACACATTATAAAGACATGATTTCAAAATCGATTTTAAAAAATATTGGCTCTTTACCTCTAAATGCTTCATTCTTCATGCCCAAGGCCCACTCTTCTATGGCAGAAGAGAACAGCTGACCAAGGAATGTACAATGGCAAATGTTCGGCTCTCACTTGTGGCGTGGATATAAGTGTTTGCAACAAGGCATGCGTGATTACAGTTTGACGCTGCTCTCATTTAACACAATATCTTCTTTTTTAAAAAAAGATTTTGCTAGATTCATCTGGCCTGGTTTGGAGATGATTTTTATTTTCCTCTACCAAATGTAGAATGAAACCATCAAAATTGTTGTGACAAATATGAAAACTTTTACAAATTTCTTGAGGAAAAAGCAGCACAAAATTTGTGATGGGGATACTGCTTTCCCACTATTAGCTTAAGCGTTAGGATTAGCCTTTTGACAAATATTTTTGTCTCTTTTTCTCAAGCTCTTACAGCAAAATTTCTATCCTGGAAAAGGCAAATATTCCAAATCTTTCTTCTTAATATCAGTACTAGCGCGCTTATGAAATATCACTCTCCCCCTGTTTTGTTTTCTCTTGGCACTGCTTGGATAGCCATCGCTAGAGGAAAGACTAAAACTATTTAAAAATTTATGAATTTTCTCTCATTAGAGTCAAAATATCCCTTTAGGTGCAGAAACTTGAGCTGAATTAGAAGCAGCAGATGAAGAATTTGTAACCAAGCAAAACTCCATAGCAACAAGTAATTAAAGTTGATTATAATTGTAAGACATTTATTAAGGATTTCTTTAATTCGTAAGAAAAATTCGACATGAAAGAACATGTCTCAGGATTTCAAGGCGCATAGGTTGGCAACAGGTAAAAACCATTCATGTTAGATTCAGTCATTCAAAAAGGGGTGCATATTTTAAGCTTGAGAAAAAGCTTTGCTGTGAGAATTCCAACAAAGTCCACAATCCCAATTAAGCCCAGGCTGAATTCTGTATATAAGCTGGTTGCAACCCTCAGTAGATTCTTCCTCAGTGGAAACTTCATTCCTGGTTGTATGATTTCCAAGCTAGTGTGCAAAAGCTTATTAAACCCACAAACACCCACCAGCTCTAATCATACTATTTTTTATATCTAGCTACGTTGTTTTGCGGAAAATGCATTGTGAATTCCAAGTTGCAATGTCAAGAACACATCTTTCCAGAACTCAAGAGCCTGAACAAGCAACTGCTGTGGAAAGAGGAGATGTTTGTCAAAGAGTACAGAGTGAAGAGCACAGCTGGATGAGGTCAAGAGATCAAGACCATCCTGGTCAACATGGTGAAATTCATCTCTACTAAAAATACAAAAATTAGCTGGATGTGGTGGCATGCGCCTGTAGTCCCAGCTACTTGGGAGGCTGAGGCAGGAGAATTGCTTGAACCTGGGATGTGGAGGTTGCAGTGAGCTGAGATCGCACCAATGCACTCCAGCCTGTTGACAAAATGAAACTCCATCTCAAAAAAAAAAGTCTTTCTTCAATTAAAGTGATTTGAGACAGATTCCTTGCTACTCAAAGTGTGGTCTATATATCCAGGAGTGCCTGATATCATGATCTGGGAGCTTGTTAGATGTGTAGCCTATCCTCAACTCTATGAACCAGAATTTACATTTTAGTAAGAACCCAGATCATTCATAGGGTTCTTATTAAAATTTGAGGTGCACTCTTATGGATAATCAATTTAAATAATCAGGCAAAAGAATTGGTGATTCTGTGTCCCAACAGAAGGAGAGGGACGTTAGAGCTTGGCAAGAGACCTACCCATTCAAGTCAAAGGTCATGAAGTTAACTTGGTGCACAGTGGGAATTCAGGTGGCCAAACACCACTCAACAATAACAACAAGCCTAATGTAAAAATAGAACTGGACATTGCAAAAGAAGGAGGAAGGGTACCACTCCGGAGGCTTTGACACAATGAGTAAAGGGGTCAGTCTGTCATTGGCCAACAGAGCTTTCTAAGGTATGGGACGGTCTTGTTACTGGGCTGAGATTCAAGGAAAAGGCCACATTCTCCTGGGGGAGAAGCTGGGAGGAGCAGGAGAAGGCCAAACAAAGCAGAAGCCCAGGTCAGGAAACAGAGGCCCAGAGAGACCAATGAGGCTACAACATGGGAAATGGGTAGTTCTGAAGATGAGAAGGCATCCAGGACTGAACCACCACAGGCCAGCTGTTGAGGCTCAGATGCCATCTGAACCACTCTGGAACCAGGGTTAGGGCAGACCGCCAAGGGGAAGGAAGCCATGGGGATCTAGGGAGGCTCACAGGGATGAAAAGCCACAGGCTCCCCATGAACATCATTGGATTTGAAAAGTCATCCCAAGAACCTCCTCCTTTCACAAATGCACACCAACATAAAAAGATGTCCTTGTAGTAGGATCACTCAAACGTTTGCTGCAGGAAAAATAGCAACCCTAGAGAGAATGCTCCCTTTTCTATCCTTTTCTTTTTATCCTTTTTTCTGACTGTGGGAGAGAACAATTTCTCTCTACCTCCATTGGTTGTGGCTGAGATAATACAAAACTGTGCACATCCTTTAGTTTCCTTTTTCTTTTTTCATTTTTTTTTTTTTTTTTTTTTTTTAGACAGAATCTCACTCTGTCACCCAGGCTGGAGTGCAATGGTGCGATCTCGGCTCACTGCAAACTCCGCCTCCCAGGTTCAAGTGATTCTTCTGCCTCAGCCTCCTGAGTAGCTGGGACTACAGGCACCCAGCACCACACCCAGCTAATTTTTTGTACTTTTAGTAGAGACAGGGTTTCATCATGTTGGCCAGGATGGTCTCAATCTCCTGACCTCGCAATCCACCCACCTCGGCCTCCCAGAGTGCTGTGATTACAGGCGTGAACCACCATGCCTGGCCACACCTTCTGGTTTCTTGCTGACAGACAGTGAAGCTTAAACTGTCAGCAAGAAACCAGCTTTAAACTTAAAGCTCATCCTTTTCATGTTATTTTTAAATACATTATTTCTTGAATAGATAGCAAGTATCTGTGGGTCAACATTCAGGAAATAGCAAATATTAAATAAGGGAAAACATCTCCCTCCTTTACCTTCTCCACTACACAGTTTCCTTGTCTCCTGGTTTTCATCGGCAGCATAATTTCTACATGCCAATAACCAGAGTGCTTTGGTCTTAATCCTACACTTTAATGGAGTCAGTCAGTTCTCCCTGGTGGTCTTTTACCATACTTTTTTTCCAGTAAAAAATTGGTTGAACATCATCCTCTAGTAGTTTCTTCAAAAGCAACTCATGGGAATCACACTCCCCAAGCGCTTGCAAGTTCAAAGATGTTTTTCTGCTGTCTTATTTATGATGCATGGTACAGGCGGCTATAAAATTCTCGTGTACACATTTTCTCTTTAGGACTTTCTAGACTTTGCTCTACCAACTTCAAGGGTCGACTGAGGCTGTGAAGTGCTTTGAGCCAGGCTGATATTTTCCTGTTAAGAGGTAATTTGATCTCTTGATCTACCTGTCCAAAAGATTCTTTCTTTCTCTCTGACGTTCAGTAACTTCACTCAGATGAGGCTCCATATAAATGGTTCTGTAAATATTTCCCTCTAGGATATACTGTTATGCTCTTTCAAGTTGAAGAGCCAAGTCTTTCTTTATTTTTAGTAATTGTAGTGGGATTACATCTTTATTTTTTATTTTTTGGTAGGAAGGTTGAATTTATTTTTTAATGACAGGTAAAATTGTGCGTATTTACTCTGTATGACATATGGTTGAAGTATTGTACACATTGTGGAGTGGTGAACTCTAGCTAATGAATCTATGCATTACCTCACATAGTTTTATCATGTTTGTGGTGAGAACACTTGACTTCCACTCTCAGCATTTTTCAAGAATACAAAATATTGTGAACTCTAGTCATCATGTTGTATAATACAGTAGATCTCTTGAATCACTCCTCTAATGAACCAGAATTCTGTATCCTTTGAACAACATCTCCCCAGTTTCTACCCCCCAACCTTCTTAAAATATGTAGTAACCTATTTGGTTGTTTCCTTTGGAGACGTCTATTATGGGTGTGTTTGAACTCCTTTGTCTGTCTTGCTTATTTGTTACTTTCTCTGCAATCCTCTTATAACTCTTGGCTCATACTAATTTTATTTTTCTCATCTTTCTGCATCTTATTATCTATTACCTTTGACATGTTCAACATCAGCTCTTCCCTTCTGCACTGCTTCCCATTTAACTTTCCATTCTATAATTGTTTTATTTCTCATCCACCCCTTTCAAGACCTCTCCCAATTCATACTTTATCTCATTCTCTTATCTGACCATGTCATCCCTGAGTGCTTATCTTTGGGCTCTGGTTTTCTAAATAATTCTTTTCTTTTTTTTTTTTTTATTAAGGCAAAGTCTTGCTCTGCTGCCCAGGCTGGAGTGCAGTGGTACAGTCATGGCTCACTGCAGCCTTGACCTCCTGGGCTCAAGCCATCCTCCTGCCTCAGCCTCCCAAGCAGCTAGGACTACAGGCACATTTTGCCATGTTGCCCAGGCTAGTCTTGAACTCCTGGGCTCAAACAATCTGCCCACCTCAGCCTCCCAAAGTGAAGGGATTACAGGTGTGAGCCACTGCGCCTGGCTTATTTTTTTATAAAACTCTCTATTTCTTCACTAAGATTTTAGAAAATTCTCAGCAATGGGTTTAATCACAATCTTCATCTGATCCAATGTAATGTTTTTCCTATGAGGCCTGCCTATCTGCTGTATATGTTTCCTTTTTCTTTTCTAATTTTTTACCTACTCTTGTTGTATAGATTCTGTGCTGATTCCTTCTTTATTCAGACTCATTTGTTAGTGAACTAAGCTCCTGGACAAACTACAGGGAGAGGCTTCTGGGGCCTATGGACCAGGGCCTTCTCCTAGCCTATGGGACTTTCTCCTGGTGTCCAGTGAACTTACTCAAGACACAAGTTTATGTGTGTCAGTTTTTTGTTTTGTTTTAGGTTTAGGTTTCCAATTTTCTTAGTCAAGAGAGATCAGAAGTTTCAGGGGAGATCTCCCTTCAGTCTTTGAACATATCTGGACACACACATAGACTGATTTCTGCGCACCATGTGCCTATGAGGGCCTCTCTCAGTCCTTTGGCTCCAGACTGGCTTTAGAGAAGATCATATTGCTTCCCCTGCATATCCCTTTCCACATTTCCAAACAGAAGTTTGGGATTTTGCCTTTTATTGATTTAAGAAGGAAATGTGGATGGAGTGAGGATAGGCAGACTATCCTCAAAACTAGGGATAAAGTCAGGATTGGTGTATTTTCTCTGTAAATGAGTTAGTTCATTTATTATTCTTTTCCCTGGGACTATGAGAACAGTTATACTTGACTGAATTTTCTTTTTCTTTCTACCCTGTAATTCCCTCCTGCTATTTGGAACAGTTTGCCAAACGCTATAGGTAGGAAGATGGGTAGATGGATCGATAGATGATTGATAGATAGATAGATAGATAGATAGATAGATAGATCCTGAAGTTACTAGTTTATTGGGAAAATTCAGGGAAGAGACAGGAAAGTGAAGTATAGCCTTCTTTCTACCAGAGCTCCACGAGGAAACTGACAAGAGAGGAAGCAGTGGCCCAGGCCCTGGCTGAGAGGCAGGGGGAGACCCTGGAAAGCATTTACTGCCAGTCCTTGTCCCAGGAAGGGCAACGAGACTCTCGTTTCTTACTTATATTTTGGTAGATAGAATAATACCTCCCCAGCCCTGCACTATGAATGTGTACTTTATATGACCAAGGGCCCCTGCAGATGGGATTAACTTAAAGTGGAAGAAGGTAACCCTGGGCAGCAACAGGGAGAGCTGATGCTGGGGCTGCATAGACACCAAAATCAAAATAGCACTATTATGGAGCACATATTTGGAAATTCTCCATGTGACTCTCTCAAAAATGCTATGAGGTAATAAAGGCTCAGATAAGTCAAATTTTTGCTCAGAGAAATTCAGCTAAAAAGTAGCTGAACTGTAATGTAAGTGTATGCCTGACTGTACACAAGGTCTGTCCCAGTAACTCCACCATTTCACATCAAAGGTGGCTGACAGGAAGCAACCACCTGTAATACCCTTTCATACAAAGGAGTCTCTGTAGTCCAGTAGTTTGGTGTGCATAGAACTTGCCCAACCTGCTTCTCCCTGCTGGAGTCTGCAGGATGACAAGGACCTGTGCAGGGCATTTGGGCTCTCCTGCCTCCATCTTCCAACCTCTGTGTGACCTCTGACCCTGGTGTCTCCAAGCCTAGGGTCCCATTCTGTCTTCTCATCCCATTCCTTAAGAAGTCATGGAAAATTCCAAAGTGCAATAAACTTGGTGCTAAAAGAACCTCTTACTCTTTCCCCTACCTCCATCAAACCTTGGCAAAACTTCAAAAGAAATTTGAGCTTACTCTTTCTCAGAATGGAAGGACTATTAGAAGGAAACAATAAGAATGGAAAGGGGATGGAAAAACAAGCCTTGAAGCGGAAGAAGAGGAAGCCAAAATTTGCTGAACACCTACTATGTATCACATGTCATGGTTGGGGCGTGTTCATTCTTAATCCTCCCAACCCACTATGGTAGGTAGTAACATCCCATCCTACAGACAGGCAACCTGAGGTTCAGTGAGGATAAATAACACACCTGAAGTCAAAAGACCCTTAAATAGCAAAACTACTTTGAACTCTCAATCTCCCTAGCCCACGCTCTTTGCCCCAGAGCCGGCTAACAAGTAGCCCTGTAGGAGAAACAAGCAGAAGACCCTCTCCTCAAAAATAACTCAAAGACAGCCATATCTCTGATGAGGTGTTAACAAAGGAGCCAGATGCTAACAGCCCCCAGTGTTGGCCATGCCCACCATGCCTGCTCTCTGGAGGGTAAAAGGGAAGAGACTTTGTACAGGACTCTATGTTGTGTGTGTGTGGTCAGTCTGCCTTTCTCTTTTCTTCTTCTGTCTCTGTCACTTTATCTTTCTGTCTGCCTGTCTCTCTGTCTCTGTCTCTCCTTCTCTCATCACCCTCTCCCCACCCACAGACCACAAAGGTTTTCCCCTCCGCTTTGCCATGGACATAGCATTAACCGGGCTCTCCACTATACTTCCATGGACAAGTAGGAAGTCAATTTTGGGACTTTGGATCAAACTATAGTTTCTAATCCCTCAGCCACAAAGCAGTTTTTATTCATAGTTGATACTTACGTTTCTTTCTTTCTTTTTTTTTTTTTTAAATGGAGTCTCGCTCTTTCACCCAGGGTAGGAGTGCAGTGACATGATCTCGACTCACTGCAAGCTCCGCTCCCCAAGTTCAAGCAATTCTCCTGCCTCAGCCTCCCGAGTAGCTGGGATTACAGGCATGCACCACCATGCCTGGCTAATTTTGTTTGTGTTTTTAATAGAGACAGGGCTTCACCATATTGGCCAGGCTTGTCTCAAACTCCTGACCTTGTGATCCACCCACCTCAGCATCCCAAAGTGCTGGGATTAAAGGCATGAGCCACCGCGTCTGGCCGATACTTACGTTTCTAAGTAACACAGTTTAGAACTCTGAGGACAAGGGATTTAATTACTTATCCCTTTAAATCTTAACCACAAAACTTGTCTTGTGATCTGCCATATCTCCAGTGCCAAGCATAGTCCCTGGCATATACTGCAGGCTCAATATATATGTAAAATGGTAGATATATGTAAAATGGTAGATATATGTAAATGGTAGATATATGTATTAACATCGTGTTCTAGAAAAGTGAGTTAGGATGCAAATACAAGTATTGGGCACACAATTTTGTGTTAAATGTCAACTGTGCTGCTGTTGTTTTTGCTTTCACCTACAGTCCCAACATTTCAGAGGACTGAGGTCTTACCACAGATTTCCCTAAAATATCACAAAAGGAAATGGTAAGAAGCCTTCATTTTTAAATCATCAATCTATCTTATTTTGACATAGTTAAAAATATTACATTTCCAAAAATATATGAACTACAGAAAAGATAACCAAACATGTAGTCTTAGTTTAAACAACAGTTTCCCTACACTAAATATATTCTGCTTTTGTCCCTAAATTTTTTCTTTTTTTTTTTTTTTGAGACAGAGTCTCACTTTGTTACCCAGCCTGGAGTGCAGTGGCCCGATCTTGGCTCACTGCAACCTCTGCCTCCAGGATTCAAACAATTCTCCCTGCCTCAGGCTCCTGATTAGCTGGGATTACAGGCACCCAACACCATGCCCAGCTAATTTTTGTATTTTTAGTAGAGATGGGGCTTCACCATGTTGGCCAGGCTGGTCTTGAACTCCTGACCTCAGGTGATTCACCTACCTCAGTCTCCCAAAATTTTGGATTACAGATGTGAGCCACTGTGCCCAGCTGTTCCTACAGATTTTAACAATTAGATTAAGATAAGCTATCTTTTCTCTTAATATCTGAAGATAGATGAGCCTCCATTGCTGATTTTAAGAGCCTACCCAGGCCTCCTCTGTCACCTGCACACTAACTACAGCTGGGACCAGGCCCCACCACCAGTTTATGATGGACTCTATCCCAATTGGTTCTTCAGATGAGACATCAGCCCTGGCCAACACTGACTGCAGCCTGTGTGAGACTCTGAAGCAGAAGATGTAAATGACGCCCAGGTTCCTGACCCATAGAAATTGTGAAACGGATGTTGTTTTGAGTGACTAAGTTTGTAGTGATTTGTTATATAGCAATAGATAGCTAAATACAGCACCATTTGGAACACCTCCTCTTCTCAAACTTCTTATATACTGTATTAGTCTCACAGAGCTTCTATAACAAAGTTTCCCTAGCCCTCCATATCTATGGGTTCTGCATCTATGGATCTGAGTAACTATGGATCAAAAGGATTTGAAAGAAAAGAACGAATGCCTGCATCTGTGCTGAAGCATGTACAGAGGTTTTTCTTGTCATTATTCCCTGGGCAATACAGTAGAACAACTCTTTACATAGCGTTTTCATTGTGTTAGGTACTATTACAAGTAATCTGGAGACGATTTAAAGTATATGAGAAGATATGCCTAGGTCATATGCAAATATTACATTTACTTTACATAAAAGACTTGAACATTTGTGGATGTTGGTATCCACGCGGGGTCCTGGAATCAATCCTCCAGGGATACTGAGGGATGACTGTGCCACAAACTGGGTGGCTCAAAACAGCAGAGATTGATTGTCTCACAATTTTGGAAGCTAGAAATGTGAAATGAATGTGTTGGCGGGGCCATGCTTCCTCTGAAACCTTAGAGAAAATACTTCCCTTTTTTGTGGTTGCTTCAATCCTTGACATTTCCTGGCTTACAGCTGCATTAACTCTAATCTCGCCTCTGTTGTCACATGGTTTCTTCCTGTGCGTCTCTGTCTTCATAGACACTCTTTCCATAAAGACACCAGTCATATTGGATTAGGGGCCTGCCTTAGTCCAGAATGACCTAATCTCAATTTAACCAGTCACATCGCCTGGGTGCGGTGGCTCACGCCTATAATCCCAGCACTTTGGCCGAATCGGGCTGATCAGGAGGTCAGGAGATCGAGACCATCTTGGCTAACATGGTGAAACCACGTCTCCACCAAAAATACAAAAACTTAGCCAGGTGGCGTGGGTGTGTGCCTTTAGTCCCAGCTCTCGGGAGGCTGAGGCAGGAGAATTGCTTGAACCTGGGAGGCGGAGATTGCAGTGAGCTGAGATCGCGCCACTGCACTCCACCCTGGGCGACAGACAGCGACTCCGTCTCAAAAATAATAATAATAATAAAATAAAATAAATAACCAGTCACATCTGCGATGACCATATTTCCAAACAAAATGACATTCTGAAGTACTGAGTGTTAGAAACTTACATGTCTCTTTTTCAGTGGTCAGTGGGAGGCAGTGAAAAATTCAGCTCATAGCCTGTACCAAGGATGCTTTTTACTAGCGTACTACCTACAGTCTGAGTTAAACAAGCTTAATCTGTTTTGACTGCAATGTTTTCACAGGGAGTAAAGGTTTGTGTTTTTCCTGATCCATATGAGACTGATTAAATAAAAAACGAAAAGTGAGAAGTGGCAGGGACATCCATCACTTAAAATATTTAGCCGGCAATCTCAAAACGCAATGGTGCACGACTGCTGAGTGAACGCTTCACCGGATGACCTTTCCATATTTCTGGTTGACATGGTGATTGCTCAGTGCAGGAAGGTGACAGAGCATGAAAAAGATGGCATTTTGTTTTTCTCTCTAATGTGAGTAATAGAAGAGCTGGGAAGTTTATGGAGATGGACGAGAACACGTACTTGAAGAAGAAATAAAATGTTTTATATAGTTTCCAGATGAGTGTTTTATTAATGGTAACAAGACCTTACATTTAGGTAATGCTCCACAATTTATGTTAATATTTCCTCCCTTGCAATGTGCCTTTTACATGGTGATTACCCAAAACGTGTTGGAGAACTGATCACCACAACAAGGTTGGGGTGCAGAGCAGCTCAGATGAGAAATGTGCTGGGCAGATGTTGTTATCTTCATATTCAGATGGGTGCGCAGAGCCTGGAGACCTTAGGTTACTCTGTTCAAAGTCATTTGCAGATGTTAAAGCAGGTTGTCTGATTTGCTGTCTAGTAACCTTTGTTTTCAATATATTGCCCGGAATAACAACAACAAAAAGGTGTGTTAATGAGGGAAGGAGACTGGGGGAAAAATAATGTGAATCACAGAGAGGAGAGAGATAGAAGAGAGTGGATTTGCCCACTCTGAAAATGGTCCCAGCCTATGGGAGGGAGGGGATGTCCACAGGCTTCCCTGGTCCTCTCCTTCTCCCTGAGGAGGCACAGGCTAGAGCAGGCGTGTGAGGAAGATGTCCTCAGGAGGCCAAGGCTCTTTCTGGGCATTCCAATAGCAACAGGCAGAAACATTCCCATCAAAAAGCAAGAACTAATTGGAGAGCCAGACTCTCAATTAGCATGCCTGCCCATATCAAAACGCTAAAATGTTATTGGCCAGGCAGGCACCTTAGTGCTTCTGCAAGCCTCAAGAAAGACCATGGGCTGGGCAAGGGGGCTCAAGCCTGTAATCCCAGTGCTTTGGGAGGCAAAGAAAAAGACGATCACTGGAGGCCAGGAGTTTGAGACTAGCCTGGGCAACGTAGCAGGACCCTATCTCTACAAAAAGTTTTAAAAATTAGGTGGGCATGGTGGCAGGCACCTGTAATTCCAGCTACTCTGGAGTTTAAGATGAGAGGACTGCTTGAACCCAGGAGTTCCAGGCTGCGGTGAACTGTGATCGCACCACAGTACCCCTGGCACCCTGTCTCAAAAACAAACAAACAAACTAGAAAACCTCAATAAGTTGGGCTATGAGGATACAATCTCCCAAACAAATGCTGCTTCACTGACTTTATCCACTCTCTCTTAACATTAAAGATCTCTCAGAGAAGCCCGTTGATCCACCAAAGAACACCATGTTTAGAAAGGCGTGAGGAAGACCTGTGAGGTGGAAAGAACTGTAGACTGTTATCAGGAGACTGGATCCTGGCTTCTGATTTTACTCTCAATAAGCAATGATCTTGGACAAGTCCTTTAGCCTTGGCCTGTTGGACTCTGGTTTCTCGTATAAAATGAAATGCATTGAATATGATAGTATATCACGCTTCTGACACGTTAGCAATAACAGGCAGCCCAAAATGACTTAAACAGTAAAGAATGCATTGGCTCTGAAAGTGCAGGATGGGTCTGAGGCTTAATTGAACTCTGCAGCTCTAGCTCCCTGTCTCTGATTCTCTCAGCCCTGCCCTCCTCCTTGCGGCAACTTCATTTTCAGCTATGCAGAGGAAGGAGAGAACCATAAAGCAGGAAAATGTACCCAGCAGGCTCCAGCAAATTCGTTCTTGCCCATCCCAGCCTGAATGGACTCATGGGCCCATTTCTGAACTAATCACTGGAAGGAGCTGGTGTTCCTATTGCTGGCTGAGACCACGTTGGCCCAAACTGTGAAAGAGACAGAAAGGATATTGGAAGAGACTTTGTGCTTCTACTGTAGAAGGTATCTAAAGTTTCATCTAATTCTAAAAAGTCAACAAGTTTTGTAAAACAATTTTAAAAAATTAAAACTTAGAAAAATCAAGGAAACCAAACTAGAGGAATACTGTTAAAGAAACATAATTCCAAATAATTTAGCAAAACTGTCCCTGGGTCTTCTAGTGATATTGTGTGCAACTTAAGGACCAATGTCTTTTAGCCTTTCATATACTTCAAAAGGGATGTTATATGTGAAATATCCTGCTCATGACAATTTTACTAAGACAGCCTCTCTTCATGCTATATGGTGGTGTTAACTCTTCCTAAAGAAGAGACACTGGGAAAAAGATGCTGGAAAGAGGAAGGCGGAGAGCTAGCGTGCATTTGCTTTGGACTTTGTGTGTGTGCACATGTGTGCAGGTGTTCATATGCACGTGTATGTACATGTGTGTGTGAATGGGTACATGTCTGCTTGTGTTTATTCTTTAGAATCAAAGAGTGTTACTTAATAGTTATTGGCCAAAGTAACAACGTTTTTCTTACTTAATTATACTAATCAACTTCTTTCCAGACTAAATTTTTAATGTCACTTTTTTTTTTAATTTACTTTACTTTTGATGCATACTGTATCTGGCATTTCTCCCCATGTTATCCCTCCCCCCCTCCCCTCTCTCCCCCACCCCCCATTGTCTCTCCCCTACCCCCCGCAACTGTCCCTGTGTGTGATGCTCCTCTCCCCTGAGTCCACGTGTTTTCGTTGTTCGACACCCACCTATGAGTGAGAACATATGGTGCTTGGCTTTCTGTTCTTGGGTCAGTTTGCTGAGAATGATGGTTTCCAGATTCATCCAAGTCCCTACAAAGGACACGAACTCATCATTTTTTATGGCTGCATAGTGTTCCATGGTGTATATGTACCACATTTTCTTTGTCCAGTCTATCCTTGATGGGCATTTGGGTTGGTTCCAGGTCTTTGCTATTGTACACAGGGTTGCAATGAACATACGTGTGCATGTGTCTTTACAGTAGAACGATTTATAGTTCTTTGGGTATATACTCAATAGTGGGATTGCTGGGTCAAATGGAATTTCTATTTCTAGATCCTTAAGAGATCGCCACACTGTCTTCCACAATGGTTGAACTAATTTAAACTCCCACCAACTGTGTAAGAGTGTTCCTATTTCTCCACATCCTCTCCAGCACTTGTCGTCTCCAGATTTTTTAATGATCGCCATTCTAACTGGCGTGAGATGGTATCTAAATGTAGTTTTGATTTGCATTTCTCTAATGACCAGTGATGATGAGCATTTTTTCATATGTTTGTTGGCCTCATATATGTTCTCTTTTGAAAAGTGTCTGTTCATATCCTTCACCCACTTTTGAATGGGGTTGTTTGTTTTTTTCTTGTATATCTGCTTTAGTTCTTTGTAGATTCCGGATATTAGCCCTTTGTCAGACGGGTAGATTGCAAAAATTTTTTCCCATTCTGTTGGTTGCCCATTCACTCTAATGATGGTTTCTTTTGCTGTGCAGAAGCTCTGGAGTTTAATTAGATCCCATTTGTCTAAGTGACATTTGACCGGGAGTTAAAATTACACAGACCTTTTTTTATAAGCTTATGAGAAGCCATGGGTACCTATAAACTTGCAATTAGTATTTGTGCCTCAACACAATAGCTAGTTGGGTAATAATTTCGTGATTTATTATATGGTTTCTAATTATAACCTGGAGTATCAAGATAGGTGTTTATATAACAATCAAATGTTTTATTCAACTGAAAAAAATGAGCTCATCTCCTGGTACAATTGCATCTGTTTAATATAATTATGACCTTTATGATTGTTATTTTGGCAAGATCTTAACTTATGAATACTGTCTTTGAGCAGAGCACACAGAATGACTTGTCCAGATGATGTGGTTCTGACACATTTGCCTCAATACTTGGAAGTGGATATGCAAGTGGCCTTCACATGGGCCATATAAATGTTAGCAGGAGGATCGAATCTTGAAAGTCTTAGAGTTTACTTAGCCCACCATCCTTGTTGCCTAGAATATGTCACCAAGTTTAAGTGACATTCACAAACATTCCCAAGGAAAAAATAATTAGCAAAATAAGTTAGCAAAATACAAATGGAATCCCAGATCCTTTGACTCTAGACGAACAGGGTTTTCAGCAGCTCTTCTAGGCCAACTTCTTTAAAACAAAGCCGCTCAAAGCCTTCTTGAGCTAACTTTACTGCCACAGCTGGTGCATTTATTTTATTAGGCATTGAAGAGTGAGGAGGGGAACTGGCCCAAACCACTTTTGTTCGTGGTACTTAAGAATAGTTTGCTATATTTCAGAATTTGCTTTTAGAGTTAAGACCAGTAAAAGAAAAACCACAAAGAAGCACATTTTTAAATACACATCTGACATCAAATTTGAGGGATGTGAGCTAATAGTGACTAAAATATATTGAATGGGTAACCCAGGCAGCCTAAGTATTGGGTTGTGCCTGGTTTTCAGAAGGTTGTTTTTCATGCTCACAAGGACTCATTTGAAATCATTGTTATATAAATGAATCATAGTTATTACATGTCTTGTACCAACTAGTAGAAAATAATATTTATGGAAATTATAGGCTCTAAGCAATAGGCTTCAGGCAAGAGAGGCACATATGGCGCCAATGCTGAGGGTGTATCCCCCTGGCCCAGTAATTCCATCTCCAGGAATATTTTCTGAGGAAATTGTCAGATACTCGAAATGTATGTTCAAGTGTCATTAATTTCTTGTCAGTCATTGTAGTTCAATTTTCAAATATTAAATATTTTATGATAAAGAATAGATTGGCTTCCTCATACTACAGAATATTGTTCTGCCATTAGGAAGCAATGTTTATATTATTTTTTGGGTATTAGTTTTCTGTGGCTGCCATAGCAAAGCACTATGAACTAGGTGGCTTAAAACAATAGAAATGTTTCTCTCACACTTACGAAGGCCGGAAGTTCAAAATCAAGGCATTGATAGGGCCATGCTCCCTCCCAAGGCTCTAAGGGAGGATGCTTCCATGTCTCCCCCAGCTTCTAGTGTCACCAGGTGTTCCTTGGCTTGTGGTAGCATCACTCCTACCTTTGCTTTTGTGGTCATGTTGCCTTCTTCTCTCTGTGTCTCTGTGTCTTCCTCTCTTCTTATAAGGACACCTGTCTCTGGGTTAGGGCCTATCCTAAACCCAGGATGATCTCATCTCAAGACCCTTGATTGAATTATATCTGCAATGATCCTTTTCCCATATGAGGTCACACTCACAGGCTCTGTTTGGACATGTTTTTAGGGGAGAGGGGATGAGGGGACCACAAGCCAACCCACTACAATGAGTCAGAAAAGCAGTAGATGTAACTATACATGATCCTCCCTCCATAGTGGAAGAACATAGAAATGTAATAGGATGCTAGGATGGGCCCAGAGAACCAAAATGGCCAAAAAGATGCTGCTGCCACCCCCATATTCAGAAATTTCAAAGGAAATGAAGGAGAACTTATGGCTCATGGCATGGACCTCATGGCAGGACCACAGATTTGCAAAGAGGTCAGAGGGAGGGAGGTTTTGGAGAATAGACTATGAAGAGATCTCTGGAGAGAACAGTTTCCTTGCTGTGGAATCCCACCCTTGAGGAAAAAGAAGGGGATGACAGTGCTAAGCCATAGCCTGGGAGGGAGCTTCCAGGGGACCATTTGAAGTTAGTGACACCTGCTGTCCAATACGGAGAAACTGGACAGAGAACTGGGATCCAACAGCCACCAGGAGATTTGAGGGACCAGAGCAGAGCTGTGCCAGGGCTTCAGAGGAAGGGCCAGAAGAGGACTTCGCTAGAAGGACCAGCCTGCCCTCCAGGGTTTATCAGGACAAACAATGCATGGGTGCTTCCTGGGACTACCTGTGGGCAAGTAGGGAGCAAGCCAGTATATTCACTTCTGGGGGCTCCCTTAACAAATCTCAAATGAAGGGGTTTATACCAACACATATTAATTTTTTCACAGTTCTAGGAGTCAAAAGTCTGAAGTCTGGTTGTTGGCAGGGTTGTTTCCTTTGGAAGTTCTGAGGGACAATCTGTTCCGTGCCTCCCTCCTAGCTCCTGGAGGCTGCAGCACCACGTGGCGCTTTCTGGCTTGTGGGTGTGCACCTCCCATCCTGCCTCCCTCAGCACATGGCCTTCCTTCCTCTGCCTCAGCAGCTCTGTTTTCTCTGCTTTTAAGGACACCCATCATTGGGTTAGAAACCACTCTAACCCAGTATGACTTCATCTTAAATGAATTTAACTAATTTAAACCTAACTAATTACATCTGCAAAGATCCTAATACCAAATAACGTCACTTTCTGAGGTTCTGCATGGACACGAATTTGGAGGTGACACTATTTAACCCAGGACAAGATGGGGTCATCCTGAGTGGGTTCATGTGGAAGTGTGGAGGGGTGAGACTCAGGGAAGGAGGGCGTGCTGCATGTTGGCCTGGGCTGAGCAAGGAGCTGTGGGTAATATTTGGAATGGAGCTGGGTCCACTCTGGGCCCAGGGGAAAAGAACACCAGGGAGAAGGGAATGCAGGTCATTTCTTAGGAGCCCTGAGTGGAAGAACCAGATTATCATCTACCAGGGCCAGGGTGCCAAGCTATGCAGTCCCCTGCAAACTGTCCAGTCCCCAGCCTGTGCTTGCAGGGCGAGAGTGGAGAACAGAGCCACCTCCTTTTCCCCTTCACAGGCTCAGCTGCAAATGCAACTGAAAGGAAGAGGCAAGAAATGGTGATACTTGGCTAGAGTGTTGACTGTATCGAGGACATATGCTAATATATATGTGTTGATACACACTATGCCCAAGTATCCTGCAACCTGACATCATCCTAATTAAAGATGTGGGTCTCTTTTAGCACTGGAATTGACCACAGAGCTTTTAATTATCTGAGATAAGCCACGGCCAGCCAGCATTCCCATTCTTGGTCAGGAGAGGATTTCCAAAATAGATTTTTTGTTTTATTTTTCTGAGACAGAGTCTCACTCTGTCACACGATCTCTGCTCACTGCAACCTTCGCCTCCCGAGTTCAAGCAATTCTCCTCCCTCAGCCTCCCAAGTAGCTGGGACTACAGGCACATGCCACCACACCTGGCTAATTTTTTTTTTTTTTGTATTGTTAGTAGAGATGGGGTTTCACCATATTGGCCAGGCTGATCTTGAACTTCTGACCCTGTTGTCTACCCACCTTGGCCTCCCAAAGTGCTGGGATTACAACCACAATAGATTTTAAAGGTAGCACAAGAGACTCAAAATGTATGTGGTGGGATTCTTGGTGAATTTTGATTTTTTTGAATCTGAAGGATCCTTTTTCAATGCAATGCATTTTTTTTTGAAAAATCTAAATTTTGCCCCTGCAGAAGCAAACCTGTGAAGAGTTGAGAATGGAATGTCCCTAATGCCACGTGTGGTTTGGGACAGAAAGCAGTGACCTCACCCGCCCTCTGAGACACCAGGGTGGTAGACTGGGTGATGTCCCAGTGAGCCCCGGTCCCAGCAAGGAGAAGCAGGAGAGGAAGATGTCATGGCAGGAAGAAGGAGGGGAAGAGCAGGCTGAGAGAGGCAGGGAGACGTCAGCAGCTGCAGCAGCAGCCAGGAGAGCTCTATTTTGGAAGAAGCTGCAGCGGCTCCTGCATTCCTATCCACAGAAGGACATGCATTTTCCAATTTAACTGTGATAATTGACTGGAACCTGGAGAAAATACCAAACCTGCTCTCGTCGCCACGAGCCCAGGGCCCTGGGAGCCTGCAGCGCTGCACTGCTTAGCAAACTCTGTCACTGAATGCCCTCTAGCTCAAAATGCCCGGAGCAGGTGGGGAACCAGCCTTGGAAACCCAGCTTTGTTTCGCTCTCCCTCCTCCTCAGTTTATTCACAAAGCCTTTACCTCCCCCACATCCTACTTCAGAGAAAATAAGTCTCAGATTTCCTATCTGTTCATTAATTTTGTTTTCCCTTTTGAGGCAGGTTTTATTTGGCTTTTCAGGATGCCAATTTTCTGTTGAGTGGAAGCCAAGGGAGTGTCTATTTGGATGTCAAAGAAAGAATGCCAGGGTCACGGGCAAAGGGAAACTTGGAATGAACCCCAGCTCCTTGTGTAATTTCATGAGCTGAAAACTTCAGGCCTTTGGTCTAGGGTTTAGGCAAAAGTGTGAGTGTCTAACAAGGTCCTTTAGGGTAAAGTAATTCCACACCCCCATGTGCAGTTTCTGTAGCTGCATCAGACTCAGAGAACCAAGACTTCTAGATTTCCTTAGGAAGCTACTCAGTACATATTTTTCAGAAAGGCAGGCAGGACTACAAGGGGGGCTTGCAATTATTCTGTAAGAAGTGAACACGAGCAACATCTGATAGCCAGAGAGGTACATCAGGCCAGCAGTGTGGCTATCATCCCCTTTGCTTCATATCTATCCAGAGAACTGCAACTCCATTGATTTTTTTTCTTTTAATAGAAGAGAGAAGACAGAAACCAGAGAGCTGAAATTTAAGTCTTGATTTGGCCTCTTACTAGCAATGCAACGAGTTTTCCCTAAGCCATCTTTTCCTTATTGGTAAAATTGAGATAGTGATGGTAGCTACCCAGTAGGGTTATTTTAAGAATTAACTAATATAATGCATATAAGGTTCCTGCCTGTCCTGCAACATTCAACACGTGGCAGCCATTTGGATGGTTTGTGGTGGTTGTGGTAGATTGAAAATGCCCTCCCACCCACAAAGGTGTTCACATCCTCATCCCCAGAATCTGTGAATATGCTACTTTCATTCTTGTTTGGGCTGCCATAACGAAATACACAGGCTGGGTGACTTATGCAGTAGAAAAGTATTTCCTTACAGTTCTGGAGACTGGAAGTCTAACATCAAAGTGTCATGAGGTGTGGAATCTCCTGAGGCTTTTCTCCCTGGCTTTTGGGTGGCCCTCTTTGCCCTGTATCTTCGCATCACATTTCCTCTGTGTGTCTGTGTCCTAATCTCCTCTTCTTATAAGAACACGACTCATGTTGACCCACCTGTATGAACTCATTTTATTTTAATTTCCTCTTCAAAGGCCCTCTCTCCAAATAGAGTCACATTCTAAGAAGTTGGAGATTAGGACTTCAACATACAGGTTTTGGGAGACACAATTCAGTCCATAACCGCTCCCTTACATGGTAAAAGGCAAAGGTGTGATTAGGTTAAGGATCTTGAGATGAGGAGATTATTCTGGATTATCCAGGCGGACCCAATGTAACCACAAGGGCTCTTCTAAGAAGGATAGAAGAGAGTCAGAGTCTGAGAGAAAGCCGACCAAATGATGATGGAAGCCATGGCTGGAGTTTCACATGGGGAAGACAGAGGAAGGGATCATGAGCCGAGGAATGCAGGTGGTCTCTAGAAGCTGGAAACAACATGGAAACATTCTCCCGTGGAGCCTCCACAGCAACCAGCCCTACCAACACCTTCATTTTAGCCCAGTGAGACCCATTTTAGATGTCTGTCTTCCAAGACTGCAAGATAATAAATTTGAATTATTTTAATCTCCTAAGTTTGTGGCAGTTTGTTTAGCAGCAACAGGAAACTAATACAAGTATAAAAACCAAAACCTCCCAAATGTGTCACATGAATCATGACATTGGGTCAGGCCCCTTCTTAAAAAATTAATAAACTTTAATTTTCAGAGAAATTTTAGGTTCTTGGTCAAATTGAGTAGAAAGGACAGAGTTCCCATATACTCCCCCGCTACCAGCATGCTCAGTCTCTCTCATGATCAACATCCCACAGCACAGTGGTGCATTTGTTACAGTTGATGAACATACATTGACACATCCATAGTTTCATTAGGGTTTACTCTTAATGTTGTACATTTTGTGGGTTTGGACAAATGTATAATGATATTTTTCCACCGTTGTAGTATCACACAAAATAGTTTCACTGCCCTAAAAATTCCCAGTGCTCCAACTATTCATCCCTTTGTCTTCCCAACCCCTGACAACCACCAATCTTTCCACTGTCTCCTCGCTTTGCATTTTCCAGAATGTCATATAGTTGGAATTGTACAGCACGTAGTCTTTTCAGATTAGCTTCTTTCACTTAGTAATAGACATTTAAGTTTTTTCCATGTCTTCATGACTTAACAGTTCATTTCTTTTTAGCACTGAATAGTACTCCATTGTCTGGATATGCCACAGTTTATTATCCATTTATCTACTGAAGGATATCTTGGTTGCTTACAGGTTTTGACAATTATAAATAAAGCTGCTATAAATATCCAAGTGTAAGCTTTCAGATCATCTGGGTAAACACCATGAAGCATGATTGCTGGTTCTTAGGGTACAAGTATGTTCAGCTTTGTAAGAAACTACAAAACTGTCTTCCAAAGTGGCTGTACCATTTTGCATTCCCACTGCAGTGAATGAGTGTTCTTGGTGTTACATATCCTCAGGAGCATTTGGAATTGTCTGTGTTTTGGATTTTGGCCTTTCTAGTAGGTGTGTACTGGTATTGCATTGTTGTTTTAATCTGCAATTTCTTAATGGCATATGATGTTTAGCATTTTTTTCATATGCACATTTGCCATTTGTTTACCTTCTTTGAAGAGTTCTACTTACATTTTCAAGTTGAGTAGTATCAATCCTCTGGCTTTCTTGTTGTTCTTGATTTCTGTATTTGGTGTTTTCAGCATCTTTATATACATTTTAGAACCAGTACTGACATCACAAAATATCTTCCTGGGATCTTTATTGGGATTGTTTTGAATGATTCTATTTATACATTATTCTATTTGATTTGTTAGTATTTTGTTGAGAATTTTTGCATCTATGTTCAAGAGTGATATTGGTTTACATGTTTTTTCTTTTCTTGTAACCTCTTTGTTTGGTTTCGGTTTTAAGTTAATGTTGGCCTCATAGAATTAGGAAACGTTTCCTTTGCTTCTAACTTCTAGAAGAAACTGTAGAAAATTGATATAATGTTTTCCTTAAATGTTTCGTAGAGCGCCCCAGTAAACCCATCTGGGTTTTGTGCATTCTATTTGGAAGGTTATTCATTACTGATTCTATTTCTTTAATAGGTATAGTCTTACTCCAATTGTCTATTTTTTCATGCATAAGTTTTGGCAAATTTTATCCTTTAAGGAATTGGTTTGTTTCATCTAGGTTATCAAATTTCTGGGCTTAGATTTATTCATAGCATTCCTTTATTGCTCTTTTAATGTCCATGGGATCTGTAGCAATGCCTCTTCTTTTTATTCTGATATTAGTAATTTGCATTCTCTTTTCTTCTCTTCTCTTCTCTTCTCTTTGTTAGCCTGGCTAGAGACTGATAAATATTAATCTTTTCAAAGAACCAGCTGTTGGTTTTATTCACTTTTCTCTGTTGGGTTCCTATCTTCAATTTCACTGATTTCTGCTCCAAATCTTCTGCTTACTTCAGATTTAATTTGCTCTTCTTTTTCTAGTTTCCTAAGGCATAAACTTAGACTACTGATTTCAGATTTTTTCTCTTTTTCATATGCATTTAATGCTAAAAAGTCCCCCTAAACACTGCTTTTCCAGCACCCTATAAATTAAGTTATATTTTCATTTTCATTTAGTTCAATTTTTTTGGAATTTCTCTTATGATTTTTTTTGACCCATTTGTAATTTAAAAGTATTTTGTTTAATCTCCAAGTATTAGGGAATTTTTCAGCTATTTTTCTTTACTAATTTCTAATTTAATTCCACTGTTGTATGAAAGCAGACATTGTATGATTTCTATTCTTTTAAATTTGTTAAGGTGTGTTTTATGGCCCAGAATGTGGTCCAACTTGGTGAATATTCCACATCAGCTTGAGAAGAATGTGTAATATGCTGCTGTTGGATGAAGTTGTCTGTAGATGTCAATTATATTCAGCTGATTGATGGTGCTGTTGAGTTCAACTGTCCTTCCTGATTTTCTGCCTGCTGGATCTGTCCATCTCTGATAGAAGAATGTTAAAATCTGCAATCATAAGGGTGGATTCATCTATTTCTCCAACCAGTTCTACTGGTTTTTGTCTCACTTATTTTGATGCTCTTTTGTTAGACACATACACATTAAGGATTGTTGTTTTCTTAGAGTATTGACCCTTTTTATCATTATATTATTACCCTCTTTAGCACTGATAACTTTGTTTGCTCTGAATTCTGCTCTGTCTGAAACTAATAAAACTACCCTGCTTTCTTTTGATTAGTGTTAGTATGATACATACTTTTTCCATATCTTTACTTTTAATCTATACGTATCTTTATATTTAAAGTGGGCTTTTCTAGACAAGCCCACTTTCTGATCCACTCTAACAACTTCTGTCTTTAATTGACGTATTAGGCTGGTGCAAAAGTAATTGCAGTTTTTGCCATTAAAAGTAATGGCAAAACCCGCAATTACTTTTGCACCAATCTAATATTTAGAAAATTGATGTTTAAAGTGATTGTTGAGATCATTGGACTAATATCTACCAAATTTGTTACTATTTTCTGTTTGTTGTACTTGTTCTTTGCTCTTATTTTTGCCTTCTACACTGTTTCTGCCTTTTATTTCCATTGAGCATTTTATATGATGCTATTTTCTCTTCTTTCATAGCATATTACATATTTTTTCTTTTTTCTTTTCTTTTTTTTTTTTTTTTTTTTTACCTTTTTTAGTGATTGCCTCAGAGTTTCCAACACACATTACAACTAATCTGAATCCACTTTCAAATAACACTTTGCCATTTCATGGGTATTGCAAGTACCTTATAATAACAAAATATTCCTAATTTCTCCCTCTTCTTCCTTGTGTTATTGGTACCACTTACTGCATTTATACATAAGCATATTATTTATTATTAGAACACAATGTGGCAATTATTATTCTGAACAAACTACTATCTGTTAGATCAAATAAGAATAAGAACAATAAAAGTTCTACTTTACCTTTACCTTTTCCTTCTCCAATGCTCATTTCTTAATGTAGATAGAAGTTTCTGACCTATAACACTTTCTTTCTCATCAAACAACTTCTCTTAACATTTCTTTCAAAGGCAGGCCTACTGGCAACAAATTCTCTCAATTTTTGTCTAAGAATGTCCTCATTTCTTCTTTATCTAAGAAGGATAATTACATGCAGACTAGAGAAGTGAGTTTCTTCTCTCAACGTTTCAGATATTTTACTTCACTCCTTCCTTGCTTGCGTGGTTTCTGAGAAGACGTCACATGTAATTTATCTTTGCTTTTCTATAAGTAAAGTGTTTTCTTCTGGCTTCTTTCAAGATATTTTCTTTATCTTTGATTTTTCTGAAGTTTGAATGCGATATGCCTGGCCTAGGTATATTTCTTTTGGGTATTTATCCTGGTTGATGTTCTCTGGGCTCCTGGATCTGTAGTTTTGGTGTCTGACATTAGTATGGGGAAACCATCAGTCCTTGTTACTTCAAGTATTGCTTTGCTTCTTTCTCTCTTCCTTTGTCTTCCAGTATCCCCCATTAAACATATGTTATGCTTTTTTGTAGTCATTTCACATCTCACAGTTCTTGAAAATATTCTCTTTTTTTGGGGGGATGGGGCAGGGGCTGGAGGAGATGGGTCTTTTTTTTTTTTTTTGCTTTCCAGTTTTGGAAATTTCTATCTAAATATTCTCAAGGTTGGAGATTCTTTCCTTGTCTGTGTCCAGTCTGCTAATGAGCCTATCAACAGCATTCTTCATTTCTCTTTCAATATTTTGTATCTCTAGCCTTTCTTTTCAATTTTGTCTTAGAATATACATCTCTCTGCTCACATTATCCTTCTGCTCTTGCATGTCATCTATTTTTTTCATTAAAGCCCTTAGCATATTGATCATAGTTTGGGGGTTTTTTAAATTATTCCTGCACTGAAAAATCCAAAATTCCTGCCATATCTGACTCTGGCTCTGATATTTGTTTAGTCTCTTCTAACTGTAGGGTTTTTTTCCCTGTTAGTATGTTTTGAAATTTTTAATTAAAAGGTAAATATGATTCCAGGTGGTATTTTTCTCCCATGTTCACTGCAAGAACCCCAGAGAGTCTCATGGTGAAACACAAATGTGTGGAGACTTCCTCTGAGTAAGTCTCCTGGTTTAACCCTCAGACTTGTCCATCTTGCGGCTTCAGCAATTCATCAGTTATAGCTCAGTTTTCCCTACCCTGGCATGGTTTCCCCAGAGGTTTACGCTTGCTGATTTCCACTCTGGAAAGTTGTGACTCTCTGTATCCACCCATCTCTCTCTCCAACTTTAAGATCAGCAGTTTGTCCCGTGACCTAACTTCTCTGACAAATCTAAGAATCTAAAAATCTTGATTTTTCAGTTCATTCAGCTTTTGCTTTTTGTTGAGACACAGTGGAGACTTTTAAGCATCTTACATGATGGATCAGAAAATCCAACATTTTAATTTTTATGAAAAGGATTTCCTCCCAGTCCAGGGTTTCAGTCAGGGTGAACTTATTAGCAAGTAAAATATTGATTGAGAAACTGATCATTAACTATATTAATATAGTCACATTCAAATAGAACTTTAGAAATGAGTAGACAGCATTTGAAATAAAAGAGGACTGCGCAACAAATAACACAAAACAATAGTGGACAGTGAAGGGAAATATTCAGCTCATTTTATTACTAACTTAAGATATGGTAGAAAATAAATGCTTGATACTTTGCATAACTTGTATCATAGAAGAATAATAGCCAAAGCAATCTACTACCAAGGAAGGAAAGTGTAGGAATCAATCACAGATATTTGGGACCAAAACCATGTCCTACATTATAAGGGCACAAAAATACCCGGAGGGGAGATGTACAAACTTGAGCTGGGCAAGGAAGAAGTCAGCTCTGGGGGCCAGCCCAAGAGTGGTAAAGAATATCCTGGTGAGGGAGAGGGCACAGATGAAGGACAGGAAAATGTGTGGTTCGGGGGAACATATGCAAACTCAAACATGTGCATTTGAGAAATCTGGGGGTCTCAGACTGTGGCTTTTGTCACTAACCTATTGCTGTTCCATGGAAATAAATGTGGTTGGAAAATCCATAAGAATGAGCAGGTCGATGTGGTTTCTCTTTCTCTGCCCATGGGTACCTCCAGGAAGACTGGTTCTTACCCTGGGGAGTCCAATCATTTGGCAGGGTGATCTGGGGGTGCTGAATTGAAACTGCAGCATCTGTGAGAGTCCAGAGAGGCAGTAGACACACTCCTGCTGATCTGGAGAATGGGCTAGCACTGGGTAGGGAAAGTGGGGGTGAAGTTGGTCAGCAGCTAAATACATGACCCTAGCTCTCAAAGCTCCCGTAATCAGTGGAATGTGTCACTGCTCTGGTATGTCTAACGCTTCGTGACTGTTATGAACTGAATATTTTTCTCCCTCTCAAAATTCATATGTTGACACTCTAATCCCCATTGTGATGGTATTTGGAGATGAGGCCTTTGTGGAGGTGATTAGGTTTAGAAGAAGTCCTGAGGATGTGGCTCCATGATGGGATTGGCAGGTATCCTTATCAGAAGAGGAAGAGGGGTCAGAGCTCCTCTGTCTCCACTGTGTAAACACACAGTGAGAAGTCAGCCACCAGCCAGAAAGAGGGCAGTCACCAGGAACCAGATCTGCTGGCACCTTGACACTGGATTTCTTGGCCTCTAGAACTATGAGCCATAAATGTCTGTTGTTTAAGTGTCGAGTCTATAGTATCTTGTGATGGTAGCCCAAGCACACTAAGGTACCGCCATTGTTTCCTTGTCCCTGTGTGATTCTGGAAGCTCCCTACAGCTCACCCCAGTCAGAGACTTCACGTGTTCCTTGAACCAGTGGCCACAGCCATTACCATAGCAACTGTAGCTGGGCCCCTGACTGTGCAACACCACTTGCAGTCTGTGTCTTGACATCAGACCTCAGCCTGATCTGCTAAATATCTGGGAGCACCACTTTCTCACTCAAATTCTTCCTCTTGCCAAGCAGTCTGATGTGACAGGGGTCTTGAGTAGAGAAAATGGAGCAAGAAGAAAGATAGAACTTGTCACCTTTGCAGTACAGAACATTCTATGGAGTAATGCATAATTTGCCCCTTTCCCACTTCTCTTACATGCATTCTTTGTGACCCCACACATCCCCAAATCACTGAAGAAATGAGACAACATATTGTGAAATGCAGTATAAAATTATTCTCATAATCAAAATCAAATCTCTTGTTGCAATCGGGAAAGAAAAATAACATGGAACAGAATCGCCCTAGAAAGCTGCTTCCAAACCTGAGGAGTACAGCAGCTGATTTTCAGGCTGACACATCCCCAAAGGTGACAAGAACTGACCATCCAGCTTCTCACACATGCAGTAACCTGGGCAAGTGAGGAACAATGTGGCGTACGTGTTGGCAACAAGTCTGACGACATTGAGACATTCCAAGGATAGAAAACAAGAAAAAACATTAAATATTTGAACTCTGGCAATTTTTAATCCCAGCTGTGAAGGGACAGGAGGGTAAACACAGTCTGTCTATAAAGGGTGTGCACATTCCCAGGGGCTCCATATAATGCAGCGTTGTTTTGCTCGTCCATGCGGCTGATGGTTTCACAGTAAAAAAGTCACTACAGACAAGTTGGCTCCAGTCACACCTGCCTCTGGAGAGAGGCCAAAATTGTTCTGCTGCAAGCCTCGCACTGGCACACTGACATTTTAATAGAGGGGCTTTCCACTGTTTGCCTTGTGCCGTGATTTCTGCAGAGGTTAGAGCTGAGAGGGAATCCTGGCGGTCACCACATTCCACAACCCCACAAGTGGGGACAGGTGTGCTCCACTCAAAAAAAGCCAGAGTTCTCTTTGTTTAACAGAAAATTAATTACACACCTGGATTCTGGCCTGAAGGAATTTGACCATGTTTGTTTTCCGAAACAGGCTCAGCTGAGGGTGCAGAGTATGTGGGTCCCACAGCCTCTGTCTGCATCTTTCACGACGTCTCTGTTGCTGCCAGCAACCATGTTCCCCACTACGTGTGTTTCTATTCCTGCTGGTCTGCTAGTGCCCAAGGAAAGGCAGCGCTCTGAGAAGGCATGGGCTGAGCTGGGGCCTGGTAGCCAGGTTAATGATGTAATTGGCTCCCATAATCCCAAAGGACGTATTTATAGAACGCATGAGACAGTTCTGATGCCAGTATCTCTTACACGCCCCAGCACTCTCCTGGGCCAATGACCATTGCTAAGCAAGGATCGAACATTCCAAGACTAGTATTGGTTTGCTACTATTCTCTCTCTCCAGAAGAAAGTGGAAGAAAAATGAAGAATATTTTTGCTAACTTTCCCGAACAAAGTGGAAGAAGAAGGCTTGGAAAAGGTTGCTGAATTCAAAGATTGGCAGATTATAAAAATTATGTAAATTAATATATATTACTTTTTATGCAGTTAATATTCTATTCAGACCATAAAGAAAAATCACACCTGCCCTTCGTGGATATTTAAAGATAGATCCTTTACTAGACCAGAGTGTTGGAAGTTGGTGGGGCAGGAGGTGATGCTGTGGAGAGACTGCAGAGATGGAAGGGACTTCACAACCCAGACATCGAAACCAAACCGACAGCACAGAAATAAATTACAGTTGGTTCTCACTTAGGGAGCTTAATATAAACCACCTAAACAAAACAGTGGTGTATTTACAGAGTAGTAAACCGTGACCAAGTGGGGTTGTCCCAAGAAAGCAAAGATGGTTCAATAAGGTAATTCGTTAACAATTTACTCTACTTTTTGTAATCAAAGAAGAAAAAAATGAGCTAATTTCAAGACATTTGTTAAAGTTCAATATACATCTATGTTGTAAGCTCTTAATGGTGAAAGAACAGATGCAACTTTAATGTGCTTAAAAATATACACCCTCTTACACCAACACGGAAGTCAGCATTGTCCACAGAGAAACACTAAAATGCTTCTCAGAATGCTGTCAAAGTAAGGTACAGGACACAGAGGAGTCTATTATCACCCTGTAATTTAGTCCTGTTGGAATAGACTCATCAAAGAAAATAGGAAAAAGAAAGAAGTAATGTTTAAAAAATGAAAAGAAGGCAAAATTAATATTATTTGAAAAAGGTATGGTTGTAATACATGGAATATCCAAGAGTAGCAGCTGAAAACCTGATAGTAACAATATGAAAAGTCAGCAGGAAGACAGGCCAAAATCTTATATTAGTCAATTTTATATTACAAAATATAATGACAAAAGATCCCATTTATAATAACTACAAAAAGAATTATAGCAATAAATAAATTTCAGAGAAAATATGCAGAACATGTATGAGGAAATTCTTAAACTCAAGGAGCATAAAAGAAGACTCCAGTACATGGAAATGTATATCTTAGTCTTACGGAGCAAAACCCAAAAATCTAAAGATGTCATGTTTTTCTAGCTTAATTTGTAAATTTGATAGAATCAATTTGATTTGAAATGCTAACAGAGTTTTCTTCATAACCTGACAAGCCGATCTTATAGTTGAAATAAAATAAGCAGATGAAAATAGGAAAGTTCTGGAAAAAATATAGAAGAGTTGGGGTGAGATAAGGACTGGCCTTATCAGACATTTAAAAGCTGTAATAGGTAA
The DNA here is from genome assembly GCA_036589455.1 of Ateles fusciceps. NCBI lineage: Eukaryota > Metazoa > Chordata > Mammalia > Primates > Atelidae > Ateles > Ateles fusciceps. The sequence continues at coordinate 4,105,998 of JAZHEH010001810.1, forward strand.
AGCAGTTTGCCATGGAGCAGAATTAGACAGTCACATCTACACCCAGGCACAAGCGACTGATAATGACTTAGTGTATCATTCATCCAGAAAATAGTGTTCAAGGGTTCATGATGTCTTCAGCCACTGCCATGGTAACTCGTGTGTGTTTCAGTCCTGGCAGGAGACTATGATTTGTTTGGGGGATTCTCATATCCTCAAATTCTTTCACTGCTCAGTCAGCCCCAAAGCAGGCCTGGCTCCAGGAATGGAACCAACTGAGAGCACATTTCTAAGTAAGTGGCTTGGAGAACAAAAGCCCCAGTCCTCTGGGTCTCTTCCTGGTAATACCTGCTTTGACAGAAAGCTCACTTTGTTATTGATTCCCTAGACTGAGAAACCTGGAGGAAAAGAAGCAATAAGGGTATTTTCATGGAAACAATGTGATACCTCTTACTCCTCAGCCACCACATAATTTTTTTTATTAATAAACTTTATTTTTTAGACCAGAGTTAGGTTTCTTAAAAAGTTGAAAAGAAAATACAGTGAGTTCTCAGATACCCCCGTTCCCCACCCTAAACCTCACCCCACACAATTTCCTCCACCATTGTGAGAGATGGAAAAGTTCTTCTTCAAAGTTGATGTCTTAGACTACATTATAAGGAGTCACAATCTCTTGCTGTATGGCCATTATCCACTGTTAGCATAAACATATACCCATGTATATATATATATATTCTCTAAATCGGCTACGTCCTAAATCAGCTACCTTGACTCACTCCGGCATTTCTGAACAGAAGTAGGCAAGTCCCAAACCCTGGTGCATGCCATTCCTTATTTGGAAACTCTCCTGACCTTCTCCTGACTGGCTTCCTCTTCTTCCTCATCTTCTTTCCCCTTATCTATTCAGGAAATTTCCAAGTTTTTAGCCAACTGGGTCAAGCATAGAATGTGAGGTCCTGTTCCGGCAGATGGAAACTGGACACAGTAGTAGAGTGATTGTGTCAGGATATGAGAGTTATAAATGGCCCTGTCTCCTTTGTTCAGGTGTGCTCTTGTGGTAAGACTGTCAGTGAGACCCAGTGCTGTCCCTTAGACCCTGCAGGAAGTAAACTAGCCTTGCTGAGTGATCCATTGTCACAGTGTAGATTTTTCCCGATATTATAAACCTGTTTCCAACAACCATTAACGTCTGTCATGAGTGTGGCACATTAGGATGTGCGCTCAGTGTTGTACATTCTATGGGTTTTCACAGTGCATAATGTCATGCATCTCCCATTTCAGTATCATACAGAAGAGTTTCGCTGTCCTGAAAGTCCCCTGAGCTCCATGAATGATTTTTCAAAATTAAAATCAGACATAAAGAGAAAGACAGAGCTCTTCTGACATTGAGCTGCTTGTCTTTCTAATAACAAAGAATTTACAACCATTGTGAATTGACCTAAAACACGCCAAACACCGTCACTTCGTGAGTCCTCAACTCCTAAAATCCTTAGCTAATACCAATCTTCTCAGCCTGTTAATTTCTCATTGAAAAATTTCCTGGTCAATGTTACTTAAAAAAAAAAAAAAAAAAAAAAAAAAAAAAAAAAAACCAGGCAATGAAAGAAAAACTCTTACAGGAAAAACAAGACATTTATTACAGATCAAAACTGATCAGAAGAAAAATTACAGAATTCATAAAAGCATTCTTTGTTGGAACTTCTCTTCCTTCCAATGCATCTTAAAAGGAGCGTGAGGGTCAGACCACCATGGCATGCATTCACATTCCTGCTTTGAAGGTCTGGGACCCCAGATTCCTGGGCATTATTCAAAACCAGATCCGATGGTAGCAGACACTAGAGCAGCTATGCGAAGCAGCAGCTCCTTGAACAAACCAAAGGGGCGAGAGACACCTACAGGAAGAAGAAGAGGTAACTGGGTCTGGGGGAGCAGACACACAGCCCCAGAAAAGAAGCTTAAGTCTCATAAAGGGAAGAATCAAAGAGACCCCAAGCAGAGACTGTAGTCAGGTGTTGGGCCCCAGGCTGGCCTATGAAGCTGTTTGTGGTGTGAGGTCAGGAAGGAAGGAACCAAGCAAAAGCAAAGGAGTAGGCTGGCCACAGCTGCCATTGTGTGCAGGAGTGGGGCTGGAGATCAGGATACTCCATCCATCCATTCACCCATTTATCAGTTCATCTGTTCAGTAAACATGTATGCACTGAGTGTTTGCTGGGGGTTACAAGGATCAATGAGGCAAGTTTTGACCTCAAAAACCTCCCACAACCTAGTGAAGAGGATGGAAGAAGTTACAGAGTACAGCTTGGCAAATGCAATTCCAGACATACCCATGTGTGGGAAACTCAGAGGGAAGGTGTTCCAGGAGAGGACATGCAAGCTGAACTCAGAGGATAAGCTGGGGTGGGGATACTGTATCCCAGCAGAGTGGGCCTGGGAGTGGAGGCGAGACCCAGATTGGGGCCCCAGGGAAACAGTCATCTGGGTGAGGCTCTCCCATGTGACTCAGGAGGCAGAAGCAGCAGTTGAGGCAGGGGACACAGGCGGGGAGCACATTGCCAAGTGAGTGTGAGAGGACTGCCGAGGTGCACGCTCTGAGGGAGCTCATACCCCATCCTCCAGCAGAGCAAGGCCCTGGACTTGTGATAAGATGAAGCTGGTGACAGTGCACAGGTGCCTTCAAGGAGAACAAGACACAGCCACCAGAAAAATGCTGAACATCTTAGAGATGCAGCTGAACTGAGGCCAGCAGCACGGAGAGGAGAGAACTGGGAAACATTTTGGAGGGAGGATTAGCAGGCCTCCGTGACCAACTGGGTGAGGTGGGGGAGGAGGTCTGAGATGCATCTGCTTCAGGCCTGGTGGAACTGGGAAGATGAGTTGGAGACAGGAGAAAAGTGAATCTGAGAGAAGAATTGCGTTTTGAGCGTGATGTGGAATACCCAGACAGTGGTGTCTGGCAGGCTGCTGTTGACTCATGCCTGGAGTCCAGGCTGGAGGGACAGTGTGGAGGAGATGGGGAAGAATCCCTAAACAGCTAGGTGTCAAAGCCCTGGGGGTGCTTGGCATCACCCAGCAGAGGGGAGGGTTGTGAGCAGAAGGAGAACCGAGGATGGAACCCTGGGGAACATCATGGTTTCAGCGGCAGCAGGAAGATGCCAGTCTGTGAAGAGTAAGATGTCTTGGCTTGAGAGGGGACCAAACCTCAGAGGTCAGAGGGTTTCAAGAAAGAAGGAGTGGTCATCCACATCCAAAATGGCTGTGAGGTCCAGGAGGAAAAGGGGTGGATGTGGGGATAGGACAGCAGCGAAGAGGAGGCTACGGAGCAGGGCGGTGTCAGGTGCAGGAGGAGAGACTGCGTGAAGCCCTGGGGAACGAATGTAGCTGGCGTTTCAAAAGACAGGATGAGAAGAGATCAAGTGAGGGTAATGACAAGCTAGGGATAAACTAGGGGTTGGGAACCCACTCCGCAGTCAGTCCTCATTAGTCACAGATGCCGTATTTGTGAATTCACCTACTCACTGCTCACTAATAGTTATTTGAAACCCCAAAATCAGTACTCGTGGTGCTTTCTCATTCATTCTCATACAGTCTCGGAGCAGCAAACAACTGGAGTCATCCTACCCACACCTTCTCAGCTGAGGTCAAGCAAGGCAATGCTCTGCCTCCATGTCTCAGCTCTCCTGCTGTCAAGTGTCCTTTTCGCGGTCTGTTTAGTGCCCCACTTTTTGCATTTTTGTGCTTTTTGTTGATGATGTCACTGTTTAAAATAGCCCCCAAGTATAGTGCTGTCAAGTATTTCTAAGTGCAAAAAGGCCGTGATGTGCCTTACAGAGAAAATATGTGTGTTAGAGAAGCTTCATTCAGGCATGAGTGATAGCACTGTTGGCCATGAGTTCATTGTTAATGAATCAACAGTATCTATTAAATACAGCATCTAAACAGAAACACACATAAAACAAAGTTATATGTCAATTGGTTGAAGAAAATGTTGGGAACAGAGGCTCAAAGAACCCTAACCCTGTATTTCCTATACCAGCAATGATTTCGTATTTACTAATTCAATGTTCAAAGCAACTTTACAGACCATAGCTGCCTCAAACAAAAAGAACCAACTCTACTTGGTGCAGTAATTAATAGAGTGTCCTGTGAATGTGAATCAGAGAAAGTGTAAATGAATACAACTGCGCATAGCCATGTCTCTGCCTCTGGAGTCTCAGTTGGGTCTTTTCTGTCTTCTGTGGGGCCTCTGGCTCTCTTCAACAGGTGGGCTGTCGTGGGAGACCATGATAGGACGTTGTCACGAATGAATCTGATACCCGAACGTAGAAATCACTCAGAAAGCCAGTGGAGGTGGTGCAGGTTTTAGGGACCAGTCCTCCCATATAGTTGATGATATCTTGCTAACACTTCCAATCAATTAAATTCTTTGCCATCTAGTTGGTGACTACATTTCTAGTTTCACCCAACACATGACAAATGATTCTTAAACAAATAATGCTTGAAGTTTTGCCCTCTGATGCTATTTTTTAAATACAGAGATATGAGAATCACAGGAAGGAAAAGGGAAGAGGCTTTGGAAACAGACAGACATCAAGAGTTAAATCCCAATCCCAACACTATCTCTGAGAGCAGGGGCCTCTAGATGCCTCTGCTTCTGCTTCCTTCTCTATGAAACAGAGATAGCAATACTAATAAAATTTCATTTGATTGCTGCAAGATTTATGCAAGGCAATGTATGAGATGGGTCCAAACGCAGACCCAAGCACACCTGAGCACTGTGATCTTCATGGGCACAGAGGCCAGGCACAAAGGGGCATTTAATGAACATTTGTTGAACAAATGGATCATGACACTGATTCTTTTTACTATGCCCTTATTGACAAAAGGCCTCCACAAAAACTGCCCCCTTTGCTGCTTTTGGGCATAGTTTAAGAACTCCACACTAATAATCAAGATTGTGACATAAAGAAAAATGCATCACTCACACAGCTATGGTTTGGATGCTGAGGGTCTTCTGGCTACTACGTAATTGAAAAGTCAGAACTGAACTATTCCAACCACAAAGATAAGAAAGTCTAAGATTCTCTAATAGATTTTTTCAGCATGAGAGGTGGGACCTGATTTTCTGCATTTCCTACCTTAGAGTAATAAATAAGAAAAACATTTAGAGCATTTAATTTAAATATTACATTTCACTATCCACTCATACATTAAATCGTTTTCTGGCAACATTGAAGAATCCTAAAACAGTGTTTAGGGCTCTGGGGATTCCATAAGAAATAAGCCAAAGTCCCTACCTTCAAGGAACTCCCCAGTGGAAAAATGTCACTCACAATTTGAAAATAGTAATTTTGTTTCTGGTCATGTATTCATTCATTCTTTCCTCCCAGCCTGATAGATTATATTCTATACACTATACATTATGTTCTTAGCACTAAGAAATTGACAAAGGACATTTTTAATAATTTCATGTAGATATATCATTAATAATATTTTTACTTGTTATAAAACAGAAATAATTAACAAGGAGAATGCATCCTCAAGAAGTTTATGGTGGTGGTGGCTCACGCCTGTAATCCCAGCACTTTGGGAGGCCAAGGCAGGAGGATCACTTGAGGACAGGAGTTCGAGGCCAGCCTAGCCAACATGGTGAAACCCCGTCTCTACTAAAAATACAAAAATTAGCTGGGTGTGGTGGTGCACGCTTGCAATCCCAGCTGCTTGGGAGGCTGAGGCAGGAGAATCGCTTGAACCTGGGAGGCGGAGGTTTCAGTGAGCAGAGATTGTGCCACTGCACTTTAGCCTAGGTGACAGAGCAAGACTCCATCGCAAAAAAAAAGAAAGAAAGAAAGAAAGAAAGTTTATGGTCTAGTATGGACAAAAATAAGGAAAAAGTAATAATAAATTCTTGAAGGAATTGCACCCTGAGAGGTTAAGGAATTTGCAGATGGGAGAGCAGGCTCAGAACCAGGCCTGTGGATTTCAGATCCCATCGGATTGGCCTCCTCATTAGACCCATTGTGCTGGCCTCATGAGCTTCACTCTGTGATTTCAGAGAACCCAGCGCAGTGTAGAAACCTGCCCTGCTAAAGGTCATGGGAGGGCAGAGACATAACTGGGACTTCAGTCAAATCCCGTGTTCAGGTCAGGGCTGCAGCATGGCTCTTTAGTCAGTACTGTCTTTAAAAATAAATGCTTTGAGTGACCAATCTCTTCATAAAAATCAGATGATGGATTTATATTGCAATACACATATGTATACACACCCAACATTATCATATTACTAATAAACAAAAAATCCAGTCCATCGAGAACTCCGTCCTCCCTGCCCCCAACCCATGATGTTCTATAAGAAAAAAAGATATCATTTACACTTATAAAAAGGGAATATGATGTGTCTGTTTCTTCATAATGAGTGGTTTCTTGATCTCAGTATGGAGCTGGTTTTTATTTTTAGAGTTGCACCATAGATTAAAAAGAAAACCTACCATTTGTGTCTTTCATCCAAGAAATCCTCACTGGTAAATTTCCCTTCTATTTTAGTAAAATGTCAGTTGACTTCTTTCAAATTCCATGGTTAAAAATTAATTATACTATGCTTAACTGACTTTTTGGAAAAAGAATTTTAAGAACTGAAAGGGAAGGATGTCATTCACTTAAAGAATATGTACTGAGTGTGATTTATTGGGTGTGCCGGGCTGTGTGAAGGGCACCGGGGACAGTGGCAGCTGAAGTTTCTTGAGACCTGCTCTTGGGGGAGTCTGGTAGTCAGATGGGTGACAGGAAACAGCCAATTGCAGGCCCTGTGATGAGGACTCCACAGAGGCCCAATCAGGGACATCATCTCCAATTCAGTGGTGGTGGTTTGTGGTGTCAGCACGGACCTTCAAAGGGAAGTGACAACTGAGCTGGGACCTGAACAGTGAGGCAGAACTAGTCAGGTGGATGGTCCTGGTAGAGGCAGCAGCCGAAGAAGTTGCAAGCACCTCAGTGCTACAGGAGCGGAGGGGCCAGGAGGACTTGGGAGAGCTGAGGCTGGAGATGTGGGCAGAGCCAGATGAAGGCCATCAGGAGCTACACTGGGAGTCTGGACTTTATCCTGAAAGCATGCAGCATAACACAGACTGTAAAGCCCATGAACACTCCAGCTACATTATTAATGTGTGTGTGTGCATGTAAAATACCTATGCATGAAATCAACATCTATCATTCCATCTTGAGATTCTTCTTACGTGTGCCCTTCATGATGGCTACATTTGCTCCAATCCCATCGCTAGTAACAGGGAATTTATACACATGTGGGACTCTATGAAGCTCAGCGTCAGTGTGATAAACCAGGACTCCATCTCTAGCTTTCTACAGAACTGGGGCAGATAGGCTATTCCAACTCTTGGCCCAGCGTCTGGTTGCTGCCCACCTCTGGTCAGTCCCACAACTGAAGCAACCATTAGAGAGTTTACACAGGGCAAGGATCAGAGTCTTCTCCATGTTCATGATAAGCCTGAAGACAGCAAGTAAGGTAGACAGCATGGAATCAGAACCTAAGGCAAGAATACAATCAACAGTTCATTGGTGATGGTAGTGAAGTGATGGGTTAATGCCAGAGAAAACGTGTTGGGGAAATGAACAAGACTGGACCCCTATGTACGTTACAAGAAGATGAAGGATGAAGGGGAGTCGGTGATGCCTTCAAGATCTTTAGCTTGAGCAAATTAGGTGGATGGTGATGCCATCAGTTAAGAAAGGGAGCTTGGTAGGAAGCTAGTTGAGTTTCAGGAACTCCCAGGATACCCAATGGCAACTGCATCCAAAAGGCAGTTGATAGAAAGGCCTGGTTCTGGACATAGAGTATAGTAAGAGATGTGTTTGGAAATAATTATGCATCATTGATAGTTAAAGTCAAGCAAGAGGAAGAGATACAAGAGTAATTGCCTGGGTGCGGTGGTTCACGTCTATTATCCCAGCACTTTGGGGGGCCGAGGCGAACAGATCACGAGGTCAAGAGTTCGAGACCAGCCTGGCCAACATGGTGAAACCTCGTCTCCATTTAAAAAAAAAAAAAAAAAAGAGTAATCTACAGAATTGGGAAATAATTAAACTAAGGAGATCATACAAATGATCACCAGTATTTAAAGTATACATTGGCTGGGCATCCCAGCACTTTGGGTGGCTAAGGCAGGTGGATCACCTGAGGTCAGGAATTTGAAACCAGTCTGGCTAACATGGCGAAACCCTGTCTCTACTGAAAATACAAATATTAGCTGGGCGTGGTGGTGGGTGCCTATAATCCCAGCTACTAGGAAGGCTGAGGTGGGAGAATCTCTTGAACCCAGGAGGCAGAGGTTGCAGTAAGCCAAGATCGTGCCATTGCACTCCAGTGAGGGCAACAAGAGCAAAACTCCCTCTTGAAAATAAACAATAAAGTACACATCAATAAAAGGAAGCTAGATCAGATTTCATAGATGAGGTGAGGAGGTTGAGGAAGCAACCAGAGACCACAGTTGTGTCAAAAAGTTTAGCAGGGAAGGAAGGATGGATGGAAGGCGGTTGCCTGGATGGATGAGATGGGCCAAAGGAAGGAGCTGTGCCTTGTTGTTTGCTTGCTCTTCAAGTGGACAGGCTTAATCACATCAGTGGCAACAGATACAAATGTCATGGGAAAAAGATTGAGGGTGCATGAGATTGAAGAGGTAACTGAGGAGAAGTCTTGGGGAGGAAGTCAGAGAAGCCGAAAGGTGAGGATTTGAATAGCACATTGCAGATATTTGGAGGTTGGCAGTTTTAAGGCATTCACTCCACGTGGCTTCTATTTCTAAATACACGTGTTCACCTGTGTTTTCTTACCTCAAGGCTGTTACTCAAAGTCAGTATTTATTCTTGCTCTGTGCCGGTAATTTGGGTACCTTCTATTTCCAGGAGGAAAAGCCCTTCTCATGATCTCTAAACATAGAAAAGGGAAGCATAGGTTCTGTCAATCACATGATGACCTGAGATGGCGTGGACTATGTGACTACAAATTAATGAGAAGGATTGTGACAAGCATAACCCGAACCCATCTGCCATGAGAATACCTGAGGATGCAATAACTTTATCTTCTTTATTGCACTCTCTCTCCTCTCCCCTGTGTTGTGTTACAACTGGGTCCAGCACTCATTTCTCCCCACTCTGTATTACTACATGTGACATCTCAACCACCATGGGTGTCCTTGAGGGCAGAAACTGCCACATTTATCTTTCAGTCCTCCGTGGGATCTGCCCAGTGTGTCACACACATTTGTCGAATTAAATTAAATCCTCATGTTCAAAGCAGTCTCTAAGACAGCTGCACTTCTGTGTCAATGATGCTCCCCCAGGCCCAATGTGCTTTTAGATTTTGACTTAGAAATCTCTTCTGAGATATATAAAAGAATTGGTCACATTAATTTATATCCATATAATATGTTTAGTCTTAAATGGCATTTGTCCAATGCAATAATCAGTTTCCAAGATGGCTTCCTGGTATTCACACCCCTGGGCAGTCCCATCCCACACTGGGGCAGGATTGGTTTGTATGTTTAATAATAAACTATGTGAAGTGATGATATATCACTTCCAAAATTAGGTTATAAAAGACTGTGATTTTGTCTTGGGTGCTCTTGTTTGCTCATTCTCTCTCTCCCTCTCTCTCTCCCTCTCTCTCTCCCTCTCTCTCTCTCTGTCTCTCTCTCCTTTCTCCTCTCTCTCTCTTTCTCCCTCTCTCTCTCTTTCTCTCAAATCACCATCTCTCGGGGGAATCTAGCTGTCATGTTCTGAGGACATTCAGAAGTCCTATGGAAAGGTGATATGCTTAGAAACTGAAGCCCTTGGTCTACCACCTTGTGAAGAACCGAGGCTTCCCAACAACATGTGAGTGAGCTTGGAAGTGGCTCCTTCAGCCCCAGTCAAGCTTCAGATGAGATCACAGCCCAATCAACATCGTGTCTGAAACTTTTTGATAGACCCTGAGCCAGAACCACCCAGCTAAGTTTCTCCTGGGTCTTTGACCCTCAGAAACTGTGAGATACTAAATGTGTGTTGTTTTAAGCTGCCAAATTTTGGGGTAATTTGATATATAGCAATAGATAACCAACAGGCCCAAGTTGATTGTTAATCTGATTCATCAGATTTATTTCCAAATGTCTTTTAGATATTTCCAACATCAAATCCAAGGGCAAATGTTTGCCACCAGTATTGAGATTCAAAGTAAAAAAAACAAACAACAACAACAAAAAAAACTCACAGATTCTGAAGATAATTCCTAAAGAAAATCTCGTAAAAACATTTCAGCAGTGGTCATGCCGTTATAATAACTGAATATTCTCCCAAAGTGACAACTTGGATGAGGTATAAAACAGGCATTAAAACAAAATCAAGCATCAAGTTATAAGCCCTAGCACTTCAAATAAACTGGAGTATGCCTAATGAAGATCAGACTTTGAGCTCATTGAAATGTCAATATCTGTGTTATTCATTGTAATGGGGAATGCTGAACATCAGGTGGATTTTGCAGCTCTTCTGGGAAGCAGCATGAAACAGGCACAGGTTTTACATTCTGACAATTCTGATTAAAGTCCTACATTGGCAATGTAGCCACAGGCAAATTACAGAAACTCACTAAGCCTCAGTTAGCTCACCTACAAATGGGAAAGAACATAGTCCTATCCCACAGAAGGAGAAAATTATGTTACAATTAGTACAGGGTAGGCAATTTGCATATGCCAATTAATGCCATGAGTTCTTATTGCTTTCTTCATCTATATAAGCAGGTTTACAGGGCTATCACAAGGACCAAATGAGAAAACTGATCTGTATAGGAGAGGGACAAAATAACTTAGTTTCATCCATTTGATGAGAAGTTTGGTTGAGTATGGCAAAAAGAAGATCATTAGGCACATTGTACGCCTGTATCAAAATATCTCATGTACCCCATAAATAAATATACACCTCTTATAGACCCATAAAAACTAAAAATATTTTTAATTAACAAAAAAAGATTATTAGAGTTCATTCTATTTTTTTAAATGCTGCAGAGCATGTCAGGAAAAAAAAAAAAAAAAAAAAAGTCAATGCTTATTTCCTGAGCCAGATTTGATATTTTGATTCTTGGTAACTTTAAGTCAGTTAGTGCCTCAAGGTTACCTTTTCAATGATTTGCAAAGCAAGTTTAGACATTAATACTCTTTTCATTTTTACTTAAAATATTTTGTATTTCAGAGATTTAACTCCTATGGAACAGGGAACAGCTATAAAATAGGATTTCTCAGGAGTGCAGATTGATCAGCAAAGGGTCTGGTGGCACAGCAGGAAAGAGACAACTTACCAAGTGATCGATCATACAATTGTTCACTTATGGACTCATCTGGAATGAGACCTGCAACACAGTAATAATCATAAGACAAGAGTCCTCTGACTACTCCAGAATGTTCTATGACTTTATTATTAATGCCACAAATACGCTTCTTAAGCAAAGACGCCATGAGAGATCACCATTGAGTTTTGTTGCCATCAGCACTAATAGGAAAAACGCCTCCTAAGTCATAGAACACTAACCCAACCCACTTTGTATTAAAGGCCACACAAGAAAAGGAAGAAGGAGAGCCCTTTCTCCCTGAACCAAGACACTCAAAGAGATGATCAGCTCTACTGGTACGGCTGAAAGATAATAGAATTAACCCTGTTTAGTCCTGATCCTCCCAACCACACATTCTTAAGGGGAAAACCAACACCGGCTCTGCTCACTTGGCAGAGATGTTGATGCCATCAAATGGAATTAGGTATGGAAAAGCTCTGTTGTGAATACAAAGGAATATCTAAATGAATAGTTGTATCATTATTATCTAATGATAAGAAATGAGCAAACGCAAAACAAAATGTTAATTTTCTATGACTGTAATTGTTCAAAGGTTATATACACATACATTTCTAGTTTTAAGTGACTCACTAACAAAAAGCTGCAATATGAAGTTATTTTAAGCAAAAAACTTAAATAAAATAGATCTTAACTTACCAAATGGATAATTGTTTCTCCATTTATGAGATCCCAACATGTCCCCAAAAATCATCTAAAGAAATGTAAGCATCAGGATGTGTCAGCACATGAAAGAAAGAAAAAGGAAAGACACTGAAAAATGTAAATGTCACCTGGAAGCCTCTGATATAGGTTATATAATCCATAATACATTATATTAAATAACTTTATATGGTGTCAAACACGTAAGTCTAAAAAACACATGGGGAAGAGCAACCTACATGAAGTTTAAATTGCCCACTGATCTTTCCCCTAGACTGAAAATGTACTCCCAAATATTGCCGACCCCCAGAAAGGCAAAACTCTGTTACGCAGACTTGCACATAGACTAAGCTTAGGTCAAATTTTATAGTTTTCTCTCTACAAAGTCACTGTAAAAAGTTCAGTAGGAAAAGGTGTCCACAAGAAGTTTTCATGAAACCACTGAAAGTCCATGCCATCGTCACAAAGTGAAGTGGCTGCTTGGCTCGCAGTCTTCCTACCAAGAGTCTTGGCAGGCTGCCCTCTCCATCCTGAACAGTCACAGGTAGTCTCTGGCCTCCATCACAGTGATTGGACCAGGAACACATACCAAGGCAATTTAAGAGAGAAATAATACTCTTTCAACAAATAGTGCTGATACAACTGGATATGCACATGCAAAAGAATGAAGTCAGACCCCTTCCTCACATCATATGCAAAAATCAAATCAACATGGATCATAGACCTAATGTAAAACTACAGAAGCAATAAAATAAAAAATAGGTAAACTAGACTTCATCAAAATTTAATTTCGCTCTTCAAAGGACATCATCAAGAAAGTAAAGGACAACCCACAGACGGGGAGAAAATATTTCAAAACAACTCAATAAAAAGACAAATAGTGCAATTAAATCATAGGCAAGGATTTGAATAGACATTTCTCCAAAGAAGATGTACAATGGCCAATCATTAGTTATTAGAAAAATGTAAATTAAACCACGATGAGAGCCAGGCACAGTGGCTCACGCCTATAATCCTAACACTTTGGGAGGCTGAGGCAGGCAGATCACCTGAAGCCAGGAGTTGGAGACCAGCCAGGCCAACATGGCAAAATCCTGTCTCTACTAAAAATACAAAAATTAGCTGTGTATGGTGGCACACATGTGTAGTCTCAGCTTCTTGGGAGGCTGAGGCACTATAATTACTTGAACCCAGGAGACAGAGGTTATAGTGAGCCGACACTGTACCACTGCACTCCAGACTAAGTGACAGAGTGAGATTCTGTAAAAAAAAAAAAAAAAAAAAAAACCTACACTAGAATGGCTAAAATAAAAAAGACAGGCACCAACACATATTGACAAGAATGTATAGAAATGGAAATCCTCATACATTACTGGTAGGAATGTAAAATGGTACAGCTACTCTGGAAAAGAGTGTGGCAGTTCCTCAAAAAGTTAAACACAACATCACTATATGGTCATTAAACATAGAGTTACTATATGATCCAGGAATTCTGTTCCCAAGAGAATTAAAAACATGTGTACACAAAAACTTGCACACTGATGCTTCTAGCATCATTATCTATGATAGCCAAAGAGGCATAAATAAACCAAACGTCAATCAACGAATGAATGGATCAATCCAATGTGGCTCCATGAAATGGAACAATAAGAATGAACACAGCACTGATGCATGCTAGAATACGGAAAAACCTCCAAAACATGATGCTAAGTGAAACAAGTCGGTCACAAAAGAACACAGGCTGTGTGATCCCATTTGTGTGAAATGATCAGAATGGACAAATCCATAGACACACAAAGTGGATTAGTGGTTTCCAGGCGTTGGGAGGAATGAGGAATAGAGAACGACTGTTACTGGGGTCTCTTTTCAGCATGATGTAAGTGTTCTGCATTTAAATGGTGGTGGTATTTGTGAATACAGTAAAAACCATTGAACTACATACATTAGAAGGGCAAATTCTATGACATGTAAATTATCTCTCCACCAAAATGTATTTTAAAAGGGGGATATCAAAGCATCACATTGTACACAGTAAAATATAAAATTTAAGATAAATTAATAATAAAGTTATAAATGTATAAAAAAGAAAAAAAGAGGGGGACACCGAAGCCAGGCCAATAGGAGGAATGCCAAGAGGTTTCCCTAACTGCCAATAGAGAGAAATGCTTCCTTTTTCCCTCTAAGTACAGAGGACATAAGTCTGGAGTAGCTTGAGTCTTTGCTTCCTACTGCAAGGAGAAAGCCTCTCTGCAGTAAAGGTGGGCGTGGAGTGGGGGGAGGCACAGTGACAGAGAGAAAGAGAAAGAGACAGAGACAGAGACAGAGGAAGGAGGATAAGACTGACGAGGCAGAGAAGGAAGAAGAAGGAGAGGGAGAGGGGAGGAGGGAAGGAAAGAAGAGAGGGAGAGAGACAGGGGAATGAGGAAGGGGTAGGGGAGAGGATAGAGGAGACCGGAGAGAAGGGGAAGGAGAAGAATGTGGCACATACAGGAAGGAAGGACATTCAGTCGAGTTGTCCATGAGGCCAACTTCTCTCCTTCCTTTCTGGGAATGTGATCCAGGGAATTATCTCTTTTTGGCTTAGACTACTTCTGGTTGAATATCTATCTTTTTAAATGAAAGGCAGTAAATAAATTAAATGCCTGTCACCCCTCCCCTTGAGCTCAGAATTCCTGTCATTATTCTTCCTCAGTTTCTTTCTCTTGGTCTATTTTGGGTCTCTTGTCTGAAACCCTAGCTGACTTTATCCTATCCACTCCAAATCAGAAGGATTTGTCTACAGTCAAGCTCACTTATTAGAAACTGAAGAAAGAAAGAGAGAGCACCAACCTACAATTGTACTAAATTGTACCCATCTCAGCATTGTACTCCTGATGGCGCCTGCACCATGATGAAGTTGGGTGAATGCTTATGCACCATATGGAAAGCTTTTCTCCTCTACGTATTTCTATGTCAGGATTGAAAAAGAAGTAATAAAAACTACCAATAATTCACACATCTATTTGGTTAAGGATAAGAGAATATTTCCAACTTTAGAAAATTATTTTCTCAATTTTTTATGGTTACTATACCTGTTAAAATTATGTCATGGAAAGTCCAAACATTTTATATTCAGGTCTCTCATTATGTCCTTACCAGACTTACTCTAAGTCCTTATTAGTCATAATTTGGATTTTGGGGCTTATTTGCCATGGCTTCCATTTTTCTTTACCTTATATTTCTCATTCTGAAAATTCTTCTACATTCTCTATATGTTTTTCATGTGATCTTTATTGTAATTGCTCTGGGAGGTTTTTTTAGTTTTATTTCTTCTATTTCTTCCTTCCAACAATAATTTATTTGTTCCATGACTAAATTTATCATAGTCTATTGTCTTTCATATTTATATTATCACTTTTTTCACTGAAAATGATTACCAGCTGTTCTCTCCTTTCTTCTCTTCTCTGTTTCATGTAAGAATTTCATGTAAGAAATTCATTTCAGAGTTTCCAGGAATTACCTAAGTCTCTATCTGCTTTCTTCTTTTTCTTTTGAATTGTAGAATTTTTTAATTGGAGAATTTTTTAAATAGATTTGCTTAAATTTTTTTATGAACACCTAATCTTTAAGGCCAAGCAACCTGGAAGTTTATTTTAAGATCTAGATTATTCCAAGGGCTAACTTAATATCTGAGTCTTCTTAGAAAACTTGGAATTGGAAGAAAGAAAGAGAGTGGTCTTCACTATGCAATTCAAAAGTTGCAACAGATTTGCGGGCTTTCCAACCAAATAGAACCCATTTTCCAAATCAGGGGTGGAAGAGAGGTTAACTTAGCTGATCATTTAGTAAATTAATTTTGTGTTAAAAGTCATAAAATGAACCAGAATCTATTTCTCTCAACATTCACTACTAAGCCCTAGACCCAGTTAGCATTCTCTCTCACCTCTTATTTATTTCATATTTACTCCATATTTATTCTTACTTAAACCCCTTTCACAGCCCCCGTGTCATTAGGAAAAAGCCAGTCATCCTCAACAAGACCCTCGAAGTCCATCTTGACTGCTCGTGCTCCTCCAGCTCCACCTTATGCCTCACTCCTCCGGCTCCACCTTATGCCTCTCTCCCCCATGTTTTTTTTTTTTTTGTTTTTTGTTTGTTTATTTGTTTGTTGGAGTCAGAGTCTCACTCTGTTGCCAGGCTGGAGTGCAGTGGCCTGATCTCAGCTCACCACAACCTCTGCTTCCTGGGTTCAAGCCCTTCTCCTGCCTCAGCCTCCCGAGTAGGTGGGACTACAGGCGTGCCACCATGCCCAGCTAATTTTTGTATTTTTAGTAGAGATGGGGTTTCACCATGTTGGCCAGGATGGTCTCAATCTTTTGACCTCATGATACACCCGCCTCTGACTCCCAAAGTGCTGAGATTACAGGCATGAGCCACCGCACCCAGCCCCCCAGTGTTTTTCTCATTCCTGTGATAATGGAGTTCTGTCCACTTCAACCCACCAGCTTTCCCGGCAATTCAGGGTACCCCACGTGATTTCCCCTATACTTGAAATACCCTTCCCCCTCCACCCTCTGCCTGCTCTGTTCTGACTTCCACCTACCTTCCAGTTCTTGGCTGGAAGGTCAGTTCCTGACAGATACTGTCTGCTCCTCACGTGACATGCATTCCCCCTCACTATGTGGTCCCCAGTGCCTGCCTGGCAGTCAGGATAATTCCTGCCTAGTGGGCACCTTCCCCCCAGACATGTCTATAAACTCCACAAAGGCTAGGACTGTGCTTGTCTTCCTCCCCACTGTCTTTTTTCTGATATAAACCACAAATCAAGACTAACAAAAGACTTGTGAAGTGATAAGTTTGGTCCTTGTCATCTCTGTGTTAGCTGGGCCATGGTGTATGAGTGTGTTACAGCAGAATGTATTCAACTTCCTAAATACTTCAATAGGGTGTAGGGAAGCAGGTCCTTGATACTCGCACCAGCACTAAGAAAAGATTCTTCAACTATGCCTCCAGGACAAGTTCAGAAATCACCTGAGAGTTGACCCTCAAAAGTTGCCAGTGTGAACGGGATCAATCAATAAGGCCATGTTCAACTGAACTTTTTGTGGAGAAAGTCCTAATAAACTGTGTGAAGTTCTCTTTGTACCAATAAGGCCATCCTCTGTGATAGGAGTGTCTCAGTCATTAGTTTCATTACTTTCTAATTCTAAAAGGTACTTCCAGACAAAATAGTTAAGGTGTGAGTATGTTAATTATGTGGAAAAATTAACTTTTATGTGTAATTCTTGAAGTAGAAAATTTGTAATATTTTCATGTAATTTTTAGTACAGAGTTAAACCTTGAAAAACTGAACAAAAATATAAAATGGAAAGAAAGATTATGTTTGACAGAATCATCCATATAATGTTGGGAACATTTTTAAAAATTTGTTGATAATATTATCCTATTACAAAAGAACAAATAATATGTCACGTTTTTATCCCTAGTTTAGAGTGAAGAGATGTCCTCTTCACATCATATTCTTGTCCATTTCTTCCCCAGTTTTCTTGCATTTATGCAAGTATTTAGTGAGCTGTGTCAAACATTGTGCTGCATCAAACATTGTCCTAGGCTGACAAAAACAAACATTCCCCGCCCTCATGAGACATACAGTCTAGTAAGGAAAGCAGCCAATAATCAGACAAATATATAATTTCAAGGCAAAAATGTATATATTATTAATATTACAGTATTATTGCAAATCACTTTTAATGCAGTTGAGGAAAAATAAGTTTCCTGCTACCCACTGAGCCTCCCAGTGCCAGGCCAGACCCTTCATGACCATCAACTTATCACAGTCTCTCAACGACCTATCAGGTGGTCTTTATTATTGCTGGTGTTTAACAGATGAAGAAGCTGTGGATCATGAGGATTAAATGAAAGTCAAGTATCCTGACCTGGACTGCAGAGCTGGGAGATAGTTTTGAACACTGGTCCTACAAATATGTCTTTCTTGATTGCACTAAACCACAGTGTCAGGGAGCCACATATTTAGATCTGAAACTTCAAAGATTTGCTCATTGTTACTTTAAGGCCATTTCCCAAATCCCAGGGAAATCGAGAGAGGGAGAGAGAGGAGAGAGAGAGAGAGAGTGTGTGTGTGTGTGTGTGTGTGTGTGTGTGTGTGTGTGTGTGACAAGAGAGAGAGAGAGAGAGAGTATAAGAGTAAAAGAATAGTCTGGGAGAAGTTGGGGATGTGGACAATGAGGCTGTAGGTGTCCAAGAGAGAATCCCACAGAGTCAGCAGAGTTCTGCGTCCCCAAGCCTGGGTGATGATGATCCAGCCACCCAGCAAACCACTCTGCTTTTCACAAACCCACACAGACCCTAAGAGATGCGGTCTGGGAAGAGACAGGGCCCCAGTCATACCTCTTCGCTGCTGCTAGACTCGGACGAGGAAAAGGACCAGCTGCAGTGAGCACGCACACCCTGCACCTGCTGGCCAGATACCTTCACAGTGCTTCTGCAAATAGCTGTGGGCTGGAAAAGACAATGCAGTGAGTTCTCTCTTCAGCTGCTCGTGGAAAGGGTTAGCCTCCATCCAGTAAATCAAGCAATACTGTGAGTTTGATGAAATGACGAAGAAAGAAAAACTTCACAGAGGCATTTTGTTTTTCCAAAATGAAAATTCCTCAAGACTGAAGCAGAAACACATGGAATATTTAAATATCTCTTTGGTGCTTTACCCATTACAAGTCTCTAGGAAAAGCAAACATTTCCCCCATGAGTGCTGAGTGGGCTGCCCTAAGTCAATTTTCATTCAGACAAAAAGAAAGGATGAATAACCCCACAGGACTTCACTCTCTTCTCCTTTGCCCTCAGATTTCATTAGAAATAGAAGCTTGTGACACTTTGGTATGAGTTCTTTGTAAAACAGAGTCACAGTGAATCGTTTCTTGAAACAAATAACAAATTAAACAATCCTTTTGTGAATAACAAAACCCGCAAGCTTGAACCTCAGATTGCAAACACTTTAGAAAGCAAATTTTGGACTGTAGGCATTGCCCTGTTCAGATGGGATTAATGCTCATGGGTGTTGATTAAGTGTCTGTGGAGACCAAAGGTATTCCACCTTGGATGCCAATCCACCATGTTGACTTCTCATTAACCCGTTTCTGGGAATCACTCTAAGAGTTCCACTTTCACATACGTACTGTAAATCCTGGCCTTAGGTCAAATCCCCTACAGTACATAAATACTGGGTCTGAGAGGTAATGGCATGGGGATCGCACGGTCTCACCTCCACCCAAGACATGGGTTCTGTTTGTAAGTCCCTATGAATTGTTCTTGTTTGGTTGGTTGGTTGGTTGGTTTCCTGAGACACTGGGTTCGGAAGCCTCTTTCTTCAGCCTCTTAGCTCCCTTGGTGTTTGGTGTTAGGTTTGCATGGGCCTGCTCACTGTGGAACAGTACCTGTTCTGGTCATGAGAGACACAAAGACGAACATGCCATGTTTCTGATCTCACTGAGCCTGAAATAGTAGGGAAGACAGACTGCAAAAGAACATGATATGTGCCGGGAACACAGTCAGTGTTTCATGTTCCTTTGTAAGTGAATTTTAAGTATGTCTGGGATTTGTCTTTGCTGTTGGCTTCTTTGTATTCACTTTACCTGACACAAATTCATCCTCATGTTAAAGAGCAGGAAACTGAGGCACGAGGGATTAAGTAATTTGTCAGGATCCCTCAGGATCTCAGATTCCACAGCTCAATGCTCAGCCACTGTGACACTTCCCCCCACCAGGGGATACCATTTCCACACAGTTAGGGGTGTGGCCAAATGCCAGCCAGCCAGGGGTGACTCCAGGTCATAGAAGTGAGGCTCTTCCTTTTGTTAGTTTCTGGGTCTGGTCTCCTTCCACCATACTTACCACATAGTAGTCCCTCTGGAAGGCACACATAGAGGGATCTTCTCCAGAATCCCTCCTGCATGTAGTCTCCCGGATGCTGAACTCTAAATTCATGACCAAGTTGTTCTCATCCAGGACTTCAACCTTCACAAAAATAAAGTGCCAGAGTGTGACCAATGCATTTCTGAAGTTTATGATGCTATAAACCATTCTTTCTGCCCCGTGAGAACTAGTTTTTCAAAGACAATTTTAGAAAATTACAAACTCTCCAGCAGTAGTTGTGGTTTCTTTTTCCCCTTGTTATTCTTTTACCTTGTTATTATTCTTTTTCACATTGCTATTTTAATTCTGCATTTTTTTCTTTCCATTAGAGAAGTTGAATGCTTTTCCAAATCCTTCTTAGTCTTTTGTATTTCCTCTTTTGTGAATTGTTTGCGACCCCACTGTTAGTGATCTATTCACTCAACTCTCTCCTGAGGGTTTTCCCTCTTAGTGTATCCCTCACGTCTCCTAGGGTAGAGAGAATTGGTATATTTGGAGCCATCTATAGGGTGTTTGTAGAAGACATGGTTAATACACACATCGTAAAGCAAAATATGAAACACTCCCAATAAAAATATATATATATATCACCAGGAGAGATCAAAGGAAGAGAATCTCCCTTCCAGTGGGAGAAGAAATAGAGTTCTCAACAAGAGGGCACGGTGACTGTAGCTTGACCAATGAATCTGAATAATCAGAAAAGGCTAGGGAGAGGCAAGAATAGGCAGACCTCCAGGTAAAGGAGCAGTGTACTTGAGGTGGAGAGGTAACCTTCCTCCTGTGCCCATCAAGAGTCACACACATCACATATATCTATTTTTAGGTGCATGTGTGGCTGGGCTCCAATCTGGGTGACCATACCAAGATGGCGCATGAGCCAGAACATGCTCTGGTGGCTGTGCCTCGCAATAGCTCATCCCCACAGGCCAGATTTCCATGGTATCAGTAATTAGTTCTCTTGGGATCAGTCCTCATGCTCAGATTCATCTAATAAACTACTAACTTTGTTCTGTAGTGAGCAATAACTGAATCAAAAGCAAATTTAAACTGTTCATCTGCAAGGTTGGCAACAAGACCTCGATTCCACACCACCACAAGTAGATTTCATTAAACACCCATGGAAACTGGCATTTGAAAAACAATAAAAGCAAGGAAGGGGCTTCTGTATTTTCATCCAGAAGCAGCTCAATCTTTGGTGTGTCAGCTGACCAGTGCCTCCACACCACAACATCCAGATCAAGTGACCTCACTCTGACCATGATCCTGGGATGGCACCTAACAAAAGCATAGCCCATAGTCTTTATGAACTGTAACCAAACTAGAAAAGAAAACTGGGACCATTTGATTCATTTCCTTGAAATTTGGAAAAGAGTAACTGGGAGTCAGGTTCTGAAGAAGATCAAGCTGAATATGTTGCATTTGGAGACTAGAACTAGGAAACCATGAGCCAAGTGCTCTACAGAGTAGCAGAGGGAACAAGCTAAGAGTGAGTCCATGAGGAATGGGAGAAGGGGAACAGGCAGGCAGAAAGAAAGCAATGCCCATCTGGTCTCTGCTGCCTGGACCTTCGGTCGTGTCTTCATTCTCATTCTCATGCTGCTGGCTGCACAGAACTTTCATTCCTACGACATGCAACTTTATAGAACCTCCCTACCTCAGACCTTAAGCTAAATTTGCTTGAAAATGCATCCATTCCTACCTCCTAATGAGCCCCATCAAGATGATAACAAGGCAGTGAAATTACCTGAGGAACAGGAAGAAGGGGAGATGACTTGCTGCTTATGTTTCTCATTTCCTTTGAAGGTTATTTTTACATTTATTTCCTTGTATATCACAGACTTAGTCACTGGAACCCCAAGTGATTACTCTTTCTCTAGCTCCCAAGGCCAAGAGGAAACAGACTATTACCAAATTGACACAGGAAGGTGAATTTCTTTGGCTCAAAAGCCAGATTATTTTCATTAAGTATTAGGAGCAGAACTGCTGAATTTGAAAGGAGATTCACTTCAGTAAATGAGAAGTTCTTAATAAAACCCGTCAGAAAGAACCACAAGGACTTCAAGTACAAAAGCAAGATGCAGGGAAACAGAAGGCAGAGCTAGAAGAATACAGCAGAAGAATCAGTCGTCAAAAGTGGCTTCAAAACCCTCATGGCAAAAATTGTAATTAAATCCTTTCTCTGTTAAAGAAAAGAGACAGTATGAAAGAGATGACTAACTACTTTCATTTTTAAACTGAAGAAAATGTCTTTAACAGTATATCCAATGAACTGACAAAAGGCAGACAGCACTGTAAGGAGTAGAGAAGACTTCACTGTGCACTTACTCTTTTTAATGAGCTTCTGAATGCCCGAAACAGATACGGACTCAGTGACTGGGAATTCACTTTTGCCACAGAGGCACTGAGGGCGTCCCTTAAGGAGGATGGATCATAGTCGTACACGGGGAAACCTGGGCAAACAAGCACATGGGGCAAGGTGAGACAAGACACAGGTGCCAGCGTGGCTCTGCATCATCCAGAGCAGGTGGCCAGGTTGGTGAATACCTTACCTGAGCAAGACCAGTAGTTCATTCCAAGAGCAAACAGAATCAATATCTTCATCAT
Source organism: Ateles fusciceps (assembly GCA_036589455.1). Taxonomy (NCBI): domain Eukaryota; kingdom Metazoa; phylum Chordata; class Mammalia; order Primates; family Atelidae; genus Ateles; species Ateles fusciceps. Next base: position 4,128,514 of record JAZHEH010001810.1, read on the forward strand.
CTTCTTCTCCATTCTGGAAATAATGATTTTAATTGAGAGACAGAGAGAATGTCTCTCTATGTGTTTGGGGATGACAATTCTTCCTAAGAGGAGCTGTCTTTATCAAACACTGGCTGCTTATTTTGACTGCAGCAATCTGTAACTTAAACAGAAACAATTGATCCTGGGGTCAATATTTTCTGCTGACTTTTCCTATGGAATGGTTCCAGTTTGAGGACACTTTTGAAGTTTACACCTCACCAGGGAACTTTAGCCCAAGGCAAAAGGCATCAAGAGGCTCAGGATTCCACGTGTGCTGTTTACTTTCCTCTATTTTAATTTCATTCTTTTGGGGGAGGGGATATAATCTTACGTTCAACAAGATGGTTAATCTTAAATTGTTGTGCATTGAGTTCCCCTCATGGTTCTGAAGATCTTGCAGTTGACTGCTTATAAAAATAGTGTGGGTACTTCAAGATCTTCCTGGAAATTATGACTTCGGAGAAGATAATTTTATATAGGGGTCCTAAATATTCCAAGCAAGTACATGTGCCATAAAAAGCTGGAACACACCATCCTGTTAACCAACCTTCTGTGCTACTGGACACTTTTGCATGTCACCTGGATAATAAGGTATTTATATATTGATGATTCCCATGCACTGTAAGATCCCAAGGTAGCTTTTGAATCATTAAAAAGGAGAGCTACTTTATCGGAAGTACAGTTTGTGTTGTACATAGGTCATTGTGTTCTTATTTGTGAATTAAAGTGCATAAGAAGCTGTTATGACTCAGAAAGACCTGGGCTGGGATCTTGGCTCTATCATGTACCAGGTGTATACCCTTGGGCATGTTACTCAACACCTCTGAACCTCACTTTTCTCATCTATAAAATGGGCTTAAATGATTAGATGTCAGGTGTGTTATTCATCAGGTTTCTCCAGAAAGGAGAACCAAAAGATAGAGGGAGAGAGAAAGAGAGATTTTGAAGAGTTGGCTCACACAATTGTGGAGGGTTGCAAGTCCAAACTGTGTGGTATAAGCTGGGAGGCTGCAGCCTTCTTGAAGATTTGCTGTTTCAGCCAAAGGCGATTGACTGGCAGAATGTCTTCCTGCTCCAGGGAAGTCAGTCTTTTCTATTCAGGGCTTCGACTGATTGGATGAGGCCCACCCACATAATGGAGGGTAATCTACTTTACACAAAGTCTGCTCATTTAAATGTTTATCTCATTTTAAAAAATACCTTCGCAGAAACATCTAGAATGGTGTTTGACAAAATGTCTGAGTACCATGGTCTAGCCAACTTGACACATAAAATTAGTCATCATATACGGATTAAATAACAAGCTCTCAGAAGAGTGCTTGGCAGTTAACTGCTCAACAAATGGTAACCACCAGTAAGAATTCAATTCAATAGATACTTTTAGTATCTGCTATGTGTAAGGTAACAGGTCGAGAGAATATCTGAAATGAACTGATAATCCAGCCTGTCCTTCATAAACAATGCAAACGTGTGTGCCAACACAGGAAGGACAAATCCCTGGAGGAATTCAGAGAGAAGCTGAAGAAAGACTTCCTGGAGATGGTAGAAACATTGGTGGTTTGTGTTCCTCTCTCAAGATCGGTGCCCGGGACGTCATGTGTCTCTTTGACCTTGACCTTGATGGATGCAAACTCCTTCAACAGGAGAGAAGGACCCTCAGCCCAGGGCAAAAGACCAGAAAAGGCAGCAGTGGAAAGGGCACTGCAGTCATTTGCCAAGGGATGTAGTGGGGGAGCAGGGATGCTCTTTAAAAGCAGGCCAGGCATTGTTACCAACCAGGAGGATGAGGAGACCTAAACATAATAGATGCAGCCCTCCAGGAAGGCAGTGATGCAAAGTTTAAATTACTGCTACTAATATATAAGGCAACTTTTTGAATCAAAGTATTGCCTCAGTTTTGCCTGCCCTCTTCACCAAGGGATAAAAGTATGCTTGTGGTGACTTTACATACTAACCAGGTCATGATGCTCTCATGAGTATTTACTGCACTGACCCAAAAGACATTCTTGCTATAAGTCTTACTCATCAGCACTTTGGCAGGAAGGCATATGTAAAATTCCTGGATAATCTCAGGTTCTAAATGCTCATTCATCTCACTCATGTACAACTCTGGGTCCAGCAGTTTCTGGCCACTCTCCAGCCTCATCTCCAGCCATCCTCCCTTCCTCACTAGGTGCCCTTGAGTTCATTGGGGACACCAAATGACTTCCATCCAAAGGCCTTTCCACGTGCTATTCACTGCGTCAAACAATAATGACATTCCTCTTGCATGTCCCCAGATCAGCTTCTTTCTATCATTCAAGTCTCAGCTTAAAGAGCACCTCCTCAGAGAGCTTCCCTTGATCAAACCCTGACCTAAACCACCCTATCCTGTACCTGTCCATGCCAGTTCCCTGCTTCCCCCGTTCCTAGCACTTACCACAAATGGATAATGATCTTGCTGGTTTGCTTGATGTTGTCATTCTCCTCTAGTAGACTCTAAGCTCCATGAGGCAGAAACCATGACTGTCTTATTTATGGTATCCTGAGCACCCAGATAGGAATACGATTAAATATTTGTTGAATGAGTGAGTGAGTGAATGAACATACTTGGTCTCTCTGAACTTTAATCCAAGTGTTTCTGTCTGAAGCCGGCACTAATTTCTGGTATGTAACAGGTACACAGAGCAATGTGCTATGAGGTGATGACCATTAACATTTGTAATTCTGTTACTTTTAACCTGCTTTGAACTCAATTCCATTAGAGTCTTCCAGATTTAACTAATGGCACCATCTGGCACCAAACTCCATGGTCTCATTAAATGAGCAGTAGTAATAAAAGTAATTGCAAAAGAGTGGAGGAGATTAAGGAGACAACAATAAAATAATGTTGCCAGCACAGGGCTATTGATTTTGTTTGTAGCGTGCTGGTATGGGGGAGAGATTCTTTCATTTCTTAGATTCTCTTGGCTACAATTAAACGTTGGCACCAGACATGCAGGGCAGGCACTGATTAGTGCTAAAAAGTGATGATCTAAAAATGCCTCTGCAGACTTCTGTCATGTCTAGTAAACCTAGAAGATTAAATACAAGCCATCTATTAAGTTTCAGGCCATAATGATTTCATTTACTAATCCTTCTCCCATCTGCAGAAATGTGTACAGCATTAATGCCCCCCAGTTTTCTGCTGCTCCAACACAAATTACTCAGGTAAGGTATTAAAAATTATGTGGCACTAAGTGAAAAGAGTTGTATATAATACTTCTTTTTTTTTACACAGCCTCTGGAAATTTATAAAAAATTTACCACAGAAAGCTTGACAAGAGCAATTGGAAACCTATCGAATAAAGACGGGTGGGCATGCACATTATAGACTAGTAAGATTCATTGCTATAATCATTATCATTTCTTTTGAGATTATTCTTTTCATCTTGATCATCTCTATTGTTTGAGAAAAGTCACCGCATTTAGAGAAAATGTAAACCAAACCTTCATCTAATGCATAAACCACAGTTTTTGGTGCTGCCTTCCAATTTCATGTAATAGCATGATTTCTAAAATTCTGAACTCCACTCTCAAGATTTACCTTGATGGCCTATAGTTTGCAACACTCCCGTGTTCAATGCTATTGTTACCTGTATTTGGTAGGAGCTACAGGTTTATCTGTTGAGCAAAGTAGTATAGATCAGCAGTGGTCACAGTGCAGTCCCCAGACCAGCAGCTTCAGCACCTCCTGGGAACTTGCAAATTCCCAAGCACTATCCCAGACCTGCTAAATCAGGAACTTGAGGAAGAAGATCCAGCCATCTGTGCATGTACAGGTTTCCCTGTGATTCTGACTTACACTCAAGTCTGAGATTCACTGGTACAGAACAATAGTTCTCAGCAGGAGTGATTTTGCCTATTAGGGAGTACTTGGCAATATCTGAAGTCACTACCAATTGCCGTAACGGAGGAGAGGGTTCTACTGACATCTAGTAGGTGGGAGCTACTACTGAACATTATTAATATAATGCACAGGACAGATTCCCACAAGAAAGAATTATCTGGTCCAAGATGTGGGTAGTGCCAAAGTTGAAAAACCCTGCTATAGGAAAGGGTAAAGAAGAGTGAGCCTCATCTCTTTAAGGACACCTCCCAAAGGTCACATGCAGCGTTACTGCTTGCATCTCATTGACCAGAAATAAGTTATAGAGCTAACCTACTGTGAGGAATGGCAGGAAATGTAATCCACTAACTGAGAGGATAAATGTTGGAATAGTAAGCAAGACTTTGCCAACTTGAGTTGCAGAAACCAGGGAATTTATGCTGCATAGTGTAGAGGTGAAGGGCATCTCCAGGAAGACAGTTGAGCAGGAGGCTAGAGGGCCATCCTTGCTTGGAAAGTCTCAAAGAAAAGATGAAATTAACAGAGTCGTTGATAAAGAATATTCAGAGAGATTTATATTTCTGATGGAAGGTTTTAGAGTTTAATTTCTGGTAGGTACTGAGAAAACAAAGCACTTTTTTTCGATGAAATGTTATTTTCAGGAAAAATAAACATTTATTCAAGAAATGTTTATCAGTTGGGAAAGTCTTGGTTATAGTGTGGTAACAAACATTTCCAAAGTTGCAGTAGGTGAAAATAATACGGTTTCATTTTTTGCTTATACTACATATCTACCACAGGTTGAAAGGGGGGTTCTGTTCATCATAGTCACAAATGGATGCAAGGTAATGAAGCAACCATCTATTATTATTACTATCATTGTAAATAACACATAGCAGTAGATCTGCTGTCTTAACAAACTTCAAGTATACAATGCAGTATTGTCAACTACAACTACAAGGTCACACAGCAGACCCCTTGAATCTTTACACCTTGCATGACTGAAACTCTACACCCACTGAACAACTCTCTTTCCTCTTTCCCCAACCCCTATCCTCCAGCAACCACCATTATATTTTCTGTTTCTATGAGTTTGGGTACTTTAGAAACCTCATATAAATGGAATCATGAGATATTTATCCTTTTGTGATTGGCTTATTTAACTTAGTGTTACGTCCTAGCATAATGTTCATCCATGTCATAGCATATGATAGGCTTATTTTTATAGCTAAGCAGTATTCCTATGTACATACCACATTTGCCTTATCCATTCATCCATCAGTGAACATTCAGGGTATTTCCACCTCTTGGCCCTTGTGAACAAGGCTACAATAAACATGGGAGTGCAAATATCTCTTCAAAAACATGATTTCAGTTCTTTTGGATAAATTCCCAGCAGTGGGATTATGACTCATAAGGTAATTATTTTTAAGTTTTTGAAGAGTCACCATACTGTTTTCTATAGCAGCTGCACGATTTTACATTCACAGAAACAGTGTTCAAGAGTTCCAACTCCTGCGCATGTTCACCAGCACTCGTTATTTTCTGGTTTTTGGATAGTGACCATTCTAACAAGTGTAAGGTGACATCTTCTCATGGGTTTGATTTGCGTTTCTCTGATGACTAGTGATGTTGAACATCTTTTCGTATACCTGGTTTGCTATCTGTATGTCTTATTTGGAAAAATGTCTATTCACATCTTATGCCCATGTTTTCATTGGGTTATTTGTGGGTTTTTTGCCATTGAGTTGTAGGAATTCCTTATATATTTCAGACATTAATCTTTTATCAGATGTACAATTTGCAAATATTTTCTCCCATTTTGTAGGTTTCCTTTTCACACTGTTGGTTGTTTATTTCACTATGCAGCAGCCTTTTAGTTTAATTAATTCTATTTGTCTATTTTTGCTTTAGTTGCCTGTGCTTTTGGTGTCACGTCCAAGAAATCATTGCCAAGACCAATGTCATGAACATTTTCCCTTATGTTTTCTTCTAGGAGTTTTACAGTTTTAAGTCTTATGTTTAACTTTTTAATCCATTTTGAGTTGATTTTTGTGTGTGGTACAAGATTAGGATCCAATCTCTTTTACACATGGATATCCAGTTTTTCCAATACCATATTTGTTGAAGACACTAATGCTTCCTCACTGTTTATTCTGGGCTCCCTTGGCAAAGAGCAATTGATCATTTTTTGTCTGGATTAATTTCTGGGCTCTCTATTCTGTTCTATTGATCTGTATATCTGTCTTTATGCAAGAAGCACAGTGTTTTGATTACTACAGCTGTATTTTGAAATCAAACAGCATAACACCACCATTTTTGTTCTTTCTAAAGATTAATTTGTGGTCTTTTTTGGTTCCATATAAATTGTAGAATTGCTTTTTTTCTGTTTCTATTAAAATGCCCTTAAAATTTTTATAGAAATTGAATTGAATCTTTAGATTTCTTTGGGTAGCATGGTGAACATTTTAACAATATTATTTCTTTCAATTCATAAAATATAGGTTGTCTTTTTATTTATCTGTGTCATCTTTGACTTCTTTCCCCAATGTTTTGCAGTTTTCAATGTGCAAGTCTTTTGCATCTTTGGTTAAATTTATTTCTAGGTATTTAATTCATCTTGATGCTATTGTAAATAAATTGTTTTCTTAATTTCTGTTGTTGTTAGTATATAGAAATGCAACTGATTTTTGTGTGTTGATTTTGCATCCTGTAACTTTGCTGAATTCATTTATTAGTTCTAACAGGATTTTGTGAAATCTTTAGGATTTTCTACATATAAGATTATGTCATCTGTGAACAGAGATAATTTTACTTCTTCTTTCTCAATTTGGATGCCTGTTATTTCTTTTCCTGGCCTACTACTCTGGCTAGGACTTTCAGTACAGTTCTGAATAGAAGTGGTAAATGTGGGCATCCTTGCCTTCTTCTTGATCGTAGAGGAAAAGCTTTCAGTTTTTCACCATTGATGTATGATGTATAGTTAACAGTATGATGTTAGCTACGGGCTTTATATATACGGACTTTATTATGTTGAGGTAATTTCCTTCTCTTCCTACTTTGCTGACTGTTTTTTATCATGAAAGGGTGACAAATTTTCTTAAATGCTTTTCCTGCATATATTTAGATAATTGTGTGATTCTTATACTTTGTTCTGTTAATGTGCTGTATCACACTGATGAATTTCTATATGTTCAATCGTTCTTGCATCCTAGAAATGAATCCACTTGGTCATGGTGTATAATTCTGTTAATGTGCTGTTTAATTTATTTGGCCAGTATTTTGTTAAGAATGTTTGCACTTATATTCATGAGGGATATTAACCCATAATTTTCTTTCCTTGTAGTTTCTATTTCTGGGTAATTCTGGTCTCATATAATGAGTTTGAAAATGTTCACTTCTTTCCAATTTTTTTGAAGAGTTTAGGGATTGGCATCTGTTCTTTAAATGTTTGGTAGAATTCACCAGTGAAGTCATCTGGTCCTGGGCTTTTCTCTGTTGGGAAGTTTTTGATTACTATTTAATCTCCTTACAAGTTATACACCTGTTCAGATTTTCTATTTCTTCATTATTCGGTCTTTGTGGATTGTGTGTATACTTAAAATTTAAAGAGAAGATCTCTCATTATGTGTTGTTATTTACCAGAAAAATCTAAGTTTTCCGATGTATTGGCATGTAATTGTTAATAGTGGTCTCTTAGAATTCTTCTTATTTATTTAGCATTAGTTGTAATGCCTCCTCTGTTATTTATTTTATTTATTTGAATCTTTTTAGTCTAATTAAAAAGTTGTCAATTTTATTGATCTTTTCCAAAAATAAACTCTTAGTTTGGCTGATTTTTCTATTGTTTTTCTGTCCTCCATCTTATTTCTGTTTGAATCTATATAGTTTTATTCATTCTGCTAACTGTAGGGTTAGTTTATTGTTCTTTATTCCAGTTCTTTGAGGTGTACATTTAGGCTGTTTATTTGGGATCTTTCTTTTTTCTTTAAAATGTAAATATTTATCACTTCCCTCTTATTACTGTGTTGTCTGTATCAAGTAAGTTTTGGTATATTACTTGTTTTCATTTTTATCGATATTTTCTGATTTCCCTTTCACTTCCTCTTTGTCCCATTGGGTGTTTAGGAAGGTGTTAATTTCTACATATTTGTGAATATTTGTTTTCCATCTGTTATTGATTTCTAGTTTTATTCCATTGAAAAAAATATACTTGGTGTGATTTCAATCATTTTAAATCTATTAAGACTTGTTTTGTGACCTAACATGGGTTCTGTCTTGAAAAATGTTCTGTGTGTTTAAGAAAAACATGTATTCTTCTGCTCTTGGGTGGGATGTTCTGTATATGTCCATTATGTCCATTCAGTCTATAGTGTTGTCCAAGTCCTCTGCTTCCTTATTGATCTTCTATCTGGATTTTCTATCCATTATTGAAAGTAGAATATTGAAAGCTGTTACTATTATTCTGTTGCTGGCTATTTCCCCCCTTTCAGTTCTGTCAATATTTGCTTTACATATTTTTGTGCTCTGATGTTGGGTGCATATATATTTATATTTATATGTATCTGCCAAGTAAATTGACTTTTTTTTATCACAATATGATGTCCTTCCTTGTCTCTTGTGACAGTTTTGACTTCATATTTATTTTCATTGATGTAAGAATGGCCACCCATGTTCTCTTTCGGTTACCATTTACATGGGATATCCATTTCCATTCTTTAACTTTCAGCCTATATGTGTCCTTAATTCTAAAGACAGCATTTTGTATACAGTGTACAGTTGGATCTTGTTTTTTAAAAATATATTCCCCATTCGATATCTTTTGATTGAGATGTTTAATCCATTTACATTTAAAGTCATTATTGATAGAGAAGGAGTTACTATAGCCAATTTTTAATTGGTTTGTCTTTTTTTGTAGCTATTGCATCCCTCTTTTCTTGTTGTCCTTCTTTGTGTTTTGTTGACTTTTTTATAGTGACATGTTTTAATTTTTTGGTATCTCTTCTGTAGGTATTTTCTTTGTAGTTACCACAGGGCTTTCATAAGACATCTTATAACAATCGATTTTAAGCTTGTAGCAACTTAATTTCAATTGCACACAAAAGCTCTACACTTTAATTTCTCCATGAAATACTTTATGTTAGTATTTGTTAAAAAAGCATGCTTAGATTTTTTAATTTTTTATCAATGTATAATATTTGTACATTTTTATGGGGGTACATGTGGTATTTTCATACATGCACAGAATGTCTAATGATCAACTCAGGGTATTCAGGGGATGCACCTGAATGTACTTATTATTTATAAGTGTTAGGAACTTTTTAAGCCCTCTCTTCTTGCTATTTTGAAATACACAATATATTTGTCATTAACTGTAGTCACCTTATTCTGCTATCTAATGATGGAAATTATTTCTTCTATCTGTCTGTATGTCTGTATGTTTGTACCCATTAAACAACCTCATTTCATTTCTCCTTCACACACACACAGACACACACAAACACGCACCCTTCCTATCCTCTGGTAACTGTCATTCTACTGTCTACCTCCATAAGATCTTTTTTTTTTAGCTCCCACATATGGGTGAGAACATGTAATATTTGTCCATGTTTGGTTTATTTTACTTAACATAATGACCTCCAGTTCCACATATGTTGTTGTAAATGAGAAAATTTCATTCTGTTTTTAATGGCCAAATAGTATTCCTTTGGGTAAATATACCACATTTTCTTTATTCATTCAAATCACGATGTACACTTAAGTTGATTTCATATCTTTGCTATTGTGAATAGGGCCATAATAAACATGTGGTTCCAGAGTTCCCTTGGTTGTACTGATTTTCTTTCCTTTGAATAAATACCCAGTGGTGGGATTGCTGGATTGTATGGTAGTTCTATTATTAGTTTTTTGAGAAATTTTCATGTGTTTTTCATAATGGCTGTACTATTTTATGTTCTCACCAACAATTAATAACAGTTCTCTTTTCTCCACATCCTTGCCAGCATCAGCTATTTTTTTTTTCTTTCAAATAATAACTACTCTAACTGGAATAAAAGGATATCTCATTGAGGTTTGATTTGCATTACCCTGATGATTAATGATATTGAGCATTTTTTATATCCTTAAGGTCACTTCTATGTCTTCTTTTGAGAAATGTCTATTAATGTCCTTTGTACATCTTTTAATGGAATTATTAGGGGTTTATTTGTAATTGAGTTGAGTTTCTTATGTATTCTGGATATTTGTCCACTGACAGATGAATCATTTGCAAATATTTTCTCCCATTCAACAGGTTGTCTTTTCAACCTGTTGATTGTTTCTTTTGCTGTACAGAAGCTTTCTAATTTGATATAGCCCCATTTGTCCATTTCTGTCTTGTTGCTTATGCTTTTGAGTTCTCAGCCATAAAATCTTTGCCCAGACCAATGTCCAGAAGAGTTTTCCCTACATTGTCTTTTCATAGTTTTAGGTCTTTCATTTTGTCTAGGAATCTAGTTTCATTCTTCTGAATATAGATATTTAGTTTCCTCAACACCATTTATTGAAGAGTATGCCTGCTCAACAATATATGTTCTTGGTGCCTTTATGAAAAATCAGTTGGCTATAAACACATATATTTATTTTAGGGTTCTCAGTTTTGTTACATTGGTCTATGTGTATGTTTCTATACCAATACCATGTTGTTTTGGTTACTGTAGCCTTGTAATATATTAATATTTTGAAGTCAGGTAGTGTGATGGCTCCAGTTTTCTTTGCTCAGGGTTGCTTTGGCTCTTTGGGAAACTTTTGGTTCCATATGAATAGTAGGATTGGTTTTTTTCTATTTCTGTGAAAAAATAAATTGATATTTTCATAGGGATTGCATTGAATCTGTAGATTGCTTTGAGTTGTATGGTCATTTTATCAATATTAATTATTCTGATTCATGAGCATGGGATGCTTTCCGTCTGTTTGTATCCTCTTCATTTTCTTTCATCAGTGTTTCATAGTTTTCCTTTTAGAGCTCTGTCACCTCCTTAGTAGTTAAATTTATTCCTAGGTATTTTACTTTTTGTGTGGTTATTGCAAATAGAATTGCCTACTTGATTTCTTTTTCAGCTATTTTGTTATTGATGTATAAAAACACTGATTATTGTATGTTGATTTTGTATCCTGTAATTTTACTAAATTTGTTTATCAGATTAAGAGTTTTTTGGTGGAGTCTAGATCTTTCTAAATATGAGGTCATGTATCTGCAAAGAGGGACAACTTGACTTATTGTTTTCCAATTAGGATGCCTCTGTTTTTTTTCCTCTTGCCTAATTGCTCTGGTTAGGGCTTCTACTATCATGTTGAATAAGAGTGGTCAAAGTAGGCATCCTTGTCTTGTTTCAGTACCTAGAGGAAAGGTTTTCAGCTTTTCGCCATTCAGTATGGTGTTAGCTGTGATTTTTTCATACATGGACTTTATTATGTTGACATATGTTTCTTCCATGCCTAGTTTATTGAGAGTTTTTATCATGATGCTGGATTTCATCAATTGTTTTTTCTGCAATGATTGAGGTAATTGTGTGGTTTTTATCCTTCACTCTGTGTACATAATATATCATGTTTATTGATTAGCATATGTTGAGCCATCCTTGCAGCCCTAGACTAAATCTCACTTGATCATAGTGTATTGTCTTTTTGAAGTGTTGTTGGATTTGATTTGCTCGTATGTTGTTGAGAATTTTTATATCTATGTTCAATGAGGATATTGGCCCACAGTTTTCTTTTGTTGTTGTGTCCTTGTCTGGTTTTGGTGTCAGGGTAGTGCTGGCCTCATAGAATAAATTAGAGAAAATTCCTTCCTCTTCAATTTTTTGAATAGTTTGATGAGAATTGGCGTTAGTTCTTCCTTGCATGTTTCGCAGAATTCAGCAGTGAAGCCATTGCATCCTGGGCTTCTCTTTGTTGGGATGGATGCATAGATAGATAGACAGACAGATAGATGATAGATAGATAGATAGATATCTTTTATATTGGATGCCTTTTACTTTTTTCTCTTGCCTAATTGCTCTAGTTAGGGCTTCTACCATCATGTTTAATAAGAGTGGTCAGAGTGCAACCTTGTCTTGTTCCACTACTTAGAAGAAAGGGTAGAATATATATTATATATATATATTGTTTTTGAGACAGGTTCTTACTCTGTTGCCCAGGCAAAGTGCGGTGGTACAACCATAGCCCACTACAGCCTCAAACTCCTGGGCTCAAGTGATCCTTCTTTGGAGACTTTTTATGACTGATTCAATTGTGTTACTCGTTATTGGTTTGTTCAGGTTTTATATTAATTTATTTATGATTCAATATTGGCAGATTTTTATGTGTCCAGGAACTTATCCATTTCCCACAGGTATTCCAGTTTGTTAGTGTATAGTTGTTCATAACAGTCTCTGATGATCTTTTGAATTTCTATGATATCAGTTGTTTTTTTATTTCTATTGTTGTTTTTAATTCCTTTTTCTATTTCTGATTATGTTTACTTGTATCTTCTCTCTTTTTCTTGCTTAGTCTAGTTGGTGATTTATCAGTTCTATCTCTTCAGATAACCAAGTTTTCATTTTGTTGTTCTTTTATATTTTATAGTCTCTATTTTGTATAGTTCGGCTCTAATCTTTATTATTTTTTTCTTTCTTCTACTTTTTGGTTTGTTTTGTTCTTTCTTTTGTAGTCTCTTGAGGGGCATCATCAGATTGTTTATTTGAAATCTTTCTCTTTTTTGATGTAAGCATTTGTTGCTATAAAGTTCCCTTGTAGCACTCCTTTTGCTATATTCCATAGGTTTTTGGTGTGCTGTGTTTCTATCTTCATTTGTTTCAAGAATCCTTTAAAATTTTCTCCTAAATTTATTCATTGACCCAGTGGTCTTTCAGGAGAACATTGTATAATTTCCATGTATTTGAGCAGTTTCCAAAGTTCCTCTTGTTATTAATGTTCAGTTTCATTCCACTGTGGTCTGAGAAGATACTTGGTATGATTTCATTAAAAAATGGTTGAGACATTTTGTGGTCTAACATATGATTTATCCTGAAGAATGTTCCATGAGCTGATGAGAAGAATGTGTATTCTGCAGCTGTTGGATAAATGTTCTATTGATGTCTGTTAGGCAAATTTGGTCTAAAGTGCAGTCTAAATTCAATGTTTCTTTGTTAATTTGCTGTTTAGATGATCTGTATAATGCTAAAAGTGGGGTGTTGAAGACCCTAAATTTTTAATACAATGTTGGAGGTTATCTTTTTCCTTTAGATCTAATAATAATTACTTTATATATCTGGGTATTCAGGTGTTGGATGCTTATACATTTAGAATTGTTATACCTTCTTGCTGAACTGATGCCTTTATCAAATATAATGGCTTTCTTTGTCTCTTATTACTGTTTTGGACTTAAAGTCAATTTTATCTGACTTAAGTATAGCTACTCCTGCTTGCTTTTTGTTTCTGTTTTGTGGAATATCTTTTGCTATCTCTTTATTTTCAGTCCAAAAGTGACTTTACTGATGAAACAAGTTTCTTATAGACAGCATACAGTTAGGCCATTTTTTTTAAATAACAATAAAAGTAGCTAATGTTTATTGAGTGCTTATCATATGTGCTAGGACTATGCTTAGGTGCCTCCCCTATGTTAGCTCACTCATTTCAGTAACTGGCTAAGAATCAAGACTTAAGTATCTATTCTTTTTTCTTTCTTTCTTTTTTTATTGTACTTTAGATTCTGGGGTACATGTGCAGATCATGCAAGACTGTTACATAGGTACATTCATGGCAAGGTTGTTTGTTGCCACCATCCCCCCATCACCTATACCTGACATTTCTCCCCCACGTTATCCCTTCCCCACCCTCCTCCCCACTTTCCCTCCTGTAGCGACCCCAAAGGACCCCAGTGTGTGATGCTCTCCTCTTTGTGTCCAAGTGTTCTCATTGTTCAACACCCACCTATGAGTGAGAATATGTGGTGTTTGATTTTCCATTCTTGTGTCAGTTTTCTGAGAACGATGGTTTCCAGGTTCATCCATGTCCCTACAAAGGACACAAACTCATTGTTTTTTATGGCTGCCTAGTATTCCATGGTGTATATGTGCCAAATTTTCTTTGTCCAGTCTATCATTGATGGGCATTTGGGTGGGTTCCAGGTCTTTGCTATTGTAAACAATGCTGTGATGAATATGTGTGTGCATATGTCTTTATAAATGAATGATTTATAGTCCTTTGGGTATATACCCAGAAATGGGATTGCTGGGTCAAATGAAATTTCCATTTCTAGATCCTTGAGGAATCGCCACACTGTCTTCCACAATTGTTTAACTAATTTGCACTCCAACCAACAGTGCAAAAGTGATCCTATTTCTCCAAATCCTCTCCAGCATCTGCTGTCTCCAGATTTTTTAATGATCACCATTCTAACTGGCATGAGATGACATCTCAATGTGGTTTTGATTTGCATATCTCCAATGACCCAGTGATGATGAACATTTTATCATATATTTGTTGGCTTCATAAATGTCTTCTTTTGAAAAGTGTCTGTTCATATCCTTTGCCCACTTTTGAATGGGTTTGTTTTTTTCTTATAAATCTGTTTTAGTTCTTTATACATTCTGGATATTAGCCCTTTGTCAGATGGGTGGATTGCAAAAAATGTTTCCCATTCTATTGATTGCTGGATCACTCTTATGATTGTTTCTTTTGCTGTACAGAAGCTCTGGAGTTTAATCAGATCCCATTTGTCTATTTTGGCTTTTGTTGCCAATGCTTTTGGTGTTTTGGTCATGAAGTCCTTGCCTATGCTTATGTCCTGAATGGTTTTGCCTAGGTTTTCTTCTAGGGTTTTATGGCATTAGGTCTTATGTTTAAGTCTTTAATCCATCTGGAGTTAATTTTAATGTAAGGTGTCAGGAAGGGGTCCAGTTTCTGCTTTCTGCACATGGCTAGTCAGTTTTCCCAACACCATTTATTAAACAGGGAATTCTTTCCCCATTGCTTGTTTTTGTCAGGTTTGTCAAAGATCAGATGGTTGTAGATGTGTGGCGTTGCCTCTGAGGCCTCTGTCTGTTCCATTGGTCTACATCTCTGTTTTGGTACCAATACCATGCTGTTTTGATTACTGTAGCCTTGTAGTATAGTTTGAAGTCAGGTAGCATGATGTCTCCAGCTTTGTTCTTTTTGCTTAGAATTGTCTTGGCTATGGGGTCTCTCTTTTGGTTCCATATGAAGTTTAAGGTGGTTTTTTCCAGTTCTGTGAAGAGGGTCATAGATAGCTTGATGGGGATAGCATTGAATCTATAAATTACTTTGGGCAGTATGGCCATTTTCACAATATTGATTCTTCCTAACCATGAGCATGGAATGTTTTTCCATCTGTTTGTGTCCTCTTTCATTTCCTTGAGCAGTGGTTTGTAGTTCTCCTTGAAGAGATCCTTTACATTCTTTGTTAGTTGTATTCCTAGGTATTTGATTCTCTTTGTAGCAATTGTGAATGGCAGTTCATTCTTGATTTGGCTCTCTTTAAGTCTGTTATTGGTGCATAGTAATGCTTGTGATTTCTGCACATTGATTTTGTATCCTGAGACTTTGCTGAAGTTGCTTATCAGTTTCAGGAGATTTTGGGCTGAGATGATGGGGTCTTCTAAATATATAATTATGTCATCTGCAAATAGAGACAATTTGACTTCCTCTTTTCCTAATTGAATACGCTTTATTTCTTTTTCTTGCCTGATTGCTCTGGCTAGAACTTCCAATACCTTATTGAATGGGAGTTGTGAGAGAGGGGCATCCTTGTCTAGTGCCAGATTTCAAAGGAAATGCTTCAAGTTTTTGCCCATTCAGTATGATATTGGCTGTGGGTTTGTCGTAAATAGCTTTTATTATTTTGAGATATATTCTGTCAATATCTAGTTTATTGAGAGTTTTTCGCATAAAGGGCTGTTGAATTTTGTCAAAGGCTTTCTCTACATCTATTGAGATAATCATGTGGTTTTTGTCTTTGGTTCTGTTTATGTGGTGGATTATGTTTATAGACTTGCGTATGTTGAACCAGCCTTGCATCCCCGGGATGAAGCCTACTTGATCATGATGGATAAGCGTTTTGATGTGCTCTTGCAATCAGTTAGCCAGTATTTTATTGAAGATTTTTGCCTCTATGTTCATCATGGATATTGGCCTGAAGTTTTCTTTTTTTGTTGAGTCTCTGCCGGGTTTTGGTATCAGGATGACATTGGTCTCATAAAATGATTTGGGAAGGATTCCCCTCTTTTTGGATTGTTTGGAATAGTTTCAGAAGGAGTGGTACCAGCTCCTCTTTGTATGTCTGGTAGAATTCGGCTGTGAACCCATCTGCACCTGGGCTTTTTTTGGTGGGTAGGATATTAATTGCTGCCTGAACTTCAGCCCTTGTTATTGGTCTATTCAGGGCTTCAGCTTCTTCCTGGTTTAGGCTTGGGAGGTTGCAAGTGTCCAGGAATTTATCTATTTCTTCCAGGTTTACTGGTTTATGTGCATAGAGTTGTTTCTAGTAATCTCTGATTGTAGTTTGTATTTTTGTGGAATCGGTGGTGATATCCCCTTTATCATTTTTTATTACATCTATTTGATTCTTTCCTTTTTTCTTTTTTTTTAAATCTGGCTAGTGGTCTGTCTATTTTGTTGATCTTTTCAAAAACCAGCTGTTGGATTTATTGATTTTTTGAAGGGTATTTTGTGTCTCTATCTCCTTCAGTTCTGCTTTAATCGTGGTTATTTCTTGTCTTCTGCTAGCTTTTGAGATTTTTTTTTAATCTTGCTCCTCTAGCTCTTTCAATTTTGATGATAGGGCATCAATTTTTGATCTTTCCTTGCTTCTCATGTGAGCATTTATTGCTATAAATTTTCCTCTAGACATTGCTTTAAATGTGTCCCAGAGACTCTGGTACATTGTGTCTTCATTCTCACTGGTTTCAGAAAAACATCCTTATTTCTGCCTTCATTTCACTATTTATCCAGTCAACATTCAAGAGCCAGTTGTTCAGTTTCCATGAAGTTGTACAGTTCTGAGTTACTTTCTTAATCCTGAGTTCTAATTTGATTGCACTGTGGTCTGAGAGACTGTTTGATATGATTTCCATTCTTTTGCATTTGCTGAGGTGTGATTTATTTCCAATTATGTGGTCAATTTTAGAGTAGGTGTGATGTGGTGCTGAGAAGAATGTATATTCTGTGGATTTGGGGTGGAGAATTCTTTAGATGTCTATTAGGTTTGCTTGGTCCAGATCAGAGTTCAAGTCCTGGACATACTTGTTAATTTTCTGTCTTGTTGATCTGTCTATTATTGACAGTGGAGTGTTAAAGTCTCCCACTATTATTGTGTGAGAGTCTAAGTCTCTTTGTAGGTCATTAGGAACTTGCTTTATGTATCTGGGTGCTCCTGTGTTGGGTATGTATATGTTTAGGATTGTTAGCTCTTCCTGTTGCATTGATCTTTTTACCATTATGTAATGCCCTTCTTTGTCTGTTTTGATCTTTGTTGGTTTAAAGTTTGTTTTATCAGAGACTAAGATTGCAACTCTTGATTGTTTTTGCTCTCCATTTGCTTGGTAAATCTTCCTCCATCCCTTTATTTTGAGCCTGTGTGTGTCCTTGCATGTGAGATGGGTTTCCTGAATACAGTACCAATGGGGCTTGACTTTTTATCCAATTTGCAAGTCTGTGTCTTTTGTTTGGGGCATTTATCCCATTTACATTTAAGGCTAATATTGTTATGTGTGAATTTGATCCTGCCATTTTGATGCTAGCTGGTTGTTTTGCCCATTAGTTGATGCAGTTTCTTCATTGTGTCAATGCTCTTTACCATTTGGTATGTTTTTGGAGTGACTGGTACTGGTTGTTCCTTTGTATGTTTAGTGCTTCTTTCAGGAGCTCTTGTAAGGCAGGCCTGGTGGTGACGAAATCTCTCAGCAATTGCTTGTTTGTACAGGATTTTATTTCTCCTTCACTTATGAAGCTTAGTTTGACAGGATATGAAATTCTACGTTGAAAGTTCTTTTCTTTAAGGATGTTGAATATTTGCCCCCACTCTCTTCTGACTTGTAGTGTTTCTGCCAAGAGATCTACTGTGAGTCTGATTAGCTTTCCTTTGTGGGTAACCCGACCTTTCTCTCTGGCTGCCCTTAGCATTTTTCCCTTCATTTCAACCCTGGTGAATCTGAAGATTATGTGCCTTGGGGTTTCTCTTCTTGAGGAATATCGTTGTGGTGTTCTCTGTATTTCCTGTACTTGAACATTGGCCTGCCTTGCTAGGTTGGTGAAGTTCTGGATAATATCCTGAAGAATGTTTTCCAGCTTGGATTCATTCTCTCCATCACATTCAGGTACATCTATCAAATTTAGATTAGGTCTTTTCACATAATCCCATATTTCCTGGAGGCTTTGTTCATTTCTTTTCACCCTTTTTTCTCTAATCTTGCCTTCTTGTTTTATTTCATTGAGTTGATCTTCAATCTCTTATATCCTTGTTTCTGCTTGGTCAATTTGGCTACTGAAACTTGTGTATGCATTGCAAAGTTCTCCTGTTGTGTTTTTTAGCTCCATCGGGTCATTTATATTCTTCTCTAAGCTGTTTATTCTTGTTAGCATTTCGTCAAACCTTTTTCAAGGTTCTTAATTTCTTTGCATTGGGTTAGAACATGTTCTTTTAGCTCATAGAAGTTTGTTATTACCCACCTTCTGAAGCCTGTTTCTGTCAATTCATCAGACCCATTCTCCATCCAGCTTTGTTCCCTTGCTGGTGAGGAGTGGTGATCCCTTGGAGGAGGAGAGGTGTTCTAGTTTTGGGTGTTTTCATCTTTTTTGCACTGGTTTCTTCCCATCTTTGTAGATTTATCTACCTGTGGTCTTTGTAGTGACTTTTGGATGGGTCTCTGAGTGGATGTCCTTTTGTTGATGATGAAGTTATTTCTTTCTGTTTTTTAGTTTTCCTTTTGACAGGCCCCTCTGCTATAGGATTGCTGGAGGTCCACTCAAGACCCTGCTTGCCTGGGAATCACCTGTGGCGGCTGCAGAACAGTAAGGGTTTCTGCCAGTTTCTTCTTCTGTTATCTTTGTCTCAGATGGATACCTACCAGATGTCAGCCTGAGCTCTCCTTTATGTGATGTCTCTTTGGATATATGGGGGTCAGAGAGCTGCTTGAGGAGACAGCCTGATCCTTATAGGAGCTCAAGTGCTGAGCTGTGAGCTCCATTGTTTCATTCAGAGCTGCTGGGCAGGTACATTTAAGTCTGCTGCAACGGAACTCATAACTACTTTTTTTCCCAGGTGCTCTGTCCTGGGAAGTTGATGCTTTATGTATAAGTTCCTGATGTGCTGCTGCCTTTTTTCAGTGATGCCCTGCCCAGCTAGGAGGTAGCCTCATCACAGTCTGCCAGCAGAGGCATTGCTGAGCTGCTATGGGCTCTGCCCAGCTGCTGTGTGAACTTCCTTGCAGTTTTGTTTATAGAGGTATAGTTGGAACTGCCTTGGTAATGGCGGTCTGCCTCAGTAAATGAGGACTGCCTCTGTAATGGCAGACTGCCTTGGTAGTGGTGAATTTCCTCAGTAATGGCGGACACCCTCCCCCCACCGTGCTGGACCATCCCAGGTCCAGCTGCACTTGCTGTGAAACTCTCAATCCAGAGCATTTCAAATTGCTGGTCTTTGTGGGGGGTGGGACCCACCAAGCCAGATGGCCTGGTTCCCTATTTCAGTTCCCTTTTGTTCAGTTGAATGGGTGGCTCTGTCTCCTAGGCATTTCAGGCACCAGTTGAAAAGGCCACCCAGATTTGTGTGAGTTTTTGTGTGGAGACCTGCTGTGCCGGCTGAAACAGCCATGCTGGAAACTTGTGGCACTTTTCAGCCCTGGAATCTCCTGGTTTGTGGGCAGTAATAACTCATTTGGAAATGCCATGATCACTCAACCTCTGCATTGTTCTCCTGGGAACTGCACTCCAGAGGTGTTCCTATTCAGCCATCTTGGATCTGCCTTCCTGGAGTTTTCTTTTATGCTTTTCTCTTGATACCTTCAGAATTCCCTCTTTGTCTCTGACTTTTGGTCATTTGATTATTGTGTTCCTCCGTATGGACTTCTTTTGATTCAACCTATTTGGAGACCATTGGGCTTCTTGAATCTGGATGTGCATTTTCCTTCCCAATTTTGAAAAGTTCTTGCCATTATTTTCTTAAATAAGCCTTGCGCTCATTTTCCTTCTCTTCTGAGACTCACATAATGCATAGCCTGGTTTACTTCATGGTGTTCCATAAGTCCCTTAGACTTTCTTTACTCTTTTGTATTCTTTTTTCTTCTTGCTCCTCTGATTGGGTAATTTCAGATGATCTGTCTTTAAGTTAGCTGATTATATGGATGTGTTTTCTCTTTGCGAGTGTGTGTAAATTTCTATTTAGAAAACTTTGCTTGTTTCTATTTTAATACACTCATAATCTCTTACTTCCTCTGGTGTCTACCTGCTGTACCGTGTGTCATCTGTAGCAGCAGCATGTGCCCCAGCTTTTTTATTTTTTTTCAGTAGTCACTAGGAATCTAGAATATGTTAGGTTCCATCAGCACCCTACATTGGATGAGACAGAAATCAATACTTCAGGCAGCTCTGCAAAATGCCTTGCTCCAACAATTTCTTTCCCCAGGGGAAAAATTATGGTTTGAGAGCTTTCACCCACTCATTCTATGCTGAGCCAAGGAGGAGGGGCTATGGTAAATGAGTATGTATTAGTCCAAACTGTTGCCTTTATTTTCAGTGGCCCTACCAGCCTGGAGCTTCTTCCTGCCAGTGCTTATATTCAGGCAGACAGAAAGCAGTCCCTCAGGCAGCCACTCAGAAAGCTGGACCATTAGACACATGCTTCTTTCTTTCCCTCCTAAGGACGAAGCCAGGAGTTGTGGGGTTTTTACCCATTTGTTTTATGCTGTACTGAAGGGAAGGACAAGGCAAAAAACAAAAAGTGCCTTGAATTTTCCTACTGACTTTTATGCAGCTGGTCTTATGCTCATCTCAGATGCAGGAACTTCTTCTTATCTGTTTCTGGGTTTCTCAAAAGGAAATTGGCCCATGTATTATTATTAAATCAGTGTGTACATGGGTAAAAGGGGCAGTCTGGATCTTCAAATCCACTATTATGCTAGCATCACTCATAAACTTCTTCTTGAATATTGGTAGTTAGCAATGCCAGATGGAAAGAGAGCTCTGGAAAGTTTCACACCAGTAATTAAATGCTCTGGCCTGGAGCTCATTGGCTAGACCTAGTCATATGACTTTACCTAATTCAGAGAGAGCAGGAAAGCAAGTCCTGCTACGTGCCTTAAAGGCTGAGACCAAAACACTTGTCACAGCCCACTAATGACAACCACAAAAGGAAATATGGTGTTGCTGTGAACAATACTTACAGTCATGATAATATAAACACTGAACAATAACCATAACTATAATATGATTCTCTTGGGAGGATGAAGGTGAGGTTGGGAACAGGGCATGAAATGACTCAGTCTTCATTCTTTCACCATAGGAAGTCACAAATACTAAAAAATCAAAAAAAAAGCAGTACAAGACTATCATTTAGAAATAGGAAAAAAAAAAAACAGGCAAATGACTTTTAAGTGCTTACTTCAGCTCTTGGAGTGAAGTAGGGCAAGGATTTAAATGCACAGTAATACATGTCATCCATCTAGGAAGAAAGGGAAGAATGCAGTGAGTTGCCTTATTAGCTTCCCTGCCAATCAACTCCAGATGCTCAGACTTAGAGCAAATCCTGTGTCTGTTTCCAGTTTCACAACCAGCAAATTACCACCATTTAAAAGCAGAAAACCTGAAGAACTGAGTAACTTTCATTTGAAGGGCAATTTGCAAATTTGGGTACTTCCAGTAACCAAGTCTAATCCTGTGCTAAGCGCTTGGAGGCACAATAGCGTTACTATGTGACCAGAATCCAGATATTTTAAAACAGCACACTTTCATTTTTAAAATGTAAATCAGTGAACATGTTTGTGGGCTCAGCCATTGAAGGCACTCTGAAAACTTCTCTAAAAGCTTCTGTGATGCTTTCAAATTCTTGGGATTGCTTTGTACCTCTCCAAAATTACTAAGAAGTATGAAGTTATTTTCAACCTGGTAAGATAGATACATTTTTAGAACAGTCATTTTCCAAACATGTGCTATTGAAAAATATGGTGAGAGGGGCATGTCATGGGATCCAAAACCTCCGTCTTCTTGCAGGCTTCTGACCAAGGCACCTAGTCCTTAGTGACTGAAATCATTAAACTCTTTTTATTTGTCTCACTTAGATGTAAATAATGATGACTGCCTTGCTTCTTCTCATCAGATGCACTCAATTGCCTGTATCTTTCTTCTGAAGACTGTCATGAAGGTGTTGGTGGGAGAATACTCAAGATAGGGAAATAAAATACTTGTAATTTCACCTCATTCTGCATTTCAAAGCCAACCTCCTGCTGCCTAATCCTATTTTGCACATTAGAAACTGAAAATTATCTTGACCTCCCTGTGTAACTCTGAGATACTTCTAAGTTCTGCTCCATTCTCACACCCTTAGGCAGATTGAGGTCCTGGGCTAATTAGGGGTGATGTCACGTTCTCAAAGAGCCAAAAAAGAATTGACATAAATAATTTCCAAAGTATTTTCCAGTTTTGATGCAACCACTTGAATGGTTTTCATGAGCTAAAAACTACGCTGAGCACTCACATCCCCATGAAAACCCAGCAGGAGAAACCAAATGTGACTCCCTTTTCGTAGACAGGAACATGGTGCCCAGATTGCAGGGTGAGTGGTGGAGGCAGGTGCCTGAGTTCTCTGCTGGGTTGTTATGCTGCCTTCCACTAGGCACACTTGCCATGGCCATGGGGGTGGTAAGACTCTCCCTTAAGGACACCACTGTAGGTTTGGAGGGATTGGGAGCCAAGGCAAAGCCTAAGTAGAGAGAAGAGGGAAAAGGTTCAACAAGCATTGCAGGGGACTTACTCTTCCCTTTAACTAAAACCCCCTACTTCGCCTTCTTCATGGCCAAGTTACTTTGCCCTACCAGACTCAGCTCAGCCTCCACCTCCCTTGTACAGCTTAATCCCATGCTCTCTGTCTCTGCTCCAACCCCGTGGGTCCTACAGCTGCTCCCTGGAATTTCCTCTATTATGCTGTGTTAGTACCTTGAGTTTGTCTTTCTCCCTCATTAGACTGTGGGTTTTTCGAAGGCAGGAGTTATGTCAATTATTGCAAATAATTCAATAAATGATTGTTGAATGAATAAATAAATGCATAAAGGAATGACTGGGTTCAGATGAGGAAACTGGAGCTTTGTGACCTGCCCAATTCCACGTAACTAGTTATGCCTGTACGTATCTAAAAGTTATGTCTCCTAATTTCTGATCCAGGGCTTTTTCTACTATACTTCACTAAACTCCGAATTTTTTTCCTCTTTAAGAGTCCCCTATAAAATTCAGCTTACACTCTGGGAGAAGTTAACGTAACTATTTGAAAGGAAATAGAACACAGATTAAGGACATAGCAGGAGAAAAAATGACAAAACTAGGAGGAAAAGAGAACATTAAAAAGTGAGTAAATAAGACAGATGGTCAGTAAAACCTTTACTTATTTCAGATTATCATGTAGGGGTGATCTCCGGAATGTAGTTTGGCTATGCATAAGGAAAAGCAGGGACTCATACTCAAGAGATTCACGTGTTTTATTTCCACACGTTTTGATACTAAAGTCTAAGAAATATACAGAATTAATAATATATAATTAATTAATTAATGTCAAAAACTGCGAAGGGTCTGAGATTTCACCAAACGTGCAGCTAGCATGAGTGCTGAAAGAAGACACAGGTTTTCGTGTTAGAGATGAAAGACAGTTTATCACTTACAGCAGGTGCCAGGGGTTCTTGTTTGCATTGGTTGCTTGAGCTACAATTCCCACAGAGCAACATGAAAATGGCCATATTATACCTGCAGATGTGGTCAATTTTGTTTACAGCAGAAGAACAGTACACTGATCGGAGAGGAACTGAATCATTTATTATGGGCAGGAAGCACACCTGCCCTTTTCTTTAGAGAAAGACATTATCTGTGTTATATTGGGAATCTGGCATGTCTGTCCTCTGTTCTGAAGGGAAACTATCTCTATCTTCCAAGGCTGTTCATTACTCAAAATGCTTGAATAGACAGATAGTCAGAAACAAAGGTAGTCAGTATCTCTATTCATAAGATGTGCAGAAACATAAGAAACCAATGAATAGTTACCCCCCACCCCCCACCATTAATGAGCTGATTTCTTTGTTGACTCACCTATTGAATAATATTTAGTAATTGTGTGTCAGCCACTGAGCTGCATGTGGGGGATACAATAGTGAGCGAACCTCCATATGGTTCCTGGCTTCAGGGAGCTTACACTTTAGTGGAGAAGATTAAATATTAATCAAATACTCTCGTAAATGCACACAAAGTGACACCGTGACAAAGAATCTCAAAAGGAGTCAATGGCACTCTGGAGGGGCTCTGTAGGAAGCGTTGCAAAAGTGCATCACAGGAGCATTTGAGTTAGGGAGTCAAGAAAGGCTTTCCTGAAAAAGTGGATCTTGAGATGAGACCCAAAAGGCAAGTCAGAATTAATGAGGCAGAGAAGAGAGGCCAGAGGTTCCAAGGCAGATGGAATAGAGCAAGAAAAGGGCCTGCAGCAGGAAGGAGAATGTCATTCCTAAGTGAGGGCATCAAACAGTTTGCTGAACGTGGTCATACTTTATGCCTGTTGTCCTAGACTAATTATTAACAGCATCTCTTTCCCTCCCTGTAGTGTCCTTGAGGAATTGAGACAGTCAGAGATCAGAGAGGGGGAATAAGTATCAGATAAGCCTAGAAAGGTAAGTAGGACCACAGCATTTTAAGCCTTGCAGCCTTCAGTAACAATTTTGTTCATTAATCCAAGAGCAAGAGGAAGATGTTTAAGGGTTTTAAATACTACATGATCAGAGTTTCATTTTGAAGAGAGCACATTGGTCTAGAGTTGGAGAAGAGTTAGTGGAGGGCAGGAATAAGTAGGTAAACACGGAAGTGTTTCTACTACTGTGGTTCAGGCAAAGATAACAGTCCAAGCTGGACAAAGATGTAGGAGTAGGGAAGGAGAGAAGTGATTAGATTTAAGACATATTTAGAGGATACAATCAACAGGATATGAAGAGAAAGGTTAGAGGGTGCCAAAAATGACTCCAAGATTTCTGTCTGGGAGAAACATTAAACATTAAAGAGTGGCAGGACATGACTAAAGAGTAGCTCATGCCTATAATCCCAGAACTTTGGGAGACTGAGGCAGGTGGATTATTTGAGGTCAGGAGTTCAAGACCAGCCTGGCCAACATGGTGAAACCCCGTCTCTACTAAAAATACAAAAATTAGCCTGACAGCAGTGGTGTACACCTGTAACTTCAGCTACTTGGGAGCCTAAGGCAAGAGAATCACTTGAGTCTGAGAGGTGGAGGTTGTAGTGAGCCTAGATCATGCTGTTGCATTCCAGTCTGGGTGACAGATTGAGACCCTGTTTAAAAAAAAAAAAAAAAAACCATTAAACAATGTACGTCGAGATGTCAGTAGGCAGTTGGATAAGCAGAGAGGGGGCTCAGATAGGAAATCTGGGCTGGAGTTATAAATCTAGGAATCAACAGAATCTAGACCATAACTGAAGCAATGGGTGTGAATGAGCTGATCCAGGGTGGTCCAGGAGAGAGCCTAGGACAGAGCACGAAGGAAGACCAAGATTCCGTGGTCAGAGTAGAATGAGTTGCAGTCAAAGGGGACTGAGAAGTAGCAGTCAATGGTATGAAGAAAACCTGCAGACTGTGGTTTCCAGAAAATCAACAGAAGAAAGGGTTCAGGAAGAAGGAAGTCATCAATAATATCAAATCTGCTGAGCAATGAGGTACGAGGAAAACTGAAACATGTCATTGGGTATAAAGACATTGAAATCTCTGGCCAGCTTAGAAGGAGGAGCTTCATGGGGGAATGAAGGCTGCAGCAGATTGGAGAAGGCTAAGCAGGGAATGAGAGGGAGAGCAATGGAGACGATGAGTATAGGGACAACATTTCCAAAAACTCAGACTAGGAAAGAAAGGAGACAGAAAGGGCAATGGGAAGGGGGGGGGGTGGGGCATAGGCTTCATATTGTGAAATAGAAAATGCTGAGCAAATTGAAATACTTATGGAAGTTTCCAGTTGAGAAAGGAAGAGGTTAAGGGAAGGTGAGAGGAGGAGTAATCTCTAATACAAGATTCCTGATGAGAAGGGAGGGGGATGGAGTCCAAAGCACAGGAGGAGAGAGTTGACTTTAGAGAAAACAAAAGAAAGCTCCTCCACTGCAGTAGGAAGGAACCCCAACATTCTGGTCCAGGTGTAGGAAGGTCTGTAACCTGGAAGAGAGAGATTGAGAGAATTCAAATTGTAATGGAAAAGTAGGAAGCTGGACTATTTGCCAAGACTGTGGAAGGAGATTGGGGAAACAGGAAGAACCAAAGACTCTGAGGATAATGGGGGTCTGAAATGGCTGTGACTGAGAGCAGCGAGCGGGTGGAAGGACAGCTTCAGACAGAGCACATGTGCACACGCGCACGCACTCACACAAGCAAGGCAGGGCCCAAAGTCCTGCTACTCCTCCTCTCCACACTCGATAAATTCTCTCAAATGCAGTCAGGCAGGCCCCCTTCCTGCTTTCCACTTGCCTGCCTGGGCCCTTCCTGTTCCCCTCGTTTTTCTACAGGTTCATTCTGATAACCAAAGACAGCCTGGTGGACAAAGCAGGAAACTCCACTCTTCAGAAAGCTGTGAGAGGAGAGGGAAGGGGCCAACACTCATCATGTAACACCTGTCCTTTCCTTCCTGCCACATTCACAGAAATCACTTAAAAGGAACCCAAATGGTCAAGAAGGTCTGTTGGTGTTTGTTTGGACCAAAGTCCATGTGCTCTCCTTCCATTGATTCTGGCAGTGACAAAATGTCAGTATTTCAAAGCAGGGAGAGCCTGCATAATTATTTGATTGGAATCATTCCTTTTTCTAATGAGGGAACTGAAGCCCAGGGAATCTTCATGATCTGTCTCATCAGTGGGGTTTTTGCATCCTTTGAGAATGTGAAATACTGGAGAATTCATCTGAGCGCATTGGATGAAGAAGCGAGCCGTGGTGCTCAATGAAAATGAACTTACCTTCCCTCTCTGAACTCAAAAGTGCTTCCATTCAAGTCAAATGCCCTTCAAGTCTCAAAATGAAATCCTCCTGTCTTTTAATAGGGAGAGAAACTGCGTCACTTAATTATGGAAGGATCAGAAGAGGAAATCTCATAACAAAGGAACCTAAATCCAGGATTCTGGAGCTCTCAGCAGTGGAAGGAAAATCGTTCTCCTGACCTGGAAATGACCCTCCCTTGGAATGAGAGTTTCATGGTTTCCTGACACTTCGAAGGATAGCAGAGCTCAAAGTCTTGGGGCTCTGATGGCTTTTGAAGGGACTGGGGGGCGGTGGGGAGGGTGGGGAGAAGGATGGGAGTTTCTGCAGGGGACGGGGCTACTGCTTGGTGTTGGTGTCCTCAGGCTGTCCCTGGGGGAGGGGGGCTGTTAGGGAATGGACTGTGGAGAAACTTGCAGGGGGCCAGGAACTCCAGTTTTGTCAGTTCTGGGTCACTGAAGGCACATGGCTTAGAATAAAGCATCCATAAATCGCCTTATGCATCTGAAAGAAACTGACAGCGGGCTCGAAAGGACATCCATTTCTGGAATAATCCGAGAGTGCTGCAGCTTCCGCAGAGCAGGTTCGATGCGGGGGGGAGGGGATTTTCATTTTGCAGTGGTTTTGCCTCCTTTGGGAGGGTTATCCAGAGGACATGAGAGGTGAAGTTGAAGGCAAAAGCCCTCACCATCAACCCAGAGGGCAGTTTCTCTTGTATTCTTCACTAATCTCCAAAAGAAAGGAACCAGACATTACAGCCGTTTGCCAGTGCAGAAATAAAAGCAAGAAACAAAGAGGAAAAAAAGGGTAGGAAACTTGAAGGTCGGGGTGAA
Source organism: Ateles fusciceps (assembly GCA_036589455.1). Classification (NCBI taxonomy): domain Eukaryota; kingdom Metazoa; phylum Chordata; class Mammalia; order Primates; family Atelidae; genus Ateles; species Ateles fusciceps. The sequence goes on from JAZHEH010001810.1 coordinate 4,156,457, forward strand.
AGGCGTAGGAAACAGGGACAGAAACCCTGCACTCTTTAAGGTCAAGTGATAGGGAGTTACCATAGTCATAACAGAGACAGCATGCATTTGGAAGCATTATCTGTCTATCTGTCCCTTTGTACTTATTAAAAGCAATAAGGCAAAATGAGCACATGAAATTTCAGTTATAGCCACACAAAATTATTGCAAATGCTATTTTCCCATCTCATAACTTGAAAAAAAAAGCTCTGCTAAAGCTCTTCATTTGGAGACCTGCAGCTTTGTTGTTGTTGTTTTAATAGAAAAGAAAAAAAAAGCACTCTACTGGGTGAAAAATCCATTTTGGGGTTGAAGGGGGAGCAAGTGTGCTTTAATACCCACACCCCACGCAGGGCTCTCCCGTGTCCCTGGAGGAAGCCTCCCCTGGGGTCTTTAGCCCACAGGTGCAGCTCCCCTGAAGGCAATTGGCTTGTTTTCCTTTTTCTCAGGCAAAATCATTCCTGACATGTGAAGGTGAATTTCACAGGATAACTGTGAAACACTTTGCCCAAAACACAGATTTTAAAAGAAGTTGGTAAGTGATGTGTAACCACATAGCTAACATTTTATGAGTACGGACTGCATACCAGTCAAGGGTCCCCAGCATATTTCAGAGGTGGGGATTTGAGCCCAGGCCAGCCAGTTCAAACCTATGCCCTCCATAACTATCCCACATGTGTTCCATTTGCTTCAAACACTCCTCCCTGATAAGTCCTATTTATCCCTTATGTGGGTCCTGGGATGCCTTCTTGCCCACATCTACATTGTGACGCCCTCCTACCCTGCTCCCCCTGAAGCCTTGCGCTAAAGCCCCCCATTACAGCTCATGGTTCATGACTGCAAGGAGCTTGGACCTGGCTTTCCTTGTGGATTGTAATTCTGTGAGAGCAGATTTAGGTTATATCTAAGCACATTGTGGCACACATTTTATGTGTCTAAATGCATACATGTGTGAATTGATACAAATGTCCAGGGCTTTGTCCCACAAGAGCTTCTAATCTGGGGGAGTTGGGGGAGACAGACCTGGGATGGTTAACTTCATGTGTCAACTTGACTGGGTCATGGGGTGTCCAGATATGTGGTTAAGCATTATTTCTGGGTGTGTCTGTGAGGGTGTTTCAGGATGAGATCAGCATTTGGATTGGTGGACTCGATACAGCAGATTTCCCTCCCCCAGTGTGGATGGGCACCACTCAATCCATTGAGGACCTGAATAGAACAAAAGGGCTGAGGAAGGCTGAACTCCCTATCTCTGCCTGACTGTTTGAGCTGAGACATTGATCTTCTACCCTTGGACTGGGACTTGCACCATCAGTGGTTCTCAGGCCTTTGGACTCATATTAAAATTACACACTGCCAGCTTTCGTGGGTCTCCAGCTTGCAGACGACAGACTGTGGGACTTCGTACCCTCCATTATCATGTGAGTCAATTCCTCATAATAAATCTCCTATTGTTGCTGTTTCTCTGGAGTCCCCCATACAATGACCATCATACCTAGTAGACAGGCTACAAGGATGGCAGTCAAGCTTATAAATATGGGTCTGTCCTCACATGGGGCAGGACTGGTGGCCTCTGCCTGGGGTTGCATGGAAAGTATGCAATGGTGCTTAATTAGGGATGAGCAGTATTTTAACCAGGCAAGAAAGGAGAAGGAACGTGAATAAAGAAGTCATATAGCAGTTTGGAGAATGGTGAAGAATAGTTCAGTTCAACCACATAAATATCCCATCTAACTCCTGCAACAGACCAGGCACTGTCTGGGTGTAATGAGTTAAACAAACCAGAAGAAGTCTCTTCCCTCAAGAACTTCCCAGTCCAGCAAGGGAGGGAGACACATAAACAGATCATGATGGGATTTGGTAACCACGACTGCCTGATCATGAATTGGCTACAGGGGTGTCAAGGCACTGAGCCACTAAGTAGGACCTGGCTGGGGCCTATGACCAAGAGAAGTCCTTGTTCAGGTGACCTACAGGTTCTTCTATTTTCTACACATGGCATGAGTGGAAGAAAGAGTGAGGAAGCCCTCATAGGACAAAGCTGCCAGAGGTTGCTCTGGGAGCAGAGTATCAAGGCAGGCTTTCAGAAAGAGGTGATTCCCATTTGGACCTTGACGGTAAAATAAGAGTTTGCCAGAGAGACAGGTGGAAGAGATATTAGCCAGAGAAAACAGCTGAAAATGATGCTGATGGGGACAGCTAACATTCACTGAGCAGTTTTAAAGGGCCAGCCCTGGATCTAAGGACTCCTCAAGTGATCTTCCAGCCCTCTGAGGAAATGGGGTCATTTTGCAGATGCATAAATCAAGGCACAGAAAGCTCATGTAACCTTTTCAAAGTCGCAGAGCTTTCGGACAATGATGCAAACTTGTCCTACAGTTCTGAATTAGAGAACTACGCTGACTCCTTTTAGAAAAGCCCTAGAGGAATAAAACAAAGCATGGGGGGGAACCATGGGGAAGAGTGATCAACGCAGTGGTTTGGTTTCCCCCTGGCACAGAGTGCTGGACAGTAGGTGATGGGAAGGGCCAAAGGGGTACACACCACTCAGCTCAGGACAGGAGGGCTACATGGTCAGTTGGCATGAAGTCTGTGCCCAGACGGCTGTCCTTGAAATTTGGGAACTAGGCAGGGAGGACTGTTCAATGCATCTGCAGAGGTCAGTAAGGACCAGGCTGCCAATGTCCACAAGCCCCATATTAGGAGTTTGGCAGGGGTTAGTACCTAGGGAACCTCTGAAGACTTGTGAGCAGGGAATGGTCAGCTCCATCCTGCATTTCAGAAAGATAGCCACAGAGCAGTGTCAAAAATCAAAGGGGAGAGGTGAGAACTTGGAAAGGTGTTTGAAGGATCTTTCTGCAATCTAGCATGACGGAAGGCTGTGGGGGGGGCTCATGGGCATGCCATGGTCCATGTTCTAGAAGGTCACAGGTGTTCTGATGATACCAGTGCTTTGATTTGTGTATTTCTTTTCTGAAGATTTGAACCATCCCATGGAAGAGGTCCCCAAAACACACTCTCCCTAACACATTCTTCTAGCCTGCCCCCTTTTGCTGTTCTTATTCTCCCTGAATCCTCCTCAATATTTTCCCAGCAACTTCAAATGCATCCCCCCTTGCCTAATGCACAGCAGTTAGTGACCATGTGCAGCCACCTGTGTGTTGCCCTCTACCTTGAGGAGTTTCTTGGGACATTTCTGCTCTACAAATACAAGATTGGTTTCCTTGGGAGGAATTCGGGAGAAGCCAACATTCTCCATCTTATTGCACAAGCAAAGATGAGTGTCCCCAGGTACTTCTTTCATCCTCTACCCTACACAGGAGACTCTCCTTATTCTGCATGTGGATCTGCAAAATAAGGAGATACACATGCACTTGGCATTCTGCCTTGTTAATTTCATTTCTTAAATTAACTACTCAAACAGATTGTAAGATGATGGAAGGCACAGACCACCAATCCCTTTCATTTATTTTGAACCATTCTTATCACCAAAGAAGTGCCCAAAGTCGACATTTAGTGACAACATGTTACACATATAAAGGAAGGAGGGGAATTTCTTTCTGTCAGACAAGACTTCTGTAGGGGAAAAACTGATTTTAAAAATGTGATGTTGTAAATGTATACATGCAGTCCCCCAACCCCAACTGACTCCTACTAAATTAATTGTGGTTCACAGATGTCTGTTTGGGTCTGATAAACAAATGAGGCAGGCCAGCAGCCACTGTCACTTTTCCCACAAAGATTTCTATCTGCAGGGGAATAAAGTCTCGCTCACTCGTACAGGGTTGGGGTTGGGAAAGGCGGTGGGATGTGTGCTTCCCATATCCAGCACCAGCTCAACCCTGACTTCTGAGCCTTTTATTTTGAGACCGAGGCTGCAGCCAGCTACTGTATCCATGACAACAACACACTTCAGTCTCCAGGTGGACCAAGAAGCAGCAGCATGGGAAAAGAGGCATTTCCCAGATTCTTCCTGGAACGAATGTGTGTTTGGAGCAGGAGGACCCAGGAACACTCTGGAGACAATGCCTACAACAAGGAAATCATGTCGTTTGCTGGGCCCGAAGCTCCATCGTCAAGTGGTTTGTGGACAATCGACATCCATGCTGGTCCCAAGAAGAGTAGGAGCCCGTTTGTGAGCCCACGTGAGGCCTCAAAAAAGACCCGTGACACACTGGGGTGGCTGTGAGTCAATGAATCTGCCCCCCAGGGCAGATGGGTACCTGACTTGGGGGAGACCAAAAAGTGGGCCACAGAACCAGAGGGGGAATTCATCTGCTTGCATTTAATCAGAATGCTCTAGGCAGCTGCTTAGAGAAGTCAGCTCGTGTAACTCTGGGAACAAAATCCCTACAGAAGTGAATCTGACCGAATTAAGGAATTTTATTTTTTCACTCTCAATAGAATGACAAAAGCAACACATGACAATTCTTCCACTATTTATTTCATAAACACACTCATTAAACCAAGCTGCAGGATTCTCAGTTGTGCATAAGTACCCAGGACACATTTAGTGCCATACACAAGGACGTAGCACCTTTGATTAGAGGTATGTTCAATACATTATTGTGAACGACACTAAAAATAATGATTTTTCATAAGCAAAATTCTCAGGGCAACCTGCAAAAACATCCACCAGATGAAGTGGGTTGAAAACATTTAACAGTTCCCCTCTCTACTGCAGGTTTGCTTCTTTAGTGTCAATGGGAGGATTTCTTTTGCAGCTGATACCAATGTGCTCACAGGCCTATTTCTGAAGCTAACGGAAACAGTCAATGGAAATATGAATATAAGGGCAAATTCATTCAAAGGGGATCATCAAATAGGTTATGCTAAATATGTCTTCTGGGAAGTTTTAAATGTAATTTACTGGTTTTATTCAAATTTGCTACTTGAATTGAGGGTAAGAGGCTGAGGCTGTTGTTCCTGCACAATCTTATGTACAGCCAAAGACTTTATTTTTTCCAGTCAGTATGAAGATGACATTACCCTCTTCTGGTTTCAGAAAAGGCAGACATTTTAGTTGCCATGGTGAAGTGAAAGTGGCATTCTCTCACTAATACAGAAATTTTGAACATTTCATTCATTGATGATTTTTGTCATTTAAATTTTGCCCATCCACTGTCAGCATCTGAAACCATGAATTGATTGGCCCGATGGAAAAGATTCCCTTTTAGGCCATTACTGGTGCTTAAGTAAAAAGGCATCTTTATTTGGGTTAATTCCCTGCAAACATTGTGAATGTTGTGAGTAGTCATTTTCACTACTGCACAGACAAAATGAAAATAAATTTTTTTAAGTTAATGCTTTTGTAGTTTTTCTAATTAGATCTTTTAGTAGCTTCCATCTAAAATTTCCTCCTTCAGCCACTGAGCTTATAGAGTATTCAAAGCTGAAAAACTAATTATGGGCATTTAAATTGCCTTGCATACGTACATCCTGCTCAAATGCCACCACTTCTAGAGAAAGCTGGAACTATGAGTGTTCAGTAAGATAATCTCTCCAATTCTATACCATTGCCTTCACCACCCAAAATATTTATTTATTTATTTATTTATTTTTTTTAGTCGGAGTCTCATTCTGCCACCCAGGCTGGAGTGTAGTGGTGCAATCTCAGTTCACTGCAACCTCTGCCTCTCAGGTTCAAGCAATTCTTGTGCCTCAGCCTTCTGAGTAGCTGGGATTGCAGAAGTGCACCACGACCACCCAGCTAATTTTTGTATTTTTAGTAGAGACGTGGTTTCACCTTGTTGGCCAGGCTGGTCTCGAACTCCTGACCTCAAGTGATCTGTCCACCATCCATAATATTTGAATAAGCATATTGACTTCTTCTTAAACTAAGGGTTAAATATAATCTTTCATTTTAATAGTTTAGGTTCATGTATCTCATATCTTATGCTCACATTAATGATTCCTATTTGCTATACTTTTATGAAAAAAACCTTATAAATGGTTTAATAATAAATAGATATTTCTTGGAATCTAACCTTGGAAAATTTTCCCAAATACAGCAAAAAGATTCATGCACAAAGATGCTCATCCCAATGATCAATTGGAAATAGCCTTCAATGAGCAAAATTATGGAAATCGCTAGAGGTTGCATATTATGCAATTATTGATATAAGTTTAAGAAGGCTATGAATATACTAAAAACATCTTTGACAAAATATTAAGTGAAAAAGCTTACACAAAAGTATACATGTTGTATGATGACATTCTGTAAAACTTTAAAAGAGAATTGACACATGCATAGAAAAACATAGACTTGAAAAAACATCCAGAAATTGTTAGCAGTGATTACCTTTAGGTAGTGGGGGACAATTTATGTTCTTTCTACATCTCTGTGTGGTCTAAATTTTCTATAATAGCAGCTATTATTTTAATGGAAAAAAATAAATAAGAGGAGAAAGGGGAGTATCCAATGAGAACTAAGTTGGTAGTGTCTTTCAAGGTTGCATTTTGGGAGACTTTTTACGTATTTAAGAAGGGGGGATGGTTCTTCAATAGGAGCCTGGTGAGTCCAAGGAGCAAGAGACTGCCTCGTCACCTACTCTGACAGGTAAGAAGCATCATGAGAAATGGAAACACTTCTCCTGAAGAGAGTAGTGTCCTCTTGCTACAGCATGTTTTAGAATCTGGCCTAATTTGGGAGACTTTTAACAATATGCCAACTAACTAGTCACATAATACAAAAAAAGGGAAAAGCAGAGAATCAATTGAAAATAAACAAAACAATTCAGGAATGAAGCGTGACCAGTTTCTTATTCATAGAGACATGTTCTCTTATAATATGTATTCATCAAAAATAAGATTGAAGGGAAAAGGAGGCGGCAGGAAGACACTTAAGCTATCAACCTCCAGTCCCAGGCATTGAGACACAGAAACAGGCACCATTCTGCAGAAACGAATAAAGGAAATGTTCTTCCTTTATATCCGTCTTCGCGTGTGAAACCAATCACACAATTTATTCTCAAGGTTTCAGCACACTAGGGTGATTAAAAATCATCCACCATGTACCCAGGGGCCTGAAAATTTCTCATTTAGTAGTCGATAGCAAAATTGTTCATCAGCATTTCTTAACATGATCTGTGAAAACAAAGAAAGAACACTATGTTAAGACTGGATTTCCCACTTCCATTCTCAGGCAGGATATGGTTTGCTTCAAAATATACTGGGAATATACTGGGAATAAGTCCAAATATACCACCAAAGTTGAGAGATTTTTTTTTTTTTTTTTTTTGGTATAGAAGCAGCTCTGAGAATGTTTTTTCTCTTAAAGATGTGTGTTCTGACCAGTTTGTCGGTGTGAGATGCGTGAGTAAGGTGGAATGATCAAGGCTCAACTCATTCAATCTAGGGTGGAACCCACAACATTTCTGATTATTTTATTTCCTCAGTGGTTTCTGCATAAGTTTTAAAAAAAAAAGAATTAAAAACCAAAGTCACTTATGAAAACGTGGGTTTATGACTCCCCAAAAACAACCCACATTCTTTTAATGAACTAGAATGTATGTGCAGCAAATGCAGAATCAACAGATTATTATGCAGGAAATGAACAATTTCGAGGGACCTCCCTTAAGGTAAGATCTATTTCCATCGTCCTCAGGGGAGGGTGCCCAATCCTTAAGTATAAAGATAGGAGAAAACAAATGGCTTGCTCTTACCCTGGATTCTTATTTCCTTTCCATTTTGGTGTAAGAGAAGGAAAAAAAGTAGACAATTACCTGTTTATTTCATCCCCAAGTTCCTGGATCAAAGGCTGATTCAGGGATGGAGATGGGAGAATCGGTGAAGACTTGCCCCCAGGGTCAGCTCCCGGCCTACCTCAAAGGTTGCCAGCTCACTCCCACAAGAGGCTGACACTCTCTTCCCTGGTCACTACCCCAGGGAAAGATTACCCTCACCCGTCTACAGAAAGAAGCCTAAGAAGGCACAGGCAGAGTATACCTAGCTGGTTGTCTATAAAGTTATATTTTGAGTGACGTTCTTAAAGATGTAACAAACACAACATTCAAAAAAGATCTTATATGTAGAAGTAAAAAGCATACAAAAAATTGGACATGCCAAATTTGTTGTCCCTAAGGCCACCAGTGGTTCTGAATTTTGGGGGCACCTGTTTTCTCATGGGCTGTTTTGCTCCTCTTTTCTTTGTAAATGCAAATATCTATACCTGCGCGCGTGCGTGCGCACACACACACACACACACACACACACACACAAAGCAAGTAATGTCCTTCTCTTAGTTCCTTTATTCATCAATTACCTCTCAATATGTTAATAAATGTTTAAGGTTAAATAAAGGGCCAGTTGATAGAAAAATCTGTCTGTCTGCCCATTTTACTCACAGTCAGCATACTTGAGAAAGAATGAAGACGAGAAGATTGGAGATTTAAGAGGAGGATGTTCGTGTCTGAATCTGACTCTTTCTGATTATTACAACTCTTAATCACTTTTAGATTTGTATCATTTTAGTTGTTTTATCTGTTCCCGATTGTTTTTTTAAATATTTCAGCTGATAAACAAAATGACATGTTTCAAAATCTAAATTGTAATTTATAAGGTTTAACAGTGTTTTCATTAAACACTATTAGGAAAGAGTTGAAGTAAGTTCTTCCTTAATATGGAAGGCTTATTTTCTTGAGCACATCAGGAAGCTGTACCTCCCTTTCAGATCACATCAAATGAGCATCAGTCTTTCTCTAACAAAGCCCTCCATAATACAGTGCTTTTTAATATGAGCTATAACTGTCAGAACCCAAGGAAAAGAACTCTGAGACCAGAAAGACTGAAAGAAACCTGATGCAACATGATTTCCCCTACAGCACAATCACCCCATGAATAGAAATTCTGCAGCTTAAGTACTTAATGCATAGACAGTGGTCAGTGTATGAGGTCAGTGCCAGGGCCAGCACAGTTCCAAGCATGGAGCAGGTACTCAATAAATACTCACGGAAGGAAGGGAAGAGAGAAAAGAGAAAGGGGAGAATTCTTAATTGGGTTTCCATTCCTTGCAATTTGCTTTCTCAAAAAAAAAAAAAAAAAATTCTAATCCAGTGGAATGCCTATGGCTGTTTTTTCCTAACTCGACATGTCCCTAAAAACATTTTTAACATTTGGTTTTAAGATTTGGACAAGTAATGAGAAAACATAATAAAAGCAAATGGTAAGGCCAGGGAACAAAGCCTTGGGTTACATTTTGCTAGTTAATTAAATTACATTTTTATTGTGCAAAAGAGCTGTTGTTAAAAACCTGAAATGCCTCACCAAAACATTTTTTGTTAGTAAAAAGATTAACATATTTGTATATCCATAGTAATAAATATAATATCATGAGAATAAGACATTTTTGGGTGCTGATCTGTAAACGCATCCATGATACAGAATTAAGGAAGATTAAAAAATAGCAGATCTTGGAACAATGTGACCTTGTTTCAATTTATGTCAAAATAGCTGCATAGGCTGCAAGTGTTTTAAAAGGTCCTACAGGACAGGATACTTACACCCTGCCCCTAGCAATGCTAACCCCTGGTGTGGGGAGTAAAATGAGGAGGAACTTCTACCTGTTTCTTTCTCTAATTCTGTATTGCTTTTTTTTTCCCACAATACATTATTTTCAAATTTGGTAATATATGGAAATAAAATAACTGAGAAAAAAATCATGATTTTAAATTAGTCTTAAAAGATGCACATTTTCAGAGCAAAGTAAAAAGCCATTAGAATGACTCACCTTGCTATAATTAGATTTTTCTCCATTAGAGTTCATACAGTTTTATTTGATCTTATTAGCAATCTCTTTCAGAAGACCCTTGAGATCATTAAGCTTGGAAAGAGAAAAAAAAAATAGAACTGGTCTTAAGATAAATTTTCCAACTTTCATTTTTAAATTATTGCTCTGTGTCTTTCCTAAGAAACAGACATGTCTACTAAACAAGTATGGCACATCTGAAATAAGGCAGAATGAGAGTGACATGTGACATTTCAGATCCTGATGAATGCTTACTTTCTGAAATCATATCACTAGCAATTAGTAACCAATTAGTAAACCAATTAATATTATCTTTACTCAAATGCAAATCATTAGTGGCTCCCAAATAGAGATAATAGATTGCAATAATACAAACAAGTAATATGTAAAAATAATAATGTTCTATGTAACTAATGTTAATAAAATTACAAGATACTAATTAAGTTTTGCTTTGGTAAAAGTATAATACTAATAAAAATAATGTGATATTAACAAATGAAGTTTTTGAAAATAAAAGATATCCCTACACACAAAAAAACAGCACACAATTTAAGTAAAAGACATAATGAAATTATTCTTGATCCATGCACGTTTCACAAATTTATTACATAAGATACATGAAGCTCATTTTAAATTACATGTCATATTATTACATTTGATGAAAGCAATTTCTTGTACAGTTTGGTTTCTAATTTGCTGCATCACCCACTCAAGGAAAAAAAAAATCTGAATTTAAGCTGAGCTTAATTCCAGTAGTAACCCTTCTCTTTTAACTTTTTTAAAATAAAAGAGCAAAATGAAACTATAGGTGCTAATGGCTTCCTAAAATAAATAAGGCACAGTAAGATCCATTGTTACAGACTTAAGGTAAATTACGAATAACTTTGTTTTCTGGTAATGAGATGGAGAATTTTTTATTCCCTATGGGAGCTTTTGAGAGAACCTTGTATTTGTTAATAGTAAAATGACTTTAGTAAGCTGTTTAAAGTAGAGCATAAGACTTCAAGAGCAAAATACATTTTAAAAGAGAGAGAATCGAAAAACAATGGGGAAGAAATCATTGAAAGTAAGAGTTGGTTTTTTGAAAAGATAAACAAAATCAACAAACCTTTTAAGAAAAGGAAGAAGACACAAATAAATACAATCAGAAACGAGAAAGACAACCTTACAACAGAGGGCACAGAAACGAAAAGGATAGTAAGGGGCTAGTGTGAACAATTACATGCAAAGAAGCTGGATAACCTAGAAGAAATGAAAATATCCCAGAAATGTACGACTTAAAAAAACCTGAATCAAGACAAAATACAAAGCCTGAACAGACAAACAACAAATGAGGAAAAGAAAATCAGCAATCAGAAAGCTTTCAACAAAGAGAAGTCCAGGATCAGATGGATTACTGGTAAATTCTACCAGACAGCCAAAGAAGAACAAATACCAAACCTTAAACTCTTCCAGAAAATAGAAAAGGGAACACGTACAAACACATTGTATGAGGCCAGCATTATTCTTTTACCAAAGCCAGAAAAAGATAACACACAAAAAGAAAACTATAGGCCAATGTTCCTGAGGAACGTAGATACAGAAATCTCAATAAATTCTAGCAAACTGAATTTCAGAGCATGTTAAAAGAATCCGTGGAGACACCACCACCCAGTGGTATTTGTCACTGGGATGCAAGGGTGTTTCAGCATATGAAGATTAATCAGTGGGATACATTGCATTAACAGAATGAAAGACAAAAACCACATGATCATCTCAATAGATGCAGGAAAAGCAGCTGACAAAATTCAAGGTCTTTAATGATTAAAAAAAAAAAAGGCCCTCAACAAAATAGGTATAGAAAGAACTTACCACAAAATCCCCAACTAACATCATATTCAATGGGGTAAAACTGAAAGCTTTTTCTCTAAGATCTAGAACAAGGCAAGGATGCCCATTCTTACCACTGCTATTTAACATAGCATGAGAAGTTCTAGCCAGAGAAATCAGACAAGAAAAAAAGAAAAGAAAAGGCATCTAAATCAAAAAGAAAAAAGCAAAATTATCTCTGTTTGCAAATAGCATAATCTTATACATAGAAAATCCTAAAGGCACACACACACACAGACACACACACACACACACAAACTGTTAGAACTAATAAACAAATTCAGTAAACTTGAAGGATACAAAGTCAAAATACAAAAATCAATGGCATTTCTATACATTAACAAAGAGTTATCTCTGTTTAATTTAATCAGTTTAAATTAAACGGATTAAAAAGTGCACAAAAACTTAAATAGCCACTTCTTAAAAGAAGAAATTCAAATGTCAGGCAGGTATATAAAAAGGTACTCAACACTTAATCATCAGGGAAATGCAAATCAAAACCACAATGAGACAACACCTCACACCTGTTACGATAGTTATTATCAAAAAGGCAAATGATAAGTGTTGGCAAGGAGATAGGAAAAGAAGAACTCTTGTACACTGTTGGTGGGAAGGTAAGTTGATATAGCTATATGTAAAACAGTATAGAAGCTCCTAAAAAAAAATACAATTATCATATGATCCAGCAATCCCACCTCTGGGTTTATATCCAAAGGAACTGAAATCAGGATCACAAAGAGATATCTGCACTCTCACATTAACTGCAGCATGATTCACATTAGCCAAAATACGGAAACTACCTAACATCCATCAGGAGATCAATGGATAAAGAAAATGTGGTCCATACCTATAATGGAATATTTTTCAGACTTAAAATAAGGAAAGAAATCCTGTCATTTTCCACAGCATAAGCAGAGCTGGAGGACATTATGCTAAACAAAATAAGCCAGACACAGAAAGAGAAATACTGCGTGATCTCACTTATATGTGAAATCTAAAAGAGTCACATCCATCGAGGCAGAAAGTAGCACAATGGTTGCTAGGGGCTAAGAAGAAGGGGCAAATAAGGTGGTATTGGTCAAAGGGAAGAAAGTTTCTGTTATGCAAGATAAATAAATTCTAGAGATCGACTGTGCAGCGTGGTGACAATAGTTAACAATACCGTATTGTACCCATGAAATTTGCCAGGAGGAGACATTTTAAATTAATCTCATTCCCTCACACATACATACAACACTCACAGATGGTAAATATGCAGAAGTAATAAGATGTTAATTAGCTGGGCTGGGTTGTAGTGATCATTTTGCAATGTATACATGCATTAAAACATCAAATTGTACACTTTAAATATATATAATTTTATATGTCCATTGACATATCTTAATAAAGCTGTCAAAAAATAAATTTAAAAGACTCCAGAAGCTTTCTTGAGAAACAAACGATGATCCCTAAAATTCTATGTGAGTAAAAAGGAGGATTTTTTTGTTATTCAGAGTGGGAGGTAAGAGGACAGAAGAGGGAATTTAAAGAGAGAGAGAGACAGAGGGCAGGAAGAATGGGAGAAGGGGAGCGAGGTGGTGGGACCTCCTGCGTGACGGCCGAGGCTCTGTGCTGCACAGTGGAGATCAAGGCTGGTGAGCATCCTGGACCCTGGGAGTCAGGTTGGCTGGTCCTGTATCCACAATTCTACTGCTTCTCCTCTGACCTAGGGCCCAGGCTAGAGCCAATGCTCCCACTCTGTCCATCTCTTCCTGCATCCCCTGTTGCTGCCCTCCTCTGTCCGCTCTCTGCCTTTCCCACAGCAGGGTCAGGACGAAGATGTAGCTTGGGGAAGCTTTGGCCTAAACCCTGAGACGGTTTTCCATTAGCTCCCTCCAAAGTCACCCCAAATAAACTCGCAAGTAAAAAACAAAACAACAAAACAAACTAAAATAGACTATTTTCTCTACAAACACACCACCTAGAAGAGTTCCTAGCACAACTAACTTCTCAATCAGATTGCTGGAGCCTCTCCTCCATGACCATTCGGGTCACTCAGGGAGCACTTGGAAAGGAATATTCCAGATAGGTTCCTCTTGGGTTTTAAAACTCCCCAAACCTTTCCTTGCATGGGAATAAAACCCAACTTTATAAAGAGGCAAGCAAGTTCCCAGGCAGGATGACCCAGACCCCCCCTCTTCTTCCCACTCGGCTCTCTCTTGGTTCATGCTGCCCTTCATTTCAGTTGCTTAGAACAATCCACGGTTCTCTAGAATTACAGCCTTCACAGCTGCCACTACTGCCTAAATTTTTTTTAATGTTGGGAGTAAATAACCCATAAATAAATAAACAAGAAATTGCAAAGACATAAATTCTCATATGGGAGCTCAGCTAAGGACCCCTTTTGTTCATTTATTCATTCAATAAACATTTATTAAGGCTCTACTGTGGACAAGGTACTGGGTGCTGGAGATTTTGCCAAGCCAGATGAGATCTTGTCTACCCACCAAACAGCCACGATACTGGGAGGTCTATGAATGTCATCATCCAGGCTGCCATTCTCAAAATAATGTGGTAGGATACCAAATATCATCTCCTCTCCAGAGCCTGGCAGGGATCTAGCATTTGTGAATGGAATGTGATTTCTGATTGTGATTTGAACCTGATTATAATTTCAGCTACCCAGCTCAGACTGAGGGCAGACACACTCTGTCTATGCCTGGTGTTCATATGCGTACTCACACATTTGCAATGCCCTCCAAATAAAACAGGCAACAAATCGGAGTGGCAGCAAAGACTAGCATCCAGGCACACAGGCTCCCAGAAAGCTCTTTTGAGCCTTGTCTATGTTCCCTATAATTGCAAGCATCTTCACCTGCCTCCACAGCTGAAAGAAAGAGAAGAGGGCCTGACTCAGATAAGACAGAAAAGATTTTAGACATCATGGAAGTGGGACTTCAAGACTAATCCCTGGGTGATGCTCAGAGCATGAGAAGCAATTCCATTCCAGCACCCAGCTCTTAGATAGTGAATTAAGAACACTGAATGTAACTTCTTTTATTTTCTGACCGTAACTACTGGCCTCTAGCTGAAAGCTCAAAAATATTAGTGACAAAAAAAAAAAATCCAACCTATTAACAGACATACCTTTGTATCCAGTTGTCTAAACCGATGTCTCATTCTGCAAGGAAGTTAAAGAAAAAGAAAGTAAACAAGAGAAAAAGAGATTGAGAGAGGGCTATTAGGTTCCATTTTGCAGTCTTTTAAAGTACAGAATACAAGTCATTTTCACTCTCAGCTAAATCAAGAATCAGCTGCATTTACCTTTCTTTCTGATTTTCTTCCTAGTACCCAAACAAGCAGAATGCTCTCAAATCACAATTAGAAGCCCAGCACATAAATGCTATCTCTGTTGATGGGGTGGTGAAAAATGACTTGTAAGGTCTGTCTCTCCCTTGCAAAACAAAGATCTCAGAGTCTAGGGATAAAGGAGAGCTTACGGCACCACCTCTGTTGTTAAAAGAGAATGAGCATCCCATGCTTCTTTCAATAGCTGTATTGAACCCAGCAGAGGTATTAGTTGTGCTTATATACACTCATATTTTGTTAGAGTAAAACTTGAGGTGTGTTTTGAATTCTCAGGAAAAGTGACAGCTGTCAGTGAAGAACGTTAACCTTTACATAAGAGCACCCATCTATAGACTTCACAACACATTACTTGTGAGCCACCTACAGACTTAGCTATGACTCACCTATTTCTATAAGATGTTTAATAAATGTATTTATTAATCACAAGGATTTTTATAACAGCTTCATGCGATTCATAAATGAGCTCAGGATTTTCTTAGGGGCAGCCTGTAACAGATCAACAAAATGGTTTTTCTATCTTCTAATCTCTGTATTTTTTCACCTCAAAGGTAAATAGGTGTGTGGCACTTGCAAGATAATGCCAGTGGCCCATGACCTGTGAGTCTTACCAGAACCCACCTCTACAGCCGCAGCAGGGGACCCACCCTCCCATTACCTAGTTCTTATTTGGAAAGCCACTGCAGGCTCCAAATACCTCTTTCTCCCCCAGGGCCTTCAAGGACAATTGGGATAGTAGGTGGGGTGGCTTTTTTTTCCCCCTTCTCCAAAGGCTGGCACACACTTATGTGTTTGTCATCTTTAATTGCCCGGGTAATATCTTTCTGGTGGTATTGCTCTCTGTTGAAAATGCTCTTTACTGAGTTTGCTCAAATAAGCTGCCTACGTTCCTTGGGCTTATGCCTACAAAGGGAGCCTTGCAAAGCAGAAAGGGGTGTCTGACATACTCCTCTGAGGTGTCGTTGGCTTTCGTGTTGATCTTGACAAGGTAATTTTCCTTCATGACACCCTCCCACGCCAGAGTCTCGTTGTCCTCATTTTTGAAACCTTGAATAATGAGAAAAAGAAAATATTCAAATTGTTTCATTTTCCCCTTGCTTCCTAAATTAGGATTTCCTAGGCATTTTGTAAGACTCTGGAACTAAGAATGCGATTCGTCCTGCACAGGCTGGTCTGACTAATGTTACTTCCTAGTGGCAGCATCCGAGTGATGAAATAGTAATGGCTTTCTCCGTAACAATGAGGAATTGGAGCTGCCTGCGTGAAACAGGAATGCAATCTTTATTCTAAACAGACATCGATCCAAACCCTATCTGTGTGTTTTGCGACTTAGCAAAATCATTCCACTAATGAAATTAGTTCTCCCATTTGATATGTGCTCTTCTCCCATCTTGATGACATAAAAATGCAAAACCATTCAGCTGGATAATTGCTGATGAATTGTATACTTAATCTCAACCTAAAACTGGGGTAGGAGCTCTGTAGGAGAGGAAAATAAGCCCAAGGCATTGTTTCTGTCGTTCTGAAACATGAGATTTGGCCCTCAAAGAGAATTCACCTAAAAGAGGGCGTGCCGTAAGATTGGTCTGGGATGTATTCCAGTAAGATTCTTAGTTCAATTTATCATGGTGCCTGAGCCTTTCAGATGACAGGAAAAAAAAAAAAAAAAAGAACAGATCCACATGTCACCTATATTTCAGGTACCAATGCAATGGATATCAACCTCCATACAAATTCACGGGGGACAGGAGAGTACATATGCTCACACAGGTGTCCACTTGGAATAAATTTATGTAGTTTTTAACTTTTGAGTTGCCATTTAAATGTATTCATCAACATGTTAGAGTTTAGGAATAATTGTAAGATTTCTCTGGATTTAAAAAGAATTAATTGGGGGTCAAAGACAGAACCAATACCCACATGGCTGAATTTAAGCAAATTCTTTTTTCTTTTTTTTTTTTTTTTTTTTTTTTTTTTTTGGTGGAGATAGAGTTTGCTCTTGTTGCCCAGGCTGAGGTGCAGTGGCACAATCTGGGTTCACGGCAACCTCTGCCTCCTAGGTTCAAGCAATTCTCCTGCCTCAGCCTCCTGAGTACCTGGGACTACAGGTGCATAGCACCACACCCAGCTAATTTTTATATTTTTAGTAGAGATGGGGTTTCACCATGTTGGCCAGGCTGGTCTCGAACTCCTGACCTCAAGTGGTCTGCCTGCCTTGGCCTCCCAAGTTCTGGGATTACAGGTTTAAGACACCATGCCCAGCCTAGATTTAAGCAAATTCTACATAGCAAATATGGATTTATTTTTAAGTGTGGTTATTCACTTTACAAAATAATTCTTAACTGATTTTTTGAATTGTATTTTTTCCAACAAAGAAGTTTCAATGTCTTTTCTTCAAACAAAATCAATGAGGGAGTTCAAAAGGAGTGCTTAAAAATCAGCATGGAAAGGGTAGACACTCCTGGACACTGACAGAGAGCAAGGATGACAAATGACCAAAAAACATAAAAACAAAAAATGACCAACCTCTGTAGCAGTCAAAGAAATGCTGATAGAAATGATGACATAGCATTTTCACTAACCATACTGGAAAATTAGCAGTAAAATAATGATTATATCCTGCGTTGGCAAGAACATGGAGAATAGGCCTCCCATACGACGGGGAAAATCTGTCATTTGTTGCTGTCTTAGGGTAATGGGGGACCAGAGGTGGAGGAGTGGGGACAGGCAATATACAAAGACTTCAGAGGTGCATACCTTTTATTTAGAAATTTCTCTTTAGAAATAACCCAGAGGAAAAAGTTATTAATGTGCTCAAAAACGAATGCATAGAACTCTTATAGCATTATATGCTAGCAAAAGCAATCTATATGTTTAACAAGGAGCTGATTAATTATGGCGCATCCACAAGCTGAAATACTACTCCACAGTTGAAGGTTGTCATATAGATTAGATTGTTATTTGTGGATATGGAAAAAGTTTGCAATGTATTATTAGTTAAACAAACAAGTTAGATTATGAATGTGTGTGCATAGAGCAATCCAATTACTATACACCCACACAAGAATAATAGAATAAACACCAGTGTGTTGGCAATATTTACCTCTGGATGGCAGGTTACATGTATATTACATGCTCTTAATCTTTATTTGTGCTTTTCTATATTTTTGAAATGTCCTATTATGCATATGGATTGCTTTCTGAATCATACAAAAATAGTACATTTTATGAAAAAGCAATTAATGGATAGTATACTTCTTTATTACTTGAAGATGTCACCAAAAAAGTACCAAAAGTGAAACTTTGGATCTATTTTTTTGAAAGTCATTTGAAAAATCCTGCATTTTTTCTCCAAAGAAGAACAATGTCAAAATTAAACCCATGACGTCCCCATCGTTTGGAAGCAAAGCGAAGTACATTTAGGAAATGAATTGCCAACTAGAGGCTCTGGCAACCGCCAAGTGCTGTGGTTTCAGGCATTAGTCATCTCCAAGGAGGAGAAGCAAATGAGCAGGCAGTGACCAGGCACCTTGGAGAGTCTGCAGTTAGTAAGTGGGGCTCTTGGCTCTGTCCCATTACCACCACACCATCCGAGGGTGGAGAAAAATCCTTTCCTTTTGCCGTCTCCTAATCTCACTGTTTCTTCGTTTATTCCAAGAAACTGTCTGAAGAGGGATAATGTCAACAGTTACACCATTTCTCTGATTATTATGAGATCGTCACCCTCCCAGGGGCCCACTTGGGAGACAAGTCCAATTCATTCATTCACGTCTGACTTATATGGTGGCTTCCTTGAGCTGAAGCCCCTTTTCGTTTGCTGGCTAAATTGGGTGATTTGCTTCCATTTTATGTTCATATTGTGCTTAATCATTAAATAAGTTTTAGGGGTATGTAATGAATTTCGTCCTGCCTTCTCAACCCATCCCTAATCTGGAGTGCTGATTTGTCCTTACTTAGACATTGAATTTCCTGATTCCCCTGATCCTGGACCGAGTACAGTGTATCTTTGGAGAATGGACCTTTATCCCATACGGCTTCAGCCCCTCCTCCCATACATCTCCAACCTGAATCCCACTAGTGATGGGCAGTTAACTGCTTCCACAGAGCAATTAATCTCATTTCCAGACAGCCCACACTGTTAGACATTATTCTTTTTACTGAATCAAAATCTTCCTCACTGAAACTTTTATCCATTGTTTGTTTTTTCCCTGAATCATTCAGAAAGAAGTATGATGCTTGTAGCGCTTCTGTTACCTGAAGGCACAGAATGGCCCCCTGAGCCTTCTCCTAGGTCCTATAGCCACCAGCCATGACATGGCTTCAAGACAGAACCAAAGAGAGTCCTGAGGCATGTCATTAAGTGTTTCTAGTACTTGGGTGCCATTTTTGAGTACAGTCAAATTCCAGATCTGAACTTCCAAATCCTATGCCTGATACAAAGACTTTTGTGCTTGTAGCTAGCATCAACTCACTTTGTCTTTCAAGGCAAAACGATGGGAAGAAAGACAGCAACTTATCCAAATTGTCAAAACACTTTCTTCATTAAGAACGGCAATTACGCATGCGTGAGGGTTAATGACATCCCCAAAGTGACATTTAACATCTTAAAATAATGCTGTTAAAAGAGTTGACTATGATGATTCTTTAAGGCGTGACAGGAGTTGGGGGTTGTGAATACATTTATATTCTGAAAGCCAGACTTTAGGGCTCATAGCTATAGGGAGAGCACAGAAATATGTTATGATCAATATTTAAAGTAGTATTTATGAGTAATTAGTCTCCATTTCTAAGTAAAGAACCCCACAAAGAAAGATGGTTCTTGGCAAGTTAAATGTTTCTTAATTACCACCAATTACCATGTCTAGGTTAGCAAAATTTATATTTTTACTTTCTGAATCTTCAAAATATTTGAGATTACACTAAAGGCACAGGCATAATCAGCCCCTTATGGAACATGAATCCAGTGGTGGCAGTCAGTGGCCATTTTATCAAATACCCTTTGGATAAAAACAGAGGGCAACACCTGTCCAGCAGCCATTGGAATACACAACACCTGTGAACAGTAGAAACAGGATTCAAAAAGCAGAGAGAAGAACCACCTAACCCTATTCCTTTAGTCACGTGTACTGATTTCGCCCTTAGATTTTCCACTTCCAAACTGCCCTTGACTCCAAATTTCCTATCTAACAGTGACTTTTCTTTTTTCAGTAGTGTTCCAGGTTGGGCGGGGGCACATCTCACGACCCTCCCCCTTCTCCAACATCTTCCCTAAGTCACAGGAGTGGGCACCAGGATCTGAGAAGCCTAATTCCACGTGGTGATCTGCGAGTCTCCCCAAACGGCCCTGGGAGTTTCTTTGCTCACTTCTGCCTTGAGGCAAACAAGTCCAATCAGCAAAGAGGTATCATGAGGTATGTTTCATGATTCATGTTACCATTTCTTGCACTGTCATGTCTCTTGTCTACATTTTTGCCTTCCTCTGGGATTCAGGATGTCACATTGTGACTTGGTGGGCTGGGGGCAGGGGGAGAAGGAAGAGGACTGTATGGAGCTAAAACTTGGCTGTAGGATACAGTCCAAGCATTACATTCATCTCCTACAACCCTCAGTCCCGAGGACTCCTCTCTCCTGTCCTCCTGTCTCTCTTAACTCCCTCCTCCCTCCGCCCACTCCTCGCTCTGTAGCACCATCTCAGCCTCTGTCCCTCTGTCTGGCTAATTCCAATTCATCTTTTGGGCCTCAGCTTGAGTATTTCCTTCCTCCATAAATCTTCCCTGATGAACTCTAGTCAAGGGTTTAAATGTCCTCTATGTGGCCATCACAACCCCCTGCACATTCCCTAAAATTACTGTCTCCCACACTTTTTAATTAGGGCTTTTCCACTTTCATTCTCTGCTCCCCCACTACCCCAGATGATGAGCCCTGTTCGAGGGCACAGATAGCTTCTATCTTATTTAGCACCATATCCACAGGGCCCACTATCATGTGGTAGGCTCTTGGCACGTATTTGTTGAACCAGCTCTCCCAGGCCCCCTCACTCCCTGCATCACAGGCTCTCTGTGAAGTTATCTCCCTCACCTCTGGACCAGCTCCCACTGAATCATGGCCCCCAAGCCCAGCCCATGTGCCCTTGTTCATGTCTGCATCCCCAGAACTGAGAGTTCATGTTTGTGCAGGACTGACCCCCTCCCGCAAGAGGACTGCTTTTACACTGTTTATTTTTATAGGTGCTAAGGGAGGGGGGAGATGCTCCTTTTCATGCTGTCCTTTTCTTGCCTATGCACAATTTCCCCCATCCTTGTGCTCACTCAGTTTTCCAATTTAGATCTGTGGGTAGTGTGGGGTGTGTTTTACAAAACTCTGCCAAAGTGGACTGTGGCAGGAAATGAGGTTGGTAGGCTTTTGCTTTTGAAATTTACCAGAACTCAGTGGTGTTCCTCTCTTTATTCCCCTACTTAGACATTTTATGAGAACTTTTTTATCGGTTTCTGAGGGCCGTCAGGGATATAAGTGATGATAGGGTTTAGGACACACTACCCCAAAATATGGCACCATGGCATATTGAATACTTTAAACTGAAAGAATTGGAGAAAAGCATAGAATCAGGAAGGTCTCTCTGATCTGGCTTTTCCCTGACCCTCTCCCCTGAAGCAGGTCGTATCACCTAGGAAAAATTTTCTGTCTTTCCCCTACAGCAGGTCATAGGACCCTTATGTGAGAGGCACCCTCCTTATACCCAGAGGAAAAGAATGTCATCTCCAGAGACACAGGGATGCAGAAAGAAATGTGAATCCATGGGCCTCGCTAAGCTTCCCGGTTTGTTACCATGGGATCATACTCTGTTTGCCCTATCCTATTTCTCCACAACCCTCCACTCTTCAATAAACCTACTATTAAAAATGCTCAAATTTGGCTGGGAACAATAGCTAACGCCTGTAATCCCAGAATTTCAGGAGGCTGAGGTGGACAGATGACTTGAAGTCAGGAGTTTGAGACCAGCCTGGCCAACAAGGGGAAACCCTCTCTCTACTAAAAATACAAAAATTAGCCTGGCGTGTTGGTGCACACCTGTAATCCCAGCTACTCGGGAGGCTGAGGCAGGGGAATCGCTTGAATTCAGGAGGCGGAGGATTCAGTGAGCCAAGATTGCACCACTGCACTCCAGTCTGGGGGACAAAGCAAGACTCCATTTCAAAAAAAAAAAAAAAAAAAGTCGTTTCTTTGGATCTTCCTTTCCTTATGAAGGCTCCTATGCCACGTAAAACTTATAATAAATTTCTATGCTTTTCTCTTGTTATTCTGTCTTTTGTTATAGGAATCTCAGCCATGAGCCTAAGATTGGTAGAGAAAAAGATATTTTTCCTCCCCTATGGTAACAATATAACTGAATAATTTATAAATATCAAGGAACCCATTTCAATCCCAAATTGACAAAGGTTATTTTCTGGAGCCATGTTTATGCATTTTTAAAACATCCACATAGGGACGGGTGCGGTGGCTCAGGCTTGTAATACCAGCACTTTTGGAGGCTGAGGCAGCGGATCACAAGGTCAGGAGTTCAAGACCAACCTGGCCAACATAGTGAAAATCCATCTCTACTAAAAATACAAAAATTAGCCGAGGATGGTGGCAGGCACCTGCAGTCCCAACTAGCTCCTCTTCAAGGAGCACAGCCAGCCAGCCCAGCACAGCCCTGCCCTACCGTGCCCCAGGAGGGACCCACAGGATCATGGGCAAATGGTGGGTGTTTGAGATCACCAAGTTTCAAAGTGACAATAATATATAACTGATCCACTTAGAGACTCAAAATGGCCCTCCTGTTTGTTTGTTTTTTTCATAAGAAGGAAACTGAAAATGAAAATTGTGAAGGTACCAAAGCGTGGTCCAACCTGAGTCACTAACTCTACGACACTTGTCAGCACACAGGGCCTCGTTACGACTAGAAGGGTGACCAGCAGTCCCTGAAACCAAGGAGGTTCCCAGAAGACAGACATTTCTGTTACAATTGGGATAGTCCTGGGAAAATGGGCACAAACTGCTCACCCTAACTGGATGGGAACAGGCTGCTTACCCTAACTGGATACCAGGATGCAGGACTCTCAGTGCTAAGATGGGGAAGTCCTGGGCAGACCACAATGAGATGGTCACCCTAGGCCCTAGGCACATTTGCCATCCTGAGTCCCTTCCTTCAGAAAAATATATTAAAAATATTTTATGACTTAGTTGGTATAAAACAAATAGATTAATATATATGAGAACACTTTCTTTAATCTAAAAGCTCATTTTTTCCTTCTGGTTTTTAAAGAACATTTGAAAATGCTCAGGAACCCCTGAGGTCCTGTGGGCCCTGGCACCGTGCCTGATGGAGGAGGTGGCCCCACAGCTGCCTCCCCCACCCCAGAGATGGATCCTTGGGTTAGGTCTGAGGTTAGGGGGTAAGGAAAAAGGCCCAGGTTGCCCATTCTATCTTCTCTTTTGTGTCCAAACATCCAGACAAATAAAAACGGGCCTCTTCCTCCCTGCATGCTTAATCTGGTTGAGGTGTAACTGGGGGCCAGAAAGACTGTCTGGCTTATTGGCTCTGGGAGAAACCCAAGCCTGGTGTGGGTTCCTACAGGCCCAGGAAGACAGCTGGGTGCCAGGTTCCCTTCATTCGAAGGATATATGGCTGACAGCTGCTCCACTTCTGAGGTAGGGAGAAGCAGCTGGGTGCTCCAGTTTGTGAGGGCTAAGCAGGTAGGTAACAACACAAGAGAGAGAATGATCCACAGTCCAATGTGACTTCTGACTTCCTGAAGAGGTTACTATGTGGAATGTGTGGGGTGGACCTCTGAAAACCAGAGGCTGGGGTGGGGGACAACCGTCAGAGAAAGCATAGCCAAGTCCTAGGAGTTGGGGTCAGAGGGGACAGCCAGGGACCCTCTGAAGGACCCTTTTGTGCCCACACAATCAAGGATCAGTTTCAAACATGTGCCAGGCCAGGGGGACACGGAGAAGCCCAGAACAGCATCGCTAAGAAGGGGCTTCGGTTCCCCTTCCCATCCTGTCTCTCTGTGCTCCAGCTGCGAGGGTCAGTCCCCACAGAGAGAAGGGAGGCACCAGGAGAGGGAACAGCCCACTGCCCATCCTTCCTGGCAGCTCCACCAGCTGGCAGGGGTAAAGGGGAGGGGAGTCTCACCTCTGAATAGCCATTAATAGGCTGATTAATACACTGAACTGCACATTCCTATTTCTAAACTGAGATAATATTTTCTCAAGTAAAACAATTGTAAGATTTTCGGTTCCTAAGCAGAGTCACAAACCCTCCTGGAATCAGGTTTAAAGGTTCCTAGAGAATGAATTTCATGGAAACAATGAAAAGCTAAACCAAAGTCATGATTGGACCCTATCCCATGAATTCTGCCTGTTCAACATACTATTTACATTATTATTACATCATTTGTCCAAAAATCATTCATTCCCCACAAATCAGAATATCCCAGCAGATCTACAGGGTTTCTTCATCTACAATTTCTCTAGAACAATTCATTGGTTGGCCTGACGCCTGATCTTTACAGACGTACAGATGTGAACAGTGGAATAACTGTGAATAATTCCTTCCTGTTGAGATACAGACCAGGCATCCTTCCCTGAAACTCATCACTGCTTCTGATCCCAAGCACACATGGATAAACCACTCACAGCAGACAGAAGACTCCACGTTTTTCTCCTTGCAGCAACACTTGAAGCACTTCTTCACCACCATGTAGAAGTAAGCGAAGACGACAAAGGGGAAGGGGATATTGAGGCGGCTGCAGTACTCTTGCACCAGGAAGTACCTCTGGAACTTCCAGACCTGGTCATTGTTCTCCTGGACCGTGCCCACCGTGTAGCTGGCGAGGGAAGAGAGAAGGCCAAGACTTAGCATTCCGCATGCCTCATCGCTAAATGGCCAAGTATGGCAATAGTGGTATTAAGCTATTACTGCAATAGCTTAAGTCCAGACAGGAGAGAAGAATCCAGACTGATACAGGAGCAAAACAACTCAGCAGCAAGTGAAAGTGATCTTCAATTCATGCTGGGCCAAAAGCATGTCTGGCTTTTGGTGTTTTTTTTTTTATCACAAAAAAAATGCTCAACAAACTTTAAAATTATTTTATTTCAAGATCTTTCAACGATTATTTTTTTGTTGTTCATTTCTTATGATGTTAGATACAAAGTGGTCCAAAGTGTCAACACTAAAAAAATAAAAATAAAAAAAATAAAAAAAATAAAAAACTGAAGCTGAAAAAAGACTAGCATGGTGGCCATCATCCATGTCTAAGTGTAAACAGCCTGGCAAGAAAGCAGCTTGTTAGTGTTTATCAAGAGCCTTAAGAATGCTCATCCCTTTGACCCAGTGACTTTACTTATGGGAGTTTACCCTAAGAATAAGGAAATACTAAGAAAAAACATATATGTAAATGAATACATATACATGTCTGTTGGCTACCAGCACCATAGGTAACAGCTGTTCCCACCCCCTACTCAAACAGAAAGAAAGAAACTAAACATTCATCACTAAGAAAATGTGTTGCATATTACGGTTAACCAATATGATTACATTATGCAGCTATTAAAATTATGAATAATTGTTACACTTTGGGGAAATGCTTATCATATATGTTATATGAAAATAATTAGGCTCAAACTTGTACTTACAATACAGTTTCACTACGCAAATCTCAATTCACAAAGAGAAACAGATCAACCACATATGGCGGTCACCTCGGGCATCACGTCTTGGGTGCTGTTTATTCATTCTTTTCCATTTGCTTTCCAGCATGGTGCAATGAGTATGAATTACTTCCATAATTATTAAAATGTTTATTTTGTGTCCTACTCCAAAACTGATAATACCAATGATTTTTCTGTTACAGATTAAACCCAAACTATAAAATAGCTAACATGTATTATATACCAGACACTGTTTTAAGCAGTTTGCTTAAATTAATTCTCTTAGTCTACAAACAACTCTCTGATGTATGTCTATTATCTAAGATATCTATTATCATCTAATGAACAGATCATGAAATGGAGACACAACAAAAGTAAGTAAATTGTCTGAGTCTCCCAGTTAGTAAGTGTTGAATCCTGCAATCCAGCCCCACGTCTATTTGCTTCACTGCTACACGATACCACCTCACAGAGGCGAGCAGGAAATGTTTTAAGCAATGCTCTGTTTCAAAAAGGGAGTTTGAGATGTGCTTCATTTCAAAAGGTTTTTATTGGGCTACTTGCTAGCTTAGCATTTTAGATAACTACAAAGTATATTACAATTTGTGAAGTTCAACCACCCAAGACATTTTTATTGCTAATATCAAATCATCCCTTCAAGAGCCAAAGAAGCTGCAATGAACCATTTGAAGGCTATAAGCAAATCTTGATGGGGGGAGCATTAAATTCCCCAAATTTTGGGGAATATCCTCAATGAGGAGACCAGGAAGAAAAATTGATTCCCTATGTTGTGAGGTCTCATTCTTGCACCCTAATACATTACATTTTATTACATTAGACTTAAATATCTTAAGCTAAAAAAAAATCAGACACCTATGCAAAACACTATAAAATACCAGATACCTATGCATAACACCACGGTTATGGCTTTGCTTAAAGTTTAGTTTTGTTTATCTTGGTGTTTAATGACGAATGGGACACCTCTGCAATCTACACTAGGGCCCGGATCCTGTGTCAGGTGGACTTGTAGCAAGTGCCTCTTGAACAGGGCGAGATCTTTAAAGGGAAAGGATTCGTGTTTATTGAACATCTCCTATATGTAAGCTCCTATACTAGGCATGTAAAATGGTTACGTGACGGATCCTCACATCAACCCTGAGTGGTAGATTGCTTAGGTGAAAAGCAGCCAGGACTGTGATGTATTATAGTGCAGCAAATCGAGTCTAGCAGCCAGCCTGGCGTTTCTTCCAAATGTAGGTCAGGTTGCTTTGAGGCTAATATCAAGCATCATTATCCACCCTCCTAGTCCCCAGCTGGTTCTGTTGCCTACAAAATGCACTGCATGCTTCTGCTGCTGCAACGAGACAGGTGTGCCTGCAGCAGCCCCAGGTTAGAGAAGTCCAGGCTAAGAAGTTGCCAGAAATCACAGTTTATGACGTGGGCCAGAACAACTATCACTATTCAAAAAATATTGTCGCTGGAAGCAACTTGAAATCTTAGAATTTTGGGAATTTAACCTAAAAATAAGAAGAGACGAACATGAAAACGTTTTAAGCAATGTTGTATTTCAAAAAAGAAATAGATGCTCTATTTCAAAAAAAGAAATAGAAAACTTTGACTACATATCTAATCAAAAATGGATTATACTGACTTCCCAAAACTCTAACAGCTAAGAAAAAACTCTAACAGCTAAGAAAAAAATCACAACAACTGCATCCATTTTCACACATTGATGTTTTCCGAGGTATTATTCAAAAGGAAGTCATAAGTCCTATGGAAAGGAGAAGCTTCCAGGGTGCTCAGAGCAAGGGAAGGCGTTCTCTCTGGCAAGTGGGCCTCCCCCTCTTCCTCAGAGAGCTCAGCATGGAAACGCAGCCCAGAAGAGTCCAAGTAAGAAGAGATTTATTGCACCATGGTTTAAGTGCAAAAAAAAGAGAAAGGTAATTTAATAAGGAGGCTCGTTCCAGAAAAAATAAGGAAAACTTTAATACCCTTTCTTTATACCAAAAAGTAGCCACTCAGAGTCAAGGAAATACATATCTTGTAGATTATCCAAAATAGGGATTAGAACACTGCAACTTGGGGGCCAAGCTCCTCACCTGTTTTTGTACAGCCCATGAGCTAAGAATGGCTTTTACAAAGCAGGGCGGTATGGGTGGGTACAGCATCACTGAATACTGCTTCTTTCGACACAGCTGACCAAAGACCCTAGCTGGCCCTTACAGAGAAAATCTGCGATCCCTGAGCTACAGTGCACACAGGCCAGTGCCCATGAATAAGGCTTTGTATTTATATTATTCCCTGCTTTAAAGAGCTCTGCCTCGTATGTCACCGATCATTTGTTCCTCAGGACAACGGAGTTGACTACACGGGCCCTCCTGCTGGAAGGGCAGATTCCTCTGTACCTCAAGGGCAAAGGTAGATCCCATGAGCAGCAACGCTTTCCCAGACAAATAGCAAGAACACTTATGGGCATCCCGGGGGGGGCATGAGTGAGCCAGCTGATAACTGGACATTAATACCCAAAAGCTGCTTTGCATAAATAATGCATATTCATGATCGGCTAGGCTGAGGTTTATTTATACACCGAGGTCCACCTTACGCGGACGGCAGCAGCTTCCAAAATGTTCTTTTTCTCTCAAGTCAGTCCAGGCCTCAGCCAAATAGACATGAGGGTTCTCCAGCAGGGAGCTCCTAAATGGAGCAATGCTTCCACCTGCTTTCCTAAAATAATGTTTATATTCTGTAGTCATTGTTTTTGAACTCTGTAAAGGAGAGACTGAACTCTGCAGTAAAGGACTTTCTGGGCCAGCACATGCACACCCCCTCTGCATAGCAAGCACTGGAGCGGCTTAGAAACCATCTCTCCTGCCCAGGGTCTCACCCGCCCCCAACTCAGATGGTTCTTGAAGTCTCCTTGACAACCAGTGGCCATCTGGTGTCATCCCTGAGAGAATTCTGCAATTTTCCCCTTGTGCATCTCCAGTGCTATCTTGTGCCCTTGGCGTCCTGTCCCTGGCAAACACCCAGCTGGCTGGAGATTTGCAATGACAGCTGAGGTCCATCTCCTGAAACTGAGCACCTTCAGCTGAGCAAGAGAGGAGGAAGAAGGGAGAGAGGGACAGCAGTTCAGAAACTCACCGAGAGTGGAAATTGTACTAAGAGGGAACAGACATTTAGAGTTCAGATAGCTTTGTACATAAATGAAGTCCAGAAGTACGTCAAAGGAATAATACACCGTGACCACAGGACAGGCTGACTAAATATTAAGAACATTTATAACATTCATCATTTGTACGATGCATCATAATGCTAGATCAAAAGGAAACATAGCATTTCAATAGCTGCTAGAAAGTCTTCTGGCAACATATAACAACGTTTTCTGATTAGGAAAAGAGAAAGAGAAAGGAGCTTAATAAACAAAAAAGAGGAGGAACCTTCTACGACATGATAAAAAGAAAAAAAAAAAAGAGAAAGATAATTTAGTAAGGAGACTCATTCCAGAATAAATAAGAAAAACTTTAATATCCTTCCTATATACCAAAAAATAGTCACTGAAAAAACATAATAGAAAAAGTACCTTACTGTTTTTTTCCCCCCACTATAAGTGTCCGGAAATAAATTAACAAGAAATCTTCCAGATCCATATGAAAAAGACCAAAAACTTTACTGGGAAATTATATATGTCTGAACAGATGAAAATCATATCATTTCTTCCAGATAATAAGATGCCAAATTCTCTTAAATGATTCTACAAAGCTAACATCATCACAATAAAATTCACAAGAATTTTTGTGGGAAGGAGAAAAAGAAAAAATTCACAAGATAAGCCTTAGGCTCCTCTGTACTATTAAATATACAAGAACAGCCAGGAAAGTTTTGAATAAGAATAATGAGGGAAACTTGTACAACAGATGTTAAAAATATTTTTTTTAAAAAAACCTCAGTAATCAAAGCCATTTGGTAGTAAAAACCAAAATACAAAGACAGACCCACAGAACAGAATGCAAAGCCTGCAAAAAAAAATCACAAAGAAAAAGTAGATTCTAAAACAATGGCAGAATTTTCAAATACATTGAAATAGGAGAAACTTGTCAGCTAGCTCTCTATCAGATGGACACCTCCTTTAAACTTTGCATAGATTTCTTACTTTTTCCTTTATCCCTCCTTCCTGGGCACACAGGCAATATCTAGCCAGCACTGCACCATGGCCCATGGTGACACTGACTTTTTGCTCTCTCTTGATGCGCCAGTGTGTATGTTAAACTGTGTGGCACATCCTGGTTCCCCTCCCATTCTGCAATGTCAAAAAGCAGGCACAAAGCCAACAAGAGCCAACAGTAAGAGATGACCAGCGACTGGATCACACTGATTTTGGAAGTGATCATTCAGGTTAGCATATTGCTAACAGAGTAACCAACTAAGACAAAGACCCATGACATTTTTCTTCACCTTCAGGAAAATGTCCAAATTCTTTAATATGCCATAAAGGACCATACCTTAGCCCCTGCCTAACTTTTCTACCCTCCCCCGGCTGTTGATTCCTCCCCCAGACTAACATTATCTCCCTCCCTTCTCCCTCTCCTACCAACACTCGCGGCTCTAGGTACATGATCCTCCAAGCAAACATCACCTCCATGTACCAACTGCTGCAGACGCTAGTCTCCCCCCGGCCAACAATCTCACAATTAATAACTGCCTCCTCTGCAAATAGCCTCTCCATGCTGCTTATATTATATATATTATATTCATATGTTTTCATGTCATCTCTTCCCTTAACAGCAGGGACTTAACCTTTCTCTGCCTCCAACTCCTTATGTGTAAAACGGCAACAAGGCTGCACCTGAGACAGGTTAGATAAGGTGGTCAGAGCCTCCCCTTGACAGGAAACTCGTCAAATTGGTGAAGAAAACAAACCTCCTAAGAGTACACAGACCACATCCTGAGCTCGTGGTTAGAACATCCTACAGCAAAAAGGCAGGAGCAGAAGGGGAAATTCCCCACATTTCCACAAGCACAGAAACCCATGATGAGTGTCCTTGAGCTGACCTGTGCTCATTATAATAGTAAAAAACACACCCCTGGGTGGAGATTTAAAATGCTCGTGAGACGTGATGGATGCACTCGCATGTACAGCCACTGCACATGTGGGCCTAAGAAACCACTTGCTTAAGCAACATCCCTTCCCTCCCCTTCATGAATAGTCATGCAAATTTCCCATTAAGGGAGATCAGACAGTGCTGTCTTGCCTTTGAGCAGCCCGTTCTGACCGGCTGCCAGAGTGTGCTTTGGCTTTGCAATCAACTCTTCTGCTTGTTTTTACTTTTGACTCACTTTCAACTTATTTTCTGTCACGAAGTCAAGAACCTGAACTAGCCCACCGGCTACAAACCTACACAAAAATGAGTAATCATTAAATGAGGTGACCCCTGTAAGTACTTGAACCTGTGCCCAGCATGGGACAGCTTCAGTAAATATTAGCTATTGTTACTATAACAATTATCTGCACTCTTCTTTTTATTCTTTTCACCCCAATTCAATAACCTCCCTTAGACTGTTCACTCAGCACTAAACCTTCAGTTTGTATTGGGTCATTATTTTCTTCTTTCCACTTTTCTGCATGTTTATATTATTCCTAAGATCTAAAAAACATTGTTAGAAATTATTCTACATTGAGACATGTTTGACGAGTCCTTTTGGAACTGCATGGGGTGAACTGATCTTAAGGATACAATGCTTGTAAGTGCCCTAGCTCCTGGTAGGTAGACCTGGAGTCATTTACTGACTTTAAGTTCACTCCTGCCTCTGATAAGCCACACAGGGCCTGTGATCAATAATTTTAATGTAGAATAATCGCAGATGTTCACATCCATTTCCTTTCTCTGTTGAATACCATCTAGAGAGCACTCCAATACTCCTTCAGAATTCCCAAGAGTGCATTTGCATTGCAGTTAATAAGGTTGCCACTGTGTATGGTTAAGCTTTTAAGTGAATATTTTGATGTGGTGCCAGGGAAGGGTCAAGCCTGGGCCATCTGCTCGCAGAGTAAGCCCTGAACAACTTTAACAATGATCAGAAACAGTGTTCCGAGGATTTAACCCAAGGATCACAACGCAGCATCTCTTGCTGTTCTGGAGTTAGCAAGGAAAGGGCCTCTGGTTTAAGCTGGGGCTAATCGAGGAGGCTCCCCAGGGGAAGGGATGTCACAAGTTGTCACACTTAAGCACCGAATGGGGCAACAGAGGGATGTGATGCAGTGCCTCTGGCCTCATGGGGAAGAGACCCGAGTTAAGCCAGATAACACATGGCCAGGACCACAGACGCTGAGCTGTTGGGACTTCATCTCCTTCATCTGAAAGTGACAGACGAGGCTCCCATCCCGCTCAGTTCCAAATTCAATCATTTCATGATCAAAATGCAGGTATTGGATTACAGAAGTGCCACGGTTCTCGTGAATGGCTCCTTCGGACAGCTCACAGTGCATCGATTCAAGAGAGCTGTAAATATTCTACCATGTACCTCGCTGAGATTTACTAAGTCAGCATAACTCAAAGTCCACGGCTTTAGGAGCTGTTGGTCCTTTTGTTTAATGTCTGTAAATATAGTTAGTGTTAAGTTCTTACAGGGACTTCCTGTGTAGCTACGATATCTTATCACTGTAAAGTAAGGCCTGAAGCCATCCCACTTTCCCCTCGCCTTTGCTTCGTGTTTTGGGATTGGTGTGCTTTTTCTCCCTCTCATATGGAGACATGATCACCCCTCACCTGCTGCTTCTCTCTGCAGCTCAGATGTTGGCCTCCTCTGATGTTTGGATACCATTTGGACATTATGACATGGGCCGGCTGCCTGTGAGTCAGACAGGCTTCTGGATCCCCAAGCCCCTCCCTGGCCACCAACCCGGTGGTGAGAGAGATAGTTTCACCTTCCCCTCCTTAGGGCCACATGGAACTAGCACCCACATAATCTTCATGGCCCAGGCACCTGGCACAGAGCAGATGTTAAACATTTACCTGATGATTGTCTTGCTGATTTGTTACTCACCATTGATGCGTCTCAGTACATAATACACCAGAAAGCTAAGCTCATAACTAATAACTAAACAATGAACTAAATATGGGTAGGAACCCATTTTTTTCATTCTTTGAATAAACCACAAAGTGCCAGGTGCTGATCTTCATCCTCCAGAGTTCACCGTCCTCAAGGAGAGAAGGTTGTCACTATGCAAGTTAAAGAGTGTCACGTGGGCTCAAAGAGTCTCTACGTGAACTGGGGGAGGCCATCAGGTACCGCTTCGGCAAAAGATGATCCTTGGATCTGTAAAGGGCAAGCGGGAACTGGGCAGGAGGAGAAGTTTGGGATGGAACAGGCAATCCAGACAGAGGACAACTACGTGCAAAGCATCGGGCATGACGTATCACCCTGTTTAAGGATGAACATATGGAAGTCCTGCCAGGGGACAGAGAGCAGGGGATGAAGATGGTAGGAAGCTGAGAAGCCTGAAATTTATCCAGAATGCTATAGGGAAATACTGAAATCCTTCCAGAATTTTAAGCAGAACGATGACTGTATTAGTCCGTTTTCATGCTGATAATAAAAACATACCCAAAAACTGGGCAATTTACAAAAAGAAAGAGGTTTTAATGGACTCACAGTTCCACGTGACTGAGGAGGCCTCACAATCATGACAGAAGGCAAGGAGGAGCAAATCACATCTTACATGGATGGCAGCAGGCAAAGAGAATGAGAGTCAAGCAAAAGGGGTTTCCAGAACCATCAGATGTCATAAGACTTACTCACTATCACGAGAACAGAATGGGGGAGTGCCCCCATGATTCAGTTATCTCCCACTGGGTCCGTCCCACAACACAAGGGAATTATGGGAGCCACAATTCAAGATGAGATTTGGGTGGGGACACAGCTAAACCAAATCAGTGATGTGTTAGAAACATCACTTTTGGTCACAGTGTAGAGAAGACTGGAGTGGAGTGGAGAAGGACGTCTCGGGACACTGGGAGACCAGATGGCCACACACTGCTCAGTCCCTTTGACATGTGAGGTTCCCCCAGAGGTATGTGCTTCCACACAGCCCTGCTCAGAGGGAGGCCACTGGCCAAAAAAGGCAGGTGACCCTCATCTGTAGACCTTGGGCATCTCGGAATCTCAGAGCTCTATTTGACAATTGTCTTTCTTATATTCTTTTCTAAATTATAAATATAATGTGTGATCATTGTAACCACTGAAATGTGTACTTGATTTTTTTAAGTTCTTGTTTTTATTGTTGGAAAACAATATTATACCATAAAATTAATTTGCAATTTCCTTTTTTTTTTTTTTTTTTTTTTTTTGAGACACAGTCTTGCTCTGTCTCCCAGGCTGGAGTGCAGTGATGCAATCTTGGCTCACTACAACCTCTGCCTCCTGAATTCTCCTGCCTCAGCCTCCTGAATAGCTGGGACTACATGCATGCACCACCATGCCTGGCTAATTTTTGTTTTTGTTTTTGTTTTAGTAGACACAGGCTTTCACCATGTTGGCCAGGCTGGTCTTGAACTCGTGACCTCAGGTGATCCACCCACTTCAGCCTTCCAAAGTGCTGGAATTAAAGGCATGAGCCACTGCACCTGGCCATGCAATTTCGATTTTTATATTTAAAAAATATCAGCCTTTCAAGTCAATAAATATAGATCATACTTTGTCTTTTTAAGAGCTGCATAATATTCCATACTGTGGATATACCACACTTTCTTTGACCATTCCCTTGTGAGAGACATCAGTGATCCAATAAGCATCTTCATACATATATCTTGAGCATAGATTCCCAGATGTGAAAGAGTTCCAACAAAGGTTTGCATGATTATTTTCAAATTACTTTCCTAAGAATGGGAGGCAATTCAGGTTCCCAGTAGCCATGCACATTTCCCAGCATCATCCGAACACCCTTTAACTTTTATTCATCTGCTGGGCTCAAAACAGCATTTGATTGTTTCAATCTGAACTTTCCTATACACAAGATTGAGTCCTTTTTATATGATTATTGGCCATTTGACGTTTCTGTCTTTGAATTCTTTGTTCATTTTCTCTGACAAGTTTTCTATGGGGTTGTCTTTCTCCTTTAAATTTGCAGGAGCTCTTTCTATATTAGGAAATAAAAGCCTTTGTTCATCATATGCAAAATTGCAAACATTTCCCCTAATTTATGATTTATTATTTGACTTCATTGGAGATATGTCTTAACTTAAAAATTGTTTTATATAATCAAATATGTTTATCTTCTCATTCAGTGCTTCCAGGTTTCTGGTTTTGAATAAAGAGTCCCCTTCCACCCCAAGACTTAACAAATAATCTAAATGTACATATTTGTTGGTTAATTGTCTTTCTGACTGTGATGGGATTCATGTACTTAAAATGCTGATATACCTAAAAGGAACAATACAAAACTAAGTCTCTCCCACTGAAACTACCACTGGGGCTCTTTGAAACCCTCCTAAGAAACATGGAGAGGAAATGGAAAACTTCATTTTCTAAATACATAAAGGAGAATTACCAAAGCCAATAACCATATTTTAAAGTCATCATATTATTCCCTCCAACCTCATCAGGCATGAGCCCTAAAGGAGAGTCACTCTCCAGTCTCTGCTCTTTGTATTTTAATTTAAACTGAAAATTTTAAAACAGTAACTAACTAAAGTCTGAGTCCTGTAAATCCCAGAATCCATACCACTGAGCCCCATAACATATAAGGCACCTTGGAGATGACTTGAACTATGTTTCTGTCACCAACATCATGGAACTCCAAAGAGTTTGCTAAATGGATGCCAAATATGCAGTCTGCATTTGATGGAGATTGTCACAGATGCTTGTCCTCAGGGTCAAAAACTCAATGCACAGCTCACAGGCACACCCTGTATTTTTAATATGATCCCTTTAAAAAGGTCCCACCCCAGGCGGGGTGCAGTGCTCACACCTGTAATCACAGCACTTTGGGAGGCCAAGACAAGCAGATCACAAGGTCAAGAGATCGAAACCATCCTGGCCAACATGGTGAAACCCCATCTCTACTAAAAATACAAAAATTAGCTGGGTGTGGCGGCGTGTGCCTGTAGTCCCAGCTACTCAGGAGGCTGAGGCAGGAGAATCGCTTGAACCCAAGAGGTGGAGGTTGCAGTGGGCCGAGACTGTGCCACTGCACTCCAGCCTGGCCAAAAGAGCAAGACTCTGTTGCAAAAAAAAAAAAAAAAAAAAAAAAAAGTCCCACGCCTTCTCGTCTACCAATCCCCAAAAGACCTCTAAAGTGTGCTCCTCAAGGGTAGGACCATTGCTGCTATGCTCACAGCACCTCCAGCCTGGCATGGGGCCTGGCCCAGAGTAGACATCAGTGAACACATGACTGAGCACATACCCAAACATGGCGACCAGCAGGTTGACCAGCAGAATGTTGGTGGATAGCATGTAGATGCACACCAGGGGGATGGTGATCCACTCTGGGAACCGGGGCAGGTTGTGCTCATCCAGCTCCACGCACAGCGGCTTGGACTCATTCCCAGTGAAGGTGCAGTGGGCAAAGTCATACGTGGTACCTGAGGATATAGAAAGAAACCAAGAGGCAAAGTGAGAACCCCCTAGAGGGGTGAGAGCAATGGCATCCCCAGGGCCACAAGAACATCATGGTCATTAAATGCCTTAGGACTTGTTCTAAGGCACTTTATCCAAACAAGCCATAGTCCTTAGAATTACCTGTTCATCCACTCAATGCATATTTACTGAGCAGCTACTTCAAACAAGGGGCTTGGTTAAGATCAAGAAAAAAGGAAGAGCCAAGTGAACACATTCTTTGCCCTCAAGAAGCTTCCAGCCTCTGTGGATAGGCAGATAATCAACCACACTGTTTAAAGTCTCAGACCGTGAAAAGTACTAAGAAGGACATGCACAGCGCTCTGATGGGCATAAAGTGAGGCAGCTCATCCAGAGCAGCTTCCCAAGAAGGAAGGATCTCAGAACTGAGAGCAGAGGATGAGCAGCAGCCAGGAGCATGAACTAATGGGGAGGGTGGAGCCTAGAGTACCCCAGAGAGGCAGCAGCATGTGCAAAGGCCCTGTGGTGGGGGATGAGGTGGGTTGTTAACATCAGTGGAAATGAGAGAATAAGATGTGCACTGAATCGACTGTTAATTTTTTTAACAGAGTCTTGCTCTGACACCCAGGCTGGAGTGTAGTAACGTGATCTCAGCTCACTGAAACCTCTGTCTCCTAGGTTCAAGCGATTCTCCTGCCTCAGCCTCCTGAGTAGCTGGGACTATAGGCACATGCCACCATGCCCGGCTAATTTTTGTATTTTTAGTAGAGATGGAGTTTCACCATGTTGGTCAGGCTGGTCTCGAACTTCTGATCTCAGGTGATCTGCCTGCCTCAACCTCCCAAAGTGCTGGGATTAAAGGCATGAGCTGCCGTGCCCGGCCTACTTTTAAAATCATTACACTGAAGTGATAGGAGGCCATGAGGCTGTTTTAAGCAGAGGAACGACGTATCAGATTCCCTTTACCAAAGAATCTGCAGCACAGATCAGAAGGGGCCCGAGGGGAAGGAAGGTAAGGAGGTCATGCCTAAGATTCAGGCAGGCGAGCGATGAGGATGGCTTCGGGGGTGGCAGTGGTGATGGAAAAATAACAGATTTCAAAAAACTGTTAGGAGATAAAAATCAACAAAACTAGTGGATGAACTCGAATAGGAGGGAATGAAATCCAAGAAGGTGTTAAAGGTGACGCTGAGGCTTCTGACAGCTGTGTTCACACAACTGTGCGGATGATGGCAGCAGACCCTCACAAGGGGGCACTGGGGGGAGTCTGGGTCTGGAAAGGTCATCAAGACTCTTTTATTAGGATGTGCCAAGGTGCGTCTGAGACGTCTCAGAGGAGGGGGCAGTGGGTACGAACGTCTGGCCTCAGAGAGCTGCTCTGTGCCAGAGATCCTCATCTGAGCACGTGTGGGGTCACGCCAGCCAGTGAGAGACCCAGTAGAGAAGACGGTGTTTTGCCGGTTTTGCCCATGAAACAGAGACAGCAAGGTGGAGTCGCTTCCTGGGGGCACACAACACATGAGTGGCTATCCTGGCTCTGAACCCCGCCTGCCAATTCCTCTTTAGATCCCCATGAGACTAAAACCATGGACATGGAGGGGTTGTCGTGAGGATGAAATGCATCCGTTTCTGTAAAGCGGCAGGCACAGTGGGGCAGACGGGCGTGATAACACCAAGGTGCCTTTCCACTGCTGCAGGGGAAAATAGTTGTTTCTAAGGTCTTGGAAAGCGCTTCAGCAGATGGGGCCAGAGAGACTTATGAGGCCAGGAAGATAACAGAGAAAACAACAGGAGACAGAGAAATGTGACCAGGAGGAGCAGGATCTGGCTCAAGGAAACCATCAGGATGGTTTTATCACGGCAGGATAGAAAAGGACGAGCCAAGACTATCGTCAGCATCTGAAGATGCTTCAGCCGGTCCACCTGAAACACACACAATTTACATAGCCCCTCACTTTCCTTATGCAAATTGGGTGTGGGCAAATTAAAGCCATCTGTGCCACTATCGGCCTGCCTCCAAAAACCAGTTGGCAGTGGGCTAATGGTGGAAGTCTAAATTCCAGGTTCCAATGTGGATTTTCCAATGTTGCTCTTTTTGAAAGAAATGGGAACCCAGTCACTCTGTTATATCGGTGAGTACAACTCAAAATCCTCATTTCTAAACTAGTAAGTCTTGTTGCCTTCAATTGCCACATTGCTATTGAAAGTATCAGAATCACTCTTTTTAAAAAGGTTTAAAAATTGAAATCTTGGGCACCAACTGCAAGGCTGATGTAAAATCTTGTCTAAGGGCAAAGAAGAGGTTTCCAGGAGTTAGTTTTTACTCTGTGACATTGGGCTCAGTTTCACGTACATGCTTCCAAAGTGTGGTCTCCGGGACAGCCCTGGAGGTTGGTTCAGGGAGCATTTGCCTCCTCCCAACTGTTTCCACCTGAGCCAAGTCAGGCTTACCGTCCACATCACTCGGCACCTGGCCAAACATGGCCAGGTAGGGCTCATAGATGACCGAGCGGAATATCCACCTCCAGCGCTGCTCGTTCTGCCTGAGGATCCCTTGCCTGGCCACACCGAAGGCCACCATCCACACCGCAAAGAGGAACAGGAAGAAGAACACATCGATGAGCTGTCAGGG
This sequence comes from Ateles fusciceps, assembly GCA_036589455.1. NCBI lineage: Eukaryota > Metazoa > Chordata > Mammalia > Primates > Atelidae > Ateles > Ateles fusciceps. The sequence continues at coordinate 4,195,333 of JAZHEH010001810.1, forward strand.
AAGGACAGGAGAGCAGAGTCAGGACTGCACTCACAGTCAGGAGTCCCCCCCCCAGCCTGGCCGTCCTCAGTGGACCATGGAGAAGGGCAGCGGTTCCAGGGCTCAGAGCATCTAAGTCACCCAGAGTTCACTGACTAATTGACAAAAGTGGTCATCATCATCTTTGGATCTTAAGACATCTGTCTTCCAGACTTAAAACCAGTTTGATGCACTTTTGCTTGCTGTTCTCCAAACCAACCCAGCAACAGCAGCTTTCTGAGTGGGAGCCCAACTCTAGAGCAAAGGAGGAATCTAAATTTGGGAGGACCTCTCTGTCTCTATATCTCATGATTTTAATGCCCTTTAACCCCTAAATTATTTTCGTTGTTTGTTTTTTAGGTAAATAACAGCTATCCTTATTAGACAAGAAAAGACAATTTAATTTTTTTTTAATTTTGTGCACACATAGCATGACTTCATGGTGACTGGATGTCCCAGAAATGCTTCGAATTAAAACCACAAACTCAACCTCAGTGTTGGAAAGGAGCTTCCAGATGAGCTCATCCAAACGCCCATCTGATTTAAAGGCAGAAACAGTGGTGGTTTGAGTCATCTGGAAAACAAGTTTAGGAAAGCAACACCATCCATATGTAATTCTTTCTATTACATGTATATAACAAGCCTGCTACAGCCTGTCCCTGTATCTATATTACATGGTTGCATAATTCAGGTGCCAATCCTCACTATGCATCTAGCCCACTGCTTGTCTCAAGACAGGCATAGTCCTCCTTGGACTCAATTGTCCCCATGTATAAAATTGGTATAAAAGTCCATTTCCTGTCTACACTCTTAGCAAACTGTCAAGACTCAAATGCAAGTATGTTGTGAAGTGTAAAATCTAAATAAGTGTGAGGTTATTTGTTAGCAATGCACGGAATGGCAATGTTTGCTCCTCACAACCATCTTTTAAATTTTAACCTGGGAGAGGTCCCTGATGAAATACATCAAAGAAAACAAATGTTACCAATTGCGAAATGCAACAGTCATTCTAAGGACAAAATCCTCCTATCAACAACTAAAGGAACTCTGGGCCCAGCAAAAAAAATGATGACTACAGATATTCTTGACTCTTACCATCCTCTGCAGCATTATAATCTTGGGTCCTAAATTTCTGCTTACAGTAAAAATGTGGATCAATCTTAGAGTGAAAATAATGTAGTCCAGACAGAAAATGACTCGTCCAGAATACAAAGAGCTTTTATTAGAAGAGTGGAGCCTAGGGAAAAAGAGGGAACAGAATTCATGAGATATTGACAAGCCATTCCAAAGTTTGGTTTTTAAAAATAACCAAATTTCAAGAAACAGGCAAGAGCTGGAAGGCTGAGTGAGTGAAAATAGGCCAAAATACCACCCAGCAAAGGCCATGATCTTCTGCTTTCATGGACTTAAGGACAGTCAAGGACATGAAAGACATGAAAAGCAAAGACATCTCACCAAACTGAGCTCTCAGAGGTTCCCATCTCTTTAGCCTGCCATCTTCACACACTGCTGCAGGAACCTAATTGCATTATTGCTAACTTCCCTGGCTCACAAGGCTTCTATAATGATGCCAATCCCCAGCCCACCCCCATGACCACTTGGGACTTCACCCTGCCAGCTTTACCCTAATGAAACTTACCTCATTTGCACCAGATCATTTGACTAGCTAACCACCTGCTAATGTGCTCATTGAAAGCCATATGTGCTTTCTAACTGGAATGGTCTAGAATTGTGTCCAACCAACTGTGGCTCAAATGCTGGAACCTTAAACCCAACCAGAAAGGGAGGGTCTCTCTGAAGAGGAAATTGACATTTTTACCCCATTCAAATTGGAGGGTGAACACTCATTGTAAACCATCTCATTCTGCATAAGTGTAAATATGAATGGTTAAGCTTCTTTACAAAGTGATGCCATCTGAAAGTACTACTCACATATAATTGCTAGCTTTATCTTTTTTAAAACATTGAGACAGGGTCTCACTATGTTGCTCACGCTGGTCTCGAACTCCTGGGCTCAAGCGATCCTCCCACCTCAGCCTCCCAAAGGGTTGGGAATACAGGTGTAAGCCACCATGGCCAGTTGCTAGCTTTATCTTAAAAGCTGTCTGGGGAAGACAGGCCAGTTGGGCTACCGGCTAAGCAATGCAAGCCATGGTTTGGGGCATACCCTAATCTCTATGATGTGCAATACACATTGGTTTTTTGGTGGTAATTTGGGATTGGTTTTCCTATCCCACACTCTGGCTGTGGCATTGAGGGCATATTCTTGTAACTGGAAAGGCAGACTCCACAGCCAGCATTCATATCAAAGTTAAGTGCATATTAGAAGATCATATGGCCCAACATGAAATAATACTGTATGATATTTAACATTCTCAGCATCCTCTCTTTCCTCAATTTTTTTTCTTTTTTTAAAATATTTTCAACTACCATTCGAGCCAGCAATCCCATTACTGAGTACATACCTAAAGAAAATAAGTTGTTCTACCAAAAAGACACATGTGTTCATATGTACACTGCAACACTATTCACAACAGCAAAGACATGAAACCAACCTAGATGCCCATCAATGGTAGACTGGATAAAGAAACTGTGATACATACACTCTGCGGAATACTACACAGCCCTAAAAAAGAACATGGATGCAGCTCAGGGCCATTATGCTAAGCAAATTAATGCAGGAACAGAAAACCAAATACCACATATAAGTGGGAGGTAAACACTGAGTACACATGAACATAAAGATGGGAATAATAAACACTGGGAACTCCAAAAGGGGGAAAGGAGAAAGACATGGCTACCTGCCGGATAGGCTCACTACCTGTTGGGTACTATGCTCACTACTGGGCTGGTTCAACATATGCAAATCAATAATTGCGATTCACTACATAAACAGAATTAAAAACAAAATCTATGCGATCAACTCAATAGATGCAGAAAAAGCTTTCAATGAAATCCAACATCCCTTCATGATTAAAAAAATCTCAACAAAATAAGCATTTAAGGAACAGACTTCAAAATAATAAAAACCATCTATTAACAAATTCACAGCCAATGTCATATTGAATGGGCAAAAGCTGGAAGCATTCCCCTTAATAACTGGAACAAGACAAGGATGTCCACTCTCACCAATCCTATTCAACATAGTACTGGAAGTCCTAGCCAGAGCAATCAGACAAGAGAAAGAAATAGAAGGCATCCAAACAGGAAAAGAAGAAGTCAAATTATCTCTCTTCACCAATAATATGATTCTGTATCTAGAAAACCCTAAAGACTCTGTCCAAAGGCTCCTGGAACTGATAAACATACTTCAGTAAAGTCTCAGGATACAAAATCAATATACAATAATCTCATTTTGAGTAGCATTTCTCAATTTCTATTTATTTCTCCCCATGACCAGGTGCAGGGGCTCATGCCTGTAATCCCAACACTTTGGGAGGCTGAGGCAGGTGGATCGCTTGAGCCCAGGCGTTTGAGACCAGCCTGGGCAACATGATGAAACCTCATCTCTACTTAAAAAGAGAAATTATCCCCAAAGTCCATAAGAACAAAGAGAAAAATCATGCAGGACCCCTTTAAATTACATATCACTGGGAGGGGGAGAGAGGAGACTCAACTTCAGGCCAACCAAGCTGTATCTCTAAAAAGCAGACACAATGGCCTTGTATAATAATCCCTAGTGAGGAAGCAAAACAAAATACAATAGGGTTCCCTTGGGTTTGAAATGTCTGCAGAGCTTTTCTCCACTTTTATACTCAAAACACCAAAAATTAAGAAAAGTGATGAGACTACTTACCGAAATACAATTCCTGCTATGAAGTAAAAAAGCCCCAGCGTGTCCATAACATTCCACAGGTCAGTAAAATAATTCACCCCATTTATGTACCACTGTGTACAGAAAGGGACAGAGAGGGACATCAGCGCTCGGAAACATCATCTACTTCCAGGTTTTTAAATGTCCACTCATTTTCTTCCAGGCCCTTTTTGAGCCAATGACGTGTTTGTTTATTCTTTCATATGCCAAGTGAGCCCTACCACGTGCCCCACACTAATCCAGGAGGATTGGAAAGTAGGTTGCCTACTGGCTGTTCTGTTCTTCATGTCTTACTGGCAAAGTCAAGAAAAATGATTGACGTATCCTCGCTGTTTTCTAAAGTGGAACCTGCAGAGGGTGAGTACAACCTCTGTAGGCAAATGTAGACTGTCCGACCACCAGGTACAATGGTACAGGCTGTGCACTACACAATCCTAGAGGGTATAACTCATACTGTTGTCATCATACATTTATGTAATTACTGTAACAATTTTCTGGCACATGGCAGTAAAATATCTTGATTAAAAGAAATCTTTTTTTAAAAAAAAGTGCACATAGGTGCTGTATATAACATCTATGAGAACAGATGTGGTCACAGAAATGACTGACAGGAACAGCATGCCTCAGGGACCCATTTGTATGTACCAGTCACGATTTTTCGGAAGAAAGTATGTCAGGAAAACACTGCAACAAACAGAGTATCCTTTCTCTCTTTCTCATTTTCCTGAAGAGGGAAAGAAGACCACATCTGGATGGCTCCTATTTCAATCCATAAACTAGATTTGGGTAACTCCAGGGTGGCCAGCTAATCCTTTCATTTGTCCATCCATTCAAAATATATTTACTGAGGGCACATGGAATTCCAAACACCTGTGCCAGGCTCCCAGAGCACAGAAACACTGAATTAGGTGCAATGCCAATTCTCAAGGAATCTACCGTCTCGTGGGAAAGACAGATGTTAAACACGTTTAAAAGAAATGTCATGAAAACTGGCATGAGGATAAGAACGAGGCCCCAAGTGAATTCAAGTAAGGAAACCACCACTTGTGCAAGGCAGAAGAAGCAACACCAAAGAAATGTCACTAAAGCAACATGGTACTTCTTAATTTTACTAAATGAACTCACCAATAGGAGCCCATTTGATATTCAGATACTAGATTTCCTATGTTGCTGCTGAAACCACGGCCTAGAGAGGCCGAGGAACTTGCTCAGCAAGCGGCAGACCTCATGGTTCTGAGCCTGAGTCAGTTGCTTCTCCCCCACGTCACTCTGCTTCAGAGCCCACAGAGATCCTACAATCTCAGACGTAGAAGGGATTCAAGACACATCATTAATTTCTCAAGAAGCATTTCCTTTCCTTCATTTGTAAATTCGAATAGCAAGTTGAGTAGGCCAAGAGGGTGAGGGCACTATGAAATTAAGTACCCGGGAAATGTGAAAATCCCCCAGGTGGAAGCAGTGCCATGGGGTGTGTCAACAGCCCACTCGCTTTGTGAAGACTAAACTCTTTTTTTAAAATCAGTGCATAAGATATCTATTGCAGCATTTTTGTTGCAGGGAAAAGCATAATCTAGGAAAAAGATGTAGTCTATCATTAAAGGAATATTGAATACATTACAATCATGTTTTTAAAAGGAACAGAGCAATGTCAGTTTCTTGGAGAGATTTCCACAATGTAAAAGAGAAAGCAACACGCAGAAAAGTATGGGAAACAGAATCTTGTTTTTGTAAAACAAAGAATGAAGGAAAAAGCTCCCAAACATACATATGCCTACCCTATTTCATTAAATCTCAGGTTGTAAGAAATTGCAGTTTCAGAGAGGTTAAAATGTGAAAAAAATGACATCTCAGATTTGACGTAACACAGTGTGTGTACATAGTACATGGACCAAATAAAAGCAGAAAGAGACACAGCAGTTTATTAACATATCCTGAGAGGACTTGTCTTTAGAGTAAAGAATCAGAAAGTCTATAGAGAGACTAACAAAAAAGGAAAAAAGGCTGAACTTAAAAAGCGCGTGTGCACACACACACACACACACACACACACATAATATTCCATTTCTGTGAAATACGTGTGTTTACAAGAAACTAGGCTAAAAAGAGATCTATGTCTAAGATTAACTTGTAGGAAAGCCCATGAGAAATTCTGAAAAAAAAGCAAATTGTAGGGTGATGAACACAATATGATTCTATTTGGATAAAAACAAATGAAACACCTGCATATGTTCATATCTTTCTGGGCATGAAGAAGGTTGTGGAATATTATACTCTAGATTAGGCATGATAATTCTTTATATAGTCCCACTTGTGACAATCTTTATTACTTTGTGATTTTATAAAACTAAATAAAATAAAAATAAATAAAATAAAAATTGAGGTGAAACAGATACATCTTGCCATACAGCTAAAACGCATTTTAAATTTTTATTTGTATTACAATGGTCTCTGCCAATAACCATTATTATCACCTCAGGACCGTAATAAAGGACAAGAGATCTGCTAATTCCTCAGTGATCAATTACAAAATTCAACTAGGCAGTCCACCTGGTTTATATCACTTAATGTATTGTCAACATTCTTGTCACCGTAATTACTAAGTTCAAACATTCTGCCTAGGCTCAGAAACCATGGCAGGCTCCCTGGGGGAGGCCACAGGAACTGTCCTCTTGGCTGGTGCTAGCAGCTCGGATTACCACTCACCAACTGCCATTTGCTCTTCTGGTGCCTGGTAAGATATGGGGGGATTGGGAAAGGCCCTCCCTGCTGCTAGCTCCCCCACTTAATGCCCTGGTCTGGGAGACAGGTAGGCACTGAGAAACTTGCACTGCCCCCAGCCCAACCTCAGCCCAGGAGACTTTCAGAAGCCTAGTCTACTCGAAGAGAGACATCTGAGATAGGTCACTTCTGAGCCTCCAAGGTACCATCACAGGAAGAAGACATGTTTTTAAAGGAAAAGAAGCCTCTTCTCTGAGCAGAATGCCAGCGACAGGCTGTATTCATAAAATACCAGGACCGTATTTCAACATATCTGTCAGGATTTGGGGATCCGACACACCTCAAGATTGTATGGTGCCCTCCGTGAAGGCATGATGGGACTTGTCCCATTTTAAATAAACATCCCCAATGTCCGTTTAACAGACCCAAGGATTATTTAGCAACTGTATTTGCACTTATTGACTGCCTCGTTTCAAAATTCCAAATTAGCATTTCGACATCTGCATTCAGGCAAAGGGACAGCGGTATACACGAAGAGCATGGCTTTTTGACACCCAGACACAATCTAAATCGGGTAACACCCTGCTTGGGTTTTTTTTCTCTAACAAGTGTGAACTAGGTTAATTAAGACAGCACCAGGCCAGCAGAACTGTTTCTTAGAGGAAAACAATCCCATTTAGGATGTCAAATGCATGAGTCTGAAGACCAGAAGAGAAACAGCGACCCCCGAGTGTCGGATTCTTTTAACGATGAGAATCTCCATGGTTATGTTCTACAGACCCGTTCGTGTCGCAGAATCCTCGCTGCAAGGCTGGTAAAGCCCTCGGACATCAAGCCACCCTGGAGCACACACTGCTGACCCTAATCACAGGGTGTGTCCCATACTGTTGCTTTCATACCCAGATTTGCTGAATTAAAAGCGGCCCATTCAAACATAATTGTTAAAAAGAACAAGAAGAGATACTTAGTAAGCATCCCCCCCCCATATCCAATGTCACCCATGATGAAGGCAGACCGATTAGGTGGGGACTCAGCCAGACCTGATGGTCATCCCTTCCTCCCGCAGGCCCCGGGAATTACTCACGGCCCAATGTCCTTCCCAGTGCTCCTGCACACTTCCCCCTGTCTGTCTACTCCCACTCCCTGTCCCTGCCCTGTACCCTCCCTGAGCAAAATCACCTCATGCTAACCCTGCCCATGACCTTTCTCCAAGGAAAATGTACCTCTCCTGAGTCCCCTCCTGCATGACCCGAACAGGTGACTTAGTAGCTAAATGCACATAGGCATTTGTCACACAGATGTCTGTGATTTACAGACTTCAGATTTTACTGTTGCAAGTCCTCTGGGCCAACCTGCCAGTAAATGCTAGACTCGCCCACTTAGTGCTGCTTTCTGATGCTCATCTCCTCTCCTTGAAAGCTCCCACAAATCATCACAAACTGGCAGAATGCTCCATAGGGGAAGAGATCTTTGTCTGTTTGGTCCATTGCTGCCCAGAACGGTGTCTAGCACAAAGTAGGGGTGAAATATCTGTTAAGAGGAAGAATGCAGGAATGAAATATTTGGATGAAGCCAAGACAAATCTCCCTGCAGCTTCCGTCCAGGCCAAGGTCTGCCTTCCAAAGCAACCCAGGACAAGTCCTCTCTCTTGGCTTCCTGGTTTCTTTTCCTTTTCTTTTTTTTAAGGAGGAGTCTCACTCTGTCACCCAAGCTGGAGTGCGGTGGTGCGATCTCGGCTCACTGCAACCTCTGCCTCCAGAGTTCAAATGATTCTCCTGCCTCAGCCTCCCAGAGTAGCTGGGATTACAGGCGCACACCACCATGCCCAGCTAATTTTTGTATTTTGAGTAGAGACGAGGTTTCGCCACGTTGACCAGGCTGATCTCGAACTCCTGACCTCATGTGATCTGCTTGCCTCGGCCTCCCAAAGTGCTGGGATAACAGGCGTGAGCCGCTGTACCAGGCCCCTGGTTTCTTTAGATGCCTGAAGGAGTCAAACAATGTGTGGACTTGCACAGCAGCGTCTGTGCCTTAATGCAGCACAGGAGGCAGGGTCAGGGGACAGGTAGAGAAATGTTTGGGAGCGTGAGGGGTAAAAAGTAACAGAAAAAAGACTTTTGACTTTTCACCAACCATTTTGAGAAGAGGCCAACAAAGAGCCCTCTGCCCCAGAGAACACCCCTGAGCACCTGCGTGTGGGGTGGTGGGCAGGTTCCTCTCCAGCTCCCCAGCACTGGTCTCCTGAGTGTTACCATGGCCACCCCAGGGCACACAGCTCTTGGGTTGAATTATGAAGACCTTGCTTTATCAATGCATTTATTAAAAACACACAGGCTTGTCAGAAACATGTCAGTGCCAGCTCCTGTGCTAGCCCCCGGGGACCAAATGAATAAGAAATAAACATCTACATCAAATCATTCCCATGCCACGCAATTCTGAGAAAGAACAGAGTATGTGTTAGGAGCTGGAAAAGCTCAAAGGAAGCTCTCAGTGGAGTTGACGCAAGAAAAGAGGCACTAGGGCACCATGCCAGGCCTCCATCCTGTTATTCTCTAAATGACCTCTTGCAGGTCATAAAAATTCAGTAAGTTACTACTGTATCAGCCATTTGCAATTCCGGCTCGTTTTCTCCCTCCCACCTCCACATTTCTCTCCTCTGTCTCTGTCTCTGTCTCTGTCTCTGTCTCTCTCTCTCTCTCTCTCTCTCTCTCTCTCATTCTCTGCTTATTTGTGCTCATGACTCATTTCCCCACCAGGCTATAAATCCATTGTCACTCAATTCTATTCGTTGGCTACCTTTGAGATGTCAGGCTGGTCACCTGAGTCATGCAGTGTGCTGCTCCATTTCCTACAGACCCCGTGCCTCTTCTGGCAAACTCTGCTGCCCCCATAGAGCTCAGGTTCCTGCCTGTGAGTCACCACCAAGGGCTGGAGGCCTATGTGACCTCCCCGGGTGGTCCAGCTGCCTCTCCAGTGGGCTGTGCCAGAAAAGGCCTGCCAACCAGCGGGCCGCCCTCCAAGGCTACCGATTTCTACAGACCAGTCAAAACCCTTTGGCACTTACTCCACTCTTGGGGCAGGCACTGTCCCAGTCTTTCCCAGTCCATGACAAGATATCAGCCAGCACCCTCAGAGGGGGTAAAAGGTGGAGTGTTGGGGCTCTTCCCTGTCCAGTGCCACAAAGCCCCCAATCTCACTCTTTCAGCCCCTCCCTCTTGCAAAAGCTAAACTGGGGATGCTGTCTTTTCCTCCTTGCAGTGCCTTTGAAAAGGGTCTCAGGCATGGTCAACTACAAGTGAGAGTGGAGGAAACCATGCCAGTTCAGGAGAAGGGAAAACGAGGGACCTCATCCAGAGTGAGCACCTGGACCGTGGCTCCCAGGCTCCTAGCTGGATGAGGGATGCTTCTCTCACTTTCTCACTCTGGTCTGGACCCACCCTGTTTTAAATGCTGAATCTCCTTCAGTCTTTCTCTGCTTCCCTCAAACAGAATATTTCCATCCCCTTGCTGCTGCTGACACATACATAGCAAGTCAAAACACAGAGGTAGGAAGTAGAAGATGGCAGCTAAAAGAAAGAGACTCGTTGTAGGTTAAATTGTGTCCCTGAAAATTCAAACATGGAAGTCCTAACCCCCCAGTACCTTGCATATGACACTCTTTGGAAACAGGGTCATTGCACATATAACAAATTAAGTAAAGAGGAAGTCATGCTGAAGTAGAGTGGGCCCTGATCCAGTACAACCAATGTCCCCAGGAAGAGAGGAAATTTGGACACAATCACTCATGCAGGAGTCACACATGAGGACAGGGACCAGAGCGATGCATTGACAAGCCAAGGAACAGTGAAGCATGCCAGTCAGCTGCCAGAAGCCAGACGAGAGGCCAGGACAGTCTCCTGCACAGCCTTCAGAGGGGAGCTGGCCCTGCCGACAGCTTGATCTCAGACATCTGGCCTCTAGAATCATAAGGCAATGAACTTCTGTTATTTAAGCCACGTGTGTCTGTGATGCTTCATCATGGCAGCCCTGCAGACTAACACTGAGGGCATGGCCTGGGTGGGGCAGTGACTTCCCAGGCAGTGTGTGGACTCTCATGGGGCTGATCCGAAGTCAGGGAAATCCCCTGTACATAGCAGGGCCCTGTCCTCGGGGGAAGAGTTGCTGGCAGGTAAAGTCCTGATAATCCTGCTGTTCAACACTGACATGAGTCATTTAACTTATGCTTCCTCCACCTCCACCCCAGCTCCATCCCCATCTGCACCTCAGACCTACTAGGCAAGGAAAGGCAGATACAGGGCACCGGTCCAGGACTTTTCCCATGGGTCATACCCACGGCAGACATCACTAACTGATCAAAACACTCTCCCACTGAGGACAGACAGACCCTTGCGATCTTTCTCAACCAGGAGTGCTAGAAGTCACCAAAAAAATGTCTGTCAGCGTTGGCATGAAAGTTTAAGCCAACTTAGGATTCTTATAAGAGTCAGTGACTCTATAAGGGCAACAACAGCACAATTCATCCCCCAGATCTCTTGTAGCACTTGGCGTTGTGCCTTGGAAACTGTAAGTACTGAGCACACACTTGCTGAATTGATATATTTTTGCGTGTAGGCTCAGAGGGGAACAACAGTGACAGCAACAGCGGTTCTCAAGCCATTTATAAACTGCTAAGTGTGAAAGGATTTCCTGGGATGACTTTTCATAATGGTTTAGGGATAACACCACCTTCACCATCAACATTTGTTTCTTCAGCAATTACGAACCACGCGCCTGCTACACATGAGGCCTGAGGTAAAGTTATGAGTTCAACGGCAGAGAGAGAATGCCAAAAAATGAAGGTCCCAAGAAACTGCAGAAAAAGCACCATGAATAATTCACACCAGCTCCCTGAAACCCACAGGGAGTTACATGACTTAAAACATTGTCACTCTGACGTGCTGTGCATTAAGATGCTCTTAGCTCAAAAGTCCTGCCAGCTCCCGCCACTTATCACGGTAATGGCAGGAACACAAGCCACTCCTGATGATGGCACTGGGTTTACCATCCAGGGTCTCTCTTCTCTTCAAATATGACCCCATTCCTGACTAATTCATCTCTATCAATCAGCATTCATGAGAGAGCAAAGAGTAAACTCGGTACTAGGAGAGCTGATTGAATTACTAAGGGTGTGAAAATGCACCTTCATACTCATGGACTGGCACCCAACTAGAACATTTATTTTGGGAAAATAATGACTTTTGAACTTCAGAAGCAACTTCCCACTCCCCTCGGCTTTAGAAAGATGCCTCCCACAGAGGAAGCAAGGGGGTTCCCACTGTCATGGCCGTCCTACCTGTCTCACTTCATCACAGAAGAGGACAAAGACCAGCGCATATAGGACCAGCTCGGGGGGGTGTGGCACCGAATGGAAATCCATGAGCAGCACATAGGCAAACAGCAGGAGGAAGGCGATGTAGAAGACCACGTTCCAGGAGAAGACCACGAAGGGGGAGGTGAAGAACGCCACGTAATACCAAAGCAGCTTCTTGTGCTTGTCGACAGGCTTCTTCCTGGACCCAGAGATAAGGGCATCGTCAGTGTCCTTGCAAGCATGGGATGGGCACAGCTCTCCCCCTCCCTCCAAACGTAGGTAAATGCAGACCCACAGCCAGGGGGGGAGACAAGGGATCAAAACCACGTTCTAAGATGGACCCAACCCCAATTCAACCCTCGGCATTTTGCAATTAACAAATCCAAATTCTGCCCCAGATATTAAAGACACAACCCCACCTCTACCCACTTAAGAGGAAACGCAGGAAAAGTCGGGGGGAGATACCAGAGAAATTCATAGGCACCAATGTGAGCATCATACGTTCCAGGTTTTGTAATCATTTACACAAGAGCACACACATGTGGATGTGCATACACACACTAGCACACACACTCACACACAATTATGTGCCTTGGTTTGTACCTAAATGATACAAAGCCACAGCCCACCAAGGGTATAATAAACAGACACAGGATAATCTTCCAATTCTTGGTGTCTCTGGAAATCTCTCCATACCATTGCTTAGAAAGAAAATTCTACAGGGAAACAAAGACAGAGAACAAGGTCCTTATTAACACAATTATATGCAGGATGGCATGCAAACTTTCTCCCCTGCCCCACACTTTCCCCAAAATATACAGCTTTTTGAATTAAGGTCCTTATTCTTTTATACTCACTACCTGCATTCTAAGGGGCAGTGATAAAAACCATTCAAAACTTGGTTGTATTTTAAGTCTTTTTCTGAGTTGGATTATGTGCACTTTAAAGTAATAGTTGTGTATGTTCAAATTCAGTAAGCCTAGTAATTTTTACCCAACTCGCATTTTTATCACAAAAATTTAAACAAGTATATTTCTGGCTCCTTTGTCTTCAAGGATCACAAATTCACAGACACAGCCAATCAATACTACCTGTAGGGTCCCCAAGGATTCATTTCTGGAGAAAGACAGGTGATGCTTTTGTCAGGAAACTAAAAGGAAGATGGGAAGGGGGAGACTGCTGGGTCTTGACATCAATTCAGGCTGAAATGCATGAAAAAGCTCTCCCCCAGACTGTATCAACCCTTGACATTGGCACAGAAGGGACTTCCACGAAGGTGGAAATTAGAAAACTCACAGCAGCTCTGAGAGCCAGCAGGGGAGCATAGACCCAACCACATCGAAGGACCCATATCTCTCAAAAAATAGCCCGTCAAGCAGATGGAGGTTGGTGTGTCTCAGGAGCAGAGGAAAAGGTAAATCCAAGGCCTTCTCAGTGCTGGCTGGGAGGGCTGGGACTGGTGTGCACCCCTCTGGCCCTGGGTACCTGCCCTGCCCCTTGGAGGAGGATGGCTGCTTCTGAGGACCCCTGCCTGGGGCTGCTTCAGCCAGGCACATGCTTCGCCCATGAGGACTAGCATCCTGGAACAAGGCGCACAGGAGCAGCTTTCAACAAACAACCAGTTGCAGTTGGTGGGTAATGGCCAGCTGCCTTGCACTGGGGGGGGGGCAACACTGAAGCAGGTTCTACAGTTTCCCAGAGATCCCTGGCGAGTCAAGCCTCGGCTGCCCACAGTGGCAACCTCCTCATCAGCACACCATGTCTGTCCCTGTCCCTTCCCTGTCTCACTGGCACCTCCTGTGCTTCCCAGGTTCACCTCCAGAATAAACTCCTGGCATTGAAATTCTCACTTTGGGGTCTGCTTCTTGGGAGGGGGGTGCAGGGGTCGTGGGCAACAGACAGGTAGTGCTTAGTCTTCCTCACTCTCCTATTCTTCTGAGGTGATGCACACGCCAGGCCATCACTGAGTGTCACTCACAGGCCTCAGTCACAGAAAGTAACAGCACTGGATTGAGTTCCATGGTTACCAGCAGCATTCTGGTCACACACAGCAGCCTGACTGACTATAGGAACCCCCTGGCTGTCCTTTGATGGATGGACCTGAATGGTCCTGTGGCCTGGTAGAGAGATTTTCAGTGAAATGAGTGACCTGACATCTGATTGAAACCTCAGGATCTATGAACCTGGACAGGAGTAAAAGCCAGCCTCCACAGGGCCCCAAGTTCTGGGACACAAGCAAGATGGAGTTTGGGGCCCAGGAAGCCACGAGCAGGGTGTGGCCCAGCTGGGCAACCAGCCCAGCCTCCCAGGCACACACCGGCCCCAGCACCAGCCTTACTACACTACACTGCACTAGCCACTTACCCACTACACTGCAGAGGCTAAAACTGAGCAATAGCAAGACCCTCTCTGTGTGTTCCTTGTCACAGATCACTGCTCTCATTCAATCTGGCTTAGTTGCAGTAGCAAATGGATTTTGTTCATAAACACTTTGCTGTATGACATAATGGAAAGTCCATGACATGAAAGTTGCAGGCAATCAACATGAGATCCAATCCCAGTGCTGCTACTTCCCAGCAATGCAAGCTGGAAGGACATTCCAGAACCTCTCTGAGCTCCTGCATCCTCCTCAGTGAAACAGGATGACAACCATCCCCACATGTGCTGTGAAGATGAAACGTGGCCTTATGTGTAACAGGTGTGGCTGACAAACATTTGTCCCTCCATCTCTTCCCTTCCCCTCCCTTTCTCACATCCACATTTCTACAACTGGAACTGTGGGTAAAATCTCCCCTCTGTGGCCTGAGACGCCAGGTGCAAACTGCCATTCATTCAATTCAGTGCAGAAACCTCTAGACTGGTTTTACCCATTTCACAATAGTTTTCCTACTGCTGTCACTAATAATAATAACTGCAACAGTAATAGCTAAATAAAGGACCAATACCTTTCACATTGTCTCCTTAAATCCTCACAATAGCCCTTTATCTGCTACCTTCCCCATTTGACAGATGAGGAAACTGAGACTCAGAGAGCTCATGTAACTTGGCCTATCATCACACACTTCATTAGGGGAAGAATGGATGGAGACCCAGGCAGTGAGATCCAGAGGCGCAGCTCATAATTACAATTCTGTGATGTTTGCTAAGTGGAAACCTAAAGAATATTCTTTGTCCTGCACCATCTCTTAACGCAAGGCTTTCAACCAATGCCTATGCTCTGCCATCTCCTACATCATCACCAAAGTAATCCTTCTATGGCTTTTATATTGGAGAATTCAGTTTGTTTTTAATATTTTTTAATGCTGCTAGTAGCATCTGACCTAAAAGGCCCATTTCTGAGCATGTGGTTTGGTGGCTGAGCATGGTTTACCTGAACCCCAGGCTGGGCGATGAAATGCTGGTCTGTGGCCTCCACCGCCAGCTCCAGACAGTTGCTTCCACCCCAAGCTTCACAGGAATAGACCAGCAGCTGTTCTGCCAAGTCTTCGTCGCTGCTGTAACACTCGGTGAACAGCTCTACAGTGACATCAGCACAGAGAGAAGCTGGCGTCAGGGCTGCACATGCCTGAAACTCCTGCTTCCGCCCCTAGC
The DNA here is from genome assembly GCA_036589455.1 of Ateles fusciceps. Lineage (NCBI taxonomy): Eukaryota > Metazoa > Chordata > Mammalia > Primates > Atelidae > Ateles > Ateles fusciceps. The sequence continues at coordinate 4,210,824 of JAZHEH010001810.1, forward strand.
CAACCCCTGAATCTAAGAATAGCCTGGGTGTGAGTCCATTCTTATAAAAGGCGTAGAAAATGCCATCATAACACAATGCCTTACTGAATAAGAAGATTTTCTAAAGGCACAACAAACCCAGCAGAGCTCCTGACGGCAGCAGGCGACAATAACTGCTCATCGAATTGAGCTGCATTGGACACAGGGAGACCCTCTCTTAAGTGGGCTTCTGTCTGGGCTCAGGCAGAAGAGCCTCAGCCACTGAGAAGGGATCTAGACCCTCTGCACCCCATCCCGACTCTCCCATAACCATAGCAGCCCTTCTTCCATCTCATTTGAATTCTATGCCATCTTGGCAAGCTTGCTTTGCAGATAAGGCACTGAGAGGGGAGAAAAAAGTGTAAGAAACACTGACCTATTGCATTAGTGTGTGCTTACATTTCATGACCTAATGACAAAGAAATTGCAATGTAGATCCTCAGAGGAAATTTTTTAAAAGTAAAAATATTAGGAGCCTTTGCCTAATTGAGGTCATCCAGAAATGAACTACTTTGAATGTTTAATAAATTAAAAGAAATAATTAGACATCTTTTCCAAAACAGAGAAGCTAAACTCATGAGCATGTTTACATTCGATAAGACATTGAACAAACCTGGATGCAAATACCACATTGCAAACTTAAAACTGTCATATGAAAAGGGAAAAAAACTGAATATGCCTAAAACTCTTGTTTAGAGGCAATCAGTTCTGGATTTCTCATCTTCCTGAATGATTGGGGCCTCTGCGCAAAGGGCATTGACAAGCTTTGTTCGAGGACTGAATAGCAAACAGCACTCAGGCGTCCTGAGACATGCTAGGAGAGTAATGCTTAGTGGAGTATCATCCACTCCAGGCAATAAGTAATCTCAGCTGCAGCCCTGATAGAAACTCCATGTCTCCTAACTTTAGGGCACTGCAGGGCAGCACTGGGGACTCACCGACTGCCCGGGTCTCGTACTCATTAGCCAGCTCCTCGGACTCCCCCGGCAGCATTGATGTCATTCTTCACTTTGGCCAGAGTCTTCAGAAGCTTGCTGGCTCCCAGGGCTGCCAGAGTGCAGCCCCTAGTCTTTTTTGAGGGAGGGGGTGGAGAATTTTAAGGTTTATTCTTAATCCCCTGAAGTGGTCAAGTCAACGTTAATATCCGACAAGAATGCATTCATGGCAAAGCAGGAAACAGAATCTATTTGATGGGCGGGGTTAGAGCACGTGATCGGCATGTACAAATGGAAATTGCTCTGGGGTCAGGAAGCCCTAAACCCAACCTAGAAACTATTCATAATGATTCAAAGTAAAATTTTTAATGAGCACAAAATAACTTGGAACGTGAATATGTTCACAGTCTTGAACATAGAATTAGCATATAAAAATATTAAGATAAATGCCATGAGAAATTGACAGTAAGACCTTGATAGCAGGAGGTCTAATTCACTCTCACACTGGAATAGCTCAAAGGTTGAGGAAGGCCTGGACAAGAACACAGAAGATCTGAACAATGTCACTTTAAGAATGAGTGTGTAAATTCAATATTCAATATCTAAGTTTTTCTCTAACAATAATGTGAGTGTCCATTAACCATTTACAAAAGTTCTTACGTGCTAAATCCCAAGGAAAATTCTCAATAAACTTTCCAAAGCAGAATTTTTACAGGCCCTACTTCCTGTCCATAATGCGATAAAGCTGGAGATTAATTTTTAAAATCAAACTTCAGAGCTTCTGCACAGCAAAAGAAACAATCATTACAGCGAACCCACAACCAACAGAATGGGAGAAAATTTTTGCAACCTATCCATCTGTCAAAGGGCTAATATCCAGAATCTACAAAGATCTAAAACAGATATATAAGAAAAAAACAAATAAACCCATTCAAAAGTGGGCAAAGGATATGAACAGACACTTTTCAAAAGAAGACATATATAAGGCCAGCAAACATATGAAAAAATGTTCATCATCACTGGTCATTAGAGAAATGCAAATCAAAACCACATTGAGGTATCATCTCATGCCAGTTAGAATAGCGATCATTAAAAAATCTAGAGACAACAGATGCTGGAGAGGATGTGGAGAAATAGGAAAACTTTTACACTGTCGGTGGGAGTGTATATTAGTTCAACCATTGTGGAAGACAGTGTGGTGATTTCTCAAGGATCTAGAAACAGAAATTCCATTTGACCCAGCAATCCCATTACTGGGTATATTCCCAGAGGATTATAAATCGTTCTATTATAATGACACATGCACATGTATGTTCATTGCGGCCCTGTGTACAATAGCAAAGACCTGGAACCAACCCAAATGCCCATCAATGATAGACTAGACAGGGAAAATGTGGCACATGTACACCATGGAATATTATGCAGCCATCAAAAACGATGAGTTCGTGTCCTTTGTAGGGACATGGATGAACCTGGAAACCATCATTCTCACCAAACTGACACAAGAACAGAAAATCAAACACCACATGTTCTCATTCATAGGCGGGTGTTGAACAATGAGAACACACGGACACAGGGAGGGGAGCATCACACACTGAGGTCTGTGGGGAGGGAACTAGGGGGAGGGACAGTGTGGGGGGAGGGTAGGGAGGAATAACTTGGGGAGAAATGCTGGGTATAGATGAAGAGGGAATAAAGGCAGCAAACCACCTGGCTATGTATGCACCTATGCAACAACGCTGCATGACCTGCACATGTACCCCAGAACCTAAAGTAAAATTTTAAAAAATGTAAAATCAAAAGTGAATACCTCATCCACTTGGAAAACAATCACACACCCACACACACCTGAGAAGCAGGTGCCTACTGGGCTGTCCACCAAGCCCGACTACTCTCCAGGGACTGCCCTTCCCAAGCACTCCTTCACCAATACGGAACAGAGGCACAGCCATGTTCAGCTAACCTCAGACATCCCATTTCGCTGGTGATGTTTTATATTAGGCATGTGAATTTTGAGAGGATCAGAACTGTTATAACAAATCATATATTTGATGTAAATCTGGTGTGGGCTTGGGCACTTACCTGCTCCCAAATGACTTTGGAGAGTTCCTTCTTGTTCTGGAGAATGGCCCAGATGAAGAGAGCTTGCAGGGGGTGCCGAGTAATAGGAGACACATCCTGCGGGGGTAGAGCATGTGGTCAGCGTGTGCAAATGGAAATTGTTCTGGGATCAGGAAGCCCTAGGAGAATAGCGTCTGGAGGGCTCTGTGGCTTTGTGCATGACTCCATTTTCACAGTGCAGTGATGTGATTTTCATCTCTGCAACTCACTGGGTGGTCTAATTTTGACACCAAATCTTTTATCTATCATAAAGACGAAGTACAACTAGATGAAAAGGTATAAAGGGTGAAAAAAGTGTTGAGAGCAATTTGAAAACTGAATGACTCCTGACAGGCTGAGAGAAAGCAATTCCTTCTCATCATATAACTCTGTTTCTCTTCTAGAAAAAAGTTCTTCAAACTAGATTCCAACTTTCCTATAGCTTAAGTTCAATTATCCCACATAAAACTGTGGCTTGTTTCTTTGGACTGTTATTCAAAGATTCAATGCCTAACATATCAATTAGAATCTCAGCTCCTGGCCAGGCGCGATGGCTCATGCCCATAATCCCAGCACTTTGGGAGGCCGAGGCAGGCGGATCACGAGGTCAAGAGATTGAGACCATCCTGGCCAACATAGTGAAACCCCATCTCTACTAAAATACAAAAAATTAGCCAGGCATGGTAGTGGGTGCCTGTAGTCCCAGCTACTGAGGAGGCTGAGGCAGGGGAATCACTTGAACCCAGGAGGCAGAGAATGTGGTGAGCGGAGATCATGCCACTGCAATCCAGCCTGGGCGACAGAGCAAGACTCTGTCTGGAAAAAAAAAAAAAATTCCAGCTCCTATTCAGCATTCTGTATCTTTCAAGGGAAAATTTTCAGATAGAAAACAACTAAGTGTTTCTATATAATATATTCCTTTTCAACTTCTTTACAGGTTTTACCAAGGTATAGAATGCACGAGGCATATTACGCATATTGCAGAGAAATCTAACATGAATATAGTGGAACAGAGGCTCTTTAAACACTTCCAATTCCCGCAAACACCTAGCGCATTTAGATTTTTGCAACACATATACATTCCAAAAATCCCATAATTACAAAAGATAATGACCTAGTTTGGGTTTCCCCAGAAGAAATCTGAGACAAGGATTTGAGGCAAGTAGTTTATGTGGGACATGATCTCAAGAAAACCAATAGAGAAGCGAGGAAATGATAACAGAAAAACAGGAACCCAATACAAGGTGCATTATCAAGCAAATTATCTCGGTAGATAACTAGAGATTAGCCCCACTAGCCAACTCTAGGGGCCAGAGTAGAACACAAACCTTAAAGTCAGCTCCTTCCAGTGGGGGCATATATACACTACCTTCTGACAGTCATTGGGCTCTGATCAGGACAAACTTTCAGCGAAGAGTTGCAGGTGCTGCCAACTGGAAACTAGGGCTTCCTATACTTAAAATGAGAAGTCCTGCAGGATCATAGGTGTTACAGCCACAAAACTGTCTCAAGTGAATATCCAGATTTAGCCCTTCAGAAATATGCACTTCCTCCTTTACTCACAAAAGAAGACTTGTCCGTTCTTCATTCCTTCACACACATGGGCAGCAAGCTATTTTAAGCAGATCATAGCCAGTGGTCTACAACATGAGCATGCAGCCATATGTTTGCCCCTATCCTCTGTTAGATACCTTCAGAAAGTATACCACAGCAAGTTCTGCAATTAAGGAAAACTGAGGCCGGGCACGGTGGTTCATGCCTGTAATCCCAACTCTTGGGAGGCTGAAGTGGGCAAATCACCTGGGGTCAGGAGTTCAAGACCAGCCTGGCCAACATGGTGAAGCTGTATCTCTACTAAAAATACAAAAATTAGCCAGGCATGGTGGTGCACACCTGTAATCCCTGCTACTCAGAAGGCTGAGGCAGGAGAATTGCTCGAACCCAGGAGGCGGAGGTTACAGTGAGCTGAGATTGGGCCACTGCACTCCAGCCTGGGTGACAGAGCGAGACTCTATCTCAAAAAGAAAAAGAAAAAAGAAAAACTGCAACTAGTCTGAAATATAGTATAGTATAGAGCATAAAGCAAGACATTAGAAATAGCAGATTCACCCTATAGACAGATGCCTTATCTTAAGTAAAGGGAGTTGAAAAAATAAACAATGTCAATGTGTTAAGTACTTTATGGCAGTAAGACAGGGAGTAGGGAAAATGGAGATATCTTATGAGAGAAGCCTCAAAATATCCGAGAATTCAAGCAGGCAACTCTCCCCGGTACCTACATGGAATTCTATGTCCATCTCATCCCGGCCATTTCTGTCTTCCTTCCGGAAGCCTCTTCGGAAGTTTGCAACCAGTTTCCAGACAAATGTAAGGAGGGCATCATTATAGGAATTCTTGGCGATCTGCAGATTCCGGTACACAAGGGTGCTGAAGTGGTTGGAGAACAGCTCAGTGAGGACATCGTGGGTGAGAAACTTCCGCAGGTTCAAGCCATTCTCCAGAAAGAGGCGGACAAACTTGGGTCTGTCCTTTATGAGAGCCGTAAACATGACTTCTTGAAGGTCAGCCGACTAAGGAGAAAGAACAGGGAAAGTACTGACAATACCACAAAAATACGGTAAGGAAAACACTAGGTGTCTTTCTTCCTCAGCTGCACTGTATTTCCAGCCACAGAGTAATAATATCTTCAACTTCTCTTTCAATCCTGGCTTCAGAATAAAGCTTATCTTTTTTCCATTTTAACACAACAGAGGATTACAACATGAGGGAGCTGAAAAACACAGCACGAGAACTCCGTGAAGCATACACAAGTTTCAATAGCTGAACCGATCAAGCGGAAGAAAGGATATCAGAGATTGAAGATCAACTCAATGAAATAAAGAGAGAAGGCAAGATTAGAGAAAAAAGAGTGAAACGAAATGAACAAAGCCTCCAAGAAATATGGGATCATGTGAAAAGACCAAATCTACGTTTGATGGGTGTACCTGAAAGTGACAAGGAGAACGAAACCAGGCTGGAAAACACTCTTCAGGACATTATCCAGGAGAACTTCCCCAAACTAGCAAGGCATGCCAACATTCAAATACAGGAAACACAGAGAACACCATAAAGATATTCCTCAAGAAGAGCAACCCCAAGGCACATAATCATCAGATTCACCAAGGTTGAAATGAAGAAAAATGTTTAGGGCAGCCAGAGAGAAAGGTCGGGTTACCCACAAAGGGAAGCCCATCAGACTCACAGCAGATCTCTCAGCAGAAACCCTACAAGCCAGAAGACAGTGGGGGCCAATATTCAACATCCTTAAAGAAAAGAACTTTCAACCTAGAATTTCACATCCAGCCAAACTAAGCTTCATAAGCGAAGGAGAAATAAAATCCTTTACGGACAAGCAACTGCTGAGGTTTCATCACCACCAGGCCTGCCCTACAAGAGCTCCTGAAGGAAGCACTAAACATGGAAAGGAACAACCAGTACCAGCCACTGCAAAAATATACCAAACTGTAGAGACCATCAACACTATGAAGAAACTGCATCAACTAACCAGCAAAACAACTAGCTAGCATCAAAATGGCAGGATCGAACTCACACATAACAATATTAACCTTAAATGCAAATGGACTAAATGCCCCAATCAAAAGACACAGACTGGAAAATTGGATAAAAGTCAAGCCCCATCGACGTGCTGTATTCAGGAAACACATTTCATGTGCAAAGACACACACAGGCTCAAAATAAAGGGATGGAGGAGATTCACCAAGCAAATGGACAGCAAAAAAAAAGCAGGGTTTGCAATCCTAGTCTCTGATAAAAACAGGCTTTAAACGAACAAAGATCAAAAGAGACAAAGAAGGATATTACATAATGGTAAAGGGATCAATGCAACAAGAAGAGCTAACTATCCTAAATATATACGCACCCAATACAGGAGCACCCAGATACATAAAGCAAGTTCTTAATGACCCACAAAGAGACTTAGACTCCCACACAATAGTAGTGGGAGACTTCGACACTCCACTGTCATTATTAGACAGATCAACAAGACAGAAAATTAACAAGGATATCCAGGACTTGAACTCTGATCTGGACCAAGCAATCCTAATAGACATCTAAAGAACTCTCCACCCCAAATCCACAGAATATACATTCTTCTCAGCACCACATCGCACCTACTCTAAAATTGACCACATAATTGGAAGTAAATCAGACCTCAGCAAATGCAAAAGAACAGAAATCATAACAAACAGTCTCTCAGACCACAGTGCAATCAAATTAGAACTCAGGATTAAGAAAGTAACTCAGAACTGCACAACTTCATGGAAACTGAACAACTGGCTCTTGAATGTTGACTGGATAAATAGTGAAATGAAGGCAGAAAAAAGGATGTTCTTCGAAACCAATGAGAATGAAGACACAACGTACCAGAGTCTCTGGGACACATTTAAAGCAGTCGCTACAGGAAAATATATAGCAATAAATGCCCACATGAGAAGCAAGGAGAGATCTAAAATTGACACCCTATCGTCAAAATTGAAAGACCTAGAGGAGCAAGATCAAAAAACTCAAAACCCTTCACAGATGCCCAGGAACCTTCTATTATGGTGATTGCCTTCTCAAATACAGATGTTAAAATGGAATGCATCAAACTATATGCAAACCACATGCCACCAAGCCAATGTCTGGTCATGTTACATACCAATAAGTCACTGGAACACTTGACAATAATACTTCATTATTATCTATCTCTAGCTCTACTTTCTGGGCTTCTGACAAAACTTAGCCCACAGGAACTTACTGAGAATCTTAAGAAAGATCATAAGCATTTTGAGAGGCCAAGGAGGGCAAACCACTTGAGGTCAGGAGTTCAAGACCAGCCTGGTCAACAGGGTGAAACTCCGTCTCCACTAAAAAAATTAAAATAAAAAATTAGCCAGGTGTGGTGGTGCACACCTGTAGTCCCAGCTACTCGGGAGGCTGAGGCACGAGAATCACTTGAACCCGGGAGGCAGAGGTTGCAGTGAGCCAAGATCACGCCACTACACTCCAGCCTGGGTGACAGAACAAGACTTATCTCAAGGGAAAAAAAAAGATCATCAATGTTTACTTCAGACACAACCCAGTGGACTACAAGTCACTCCACCTCTCAGACATGTTCTGTGTGTCCTCCATAGCATTTCTTACAATTTTATTCCAAATGTTTATTGCCAACATTTAAAAATTAGAAAGTTCATCAAAATCTACATTTCCAGCATTAAAATCCCAGAGTTAAGAGTAAAAACTGTCAGGCATGGCGGCTCTCACCTATAATCCCAGCACTTTTGGAGGCCGAGGTGGGCGGATCACTTGAGGTCAGGAGTTCAAGACCAGCCTGGCCAACATGGTGAAACCTCATGTCTACTAAAAATTAAAAAATTAGCTGATTGTGGTGGCAAGTGCCTGTAATCCCAGCTGCTTGGGAGGCTGAGGCAAGAGTATCACTTGAACCTTGCAGGCAGAGGTTGTAGTGAGCCAAGATTGCACCACTGTACTCGCATGGGAGACAGAGCGAGACTTCGTCTCAAAAAAAAAAAAAAAAAGAGTAAAAACCAGCAGCTCTGACAACATGGAAACCATCAGTAGAAGCCAAGGGCAGCTGTTTCCCGGAGCCTGGGATCTCCAGCTCCCCACAGTCCCACCACTCCTCCCTAGGACCCACTGACCCACTCACTCTCTTACATTGTGTGCCTGATCGCTGGTCTAAGTGGATGTGTTCTGCCCACAGCAGCATTCATGAGTTTTATTCCTGCCTAATGTTGGGTCTCATGGGGATCACACATTGCCTAGAGAAGGCATTGTCAAGTGTCCCTTGAGTTTCCACATTGTGGATGCAGCAAGGCTCAGCAGGGGAAGAGGGGGGCTACCCCTGAAAAGATGGCAGCTATGCTTTCTCCTCCGTCCTCAAAGGAGGTGTTCTTCATATCCAGCATTTCACTTTTCTGTCTAAATCCGTTGGCCTTTCCACTGGTCACATACTTGCTAGCATAGGGCAGTGGTTCTCAAACTTCAATCAGAACCACCTGGAGGGCCCGGTAAATGCAGATTGCTGGGGAGTCAACACTGGAATTTCTGCAAGTCTGAGGTGGAGCCTGGTGATTTGCAAGGTAATAAGTGCCCATGTTATTCCCAGGCTGCCGCTAGTCCAGGACCCACATCTGGAGAACCACAAGCATATGGGAAAAGGCTTTGCTGTCAGTCACATCTTTGCTTTCAAACCTTGATTCTACCATTTTCTAGCCATGTAACCTGGAATATTGTGTATCTGGGCCTCAGTTTGCTCTTCTAAGAAGTAGATGGTTGCGAGGATGAAATAAGCTAATGCAGGTCAAGATCCTCTCAAAGATTCAAGTTCACAGCAGGCCCTCAAAAGTCTATCAGCAACTCCCCCTGCCATGACATCCATGGAGACCTGATTTAATAACCATGAATGGTATCATCCGTGCTGTGGATTGGTATGATGGACAAGTAAACTAACACAGGGAAACTGCCTGGTGCACTGTCAAAGATCACAGAAATATTATCAGTATTCCAGAGATTTTTATTTTTAAACAAATAATGCTTCATATATGCCAATGTTCTAAGCACTTTAGAAACATTATCTGGCTTCATCATCATCACAGCCCAAAGAGATAAGTACGGCTATGATCGCCTCTCCACTTTCGGATGAGCAGCTGGGTACCGGTAAACACTGAACCACTGGCTCTCTCAAAGAAAACAGAAGCCCTCATTTGTAGCGTTTGATGATTCCTGTGGTGTAAATACTCCCATTGTGGCCGAGTTTCAGCTATCAATGTGGCATCACTAAACACAGAGTCAAGAAGAGATGTGGAGTGGCTCACCCTTGAATAGCGTCTCCAGCTTCCAAATACAATACACACAATTGGCCTTCAGAGCAAAGGTAATAGTAAATGTAGCCAAAGAATTAGAAAATGACATGTTTTGATTACTTATTACCTTTGTAATTGTATAGAATTATATAAAATCTATGTAATTCTAAGTTTAAATAATTTAATATTTTTTGGTTTTTGGGTTTTTTGTTTTTTTTTTTTTTTTGAGATACAATCTAGCTTTGTTGTGCAGGCTGGAGAGCAGTGGTGCAATCTCAGCTCACTGCAACCTTCACCTCCTGGGCTCAAGCGATCCTCCCACCTCATCCCCCCAAGCAGCCTAGATGACGTATGCCTGCCACCACACCCAGCTAATTTTTGTATTTTTTTTTTTCATAGAGATGGGGTTTCGCCATGTTGTCCAGGCTGATATCAAACTCCTGGACTCAAGCAATCCTCTCATCTTGGCCTCCTAAAGTGCTGGGATTACAAGCATGAGCTGCCATGACTAGCCAAATATAATTGATTAATAATGACTGTATTTAACAACCAACTCACACAATCTCTAAAAATTTACCAGTTGGCTCTTACAAGCCAATACAAGCTGGCTCTAACAGGCCACTGGAGGAGGAAACTGAGGCATAGAGAGGTTAAGTAATTTGCCCAAAGTCATGGAAATGGGCTGGCTCCAGAGTGCATTCTTTTTTTTTTTATTGCCCAAATGCCCATCGATGCATTCTCTTAACCATTGTGCCCTTCACCCTTAACCATTTTTAGCTGAGTTAATAAAATTAAATGTACCATTCACGATGTGCCTAAGTTTATTTGTACCATCTGACCTCGCTTAAATAGAACATTTCACAGACAGTAATTCATTTATGAATCAATTGACTAGAGCTACTTACAGTTCCACTTCCCCCCCCCCCACTAATTAAAGCCTTGCAATGTGCAGTAGGGTTCGTTGTACTGCAAACACCATACACAATGTAATGTTTGCTAAGGAAATGAATAATTTAAAAATTCATAAGCCATTACTTTATTTATGCTGCTCTCATTAAAGTTGATCATGTGTTAATACAAATCAAGTCTTAGATTATACAACAGCAGGCCTGAAAGTGTTTCCTGACCCTGTCTGCCAAAATGTAAGTTATGAAATATATGCACCTTCAAATCTATACATACATGTATAAAATTACATATATTCTCACAGCCCCCTAATGATTTAAATTAATTTGGAAAAGCTGAAAACAAAGAAGCAGGCTTACAAAACTGAGTGTGATGGTTCATAATTGTTTTCATTGAACGAGGCTCCTAGGGCTGACTGCACTTTAGTTATACACAGGAGGATACTGCTGGAAAACGCAATCCTAAAACACTAATCACATTGAAAAGCGAGAAAATGCAGTATGCCGAGAAACAAAAGAACAGTTTTGATTGTATGCGCAACTTCCATACTAAAGATGCTCATTTGGTTAGGAGAATCCGGAGTTTCTAGCTCAGGACAGCAGTCACTAATCTTTTTGGCACCAGGGGCCAGTTTCCTGGAAGACATTTTTTCCATGGACCAGGTTGGGGGGATGGTTTTGGCATGACTCAAGAGCATTACATTTATTGTGCACTTTATTTCTATTATTATGACATTGTAATATATAATTAAATAATTATACTACTCGCCATGATGTAGAATTAGTGGAAACCCTGAGCTTGTTTTCCTACAACTGGGCAGTCCCATCTAGGGGTGACTGGAGACAGTGACAAATCATCAGGCATTAGATTCTCATAAGGAGCACATGACCTAGATCCCTCGCACGCACAGTTCACAATAGGGTTCGTGCTCCCGTGAGAATCTAACGCCACTGCTAATCAGACTGAAGGTGGAGGTCAGCCAGTAATGCAAGTGATGGAGAGCTGGTGTAAATACAGATGAAGCTTCGCTCCCTCCCCCACGGCTCACTTCCTGCTGCACAGCCCAGGTCCTAACAGGTCATGGACCCCTGCTCTAAGACATTCACTGGGTAGTGTCAGTAAAGTTGTTCTATTTGTCTCTTATGCATCTCATTACGGACAGTTCTCTAATCAGAATCTGGCTAGCCAGGCAGGGGCAGGGAGCAAAAAGAGAGCCGCTGTCTTGATTTGTAGTTGAGCTACACTCAATCATCCACCATATATTTTTCCCATACTTCTGCCCACGCACATCCAGGAGGAGATCTGCATCTCTGCACCCAGATGCGGAATCACCCTCACGTTGTGGTTGAACGCCTTGTGGAGTTGTTATTATTTTACACCATTTATTTTTATTATCTCTTCGCTACAAACCTACTAAGTCAACGTTATGATCCCATGCTGCAGACAAGAAAATGAAGGCTCAGCAATCCTAATATTCCAGAACAGAACAGTCCTTTAAGAGATTCAGTATTGTAGACCTTGATGGAAACGGACCAGCCATTGCCCAGACCAATGTCCAGACCCAACACTGGAATAACCCAGGAGAGCTTCTTGCTTACCTCCCATCGGCGGTCATTGGTGAAAATCTCATCATTGGCTAAGTCTAGCTGGTTCCACTCCAGCAGAAGCTTCAGCTGCCCGTTCCAGTTATCCTTATCTTGGTCATTGGTGCTAAAGGCTGTAACAGGGCAGGAAAAGAATCAACTAACCAAAGGCCCAGAAATAAGAGTCAGAACCACTCAGTGTGGCCAATTATCAGAGCTGTTTATCAAAGGTGGTGTTGAGCATGTTCTCACAAATTCAGACACTCCAACTGTCATTCACTCAGTCTTCACTCTTTTTTTTTTTTTTTTTTTGAGAAGGAGTCTCATTCTGTTGCCAGGCTGGAGTGCAGTGGCGCGATCTCAGCTCACTGCAACCTCCACCTCCCAGGTTCAAGCGATTCTCCTGCCTCAGCCTCCCGAGTAGCTGGGACTACAGGCGTCCACCAACACGCCCGGCTAATTTTTGTATTTTTAGTAGAGACGGGGTTTCACCATGTTGGCCAGGATGGTCTCCATCTCTTGACCTCATGATCCACCCGCCTTGGCCTCCCAAAGTGCTGGGATTACAGACATGAGCCATCACACCTGGCCATAAGCCACCGCGCCCGGCCCCACTCATTATTAACCATATCCTGTATGTCCCAAAGTTTATAATGGGGACGGACTCAAGCTACAATAATGTCTTTCCATTGCATAGCCTAACAATGTGATAATGGTATCTTAAGGATTTTTTCATAAATTCAGATTCCATAGCATTGTATTTCAAGCCATATCTGATTTATGCTATATCTAAATCTATGAAGCAATAAGCCACATTACAACAATGTTATTCTCATCTTTTCCAGAGCTAATATTTACTGCATCTATGTATCTGTGCAGACATAATTCCATTTCAATAAATACTTTTATAACCAAATTTCTGGCAAGTACAATAAGAATGATTCTAACAGATGGCTAATGCTTAAATAGTGCTTCCAATATGCCTACCTCTGCTCTAGCTAATTTACATTTATCAGCCACACAATTCAAGTCTAGACAGCCAAGGATCTATTTACTCTGGGTAACAATTACTTCATGGAATTCTAAAGCAACAAAGATCATGAATGAGAATTTTTTAACCTGAGGTTCATTCATAAACTTCAGGGAATTTTTAAATCCCTGAAATTAAATGCAAAATTACTTATGTGTGTGAAATATGTGTGCATGTGTGTACACATGTGTAGAATGCTAGGACAAAGTTCCATAGTTTTGCCACATTCTCAAAGGAATCTGAGGCCCAATTAAAAAAATACATTTAAACCACTATTAGAAATAGCTCTTTGGAGACCACTGTGATTGTGTTTAACCAGAATTTTAATGACATAAAAATTCTTATTCTGTCAAATAGATATGACCAAGGAGATTCACCGCACCGGGGTGAGAGCAGTTATTCTGGCATCCAATCTGGGATCATCAAAATTAAGCAAAAGCTTGTATTTCAGTAAAGCTGTTTTATAAAAGAAATGTATGTCATGAAAAGCCACAGAAGGCAACACGAAGCTGACACTTCAAAAGGAACTATTTTTACTCACCTTTGTATAGAGCATAGGAGATGGCATTGCTCACAATTTCATCCCCAGCTTCTTCCATTTTAATAACTGTTAATAGGTGAGAACTTTCAAGAATTTCTTTGAGCTGCCGAAAGTTAAAGAACAAAGTTGTCAGCCAACAGATTTTACACATGAGGAGCACAAACTTCTTTCTTTTTGTGAGGGATCTTTTTAAAAAGACCACCTATAGTGGAGTTCCAGATCATAGCTTCTAATTTCTGAATTGTAATAATGAGTCCTTGACTGCAGTGAGAATAAAATACCAGTTATACAAGGGCACACGTATCAAAAAGCTGAGAGCCTCATTTGGCTAGAAATGCGTGCATCTGGGGTGTGTGTGTGTGTGTGTGTGTGTGTGTCACAAAGCCTGACACATGGCAGACGCTCAGTTATTAAATGACCAAGTAAATAAAGGACAATAGAAGACCATAGACACCATCCAAACGTGGCCATAAAGACTTAAAACAATAGGAAATAAACACTCAAATGCAAACAGGAAAGAGACTTGGAAACTGCAGAAAGAGATTAAGAATGTTCTATATTGTCCTTTCTGTAATGTTTAAGACATTTTAAAAAGAAAAAGAAATCCCTAATTCCAAGGTTACAAGCACTGGCGAGCCCAGCAGGAGCTTGGTGAGGAAGGGCCCCTTCTAGCCCAGGAAGCAAGTCTGGTTTCCATTAGATTGAATCCAAGGCGATGGTAGGTTTCCCTGACAACATTTGGAAATGAGGATCTGGAATGGCAGAGGCTCTGCCGGGTGGGAGACCAAGTCTCAGGGTCCGGCTGTTTGAAAGTGGAAACGAGAGCCCTTGGATTTGGAAATTAGAAGGTGAGCTTTTGAGGGAGGCTGCAGTTGCCTGGGAAAGGTGGTGATGGAGGTGCTAGTTCAAGGCACCCAAGTAGGTGATGAGGACATGAATGGAAACTGCAGGAAAAGACAAACCATGGGGATTTTGAAGCAGAGGGTGGGCGAGAATGATAGCATGAAGGCCCTCTTCATCTGTCTGCAGCCTTTGTCCAGGCTGAAGAATAGGGGTCCACCTAGGACTGACACACAGAGAGGAGAGGCGAAGGTCCCAAAATTCTAGAGCACAAATGGAGGTGGGCAGTACCAAGGGGTAATTTTTATTGTCCCTTCAAATAAAAAGGAAGAAGAAGAAAATGAATATGGATGCCAAGTAAACCGATGGGCTCCAGAGATGACCACAGGGGCCTCCTAGCTGCGACTCCATCCTACACACTCCTGCCTCCTCCATCCTCTGCCCCACTGCTGCCAGAGTGAGCTCTCCTGAACACAACTCTCATCACGTTTTCTCCCTGCTTCAAACCTTTTAACAATATCCCATTACACTTGAACAAGACCAACGGGGTTCAGGGAGCCTCCTGGGCTGGGACCTCACAAGTTCTTGAGCTCCCACACACCATATCTACCGTCACTGCCGTCTTTCACTCCTCAGGCATGCCTCCCATTCCAGGATCTTTGCACATACTGCTCCCACCACCACAACCCCAGCCCCCACCTCATTAACTCTTTCCATCCTTCAGATCTTGGCTCCCATATCACTTCCTCCAGGAAGCCTTCCAGAAAGCCCCACACCAGACCAGGCTCCCTTGGCACTGGCCCTTCTATATCTATGTCACCTTTCTTCCAAACACCCGTTTCGCTTCCAATGACACAATGGACTGTACCGTCATCACTCAGCATAAACCTTTTTTTCAACTTCTGTTTCCTCTGTGAGAACACAGACTGTTTCTGTTGTGTACATAATTCTTTCTGAAATGCCTGTTTCACAACCTGGCACGCAGTATGTGCTCAACAAATATCTACTGAATAAATTAATAAATGAAAGTTAAAGATGAATAAATGAATGAATGATATCTGCATTGGTTGTTAGACTGGGAGACTATGGAGGGTCAAGTTTTCAGTAAGTTGAGGAATAGGCATGGGGGGAATAACCATGATGGCTTTTAGGAAAGGAAGGTGTGAGCCCAGTGGGAGAGGTATAAGGTGTCGCTCAGAGTGATCAAGAAACTGTGAGTCCAGGTTTTGGGGCTGGTTATCCGCAGAGTCAGTGAGGTCACCCAGGACTGCTCTGGAAGGTTGCCTAATTAATATTTGACTGAATGTATATATTCATTAATTAATAATCCCACTCTTGAGCTTGGTCTTTTGGGAAATCTGTACAAGTGCAAAACCCTACATGAGTGCTTCATTAAAATTCCAGACTGATGTCTATTATTGATGTATGTCCTCTGATTGATGTGATTGTAATTATGATATATCATTAGCATATTCAGTATGAACATGTATTAGCTACAAATTGCAGAAAGGATAATATAATCAAAGAAGGGAGAATGTGCCTTTTACCCTATGTCAGATGAGTTGCCTGTAACAGTTTTCATGAAGCAGAAATCAAAATCCCTTACAAAGGGTATGGGAATGCTTCAGGTGGCCTTTATTCTTTGAACGTGGCCTGGTCAAGGCCTAGCAAGCCAACTTGTACAAAGAGTAAGAGGAAAGTCACTGAAGTGGACCTGGGGCTATCTTTGGTGGATGAATTAAGAGTTGTTGGCAGGGCACAGTGGCTCATGCCTGTAATCCCAGCACTTTGGGAGGCAGAAGCGAGTGGATCACAAGGTCAGGAGTTCGACACTAGCCTGACCAACATGGCGAAACCCCGTCTCTACTAAAAATACAAAAAAAAAAATTAGCCGGGCATGATGGCGTGCACGAGGCTGAGGCAGGAGAATCACTTGAACCCGGGAGGCAGAGGTTGCAGTGAGCCAACATCACACCACTGCACTCCAGCTTGGGCAACAGAGCAAGACTCTGTCTCAAAAAAAAAAAAAAAAAAAAGAGTTACCTGTTCCTTCCTCTGTGGGGGATCCCTGAACTGGCCATTGAATTTTTTTCATCCATCATAGAAAATTACATTGAGAGTGGAAATCAATACGCAGTGTCTTACTTTGATATGTATACTTTGGGACTGGCCTATTTATATGCTTTTTTTAATTGTTTTTGTGTTTTTTTCTTGAGATGTGATCTCACTATGTCACCTAGACTAGAGTGCAATGGACCCATCACAGCTCACTGCAGCCTCAAACTCCCTGGCTCAAGTGATTCTCCCACCTCAGCCTACCAAGTAGCTGGTACTACAGTCATGTGTCAGCATGCCTGGCTAATTTTTGTTTGTAGGGACGGGGTCTCACTACATTGCCCAGGTGTGTCTTGAACTCCTGGGCTCAAGTGATCTTCCCACCTTAGCCTCCCAAAGGGTTGGGATTACAGACATGAGTCACTGCAGCCAGACATGTTTATATGTTCAGAATTGACTCATAGTAGTTAGGTATGAATGTTTAGATAATCAACCATGTATAAGCACTTTGGAAAGAGAGTGCTTCTTTTCCCAACCAATGGATTTCCATGGGGAGGAGCCTCACCAGAATTAGCCACCTGGTCAATCTCCACTCTTTCACTTACCCTTACTCAGGATTGAGGAGCCATATTGGCCTTGCCCAGCCAGCCCTCTCCTTCTTCTCTCACTGGGCTTTGCTCCTTGCAAAGTACTAGTGCCCTGGTCTCCAGCTGCCACACCTGGCCCAGCAGGGAGGTCAGCAGGTGTCCGGGGCTGCCTGTGTCAGGATGGGCTCATCTGTCTTATTCTGAGACTTAGCGTATGCAGACCCAATGTTCTGCACCTCAAGCCACCTCTTTTGAGTTTGCCCTCATCATCAGTAAGGCTGATATGTTTATCTCCTTTTGCCAGATTCTCGTGTCTGTCTCTCTCCTGGACTTGAACAAGCTATTACAACGTCCTAGTAAGAACATTTCATATAAAACCATCAGTTTTCCCTTTTTCAGTAAACTCTAAAAAATGCAATATCTCAAGTAGGAATATTATACACTTGGTGAGTCACATAACTTATTGAACTTCAGTTTCCAGCAAGACACCTGTTGAGTCTCAAAGTCATGGAGAAAGTGTGGAATACCTGCAGCTGCTAATGGAGTTGGGCATTTAAGGCATTCTCCCTTCTCACAACTTTGGCTTCTTTTCTCAGCCCTCAGACATGGTCCCAACAACTCACCCATTTGATCCAACTCTCAGTCTCCTCCTCAGGCAGCCGGGACACCGTGCGGGGTAAAAGCGTACCAGCTTCTCCTTAATGGCAGAAGACGTCAGGGCATCCTCCACCTCCACCAGGCTGGCGATTACATCAGCGATCTGGCCCGAGCCTTCCACCACCACACAAGGAATTTTACTTTTGATGGAGGTATTGATGGCCTGGGGGGAAGGAGACAGAGTCAGGCAGATCAAAGAGACCTTGGTCCACAGAACTCAGCTCCCGACTAAGGTTCTGAGCCAAGCCGGTGAAAACACAGGGATACATCCCTACACTTTTTCCTTTGAGGCTTTTATTTTAAAAAAGAAGCAAATCAAATGTTGTCAACTGCTTTATGAATGAGAAATGTAATCTGCTATATGAAATCTTGTGTCCATAACAAATTCCATAATAAGAACACATATGACTAGCTTAAGTCTTCCATAGATAAGTGCTTTAAAATATCCCTGTATACAAAATCGATCGTTCCAAGTGCTGACATAATAGATTTGAGTGACACGTATTAGGACGTTGTATTAGTGACATGTCGCAATCTTTTTAATTTTTGGTGATCACCTTGGCGATGACCTTGAGCACTAGGATATAATTCCCACACGTTCCAATAATGGAACACTAGGCATAAAAAGGTTTAATACACTGACAATCACACACTGAAAAAAATCTCTATTTTGATGTTTCCCTGAAGATTTTTATTTAACCATGGTTTCAATAGTAAATCTCATAGTGGGCACTCAATAAATATCTGCTGAATGAATGAAGAAAAAGATCGCTGTTACATTAGAAAAAAAAAGAGGAGAGAGAGAGAGAAGTACTAGATGATGATTCCAGATAACTTTGTCAGCACTTACTTTTACCTCTAGGGATTTACTGTAATGAAGAGAGCAGAGAAGATCAAGGATCAAGAGTATTTTTAATCTATTCCCTGTCTTAGAGGTAAAATAGAAGGGGTAAAAGGATGAATATGCAAATCATTGTGGAAATTCATGAAAAAGATGAGTTAAAAATGACTTTCTTGTAATGTGCTATTCCTAGAAAAATGAGCTCTTGAAAACAGTTTACACTACATACTAAAATACAGTCATGCTGACTCATTTTTTAAGACGTCAAACAGAAGCCTGGCTGCAGGCATGATGAACTCGGTAAATGAATCTACACAGCTTAGCTGGGAAGTCAAATTCTCACTCAGTCACTCAGTGTTGCAGGTGCAGAGACATTCAAGAAGTTTCCATGGTCTCAGAATCCCTTAGGGTTTGGGATTCCATCATGCGACATACCTGCATCCCCAGGTGGCATATAAATGGGCCCTAGGTGGTCTGGAAACACCTGATTTGGGGGTAATTTGTGTGTGTATCGTCACATCTCATCTCAACACAGATGGGCTGACCATAGCTTTCTAATATATATGCTGGTTACAATCTTTAAGGCTCCCAAATCCCTGAAAATACAAATTTGTTGGATAGGCTTATTAGCCAACCTTCTAGAAAACTAAATCAAGACTCACTTTCAAAGTTTCTCTTCCACCTCCTTGGGCAAAACACACAATGGGGATCTTGCCACCATAGTTGGAATCTGTAAAACATAAAAAGTAAAGTGAATTTTGAGCTCATTGGAAATACTCACCTACCTCTGTGAAAAGGTGGACCAAGAGCTTCTGCCCTGTGAGCCTAGGGTGTGGGGGAGATAGCGTCACATCTCATGGACTTGAACTTTATCTACTCATTAAAGATGGATGGGTCTTTTTGCCCCACACTAGTAATAGCATGACATGGGTCATGTTGCAATCTGTCATTGATATTTAAAATAGATATTTAAATACTTAAAGTCTGTGCATGATTTATCTTTGCACCTATAAATTAAACTAGGTTCAAATTTATTCTTACGATTCTCTCACTCATTTGCATAATCCTATGTTTTCTTGAGTGAGTGAGAATTTTGTATAACTAGTAGTCTCCCAACAGAGTTTACTGCATATACAGTGTCTTTTTTCATGTATGTCTGATTTTGAAAGGAAAAGAATTGAGAACATCTCCAACAAGTTCCTGTCATTATGTATATCACCAAATCAAAAGGTAATCTTGTTCCACAGCAGGACACATCTCAATACCCTGTCCACAGGAAGAGAAAAAGTGTTTGTCACTTAACCATGGCAAATAATGGCTTTCACTCAACTGTTGCATTCTTCTCTTGAAACCAGTTTCTGTTACTCAGAAGTAGCCAAGATTCAAAAAAAGGAAGCCACTGTTAAGCTAGTAGATTGGTTTTATCTCTACTATTCTAGCTAATTGCATTGTTTCATAAACTTATATTTGTCATCGCAGATCGAATTTGTTCTTAAATGGTATCTAGCAGAAGACAGCCAGCTTTCTATACTGACAAACCGTAGTGGAATAAGGCCGTATTTATCATTGCCTTTAGCATGTTGAAGGGTACATATCATAGTGACCCTGGCAGAAGCATTCCTGGTGTGTTGAAAAAAGAAGAGAAATAACAGTTCTTTGGCAATAAAAATACCTGATCAGGTATGTTTATCATGTGTCACTCAATAGTTAGTAGTGACTGTTGTTGGTGCTGTGGCTGCTGTTTTTACTGTACATGTCTAGTGTCCTACTTCCTAACTACTGACCTTGAATAGTGCGCTCAGAGATGTACTTCTCTAGCTGATTCCGCAGCTTTGCTTCCACGGTAGGATGTCCATGACAACCATTGTCCACGAGCAGCAGATGGGTGTGATTGTTGTCCAGGATATACAGAGGGTCTCTTGTGAAGTCATCCATAGGGTACTGGGCTGAAAAATAGCCCTGCAAAGCACAGGGAAACTTGTCTTTGAGATTATACCTATCAGTCAAGATATATGATGGTATTTTTATATAGTCACATGAAAGCTAATATTTGGGTTCAATTATATTATGCCTCCTCCCAAATTCCTAAATTCAGAAGGATCTTAGCAATCTTATAGTACAGACTTCCTTTTAAATATGAGGAAATGGAAGTTCAAAATGGTTGTGCCACTTGCTCATTTTCTCATAAATGGTCAGTGACCGCGTAAGGAAAAGCTTCCCAGTCCAATCCTGTGCCCTTTTGCATAAATGCAATGAAATTGAAATTCAGCATTCAGGAAATTGTGTATGTGCAAGAGTGTGTATGTGTGTGTGTGTACATATTTGTGTGCATCTGGATACAGGTAGAAGCAGGCATTGAAATGCACACATACATAGTTGTCTGGTATCTATCAAATGCTGGGACCCATGCCAGGATCTAGGGATTAGAAAATGAATGAAATATAGTCTTTGCACTTGAGAAGTGTGTAGTAACAGGACCACAAAAAGAGACAATTAAATGAATACTCTGTCCCCAAAATACCAGAGAATAAAAAGCTGCTACAGGAACATAAAGAAAGGAATCCTTACCGAAAAGGTTCCTCATTCTCAAGCTCCATTCAAAGACACTTAGGTTTTAAAGTATCAGGGTTGCATTAAAAGTTGTTTCATTCTTAACTGCAAGAATAGAATTTAGTAAGTTTGAAAAATAATATCGCCACCAAAACTCAAGGAGAACAGAAAGAAAAACTAGTATTCAGACAAAATTTAGAGTTTTGCTAGTGATACTATGCTTCAAATTTATTAACTTGAATACTGAAGTGGTTAAAAGATTGTGCACCATGGACCTGCCACTAACTAGAGACGTGTGTTAAGAAAGTTTCTTACTTTCTGTATTCCTCACTTTTCTCATCTATAATGAATAGTATTACTTACCTCATTGTTTTGTTATGAAGATCAAATGAATTAATATATGTAAAACACTTAGAATAGAACCTAGCACATAACAAGTGCTATCATATAAATGTTATGTTTGGTTATTACAATTAATGAATTATTTATTAACTTTTTTTTACTAATAAAGGTATATGGCTATGCATTTCACTTTGAGTGCAGCTTTGGCCATACTGACATGTTGATATATATTATTCTTAATATGTAATGTGTTCATTTGCATTGCTTTCTAAGTTATCTGATATTACATTTTTGAAAGATCATTCTAGATCCAACATTTATTACCCAGATGCTTGAATGATTGGTTATTTCTTAATTTCCAAATGATTGGCACTTTCTTTAATCGTTACATATTCATTTCAAGTTTTACTTGTTGCTAGAAAATGAACCCTATAGACAGCCTCCAGAGAGATTTTGAAGTCTTTGCTCATTCCCATTCAGGGATAAAAATATTTATTTTCAAGGTTTTTTTGTGAGTCTGTGAATTAACATATGCCCTGCATCTACCATGGGGATAATTATACAACACTACATTGACTCCCATGCCCATTACAAATATTGCTAATCGATAATGGTATTCTTTCCCACTGAGCCTGCCACTGCCCTCAAAACCTGCTCTCGGCCACTCTCATCCTGAAGTTGGCATTTGATGTGAAACCATTTTGCCATCTCTTGTTGAGCATCTAATAATAATAATAGAAGCTACCATTCACTCTGCACAATTATATAAATCAATCCCATAACAATACAGCTTATTATTATAAAAACTTGAGGAAGGGAACTGGCTCCAGTCTATGCAACTAGAAAAGGAATGATTACTCCACGCAGACTTCTCTGTCTTCAAAACACATCCTCTTCCCCATCTACCATGCTTCCTCCTTGAAGATGCACAAAAAAAACACCTCCCACTCTCCTCTGCCCCTTATATATCTCAAAAATGGTAACCAAGATGCAAAAATAAAATAATTCTAAAAGAAGAAACCCAGCAATTCCAAAAATCCTTAACATTTGCTGCCTAAACTTCTAAGTAACCCAGATGGGAGAAGGTGTAGCTTAAATGTGGATTTCTGAACATTTGGTCCAAAGCTTCTGGGCATAGAACACCTGTTGCTTAAGAAGGTCCTCAACTACTAGAAATGTTGTTTTAAAAATTCCACACTTGATATAAGACTCCATATGTCTACTTTGTATTTTTAATATGAAATGCTCATTACTCTCTAAATATGTTCACAGGAAACATTTTGGGGGCGGGTGTCTCACAGCCTTCTTAATGCCAAATTAACCAAGGACAGTAGCCATTGATTTGAATTCCTGTGAGTGTAGCCAAGCAATCAAGATACTCCAGTTGGGCTTCAGCCCTCCTGAGATGGATTTAAACCACAGTTATAAAGAATAAAGACTGTGACATGAGATTGCTGAATACACATTTTAATGAACAAAACACATTCATTGTTAACTCCTTCCCAGCAGTTAATTAGGTATGTCATCCTTGTTTTTAATTCCTTTACAGTCTCAAAGGCACTCCTTGAAAGGCAGACTTCCCCATGACCTGGCTCTATCACAAAGCCTCAGGGTTCAGGCCACAGGCCCATGCCATGGCCTTTCTTCCATGTGACCTAGCAGATCTCCTCCTGTCCCACCCGTACCTCAGCATCGCAATTCCTGATGAGGGTGTCCCGGTTGGAGATCATGCCCCAAGCTGCTATGCCAATGGCCACAATATTCTCCTCTGAACTCCTGCTGATGGTGTTATCTCTCACCACCTCCCCCGATGTACTTCATCAGGCCATAATGGGTGCCTCCTGTGAGAATCCAAGCGCCTGTCAACAAATGGGAAGAGTAAATGGTCAACTGGCACTGGGCAGTTTCCATGCTGGGCTCACAGACCCCTAAAAATAAGGCCCCATTCTTGTAGACATCAGGACAGAGCACTGGTAGCTATGTCATATGACAAGAAAGGAGGAGGGGACCTCAGACAGTGCTCCTGAGAGATGTTCTCTTAAAAATACAGATTCTTGATCCTATTCCAGATCTACCTCATCAGGCTGTCTGAGAGGTGGGTCCAGGGGAATCTGTATCTTTTAACCAGCCTCTAGAGGGCTCTTATGGACAATGAATGCCTAACCAGAGCCTCTAAGCAAGTTAGCCATGCCACCATGGAAAGTCGGGCACTCTTCTCCCGGACACCCATATTGGTTGGATTCAAGTTTCCTTGGCTGGCCTTTGGGTCAACAACTCCACTTTGCTTATAAAACACAATTTTGCACACTGGCCTTTTTAAGGTTTAGAACTGATGATCTTCTCAATGCTAAGGGTTATACAGGGTTTTATTGAAGGGGGCAAAGTAGAATAAATACAATATCTACAAAAATATTATTTAGCATAAAACTAGACTCTAAAGTTGAAAATGACCCTAGTATAATATGCTGCCCACATAGGAACCTACCCTCAGAGCGCTCACTGGCCTCTTTGGATTAGCTCTTGTAAGAGAAGTGTCAGGAGTTGAGAGGCAGCCGCCTCCTCTAATTGTTAGAAAGCTCCTTTTCTATCTCCATTCTCTAATTTCACTACGGTCTTCAGCAATGAGGAACAATTTTACTTATCTCCACATCAAAGTCCTTCCAATATCCTTAGAAGTTTTATGCCTACTTCTTTTAACCAGTTCTCATAGGGCATAAATCCAGCCTCTCAGCACCCAGTCTCCTTCCTCTAGACAGATTTGGAAACTGAGAGCTAACCTGATTAAGCCCACCAAACTTCACCTGCCTTGCTTGCTTTTAATTGCTTCCTTCTAGTTGATTTTAAAACCTATATAGCAAAAAGTCATGTAGCCTAACAATATATAACTAAATTCCACTAGTTTCCTTATAGATAACATCGCTGACAAATACATCACTATGATAATGGTTGATTAAAGTTGTTTTTCAGGAACTAGGGAGCTGCTCTGAGCCAGTTCAAAACAATCAAGACCACTGACTCTACAACTGAGCGTGCACAGTTGCCCAAGAGATGACCTTTTGATGTCAGAAGGTCAAAACTCCTCCCTCGGATCATGCTAACACTGCCATTTTCTGAGCAGGTGTCCTACAAAGAGCCATGAACTCTTGACTACACACACCTGCACAAACCACCAATTACCTCATTCCTTCTCCACTGCCGATCACATTTCCCCACGCTGTAGAACACCTGCTTCTTTACTCCTTAAATATCCCTAATCCTCATCTTTGAGGAAGCAGATTTGACAGCCGTTCTCCCATCTCCTCAATGGGCAACCCCGTGAATAAATCTTTTCTCTTTGCAAAACCCATGCTCACAGTGATTGACTTACTGCATGCAGGTAGAGCCGGTATGCCTTCATATCAATTTC
Organism: Ateles fusciceps; assembly: GCA_036589455.1. NCBI lineage: Eukaryota > Metazoa > Chordata > Mammalia > Primates > Atelidae > Ateles > Ateles fusciceps. The sequence continues at coordinate 4,236,078 of JAZHEH010001810.1, forward strand.
AGCCATTAACGTTCCCTTTCAAAATGAGACACTGGGAAGTGAAGGTAGCACTCCAAGTGGACAACCAGCAACAATGAAACTATTCAACTTCCTCAATCGCTTCACTTCATCTACATGGTAATATGTGCCCCAGCCCAGGGATCTTTTGGTCCATTTTGTTCTGCTATATTCCTAGCACATAAAACAATTTCTGGCACATCATAGGCATCCAATAAGTATTTGTTTAATGAATGAATAAGGTGTGTTCAGAATTTAGTAGCGAGAAAGCTGAGTTGCTCAACTTTGCAACAAATTGACAACCTACAGTGTCCCCTTTGGTTGGTCAGGAAACTGAGAAAAATGAATGGGAAAAAGAAAACAAAACATCTCAGTTTCTTCCTGACGTTAAGAAAAAAAATCAAATCTAGCTTAGGACATGTTTCTTTAGCTCTATCAGTCAATATTAATTCTTCATAAAATAAGTTTTTTAAATGTTAAGGTTAGATAAACTGAATCTAATCATGGGAAAAACCTCAACCAAATCCACATCTACAAAGAAATTGGCCTATAGTCTTCAAAATAATATATATATATATATATATATATATATATACTGAAAGGCAAGGAAAGGCTAAGAACCAGTTCCAGATGTAAGAAAACCAAAAAAAATTTTTAAAGACAAAAGCTAAATCTATTTGGAATACAAATTGAGAAAAAGAATGTTTGCTCTAAAGGACCTGGTTGAGATAATTAGCAAAATTCGTGTATAAACTGTTAGAAAGCAATACTGGTCCATGGTAACCATTCGGGTTTGAAAATTGTATTGGGTTACTTGAGAAACCCCCTGTTCTCAGGAGGGGGCATGTTCCGTACTTAGGGGTTAAGGATCATGATTCCTGCAACCTGCTTTCAATGGTTACCCCCAAAAATCATATGTAGATATTTGTGGAACAAGATAAGGCAAATTTGGGAAAATGTTAACAATTGGTGAATCTAGGTGAAGAATGTACAGATGTTCATTGCATTATTCTTGCAAAATTTTTGTAGATTCAAATTTTTTAAAAATATATAAAGTTAAAGAGAAAGTAAATACTGTTTGAAGTAACAGGGCCTTAGTGGCTTTGACCTCAATCCGACACTTACAGGGTGATTACCATTTTTCAGGCACTGTCACTACTTTCAAAAGCACATCACCGATCTCACAAAAACAGGCCAAGCAAATTGCAACTGTCCTTTTCAATTCGCCCAGAAATTTTACCCAGAACCGGAATTCTGGGTAAAATTTTTACGTGTGTTAATAACAAAGTGCAAATCTTACAAGATTAAAAAAATTTCCCCTAAGGAAGCACCTTAACACTGATTTAAAGAGTTACTTTGTGAAGCTCCGCCACTATCTGCCAGAGCTCCCTGTCCATTCATTCGAGGATATTGCTTTCAATAAAATAATGATTAATCGGTTCTAGCAGCATCCGGATTCTCCGGAATTGCACACGGGAACTCCCTTCTCGGCTCCCCCAAACTTGGTGCGGCCGGAATGGAAGAACAAGGTCGCTGCTGGCCTTGGCCGTGGGGCAGCCTCCTACCCGCACCTTTCGACTGCGCGATGTAGATGAGCCGGCTGAAGATCTTGCGCATGCGCGGCTTCAGGGCGAAGTTCTTGGCGCCCCCGGTCACAGAAATGACCAGGTTGGGCGTTTTCAGGTGCCAGTGCTGGGTCAGCAGCTCGTAGAGGATTTCCGCGTCCGTGTCGCAGGACAGACGGATATACTGTGGGGGAAGACGGAGAAGCATCAGAATGGGCCTCTCCTTTGGAGAGAGGCAATCAGAAACTCAAAAGAATGCAACCATCGTCTCCTTTCTACCTATGACCTAGAAGCCCCCGCCCTTCCCCCGCCTCCAGTTGTCCCGCCTTTCCGGACGAAACCAATGTTTATCTTACATATGTTGATTGATGTCTCATGTCTCCCTAAAATGTGTAAAACCAAGCTGTGCTCTGACCACCCTGGGCACATGTCAGGACCTCCTGAGACTGCGTCACAGGTGTGAGTCCTCAACTTTGACAAAATTAACTTTCTAAATTAACGGATACCTGTCTCAGATATTCAGGATTCACAGAAGAAAAGCAGACCGGAGGGCTGTGGGGGCCCTGAAAAGCCCCACAGGCCAGGTGGAGAACTTGGGACTTAGAGGGGTACCCTGAGGTGTTTGAAGCAGGGTAGTAACAGGGCGGGCTTTGCATTTAGAGAGTCCTCAGCGGTCCTGCTGACGCCACAGGGAGGTGGGCAGAGCTGTGGGCAGCAAGAGAGGGTGCTGGCCCATTCTGGGGCAGAGGCCCTGGGAAGAGCCAGCAGTGGATTGGCCTGGGTCACCTCCCAGGGCGGCCATGGGGAGCTGGGGGAGGAGAGGCCCGGCTGCTGCAGAAGCAGCCTGTGGATGGTGCTCTCATTGAGACTGAGAGCACGGAGGATGTAGGAGAGGCTGTTTCTGATCATTAAACACCTTTGCAAAACCTTGCTGGAGAGCTTGCACGGTGAGTGTGGAGGGAATGCATATTCAGGGCCGTGTGTAACTCAGGAGTACACAGAGCTAAGCAATCGGGTTCACAAAAGCATTCATGGGGCCTTCTGTAATAGTGGGGCTCAAGGTGGATGTCACGTGGATGCCTGCCTTGTGTGTGGACACAGGAGGCTGGATGATAATCCAGTCCTTACCCGTCGAGTTTTCCAGTTGAACATAGTCTAATCACTGCTTTTTGACTTTTACAAGATGTATCTTTTCCTGCAATCATGTTTGGTGTTTACTACCTATCTCTCCTGCCTCCATTCTGTTAGACAATTACAGGTAAATCAAGGTAGCCCAAGCCATTTGGGCCTATGAACTAGCTGCCAAAGTAAAAAACCATTGCTTACCTTCCCTTTCTTCCCCAGTGTCTCAAACTGAATATCCCCAAAGGCGTCCGTGGGAAATTCCTTGGTGTGTTTCTTGTAGTTCCATTTCTCATTTTGGTTGATCTGGGTGCCTTCCATGTGCTGGCTCTGGGGATAGCCACACTTACACACATTTTCCCTGATAAGCATGATGGTGTGGACAGGAAGGAAGGATTTCATTGAGCCTACTTATGGAAACTGGTATTGTCAGTTTAAATAGACACACAAAGAAGTGATACCTTCAAGTCTTATTTTCAGACTGTTTTCGTAATCTCAGTCAGTTTCATAGAAACTAGTTTGATGTGGCTGGGCACAGTGGCTCATGCCTATAATCCTAGCACTTTGGGAGGCTGAGGTGGGCAGATCACTTGAGGTCAGGAGTTCAAGACCAGCCTGGCCAACATGGTGAAACCTTGTCTCTATTAAAACACAAAAATTACCTGGGCTTGGTGGCATGCACCTGTAGTCTCAGCTATTCAGGAGGCTGAGGCAGGAGAATCACCTGAACCAAGGAGGTGGAGGTTGCGGTGAGCTGAGATCACACCACTGCACTCCAACCTGGGTGACAGAGCAAGACTCCCTCTCCGAAAAAATAAAATAAATAAAAATAAAGAAAGAGAGAAAAGAGAAGAAACTAGTTCAGCTGTTTTATCCCCAATGGATATTATTCCTTCACCAACAAGCTGGCTCCATGCTGATAGAACAGAAGCGAGCCCTGCCCTCATGGAATCTAGCTTCTCTCCATGGGGCTGTTATGAGACTGAGTTTCAGAAATCTGAAAACTTTATTCAGCTTCTCGCACAGTTCATAACACACAGGAGCCCTGGGTAGGCCTCAGCGCCTCAGCACCAACCCTGCCAGTTTGCCCATCCAGTCAGGCTCTTCTGAAGTGACGTGAGACATCCCTCCCATGGGCTGAACTCGCTGGGGAGATGCATTCCCTCGGCAAGACCCAAAATGTTCCAGACTCTAGAGAGATCATCCTTTCCTTGTTGGACTACTAGAGAGACTTTCAGTAAATTTGGGGTAGATGAGGACAAACTGCAGTAAATGAACACGAATTTCTTCCCGTTAAAAGTGCAATGGAACTAAATTCATCCATTAGGTGACACAGAGACATAACAGCAAATTGGAAGAGGATAAAAAGATACAGTCGGTGGTAAATCCTCTTCCCCTATACCTTCACCAACATACCACAGTCACCCAAAAGATACTATTGAAAATCCACTCTGAGTCAGCCCTGGGCTGGGCTTCACAGCAGCTCAAGAGGAGCTGGATGTCATTCCTGCCCGTAAGTTGATTTCTCGGGAATAACTTCACACAACACCTGGCAAAGTGCAGAGGAACAAACAAAACACTTCCTTTTATTATTGCACAGCCCCCTCCTGTCAGGCTCGCCATGAGGGCTGGAAATGACGCAGAGTGCTTTGCTGGAGCTGGAATGTGGTACCCGCTCCATTAAGGTAACTTAAGTTATGGTGATGTCATACAAGCAAATCAAGGATTAAGGAAGGCAGTGGCAACAGGAAAGAAAGCACAAATGCAATTTTAAAAAAATCGGCGGGGCGCGGCGGCTCACACCTGTAATCCCAGCACTTTGAAAGGCCGAGGCGGGCGGATCACAAGGTCAAGAGATCGAGATCCTCATGGCCAACATGGTGAAACCCCCTCTCTACTAAAAATACAAAAATTAGCCGGGCGTGGTGGTGCGCGCTTGTAGTCCCAGCTACTCCCAAGGCCGAGGCGGAGAATCACTTGAACCGGAGGGTGGAGGTTGCAGTGAGCCAAGATCATGCCACTGCACTCTAGCCTGGAGTCAGAGTGAAACTCCATCTAAAAAAAAAAAAAAAAACCTCCAAAAACACATTCCATGACTATTTGACCTCTCTATCCAGGGCACCCTGAGAGTAGTGGTCTCCAAAAACATGAACAACAACCACCAAGATTCCCATTTGGCCAAAAACAACTCCCCTCGAGTAAGGCACTGTTCACCCTCCTCCCAGCTTCTTTCTGCCTGCACCATCTGCTTGGTTCTCCATCTCTCTCTGCTGTCTCTCTGATCCATCTTTGGACAAGATACAGAGGTGCTAGGAATTCAAGGGGGCCATGGCCAGTGGAGGAGGAGAACAGAGAGTTCTGTCCCGAGAAGGCTAGAGAGTAGCAAAGTGGAAGACCTGTTTGGTCACTGAAACAGGCCCTAAGGGTACAGCTCTCCTTTTACCAGTGGGTGACTCAGTGTCCTGATTTGCCCAGGACAGTCCAAGTTTACACCTGTTGCCCATGTCCTGGTAGGATCAGTGCCTCCCTCACTCTTATCCAGGTCCTAGACCCCACAATACAGTCTGTGGTCACCCATTCACCACTAACCTACCAGAAAAGGCATCCCCCCTCTGGCAGATGTGGGCCAGTACCAGGATACAGGGTCAAATAACAAGATTCAGCCCCATTCATCCCCAGCATCCTTGTGCAGTGCACAGCCCAGGCAACCATACATGGTGACCATGGAGCAAGGATTCTCTGCACAGGCTGAGCCAAATGAAGATATACCAACTGAGGAAATCCTGTTAGGGTTTGCTTCCAGCTGGACTCTTTATCTTATATTCTCTGTCCCCATGTTTCTGGCACATCAGGGCATTTAGCTGATGTCCTTTGAATGAATGAACAAATGAGTGAATAAATACACTGATTGGTCTTCTTTTAAATAGTTTGCATCCTCAATGATTTTTGTAAAGTAGGTATGTTTTCCTTCCAGAATATAAGCTGTATTTTCAGGGTCTTCTTCACTGGTCACCCTATTTAGCATATGGCAAAATGACAGGGTTAATTCTAAAAGCACTCTGTGGCAGGAGGTCACATTTTCATTTACAAGATGGTAATAGTGATATATATTTCTATGACTGTTTCTAAAAACACAATAGCAGCAGAAATGAGTTGCTTAATGGGCAAATTTTATGACCACTCCAGAAGCAGATGGATTCCCAGCCAAATTGTGACCAAGTTTCTGCTGCCTGGAAGCAATTGGCTTCAACTGGAGTTGCTCCGCTAATAACGATCTTTTTGAAGTACTGGAAGGCCAGAGTAACTACCAAAGCCACCCGACAAAGTGATTCTATAATGAGGAACAAATGCTTCTCAGCAGCAAACCTCACGAGCCACTTGCTCTCCTGGGGGGTGGGGATGCTGCTGGAGACACATCGGGGCAGGTGCCTGCTAGATACGGCACATTGACATGGACCCCAGTGAGGTTGTCCCTTCTCTCCAACCTCGTCTACACAGTAGGATAAAGATGAGTCTGTTCATATAACTGAATTATGGAAATGTCCACAATCGGCAGGCCCAAGGATGGGAAGTTAATCCAGGATTGGCATAGCATCCCTCTCATAAGAATTTAAAATTAGGACCAAAATAGCTGCTCCCATCTCTCTCTAGGTCTAGACCTGTGACATGGAAGATCAGACACCACAACACAATTGTAGCTACTCTGAAAAAGAAGAGAGCAGGTGTGCAGGGAGAGGTGGAGGCAGGGGTGAGCAGAGGGGACCTACTGAGTCCCCCTCATCAGTCACTGTTTCTAACCACTCCAAAGGCCTGGCCACCCTCTACTCTTAGGTGGCATTTCTTTTTCCTTAGAGCAAATCCCCTCTTTAGGTTAAGGTAGTTGAGCTCCTTGTAATCAAAAGTCTTAATTACCACATGGTATGTAAATGACCCCTATCCAAAGAATTTCTCAAAGCATTTAATATTTTCTGAAGCTACAAACCTTGAGCTAGAAACTGGATCCAGTATCACTCTCCAGCAGCAACCTCACCTCTGTTTTGGAACAGTTCCCAGGGCATCACTCAGTGTGTCCAAGAAAAAGTCAACAAGAATTGAGCACATTTTTCTCAGCCCTCTCTTTTCCTGAGTGTTAGGGCACTTCTGAGCCCAGTCTGCTTCCCGATGTTCCTCTTCTCTCTCCATAGCTGCCACTATCCCACTCTCTTTTGGGATCTGTCCACCCACCCAAGCTCATTGCAGAATGTGGGAGAGAATTCCCTGCCCCACCAGTTGTTGCTATTACCAAAAACAAACTGTTGTGCCCTTTTGCCTGCTAAGGGTAGGGGTGTGTCACAGGTGGCAACTGCCTGGCAGCTCTGGTCTATGGACTGGTATCCCTCCAAGCATCAATTTGCATGAATTGGTTTACAAATGGAGAAGAGGGCTTGCCAGGAAGGCTTTAGGAGTGCAGATACCTGGAGGAGGAATAGGGATGACAGACAGGAGAGATGAAGAGGACAGGAGAGCATCAGGACCCTAGTTCTACCCCCTTGGACCAAGTCTAAATCCTGTAGAACAATACTGTCCAGTGTGGTAGCCACTGACCACACGTGACTATTTAATTTTATATTTAAATTAAGTGAAATTAAATGAAGTTGAAAACATTCCTTGGTTGTACTAGCCACATTTCAAATGGTCAATAGCCAGATGTGGCTAGTGGCCACCATATTGGATGGCACAGACATAGAATACTTCCATCATGGCAGAAAGTTCTGTTGCACAGTGCTGCTGTTGCACAAGTAGCATTCTTTCTCTTTCTACCTGGAATGCAGCATGGCCAAGGAAGTAAGAAGTGACTAGAACAAACCCAGACCTAGGAGCTTACTACCCATAGTGTGCCAGAAGGTGACCCCTAAGCTGGCAGCATGCCTCAGAGGACACACAACAGCAGGGGCGAAGGTGTGGCATCACCTTGCAGTGACATCCACAAGAGGTTAGAGTGGAGAGGCAAGGGTGGTTTGGGCTTAGCACGAGGGTGGCAACCCTGGGAACTCTCAGGAGTGACACTGGCAGCTTATGTCATCTAGTGTGGCAAGTAGCAGCAAAACCAGGGTATCAATGTAATTAATCATCACTTCATTTGATGCCCTTGCCTGATGGAAAAGTTAGATTACATGGAGTGTTCCCACTACCTATGGAGAGACAGAAATAATACATATGGGGAATTCAAAGATTATAGAATTTTACGTCCCTTCTGAGATGGGAACTGGAAGACCCTGAGCTGTTCCTGTGCTCTGCTTGTGTTGCTTAGGACTGTGGCTGCTCACCACATCTCCCTTCATTGTGGCTCAGACTTGAGGTGTCATCAAGCACTGTAAGGCGGACAGCCATAGGTTTCCCTAACCTGCGTCTACTTCCCCTTCTGCTAGTCAGTGCACCCTGATTTTCCTTTGAGGAATCATCCTTTTCTGCACTGAGTTCACCCGGACACATTGCCCAAGCCTGGCCAATCAACATATTCCACCATCCAACTCAACTAATCCATCCTCCAGCCCCAGGGATTAGTTCAGAGTTGTGGGCACATGGCCCAAGCCAGACCATTAAGAGCCATGAACATCAGCCCAGGACTTTTGACGGAATTGCTAGGAACAAGGTCCTCTTTGCTCTAACCGGCAAATGGAAAGCTGATTACGCACAACCAACAACAATGACCGTTTTGCCTCCAATTGTGAAAAGCCTGTCCATCAGAGAGGGGCAGAAGCAACAGGTGGAAAGAGACAGAGTCTTGGTGACATTGTTCAAGCCCTGGATCTTGCTGTACTTTTCAGCCACAACATCCCGTTGTCACACCCCACAGAATCCCTCCTCCATCTTCCACTTATGCCAGTTAGACTGGACATCTGTAACTGAGAACGTGTTGATGAATTTGGTCTGCCCGAAGCAATGTCATTCTTGAGAAAGGCAGGCAACTGAGGGTATAGAGAAGGCACAACCTTGGAATTAGAAAACCTGGGTTCAAATCCCTCATCCGTCTTCCACTGGCCATGTGACCGTGGGTAAAATACTGAACATCTCTGGCCCTCACTTGCCTTAACAATAATAACAGCTTCCTTGCAAGGAGGTTGTAGTATTAGCAATCAAGTATGTAAGGCCTGTTCGTGAAACATACAGGGGGATAAATAGCTGACTTACAGAGATTATACTTTGTCAGAATGACTCGTGATGCATAAGTTGATTCCAGTGACAAAGCAGAGGTCTTTTCTGGTGTTCATTTTCTGATTCACATGAAGAATTATGCTCTAAAGCATTATGGTAGGTATTTTATGTACTACCTCATTGAATACCACAACCCATCAGGTATACTTTTGCTAGATTTTTAGGATAAGGGAATTGGCTTCAGAAAGAGAATAATTGGCTCAAGGCCATACAGTGAGGAGGCAGCCAAGTCAAGTTAAAACCAAAGCTGATTCTAAAGCCTCTTTCCTTATTACTACAGCCTTCCTCTGTTCATTGCCTCTGTTCAACAGGAGTTCTTTTCATTTTAAATGACAGCAGAAACTTTCACTCAGTTAATAGCTAGACTTTTCTTGCATTGCCAACCAGCAAAAAAGAAGAGGCAGAGAGAAATAAGAAGAGTGGGGTAGGATTAAAATTGTTTAATTAGATTAAAATGCATCTTCTGCACAAAGGGTGAGCACTAGTCAATTCATTCATTCACTCACTTGCTCATTTACTGAAGACCTCCTGTGGCCTGAGCTGGTGGGGCTTGCTTTTGTAACCCAGGGCGAATGTTCCAAAACACATGAGACTTAGAGTAGATTAACACCCAATTAGAAGGAAAGACCCAAAGTCAACAGCAGGGAAGAAAAGCCTGACAGAGGAGCCAGTAAGACAGAAAGAGGCCCACATGCATGGTATTGCCAGACAACTTCTTTGTTAACTTTCATTACCAAGGTCACTCAGGTGGGTTTCCATTCTCAGGGGAATACTGAAGAGAGTGACAGCCTCTCTCAGTGACTTTTCCAACTATTACCGAAGCTGAAAATATCAGATGAAATCATAGAGCTCTAAGCAACAACTACAAGCTCCTTGCCAGATCTTTCCTGCTCACACAACATTTCTGAGAATTACAAGACGAAGACATCTTTAATAATGAACCAGGGGGCATTTCCTTGTTTGTTGTAATAGTGGTTGTTTGTTTTTTTTGTTTTTTTGTTTTTTGAATGTGGAAAGCAAAAATGGAAGGAAAGTAGTAGCTTACGTGGCCTTGGAATCTTTGGTAAAGAAGACACATTCTCGTTTCTTAAAATTTGCTTGAATAAAATTCGCCAGGTCCTTTGGAGAGAGAGCATTGAATAACACATTACTAATTTATTCTCACTCCTTGCTGATATTAATGAATGCTAAATACGATGTAACCCCCACTTCATATGCTTTAAGAACTTACCACATATCATAGCATCCAGCCTTTGTTCATGCCTTCAGAGTACACAGTTTTTTTAAGATGCATACATTAAAATTTTTATAACTAAATGGAAAATTTTTCTAAAAATGATTTGGGCTTATCTTGTATATAAGCAGCATTATATACATACAAATTATGTTTTTCCACCTCTAAGGCTACAAGGAAGAACATAGGCATTGGATGATAGTTTTTCATAAGTAATATATCAATGGAGATTCCCATTCCTCTTATACTTACCATTTAAAAGAAGACATATTCCAAAAACCCTTCATAATTGTATTTATCCCTCCATGGACAAGGTGGTTAGGCACATCTGGGACCTAATTCTGACAAACAGCCAAAGCCTTTATAAACCAAAAGCTTCCCTTAAGTTAGCAGAAACAAACTATTTGGAAACAAATGAAAAACTCCTTTAAAAATATCTATACTCCTCAAAGTGGGAGCAGGTATATGCATCATGTATGAAACATCACAGGATTGGTAGTCAGAATATTTAAGCACTTTGCATCAATAAGAATAAGGCAGAGAACCCAATGGAAAAAATGGCCAAAGACAAGAGTAAGCATTCATTGAAAGAGAATAACCCATACACATATGAAAGGAAGCTCAACCTCATTCAGAATGAGAAAATGCAAAGGAAAACCACAGTAAGATCCCATTTTACACACACCAGGTTAGCAAAAACATCAAAGGCAATGAAGACCCAGCATAAGTGAAGGGAAGGACAGTGGGCCTCATGCCCACCATGGGTGGGTAAGTGAACTGATGCAACCATTCCTGAATATTGTCCACTATTGCCAGTAAAGTTATCTCCCTGAGGAAGAGTCCCTTGTGGAGAAAGGCAGTATTGTCCCATGAATGACCTGCACACTCAGAGTGCCTGGCAAAGCTGCCTGGCAATAAATTTTCAGCCTCAGACGGCTGCCATACCCTTGGGAGGTGGAGCTGCTAGGCGCTTCCTTTACCCGGCAGCCCAATGCCACTTCCCACAGACCACCAGGTACAGGCAGCTGGAGTTCTCAGACAACCTCATACACAATATTGGCCTCATAAGACAGGCCACTGGCACTGGAGCCACCCCTGACTTCCTATCCCCACCAGCAAGGCTGTCACCAGCCATACACTACAAAGGGGGAAGTCTCCTCTCCTGGAATGAAGTTCACAATGTGCCCTCTTAGCCTCTCATCCTCTGCCTCTGCAAGTCCTGAGATATCAGAGAAGGGTGACCATGTGTCTTATCTTCCTAAACCTTTGAACATAAGTTTCCCCATAAGTCCTGTGTCTTAAACCCAAACCCCATGAAAGAGAGATGTTTACCTTCACCCACACCAAGCCTCAACTCAAAGAACATTTTCCAGGTAAACATGACTTACCTATCTAGGAATGTTAAAAGTGATATTGCTCGTAATAGTAAAGACCAGAAGCCCAAATGCCATCTGCCTTAGGCTGAATAAATAAACATAAGCACGCAGTGGGGTGCAGCACAGCAGTGAAATAAATCAACAATGGTTACATGTCTCACCTTGGATGAATCTCAAAAACAGTTTTGAGCAAAAAAAAAAGAAAGAAAGAAAAGAAAAGAAAAAGAAAAAAAAGGAACTCACAAAAAAAATCCTTATCGTACAATTCCCTGTATGTCAAAAACAGAACAAAACTAAATAATGTATTGTTTAGAGAGATACATATACTCAAGTCATAAAATTACAAATAAAATCAAGGAATGGGTAACACAAAACTCAGGATAGTGGTTACAACCTCTGATAGGAGAGAGGAAAGCCGACTCACCAGGTATATTGGGGTGATATGCTATTTCTCTAGCTGGTGGTGGGCACAAGAGCATTCATTTCAATATTTTTTTTAAGCTGGAAATTCACATATATACATTCTTTTCTATGTATATTTCAAGATGAACATGTTGAAAGCAAAAACAATTTCAATGCTCACATCCACACAACAGTTTTGAAAATCTGTGATGCCCATTTTTCTTGTAATTTTTTTACGCACTTAACTAATTTCAAATCTACTTAACAGGAATGAAGGAAACAGCTATGTAAACTGTGTAACCAATGATCATGGAGGAAGGGTGATGGTTTCTTAAAAATTGCTTTGTGGCTTAAAAAAAAACCCTCTGAAAGTGCACTTTGCAGAGGTGTGCATGTGCTCAGGGGGCAAAAAGGAACCCCCTAGAACTGAGACACTCTTGCATGGTCTCAGCAGTTCTACCCACAGGGATGCCTGCATCTGGGAGAGGGTGACCCGCAGGGGCTGAGGAGAGGAGACCCATCCAGCAGAAGGTCACAGGAGTAGACACAAGAAAGAGTCAGCCTCTGTCCATCTCCCAGGGCTCCAGTGCTGAGGCCAGGGGGGACCCCTCCAGAGGGGCCCTCCCAGAGACGCTTCATCACCAGGGTTGAAGGAGGAGAGCAAGGGGAAAACGCCGGAAAAGCTACCACCACCCTTGGCCCACCGTTTGCTTCTCCCATGACCACAACTGAGGTGAGACTGGGGAGCAACTGCAAGGAGATGCTCAGTCCCCCCCCACTGCCAGGACATGCAAGTGTAGGGGCAGCCCCTGAGGGCTGGTACCTCCTTCACTTGGGCTGCCTCACTTGCATAGTCCTGGCCCTGGGAGACAGAATCCAGCTGGGGAAGAGCAGGTTTTTGCGTGTTTCTTTGTGTGTGTGTTTTCTTACAGCTCAATGATAGATCACAAAGTCAGCCCCCATGGAACCCACCAGTGAGATCGAAATCCTAAACAACACCCCAAAACTGCCCTCCCCAACCACCAATTCCTACTTCTTTCCTTTCTTTCCAAAGCGAGCCGCTATCCCAAGTTTTAACACTGTAGCCCAGGAAAACTGGATTTCAGACTGGAAAGTTGTCCTAATTTCTTGACAAATGAGAGTGTTGGACAGGATCTGAGAGTGGGCGAAAAATCTGCAGGAGGAAATTTCACCTAGTGCCGGCAAAGCCAGGCAGGGAGAGGCAGAGAGGTGTTAAGGACACACCTCCCGCTGGCACCCAACCCCCGAGTCCAGCTCACCCAGGAAGCCATGACTGGGCACGTCTGTGTCCTGAAGGCAGCGTGGAAGCTGGCTTGCAACCAAGAGAGACAGTGCCAAGGAGTGAAGCGAGGAGGCCATTGCAGGAACAAATGCAGATGGACCCAAACTGAGACCCTGGCCATAGAGCTGGAGAAGGGACTGAGATTCAAAACTCAGACTGGAAGCGAGAGTACTGAGCATTAAGTAGTGAAATTTTAAAGACATGGCATCTAAAATTTCCTAAAAGTCCATTTGCAAATGCATGATTTAACGCCTTATGAAGGTTACAGTGATAACCTTTCAAACAAATGGTGCGCATGACTTACACTTTCACTGTAAGACAAGTCTATGCTCCGAGACGCGCTGGAGTACAGGGTCCGGGTGCTGTCCAGAGTGCCGTTCCTTCTGCTCCTCATGCTGAGCCTGGTTCCCCCAAAGGACATCTCTTCTGCGACGATGGGTGGAGGGGGATAAGTTTGGGTTACAAACAGTAAAAGGACTTCCTTCAAAGCTTCACCCCAATGCCCCTTTCTCTGCACCCTCTCCCCTTTGCCACGTGCAATGTGCCATGTGCAATGTCCCATGTGCAATGTCCCATGCTCCATTCGGTGCACCAGGGTCATCGTAACCCTGCCCCTGATTCCTCTTCACTCTCCAACACCCAGGTGGCATTTCCACCCCTTACTCAGCACCTCCTCTCTGGCCCCTCACTTCTGAGTCAGGATCCCCTTCGGGGTACTCCCTCTGTGCAGTGGCTGAGTGCACGGCCCCACCCGACCAAGAGCTCTGAAAGGACAGTCTGTACCACATGTGTCACAACGCACTACACCTGAGGGGCTTGCAAGAGCTACTTGCTAAGTAATGAATTGGGGATGAAGGAAATTTACAGAGCAGACTATGGATAGCAGCCTGTATTGGCCAGAGGACTTGGCCCTCAGGCAGAAAAGAAATCTCCTGGCCCTGAAGGTTGGTGGGCAGGGCTTGAGGATCAGCATGTCCCAGGTCATCCTGAGACTGTAACGCCCAAAACTTCTCTCTTGGGCTCTGGAGCAGGCTGCTGGCCTGGGCATTGCAGAACCTTATATGTCATGCAGATGCTTCCTGGGGGACCCCACTCTGTTTTTCTTTCTCTAAGATGCCCCCATCCCATACTTCAGGAGGCCCCTCTCCCCTTGTCTCCCAAACTCTAACTCAGACCCACATCCCAAGCTCCAGACAAAACCCGTCAATGCTTACTCAACCTCCAAAGTTGTCCTGCAGATACAGCAAATGAAAGTGCCATCCCTCCTGGACACCTGTGTCTCCCTGAGTCCCCTCCCCCTGGCTCCAAGCTCCTCCCTTTGTGTCCCATCACATCCCAGCGGCAGTCCTTCCTCCTCACCCCTCGAAAGGCTCTCCCATTGCCTGCACTTGCCAAGGGGCCCTGCTGGCCTCCATCTCCCCAGCCTGACTGTACCCACTTCCCTCTCTCTCTGGGTCCGCCTTTCCCATCTGGGGTCCCTCCCTCTGTCCGGAGCCCTCTTCCCCCATACCCCTCCAGCTGTCATGTCCTGCTTATCCTCCAGGCTCAGCTCACTTATCACTTCTTCAGGGAGAAGCCCCACAATGCCCAGGCTGGGCAAGAGCTCACCTGCCTCTGTAGCCCCTTCAACCCGCACCAAGCTGTGGGCATCATGATTTGTTTAATAATCTGTTGACCCCTGTTAACTTGCTGAGACCAAGGACTGCATCTTGTTCACCACTAGACTTCCAGACCTGGCACAACGCATAAAGGAGATCTGCATCAATATTTATTGGATGAATAATTTGATTGAATCAATACTCCCTCGCAAATCCTCCTTCGGTTTGCAAACCACTTCCATGTCACCTTCTATAACTCCCAAATGCAGAAATGTCTAAGATACAGAGCAGACCCACCACTCAGCCACACTCTGCTCTCAGCCCCTCAGCCCAGCGGCCATGACTCCTCCATCCAGATCGCCCATCCCAGGCCAGCCACAGGCCTCCCACACCACAGAGACTGGCACTGTTTTAAAACGCACTCGGAATGGTTGGTCTAGACTGTTTAAAACAACAAGCGCTTCTTTTACTTCTCTCCCCAGGCATTTCCAAGAGAAGCTGAGAGTATTAATTGGTACTTTACATACATTATTGCAAAACCACAAATCAATCCTGCAAGGTATTCACTATGATTCCCATACAGCAAATTGCTTCTAAGTAGGGCACCAGTGCTTAGGAAGTGACTTCATTTGCCTTGAAATGAAAACTGTTTATTTCGCTGCAACAGAAAAGGGATATTTTTGCCTTCAAATCGCATTTCCATCAAACAAAACATTGGGAGCCGTTTAAGAGGTGCAGCAAATAGCCCTCCTCTGACATTCTGAATGCCTCATCAGCAGCTGATAGTCTCTTACTGGTTCTCTGAGACTAGTTGATATTCAGGTTGGTTGACTGTGGGTCTTGGCATAGAGCCTTAGATAACAGCTACCTCAGAAGTGCAGGTTCGTAGAACTTCTAGACACATTCTTGCAGGACTTCAGGCTCGGAAGTAAAAGAAGTATTGGAGCTGGGTGCGGTGGCTCACGCCTGTAATCCCAGCACTTTGGGAGGCCGAGGCAGGCGGATCATGAGGTCAAGACATCGAGACCACCCTGGCCAACATGGTGAAATCCCATCTCTACTAAAAATACAAAAATTAACTGGGTGTGGTGGCACAAGTCTGTAGTCCCAGCTACTCAGGAGGCTGAGGCAGTAGAATCGCTTGTACCCAGAAGGCAGAGGTTGCAGTGAGCCGAGGTCACATCACTGCACTCCAGCCTGGTGACAGAGCAAGACTGTCTCAAAATAAAAAATAAATAAAAGAAGCACCGGAAGAAGGAACATGAGGCCTGAGGCCCAAGGGAAGTGATGTGGGAAGAGAGCACCTGGGGCCCTGGAGAGTGAGAGGAGGGGTCTGCAGGAAAGGAGCTGCTCCTGAAAGAGTGAACTGGAAAAGCAGGGAGAGAAAGCCAATCCCTTGATTCATCACGTGCCAGGGAGAAGTAATAAAATCACACCGCCAGATGCAGCAATCCAAAATTCCCTGGAAAAAAAAGAAAAGTGGGCAAGGGCTGGGATGTCCATGCCCAGCGTGAGTCCTTCCACTCCTGACTCGCCCACCCTGGACTTGTCTGTCAGTGTCAGGAGAAGGTGCCTGGGGATGATCTGAGCACAGCAACGCCGAGGAGGAACCCGTGAGAAGTGTTTCTTCTGTGGGGATGTCTTTTTACTGCATTCAACACTTTGCCCCCCCAACGCCGTAAAAAGAGTTCTGTTTTCATCAGCGTTTTGATCTGGTGAAGAAAATCCTGACGGCAGCCTCCCTGCTCTTCTTTCTGCTCAGCATTCTCCCCTTATTCTTAAATGCTGATGTGTTACTGATTCTAACCAGATAATGGTCTAAAATGTTTACATCGATCATAAGTTCTCTTTACACGTGAACTCAAGTTTGGCTGTTTTTGTTTTATTCCCAGCTCTGGACAGTTTGTTGTTGGTGTTGTTTATTGTTTTCTGGTTGCAGCCTCTCCAGGCAGAAGAGAGAGTGGGGTGCCTTCCCAGGCACGGTGGAAGCTGAGATTAGAAATCTCAAGATCCACCAGTGAAGTGCTTAATGGACAACAGTCCTCATTTCTAATGAAACTGGCACCGTGATCAGGTGTGGCAAAGACCGGCAGCATCATGTGACCCACTGTCAAACCAGAGAATGTACTCACGATGTTCCGTGGATGCTGGCCCATGGAGCCCTGTGTGGTGACCTAGTGCCAGCAGCATTGGGCAGGCAGAGCACGGCAGCAGGGGACACATGGGGCCGTGTCCCTCCACTTTAACCCACCCCACTGAGGATGGAAAACCTTTGTACAGCTGCACCACACCCGGCTGAAGCCACTGCTGGAGGAGCCTTGGAGAACACTGGAGATTCATCATGTCAGTAACAGGCCTTTCAGAAGAGAATGTCCCACTCATAGGAGACACAGTCATCAAAACATCAACAGAATAAATCTTCCCTGAGATAAAGAAAGATTTGAGTCTCACAATAAAAATCTCACTGGGTCTGCTGCCAGGCAAAATTAACAGGGCCAGAGGTGTCCAGATGAAATTATTTAAGTATAAGAATAAACAGGCTGGGAGCAGTGGTTCATGCCTGTAATCCCTACACTTTGGGAGGCCGAGGTGGGTAGATCACCTGAGGTCAGGAGTTTGAGACCAACCTGGCCAACAGGTGAAACCCTGTCTCTGCTAAAAATACAAAAATTAGCCAGGTGTGGTGGCACATGCCTGTAATCCCAGCTACTTGGGAGGCTGAGGTGGGAGAATTGCTTGAACCCAGGAGGCAGAGGTTGCAATTAGCCAAGATCGCGCCACTGCACTCCAACCTGGGCAACAGAGTGAGACTCCATCTCAAAAATAAATAAATAAATAAAAATAAACATAAAAACATGCAAGCAATATAGCAGAAAACAATTACTAAAGGAGAAAAATGAGGCTGGTATAAAATTTCTTCAACACTATAAACTATAAGAAAATGGAACAGTATTTATATTTTTTAAGAGTGAAAAGAATGGATCTAGAAATTGTATCCTGAGCCAATTCAGCTGTGAGTGCAATAGAAAGACATGCTGAGGAATGGGGTGATGTCACCATTGAGGGGAACTGGGTGAAGAGTACACAGACCCTCTCTGCACTATTTTTCCTCTCCCACTTCCTGTGAAGCTATAATTATCTCAAAATAATAAGTTTAAAGAAAATGCCTATGCCAAAAGCACACTGGGCCACATAGTGGAAAACACCCCTGCACAGCCATGCAATACTTACAGCACTAACTTCACGTGGCTATTTCTTAAAATGTCCTGAATGCAAGTGGAAGCTATGCCATTAAAGTAAAATTCAGGCTGGGCATGGTGACTCACGCCTGTAATCTCAGCACTTTGGGAGGCTGAGGTGAGCGGATCATGAGGTCAGAAGTTCAAGACCGGCCTGGCCAATATGATGAAACCCCGTCTCTACTAAAAATACAAAAATAGCTGGGCATGGTGGTGCGTGCCTGTAATCCCAGCTACTCGAGAAGCTGAGGCAGGAGAATTGCTTGAACCGGGACCCGGGAGGTGGAAGTTGCAGTAAGTCGAGATCACACCATTGCACTCCAGCCTGGGCTACAGAGCAACACGGACTCCCCCCCCACACGCAAAAAAAACGCCCCAGAAGCGCGGACCCCCCCGCCCCCCCACCCCGCGACACCCCCGGCGGGCGCGCCCCGCGGGCCGGCGCCAGCGGCCGATTTTTTTGATCATCACCACGAACAACAGAATATTGATGCATTTTTTGAACCCGATGCAAAAAAAATTAGTCTGCTATGTTATTATCCTAATTTTAAAAAAGGTGTCTGGTATGTTTTATAAGTGACTTTTTAGCCTACTAATCACCATGGTCAAATCAGTCCTAAAATGTCATTTTCAGGGTGGGGATTATCTAGTTCTCAGTCTCTTTATGATAAAAAAAAAATGGGGGGGGGGGCACAAGATGTTCTTCTTTGCACACTGAATTAGAGAGGAAAAACTTGTTCATGCTCTAAGAAAAACGCTCCAAAGGGCCCCACACCAAACCCCAGCCATCTCCACTCTTCGAACCATCAATTATTCATGGAAATAGTGAGTGTGACACTTGCAGAGGCTTTAGATGTAAATGGCACAATTCAGAGAGATCTCCTCCACTCTCATTTTGGCAGGGGCAGGGCAGTGATGCCCGCAAGGGTTATAATAACCAGCAAGTGTCACTAGGCACCTGTGCCTCCATGTCTCAGTCACCACCAGGAGAGAGCTGAGATTTATTTTGTTATAGGCATTATCCCGTTTTTCTAATTGCCTCTATCAGCCAATTTTTTAAAGTTTGAATAGATGGATGAAAATTAGGAAAATGCAAAAGCCAGTGGAGGCTCCCAAAGTCATTGACCCCAAGTCATCCTGCTCCAAAAGGTAGAAGTAAGAAACAGGAGGTAGATACAGGCAGCAGGTGATGCTCCAAGATGCTGTTTGCTGAAAGCCTCTTAGAATAAGAGGAAAAGCCGGGGCCCCATGGAGCCTGGACCCCTACTGTTTTCACAGGTGCCAAGAATGGTGTCAGTTTTTAGGCAAGACAAAGGTAATAATAATAGTTATTATTATTATAAATTATAATAATTTATAATATAATTATATTATTTCTTAATAATTATATTATTTGTAATATAATTATAGACATATTAATAATAACAAACAGCTTTGTTCCAAATTATAAAGAAATATACATCCAAAGTCACAACCTTGGAAGTAAGCCCTTTGCACTATCAAGATTTTGACAAGCTAAAACTTCTATCATGATAATCATCTTTGTATTAGCACACATAGAATAAATCTAAGGATAATTTCCTTACTTTCAACTTAAGAATCCTAACACTGAAAAAGTCAGCATTGGCAATAATGGATTCAAAATTAAATGGAAATAAAACCTTTAATTATTCATCCAGCCCTTCAGTGTTTCTCTCCTGCTTCTAAATAATACAAATGATGAGCATGTTTCAACAGGCTGGAAGAACAGAAAAAAACACAGTATGTAAAAACAAGCCAAATATACCCTCTCCTTTCACTATCAAAGAATATTTACTATTTGAATGCATTCTTTCTTGATGTTGGTTTACATTTCACCATAGTCTTGATTCAAGAAAAAACTTGTTTTACTGTGTTCCCAATAGGATTGCTTCAGATAGTCAGTTGTAGAGGTCAGATGCCAGTGAATTTTTCACTAAACCTCATTTAGGGAGTTTCTAACTGTATCAGAAAAAGAAAACTTTAATTATATTTAAAGTCATTCAAAAATCTAGCAAAACTTTCATTTCTAAATAAATCTGAGTGAGGATTAGATATATCTGTGAAATAGCATTTTGCTTATGCCCACATCTCTTTGAGAAATTTAAATTTTTGTCTTCCTTTGGTTTCAAATCTTCATAGAAAACTAAATGTTGCCCCTCCCAGAGACACAAATGCATATTATTCTACAAGTTACAGAAATGGCAACGTTTAAGGAGAAGCAAAAAGCAAAGTTGATGACATACCGTAAGTGATGGTTTTTATCTAGCAGGATTTTCTCTCACACAAGGGTTCTGCTGATCTCTTTGCACAGGAGGAAGAAAGCTTTTATAACTGGAATCTTCTTAGCCCCGCCTTCTTCTCTGAGGTTCTTTTAAGCAGAGGAACAAAAATCTTAAACCACTGAGATTGCAAGAAGACTCCTAAAGCCTCTGCGCACAGTAGCAATTTAGCAATGGAATACGAGTGGGGGATGGATAATTAGCCAACATGGTATTTTAAATGCTAATGAAGAAATGATACCAAATTCCCACTCTTAGCTTGACAATAATACCGTAGTATGAAATCATACTGAGATTTAATTTCTGCAATTAGTGGCACATTTTAAAAACCACAAATAAAATGGGAAATGCTTATTATAGAAAGTGATGACAAGATTAATTCATAAATTAAAAGCTCTTAATTAAGATTAGGAAAAAATTCTTAAATAGAGGAAATTTAACCAACATTGCTTTTTCTCAGATTTTGTGAACTTTCCTCACACCAACTTAAATGCAGCATTGGGACAGGCAAGAGGGCACCACGGAGGTGAGCAAATCTAGCTTTATTAATTTACAGCTACTCCCTGTTCCCTTTCAACTATACTTTGTAAGAACTCTCCTAGAAGAAATAAATAATCATTGCCAGTGGGCAACTTTCAGTCATTTTACTTAAATCATGTGCCACGAACATAATAGTTATATTATACTAATATTCCTTTGTGTTGGCCATTATTTCTATTATATTATTTACATATGAAGCATATGTCATAAATAGAAATAGGATAGTGTATTTTAGGAACTGATTACACAAGACATATAAATGCAAAACAGTTAGAGATGAGAGAGAAGGAGTGTGAAGGAGTTTTTTCTTGTAAAGGCAGAGAGAGTTGAACAAGGTCTGAAAGGAAGGATAGGATTGTAGTGATAACTCCTGCACAAAGTATGTTCAATTCAGGAAGAAAACGCCTCGACAAAGAGAGACAAAGGACTTCAGACAGAGGTCTCAAACTCAGATATTCCAAGGTTCAGATGAAGGGAGTGGCTAAGCGTAAGGCAGTAGGGAAGGGTGGGGGCTGTGGAAAACTGGAAATGATAGATTCCACATTTGAATGAGGACCCATGTGAGAAGAGATCCAACCAGAAATGGAGAGAGAGAATCAAAGAAATCCCGGAATTACTCTAAATACGGGTCCTAGGACAAAACACTTCCATACCCAGCATGGTCCCCAAGCACATCTATAGCACTGCATAGGGGAGCAGGTTCATTTGAGGAGCGGAGCAGCAAAATTAGCTTTTTAGCTGTTAGAAATACTGAGCCGGTCGGGGCAGTGGCTCATGCCTGTAATCCCAGCACTTTGGGAAGCTGAGGCAGGTGGATCACTTGAGATCACGGGTTCAAGACCCCTTGCAACATGGCAAAACCCCATCTGTACTAAAAATACAAATATTAGCCAGGCATGGTGGCACGTTACCTGTAATACAGCTACTTGGGAGGCTTAAACATGAGAATTGCTTGAACCTGGGAGGTGGAGGTTGTAGTAAGCTAAGATCATGCCACTGCATTCCAACCCGGGTGACAGAGTAAGATTCTGTCTTAAGAAAAAAAAGAGAGATAGAGAGAGAAGAAATATTGAGCCAATTAATCAAACTCATGTGGACTTCTCTCATTCATTGTCTGGTTATTAAACGAGTTTTTTGTCTCTATCTCAATTTAATTGCAAACATGTTTTATCCACAACAGATAATGTATAATCTGGCCTGAACAAGTTGTATTCAAATATCTTTAGCAAGTCCTTAAAATCATATGTGAATAGATCCTTGCTGTAACAAGTAAGCATCTTCCTGAAACGGGAGCAAGGAAGATGGAGATAGAGAATTATAAAGTAAAGGTGTAGGTATATAATCTACAGATTTATAGAGGCAACAAAATGTCCAATTTATCTAGCAAGGTAGATATAAGGTTTTGGTTTTTTCTTAAAAAGTTTTTTTTGTTTGTTTGTTTGTTTTTATATATATATATATATATATATACTGGATTGTTG
Organism: Ateles fusciceps; assembly: GCA_036589455.1. Classification (NCBI taxonomy): domain Eukaryota; kingdom Metazoa; phylum Chordata; class Mammalia; order Primates; family Atelidae; genus Ateles; species Ateles fusciceps. The sequence continues at coordinate 4,258,430 of JAZHEH010001810.1, forward strand.
CACTATCTTTCAATGCCAGAAGGTGGCTTCCCTGAGCAACCTCGGTCACACGAAGACATTTTCAGCCACCTACCTCCTCAAAGCAGGCTTCAAAGGTGAATTAATGGCACCGTCCTTACTCGTCCCTGCAGACCTTTCTCCCCCCACTAAGATGAGAAGAGCCATTCTGCATGCTTCCAACTAAATGTGTCGACTCAGATTCTCAGCTCGGCTTCTCTATTTTTTGTGCCATGAGAAAACGTCAAAACTGAACAAACTAGGTGGACGACGATGATGGGTACAGAACAATGCAAATGCACTGATGCCGCTGACGCTGCACTTACAAACGGTTAAGACAGCAAATTTTATGTTATGTGTATTTTATCACAATTAAAAATAGTTTTAAAAAATATTCAGTGAAACTGGCTCTGAATTTGAACACGGGCTCTGACACTTGGCTACCTATGGGACCTCCAACAAACTCCTCACCCCAGAGCCCAGCTCAGTAAAACAGGACTCTATCACCTGTTAGGATTTATGGGGGGAGTCCTGAAAGGACTGGCCACCGTGGATGTACCATCCCAATTAGAATCCTTTCTCCCTCCAATATCTTTAGTCCCTTCCAGTTCAGCATCCATGGGTTTGGGGTTTTGCTTTGCAGAGGATGTCAGTGGGAAGGGGCCTTTCTTGCTGCTGCCAGGCCTGCAATGAGAGAAAAGTGCATGCCTCCCCTGTCCATGGTGAGCTTCCACCATATGTTCCCAATAGTGTTTTCCAGTGTGTGGCCTGTGCCCACCTGCACCAGCCTTTCTGGGAGCACAGGCTGGAGATCAAGCTCCTGGGCCCACCCTAGACCTGTTGAACCAGGATCTCTTGGTGGAGCTGAGGAACATGGCAATTCTCCAGTTCAGCAGAGTTTGAGAATGACACAGGTCTGAAGAAAAAAGTGACATTAGGAGAAATGCTGTCACCCTGCATGAGCAAGGTAAAAACACAGACTGTTGGGTGGTAGCGAATGTGCTGTCCTGGGATCAAAGGAGAACAGGCAGGAACTGGGCAAAAACACAGAGAAGTGGTCACACCCCAGGGGGGCCTTGGATTTCACTTCCAAGGCTCGTTGCCTGGTGCTATCAAGACAAAGAGGTCAAGAAGGAAAAAACTTCTGTAATACAAGCAATTTTGCCCAAAGCTTGGGCTCCTTCCTGCACCATACTAGCACTGAACTACTGAGATCCCTTGGGTTACAGGAGAGATTTCCTAGCCACTTGTGCTCAAAGAATCCCTCTAGGAAGCAGTGAATTGCCTGTCCACTTCCGGCAAGTGGGCAACCCCAGAGCTCAGTGGCCCCCATGCCTCCAGCCCACTGAGGGATACACTTGAGCCGTAGAAGGACCCCAGACACCAGCAGGAGAGCAAGACACTCACTGGGCTCCCTTCCATCTCTTCAAGATGCTCATTTGGATTTCAAATTTCATCCTCCCACTCTAAACCCCTGGCTTTGTGCCTGCTGGAGTTCACCTCCTCTCCCAGGCACTTGGACCAGGCCCTCCCCCTCCCCTGGAGATGGTGCACAGCAGTGTACCGCAGTTCTGCCCTCTCTGGCTGAGTTTGCCCCGCTGGAGCTGGTGGAAGGGACGTGGCTCTCTAGTCGATATGGAAGGCCTCCCACCTTGGGCATTCCATGAAGAGTCTGCCCCTCCCGTGGAGGCTACACCGCAACTGCCCATCTTGACCATACGCAGAGAGCTGGAGTTCCAGGTATGTCCTGGCCTTATCTTCTTGGCAGGAGCCCAGGCCTCCCTCAGAGGCTATGGTGAGAAGAGAAGCCTCAAGTACTAATTGAGGATCCAGAGGCCACTGGCCCACCCTGCAAAGAGGCTACTTCCCACTGCTAGAAAACAAAGAACCAGCAGGGCTCATTCTGCTCCTCTCACTAAATCTTAGTCCTAGCCAAGAGTAGAAGAGAATTTGACATACTGGTAACAACTGATGGAAGTGAGCACATATTCCCAAGTTAGAACTCTGGTCACTCAAGGACATCAGCTGTCTCTTATAATAAGCCTTGTACAGGAGGCACACACACTCCCTGACACAAACTACTCCTGAGAAGAACAGATTGCAGCTGATGAACACACAACTGGGAGGCTCATCAAGTCATACATCCTTCCTCCCATTATGCAAAGGGTGGAGTGGGTGCAACCCATAACCCCATCTCTTGGCCTCTCCTCGTAGAATACCAAAGATCTCACCTTTTCCAGGAGAATTAACAGCTTACCCTTCACTTCTGCAGGCTTCATGGCTTCTGTCCTCCTGCATCCTCCAACCATCTCAGCCACTGTTTTATAAACTTTGAAATAGGTGTGGGTCATCAGGAAAAAGAAAAGTTACCACGGCACCAGAGGTGCAAATGTGCAATGAATCTGTTGCCAAGATCCTGGTCCTTCCCAGCGAGTATATTCACTCTAACCCCATGAGCTGACCATGTCAGCTCATGGCATTTCAAACCCTAAGAAAGCTCTGAGGGCAGTAAGCATAGGGCATCTGCTCTACCACAGACAGCTGGCTGAGGAAGCCAACACAAGTGCTAGACCATTGCTTTCATGGGCAACCCAGATGGGTCCCAAAGATAGCCATGTCCCAGAAGGAGGCTGATGGCACCTTATCCAGCCCAACACCCTTGAGTTCTCCAGTACCTGTGCACAGCCCTTGTATCCAGTCTCTGAGCTACTCCCTCCCGCACTTACAAGACCCTCTAGGCCTCCCTTACTACTTGTTTGTTCTAGTCCCTAAACTGCAGCTCCAACCCTTTTCCTGGCTGTCTTCAGAAACGATTTGGCTCTCTGACTACAGCCCTCAGTTTACCATCTGTGTTCTAGAAAGTGCTCCACTCTTTTATACACACTGACAGTCAAAAAGGAGCCAGATCCTTGGCTACACTTCTAATGTCAATCAGCAGAGCTGCTTCACTACCTCACAGACTCAACATTGCTTATGACTTAGGCAACTCATTTGTCAAGGACACACCATTCCATAGAAGCTGTGGTTTCCACCTCAACTTCTCTGAAATATGGTAAGTTCAAGCCTGGACAAATTTCTAGGCAATATAGGTATAAGTTAACACAGAGATCCATAGGACCCTCTAGCATGCAAATGAACAGTACAAATAATGCATTTATAGGTCCCAGAAACAACAACCTGATGGGAAGCTCCTAGCATAAGTGTGCTTCCAATATGTATAACACACACTTGCAAAAAAACCATGGAACTATTCTCAGCCAATCAAGTGATCAATCCTAATATAAACCAAATCTATGCATCTTTACCCACCTTCCACGATCCCCTTCTGCCTTCAGCCCTCCATTTCACATCCCCAGTGGTTCTGCAGTAGAGTAATAAAAAGCAATAAGTAATGCTTCTCAAACTTTCATGTACATATGAATCATCTAGGAATCTGTTTGAATGCAGATTCTGGTTCAGCAGATACAAGGTGAGACCTATGATGCTCCATATCTAACAAGCTCTTCCCAGGTGAGCCGATGCTGCTGGTCCACAGTACACACTTTGATAGCAAGGGCGCATGAAGCACCAGACTCCTGTCAGCACCACGGTCAGCTCCAAGGCCAGCAACAGGGAGAAGGCAGGAACCAGAACTGTGGTCCAGAGAAAGTGCCTCCCACCTGAAGATGTTCACCAGGCAAACTCAAGGCTATCTGTGTCTGGGGGATAAGAGGTCCCTGTAGAAGTCTCCCCAGTCCCTGGAACTCTCCCCTACCTGAGGGAATCAGGTCTAGCCAGCTCCTTCAGACTCTGGTCTTTCTGTGTCTCTTCTGGCTGCAAACAAGTTCTTTCTCCAGTCCTGAGTTCAAGGTTCAGTGGCCAAATGACCATTGGCCTCAGGCTGGATTGCCCTTGGCCCCTTATTTAAGTTTCACATCTTCCCAGAGCCATTGTGGGTGACCTCACCAGGCATCTGTGGAGCTCCATGCCTCTTTAGAGATTAAGTTTGCACTGAACAATTTAGGAATGTCAAAATGTCAGCACCACCCCCAGGGAACTATTCTTTTACCTGATGCTTTAAAATTAAAGAACTCTCCATGAGCCTAAATAACATAACATGACATTTGTACGGGTATATGAAGGGGACAGATGTTTTTATTCTCTTACAATAGTTGTAATTTTAATGAGTCTTTCACAATTCACTTTATTCAAGTGAGGGTTTTTATAAGATCCTCCCAATTTCTATTCTGTTATTCACTCTCAACCAATGTGATTCACTGTTTTCTAAATATATATGAATCCTACTATCATATTTACATAAATGTCCCTAACATCACTGTTCTTTCATTTTAACCTGATAAGGTTCCCATTCTGAACTCTCTCTAAGGAAATGATGAGTTCTTTTCACCCCCTCCATGAAATGTGAAAGAAAGCTGATCTCTCTTGCCCACTGACTTCTTCTCCAGAAGAAGAATGAAACATGAGAAACAAACGGGGCCATGAGGTAATAACCACAGATCTCAGTTTCTATTCCGATATGATTATTTACTGTAGGAAAACACCTTCTCTTTCTCAGTTATCCAGAAGATACATTTTTGTATTAGGCACATGAAGGAAACTGCACAGAACAGACTCAGCTGTGGTGAATGTTAAGATGTGTATCCCAATGACCTCACTATATAAGAATTCACGTGTTGCTCAAAGGATTAAGCAATTGGCATCTAAGTGGGTCATTGATGGAACCAGGGCAGAGTTTTGGCTCTCTCTGATGTGTTATATAATGTAAGTTACCAGGCCTATGTTGATGAGTCCTTCTGCTGTCACAGCATGTGTGACACTGTTTCAGGCATGGCACTACAGTAATGAACGAGGCAGATCACACCCCTTCCCCAGGGAGCCCACATCCCAATCAGGGTGGCAGACAAATAACAAACAAAAATGCCAGATAGTGCCAAGTAATATAAAAAATAAGGCAAGGGAAAGGAATAGACAGTGGCAGGATGATTTTTTCAGATTAACGGTCTGGAGAAGTCCTTCTGCAGAAGTAAGAACTGGGCAGGGACCTGAGTGAAACAAGAGAGCCAGCAAAGAAGACCTAGGGGGATCAAATGCAGCCCAGACAGACAGCAGAGGCGAAGGTCTGGAGTGAGCTTGCCAGGACCAAGTGAAGGAAGTGGAGAGAGGGAAGAATGAGTAGGAAAATAGCCAGGAATCAGACCATGTGGGACTTGGTAGGCCCTTGTAAAGATTTTTGCTTTTATTCTGCATATCATGGGAAGCCCCCGGGAGTTTTAAGCAGGGAAATGAGTGATTGGTGAGTCTTTGAAGCCATCGCTCTGGCTGCAGTGCACACAAGTGACTGGGAGGAGACCGGGGGGTGGTGGGGTTCTGGACTGCCCAGTGGCCCAGGCTAGAGATAAGCGTGGCTTGGACTTCCTTGAGTGGGGCCATGGGAGGTGATGACATGTCATCAGATTTAGGATTTTTGTGATGGTAGAGAGCCAGCACAATTTGCTGATGGATTGGAGAGGGACACTTGGATGGCTCGTGGGGGGTGGTATGCCACTCAGCTGAGGATGCCTAGAAGAGAGCAACAAAAGGGGCAGAGCCAGGTCAAGACACCCAGGGGACAAAAAAGCAGCTTGCAACTCTTTCATGGTCGTGGGAGAGCCTTCTTCAGTCATCCCAGGTGCAAGGGCCATATGAAGGTTTTAAGTGAACTTTCTATCAGGTATCCAAGTTGCTGTGCCATGAGAACCCACACTAGAACTTGGAACAAGAATGAACAGTAGATGACACAGACAGAAATAGAGATGGAGGTAGAAATGGAGTCAGAGACAAAGAGAGATGGAGATGAGAATGGAGGTGGAGATGGGGTTGGGGATGGGAGAGAGAGAATAGAGATGCCAATTAACAAGTACCAAGAATAACACAGACCAAAGTATTTGGTGTCCACCTACATAAATGTAAACAATGAGAATCTGCCTCATACCTTTATACTAAATCTTTCAGAGTAAAGCAGAATACCATAGTCATTAGGTGTTCCATCTCCAGAGGCAAACAAGCCTGTATTAAAGCCCAGGTTCCAGGGCAACCTTGGGTAAGTTTCCTGACCTCTGTAAGCCTAGTGTCTTCACCTCTGTTGGTAACGCTGCCTGCAGAGATCTGCAAAGCACAGGTATCTAAAGAGTAAGGAACTGGTAAATGTGAACCACTGCTGAGACAGAGGTCAACTGCTTGTACAAGACTGTGTTCTAATAGCAATGTGTTAACATCCCTTGACTGTCGGACAAGTCATTGATTCAACCTTGCCAATGATGTCGATGATCAAGGAATTAGAAAGAGGATAGGAAATGTAAAGTAGATAATTTCAAAGAGACTTAGAGGAAACTGCATTTAAACATCTACATTCAAGTACTAGACAAAGCAAACAAGGCAAGGGGAACTGGGCTTTTGAGGAAATATTTTTGCCCTGCATGCAGCCCAAGAGTGTTTCAGTTTTTGAGTGTGGGAGAAAATGAAACTACTTTGTATATTAAAAATTCACATCATCGTCCAATTGGCCTATATGACCTTTCTTTATCCCAGTTTAGAGCTCCGGGCAATAAGAACCCATTTCTTCCCTTTATCCGAATTACCGAAACTTTGCTTGAGAAGACAAAATAAGTTCTGAGTGATTTCTGACCACTTTTATGTGGTAATGGGATGGGAAGAAAAACACATTCGAGGTCCACTGGATTAGCAGAGCTGCTCCATTTTCCTTCCAATTTGGGGGATGAGATAGGGAGGATGTTGAATGCTACCTAAAAGCATGAAGGCTATGGGCGGTGAGGTGTAATGGAAAAGGGAACATGAAAAGCAATGAACAATTAGGATTATTAGAAATATTAGCATTCCACAGAGTGGTCTCTGAGTGGAAAATGGTTCAAATGCCAGAGACAAAAATAGCCAATCAGCCCCAGATAATTGAATATTTGCCCCCCAAAGTAACCTGATGGGAAAGATATTTTCCAAAGGGAGAATAAGCTCCACAGAGCACTGGCCCCTGAGAACCCTGTCCAGTATCAGCTGGCTGCCAGCCTCTGGCTGGGGGCTGCAAATTCAGACATGATTAAGGCAAAACTCCACATGCAAGGAATTCAGTCTCGTAAAAGTCCAGATGGTTAGGTAATGAAGAAACAGGTACCTATTATTAGGAGATTCGAGTATGTTTTGATGAAGTATCCAACAATCAAGGATCAACTTTCTGTTCAGCTTTTGCCCCTTATATACATACTGTAATAGTGATATCTCAGGCAAGAAGGTGTTAGACCATTTACCCAATAAAGAATTTCTATTTTTAACATGTCTCCAATCACAAACACTCTCTACATTTATGTGCAATATTTTTCTTATAAACTGTTCACCATTGTGATTATTACTGTTAATACTATCAATATTATTATTAACAGCAAATAAATTATGATTTGAGCTTGGTCTTTGAAGAGTCAGAGCACCACTCACCACTGGCTGTGTGAACTTGGTGAACTCTCTGTGTCCAGTTTCCTCATTTGTTAAGCAGAAATTCAACAAATTTAAATGTAACAAATGAAAATTTGTACTATCCTTGGAGATATTTAATTAGTTAATACAGATAAAGCAATCAAATAGTGAGTGGCACGCAGCAAGCATTCTGCAGTGCTCATCACCATCATTATTATATTCTGATCATTGTTCTCTTCTTCCAGGTGACTATTAGCCATTCCATCATCCAGAGGCCCTTGCTCATCCTCCACCTTAGTCACTCTGTCATATCAGCTTGCCTTGCTTTTCATCATTGCATTGACCACTGCTTGACATTAGTGTCTTTAGTGCATTGTTACACATCATTGGCCGTCTCTCTCCCCTTCTAGCCTTTTCACCGGTGTTTCCCCTATGCCAGGAGCAGAGCTTGGGACATGGTAGGACTCAATAAAAGTCAAATGAACAAGCGTCACATTTTCATGTGCAGAAAGACTCTGTCTGCACGAGGACTCTGTTCCCCAGGACTGTTATTCTGCTATGCAAGTTCATGGCCAACCATCACTGCACATGAAACCTTAATGGAAGGTCTCAGTGATTTTTCCCTAAGTGCATTTTGTTGTTCTCAAGTTGCTGCTGATCAAGCAGTTGTCTCCATAGAAGATGAGCACCTCAATGGCAATTCTCTCTTGGCTCATGTGTTCAGATGCACCCTCTCATATTTACCTTCTCCCTTTACTCATTGATTTATTTCTTAATTGATTACTCAATTCATTCATTAACCTAATACTGATTGAGCACCAACTATGTATGGGCCTAATGTAGAGCACTGAAGTTCCAAAGACTCATACAACTTGGTACCTGCTTGTAAGGAGCTACAATATAGCCAAGGAGGAAGATACAGAAATGGAGAATTAAAATGCAGTGGGTTTACTGATGGCTGTAGGTATTGCTTTTATAGAAGTCCCCAAAAGGGGAAGCAACATAGCCCAGAGGAATGAGAAAAGACTGCCCCTCCACCATGTTCCTGAAGGAGAATGAATCAAAACACACGGTGAGGATAGCAAATTGATGGGTGTAGTTAGAGTTTGGAGTAAGGGGTAGGATGTATGTGGAGGAGAGGAGAACTGAGCAGGTGGGCAGGGGAACTTCTGTGGTCTGGCAGAGGAGTTTGGAACTTATCTTGCAAGCAACACATAAGCACTGAAGGACTTATCACAAGACCAATGCCAGATTTGGGATTTAGGAGGCTGCCCTGTGTCTCTCTGATGGTCAAGGCAGAAGTGGAAACAAAGGAACGATATGGTCACCAGCAAGAGGTGAGGAGTGTGATAGTGATGATGGAGAGGAGGGATAACTTTTTAAACATCAGGAGGTCTGGATGATTGATTGACATAGGATACGAAAGAAAAGGAAGAATTAGCTGAGCTTTCTAGTTCTTTCTTGGGAGACTAGTTGCAGTTCCTTCTAACTCACTATCACTGCACTCACTGCAACTGCAGTAGAAACTCTTAACAACACTATCAGAACTGGTAGTCAGTTTCTTTGAAGAGCATCAAAAAGTTAAAGACTCTTGAGAAGTTTCAATTTAAATTGCTGTGGTAAACAGACTAATGGCCCCCAAAAGATGCCTGCATCCTAATTCCTAGAACCTGTGAATATGTCAAGTCACATGGAAAGGGGAATTAAGGTTGCAGATGACACTAAGGTTGCTAACCTGCAGATCTTAAAACAGGGAGATTATTTTGGATTATCTCGGTAGGTCCAATGGAGTCACAACAGAAAAGGGAGACAGGAGACTCAGTATCAGAGAAAGAGATGGAAGCAGAATCAGATAGATGAAACAAGGCTGGTTTTGAGGACAGAGGAAGAGGCCATAAGCCAAGGAATGTGGGCAGCCTCTAGATGCTGGAAAAAGCAAGAGATACTGATTCCCCCACTAGAGTCTGCAGAAGGAATGCAGCCCCACCACCACCTTGATTTTAGCTCAATGAGACTCGTACCGAACTCCTGAAATACAGAATTGGAAGATAAGAAGTTTGTGTTAAATCAATTTCGTTATATGGGGGACTTTATTTTACCATTTTCAAAGCAGTTTTACACATGCTAGCTCACTTGTTTCTGCAATGCTGGGAGGCAGGTTTTATGGCCCCCCATTTTATAAATGATGAAATTAAGGTTCAGAGAAATTAAGACACTTGCTCAAACCCTCTCAACAATGATGTGCTGGAGCAGGGACTAAGTCCCGGGTCTGTGTAGGGCCCGTCCTCTGCCCTATGTTACCTCTCCTATCTTAAGTGATGTTCTCACACTAAAAGCCACCTCTATGGATCAAAAAGTAGACAAATGCAAGATGAAAATTTTCTTTTATTTGAATTCTGGGTGTAACAAGTAAAGAAAGTATTAGGTGCTTCATTAATGGTAAGAACACGTGTTTAAATGTTCTCCAAACCCTTGTCTTCCTTCCTCCATTCTTTCTTCCGATCTTCTTTACTTCCTTTCTTCTTTCCTGTGTAATATTAGGCACAGTGGAAGTTACAACAATAAATGGGACTCCAATTCCTCCCTCGGAGGGTATAAAACATAGTATTTGATCATAAATAGGCACATTATAAGTAGACTGTCATAAAGGCCAGGGAATCCAAGCACCTAGAACACAAAACACAATAGAAGAAAGCTTTGAGCTTTGTTTGGAACATATTATCTCTGATCAACCACAGACTGTAGATTAAGGATTAGCTCCAATTTATACATTTTTAGCCCTTACACACAAAAAGAGTTAAAACTCTATGACAACCAAGACTGGACGTGCATCAGCATGGAGTCCTGGGAACCGTGGCTGCATTCCCGTGTGTTTTTACTTTTGTTACCCCTGAGTACCTTTTTCTTAATCCTAGAATAGGATGCATAGTCCAGGCTCAAATATATTCATTGCTTTCTTGTTCACTCTCCCATAAACCACAAACAAATGAAAAATTAGTTCCCATGTAATGCTGTATCTCAGGAGTAAACAACCCCGTGCCTCTGGTGCCCAACAGCCTTGGAGATGGGTATAATCTGCATGATCCTCGTGCCTCCCATGGTTTCTGGTACAGCCAGTGCCCAGTAAATATTGGTGGATTGATTAGTAGCATAGCACCATCATACTCCAGACAATGACGTGGAGCTAAAATCAAATACTATTTTCTGCCTGTGCTGCCACCATCCTAGATCTTGAATTCCTTTCTCACCCTCTTTTGAGGGTAAGAAACCTCTTTTATTGGGAGACTCTTGTCTGAAAACAACTCTATTTCTAGGATCAAGCAACAGAAAGTCATTAAATGTGGACACACAACAGATCCCATCCTTTTCATGCTGCAGAGATGAAACAGAAATGTATCTGAGGAATTTTCTTCACAACCGGCTACCTTCTCTTTCAGTAATGTGAAAGGATTCTTTGTAATTCCAGTGTACTCACTGAGCCCCACCACTGATACTCAGACTTGGAAGTTGCTAGATATTTACCCTACTCTGTGGCTCATCTGTTGTGTTTTAGGAGTCAGATAAATTTTATTCACCAGATCCTCTTTGAAAGAGAACAGTGTACCAGTTTGCAAGCAAACAAAAAACCAACCCAATCCAAATTTGCATAAGTAAATAAGGGATTTATCGGTTCAGGAAGTTGAAAATAGTAGGGGCATATTGTATTCAGATGCAGTTTGATCAAGGGCTCAGGTGACACCACCAGGACTTGGTTTCCATCTCTGTTCTTCTTGGTTTCAGCCTTCTCCATCTGGGCTTTATTCTCAGACATAAGGATCTTGCACCCACTAATGGTGGCAAGATGGTCACAGCAGCCAGAACTACCAACATCTCACATGCCACAAAAATAGGGGGAGTGTCCACTTTTCAGACCGCACAAACGAAAGTCCTAGATTTCAATCTTGAGGTTTCCAATTGGCCTGAGATCACAGATCTAGTCTAAGCAATTGATCTTAAAAGGGAATGCAACTCAATGACCACAGGCCCACTCCAGAGGTGCTGTAGAGCAGAGATCACAAATTGGGAGCCAGTGGGCTGAATCCAACCCAAAGATGTGCTTTGCCAAGCCAGCATGGTGTTTTCAGATTTTTTATTTAAACACCTTTGGCTGATGTCTCCACTCTCAGTTTCCTGAAGACCCTCCTACTCCATGCTCAGCCTGATTTTCACATTGATATTACTGCCTGGATTGGGAAGATACTTAATTTTGCACACTATTATAGATAGAATTCCGTGTAGCTGAACTAAATGATCTTTGGGGATCATTTACTTCTGTGTTCCCAGTATCTAGCATAGTGCCTGCACCACAGAGGGCATGCAAAGATACTTATAGAATTACACTCGTTAACCTACTGATCAAGGGGTCAGGTGTGATGATTCACACCTGTAATCCCAGCTGCTCAGGAGGCTGAGATGAGAGGATAGCTTGAACCCAGGCTGCAGTGGCTTATGATCACACCACTGCACTCCAGCGTGGGAGACAGAGCAAAACCCTATCTCTAAAAATAAAAATAAAAATAATCCTCTCAATCAGAGATTCTATGGGACTAGAGGATTGGTTCCAGCTTAATTAAACATCAACCATGGGCCTTACGCAAATCTCTGTGCCTCAGAAGGACACAGTGAAGATAAAAAGGATTGCGTGTGCATGCAAGTGCCTGAAGGCTGTATCTGTAAGAGGTCAGGCTGGATTCTGTGACAAACAACGCTTATCTCTGAGGATTAATGCAAGAAAAGTCTATTTCTAGCTCTTGCCCAAGTTGAATGTGGGCATTCATCAGGCAGCTATTCACTTGGGATTTCAAGGGCCCAGTCTCCTCCATTCTGTAGCTCTGGTATCCCCTGGACCTTAGAGCCCCCTGTAACATCCTCTGTTAAGTCCAGCATAGAAGGGAGAAGAGTGAGAGACTGAGAGGCTGGGACTGGAAGTGACAATATTACTTCCAACTACATTGCACTGGCCAGATCTCAGCCCCGTGGCTGCACCTACCTTACAGAGTGACTGGGAAATCTCTGGCTGTGTGACCAGAAAGAAAAGAAATGAGGTTTATTAACAACTACCCAGTCTCTACCAGAAGCTATAAGGCAAAGGATGGGCTTTATTCACCTTTAATTACAGCCTCCACACCTTTATCCTGGAGGCCTTGATATGACATTTAATGCTTCATGGAAAAATCAAAATAGGAAAAATTTCCCTTCTTCATTGTAAGATACAAAGAGTTCAATTTCTCAGGCCAATCATGAAGAAAAAGAAGGGAAAGAAGAGAAAAAGAGAAGGAAGAGAAAAGGCAATGAGAAAAAGAAGTAGAAGTGAGTTTGTTCTGCAGTCACATGTTTTCTGGAATTTGTATTCCAAATCCCCAGGCTAACATTATAATATTGGATGTTGCTTATCATGTGATATAGGGAATTGTTTTACTTACAGAAAATGGAAGGCCAGGCACAGTGGCTCACACTTGTAATTCCAGCACTTTGGGAGGCCCAGACGGATGGATCATCTGAGTTCTGGAGTTCGAGACCAGCCTGGCCAACATGGTGAAACCCCATCTCTACTAAAAACACAAAAATTAGCCGGGCATGGTGGTGCACACCTGTAATTCCAGCTATCTGGGAGGCTGAAGCAGGAGAACTGCTTGAGCCTGGAAGGCGGAGGTTGTTGCAGTGAGCCGAGATTGCACCACTGCACACCAGCCTGGTTAACAGAACAAGACTCCATCTCAAAAAAAAAAAAAAAAAAAATAGAACTTCCCAATGTACAATATTTAGCAGAAAATGGTCAATTTGTATATTCCAAAACGCACGGCAAGTAAAACACTGTTTGAAATAGTTCTTCATTGGTATGTTTAATTCTCGAAGCTTTTATACTCTCATGATGATTTCCTAAGCTTTCCAGAGAGCTTTCCTTCTTTACTTCTCTCCCCATACAACGCATATGAACCAAAAAGGCATGAGCTAAAGGCACATGCACACCTTGGAGACAGCTCTCTTACCAAATTAGATTGTCCCAATTAATTTTCAAATGCAGTTAGTAATTGTACCAAAAGCTCTAGACTTCAGTTCATTTAATCCTCTAAATCACCCTACGGAGTTGATATCATTATTCTGTTTCACAGATGAGGAGACTGAGGCTCAAAAATGTAAAGCAATTTGCCTAAGTTTCAGCTTGCTAGCAAGTATCAGTGCCAACATGGTGCCACAGTTTATCTGACACTCCACGACCCATGCTCTTAGTAACAAAAGTCAGTTTCCTGGTTAGGACCCAGGGATGACAGTGGTGGCTGCTACTGCTGCTGTTGTTGATGATTTGCTTATTCCTGTCATTTGTCTGAATGATTGTTTTGGGGAAGTGGATTCAGAACACTAGCTGAAATATCAGTCCTTGCTTAGTTCATTTCCTTGTGGCATCATTTGTCTACACTGTACCCAATGGCATAGTAGGTGGTTTGGGCTGTAAACTTACTCTCCTGCCAATCTGGACCCGGCTTCTGCTCCTGCAAGCATCAGAAGCAAGGACATTCTGCTGAGGCTCTGAGGGAGCCATGTTCAGAATGGAAGGCAGCTGAAAGTGTCCCTACGGGTATTCCTGGTCATCGCAATCTTCTTCAGTGTTACCATTTAAGGTTATAAAGTCAGGTAGAAACAGAAGATATAAAAGGAGCACTGAATCCCAAACTTTGCAGATGCTCATATTGACAAAAAGGTCCTGCCACTGAAAGCAGTTAAAAGCAATTATTGAAAGCAATTTAAATTCTAAATACACTGAATTTTAGAGAAAAAAAACCTGCAATGAAACGTCACTCTTATGAAAAATATATGAGGTTGCTTCCAGTAATTATAGATCGGTGTGGATATGTTTATTTCATCAGCCATTAATTTATATCAATTATTTATTGAGTCCTGTGATGTTGTGTGCTTAAAACCACTTAGGACTGGGTGCTCAGATGTGTTCTTTAAAGGGACAAATTACAGATTCCATTTCAAGATTTTTTTTTCTCCTGTGACTTACATGGAAAGAAAGAAAAGCAGTTGAGATCTAAATCAAGTCAATCCTTAAAATGAAGTAATTTCCCCCACTCTTAAAGTTATGATGAGCATTTTTACAACTTTTTTGGCCATTAACTTCTCCAGTTCCATAGAAGATGCTATTCTTAAGAACATTCGTGGTGGTCCAAAATAATAGATATCTTAGTAATTGTCCTGACCCAGATATCTGCATTTTCCTGATTAGATGACCTCCTGGGTGTCCTGGCCATACCCATGGTTATAAGATCAGATCCTTTCCAGGTTTCTTCATGACATCTGGTCACAAAAGCATGTGGAGGGTCTTCAGTTCCTAGGCAACATTAACTCAACACTCAGATCCAGCTGGTGACAGCGAGACATACTGCTGTTTTATTCTCTTTTATTTTTGTGCTGTTTTCTGTTCCTGGGTCTTTGGTGATAACAAAGGCAACTGCTTTACACAGAATGAAAACTTCCTAACTGTCAAGGAGTAAGAATTGTGAAAAAAAACAATCCCCCTCACTGGTTCAAGTTCAGTATTTAGTATCTCCTAGGCACAGTCCCGTTGTAGAATTTGATTAATGTTCTCATTACGGTAGTGGCATAATAGCACTGGGAATGGTGGAGCTGGGAAAGGAACTCGATGCCTAACTCATGATACTTGACATTATTTTGCTCAAAGAGATGTAAGCATATGCCTGTGGCACAAAAAAACTGAGACAACCTTCTGGTTTGAAATATAGATTTCTCTGTTACCTGTTGCAAACAACTGTCTACAACAGTTCTTTCCACGACAATGAATTGTTTCCTGTCTGCTCCATCCAATATGGTAGCCACTGGCCACATTTGACCATTGAGCATTTGAAATGTGGCTAGTGTGACCAAGTAACTGAAATTTTAATTATATTTCATTTTATTTGACTTTAATTTTAATGACATCATGGCTATTGCCAATAGTATCAGACAGCTCAGGTCTAGAACATGGCTGAGAACCTAGGAGGAAGCAAAAGTGACCTCTCAGTAGCCTAAATGAGAATTACAATATGTACGTATATAACCCACCTTACTAATAAAAAAAAAAAGTCCCTCAGCTTTCACGGAGATTGCAAAGAATCTATGTGTGATTATTTTTTACACACTTCTAACAAATTTTGTTATATGGTTTCCAGCCCACCAAAAAAAAATGCAAATTAAAATTTTGAGACAAATGTCAGCATGTTGACAACAAGAAGTGAAATTATAACATAACATCTAAGAAAGAGACAGAAAATGAATTTTTTATAGTATTCCTTAGATTACATTCTGCCAGACACTAGGCTCTCACAAAGCTTAAGTGATATAAATATGTTAGTTCTTTTTGAAGAGGCTATTAGCATACAAGTGCTCTGAAAATCATGTAAAGAAAGTGATTTAACTTAGTTTAAACCAGAGGTTTCAATCAGGGAAACTTTTTTTTTTAAATCTTGCAAAAAAGTTTTCCATGAATCACAGTTTGGGAAGTGCTGGAGTGGACTTACAAACTTTAAAGAACAAGCTGGGAATTGATTACATGATAAATAGGTCTCAAATTCTTACAAACTTTAAAGAGCAAGCTGGGAAGCATTGATGACATGATAAATGCATTTCACATTTCACTAACGCTTTATCAGAAAGTTCTGTCCATTTGCTAAACAAATTATTTTCACGATATTAAAACTGTTTAAAAACACACATACACACAAAATACATGAGAAGCTTCCCAGTTCACTCTACCAACCAAGCAGTTGCTAACACAACAAAAACCCGAACGGGATAGGGCAAGGAAAGAAAATCATGGATCAGCCTCACTTCAAATGAGCAATGAAAATAAAATCCAGTAGCAGGAAAGAGAATGAAGCCTTTTGACCAAGTGGGGCTTATTCCAAGATTGTTTAGCACTGCCAAATTCACAAACATAATTCATAATGCCAGATGGGCAAAAATGAAAAACAATATCATCATGTTGATAAATGCCACAATGGCAGTTGATAAAATTAAAGATCAAAGTGTTTCATGAATTAGGAAGAGAAAAGGAAATGTCTTAATAGGATAAAAATAATAATCTGTTCCCAAAGCAAATGCCACCCCCAGTGATCGTGAGGGATGCTGTCCTTCAGTGAAGGACTCACTGGGGCTGCCTTAGGATTTCCATGAGCCCTGGGTACTTTTGCCTTCATGGGCCCCTAACTCCATGAAGAAATACAAATATATACAAATACAAATACATAAAAATTATAACTTTATCCCTTCATTGTATGATATAATCCAGACTGGGATATATCCATTTTTCTTCTGATTCTGAAAGAAATTAAAATATGTTGTGACCTCTAAAAGTATCACCAGCCTCAACCCTGCCTCCTGTGCCAATGAAGAAGCCCACTTAGATGTGAAGCAGCTGCCCAGCTGCTGAGAATGTAGACGCTGCCAGAGGCACCCCCTTCAGGGATTGCTGCAGTTGAAGGGGCCCCTGGCCTAAGGTGTTCCCCTTCGTGGGGTGGCCCACGGCCAGCGACTGACCGATAGAGGCATTGAAAGTCCTGACCTTCTTGGTCCAATGCAAGGAAGCTCTGAAGAACCATCTAACGTCAGAGTCCCCTGTTGTCTGAGGCTGTCACTGGGTCTCCCTCCCAGCCTGACTTCTCCTTCTGCCCTCTCCCATTTTCATCCTCTTCCTCAGGGTTTGATCCTAAGTGCACCCCCAAATAAACATCCTGTGTTAAACTCCATCTCAGGATTATCTTTATGTTTTGTGTAGTCCTCTTAATAATAAATCTTGCCTTAAAGAGGAGAAAGATTTAACAAAAAATAAAAGCACACTTATTGTGACCACTATTGTCACTATCATTTCTATGGTAGTGCTGGCCGTTGTTCTGTCCCCCCTCAAGACGCAGGAAGAAGGAATGATCATCCTTTCAGGTTTCCCTGGAATCATATACTCTGAGTGCCATTCAAAGATGCAGCTGCACAACAAAGATGTCCCCAAACGTTCTCATCCACGTTTCCCAATGTAGTGGAATTGTAGATAAGATTAATGTGGGTAAATAGCGGTGAGGATTGTTGCAGGTGGTCAAGCCAAGTCACTGGCTCCCCTCTGAACCTGCAACAGGTCTAATTTCTTGCATGAATAATGAAATAAGGTAATCTGTTACCTGCTCTCCCAGTAATAGGATATATAAGCCCAACTTTCAAGTTGTTAATTTCGCATCATATGACCCTCCCTATGACACTGACAGACATGCTCCCTTCCTAAGACTTGTATTCAACTAAAGAACAAGTAGACATTGAAATGAATGTATAACCCCCGACACAAATAGGACTTAGAGCTGAACTTCAACTTTTCAACAGATAAGCTCCCTTACGGAATTCAACCCAAGAAAACAGTGGTTTAGACATGTCCTTGCCATAATCCTCAAACCTATCAGAAAGGTTAGTAAAAGCCTCACACTACGGTAAAGAGGAAAGCCACAACTTTAAAGGCAATATTCCCTGTTCGGGGTCATTTCAAAGAAGTGTGATATTGTTAGACCCCTCTGGGGCAGAATGGCCCATTAGGCTCCACCCACAACACGTTAGGTATGCTGTGAAAGCCAAGAGAGCGCTAAGCAAGCACCTGGAAAATGCAAAAGCATCGCCCTCCAAAAAGAAGTGAAGGAAAGTAATTTAGCTAAAATCTGTTCCAGAGCCATTTAGAAAGCTCTGCCCTCATATTGCATTAATACGTATTTGGTTTCCATTTGGCCTTTTAAAACTATAAAGCTATTATAGATCCAGGAGTTATGCTCCAAGGTAAGCTAATAGTTTGCTCCCAGATCTCAGAGAAACCATGAGATTTGGGATGTTAATTGAAAAATGTTGCTGTTGTCACCCAGCTTTCTTTCCTGCCAACATATCCAGGAGGACATTTCCTGCCACTCTTACTCACATCATTGCCTGTGATTTGGAAGTCGCCCTTCTCTTTTGTCTTTTCTTCAGCCTCACACCAAAATGGTTAGGAAATCAACATTCCTTAGCACCCATTATACTTATGCCAAGCATGGTGCCAGGTGTTTTTACCCAGTTCATTTTATTTCATTTCCATAACTCTGTGAAGGAGGTACTATTCCCATTTTACAGATGACATAACTGAGGCTCAGATATGTTTCCCAATGTAGACTTGGATTCAAATCGCAGAATTGGAACTTCAGCACAGGTTGTCTCCCTCCTTCCGTGGGAGGATAGGAGGATGCAGTGTATGTAAACTGCTAAGCACAGTCTCTGTCCAGTGAATGGTGTTTTTGTTATTACTCATCTCATTTTATTACCAGCTGCAGGAAGTGGATTGCCCTGGGATTCAGCCTCAAATTCCCTTACTTTACCTAAGACAGAGTTGCTTAATCAAGGACATCCATGAGGCCCATTAATACCCTGAGAAGAGCACAGAATAGGTGAAGGACAAAAAAGGACATTTTACAGATCAAAGAAAAATAACGGCCATTAAACCTATAAAAATATGCTCAATATGATAAGGAAAACTAAAATGAGATCAGAGTTTACCTATCAGATTAGCAAAGATCAAAGATTGTGATAACATATGAGAACACTGCTTACAGGACTGTAAATTGGTGGATCCCCTCCCCAAGGTGAGCAGTTTGGCAATGTCTATCAAATACTATGCTGATATACCCTTTAACGCCACAGTTTTCCATCTCTGAATTAATTCTACTCACCTATTCCTGTTGTGTGCATACACAAGGACATTGAGGGCATGGGTTTCTTTTCAATAGTCAGAGATCAAAGATAGGAAACATTTACTCATCAGTAAAGAGTCAGTTAAAGGAAGAATGGTACATGCATGCAATGGCATACTCAGCGACTAGTAAGGAATTAATTTATTTAACAAATGTTTAAGTCCTACTCACTATTTACTAGGTACTAAGAGCTTTAGAAATATCATTGTATGTCATCCTCATCACAACCCTATGAAAAGGACACTATTCTTATTCACAGATGAAAAGCAAAAGCATAAAAAGGTTAGCTCCTTTCCCAGGTTTACACAACCAGAACTTGGCGGAGGCAGCCTTTGAACCCAGGCATCCCGGCCCAGGGTCATGCTCACACACACTACACTGTGCTGCAGGCGCTCAGGACTGCTCCAGTCTCAAACATTTCCATCCTGAAATAAGAAAGAGTGAAAATAATGAAGGAGGCAATTACATCAACAGGTTAGACAGCAACAGAAAATGTAACGCAGAAAGAACAGATTCAATGTGAAATTAAAAAGTCGCAAATTGTAGAAACTATAAAACATGAACACCTAATAAATAAATCTAAGAGCTGGTGCTTTGAAAAGGATAAAAAGAAAATATAAACCACTAGATAATATAACCAAGAAAAAAATGAAGAGAGCATAAAATTTGAAATCTGACACAGACTGGCACTATCCCCTTCTCCTTCCTGGTATGAGCACAGCTGTGACACCTAAGGCAGAGAAAACCTTAAGAGAAAGCAAGGTACTAACTAGTGTTTCCACAGCAGACACTAAAATAGAACACACAGTCTAAATAAACATATTCAGTGATGTAAATCCACACAGAAACCTCAGGAGTACGTATTATTATTCCCATTTTACAGATAGGAATACTGAGGCTGAGACAGGTTAAGTAGTTCAGAGCCCTTAGCAATTACGCTATAACCTATTCAGGTTACATGGGGTCTGAAGTTTATAAAACATATAAAGTCAGATATGATAGTGAATGTTCACTAGAACAGTTTCTCAACCTTGGCACTATGATATTTTGCACAGTTCTCATCAAAACATAAATAAATAGGACCGGGCACTGTGGCTCATGCCTGTAATCCCGGCACTTTGGGAGGCTGAGGTGGGTGGATCACTTGAGGTCAGGATTTCAAGACCAGCTTGGCCAACATGCTGAAACTCTGTCTCTACTATAAATACAAAAATTAGCCAGGCATGGTGGCAGGCTCCTGTAATCCCAGCTACTGAAGCAGGAAAACAGCTGGAATCCAAGAAGCGAAGGTTGCAGTGAGCCAAGATCATACCACTGCACTCCAGCCTGGGCGACAGAGCAACACTCCATTTCAGTAAATAAATAAATAAGTAAATAAAACAAGTATGAAATGTTTATAATAGAATATGTTGCCTGATCTAGTATATTCCTGTCAGGAAATAAATGCCTACTTTGACAAGACGTGGAGGAGAATTAAATTCTCAATGTTCAATTTTATATGTCTCATAATTGGAAAAAATTTCCATAGACTAATTACAAATCATATTTCTTCTTTTCTGCCCGTATACTCAGATACTAGGATTAATACAATCTCTGTTCCTTCAGTTTTGTCCCATGACTCTGAGTGAATCAGACAGCGGGTAGTGGGAATATTCTTGGAAGACATTCTGACACCAAGATGCCTAACAATGCAACCATATAACATATCCCATTCCCAACTCTATTTTCCTTTAGTCAGACCAAAAAAATGGCTATGGCCACCCTGAAACCAACCAATACAGAGAGTTATGACAGAGGGGAATTTGGAATGGAAAGATATGGATGTCCTAATTGATTACAGTGAAGATATCTTACTGAAAGATTTGTCATAAAAATCATGACCAAGTCAATGCACTATGCAGAAGCCTGTGCAAAGAAGTCTCTGAAGTTTGAGCTTTATCAGTTTTACAGTAAATCAATCTTTTGCTACTGTTTCTATTTAAGAAATAATGTTAGCCTAAATTTTAGGTCTGGAGTGTGAAAACAAAACTCACTTCTAAATCTTACCTGTCAACATATACATTCATTCCATTGCAGATAAATCAAAGGGTTAAGGGGAAAATCAAACTATTTTTTAGAACACATGTGAGTGATGCATCTTGGTCAATAAATGGAGAGATTTTCTAGACTTAAAAGCAATAAACAATATTACAAATAAAAAGATTGACAGACTTTCTGTATTATTTAAATCTTTTGTTCATTTAAAAAAATTACAAGCAATTTAAAAGAAACACAAGATGTGAGATATAACTACAACAATATAACAAAGATACAGGCATTAAATATAAATACACATAAATGAATAGGAAAAACAGACTACAGCAGACACAAGGACCAATAAATGCATAAAAAGTGTTCTGTTCAACTAGTTTGCTCCCTAAAACTAGAGCTGACCCACACCAGAGAATCCTCAGTGCAAACTTGGCAGTGAGTAATAAACAATAGTTGTATACTGTTCCAGCAGTCCTGGTAGAACAGCTAAAGCAAGATTATACACACACACATAACACACACACACACACACACACATACACACACACACATTATGTGACACAAGCATTCAGAAACGCAAGAAAGCTGAGGGTGGAGCAGGAGACATTAAAAAAAATTGATGACAACACATCTATCACCTTGAACACAGGTGAAAACATCTCACCATTGGGAAATATGAAGTGTATGGGGCAATGAATGTATCCAAAGCCACAAAAAAACCCCAACCCAAATAGTCTGCTGACTAGACTGACCAACTTCCTTTGTTAGTGGCCTAACAGAAGAATAATGATGCACATTTCCAAGAAAACAAACTATTCACCTCAGCTTCTTTGACACATGATGTCCTAAATTCAATAAAACAAAAGCAAAAAAAAAACACCCAACTTATTATTAACAGATAAATCAACCAACTCAGAAATGACCCAGATGTTGAAACTGTCCAATATTAATTTTAAAATAACTATAATTAATATGTTAAAGGTTGTGGTAAAAAAGTTGGACAATATGCATGAACAGATGAAGAATTTAAGCATAGAAGCAAAAATGATAAGAATAGGTCAAATGGAAATGGTAGAAATAAAAAACCATGATATCAAGCATAAATAATTTTATTAATGAGTTGATCCGTATCTTTGGCACGGCTGAAGAAGAATCAATAAAACTGAAGATAGGTCAGTAGAAATTACCCATACTGAAACACAGAGGAAAGAGAGAGAAGGGGGAACAAAGAACAGAGGATCTAATAAGATATGTTGTTATGAGACAATATAACATGGTCTAACATATGTATAATTGGAGTCCCAAAAAGAGAATACATAGGAAAGGGGACAAAGTTAGCATAAGAAGAATGAAAATTTTTTAAAAGGAATATAAGATGTCGAATTATATGTCTAAGGAGAACAAAGAAGCATAAGCAGGAAAAAATAGCACACGCATGTGCACAAATACACACACCCCTAGACACATCATAGCAAACTTCTAAAAACCAAAGAAAAAATATTGACTGCAGACAGAAAAAGATACATAATATACAAAGGAACGAAAATAAGGATCATGGTGGATATCTCATCAAAAACCATGTAACACAGAAGATAATGGAATGATATTTAAAATAATGCAGCAAGAGAACTGTAAAATATCATAATTGTCAAAAACATCTTCTTAATTTGAAGGCCAAATAAAAAATTTTTCAGACAAAAAGAAAAGTTAAGAAAATTTACTTTCAGCAGATATGCTATAAAAATGTTTAAGGAAATTCTTCAGGCAGAAGGAATATAATAATAGACAAAACGAAGATCTCCAGAAATGGTAAAAATCAAGGTACATATTAAAAAGTTTTTATATTTTAAGTGCCGTAAGAGATAATTGACTGTTTAAAGCAAAAATATAAATAACTTATCATGGGATCTATAACATATGCAAGAATAAAATGTATGAGAATAATAGCACAAAGAATGAAGTGAAAGTATACAGGTGTAAGGCTCTAATACTATGTTTCAAATTGTATAATACCATTGGAAGGTGGAGAGTGATAAATTAAGAGTATATATTGTAAACAATAGAAAAATGGCTTAAAAATTTTAAGCCAATAGAGAAAATAAGATTTAAATTTTTAAAAAATCTAAAAGCAGACCAAAATAGAGAAAAAGAAAACAAAAAATAAGTGAGACAACAGAAAACGACTAGAAGGTAGATGATATTCCAACCCTCTCAATAATTACATTAAATGTTCTAAATTCACCAAACAACAAAACAGAGATATTAAATTGGATTTTCTAAAAAGCAATACTTTTTTTATGTTGTTTATAAGAAATCCATGTTAAATATAAAGATATAAATAAGTTAAAAGGAATATAAATAGGGTATACCATTCAAACACTAATCAAAACTGAGATGAAATGGCTCTATTACTAACAGACACTTAGACTTCAGAATGAGGAATTTTGCTAGTGATAAAGAGGGACATCACAAAATGATGAAGTGGTCACTTCACCAAGAAGACGTAACGATCTTAAACGTGAATAACAACAAAGTTTCAAAATATATTAAGCAAAATCCAATAGAACTGAATGAAGAAATATACACAATTTAAGTTGGAGAATTCACAGCTCTTCTCTGAGTAATTAATAGAACAAGTAGAAAGAAAACCAAGTCCAAAGTAGTAAGGATATGGAAGACTTGAACAACGCTGAAACTTGACACACAAAAATGGTACCATATACATTCTTTTCAAGTGCACAGTCACCAGTGTAGACCATATTTGGATCATTTTTAAATACTCAACAAATTTAAAAGAACTGAAATCACACAAAGGATGCTCTCTGACCATAACAGAATTGAGCTTCAAATCGATAACCACAGCATGTTTGCCAGGGCCTGGGGGATGAGGAAGGGTTTGGCAAAAAGCCCAAGGGAATTTGGGGGGCTAATAAGGTTATTCCATGTTTTTTGTTTTTTGTTTTTTGTTTTTTGTTTTGACAGAGTCTTGCTTTGTTGCCCAGGCTGGAGTGCAGCGGCGTGATCTCAGTTCACTGTAACCTCTGCCTCTCGGGCTCAAACAATTCTCCTGCCTTATCCTCCCAAGTAACTAGGATTACAGGTGCATGCCACCACATCCAGTTAATTTTTGTGGTTTTGGTAGAGATGGGTTTTCACCATGCTGGCCAGGCTGGTCTTGAACGCCTGACCTCAAATGATTTGCCTGCCTTGGCCTCCCAAAGTGCTGGGATTACAGCCATGAGCCACCACACTCAGATTATTCCATGTCTTAATTATGAGCATGATTATATGACTCGATGCATCTGTCAAAATTCATAGAACGATACACTAAATAGATAATGCCATTGCATATAAATTATACATAAATACACCTAACTAAATAAATAAAAAAGAATAAGCTCTTGAAATATTAAGCAAAATGGGATGTTATAATATTTTATATTAAAAAGTTAAAAAAATAGAAAAACTAAAGAAAACTTCCAAATATTAAAATAGAGCATGTTGGGTGTCAGTATTTTCTTTATGATCTTCAGTATTTTTCTGTACATTCAGAATTTTTCAAAGCTAATACAAAAAACATCCCCTGTGTAGAAGTTAGATTATTTGAAATCAGGTCTGTTCCTTTTGTGGTATATGGTTGTCATTCCCCAAGGCAATATTTGAGCGAACAGGTGTCTAGGATAATTAGTTAGAGTCTATGCCAGAAGACCTCCGGAAATCCTGCTTGGCAGGCCACTTGCCATATGACAATCCTTTCATTTGGAAAAAATGGGCAAGACAAACAGTCACTGGGAAACACGACCAATGTTCCGGGCCTTCCCATTGCCAGTGGGTAGTGACTGTGCTGCAATGAAGGAAGAACACCAAAGCTGAGCTTTCCTGAAAAACCTGTGCACTGTATACTCCAAGAACCATGCAAGCTGGTCACTTATAATATTTCTATGAAGAAAAAGAGACAACAAAGCTCTTCAAACCCCAGTTTTAAAAAGGTGATTCTTTGTGTTAAGTCATAGACAAAACTGTAGAGATGGTTTAAAAACAAAATCCCTGGATGCCAGGAGTTTAGGGGAAGCTGAAGACAGTAAAGTCAAGCAAAAGGGAATTGTTTAGGGCAATGACACTATTCTGTATATTGCTAAAATGATGAATACATGACAATAAGCATTTGTTAAAACCCATAGAACTTTATAGCACAATGAATGATTCCTAGTGTATGCAAATTTAGAAAAGAATTAAGAAGTTGGAGAATACCTGGATGGAATGCATAACAAAACAATCCCACTATTAAAAATGCATGAATAAGCCTCACTGAAAGGAATAGAGGAGAAAGGTGCTGACCTAAATAACTTTGTAAATGAGCAGTATATTTAAGACTAAAGGCAAAAGGAACTGTATATCAGCTCTGTACCGTATTTGATCACATTTTTTCTATGGCAGTGTAGATTAATAATGCTTATTCTACTATATGTGTATACCAGAATTAAACAAGCGAGTAAGCAGAAGACGGGTGCTGGGAGCCAGATTTCTTACTATTGGAGTGGGAATTTACAGATCAGCAAAGGGAAGAGGCTAGAATGAGCCATTCGGTAATAGATTAGAATTGCAGACATCAGTAAGAACTCATGCTTAACTTAATATAGAAACAGACGGCTACACATATAAATATCTACAAATATAGATATTTATATACATATGCACATATGCGTATCTACGAATACATATACACATATATTTCATTGCTCTGTTGACTGAGAGGCCCTGTAAGAGTGGCATCCCAACAGCAACAAGCACATCTAATGCCCAGGTCTTTATTTCTAATGTCATTCTCCAGTAAAAGCAGCCAGAACTCCTTGGAGAAATGGCTGACTCTTGGACTGGGGCAGGAAATATACACAATGGAAACATCTTGTAGTGCCAGAAAGTTAGCAAGTATTCAGAAACAAAAGAACCTGTGGATGGGGAGGTATGATAAAGGAACACAGGAGCCCACTGATAGAGCTCCCAGGCGCCAAAGCTGGAACACTGTGAGCAACAAATAAAGTTGGACTATAACTCAAAGTATAGAACAAGTATCCGTGAGTCCATACTGATATAAATAAATGATTAACTAACTAAATAAATGGTGTTGAACAGACAAATCTCCCATGTAGAAGAACTCCAAAGAATTTATGTAAATATCCCACCCTCAAGAAGGTGAAGGATAAATCCCCACTTTATAAAGCGTAGGCTGTGCATGGGAATGTCTTTCCAAAGGGTAGAGTAAGAAAAGAGAGTGAACAAAAGAGTAATTTCACAGCAGAGGAGCTGGACAAACACTACCTCAACCAGGTGATCAAAGTCTACACCAATAGTGCCTAATTAGGTTGATAGTGTGTACCCTTGATGTGATGTGATGAAAATGGCCATTTACCTCTGTGGTCCTCCTCTCAAAAGGCCATAACCCAAGTCCAACTGTGAGAAAAACATCAGACAAATCTTAATTAAGGAACATTCTAGGCCGGGCCTGGTGGCTCACGCCTGTAATCCCAGCACTTTGGGAGGCCGAGGCAGGAGGATCACAAGATCAAGAGATCGAGAACATCCTGGCCAACATGGTGAAACCCCATCTCTACTAAAAATACAAAAATTAGCTGGGCGTGGTGGCGCACGCCTGTAGTCCCAGCTACTCAGGAGGCTGAGGGAGGGGGAATTGCTTGAACCCAGGAGGTGGAGGTTGCAGTGAGCTAAGATCGCACCACTGCACTCCAGCTTGGCGCCTGGCAATGGAGTGAGACACTGTCTCAAAAAAGAAAAAAAAAAAAAAAAGGAACATTCCATAAAATATCTAACCAGCACTCTTCAAAACTATCAAGGTCATCAAAAATAAGGGAAATCAGAAAAACTGTAATACCAGGAGAAGCCTGAGGAGACATGAGACGTAAATTGATATCCAAGTAATGTGATATCTTAGATGGGGATTCCAGAGATAGAAAAAGGATGTTAGGTAAAAACTAAGGATATCTGAATAAAGTATGAACTTTAAAAAAAATTATTTGAGTGAGGAGGATGTTTACTCCATCCCCAAGAGAAGAGCCCTGGAGGACCATGGGAAGCCCTATGCTCTAAGGCATGTGGAGGAGGCAGTATCCTCTAAGGCATGTGGCATGAGCCCTGAAGGCCACGCTGCAGGTGAGCAGGAATGAACACAAGATACTGAGGAGGAGAAATTTGAGGGGCTGTCAAGGGACCCAGGAACCATCCAAGGAGCACACAGGGAAAGAGAATATCAGGGGTACAGAGAACCCAGCTACTTAGATCATGAGGGTATACAACAAATACAATTTTCAACACCATTTTGGAAAATATCCACCCTTTCTTGATTGAAATTTCCAGAATTGTTGAAAACTAACCTTTATATTTAATAAAGTGTTTTTGCCAGGTAATCTGAAGCATGCTTTTCCCTTTTGTTTCTAGAACTTGCATGTCATCAATAAACAGCTTCAATTAAAATAAGGGAAAAAAAGAAATCATAGGTCTCTCCCATCCTGGAAGTAAACCAGATGATGCCTCAGAGACTGACCCTAGTAAACAAAGCTCTCTGAGTCCTTCTTTCCACAAAAAGGGGTCTTTGCTGTGTGGATTTTGAGACAAATAAAACTCTGGTCACTGGCTGAGGCCTGAGAAACTAGTACAGGCAATACCTGAATCTCAAGCAATATATTGAACAAAAAATAGATGTAACGTTGTTCATAAAGATCCTCTGATGAATGACTGCTGCTTAGAATTCTAAATCTTTCGATGCTGAAAAAAAATTAGTGTGGAGCAAAAGGATCTCTCATCCATCGCTGGTGAGAACGTAAAATGGTACAGCCACTTTGGAAGATAGTTTGGCAATTTCTTACAAAACTAAACATACTCTTACCATATAATCCAGCAATTGCACTCCTTGGTATGTATCCAAAGGAACTGAAAACTTGCATCCACACAAAAACCTGCGCACAGAGCTTTACAACAGTTTTATTTATAATTGTCAAAACTTGGAAGCAACTTAAGATATCCTTCAGTAGGTGAATGGATCAATAAACTGTGGTACATTCAGGTAATGCAATATTATTAAGAGCTGAAAAGAAATGCGCTGTCAAGCCATGAGAACACATAGGGGAAACTTAACTGCATATTACTTGTGAAATTAGTTGCGACAGAAGCCAATCTAAAAAGGCTACATACTGTATAATTCCATTTATGTGACATTTTGGAAAAGGCAAACCTGTGAAGACAGTAAAAAGATCAGTGGTTGCCAGGAGTTAAAAAGAAGAGATGGATGAATAGGTGGAGCTCACACAATTTTTAGGGCAGTAAAACTACTCTGTATGATACTACATGGTAGACACATGTCATTGTAAACTTGTCCAAACCCACAGAATGTACAACTCCATTAGTGAACCCTAATGTAAACTCTGGACATCGAGTGATAATGATGTGTCATGTAGGTTCATTGCTTGTAACAAATGTGCCTTCTTGGGGATGCTGATAATGGGGGAGACTGTGCATGTGTGGGGACAGGGACCTTATGGAAAATCTCTATACTTTCTGCTTATTTTTGCTGTAACACAAAAACTGCTCTAAAAAATGCAATCTATTGCAGCACTACTTACAATAGCAAAGACATGGAACCAACCCAAATGCCCATCAATGATAGACTGGATATAGAAAATGTGGCACATATACACCATGGAATACTATGCAGCCATGAAAAAGAATGAGCTCATGTCCTTTGCAGGGACGTGGATGAAGGTGGAAACCATCATTCTCAGCAAACTAACACAAGAACAGAAAACCAAACACAATATGTTCTCACTCATAAGTGGGAGTTGAACAATGAGAACACATGAACACAAGGAGGGGAATATTACACACCAGGGCATCAGAGGGTGTGGGGGCAAGGGGAGGGGAGAGCATTAGGACAAAAACCTAATGCATGCAGGGCTTAAAACCTAGATGACGGGTTGATAGGTGCAGTAAACCACCATGGCACATGTATTCCTATGTAACAAACCTGCATATTCTGCACATATATTATAGAACTTAAAGTAAAATCTTAATAAATTAAAATAATAATAAATGCAATCTATTAAAAAATTGATTCAGGGCCTGATGAGGAGAAAAGTCCTGCCTGATCTTGGCCAACTTTCTTATTCTATTTGGTTTCAAACTCCAGCTCCACTGGCTATTTGGTGACCCTAGACAAGCTACCTCCCCCACCACCCCACTTCCCCCAGCCTCAGTCTCCATTCTGTAAAATATGGATAATAAGTGTTGACCTCATAGAACTGTAGTGGGGATGAAGCGACATAATGTACATGATATCCCAGCCTGGTGAACTGTAAGCCTGCAGTAAACATTAGCGGAATCAACATGGAAGAGAAAAGCTATGGCCATCATCACTTCATGACTGGCACTGGCTTAGTGTTAATTTGCAAGTGCATATTCTCAAGTACACTAACTTAAACTCTAGTTACTCTTCTGACTAGAAGAAGAAGGCCATGGTTCCTTTAGAGACTATCAAACTCAATGGTACTTGCAGAAAACCACTACTAATTGTTTCTGGGAGAGGAGACATTTTTCATTTGTATATTAGGGTTCTCCAGAGGGACAGAACTAATAGGAGATATATATATATAGATATATGTGGAGTTTATTAAGGAGTATTGACTCACACAATCGCAAGGTGAGGTCCCACAATAGGCTGTCTGCAAGCTGAAGATCAGGAAGACTGTATGAGTCCCAAAACCTCAAAAGTAGGAAGGCCAACAGACAGTGCCGCCTTCAGTCTGTGGTCGAAGGTCCAAGAGTCCCAAAGCTAAAGAACTTGGAGTTCCGTGTTCGAGGTCAGGATGCATCCAGCACAGGAGAAAAATGTAGGCTGAAAGATTAAGCCAGTCTAGCCCTTCCACGTTCTTCTGCCTGCTTTATTTTGGCCATGTCGGCAGCTGATTAGGTGATGCCCACCCAGACTGAGGGTGGTACTGCCTTTCCCAGCCCACTGACTCAAATGTTAATCTCCTTTGGCAACACCCTCACAGACACACCCAGGATCAATACTTTGCATCCTTCAATCCAATCAAGTTGACACTCAATATTAACCATCACAGTTGGTTTCTGTAACTTCTTTTCAGGACAGTAGCAAATTATATCATTAATTTCCGATGGGTGACTGCAAATGGAGAGCATAACATTTTCATACTAAATCCAAGAATATGGTAAAAAATACTACTTAGAAACCAGAGAAATGAGTAGGAATGGAAATGGCAGTTATTATTTGTGTTCTGTCAAGTACTTCCAAAACTGTAACTTAGAAAAATTCATCAAGAGTTCTAAAATACACATACCATTCAGCAATACAAAAAAAAAAAATCTAGGTTATAAGCTAAAAATTTAAATACAGAAGCTAAGAAAGCAAGAATTTCTAAAGAGCCTAAATTCTGTGCATTTTATAACAATGTTAAGAAATAATTTTCATAAATGAGAGTGACATAAATAATTCTTATTTCTTGAACATTAGAAGCAATGGTGAGAGTAGCTGAATATAAAGGAAGGAAGATAGCTGAGAGAGGATGTAACACTATTGACTTAAAAGATAATTCTAAGTAAGGAGCAGACGCACGAAAACTTTTCAAGAAACAGAACACAATGTCTTCTGTACCTATCGAACTTATCCCAGTAAACCATGGGAGGTAAAAGGAACTGCAAAGGACTGATGAAAGAGAAATGCTCCTGAAGCATTTCTAAGGTGGGTAATTTTAAAAGATTTCACAGGTTATTAACCTGATGCCTCCTGTTTTAAAATTATTCACACATCATAACAGAGGACCAATCCTTGAATGCTCCAGAGAGAGATGTTCTGAGAGTTTTCAAATACATAAATAATGGGGTTGATTAAAAATAGGTCATCCAAATCAGTCTAATTGCCTTCTATTTTTAATGAAAATTATTTTCATTGATTTTTAAGATGGATAGCCCATTAAAATACATTAATCGTGACCCTGAAAGTGTACTCGTATTGCAAAAAGCCCAAGGTGAGGAATAAGAAGCAATTCCCCACCACATGAAACTGGGGCGGGAACATCACCATAGTGAGCTGTGACCCTAGTTTTCCCAGGAAAAACAATTTCTGGGTAAGAGCTGGGAGGAGAGGGATAATGATGATAAAATACCTCCAACTGTACGCCAGCGGTTTTAGAAGGTTTGGAGCTATGTGTGTCTCATTTGGCTAAAGGGCCTCTCATTTTGTAGAGCCAAGGTGAAAAACACATGATCGGTCTTCTGTGCTTCTTAATTACATAAGTAACACACTCTCATGACTGTGTAATGCCGTGCTCATTCTAGAAAATGCAGCTAAGGCAACTAACATTAGAAATAATCCATCACACCATCATCCAGCGATAACCCTGGAAACATTTTAATATGTATTTTAATATACACACACTGAGACTTTTAAAACAAAATTTATATATATATATATATATAGAAGAGAGAGAGAGAGGTGGAATCTCACTCTGTTGTCAGGCTGGAGTGCAATGGCACAATCTCACTGCACCTCTGCCTCCCGGGTTCAAGCGACTCTTCCGCCTCAGCCTCCAGGGTAGCTGGGAGTACAGGCGCGTGCCACCATGCCCGGATAATTTTTGTATTTTTAGTAGAGACAGGGTTTCACCATATTGGCCAGGCTGATCTCAAACTCTGGGCCTCATGATTCGCCCACCTTAGACTCCCAAAGTCCTGGGATTACAGACATGAGCCACCGCGCCCAGCCCATAATGTATACTTTTTAAACACATGTATGTAATACATATGTTTGGAATCTACTTTTGTACAAAAAAAAATTAAATATATTTTAGATGCCAATAAATATAGTTCTTCAAAAGCGTTGTTCATGGAACACAAATCAGTATCTATTACCATTTATTCAGCCATTCTTCTAGTATTGGATATTACCAACAGTGTTTCACTAAAGGTCCTCCAGCTAAATCCTCGTCAACATCCACAATTACTGCGGACAGATTTTAAGCAGACTTCGTTAAATCAAAGAACAGACATGTTTTAAAGATCTTCACGCATACCACTAAATTGACCTCTGGAAACATCATACAAATTAATGCTCTACCAAAGTATAAGAAAATATTCACTTCCTCACACCCTCACTAATATTTGTTATTGTTCTTTATGTTACTAATTTAATAAGTTTCAAATGATGATGCGTGGATTTTAATTTAGTTTGGGGTGCAGAAAATTTCACACGCTTACAAGCCGTTGTATTCCACTTGGGTTGGTGCTGTTACAGCAAACTAAATATGGCCTGAAAAGGACTCTGTACTTCTATATTTGAGTCCTTGTGGACAAACTGTAACCTAATTTAATAGGTAGATGAGACTGAAAACCTGACTTAGCGGTATGTGCCTGTAACAATTGTTGAGTCTTGGCCAATCCCAGAAGCCACACTTCAATCACTCATACACTTTTGAGTGTTCAAACTGTGTTCAAATAAAGCAAATGCTGGGCTGTAACCAACCCAGTTGCTTCTGTACCTCACTTCTCTTTTTTTGTCTATAAATATTCCATCATGTGGCTGCGCTGGAGTCTCTTTGAATCTGCTGTGATTCTGGGAGCTACCCAATTCTCGAATCGTTCTTTGCTCAATTAAAGTTCATTAAATTTAATTCAGCTGAAGTTTTCTTTTAACACTAATTAATAAACTTTGTCTTTTCTCTTTTTGGAGTTTTCATGTTCTTATTCATACATTCTTCTTATTAAACCGTTGTAATATAGAATGCAGCTACTCTTTCCGTCATTAAATTTGTCTTATTTTGTCATAAAGAAATGTTTCATTTCTATGTATTCACATTTTTAACATATTTTGTTTCTATTTCTTGCCTTTGGTGTCATTCTTGAAAAGACTTTCCTGACCCCCTTGCAATATTGAAATGATCATGAATGTAAATATTTAAGCTCAGCTGCTATAAAAACCTCATGAAGAAAATTAAAAGCCATTCTGTATAAAAGATATCTAAAAATGAGCTGAAGTACCAATAAACACTAGAACCAAAAATTTAAAGTTCTAATAAACACGAGAATTTAAAGTTAGTGTTTAGTAATGGTAGATCATACTTATGTGAAGATAATAAAAAGGGGAAATAATTTTAACTGAAGGAAGAATAAGATGACAAGACAAATCATAGAGTGTCAAAGTGGAAAATATTAGGAGGTTGTATATTCGTGCAAGTGATTTAGGTCATAATACGGAGTGATAATAACAGCACAGACTTGAAATCTTACCAAATGCTGAGCATTTGTAATAGAAAGACCTTGGAGCCATATTCTTTAATAGGTGATGAGGACAGAGAACAACCTGGAAAAAGAATCCAGAACCCCAGAGGACACAGACAAGTCCTGCAATAGGTCACTGAGCAGTTGTTTCGAAGTTGTACAGTGGATTTAACCGGTAATGCAAAAGTATATTATTTCAATATTTAATTTTCATGATAAAAACTTCTCATTACAAAACTGTTCTAATTATTTCTAGTACACAGATTGGAAATAGTATTAAATGTCTTAAAACAACTTTCATTAATAAAACTTAGTGAGATCCCTGCATTTCATGTCTCCCAGTCTCAAATCTGTTCTTTTATATATGTGCAATATTTTAGAATAACTGAATTACTGCTCTGAACCCTTTCCACCTAAAGGTATAGCCAAAAATGCTTTAAGCTACTTAAGCTACACAGTAGATATGAAAGTCTTAACTAGAACAAAAAGTTTCTGTAATTTGATTAACTTTGACCTCTAAGTCATTGACCTCCAAATAATTGTTTAGCAGCTCAATTAATTTTTCCTAGAAATGTGGGTTAATGCTGAGGTTAATTTGCTCAACCTGATCTGATCTCATATTATTATACAGATCTTTGAATGTAATCACCATATAATTTCTAATAACAACTAAATTAGCATAATGTGTTTCCAAATCAGAATCTTTTATCCCATTCTTATCTGTCTGCCACAAAGATGGAAACATTGAGGGTTATTTTTAAATTATGTAAGCTTCTTGATTAATCCCATAGCAATTCCCTTCACTTTGATCTTACTTTTTTAAAGATTAAGAAAGAGCTCATTTAACTTTCAAATATAACTATATTTGAAATTTTAATTTCAATATTTCAATTGTTTAATTTGCCATTGATTATGTTTTTTACAACAGAAGCAAATATTGAACTGAATCTTCATCTGTTTTATTTGGAGAACCATCTTGCTACTATATATAGGACAAGACATTCAAACTCTTCATTTTTATTTGCCAAATAATATCTCAGTCAAAGGATACCACCGACAGCATTCAATGACTTGTGAAGTCTTTCACTCCACCCAAAAAGAGCAGGAAATACACATTTTTTCAAGCACCCATGGAATGTACACCAAAATAGACAGTATTCTGGGCCACAAAACAAGCCTCAAAAAGTTTAAAAGTATTGAAATAATATACACTATGTCTTTTGAGGATAATATAATCAAACTAGAAATCCATAACAGAAAGACAACAAGAAAATCTCTAAACATGAAGAAATTGAAGAATATACTTCTAAATAAGCCATGGATCAAAGAAGTAAAAAAAGGAAACTTTTAAAAAGACGTAGAATTGAATGAAAATGAAAACATAACCAAAATATGTGGAATGCAGCTAAAGCAATTATGTGAGGAAAATTTAGAGTACTAAATGCTATAAATCAATAACTTACATTCCTAGCTCAAAAAATTAGAAAAAGAAGAGCAAAATGAAGCCAACAAAAGCAAAATGTTACCTTCAGGGAAACTACTTAAAGTATAAAGAGGTATCTTGAATTATTTCTTACAACTACCCATGTGAATCAGTAATTATTTCAATAAAAATTCTAATTAAAAATGTCAATTGCATTGCATTTTCATACATCAACAGTAGAAAAATGGAACTTTAAATGAACATAATTTACAAAAGACTCCTAAAAATCCAACAAAATGTGAGTAGCTGATAAAAATTGTAATTCATAAAATGTATACTGCTAAAACTATAACTATGAAGAAAAATATAATTTATTCCATCTTTTGAAAGATATTAAAGAAGACCTAAATTACAGGAGAGATATTCCATGTTAACGGATTAGAAGACCCAGTATCATAAAGATGTCAATTATCCCCCAATTGACCTATAGATTCAAAGTAATTCTAATCAAAATGCCAAAAGAGTTTTTTCTAAAACTAACAAGCTGGTAATAAAATGTATATGGAAAAACCAAAGGTCAAGAATAGCCATAACACAGCTAAGGAAAATGAACAAGGTGAGAAGACTTACCCAGCTAGACAGTTAATTATAACACTATGATTAGGTGCAAAGGTAGAAAAAAAGACCAGTGAAATACAATAAAGCATCCAGAGACAGGCCAATGTACACATAGAAAACATACAGTTCAGGGGTGGCATTATAGAACAGTGATAAAAGGATAAATTATTCAATAAATGCTACTAAGACAATTTGTTGTCCACGTTAAGGAAAAGAAAAAGAACTGATCTTCTACCTTAAAGCAAATATAAAAATCAGTTCTAGTGGACTAAAAGTTTAAATGTAAGAGATAAATTTTATAACCATGAAATATAAAAGGATTTCTTAAATAAGACACCAAAAATGCCTATCATAAAGGAGAAAAATACAAATTTTACTTCAATTTTGCACTGAGAATATTAGCAAAAATACAATACTAAGTGTTGGCAAGAGTATGAAGCAACAACTCATATACCGACATCAGTGCCATTTGATTGTTTTTCTTTATATGTTATGCATGCTACAAAAGGTTTTTGTATGTATTGCACATTTAATTTTAAAATTAAATATAAAATGATTTTTTTTCTTAACAAATTAAAATGCTTCTAGTATTTATTATTAGGCAAAATGTTAGGGCTATAAATATTAATTATTTTAATATTCAATATCTCGGTATAATATTTAGGATTTTTAAAATAGGTATAATATTAAGCTTTGTAAGTAGAAATAGTAATAAAAACTTCTAAATAATGCTTGTATCAAATAAGGAAACAATAGGAAAATAACAAACTGGTATTCAGAGAATAGATAGCCTTAAATGCATTTATTAGTAAACAAAAGCAAATGGAAGTAAATTCATATGCTTTCAATTGAAGAAATGATTAACCTATGTTAAAAGGAAGAAATGAATAAAGTCAAGAAATTAAAGAAAATAAAAACAAAAATGTGTAGGGTAGATCAAGAAACACTAAGAGCTAGTTCCTTTAAAAGACCAGTGAAATAGATGAAGTTCAACAATACAATTAAGAAAGAGAGACCGGGGATACATAAATAAATCGCATTAAATTTAACGCGGCTCCCTCCGGCTTGCCGAACCGCGCATGCGCAGTCGGGAGCGTCGCGAGCGCCCTGTCGCGTAGGCGGCGCTACGTGTGCGTCCCAAACGCCGATGCAGCCGCTGACGGAGGAGGTCTCCTGACTACGGTGGGTTTTCTCTTCGCGTTTAGTCTCCCCTCCTGTGCGAACAGGTGCCTCGTGGGCTTCCGTGGGAAGCTCCTGTCGGACGCCATCCGACCCAGATTGTTGCTGTTATTGTTGGGAAAGGCGAAAAAGGCAGAAAGATCCCCAGGATAGCTGATCCATTGTAATGGTTGGAACAGAAGCTGGGAAAGCTGTGTAGCGGAAGACCATGTGCTTCGTGATCCCAGTGAAAATCGTAGATTAGGAGCTTGGGCGCGGTAGCTCACGCCTGTAATCCCAGCTCTTTGGGAGTCCGAGGCGGGTGGATCGCTTTAGGTCAGGAGTTCGAGACCGGCCTGGCCAACGTTGTGAAACCCTGTCTCTACTGAAAACACAAAAATATTAGCCGGGCGTGGTGGCAGACACCTGTCATCCTAGCTACTTGGAAGGCTGAGGCAGGAGAATCGCTTGAACCCCAGAGGCGGAGGTTGCAGTGTGCCGAGACCGCGCCATTGTACTCCAGCCTTGGCAACAAGAACAAAACTGAGACACACACACACACACACACGAGGTTGCAGTGTTGGCAACAAGAACGAAACTCACACACACACAAACACACACACGAGGTTGCAGTGTGCCAAGACCGTGCCATTGTACTCCAGCCTTGGCAACAGCAAAACTCCACACACACACACACACACACACACACACACAAGAAAAAGAAAGAAAAGAAAATAGTAGATTACAGCGTAAATTGGTGAAAAAAGCTGTAGCTCACCTGAGGAGCAAGAGAGAAAGAAGCAGCCACTTTAGGTTGCCCCGTGCTGACTCTGTCTTTTTTTTAAAAGGCCTCTCCATCAAAGAAAAAGATGAAAATGATGAAAACTCATTAAGCAGTTCCTCCGACAGTGGTGAAGACAAGGATAAAGAAATAAGTGAAGAAAGTGATATTGAAGAAAAGACTGAAGTGAAAGAAGAGCGGGAGCTGCAAACAAAAAGGGAAATGGAAGAAGAACAGTAACTCTAGAAATCCCTGAAGTTCTGAAGCAGCAGCTGGAGGATGATCGTTACTACATTAATCGGAGGAAATGGTTAGTGAAACTTCCATGTCACACCAACATCATAATGATTTTGGAATCCTATGTGAAATATTTTGCTGTCAGTGCAGCCTTTTCAGCCAATGAGAGACCTCGTCACCATCACACTATGCCACATGCCAACATGAACATGTCTTTTATCCCAGCAGAAAAGAATGTTGACCTTTGTAAGGAGATGGTGGATGGATTAAGAATAACCTTTGATTACACTCTCCCGTTGGTTTTACTCTATCCGTATGAACAAGCTCAATATAGAAAGGTGACTTTGTCTAAGTTTTTTCTTCCAATTAAGGAAAGTGCCACAAACACTAATAGGAGCCAGGAGAAGCCCTCTCCCAGCCCATATTTGTTGAATCCATCCACACCTCAGTCCACAGAGAGTCAGTCGACCACCAGTGAACCAGCCACCCCCAGAAAACGCAAAGCCGAGCCGGAAGCATTGCAGTGTCTGAGGCGGTCCTTGCGCCATACCGCCAACTGTGACAGGCTTTCTAAGAGCAGCGCCTCACCTCAGCCCAAGCGCTGGCAGCAGGACATGTCAGCCAGCATGCCCAAGCTGTTCCTGCAACTGGAAAAGAAGATACCTGTGCATAGCAAATCATCTTCACCTATTCCTCTGACTCCTAGCCAGGAAGGGAGTGCTGTGTTTGCTGGCTTTGAAGGGAGAAGAACTAATGAAATAAATGAGGTCCTGTCCTGGAAGCTTGTGCCTGACAATTATCCACCAGATGACCAGCCGCCTCCACCCTCCTACATTTACGGGGCACAACATTTGCTGCGACTGTTGGCAAAACTTCCAGAAATTCTTGGAAAAATGTCCTTTACTGAGAAGAATCTGAAGGCTTTATTGAAGCACTTTGATCTCTTTGTGAGGTTTTTAGCAGAATACCACGATGATTTCTTCCCAGAGTCGGCTTATGTCCCTGCTTGCGAGGCTCATTACGGCACGAAGAATCCCCAGGCAATTTATTAAAATGTTGATGGTTCTGTAAGAACAACTGCTCCATCTAGCTTGGCATTCTGAGTTCCAGGTGAACAACTAACAAGGTGGTGGGCCTTTACCCAAAGCACAAACACAGCACTCACCTGGGGGCTCTGACAGAGGTGTGCCATGTTGTTTGACTTGTTCACACGTACTGTAGTTATTCTGTGTAGAATTATTTCCTAGGTGCCTGAAAGTGTTCTGACATTACGCTTGTACTTTGCAGGCCATCTGTGATGGCAGGAAAACCAGCTGTGTTCACAGTTCCTGAGTGTTCATGGGTTAAGCCATTTCAGTAGACGTTGCAGTTAGCAAGAACCACGCTGTTTCCTAGTTAGCATTAAACAAAATTGTTTTGCAAATTGGTTTCATTCTCTTGACGAAGCTGAGCAACACTGTCCAACAAGGTTTAGTTTGTACTTGAAAACTGCAAGGTAATCTCAAAGTATTTTAGAGGGAATCAATATTGATGGCAAAAGAAAATTTGCAGCTATACATTTGCCTCTAACGGTTCCCTGTCTGTGAAACATCGTTTTTGGTGATCTAAAGAAAGCATTGCCTTTCCTGTTCGCAATTTTACGGCTATACTTTTTTGTGTAATGTTATGGTTCCCTTTTTGTAAAATGTTCTTTTTGGTGATCTAAATAAAGCCTGTCTTTCTTGAGAAAAAATTAAATCAGCCATAACTACAGATATAATGATTGGAATATAAGAGAATGCTACGTATTCATTTAGACAAGTAAATTTGAAAGTCTTGACAAAATGAATCAGTACTTAGGAAAATATCTATTATATAAACTGGCTCCCCCTCGAAAAAGTAGGTATTCCTCGTTGTGACAACTGACAACCCAAAGGTAGAAAGTAAAACGAATCCACGTATTTATTGCACACTATCAATGCTGACATTTTAACGTACATTTTAGACCACATAAACTTTAGCCTTTAGAGTCAGAAATTCCTTAGGTGCTAGCCCACAAATTGCCACATAAGAGAAGACAGAAAATATGTCACTTTCTGTGATCCTAAGAGAGAGTCCACAGAGGCATATCTTCCCATTGTGACTTCAGTAGCATCGAATAGGAAAGTGATAATACCGTGAGAAAAGGATGTGCCGCCCACAATATCTGAAGTACAAAGACAAAGCTGGATGTGTTTTTGGCTAGTTAATTTGAGCAAACCCTGTAAGTGTCCAGATGCATTCTTCCTAGATTCTCATAATTCTCTTGCATGTCCCTGAAAGGATAAGCTATGTCACAGGGCTAAGAAGTTGAACTGTGCTAGTCCAAGTTGAGATGTGCTCTAAGTATGAGATACACACTGGGTTTTGAAGACTCGGTATGTAAAAATAAATGTAACATAATCTCAGTAATTTTCAGCATTGGTTAAATGTTGAACTGACAATATTTTAGATAAATTGGGTTAAATAAAATGTTATAAAAATACCTTCACCTATTTCTTTTTACTTTTAAAAAATGTTAATATTTTAAAAACTTAAAATTACCGATGTGTATCACATTATATTTTTAATGGACAGTGATGCTCTTGAAAGTATTACCTCTGTGGCATGGAATATGTCAAAAACTTATTGCCTTTTTTAGCTATTCTTTGACTCAATATCCAAGCCTTAGCCTCATGTATCCAAGCAGTTCAGGCCTCCACTAAGTTAGTCAAAGCATCTTTTGGTCTTGTGCTAGGATTACCTTTAAATCTGATGTTAACATATGCAGCAAATCCCTACTGTTAATAGAAACCACCCAACATTTTTCTGCTGTTTACTAATTTGATTGTTACTCTTTCCTTCACATATTGCTATATTCCTGTGTAACACACTCAGTCTGGCAGCCTTCTGTTATTCTTATCCAGTGAAGGAGAAGCTTATACTTGTGTTCTCTTCATTCAAAAAGTATCCATCCCTATAATCAATCTTTGGATAGTCTAATACAAAATCCCAATTTAATGTTTTTTTCATGTAATCTTAAAAATGAATAAAGAGAGATGATACCAGGAAATATAGGTGATAACTACTTTTCTTGCCCAATTCTAGGCTTTATTAGAGAGCTGAATTTTATAATACACCTCTCCTAAGCCATTGCTTGTGGAGTCAATTTGAAGGACAATTTGAAGTCAACTTGAAGGATTAGTGGCCTTACCAACTCTTAGAAAGACCCAAATAATAACCATTCCTATAATTAATGCTACCAAGGTGAATTTGATCAAGGTACATAAAGCCAGTTTAAATTCCTCAGCCCAAATGGTAGCTATCGGTAATAGAATAAGCTTGGATTTTATTTGGGCCAAATAAGAGGGTCTAGGCCATCACTAATAATACTTTCTGCTATATCTAAATTAATTCTATAAGTGACTTGGACCAATCTATGTCAAAGCTAAAAGAAAGGCCAGGTGAGCTATTCAGGCAGTTGTTGAGAATTCTTTTCTTAGGAAATCACCCAATCCCTTCTTAAAATAATATTCCTTTTGTTTTTGTTTTTGTTTTTGAGATGGAGTCTCGTTCTGTTGCCCAGGCTGGAGTGCAATAGTGCAATCTCAGCTCACTGCAACCTCCATCTCCCAGGTTCAAGCGATTCTCCTGCCTCAGCCTCCCCCAGTAGCTGGGATTACAGGTGTGTGCCACCACGCCCAGCTAATTTTTTTGTATTTCTAGTAGAGACAAGGTTTCACCATGTTGGCCAGGCTGGTCTTGAACTCCTGACCTCACATGATCCACCCACCTTTGGCCTCCCAAAGTGCTGGGATTACAGGCATGAGCCACCATGCTCAGCCTATATATATATTTTATATATATATACAAATATATGTATATATATATATTTTTTTAATCTCACAATTGTTTGAGATCTGTTGTTCACAGTCTTAAAGTGCTTCTGTGCAGCTACTGTCATGACAGATGATTCAGTGAAATATTCGAAGATGAAATCAGAATGAAATTCTGCTGATCAATGTTCAGACTGAATATACTATCTTTGCAAATGAAATCTCTTCTTCAGGAAGAATCATTAATTGTGGTAAAGAGGTGGATAATTTTTTAGGATTCTTTCTTGTAACTTTGGCTGAATGAGAACAAAAAGAGGGGACTGAGAAGAAAAAGGGTTCCACGGACCTCTCTGACGACTCAGCAGTCTCACGTGAATAGCCACACTTGCACAGACTGCATCAGCCCCTAACACCACTCAAACTCCGTGAACCTGAACGTCACACTCTTCAAAACTCCATATACTGTCAGCAGAAAAGACTAGCATTTGAATAGGCAGGCCAAGTCAAGAAAATCACCCTCACCAATGTGGGTAGGCATCTGTTGAGAACCCGTGAATAGGATAAAAAGGTAGAGGAAGGGTGAGTTTGCTTCCTCCTTGAGCTGGGACATCTGTCTTCTGCCTTCAGACATCAGAGGGCCTGTTTCCTGGACTGGAGCCATACCACCACCGCCTTTCCTGGACCTCCAGCTGGCAGACAGCAGATTGTGGGGAGTTCCCGGCCTCCATAAACACAGGAACCAATCCCTCAAAGTAAATCCCTATCTATCTATCTATCTATCTATCTATCTATCTATCTATCTATCATCTATCTATCTTTCTTTCTTATATTGGTTCTGTTTCTCTGAAGAACTCTGGCTAATACCTAAAGGTTGTTTCCTAAAGAAAAAAGAAAGTACTCATCTAATGAAGACACCATGTTGGAATTTAGGAAAGGGCTTAGGATTGTTACAAATTTCTACTACCTGGGTGGTTTTAGTAAGTCAAGATAGACAAGGTTTATTTGCCCTCAAGCCTTCTACAATTTACTGCAAACCTCAAGTTTGTCTCTGACAATCTGGCCCAATAAGACATTTTTGGGTTAAGACCAAATTTCTCGTTTTTCTCTTTTTTTACTTGGTTTCAGTCAATTTGCCTTCCTTATTCTTTTCAGACAACTTTAAAATCTGACTCTGAAGGGGATGATGTTCTATGGAAGTTGGATTTATTGTAGATATAGTGCCATGCATATCAAAAGAAGAACTATATCTGTATTTATAGACAATGCTCTTTAGAAGATTAGAGAAAGGACAGGGAACTTGGGGGTGCTAATAGCTCCCCAAGAGTAGCACCGTTGAACAGATTTTGAACTATTATCTTTATGTTTCACAGTAGAGGTCATTGGCTCTTCCAGCGCGTTTCTTCTCAAAATCTACAGGTGTCCTTATTTATACCCTCGTGATACTTAGAGAATACAGAGACCCTTAGATTCTTGTTTTTATTCGGGGAACCAGTTGTTTCATTTATAGAGCTGTATATTTATTTTTATTTCTAGCTTCTTTTTTCTAGGGCTCAGCTACTTGTTAGAAAATGATCTGGGCCGGGTGCAGTGGTTTATGCCTGTAATCCCAGCACTTTGGGAGGCCGAGGCAGGCAGATCACGAGGTCAGGAGTTCGAGACCAGCCTGATCAATATGGTGAAACCTCATCTCTACTAAAAATACAAAAAAATTAGCCAGGCGTGGTGGCGTGCACCTGTAATCCCAGCTACTCAGGTGGCTGAGGCAGGAGAATTGCTTGAACCTGAGAGGCAGAGATTGCAGTGAGCTGAGATGGTGCCACTGCACTCTAGCTTGAGCAACAGAGTGAGACTCCATCTCAAGAAAAAAAA
This sequence comes from Ateles fusciceps, assembly GCA_036589455.1. Taxonomy (NCBI): domain Eukaryota; kingdom Metazoa; phylum Chordata; class Mammalia; order Primates; family Atelidae; genus Ateles; species Ateles fusciceps. The sequence goes on from JAZHEH010001810.1 coordinate 4,301,927, forward strand.
AAAAAAAAGAAAGAAAGAAAATGATCTGTTACCTTCTAAATTCACAGTTTTCTATTTTTTTAAGGCTCCTAATTCAAATCAGAGTCCATTATCAGCTGTTGATTCTATCCTAGAACACTGTTCAAAAGTTCCTGGAATCTAATTTTTAAATCCAGTGTTTATTAAAATTTTAATCTTTGTCCAGTTTACTATTTAACATATTTCTAAAATGGTTTTAATGAGCTTCCTTCTTTTTGTCTCTAAGAATTTTTTTTTTAATTTTCAGATGGATTATTTAAATCTTCTCTTTTCTAACCTCTTGTTTTTAACTGCTTTCCCCATTTGAGGGGCTAAAATGAAGTGAGCTAATCTATACACATCTAGTAATTCATGAAATTAGTACATAGCAAAGATCCTATTGCAAATATCTGTCCATCTTCCTGAGGTATAAGAAAATATAGCATTGCTATGGACTGAACTATGCCCCTCTAAAGTTTCTGTCTTGAAGCCCTAAGCCACAAGTGACTATATTTGGAAACAGGGCCTTTAAGTAGATAATTAAGGTAAAATGAGGCCATAAGGATGGGCCCCTGAATGGGGTTAGTGTCCTTATAAGAAGAGACACCAGAGAGCTTGCTCTCTCACACAACTCTCCCCACGTGCACAATAAAGAGGTCACGTGAGCACATGGCCACCTGCAAGCCAAGACCAGAGGCTTCAGAATGAAACCTACCTTGCTAGCACCTGGATCTTGGACTTCCCAGCCTCCAGAACTGTAAGAAATAAATTTCTATTGCTTATAAGCTGGTTAATCTATGGTAGTCTGTTATAGTAGCCTGTACAGACTGTTTTTGACTCAGCTCTAGATTAGGTTTTAAATTCAACTTCTATATGTTTGCCTTCTAATCTTGCACATTTACATGAATGTTCCTTTCCTGAGAAATCCTAAGACAATACTAGCTCATTTAGAAGATTGGAAGGGGTACAAGAGAAAACTTGCTTAGATCCAAACAGGGTGGGTCTCAGAAGGTTAGTGTCCTTGGACAACTTGTGTTTTCAGCTCCAGCACACCAAATAAAGAAGCTGACTATTGAAAGGTTGGTGTCTTTGCCTCTTAACCTTTCTAGAGTGCCTCCTAAAATATGAATTGATTTTGACACAGCAAACTTTCCCTAAAATGGTCATTGTTTCTTTTGCCTTTTACCCAAAACAGTGCAAGAATAAGGATCATAGTGAGACTTTATATAGAAAGAAAAATTTCTTGTAGGAGTTAGAAAATTTGATAACACACTAATTCACTTAAAGAAGATGGGTCGCTACAGTCGACTGTGCTACAACTTGCGCTCATGAGTGGTGTCAGAAGTTGACCAAGCAGAAGTTAGAAATCAGCAAGACTGCCAATGACCCAACAATTGTTTGACCTAAAATCTGGACTGAGCAAAGAGGTCTTCTTTCACAAGTTGACAAAAGTGTAAATGTCATTTTGAAGGTTTTGTAGGGTACCCAAGGCTAAGTTCGACTAATTGCCTTTTCACAAAATTGTTACAGGTCTAAGGAACTTCTGATCATTTGTCTTCAAGACTGGATTAGATTGAAGCAGAAAATAATCAACTTATATATGCATCTGTCTTTTGTGGAACACTTCCTTATACGATCAATAAATACAAGATAATCTAGGACAAAACAAAGACAGTTGAAATAAGACTGCCTACACACACACACACACACACACACATACACACACACACTCTCTCACACAAAGCAAGCAGCAGGAGAATAAGCAAAGATGTTTACTAAATGTTTTATCCCCCACACCATAAGGTCTAATGATCTTATACAAACACCTAGATCTAATTACTTTGGTTATAAATCCTAGGGTAACAAAATTAATTCAGCAATGAGAGCTCAGTGAAACTGGCAAGAACTCAGTGTGGAGGCTGGCTTACCTGGCAGCAGATATGAAGGATAAATAGAGTTTGGCAAAGAGGCCCAGTGCGTACACGTGTTGGCCTAAGAATGCCCTAGAATGCTTGTGAGAGTCCTTGAAATGACCTCAGTAGAAACTTTGGATTTGCCAGAGAAAGATAAGAAAACCCTGAATATCTGAACTGAAAAGACAAAGCTGAATATATTGCTATCAGCTATGTGTTGTATCTGCTGTACAATAGCAGCTTTAGAATGTCTGGGGCCATTGTCTTGTTTGAATAAATGGTCTCTGATTTTGCAGAGCCAAGGTAAAAACACATAAGGGGTGCTGTGGTTTAAATGTGTCCCCCAGAAATATGTATTGGAAACTTAATCTCCAATGCAACAGAGTTGGCAGATGATACCTAATGAGAGGTGATTAAGCCACAGGGCAAAGGGAATAGATTAATGCCATTATTGTGGAAATGAGATAATTATCTCAGGAGTGGGTTTCTTATAAAAGAATGGGTTTGATAACCAGGTGCAGTAGTTCACGCCTGTAATCCCAGCACCTTGGGAGGCCTAGGTGGGTGGATCACTTGAAGTTAGGAGTTTGAGACCAGCCTGGCCAACATGGTGAAACCCCCTCTCTACCAAAAAATACAAAAATTAGCCGGGCGTGGCGGCAGGCACCTATAATCCCAGCTGCTCAGAAGGCTGAGGCAGGAGAATGGCTTGAACCTGGGAGGTGGAGGTTGCAGTGAGCCAAGATCACGCCATTGCACTCTAGCCTGGGTGACAGAGCAAGACTCCAACTCAAAAAAAAAAAAAAAAAATGAGTTTGGCTGTCTTTTGCTCTCTCTTGCCCTGTCTTGTTCTTCTGCCTTACACCATGATATGGCACAGCAAGAAGACCCTCACCAGAGGCCAATCACTCAGTCTTCGAACTTGACAGCCTTCAGAACTGTGAGAAATAAATTTCAGTTCATTATACATTACAGGTTTATCACTCTCGGGTTTTCTCATAGCAATACAAAATGAACTAAGACAGTTGGCCCTCTGTGTTTTTTAATTACATGAGTAATGCATACTCATAATTGCATAATACATGCTCATTCTAGAAAATGCAGCTAAGGAAAGCTAATATGAGAAATAATTCATCACACTATCATCCAGAGACGGCCCTGGAAACATTCTGAGACATATATACTCACACTTTTAAAACATGTATGATCATAATTTTAAAACATATGATGTATACTTTTTAAATGCAGACGTATAATACAGGTTTATAACCTTTTTTGTATTAAAAAGATCATATACAATTTTGATATCAATAATTACAGGTCTTCAAAATTGTTCTCAATGGAACGCAAGTAAGTATCTATCACCATTTATTTTGCCATCCTTCCAGTACTGGACTTTATAAACTGCTTCACGAAGCTCCTCCAGCTAAATTCTTGCCAACATCCAATTACTTCAGTTAGATGTGAGATTCATTAAATCAAACAATGAACACGTTTTGTGAGCTCTGACTGACACCTCGTGCAAAGTCAACTTGTTGCCTGTTTCACAGCCTCTGTGTTTATATCAGCTCTAGGGGAACAGAAAACAGCAAACTCTTTTTTTTTTTAAGAGTATTTAAAAAAATTTTTTAATTGTACTTTAGGTTCTGGGGTACATGTGCAGATCATGCAGGGTTGTTGCATAGATACTTACATGGCAAGGTGGTTAAGAGCAGCGTAGTGGGTGGGGTCTGATGTTTGTGACTGATTTGTCTCAGACTGACATTTTCACCATTACATAGCGGTCTCTGTGACAATGCTGGGACACCCAAAAGCTGAGCTTCTCCAACTTTTATTTGAAGTAAAATTCAGGCACATTTTATAAGAGCAGCCGTAATATAACTTCAATGAGAACTATTTATCCTAGGCATTTAAACAGCACTTGGAGGGTTGGAAATCCCAGCCCGGCCAGCAGAGGGCACTGTGCAGGTACAGCCAGAGCAACAGCCCTTATCCCTGGAAACCCTGTGAGACTCCAAGATGCTGCACCCAGAAACTTGCTGCTGGGGGAAGGAGCTGACTTGTGATCCTTCCCTTTACGTGGAGTAGAAAGTGGTGAGGGATAAGTTTGCTTAGCAGGGCTGGAGTAATATGGTTAGGCTGCCAAGGGTGGCGGGGCGAGGTATTATAGAGAATGGCATCACATGAGAAGCATGGTGCAGGGTTACTCTTTACTTAGGTGGAGCACCACTTTGGACCATGGGATGGGAAAAGCCAGTCAGAGACGACTGGAAGACCAGCAGGCCAGAACAATAATGGTTAATGCATGGACTCTGGCTGGCTCAGAAAGGGTTTGGCTAAAGCAAGTGTGTTTTGGACTTCAATTAAAGACTGGAACTTGAGATTGAGAAATCTTTCACTGAAGCTGCCCCCAAACCCCTAGGACAGAGGCAGATGCTTGGATTGTCAGTGAAGTCAGCAAGGGAAACCTTGGAATCGTTTCCCAGAAATGGAGAATAAGCCCTGGGAGAAGCCAGTGTTGAAAACTGGCACTATCATGCTTGTTGGAGAGTCATGGTGATGGAGGAGAATAGGGAATTGGGGTAGCCAAGGGTTGGGGCATAAGCAAAGAAATAACAGGTGCAGCCAATTTTAAGCAAGACTGAGGAGCACACAGGACACATCTTCACTCCTGTGACAAGAAAGAAGTTTCCACTTCAGCCCCTGAATGGCTGTGGGCCAAGTTTCCGCTTTAGGCTCTGATTGGTCACAGGCCAATCCTTCATAGAGTGTAACCAATTGGAGGCCTCTAAAGGGCACCTAGGGGTGTTGCCAAGTTCTTTTGGCTTTATAAAAACCCTAATTGAAAAGGCTCTTGAGCTGCGTGCTCCAGCCGGCTCCCACTCTGCGAATTGTCTTCAGTGAATTTGTGCTTTCCTTACTCCATTCTTCCGTTGCTTTGTTTTTCGTTGCTTCATTCTTTTCTCACTTTGCGTGTTTTGTTCAATTCTTTGTTCAACACACCAAGAGCCCGACAACTCTATCCAGTAACAATGGAAGAGTAAATCGTCCGAAACTCAAGAAAAAAGGAAATCTTATTCAAGGTCTCAAGTTTCTAAATGTGCCCAGTTAGATGTTTGAAAAGTAAGTTATGTATGGAAGCACAGAGTCAAAGGAAGAGCATGTTGTTTCTGAACTCTCCCAAAAAGGAGGAAGACACCGCCTTGCGAAAACTGCAAAAACTACAAATTAAATGTGTAGATCCTGCAACTGGGGCCGACTCAAAGAGGATGTTTATAAAGGAGGAAAGGAGGGAAAGAAACAGGATTGGATAGGTTACCCGGTCCAATTCCGAGGACTCGAGAGCTCGGAAGATAAAGTGGCCCAGGGTTTTCTTCCAACACACTGAAATGGCACAACCTTCCTGTTCCCACCTGGATCAGTCACTGGCGCTGGGTCGTCCTGGGCAGCAGGACCTTGGGTGAGGGAGCTCTCTGCAACTGGATCATCCCAGAAGAGGCTGACAACTGACGGCCCCTGCCAACTGCCTTCCCAGCAGCTGTGGCATCTTAAGGGAAATCAGGCCAGCACATCTCTTTAACCAGCACAACGCAACACATTTTGTAGGCACACACACTCCACGAGCCCCGAAGTTCTCACCCTCCCCCCTACTCCCACCTAAATTTCTGCAGGACATCATGATAGAATTGCCCTGCAGGCCGAAGGAGGTGAAGAGCCCCCTCTAACGGACCTCCTGGTGCTCTGTAATGCTAAATTATTTTCAATCACAGACTATAGTAATCAAGTCAGCACAAACACACAAATGTGGTTAAGTGATGAAGCTGAGTAAAACTTTCCTAAAATGTCAATCACAAATTTCATCAACCATACTAAAGACTGATTTATCTTGCTCTTCTCTCTGGAGAAAATATTACAAGATTAATATCAATGAAGAAGCCGAGTATGTGATCAGAAATACATAGGGGAAAAAGGTGGGTTAATAAAAGTATTTTCCAGGATTTTGGAAATGTGTATCACATTTGTCAGCGTCTTTAAATGTGTCATTCGTTGAGACTTATTTTTTCCTTCTAGATGAATATTCGCCATCCTGCCTCCTTCTGGGTTGGTAATTTGGGGTAGGCCCCTGCCCCCAAAACCGCGCCGGGATCCCAGGCCGGAGGGTGAGGAAGATGGCCCCCGCCCGGCGGCAACACCCAGAGCAAGTCACGCAGACATCTCCAGGCCGAACTTATCTCCGGTGCACAGTGCACGACATACATCCCACCGGATCTCGCGCGGCACCGCTGATTAATAAGCTCAAGAGCTGTGTGATCAACCACGACCTGCCGCGGCGGCCGGAGACCCTCCCTCCTTCCGCCGAGCAGGCTGCTTGAGGCACGGCTGGACACTCGGGCGCGGATTGGCCGGGAGGAGCGACGCAAATATGTTTGAAAGGCCCAATCAGCGCCCCGCTTCTCCGCGCTAGCCAATAGAAAACCGAGAGGAAGGCAGGAAGGGCAGAGTCGCCTATTTGAGTTGCGGCGCTCTAGGCCCCGCAGTCCGGGTCGGCGCTGAGGTCGTTGTTGGGTCGTTGGGTAGGTCTGCCGCTCGGTCCGCCGTGCGCCACGGAGGACGAGGGCATGGAAAACGACACGCTGCTGCAGAAGCTCAGGGCCAGTCGCCGCCGCTTCCAGAGGCGCATGCAGCGGCTGTTAGAGAAGGTGACGCCTCCGCGGGTCCGCCGGGAGGGTAGGGAGGCCTTCGGGGCGGAGTGGGTCTGCGAGGGGACGCAGAACGGGAAGGGTAGGAGGCTTTGGGGGCTCGGAGTGGGGGAAGCAGGGCTGGGGCTTGGGTGCGGAGAGGAGGGGGTGGCGGAGCTGGGGGGTCTGGAGAGGGAAGGAGGCACTGCGGAAGGCTTCGGAGCTGGGAGGGGGGAGGAAGGGCTCCAGAGCCGGGAATGGGGAAGCGGAACTGGGGCTCGGGTGCAGAGAGAAGGGGTTGGTGGGGCTGGGGGATCTTGAGAGGGACGAGCGAGGCGGGGTTAGGGGCTCCGCTGTAGAGACTGTTTGGGGCGCCCCAGACCAGACTAACAGGCTCTCGCGGGGCTGGCGCCGCCTCCGCCCGGGTCTGGGGCTCCTCTTGGCTCTGGGACCTGACAGGAAGCCCCTTTTCTTCCTCGCAGTACAACCAGCCCTTCGAGGACGCCCCGGTGGTGGAAATGGCCACGCTGACCTACGAAACGCCTCAGGGTAAGGATCTTCCTCCCCTTCTGAGTATTCGGGTGAAAAGTGTGAATGGAGTAGTTGAAATCCTTTCCCTGCTGTATTATGAAGCAAAGATTGTTCACCTAACTAATAGGAACCAAAACATTGGTGCCCTTAAACCTGCGAATTAATTGAATTACTTATTAAAGCAATTCTTGAAGAGACAGGTGCCTGCCTCCTGGTTCACATGCCTCTGCCTTGCCGGGTTGGCATCCCCCGCTGGCCACCTCCCCACCGTGGTAGCTTGGGCCAGTTGCTTAGCTGGACTCGTCTCAGTGTTTTCATCTGTGAACTGGGAAGGATGATGACAGTAACATCTCCGGGATGTGAGTGTTGTAACAGTTACTTACAATCCCTATGGAACTCTGGGAACAGGAACACTCACATCGGCTTGTTTGTCCTGTTTAGCTTGGAGTAGTAACTGCCTTCCTTGAAGCTCCAAGTACTTGAATAGGGAGAAGAAGGCACTCCGTTAAATAGTTAACGTAAACGGACTGAAATCGTGTGGATTCGTTCTGGTAAATAGCTGATGACGCTTTGCACTGGCTGGGGTCAGTTCTTCCCATATAGCTTTATAACTAACTCATTATCACTTAATGAAAACAAACCTCAGAGCAAGTTCTATGTTGTAGTAAACAGGCACAAAAGGTTCACAAGATCTGCTCCTTGGATTAGAAGAAGTCCTACCTTTCTCCTTTATAGCCAGTCCAGGCACACCTGGGGTGAAAAGTTTACACAGGCAGAAACTAAAATATTCCAGTGGCAGGTCTCTGTTACCCTTTGGTCTCTGTATAACATGTAAATTGCCCTTAGAAAGCATTCACTCAGTATATCAGATATAGAGATTGCCTGCAAAAAGTGTTAACTCTAATATAGTATGTAATTGCCCTCTCTATATATATTTTAAGGACAGTCGTTGTCATATATATGTTCCTTGTTTACATTTGACTTTTTGGGCTAATGATGTAATTTAATGGGCCACTGCCTAGTAGGGGGGAGAGATTTCCATGTCATTTTAAGGCAAATGACAAATTTGCCTTAAAAACCTGAAACTTTACCAAGATGAACAACAGCAGGGTATCAGAAACAGCTTGGTTTTAATATTGTACCTTTTTATTCGCCTGTCACTTTGGCTTCCAGTGAATACAGATTGAGCAGAAATTCAGCATTCAGGATTATTTAAATGGTTGTTTTTGTTTCTTTTCTTCAGGATTGAGAATTTGGGGTGGAAGACTAATAAAGGAAATAAATAAAGGAGAGATCCAGGTATTTAATGGGAAATTTTATTGCCAAATAATCTTGCTGTGGAGGAGTATTGATGTGAATAAAGGTGTGGGTATACCCAACCTCTGAGGTTATGTAGAGGTCACCACAGAGCACTTTTTCTCATCTTGACTGCAGTCTTTTTCTGTTTTTAAGGATTTACTTAGAAGCGTTTTTGCTGTTGCTTGTCCAGTGCAAGGAGGCACTGTGTAATGTTTGGCCTTTTTTGTCACCCTGTGTTTTCTGTGTCACAGGCTGAGAGGCTCTGATAACATGCGTGCAGAGACTGGGCCAGCCCCAGCTGGCCATGGTGCCATCCCAGCGAGGGGCTCACTGTGTTGAGACCTTACAGAAAAGACCAAATCCAGTTATTTCTAGAAAAAAAAAAAAAAATGCCTCCCTTCCTCTTTTGAAAGGGGAGGAAGAGAAATGAGGGAAGTGCGGTGTGGAGAATCACACATATTTCCTTCTGCGTTTTTTTACCTTCCAAAGACCTGGGTTTCCCCACCTAGTTGATCCGAGGGTGTTGTAGCTCTGAGACCCGTTATTTTAGTGGAATGTGCTGTTGGCCTTTCTGCGGGGACACCCAGGAGCCCTTTTGCAAGGTTGTCTGGCATTCGATTAATCACTGCCTCTCAGATGCCATGTGGTTCCTCCCCCGTGGTCACAGGTCAAGGAACCTGTACCCAAGAATGAAAACATCAAGGTTAAGGTGACGTAATATTAACAACAAATTTGAAATCAAATCTTCTTGATTAATTATTCATAGAAATGTTAAAAGTACATACAACTCCATAAATGAGCTGATTTCTCTGTGCAAAGATGGTCACTAATGCTATTTTAGTAAAATGTAATTTCCTATAACATTTTTGTAAATGCATTTTTTTTATCTCACTTTTCTAGTTAATATATGTGGAGAACTCTTCTCTTCATCAACTATTGTATAATTACAAAATTATATAATTATTTTAAAAACTATGCTTTTTTAACTGCTCTCCTATTGATAGGCAATTAGTTATTTGTGGCTTCCTTTATTATAAATAAGAGTTGGCACACTTTTTCCACAAAGGGCCAGATGGTACATATTTTAGGCTTTGCTGGCTATATGGTCTCTGTTATGACTACTCAGTTCTGTGTTGTAGGGGGATAGTGACCGAAAAAATATGTGAATGAGTATACGTGGCTATGTTCCAATAAAACTTTACTTATAAAGCCCCTGTTAGAAACGGTTCTCAGAGAAATCCTGGTCCTTATCTTCTCCCAGTACTGATATGCACCATTTTCAGTAGATGCTGAGAAGTAAGATTATTGGGTTAAAGGATATATACTGTTTTAATTATACATAGTAGAGATGTCCACTCATCATTTGAAGATTTATTTAAGGTTTTTGCTTAAAATGTAGGAGGACCCCTACCTGGATCTCCAGCGTTTTCAGACCCTTTCTTGGGATTAGGAGGAAACTGGGTGTAGTCTAAGATTTCAGCTGGGATATCTCTGACTTCACTGTAATTGCTGTTGGTGACAGTGCCCAGATCTGCCTTCACCTTTTCCCAGATGACTCGGTGCTCCTGCTGCCCTGGAGCCTGCGGGAGGCAGTGGGCCCTAACAGGCCAGGCATTGACCTGTGCTGGTTTGATTATAACACACGCTTGGGCTCTCTTTGTAGCTATCAGAGCTGCCAGGTAGTTTGGGATTGGTATAGATCATCTGCTTCTCCATAATTCTCAAACCACGTTCTGCTTCAGACACAGCCACGAAACAGCCCTGTAAACTCTACCTTATGTGATGGTTTCACTGGAAGCAAAGGTTCTGATATTCTGGAAGTGGGCTTCAGTTACCCCATAGTGCTCATGGGTAGCCCCAAGTCCCCTGAACCCTCAGAGTTGACACCTGAAGACCATCCCTAATGGTATAGGCCTCACCACCTTCTCATGCCCTGTTCTTATAAGGCTGAGTGGTTCCTAAAATATTAATATTTTAACCAGTCTGGTATCTTGAGTGCTTGAATTTTGCTAATGAGAACCCACCAGTGCCATTCGCTGGGATTATTCATGCTGGAGAGCAGGCGCTGGAGAGCTGAAGCAGGCCTGCCCAGGAGTGTGGCCGCCTGACCACCCCTGCCCACCAGGTGTGAGCTCCTGGTCAGGACAAGCAGCTGCCCTTGTGAGTGTAACTTAGGCTTAAACTGACTCCTCCCAGCCTTTTTTTTTTTTTTTTTTTGAGACAGAGTCTCACTCTGTTGCCCAGGCTGGAGTGCAGTGGCGTGATCTCGGCTCATTGCAACCTCCACCTCCTGGTTTCAAGCAATTCTCCTGTCTCAGCCTCCCGAGTAGCTAGGTTTACAGGTGCACGCTGCCACGCCTAGCTAATTTTTTGTATTTTTAGTAGAGATGGGGTTTCATCATATTCCCCAGGCTGGTCTCGAACTCCTGAGCTTAGGTAATCCACCTGCCTCAGCCTCCCAGAGTGCTGGGATTACAGGTGTGAACCACCATGCCAGCCTTCCTCCTGGCCTTAGGCCTTACTACTCCATCACATTCTTTAAATATCACAGGAAGTCCCCCCAGGGGCCACCGGACTATTTCTGTGTTTTCGCTGATGACCTCAGGATAATTTTGTTCTGTTTCAATTTGGTTTTTTGCTTGTCCCAGTCCCTCTCATCCTTGGGCCAGTGTTAGGAGGTATGAGCTCATCTGCTTGTGCCTGGGCCCCAGACTTTCCCTGCTCCTTCCCTACCTTCCAAGTAGCTTTTTAAGTAGCAGCTCCCGGTGCAACCTCAGTGAACCTCAGCTTCCTCCTCCGCTCTTGAGGCCTCTCACAAAGGGGACATGCAGGGAGAAGAGAAGCCTTGTGGGAGGCTCCTGCTGTCACCTGTGTTAATGGAGGGATTGCAGGTTTATGACTTTACAGTGATTGAAAGGTGCTGCCACTCAAACAACCATGTCTTTATTAACTTCTGCACTTGGAGGACTCCCTCGTGAGGCCCATGGACAGGACAGATGGCTCCGTGCAAGCTGCAGCCCAGGCTCCTGAGCTTCTCTCGCACCACACAGTCCTGGGAGCCGGTGAGTGTCGCCTTTGTCAGAGAACTGAGGTCAGGAGGGACCAGACCTGACACACCTGTTACAACAGCTGAAAGCCGAGATTCCTCAGTATTAAAACTTTTTATTTTTTCTGAGGTATATCTTAAAAACTAAAATCAGGTTGAAGTACCTTGTTGATTCCTTCTGAGCTCTGCCTTGCCCACAGTTACATCCGTTGCCTGACATATGAATGGTATTCAGGTGGTATTTCTTGAGTAAATAAACATGCCCCTCCATGTGAAAAATTAGTACCCAGATTTAAGATTTGCCCTTACAGGGTGGTGGTGTGAACCCTCACTTCTGTAGGGAACCTTCCTGCCTCGTCTTACTAGGAGGCTCCTTCCTTTCCCCAGGCCAGTCTCACTTGCCCAGCCCCATCCTGTTCTCTTTCTCGGGAATCTGTCCTTCACCCCTTCCTTCCATCTTCAGCCTCTGTTCCCCTGGATCCATCCGTCATTGTTTAGATGTGCCCAGACTCACCTGAGACACATCAGACCCTTCATGGCTCTCCCCTGTCCTGGGCCCCTTCCTTTGTCCAGTTCCCTTTACAACCAGAATCAAATGACCAGGTCCGTTTGCTGCCATGGATTCCCTACCCCACCAGCCCTGTGCGTTCCTCTTTCGATTCCATTCTGGCTCCATCTCTAAAGCCCAACTCTGGGTGAGGTTTCTCGCAACCCTGTTGCTAAATCCTGTTGGCACTCTGGGTTTTATTCTTTGGGTTTTGCCCTCTCCATAGCATTTAAACCTTCTGGAAGTTCTGGCCTGGGCCTCTGTGGTTGCCTCCATCTTCTTCCTCCCCAGCCTGCAGTCTGCTCACCTCCCAGCCCTGCCGGGTGCCCTTTCTGGAGGTTTTGTCTGAGCCACCTTTGCCCCTCACCGGGTGGAACCATGGCTTCACTGTATGCTGACTATAACCTCCAGCCAGACCTCAACAAGGGGCATGTTATTGCCTAGCAGACCCTCTGCTTCAATACTTCATGTCCAGACTTGGCACAGCTAACACTCAGCCCGGCAGACAGGCTCCCCATCTTCTCTTCTGCACCTCAGTACAGGCCCCAACCATCTTCCCTCTCGTGTAAGCCAGAAACCCAGGGTCCTCTTCATCTCAGCCTCTGCCTCATTCCTCATGGCCAGGGCATCCCTGTCCTGTGCCTTGTGCCTCATGAGCTCTCATGTTCCCCCTGAGCACCAGACCCCATCCCCCACTTGGGCTCCCTCTGCCCCACTGACACACCTGTGAATCCGGTCCAGCCACTTCTCTGATGCAACACGTGGCTTCCCATTGTTTTCGGGGGTAAAAGGCCAGAACCCAGAATGGGGCCTGAAGGCCCACCTGACCTGCCAACCTGGTCTCCTCACTGCCCTCAGGAAGCCCCTGTGATCCCTAGGCTGGAACAGACCCCCTACTCTTATCTAAGCTCTTTAGACCTGGGTTCCTCTGCTTGTGGCCATGAAACATTTTTGTCACTAGCCTTTAAACACCTATCTCTCCTGGACACTGGCCTTCTGCAGCCTCTGTCCACTCTGCCCAGCCCCTTCCCCTGGCACCTTGCCTGCACCAACAGTTAGTGATGGGTGTTGAGTTGCTAAGGGAAGCTGGTGGCCTTTCAGAGTAGAATTGGAAAGCTCTTCATGAGGATATTTACCTGTGATGCCATGTGGTTACTGCTGTTAATCCAGATTAACTGTAAATCATTAGGTCCATGAATATCCCTGACTGCTTGAAATCACAGGAAATAGTTATTTGACAGCTGTACTGCCCAGTATGGCACCCACCAGCCCCCCTCGGGATGATATTTAAATTAATTGAAAGTTAAATAAAATTTAAAATCCGTTTCTTCAGCCATAGTGGCCACATTCCAGCTGTTCAGTGGCCCCATGTGGCTAGTGGCTGGCCTGGGACAGCAGACAGAGAACTTTCCATGGTCACTGTAAGCTCTGTCGGGCAGTGCTTGGCTTGAACGTCTCAACTTCCAGGCTCAGAGGCCATGGAAAGCTGGAGGTGGTACAGAATCTGCCTTTCCTTACTCCATGGCCCCAGGCAGATTCCCGTTCCAAGGGGTTCTCTGGGTTAGTAAGAACCATGGACAGCCACAGATGGCTCCAGTGGGTGCAACCTTGAAGCAGTGGGGATTTTTACTGTAGAACTTACTCAATGTGATACCAAAACCGTCCTTGAGAGGAAAATGTACTCTTTCCTAAAAATCCTCATTGATATTTACTTGTTTGATGTTTAGATTCAAAAGGCAGTGATGTCGATGTCACTTCAGACCAGGAAGAATCAGTGGCTTGGGCCTTAGCGGTAAGTCCTGCCTTTAATAATGAATGTACAGTGGGGGCGCTTGGGGGCTCAGGGGTGGATCCATCAAAGCCCATGTGGCCTGGGGTGGGCAGCATTGCCTGCACCCTTCTGGAAATCCTCTCCTGAGGCTGGCTTTTGCTATTTCCAAGTCTTATCCTGTCCAGATTCCCTTGGGGGTAAGTCACTCCTTTTCAGTCTAGCACTTGGCAGCCAGTTCTACCCCCAGTGCAGGCCTGATTCCTGATGATTTTCACTCTGCAGATAAAGCTGTCAGTGTGGTTGACAGGGCGCCATTTGCCTTGATGAGCACACGAGGGCTCTCCGTCTGCCCCACAGAGGTAGGGTCAAAAGAGAAGTGCTCTAGGAAGTATTTCCATGTCTGCCCTCAAAAGCCCCAAGTCACAGGGTCGCCTCATTGGGCAGCCATCACTAACCTAAACAGTAACTGTCATTTAAATGTCTGTTTCCTAGAGTGCCCCAGGGTCACAGAAACCACCCATTTCCTTATAGGATGTGCCTCTTACCCTCCTTTGTTGGGATACATGAGAATTCACACAGAGCTTAACCTGCTCGAGCATCTTTCCTGGCCCCCATGTCACCCCCCTGTCACCTACTAGAATAGCTGGTGCATGGTTTTCCTCTAAAATTGCTACTTTTGCACAGAGTTTCCCACTCACCCATGTGTGACTTTCAGTGACTAAGAAGAAAAAGGCAGTGGCCCTGGGGGGAGAAAGTGGGTACTTACTGAGGGCTTATGTAGGAATTGGCAGCAAAGGGAAAGTAGGTGGGGCCAAGAGTCAAGAACCAAAGTGCCAGCTCCACTCCGCAGAGGATGGAGGGTGATACCCTTCTCTTTCCAGTGTCTGGCAGAGGAGGGGTAGGACAGCCTCCTGAGCTGGAGCACTGAAGTTCTGTTTTTGTTTTTGATTTCTTTGGGATGGAGTCTTACTCTGTCACCCAGGCTGGAGTGTAGTGGCACGATCTTGGGTCACTCCAGCCTCTACCTCCTGGGTTCAAGCAGCTCTTCTGCCTCAGCCACTCAAGTAGCTGGAACTACAGGTGCCTGCCGTGCCCAGCAAGTAGATACAGGGTTTCACCACGTTGGCCAGGCTGGTCTTGAACTCTTGGCCTCAAGTGATTCACCCGCCTCAACCTCCTAAAGTGCTGGGATTACAGGCATGAGCCACCACGCCCAGCCAGGAGCACTGATTTTCTTAAAACTTACCAGTTTGATATTATTACCAGTAGTTGAGTCCTGAACTCACCTAAGAATATTCAGATGGTTATATATATTTTTTCTTTTCTAGAAATGCTGTCATAAACTTCTACAGACTTGGTTTTATTTTGTTTTTTTGTCTTTTTACATTCTTTTGGGTTATTAACACAGCAGGAGATGAAAAACTGACTCAATAACATGGAGGTGAAAGTGACTTTGAGTAACATCATGTAAAGATTTGTACGTTAGTGAGCTTGCCAGTTTGTTCCAGAATCCAAAAGCTCAGAAGCTCTTAAAAATTCTGACTTCTCTTTTTTGATCAGCCTGCAGTGCCTCAAAGCCCTTTGAAAAATGAGTTAAGAAGGAAATACTTGACCCAAGTGGATATACTGCTACAAGGTGCAGAGTATTTTGAGGTAATCTGATTCCCAGTATTTGTTTTTATATACCACATTGAGGTACAATGTTATCATACAGAACCTGTAAAGAGCATTTGGAGTCATGATTTCCAAATTGTTTTATTCACATGCTGAGATACTTGCTCTTCTTGAATAAACACTCCCAGGTCCCCCAGGGCAGCACCATCAGGAAGGTGGGAGCCCTGGCAGAGGCATTCTGCCCACTGTTCTGAGGCAGCTCACAGAAAAATGTAGTGGGGGCAGCCAGGCATGGTGGCTCAGGTCTGTAATGCCAGCGTTTTGGGAGGCCAAGGCAGATGGGTCACTTGAGGTCAGGAGTTCAAGACCAGCTTGGCCAACAGGCTGAAACCCCATCTCTACTAAAAATGCAAAAATTAGCCAAGTGTGGTGACTTGTAGTCCCAGCTACTCTGGGGCAGGAGAATCGCTTGAACCTGGGAGGTGGAAGTTGCAGTGAACCGAAATCCTGCCACAGCACCCCAGCCAGGGCGATAGAGCAAGACTGTCACAAAAGAAAAAAATCTGTGAGGGCCATACCTGGGCTCTTTAAGAGCAGCCCCAACCTCTGGACCGGGATTTGAAGCTGCATAGTTAGGGAAGCAGGAGTCCCTACCTTCCCTGGTATGACCAGGCTAGGATCAGCTGCAAGGTGAGGTGGCTGACCTGTGCCACCTCTTCAGAGGTCAGGGGATGTGATGGCATGAGAGGTGGACACGCTTACCCACTGCCCACTCTCTTAAGGTCTGTGCCCTCTGTCATAGAATAAAGGACATTGCAATACCAAATACCTAGGAAGTACATATTGCAGAATAAAATTCATCTCCAGAAAAGGCAGCAGTCTCACAGGGTGTATCTG
This sequence comes from Ateles fusciceps, assembly GCA_036589455.1. NCBI lineage: Eukaryota > Metazoa > Chordata > Mammalia > Primates > Atelidae > Ateles > Ateles fusciceps. The sequence goes on from JAZHEH010001810.1 coordinate 4,318,221, forward strand.
TTTTCTTACCGTGCTGCTGACCAGTAGAAAGCCTGTATTTGAGGATCACTGACTTAGTAGATGTACCTGAAATGCTTTTTCCTTTATTCCAAGGCAGCAAGTGTGTCCTCTTGGTTGCTGTGTTCATCCGGGGAACAGATTAGGGTTAGGAACAGCTTTGTCGGGTCTTTGTCCACCGTCTACCTGGCCTCTGGGTGTTCTTGTGGTCCAAGTATAATGGTAGACAAAGAAAGCTACCAGCGGCCCCAGGGTAAGAAGTAACTGGCAGATGAGTGCTGACTGTGGCTGGAAGCTATCCTAGAGACCACGTCGAGTGTCCAGATCTTACTAGGACACTTTTTCCTTCCACTGCCCAAAGCCCAGCTGGCCACTGTCATCACGTTCACACACTTGTCAGCATGGCTATGCTAAGATGCACAGTCCATGTCGAAAGGGAAGCAGCTCCTTACACCATCCTTGGGGATGTCGCATTGTCAAGGGAGAACCCAGCCCCTTGTACCCAGTTGACACCTGGCAACTTTTTTGTTATAACCACTGTCTCTGATTTCAGTTTGCAGCTAACAGAGCTGGAAAGGATGCACGTGTGACCCCACTCCCGTCACTGGCCTCACCTGCCATGCCTGCCCCTGGTGAGTGTGACACAGAAACTGTGAACTGTTCATGTCTCCTTCACTTTCATTGGAGCTGCGTGGCCCCTCAGCGCTGCTCACACTGGGCACACCGTCATTTCCTGGCGTGTCACATCAACATACATTGTTAGAGATATACTTGCATTTCATAGGAAGTTGAAGATGTTTTAAAATGAGCTGTTTGCTCCTTTGCAAGTCTGCTCTTTATTCCAACTTACTAGTTTGAAAAGTTTTGCATCTCCAGAAGCACAGGAGTGGTATAATGAACAGCCTTCATGTGTTTCACAATTAACATGTTGTCATATTTGCTCTGTCACCCCACCACACACACGTGCACACACAGTATGTATTTATTTGCATTCGTGTACACATTTATCCCTAAATGCTTTACACATACCTTCAAGAATCGGGTAATTCTCCTTTCTGACTACGATACACTTAACACGTGCCAGAAACTGACCATTGATAGAGTACAGTTTTACCCATTGTGCCAGTGATGTCCTTTGCAGCCTTTTTGGTTTGTCTGACCATTTCCAGACCACTCAGGCTGGTACCACCGGTGCATTTAGTCTCCCGCCATCGAGAGCAGCTCCTTGGCCTCTTCTCCCTCGTGGCCACCATTCATATTACCGTCTTCTTGAGTAGTCCAGGCCAGTAGTTTTGTAGAATGTCCCTGAATTGGGACCTGATTGCTTCCTCGTGGTTAGGTTCATGTTAAACATTTTTGGCAAAATTACTACAGGGACGACGTGTCCTCTCAGAACATCTGGTCAGTCTGTCCCATTCTTGGTGACTTTTGAGGCTGGTCATTGAGTTAAAGTGAGACCTGCCCAGTTTCTCACTTTGACCGGCCCTTTTTCCTTGGGGTCATCTGTGTATGATTCTTTGTGGTCTCCTAGGAACCCTTTCTCTAAAAACTTCTCACCCGGTGGTTTAGGAACTAGCACTGAGGATCGCCTGAGTGATGGTTCCAGCCCAGGCCGTTACTGTCTCTGCCATTCCTTGGCACATGCCAGTTGGCATTCCTTGGCACATGCCAGTTGGCATTCCTTGGCACATGCCAGTTGGCATTCCTCTATTCAAAAGAGCTATCTCCCCCTCTGGTTCTTTTTTTTTCCCCCTTCTTTTTAATGCCCTCTTATGCTTTGATTTATTTTTATTTTTTTTTAGGATCAGGAGAAATTCATGGAGTCTTTTGTTCTTTAATTCACATGTTACAATCCATTGCCGGTATTCAAGTTGACGCTCAGGTAGCCCCAGATTTAGCTGGCAGGGAGCCCCTTTTAGGCTGGCTTTTGTGTCGTGTGATGCAACCCCATGTGCTTTTGAGCTCTTTACCCCTGCCCCTGATGCCATATTTGCCTCTCCCAGTTATCACCAGCCTCAGTGACGTAACACGCGCTCGTCTGGTCAATCGTAGAGCGCGAAATAACTCTGGCATTGCAGCACCTGCTACCACTCTTAACAATCTAGGCAGGGGGGGGGGGGGGGGGGGGGATGGAGTTGGGGGGCCGGGGCGGCGGGGGGGCGGGGGGGGGGGGAACAAGCTTCAAAAATTTCCAAGCAGCTCTTTTTATCCTTAGACAGTCTCTTTAAGAGGCAGACATTCAGAGTATTGGACTCTTTTTTCTCTTTCAGTTATCAGGTTAACATACAGATGTATTTTTTCTGTTTGTATTCAATTTTAGGGTTTTTCCCCAGGAAGCATTTAATATGATGCAAAAGTCAGAGCTCTATGAAGAGGTTTGTTTAGAGCTCTTCTGTCCCTACCCATCTCTGTAGTGAACAGTGTCATCATTTTTCAGTTTCTAATGAGCTTTTGAAAAGGCATCCATCTTCTAAACAGCCCCAGAGGGAAAGGAAGACACGTTTGAGAAACGTACGATGGAGAGTAGAAATCAAATTTTGATAGCAAAAAAGAAATCTCTGAGAAGAGTCTACTCCTACACATTTGTGGTGTTTTTGTTTTTATATTGCTTAAAAAAACGCAGCCCTGATCCAGTCTTAAGTTCTGTCCTCTGTGCACACGGATGGTGTAGAATGGCAGCACGCCTTTACTTTATGTGTGTGTCTTTTCTCCCAGGATACTGCGGTTGTGTCTCTGGAAAGAGTCCTGGGGGACCCAGCGAAACCAGCGCCATCTCCCAGAGAATGGGGTCCTTCGCATACTTCCTCCACAGACATGGCCTTAGTACCTAGAAATGAAGGCCTCTCCCTACAAGAGACCAGTAGCAGCAGCTTCTCAAGCAGCCAGCCCTTTGAAGACGATGGCATTTGCGACGTGACCATCAGTGACCTGTATGCAGGGATGCTGCATTCCATGAGCCGGCTGTTGAGCACAAAGCCATCAAGCATCATCTCCACTAACACGTTCATCATGCGAAACTGGAACTCCAGGAAGAGGCACAGATGTAAGAGCAGGATGAACAAAACATACTGCAAAGGAGGCAGACGTTCTCAGAGGAGCCCCAAGGAGAGCTTTGTATCCTGCCCTGAGCCTGTGAAAGAGACAGGAGCATTAAGAGACTGCAAGAACTCACTAGATGTTTCTTGCCGTAAGACAGGTATAAAATTGGAAAAAGCTTTTTCTTAAAGTCAACAAACCCCAAATCTGTAAGTTACATCCGAGTTGGAAGGAGCTGAAAGTGACACCCTCGAAGTATTCTTCCTTGACTTATTTCAGCTCCAGTGCAACGCATAGTCTTGATAAGGAAAATAGATTTAGGACATTAAAATGGTTAATTTCTCCTGTAAAAACAGTTTCCAGACCAAGAATACGACAGGGCCATGGAGAGAACCATCAGAGGGAGATTGAAATCCGATTTGATCAGCTTCATCAGGAATATTGCCTGAGTCCCAGGAGCCAGCCTCGCCAGATGGGCTTCCCAGATTCCTGGGCCATGAACGTGTACAGAGGGGGTCCTGCAAGCCCCGGTGGCCTTCAGGGCTTACAAACCCGCAGGCTGAGTTTACCTTCCAGCAAAGCAAAAGCAAGTTTAAGTGAGACTTTTGAAAACCTGGGCAAAAGTTGTCTGGAAGCGGGTAGGTACCTGCCCAAGAGCGATTCCTCTTCATCACTTTCAGAGACCAACCCCACACACAGCCCAGCTCACACACTGCAGACATCTGATCTTCATGTTCAAGGAAACCATTCTGGAATAGTTAGAAAGTCAGTGTCGCCCAGCAAAACTCTTTCAGTCCCAGATAAAGAAGTGCTAGGCCATGGAAGGAATCGTTATGATGAAATAAAGGAAGAATTTGACAAGCTTCATGAAAAGTATTGCCCAAATCCCCTGGGCAGATGAAGGTGCCTTTACGTATTGGAGTCTCTCCAGATAAAGCAAGTATGGAAGTCGGGTATCGAGCAGATGGCTTTTTAGAAAAATTAAATCCAGACCCTCGCTTCCAGGGTTTCTGGAAGTTGCTGTCATCACCCCGAGGGTGCAGAAAAGTCTACCGGGGTCAACTGCAATTGAGGCTCATTCATCAACATGTGTTGCTTGTGCCACCGGGAGGGACCATCAGTCCCCTGCGAAAAGACCCAGGTTATCAGACCCCCAGGGCTCCGGACGCCAGGCCGATGCCTGGGGTGCCTCAGGTGAGGTGGGCAACGCTGTCCGACCAGGAGAGCAGGGCAGCTCCTCACAGCCCAACTCAGAAGAGAGGAAGGTACGTTTCTGTTGGTTGAATGTGGTGTTCTATGTGAGTGACCACTCTGGACAGATGCTTTTTATTTTATGGGAGGAACCTTTGTGCCACTTTTAGTGAATCTCAATCGAATCCTCATATAAGTGTTTGTTTTCCGAGCATTCTCCCAAACGCTTTTCCTTCCTGTAAAATCAGTGTCTATTAACGTTTTCCTGTGTTAGGTGCATCGAGGTGGAGCAGTTGTTCTTGCAGAAGTTTCACACGCTTTCCGTTCATGTGCATTCAGAGGTTTTCCCACAAATCCTCACGTACTACATTTGATTCATCTTTGTCAAACCTTCCTTTCTAAGCTCTTCATCTGACACTCAGAAAATTGCTGTTGTAAGGTGAAACTGATCTAAAACGAGTGACTTCCTGTCTGCTTCTGGATTCCTGGTAGGGACAGAGCAAGAGTGGCCTGGGAGAGCCACGAGCATAATATTCTCACAGGTGCGAGGGGCGCCCTGCAGATATCTCAGTGCTCTCTGTTCAGACTTCTGCACCTCGCTTTGCAGCTTAATTTGTGCGAATCATGTCAGCTAGAGTTGTAGTCTAGGTGTGCCCTTTGATTTTCTTGAGAGACCGGGGGTGGTGGGGGGTGTTAGTTGGGGTGAGTGTGGGCAGGTACCGTTGTTGCATGAAGGGCTGGATTCCCCAGCACAGCTGCTCTGTGTGTCCACAGCCAGGATCTGGAGGATGTGACTCTTACCTCAGTGCCACGGCTCACCCACAGGCTGACGGGACTTGACTGTGGGTTTGATTTGGCCAGTTTCTTTGGGTTTTGTGTGTCTGTGGTTCCAGCAGGTGAGGCAGTGTCTCCAGTATCCTCTTCCATTGTACCCGACTCTGGTGATGTACCTTTTCTCTGAGATCATTTGTGTGGACGCTGCCTGCCATAAATGTCCCATTTTCTGTTTCTCCCACCGTGGCTCACCTGGCCTGCGAACCGCCCATCTAGCTCAGAACCAAGGTCTGGTATGCCTTGTTCCTTCAGTGGCGCCTGCCTTCGAAACCTGTACATGACAGAGACCACACTCTCAGACCACCAGCGGCCTCCTGTGGCCTGAGCCGCCTGGTGCCTTTCTCACTGTCACTGTCTTCCCAGTGCCCTTGGACTGCTCCAGGGTCTGCCGTAGGACAGCCCTTCCCTTCCTTCCAAGGGGAGCTTTCACTGGCAGTCTCTCCCCTTCTTTCCAGTTCTTTGCTATTGCATCCCCCAGACTCCACCCACTGCTCAGCTGCCTGCTCTCTGCAGGTGACCCGCACCCTCCCAGGGGGTGCAGACGGTGGGTGCTGCGGTGGGAGAGCTGTCTGGACACAGGCCAGTCTCGTAGGTTAGTTGCACAAGGTAGAAACCTTTTGGCTCAGGCTCCTTGGCTCAGTTCTAGAAGCTCCCAGGTTTGGTTAAGTCATTTCCGTGTATAACGTCATACTGTGAGCTAACCAGAAGCAGATAAAACCAGCCTCAGTTGTCATTTGTCTTCCCAGTTGACAGATGGACGTAAGTGTTCAGGTGATGGGAAAAGTTTCTCTCTGCAGGGCCCCGGCTAGGGCAGGGTCACTGTGTGGGCAGGGCCCTCGGAGCTCCTTCCCTGGCAGTGCATGTCTGACAGCAGAGTCTCTCCCTCGGGTCTTGGTCTCCAACTGTTTGCCTGATGCCCCGTTCCTGTGCCCAGTTGGCGTTTTCACACCAAACCACTGGCCAGGTACTTTCAGCCACAGGTAGTGAAGCCTTTGAGAATCTCAGCTGCATCTTCATGGCATGGAGGCTGCTTTGAGAGCGAAGCTTATGTGTTCTGTTTTAACGGATGACCTCTCAAGATTCTCAGTTGAAAGGGGAGCATTACACGGAAAACAACTCCTAGCCAAGAGAGCGATCTGAGGTTTTTCCTGGCCTCCCCACACACGAGAGCCCCTGTGCTCTGCTCGCCCTACTTGTCTAAACCTAACTGCGTTTTCTCAGAGACTGCCCCAGCTCTTTTACCATCATCCTGTCCCTGGGATTCTGTCTCGTGCCTTTCACCAAGTTCCATAATGTGCTGGCACCGTACCAGTTGCCTGAGGTCCTCTCCGTGTGTGACGTCCTGCCCCGGTGCTCCGTGCAGAGGCTCCTGTCTTGCTTTTTTACCTGCTCAGCCTAAAGGGCTTTCTTCCGGCCCAGCCACACAGGAGGGGTGTTGGCCTTGCAGAGAATGGTGTGAGGCTGTATTGCTATGGGGCTGGAGAGGGACCGTCCTGAGGACTCAGCCCTTGGTGGCCCAGCAGGGCCCTCCTCCCAGTGTCCCTAGAATTTGATAGCAAGTCAAATCGTGAACACCCCCAGGTTTCATTTTAAACCACGATATAAACATATTTAACTGGTTTCCTATATTTTTCTGCTTTTCCTGCTTAAATGATAAATTTCTTAAGGAAAAAGACCAAATCTTCATGAACTGCAACTACATAAGGAGTTTCATCCCTTACATCTGAGGGCTCTCTGTGTGCCAGGCCATGTCTAACTGTTTTTACGCCTTTTCTTCTTTAATCCCCACCAGAACCCCTTGATTAGGTGGATTCTGTCCAGTAGGCAGGCTCTCTCTCCTTTTAATAGATAAGAAGTAGCTTGAGTCTTAGAACTGCTAAATTCACTTGTGCAGTGCTAACTGGGCCAGGGTGTGAGATGTGGACTTCTCCACCAGCTTGTGTTGTCTTGGGGGAGTGGGAGTACGTGGGGTGGGGTGGGGGGGATTGCCTTTGTATTTTTGTTGTTTCTCTAACATAACTTACTTAATGCCATTTTCTGTATTTTTATATATGCAGTGGAGTAAGTAGAAAACAGTTAACCTTTTAGTGGCTAGCGTTGGGAATTCTAGTAGAATTTTTGCTGACATCATTTTCTTTGTCTTTTTTTTTTTCCTAGAGGAAAGAAGAACACATCTTACAGGATGGAAGAGAAAAGTAGTATTGTGCTAGAAAAATTCAAAGCTAAAAGTCTGTAGCTAGGTTACTGTGGAATGTGATTTCTCTCCTCCTTTGCTCTGTTTGTATTTTTGTTTTGTTTTTAATTCTCGAGACAATGTGAGGAGTTGATTGACTTCTCTGCCCTTAAAACAAACATTAGTGAAATTGGCTCCATCAGAGATGAACCTCGACGTCTTGCTGCAGAAATTATGTGAATAAAATTGCTCGATTAGAATTTTTAGGGTTCTCTTTGATAGGCCTCTTTTTCTAATGTGTTCTTTTTAAATTTAGATGTGTCCAGAGAATCCTCCCTTCTGTTTCCCATTTCATTAGAAAATATTGTTTGCTTGTGAAACCTGAGTTTGAGCCCTGCGTGCAATGACCTTTGAAGAAAAATCAGCAGTCCTGGCGGTCCTAGATACTCCTGCAGCCACAGCGCCCGTGACTCCTCATGCTTCTTCCTGGAGCTGTTGCTGACAGGATATCATAGTGGCGTTTTTGTAATGAAATATTACACATATTCAGAATACATTGGTGAAACTCATGCTGGAATAGTTAATATATTGCCATGTGTATTTTGGGTTGCTTTTTAATGAAAGGTTTAAAGTGAGATTACACATTTTTCATTCTTGCCTGCCTCCCCAGGCAATGGCTCTCCTGCTGTTGGCAGGTATCACCCGCCCCCACCCCACCCCGCCCCGTATCCCATCTCCCTACATCTTATGTTGGGACCATGTTACCTGTATGTGTGCGTGCGTGCTCAGGCTGCTCTAGGAAAATGCTGAAGACCAGGCGGCTTAAACAGTAGAAATTTATTTTCTCACAGTTTTAGGAGACTAAAAGTTCGAGACAAGGGAGCCAGCATGGTTGGGCTCCGGCAAGGACTCTTCCTGGCTGGCAGAAAGCGGTCTTGTTGCTCTGTCCCCGTAAGCTGGAGAGAGCAAGGTCTCTGGTGTCTTAGGAGGGCACTAATCCCAACATAAGGGCCCCTCACTCATGACCTTATCTCAACCTAATCACCTCCAGAAAGCCATATCTCCAGTACCATCATGCCAGGGGCTAGGGCTTAACCATATGAACTTGAGGGACACAGTTCCATCCATACCCTGTGAGTCAGTCAGGAGGGCACCCACTGCTGAGAGCTGAGAACCGGGCTGGGTGCTGCAGACCTCAGAAGGCTCATTTCTTCAAAGAACAGGCTGACAGTGGACTGCTGGCTCAGGCTCGGCCACGGCCAGGATGGCCCCTACAGATCTAGAACTTTCCCTCAGGCCTGCTACTTCCTAAGAACAATACAACCCACCCTTTCCTCTTCAGGAAAACCATCACTGCGACCCAGAACTGCTTGTTCCTCTCATCCCCTGACACCCAGCAGACTGCTGAAGCCTCATTGGGCAGGCCAAGCCTGGCTGCCAGAGAGGCTGGGGTTCTGTCACCCAGTGGAGGAAGGTGGGGTGGAAGGATCTGGGCATGGGTCTTAGCCAACTTACAGGATCTAATAAGGGACCGGTAAACTATACAGAGTTTAGTCTCTGTGTTTCAAACTATATGAGTAACTTAATACTGTACATATGCTACAGTTTTGTTTCATCAAGAGACTGCATGTGATGAGCTGATAAATGTGGGCATCTCATTTTGAGATCTCTCAGTGGTTTATGGTCCTGGATGTCTGAACGGGAGCAAAACACCCATGATCCTTGTGCATGGCACACACCTAGAGGTGAATTATGGGTCATGGATGGGTGTGCCTGGAGCTTCCCTAATTATGGCCAAATTGCTGCTCCAGTTGGCCCAATGTCTGGCAATATAAGAGGAGCCTTTTCCCCACATCATCACTGCCAGTCTGAGCTCTGGCAGGTGTGAAATGTGTTGCTTCACGTTTGCTTTCTCTCGGTAACTTGTTGAGTGTGTCTTCCTGGGAGTCCTGGTTTTTTAAATGTCCTCCAGACACTGGTTTTATATTTGCCTCTTTTTTTTCCTGATTTGGATATATTCTGGATCCAATGATATGAAACAATCCAGATTTATATAAGTTGAAAGTAACTTTTAGCTACGATTTGTCATTTGACTGACTTTGTGGTATTTTATTGTCTGGAAGTTGCATTTTAACACAGTGCTATGGTTTGGATGCCATTTGTCTTGAAATTTAATTGCATGTGTAACTGTGGGGCCTAGTGGCAGTTTTTTGGGTCAGGGGAGTGAACTCCCCATGAATAGATGAGTGCCATCTTGAAGGGGTGAGTTCTCACACTGTGAGAGCGAGTTGCCTTTGCACCTGCCCACTCACCTTTCTGCTTTTCCGCTGTGTCTCGAGGTAAAACAAGGCCCTCCCCAGAAGCCAAGCAGATGCCAACACCATGCTCTTGGACTTCCCAGCCACCAGAATTGGGAACTAAACAAACCTTTTCTGTATAAATTACCCAGACATGGGTATTCTGTTTTAGCAACGCAGATACTGAGGCAGATAACTTCCTCCTTTTTCCAGCTTCTGCTGACTACCATACTCTCAGAATCAAAAATACTGTGCTGTCTTAAGTTTTGCTCTCTCCATTTAGGTCTGTAAACCATCTGGAAAAGTTTCTGCACAGGCATGAAGGGAGAGCCGGGTGTACAGACGTACAGCTGCCTGCTTGTGCTGTGTTGAGTGGTGCGCCCTCCCCACTGCGGCAGTGGTGGTCAAGCTTGCTTAGCAGCAATGCTCTTCATCACTTGGCAGGAAATCACTTCACCATTTGCTCCATGGGAGGCACAAAACAGTTTGAAGACCACTGTTCCAGAGAAGGCTTTAGCATGGGTTCTGGGGCAGCATAGCAGCTCTCTCCTGTTGATGGCACCCCTGATGGTGAATTCCTTGAGCAGTTGTACTGGGAACAGCGTGGAAGTCCTGGTTTACCTGCTCTGGGGACACCTAGACTATTCTGATGACCTGAGCATAGGAAAAGCCTTCCCCCACACTCCCCCTCCCCCTCTCTTCTCCTACATGTTCTTAGACATGGGGCTAATGTCTCCTTTTTAATCAGCAGCCAGATTATGTTCTAGGCTTCACTGGGCTCCAGTTCCAACAGTCCAAACTTGCTTTGGTAACTTTAAGCCTCAAAGGGAAGGATGAGGGTGGGCCTGGAATAAATGTCAGTTCCTCCATGCAGCCTCCCTGGATTGCCTCCAGACTTGCACACCCACCCTCCTGTGCCACTGCAGCACTCCCACCCTGGCTGCAGTCCTCCCTCTTAGGCGTGTTGTGGTCAGGTGCTTTCCCTTTAAGAAGGGTCCCTGGAGGCAGACTGGACACCCTAGGCCTCCCCTCGCTGCTTGGCACAGTGCCTGGCCTTAGGCACACTGTGAGACTGTGAACTGGGGGTGAACTACGAGTGAAGACACAAAGCTAGTTTCCAACCCTTTGAGCCAAGGGTCTGTCAGACACGTACTGGTGGGGGCGGGGGTAAATCAGAAATGACGTGACTCATTAAGGCTGAAGCTCCCTTTGCCTCCCTGTCCTGGTTCTGGGCTATTACCACCTTACAGTCAAGTCTGCACTCCGGTGGCAGTGGAAGTTTATTTCAATGGAAGAAAGAAAAGGATAGTAATTATTTCACAACAATGTTTTTCCTACAAACAACTTCTTACAAACAACATTTAAAAGGGTTTGCATTTGGCACTAAGAAGACAGTTTACATCTTACGTTTGGACCACCTAGGACATTCCTTCGGGTGAAGCCAGAAGCCCGTGCTGACTACAGCTATCCAGGACTTCGAGCGTCTCCAGGGCTGCCTGCCTGACCTCAGGATCTGGGTCCAACTGTAGTTCCTGGAGGGCTGAGGGAACACAAAGAGGGAAGGCTTGGGCCTCTCACAGTCAGGACCACATGGGCAGCGATTCCTGGTGAGGGCACAGAAGGTAGGCAGGGGCAGACGGAAGCTCCTGTGTGGGAAACCAGAAGACTGCAGGTGGAGCTCTTTGCACACACGTCGCAGCTCTCAGGGCTTCAGTGACCACCCTCACAGGGACAGAAATCACCCACAGAACCTGATAGCAACATCAGGGTAAAAGCATTTCATAAGATGCTATGAATGGGAGAAACAGCCCAGGGATGAATAGCTGTCGTCCTGGAAAGCCCTCCCAGGTGCATCTGTCTCTCTCTTGCCTGGTTACACTCCGGCCCCCAAAAACCCCACAGCAAAGGGTCCTTTGGCTCTTCCCTTGAACTGTTTCTCTAAGCTCCCCTAGTGAGTTGGTGAGTAGTGGACTCGAGGTATAACACTCTCCACTACTTACAGTTCCGCAATGCTGGGATGTGCAGCTTTTTCAGATAACGTGTAGACATCTGCTTCATCATAATTCCTGAAACAACAGCAAAAGAAATGCTCATCACACGAATATTAGGTCAGCAGCCAAGTTGTTCTGTGGCCCTCCCTGTAAGATACTTGGTTTATGTTATGAGAACACTGATGAAGGATTTTGTTGAGCCCAGGTTGGCAAGAGGAAGCCGAAATCAAAGCAGGATAGAAGGCACAGTGCAGGACGTAGACCTGAGCTCTGGTCCCAGCTCTGCCACCCCCTCCCCCCCCCCCCCCGAGGCCCAGGGTGGACCAGATGGCTTTCAAAGTCCATCTTGAGCCAGGAGATACCTGTCTGCTCACCTGCCAAGTTGCAAGCAGCGATTCTGATCCTTGACAAGCTATTTTTAACATAGACCATCGTTTCTAGCAAGAAGCTGTAAAGAACAGCTGGCTTTTTCTGAGACTGCAAAAAGTAAGTGACACACACAGCTTTGTAGGATAAGACCCTGACAATGGGCTGTCATTCACCAAGAGTGTTCCCATCACCAAGATGTATCAGAGAGGGCAAGCGACGATCCCAGCATCACACAGCAGATGAGTAGCTGGCAAGTGAAGGACCATCGGCCCCCTGTTGCATTTTACATATCACATCTGACCAGAGAAACTGTGTTGTCCAGCACAGAAGCCACAAACCACATGTAACCCTGGAGCACTTCCAGTGTGGCTGGTCTGAATTAAGTGTAAAGCGCCCCCCCCGGGTTTTAAGATGGTACCCCCAAAATTGTGAAATATCACAATAATAGTTTTTTATATTGATTACACATTGAAATGATCATGTTTTAGTTATCTGGGTGAAATGAAATATATTAAAATTTGTTTCGCCTCTGCACTTTTCTGGATGTGCCTACTAAAAGAAACTTCAGGCAGCTGAAATAGGCACGTGGCTTGCCTTGTGTTTCTGCTGCACAGTGCTGGTCTCAACACTGCACGTGTAGAAGGTAAACGTAGGGCCCCGAGAAAGAAAGCTGTGGCATCTCGACCACCCCAGCTCCAAGCCCGCGTGTGGCCACCTGGGACGGACTGGTTCCCCTCTGGCTATCTCACCAGGATGGAGCACATGGTTGTTTGGAAAACAGTCATCTTGTCATCGGTAGTGGTATCACATGGCCGTGAGGGATGCTGCAGGGACCTCCAGCCCCAGAAGTGCACACACTGAAACATAGTAGCCATACAGGCCTGCAGGGACACAGGACAGCAGCAGAGGCATCAGCCAGGCCAGGGTGGTTTCCAGGAGGGGTGAGGCTGGCAGGAAGTCATAGGGCAGCCCCGGAAAATCCTCACCAAGCCAAAGAAGGGCAGGGCTGGTGGCTCCTGGGAGGCCACCTGGGACCTGAGGCCCTCCAGCTTGAACATGACTGCATGTGCATTTATAAAATGCCACCTGGGGGCAGATGCAGCCCCACCCGTCACCTCAGCCAGAACCTTCATGCCCTCAGGCATGAAGGCATGAAGTCCTGGGACCCAGCCCTCAAGGGGATCAGAGGTGGGAGCCTGGCTTGAGCAGGCAGGATGGAGCACGTGTCCTCACCTCCCAGGCCCAGTCCACCAGCTCCTGCCTTGTGACCAAGCCTGCTGGCCACAGCTTCTAGAGACATCAGGGCAGGAAGACAAAATGCTTCTGCCTCGGTAACCCTTTCCTCACTCTCGGTCACCCTTGCTTGGTGTGCCCCGGTTCCTTCCCTGAAGCTTCCCCCACCCCCACTGGACAGCCATCGATAAAACATGGAAGAGCAGTGTGGGCTGAAGACAGAGGGTGGTGAGGACTGGCAAGAAAAAGGAGCCTCTGAGCGGTGACACTGTGCCCAGGGTTGCCAGGGACCCTGTGGCAGAGTCGGGAAGCTGGGCTGGTGGGTGCAAAGCCCAGGTCTAGGGAGCATGCCTCTCAATACCCTTCACTGCCTGTAGGGGCCACCTGCCTCCACCCCACCTGGAAACGGCAGCCCCCACAGTGACGGGGTTGAGGGAACTTGTCCTGTGACCCAGAGCTGGGGTCTAAGGCACCTGCTGAAAAGGGCCATTGAGTTTCTTTCGTGTGGGGCCAGCTGCATCCCAAGGCTTACTAGGCAAGGGCAGAAGCTCCCCAAATCAGCCACCTCCCCCACCTCCCGACCCCACCCTCCGAGTCTGTAGGAAGAGACTAGGGAGAGAAGAGGGCGGTCAAGCTCGTGGGCTGTGCAGGGGGTGAGGAACCTGCGGTCAGTGACTGCTGCTGTCCCCAGCCAGCCAGGGTTAGTCTGAGAGGCACCAGCTCAATGAGAAGACTCATTTGCTAACAAATCCATCTCTCCCCTCTCCCCTCCTCCTGCCCCAAAGCAAAGAGGAGCTGGGCCGTGGAGAGGGAGAGCTAGGCCCGCCCCCATCCCATACTCTTAGCTGCCCCCAACACGGGCCTGCCCCACAGGAGCAGGGACTGGACAAGACCACTTTTGGGTATTTTAAGTCCTAATACCCAAAAGTGACCTGCCAGTTACAGAATCTGCTAGAAGAAAGGGTTTGGGCAGAGAAGGGCTACAGGCAGCCACCACCCCGTGTCCCCCGACATGGGCTGAGACTGCCTACTGAGGTGGCTTTGCAGGTCATCTCAGATGGCCTCTCTCCTCAGCCTGGGTGAGGGATGGAGGGCAGCGGGATCTCCAGGATCTCAGAAAACCAGCTGAGGCAGAAGAAAAGCCTGCAGCTCACCGAGCCAGCAGACCCAAGGACCTGTTTCCTTGAGGGACAGAGGGCCCCAAACCAGGACACAAAGCCCAGAGCGTGTCTTACTTGGGCTGCGTCGGAGCAGGGGTCCTGGGAGTGCAGCATGAGGGGGATCCAGGCCTTCTTCACCTCCCCTTTGAAGAAATGCTTCTTGGACATCCCGACCACCCTTGCCAGCTTCCCAAAGAGGACGAAGGCTTTCAGACGCAGCAGCTCGCTCTCCTGTGGCCGGGATGGACACGGGCTGAGGTGCAGGCAGCAGGAAGCCCGGTGAAACCCCAGCTGTTCCCTGAGGAACACCCAATGCCTTGGCCCCTGCAGAGCCTTCTGGATCATTCCGTCAGGGTGGAGTCTCTCCTTCAGCAGGAATCGCATAGCCCTCAAGGGGCTGGGTGTTGCTCTGGTGTTTGTGCCTACCTCTTCCCTAGGTGAGGGCTTGTGCAGGATCCAAGTGCACAGCCCTGCCTGGCAGAGGCCCAGTGTGACGCAGGTGCCCTGGGGGTATTCGTAGGTGCAAGGAATAAAAGGGGGACACCCTTTGCCCTTAGCAGGGCTGCAGGGACCCAGGAGCCCTCACTTGACAGCACTGATTCTCTGGAACTTAGAAGACCTTTCATTTCACAAGATCCCATGATCAGCCAGTCGCTACACTGGCGCCCGCCCAGCAGGAGCCTTGGCTCTTTCTGCTCTAGAGCCCACCTCTTCCTGAGGGTCTGAGAAATGCCCACTCGAGCGAGCTCAAGGAGGCTCTCATCCAGACTCACGTTGTCGAAGAAGATCCTGCACTGCTCAGAGATGGCGTCGAAAGAGGACCCCATATCCCGTTCTCGGAGCTCTGCCAGGATCTTGGTCAGGGCGTCCATACCCTCAGCAGTCACACTGGTGCTCGTGGGCTCCCTCAGGGGGACCAGGCACTTTTCCAGCAAGACCTTCCGGTACTGCTTCACCTGGAGGGGCATGGGCAACCCTCAGCCTGCACCCTCACTCTCAGGCTGACCGAAGTGCCCAGCCTGCACCATCAGCTCCGGGGACTTGGGCCCAGGGACAGGTGCATATGGTACCTTCTTGGGGGCGCCCAGGGCCATGTTGCCGAGGGCACGCAGGGACAGCACCCGCAGGGCCTCATCCTCCTCCTGGTCGGCCCCCTTCTCCAGCAGCACCACCGCCGGCTTCAGCAGCTTCTCCTGGTACAGAACCGGGTCGCTCATGAACTGGAAGGGAGGACATGTGGCAGTTATCCCCCAGGGCAGGCTCTTTGTCAGCAGCAATGACGCAGCGGGCCATGGGAGGAGAGGTCACGCAGATTGGTGGCTCTGTGAGCAGGAGGAGTCCTGAGAACCTCCATTTCCTCGTCTATAAAAGGGGGTGATGTTAGTAACTGCCTCAGAGTCTGTGTGGGGATTTAACAAGGAAATATGTGAGGAATGCTAGATAAGTGGTACCTATATGCATATATTCATTTGTTATTTATTTTTTCAGTTAACATAACAGCCACTGTCAAATGCAAGAGCCACATCCACGCACATCTGAACAGAAATGCACAAAAGGCATGAATTTCACTCATTCGGGGAGAGTTACTATTGGCCTAGTACTCCAAGTGCCAAAACCTCAGGCCATTGAGAACTCCCTGGTATGCGTGTGTGTACATGCGTGTGTGCGCATGTGTGTGTGCACATGTGTGTGCATGTAAGCACCTGAGTATGTTTGAAAGAGGCCTGAAAAGAAAACTGAACACCAAATTGGTGAGTCCAGGGACAGGAGAAGTGAGAGTCTATTGACTGTTCCTACATCCAGCTCCTTAACCCCCATTAGGCGCAGCTGCTCTAAGCTTCCAAATGTTTTGTCTCCACCTCAGTCCACCTCCAGCTCCCCCAGACACCAACATCAGCAATCACAGGAGCTTCCTACAGCACTTCAGTTTATTTAAACATTTACTGAGCACCTATTCAGGGCCAGGCAGAGCAGTGAATACAACTATCACAACCTACTTTAAACGCTCTTCAGGGTAAACTCCTGGAGAGTAAATCCCCACACAATTGTTAGCAAGCATTAAAAAAATCATGTATAATCCAGCCCTATTGAATTTGAAGAATTTAAACAGCTTGTTTCTTAAAAGCTGAACCTAATTTTTTTTCTTGTAAAAAATTTTTAATTTTAGTTCTGAAGTACGTGTGCAGGAGTGCAGGTTTGTTACATAGGTAGACATGTGCCAAAGTGGTTTGCTGCGCCTATCAACCCATCACCGAGGTATTAAGCCAAGCATACATTACCTATTTTCCCTAATACTCTCCCTTTCCCCACTCCACCCCCAACAGGCCCCAGTGTGTGATGTTCCCCTCCCTGTGTCCTTGGGATCTCGTTGTTCGGCTCCCACTTATAAGTGAGAACATGCGGTGTTTGGTTTTCTGTTCCTGCATTAGTTTGCTGAGGATAATGACTTCCAGCTTCATCCATGTCCCCTGCAAAGGACATGATCTCATTCCTTTTTATGACTGCATAGTATTCCATGGTGTATATGCACCACATTTTCTTTATCCAGTGTATCATTGATGGGCATTTGGGATGATTTCATGTCGTTATCACTGTGAATAGTGCTACAATGAACATATGTGTGCACGTATCTTTGTAATAGAATGATTGACATTCCTTTGGGTAAATGCCCATTAATGGGATTGCTGGGTCAAATGGTAGTTCTGGTTGTAGATCTTTGAGGAATCGCCACACTGTCTTCCACAATGGCTGAACTAATTTGCATTCCCACCAACAGTGTAAAAGCGTTCCTGTTCTACAACCTTACCAGCATCTGTTGTTTCCTGACTTTTTAATAATGGCCATTCTGACTGGCATGATATGGTATCACATTGTGGTTTTGATTTGCATTTATCTAATGATCAGTGATGTTTAGCTTTTTTACATATGTTTGCTGGCTGCATAATGTCTTCTTTTGAGAAGGTCCGTTGGGTCCTTTGCCTACTTTTTAATGGGGTTGTTTTTGTTTTGTTGTTGTTGTTGTTGTAAATTTGTTTGAGTTCCTTGTAGATTCTGGATATTAGACCTTTGTTGAATGATAAATTGCAAAGATTTTCTCCCACTATGTAGGTTGCCTGTTCACTCTGATGATAGTTTTTTTGCTGTGCAGAAGCTCTTTAGTTTAATTAGATCCCAATTGTCAATTTTTGCTTTGTTGCGATTGCTTTTGGTGATTTCATCATGAAATCTTTGTCCATGCCCATGTCCTGAATGGTATTGCCTAGATTTTCTCCTAAGGTTTTTATAGTTTTGGGTTTTATGTTTAAGTCTTTAATCCATCTTGAGTTAATTTTTTTTGTATAAGGTGTGAGGAAGGGGTCCGCTTTCAATTTTCTGCAAATGGATAGCCAGTTCTCCCAGCACCATTTATTAAATAAGGAATCCTTTCTCCACTGCTTGTTTTTGTCAAGTTTGTCAAAGATCAGATGATTGTAGATGTGCAATCTTATTTCTGAGTTCTCCATTCTGTTCCATTGGTCTATGTGTCTGTTATTGTACCAGTACTATGCTGTTTTGGTTACGGTAGCCTTACAGGATAGTTTGAAGTCCAGTAGGGTGTTGCCTCCAGCTTTGTTCTTTTTGCTTAGGATTGTCTTGGCTATACAGGCTGAATTCTACAAGAAATACAAAGAGGAGCTTATACCATTTCTCCTGAAATTATTCCAAACCATTGAAAAGGAAGGACACCTCCCTACTCATTCTATGAGGCCAGCATCATCCTGATACCAAAACCAGGCAGAGATACAAAAGAAAAGAAAAGAAAACTTCAAAACAATATCCCTGATGAATATTGATACAAAAGTTCTCAGTAAAATACTGGCAAACTGAATGCAGCACCACATCAAAAAGCTTATCTACCACGATCAAGTAGACTTCATTCCCAGGATGCAAGGCTAGTTCAACACATGTAAATCAATCAACATAATTCATCAGATAAACAGATCTAAAGACAAAACCACATGATTATCTCAATAGACACAGAAAAGGCCTTCAATAAAATACAACATCCCTTCATGTCAAAAACATCCAACAAACTAGGTATTGAAGGAACATACTTCAAAACAAAAAGAATCATTTATGACAAACCCACAGCTAATATACTGAATGGGTAAAAGCTGGAAGCATTCTCCTTGAAAACCAGCACAAGACAAGGATGCCCTCTCTCACCACTCCTATTCAATATAGTATTGGAAGTTATGGCCAGGGCAATCAGGCAAGAGAAAGAAATAAAGGGTATTCAAATAGGAAAGGATGAAGTGAAGATGTCTTTGTTTGCAGATGACATGATCCTATATCTAGAAAACCCCATTGTCTCAGCCCAAAAACTTCTTAAGCTGATAAACATCTTCAACAAAGTCTCAGGATACAAAATCAATCTGCAGAAGTCACAAGCACTCCTATACACTAACAACACGCAAGCAGAGAGCGGAATCAGGAATGAACTCACATTCACAATTGCTACAAAGAGAATAAAATACCTAGGAATACAGTTAACAAGGGAAGTGAGGGACCTCTTCAAGGAGAACTACAAACCTCTGCTCAAAGAAACCAGAGAGGCCACAAAGAAATGGAAAAATATCCCATGCTCACGGAAAGGAGGAATCAATATCATGAAAATGACTGTACTACCCAAAGTAATTTATAGATTCAACGCTATTCCTATTAAACTACCATTGGCATTCTTCACAGAATTAGAACAAAACTATTTTAAAATTCGTATGGAACAAAAAAGCTGAACCTAATTTTTAAACAGCCATAATTAGCAAGCATTTAATGAGCACTTACCTCCCAAGCAAGCAATGTATACACAGTCTATTGCATTTAACTCTCACCTAAGGCCTGAAAAGAAGGCACTGCTTTCTGTGGTTTGGCAGATGGAGAGGCTGAAGCTCAGAGACACTAAGTAACTTCATCTCCAGCCAATCAGCAGCTGAGCAGAAGCTCTTAACCAGGCCCTCCGATTCCAGCACCTGGGCCTGGCCCTGTGTGGCTTCCAGGCACTGAAAATTCTAAACCCAGACACATCAAAGGCCAGGTCCTGCGTGTGACAACAAGGGAGTGCTTCTCCTTCCCATCTTCATTTTGAAGATTTACAGAGGCCTGAACACAGGCAGGAGCCTGAAGAACCTATAAAAGCTTAGCGAGTACCTCCCACATTGGTCCTGTACTTCCAGGAGTTTTTGTACAGCCCACTGCCAAAACTCATTTTCCCACTTTTAAATGTTGGGGAGAAGAAATCTAGAGAAGAACATTTCACGGCACATGAAAATTCCACGAAGTTTAAGTTCCAGTGTCCATCAATAAGGTTTTGTTGACACTGTCGCGCCCACTGGGTGACACGGCTGTGGCTGCTTTCCTGCTACAGCCGAGTTGGCCACAAAGCCAAAAATATTAATTTACTTCGCAGCCCTTTACAGAAAACGCTGGCCAGCCCCTGGCCTGGGCTGTGGTTGATTCCTAGGGTGCATTGGGCATCACTGCCCTTAGGACACTCCAACACTCGCCCTGAGATAGCATTGCTGGGCCCCGCCGTCTGCCTGGCAAAGCCCCTTGGTCTCTCTGAGACCTCCTACAGGAAACCTGTCCCAGCGACAGCCCAGGTGCCCTCCCTGGGCCCCCTGGGTCGCTGTACTTGTTAGGACACACATCAGTTAGCTGCCATGCTGCAGGGCTCAGGCGGTATCTCAGCCTGTGTTTCCCGCAGGGCCCGTGCTGCGCTACTCATGTGATGGATGAATGAAGGAGCAGATGAGAGAATGAGCCCTCAGAGGAGCGGCGCTCGCCTGTCCTCCTGACTCCCATGCCTTGGAGATGAGCCATCCCCAGAAGAATCCAGGGACCCCATCCCCTCTGCTTGCACCACTCCCGCACCCAGTGCCTCACTTCCACGCAGGCCGCCGTGCTGCTGATGCGGCAGCTCAGGACTTCTGAGTCCATGCCCCTGAGCACCAGCTCCGCCAGCCTCTGCCTGTGGCCCTCCACATGCTGCATGCACAACCTGCAGAGGAGAGACAGTGCCAGGCCGCAGAGGCAGCCCCACCCTGCCTGACATTTGCCAAGAGCTGGGCCAGAGCATGTCGGTGCCTGGTGCCTGCTGGCAGGATAACACTGGACAAGATGTCCTAACATCTCTGGGCTTCCCCCCTCCTCTTCCTGGGGCTTGGTTGAGGTTGTCAGTGAATCACTCAATGTCTCTATCTTCTTTGTACAAAGGGGACTACAGTGAGGGCAGCTCCTGAGTGACTAGGACCCTGGAAGTAACTCCCATCTCTGGCCTGCTGCAGACCCTGTGTGGCCCTGGGGGCAAGCCCCTCCTCTCTCTGGTCTCATATCTGCTCTGAGCAGGAAGGGTTTGAATAAAAGGTTCTCATTGCCTGGCACACCACTGCCATCCTAGACTCACAGGTTGGTGTGGCAATTCCCCAAGAAAGAAGGCATTCAGCCAGGACTGGACCGTGTTCTCGAAAGGAGCCCTTCCATCCAGCAAGGGGGTGCCTCTGCAGGTCCCCCTGCCACCCCATGGGAGCCAGGGCCCACCTGGCCAGCAGGCTCACACCCTCCAGGAACGTCCTGCTGCCCAGCAGGAGGTCCCACACCGCCTGCTCTTCCAGGGCACGCGCCAGGTGCTGGCTCTTCACTCTCTTGAACAAGAGCTGCATGGACTTGATGGTGACACTGGAAGGAGGTAGGGGCTTGTGATGCACTGCCCTGCTGGGAGTGCATGGTCTGGGGAGGCTGCTGCAATCTGTGAAGTGGGGCCCCAGTGCCCGTGGGGCCCAGCCCAAGGGGCTGAGGGGAAGGTCCAGGCAGAGAGTGAATCTGCAAGCTCTGAAAACCACACCGTGCTGGACACTCATGAGAAAGGCATCCTGAGTAAGATCAGCTCCCACCAGGAGGAGACAGAGAGCCCTTCAGTGGAGTCAAGTGGCAACTAAGGGACAGCCCGTGGCTACACCCAGCCCAGGCCTGCCGCCTTGCACCCACCACCCTCGAGAGCACCTTTGCAGGTTCATCTCCTCAGGCAGAGGTGCGGTGTGGACCAGCCTCCATGTCTTCAGGACCGGCGAGGCGGCCTCTGGTTGGTGGCTGCTGCCAAGCTGCAGCAGGAGGGTGTAGATGAGGTCAGGGAGGAAGTCTGGGAGGTTGTCGTTCTCATCCAGCTTCTCAATGAGAAGGTGGATGGTGCACAGGGTCTGCAGAGAGAACGTCCAGGGCATCGGACTCCTGCCCAGAGACCCTCGAGGAGCCTTGGGGCCTGCGCCTACAACTCACCATCAGGGGGTCCACCGCAGCCAGGCGCCAGATTTCAGCCTTGGATGTGGCACTGACCCTGGGGCTGAGCCGTGACTGCAGCCGGCCCATCAGGCTATGGAGCATGGTCCGGGCGAAGGGCACGTTCTCCGACATGGCCAGCCACACCTCTGCCAGGTGGCTAACCAAAGTCAGGGCATAAGGATGGTGAGTTTTTTGGCATGTGCCCTGGCAGGTAAAAATCCCTTTCAGCCCCCTCGGCAGCCCCCTAAGTAGGGGCTGGACTCTGGGGGCTGAATCTCAGGGAGGTGGAGGCAGCCATCAAAGTTTGTGTACTTAGAACCCAGGACCCTGACGCTACACTCAGCCCCCTTTCTCTGCATGGGCTCACGGTACCTTTGGGAAAGCCATGGCCCCCGGGAAGCCCCAGCTCCACTGCGAGGTGACCACAGAGGCCCCCACCTGTTTGATGACTTTACAGACACGTCCCACACCACCTCCTAGTGCCCAATTTGCATCAGGTTGGTTGTCGGCAGATTTCTGATAGTCTATCATCTGCCTAATACATCTTTGAGGAAGGTATTTTTATCTCCATATTCCACAGAAGAGGGAAGTGAGGCTTGCAGCAGTCAGGCCAGCTGCCAAATTACAGTTGGAAAAGGGCCTTCCTAGTTTCCAAGTCCAAGCCCATGACCCTGCTGAGAAGGGAGTTCCCCCAGGCTAGGTGCAGAGGCACAGATAGCGGGGCATCTGGGAGGTCCCGAAGGCTAATGCCAGTCTAACAAGTCTAAATATAGTTTACAAGGTTAAGCTGAACAACGAGACATGTCAACTGACTATTTGAACCCACAAAACCAAATACACAAGAGCAGGGGGGTGAGTTTGGGTCTGCGAGGACCCAAACGTCTGGGCTCTGTGTCAGGGGCTCATCAGCGCCAAGCCCCTCCTGCAGGAGGTACAAACAGGTAAAGGGCTTCTACCTCCTTCAGGGTGGGGCAAGGTACTGCCCCAGGCTCCATCCAGGCTTCCAGGACACATCAGGTGGTGAGTTGGGCATGGTCCAAATGACACAGGAGGCCAGGGCCGCCTCCTCCAGGCACCCACCTCTCCATGGGCAGGGGCTGCCTCAGGAGTGATGTGAGGATGGTCTCCCGGTGGTGGTGTGCCAGCAGCAGGATGCCTTCGATGAGAAGGCACCGCACCTCCGGGTGGTCCACCACCGGCAGGTGCACCAGGATGGCGCCCAGGATCTCAGCCACCTAGGGAGGGGCGGGGGCATCACGGGGGCAGCCCAGGTCCCCATGGCGTCCTGTGCTAACCCCATGCCATGCCCCTGCTCCAAGGGCTCTGGCCCAGTTGGGCAATGAGCAGGTTAAAGCCCCAGCACCCTCTCCAGCGCATCCTCTGGTCTGCCTGGAACTCATTTTCGCAGGCTCTCAGTGCAGGAGGCGGTGTGCTCCGGGGAGGAGAGCCTTGACCTCCAGGTCAGCATGCACTTAACTCACCAGCCTACCTTCAACACGCTTCTTTCTAGCTCTAGAACTGTTTCCTCCTCCTCTTTAGCAGCCAGGGGGTGGGGGAGGCATTCTCAGCGAGTGCCGGTGAGGCCCTTGCCCTTCCCTCTCATCTGGGCACACCGGGCAGCCCCAGCCCCAGCCTCCGGTGGCCTCGCCATGGCTCTGCCACCTTGTCTTCCAGCTCCTTGGCCCGCATCTGGAGGAAGGAGCCTATCCAGGTGACAGAGGCCTTGTCGTGCTGCAGGTCCATGGCCCCAATGTTCTCGCAGAGCTTCTGGATGAGCGAGACCACCTCATCACAGTTAAACTCCGTGCAGACCACCTAGGAGCAGAGTGGGCGACTTCCTGCCCTCCCCTGCCACTCCATGACTGTGGAGACCCCCCTCCTCCCCTGTCCCACCTCATGGCCCCACTCCAGGCTCCCATCCTTTCTCACACCATGGTCATGGCCTCCTCCTGGGCTGAGCCAGAAGGGGCCTGGTCACCCTGTTCGGGTGGCTCCAGGCACTTCCATTCTTCACTGTGCCATGAGGCTGCCCATGTGTCCACACCACGTGCAGGGCCTGTCCAGATCATTCCCATGACCCTTTCCACATGCAGTGTGGCACATCACGGGGACAGAGAGAAGACAGCAAAGCAGATTAAGCACGTACTGTGTGCCAGAGACATACTGGGACCTGACATACTGCAGGCCCTTTCAACACAGATGGGAGGAGTTAGGCCAAAGCCCAGAGACCTGGGCTGTGCGGCCAGCCCAGGAAGGCCCCCCTCCCCCAAGAGACGGCTGAGAGCCCCAAGACCAGCCCAGCAGCCCAGACAGGCTCCCTGGCTGTCACCTTGGCAATTCTGGAGGATGCGCAGAAGATCTTCTCCATGTCCGTGCCCTGGAGGTCCTCCTTACATTTCTCAAGCTCCTTCTCCTTGGAGGGGCCCCACAAGGAGCTGGTCTGGCTTGCTATAGGGAATACAACTTCAGAAATATCCAGCAGGGACAAAGGACCTGGCCACCCCACCTTCGTGGCAACCTCCTGCCCTGGTTTTGCAGGCCTGAGGGCCCTTCTCTGTGGCGGCCTCTGCCTGCACCACCTCTACGCTCAGCTCAGAGGCCTGTTGTCCCTTGAGCTCAGCTCTGGCCAGCTCTGTCCCATGCTTGGCATCTGGGAGCCGAGCTTTCTCCCAGCCAGGCCCTCAATGCCCAGCACTTGCCCTCTGTGGCTCAATCTGGGCTAATGAATCTCTCCTTCTAGAAGCTTCCATGGACTGTTGGTGAGCTCTCCCCTCATTGCTCCCTCTGATGGTTACCTTTGTTCTTCTCTCCATGCCTGCTGGCACAGAGGCCACACTTCCCTGCAGGGCAGGCCACAGCCCACGCTCCTGGAGTCAGCCCTCTCTCCCTCCCAGAGGGCCTGACCCTCACATCCTGCCCTCTCATACCGTGAGATCCAGCAGGCTGGACAGGACATTCATTGAGGTCATGCGGGTTCTTTGATGGGCATCACAGGTGCACGGGGCGATGAGCCCGACCATTGTGCCAAACTGCCCCAGCTTCAGGGGGATCTGAGGATCAGGAGACCAAGGGGCTCACACCTCTGTGCCCTCACGCACACCTGGGGCTGCCCAGCGGCAACATAAAGGGCGACTTGAGAGGACAAGTTGCCTGCTCTGAAAACACCCGTTTGGGGAAGGGGAGGCTGCCACTGCCCGTCCCGTGTCCACGCGTCAGCCTCCCTTGCCCACAGCTGGGCCCCTGGAGGCTGAGCAGCCTGGATCTGTGGGCCCCAGCTCAGAACTCGCTCTGACTCAGCTCTGCTCAGCTCACCACTCTGAACTTGGGCCCAGCTGTCCCTATAACAAACGCTGGGGATCACAGAGCTTCCCACTCCCTAGCTGAGCGGCCCGGGCAGGGTACTCTGCCTCTTGGTCTCATGTTTACTGTGTGCACAGTGTCGGTAATGATGGCACCTCCTCTTGCAGGGTATGTTGTGGGAGCCCAGGCAATGCCCTCCACAGAGCCTCTGGCCTTACATGTTACTGAGTGTTGATCTTGGCCCCTGCCTTACAACCTGTATCCAGGTGCCCAGGACCAGGGTCCTGCCCAGCCCACTTCTTTCCCTGGACCTCCCAAGACCTGACGCCCATCTCTGCACCCCAGCCCCTGACTCCATCATCCTCCTGCCACAGCCATCCTGAGGACAGGACAGTCAAAGAGCAGGGAGGCAAAAAATGTAGAAAGTTAAGTCTCATCAGGCTGTGCCAGATGGTCAATCGGTAAAACACTGCATTGTTCCAGACACTGTAACGATTGTGATACTCGTCAAGCTTTGCAAAATTTATGATTTTGCAGCACTTGATTTTCTCAAATATTCACTTTCCTAACCAATGTGGGATTCATAACTCTGTATCTCTTTTTCTTAAAAAGGGTTCTCACCACTCCAGGAGCCACAGGCCCCACAAAGCCTGGAGCTCTGCCAACCTCAGTCCCATCCTCTCCCTCCCTGACCCAGCCCAGGGCACCAGGTCATCGCAGCCTCTCCCACGGGACTCTTCAGGGACAGAACTTGATTTCAAAATGTTCCCTCATCTCCCAGATAGAGACAGGAATTTTTCTGTGAATGTCAAAGTGGCAGGCTGGGGGCTGGGGCCTCCTGGACTCACGCAGACAGCAGTGCTGTGGACATAGATCCGCGTGAGATAGAGATGGAGGCTCATGGCCTTTTCCCCGCTCCCCACTCTTTCTCCGACAGGATCCACTTTTCCAGGAGCTATGGGTAGAGCCCAGAACACAAAAGTGGGTTTTAAAATCCTGGGGCCAGCCCCTTCCTGGCCAGCTTTTGCCCCCCTCACCCTCCCACTCAGATCAACTTTCAATGTTTCCTTATGGGTCTAGACAGGCCCCACCATGAAGCAAGATGAGGCTGTGGGCAGGGAGAGAGCATCCCCATCCCCCAGCATCCTCACCAGGATGGTGCCTGGCTGTTGCATTTGTCCTGGCTTCAAATGTCTGCCTATAATGAAGGGCCAGGAGCACAGCCCACCCTGCACTCCAGATGGCCCCAGAGGCCATTCTGATATAAAAGTTCATTTCAGAGCAAATCACATTACCACAGATAAACAGGTTCTTGTCATCACAGGGTCAGTTCATCAACCAGACATAACAATCCTACATGTTTATGCACCTAATAACATAGCTAAATAATACATGAAGAAAAAAAATGAAAGAACTGAAAGGAGAAGTAAACAAATTCACACTGTTAGATATTTCAGTGCCTCTTTCTCAATCATTGATAGAACAAAAAGACAGAAAAATCAAAAATGATATAGAAAACCCAAAAAAATACTACTAACCAACTTGGCCTAATAGACGTTTTGAAACATTACACTTAACAACAGCAGAATATTTTTCAAATACACATGAAATATTTTCCAAGACAGATGGCATCTGGGCAACAATTTAAAAGGATTTAAAATATGGGATTTAGACCAGGCACGAGACTCATGCCTGTGATCCCAGCACTTTGGGAGGCCAAGGCGAATGGATCACCTGAGGTCAGGAGTTCGAGACCACGCTGCCCAACATGGTGAAACCCTGTCTCCACTAAAAATACAAAAAATTACCTGGGCATGGTGGCAGGTGCCTTTAATCCTAGCTACTCAGGAGGCTGAGGCAGGAGCATCGCTTGAACCTGGGAGGCGAAGGTTGCAGTGAGCCGAGATTGTGCCACTGCACTCCAGCCTGGGTGATAAGAGCGAAATTCCGTCTCAAAAAAAAAAAAATACATATATATATATACATATGTATATATACATATATACATATGTATATATATATATACACACATATAGATATATATATAGAGAGACTTAAAGCATGCCATCAGACAACAATGCAGTTAAATTAGGAATCCAAACCAGAAAGATTCCGGAAAACCCCCAAATATTTGAAAATTGCTAAATAACTTGAAGGTCAAAGAAGAAATCATAAGGGAAATTAAAAATGTGTTTTGAACTGAAATAAAATTAGAACATAATGTATCAAAATCTGTGAGATGCAGCAAAAAAAAAAAAAAAAAGAGTAAAATCTAGAGACTTCCATTATCTGATCCAGATTTCAAGGCTTATTATAATATTACAGTAATCAAGACAGTGTGGTATTGGTGTACCACAGGAAAACACATCAATGGAGCCAAGTAAGTGTCCAGAAATATACCCACATGTACAAGGCCTTTGATTTTCAACAAAGATGCAAAGGTATTTCAATGGAAAAAGGACAGTCTCTTCAACAAAGGATGCTGAAACAATTGGCTATCCATGCGCAAAAATTGAAATAAACTTTTGACCCGTACCTCAGACCATACAAAAATAAACTCAAAATATATCATAGACCTAATCATAAAACCTGAAAATACAAAACTTCTGGAAGAAAACATAGGAGAAAATCTTTGGAAGATTTCTTAGATTTGACACAAAATGCATGATCCATAAAAAGAAAAAAAAATGATAAATTAGACTTCCTCAAAACTAAAAACTTCTGCTCATTAAAGGATATTGGGAAATCAATAAAAAGGCCACAGACTAGGAGAAACTATTTGCAAATCACATATTTGATGGACTATCCAGAATATGTAAAACATCTAAAAGTGTCCATAAAAAGAAAGTAAACAACCCAATTTTTACCTAACCCGCCTTCAAAAGTGCCAAGGTTATGAAAGACAAAGAAAGACTGTGAAGCTGTTCCAGATGAAAGAAGGACAAAGAGACCTGACAGCCAGATGCAGTGCCTAATCTGGACTGGATCCTGATCTCATTTCCTCTGATCCTGGATCAGAGGAAAACAGCTCTAAAGGGCGTTATTGGGGCAATTCGTGAAATTTGAATATGGGCCATCAATTTTAATACATGCCTTGTGTCAACATTAAATGTCCTGCATTTGGTCATGGTACTGTTGTTATACAAGAGAGCACTGTTACTCTGGATGTCTACAACTATCCATGATTCAAAAGATGTATGTGTGTTGAAGCAGAGAAGCAGAAGAAAACAGAAAAAGAAAATGTGAAAGAAAAAGTATTAAGAACTGCAAATCTGCATGAAGATATTTAAGAGTACCTGCATGAAGAGTATTAAGAACCGTGAATCTGCATCTTTGCACTACCCTTGCAACTTTTTAGCAAATCTGGAATTTCATAAAAATGCAATCACTAAAACAATGTTTCACGCACTCTCCTGTTTCCCATGGTCTGGCCCTCAGGCCAGCTGCTGGGGAGGAGTGGTCATCCCTGGCTCTGGCCCACTGCCAGGCAACTCACCTGCACCATCTCCTGCAGCCCTCTGGGGTCCAGCTGCCTCTGCAGGATGCTCTCCATCAGCTGCTCCAGGGCGCTTAGGGCATTTGCATACAGGGTCTACATCCAAGAGGGGAGAGACAAGTGGCAACGTGGGCACCCACAACCCCCCTACCTGTGGGCAGTCCATGCCAGGGAGGGGTCTGGCAGTCATCCACTAACTTCTGCTCAATCTGAGCTCTTGACACTCATTTTCTTGAGTGAAGTACAAGACAACCATTTAAGAGGAATTCACTTTACAAAGCAGGAAACTGAACTCCTGGAGCCCAGTTCTGATTCTTCATCTAGGATCAGCCCCTTGAGGCAGGGATGGCTACCTGTCCACAGAAGATTCCTTCTCCTCTTCCACAGTATCCTCAGGGAAACAGTCATCCCATCAGGGACTACATTTCCCAGGACTCCTTGCATGGGTGCAGCCATGTGACTGTGTTTCAGCCAATAAGAAGGGGGGCAAAATGGCTCCCAAGTCTCCCCCTAGACTTTCTTTTCCTTCTGTCTAGGCTGGGTATCAATTCCCATTGATTAGGACCTTGGGGATTCATGCCCTGAGGATGGGCAGGAGGTCTCCACCAGCCTGGGTTCCTGAATAATGGCACGAAGCAGCTCCACTTCCACTCCCATTGACAATTGGACTTTACCTGATGTGGGTGATAAATAAACTTTTATCTTGTTAACCCACTGAGGCTTCAGGGTTTACCTGTTACAGCAGCTAACATTACCTCATATTTACTGATGGAGCTCAATACACTCTGCTGCCTCCAAATGCTTGAGGGTGGTTCAGGAAGGTGGACTCTCAGCATTGCCCATGTTAATGTTAACTTCCAGGTCCTGACCCAGCAAATGAGGTGGCCCAGAGGGACCTACCTTAATGGACTCATTGTCCTCTCCTGGGAGTTGGAGAGAAATTACAGAATGTATGCTGATATTCATCAGCTCGCTGTTTTCCTCTGTGGAGTAGAAAGGCTTCAGCTTGCTGGAGAAAGAAGCAGTAACGAGAGAGGAGTGGTCACTGGGGAGGTCAGCTTCTGCTGCCCCACTGCCCAGTCTGGGCATGAAGACACATCCTAGAAGAGGAAGAGGCTGACTTCTCCAGTTGGAGGCTCTGGCATGCATCCCTCCCCCAGGGACCCTGGCTCTGCCAAGTAACCAGTGTCGACTCTTGCCTGTGATTGAAGGGGAGATGCAGGGGTCCAAGGCCATCTCTCCTATCTGCTGTTGCCTACTCTGAACCTGTTCATCTCCTGCTCAGAAACAGTCCATAGCTCCTTGATGACTACAACCATGGAATCTGCCCTCCCAAGCTGGTGCTAGTCCAGGGGCTTTCAAGGGTAATGCTTGGACCAGCAGCAGCAGCAGTTTCACTTTGGAGATTATGAGAAACACAAATTCTATGGCCCCACCCAAGACCTGCTGAATCAAAAATTCTAGGAGTGGATGGCGGCCATCTGTGTTTTGATAAACCCTCCAGAGGTAGTTGCTAGCGACTGGTGTGTGCTGGCTCATTCTCCTTCTAGCCCCTTCATCAATAGTTCTCAAGCTTGGTGCATATTAGAACCACCTTGAGAATTTTTTAAGGATCCTCAGGGACCATGTCCAAGTCTCAAGACCTGGAGTGGGACCTGGATATTCATACTGTTAAAAGTTCCCCTTGAGTTCTATTGTGCCCCAGAGTTGAGAGCCACCATCCTACTTTAAACTCCTGTTCCCCAAAAGTATATTGTATTGCACTCTCCTGGGAAGCCCCAAGTACAGTCATTCTGCTTAAGCCCAGGTCAAAAGTCAAATGCCAACTCTGCACCAAGCCTTTCATAGCTCCCTTTGTATAAACTGAGTTGCATTTTGTTAGCAGCCCCTTTTTTGGTCTCAGATATTTTTTATGCCAGTGTGTGTGAGTTTACCTGCAAACACAGTCCTCTTAGTCAGCTCTGACCTACAATTCTGTTTGTATGTATCTGTCTTATCTCTAAGTCCCTAAAAGGCTGGGCCTAGGTCTTACGTATCACTGTGTCCCTTCAGTAGTCAGCATATGACTGTGCTTAGTTGATGTTCATGACGTTTATTTAAAAATCTGCCTGTTTGATGCAGCTTAAAGCAATAGATAATTCTGCTATGAGCCTAAGTAAGGAATCTTCCCCTAGAGGTGACGTATTCCTAGAGATGACCCAAACACTTTAAATACCAATTTTATAAATCCATAACTTCTTACTGTTCCCCCTCCCCCACCAATGGATTGATATCTCCAGGAAGGCACGTCTTAGGCATTAGATCACTTAGTATGAATGGTATCGACAAAAAGTTGACTGAGCCCTTCAACTCATTGACTGAGCCTGACTCATCTTGAAGGATGCCTGCAATGCTCTTAGTTTCATGTTACTTCACTCAAAATATCCCCAATCAACTGAAGAGCAGCCCACCCACATGCCATAAATCCAAGGAGAAGCAGGATTTTCAACTTGAAATCCTGCTAAGAATTATAGGAAGGAGTGGCTGAGGCCGACCTCCGTCTTCTAGGCTAGTCCATTGCCCAGGGAGCCACCAACGAGACCCCTGCTACGGAGGCAGGAGAGGAAAAGGAGGTACAACCCCTGAAGGAGAACCAAGGATTGGTCTTGAACTTCTCCCTACCCCTTGGGATGGGATGCGGGCGGGGCCCAGCTGACCTCAGGTGCGAGAGGGCCTCCACCGCCAAGGCTCGCACTGGAGAAACCAGGTTGTCAGTCGGCTCTGCCTCGAGGACCGCCTGCCCAACACAAGCAGGGGTGGTGGCTTTTGGTGACCAGATGGTGGCAGCACTCCCCCAGTGTTAGCCCAGGGAAGACCTGGCACTTCACAAAGCGCTCTAGCATCCCGCATCTCTTTCTTTCTTTTCGGGCCATTTGCTTTTGGCATCTTAGGGGAGGCAGCAGAGTAGGAGTGGGGCCCAAGGTGGGCCTGGGTTCCCAGCTCGGGTTGCAAATCTGCTTGCTGTGTGCCCCTGGGCCAGCACTCCCCCTGCCTGAGCCCAAGTCCCCTTCTCTGTGAAACAAGACCTGGAGACCCATTTTACAGGGCTGCTCCAGGCTAGCATAAAGCACAGGTTCAAAGCTCCTGGCCAGAGTGAGAGCCAGGTAAGTCCCACTTTCTGCTCATGGCCTTCTGTTCTGCCTATACTTCATGTCCCTCAAGGGCCACTTCCAGCACAACCCAAGCAGCTTTGAGGGGCCAAGGCATTGGCAATGACATGGTGGGGGAGGCCTGGGATGAGGGACATTGGCAGCCCCACAGGATCCATCAGCCTTTGGACAGTGGACATTTTTTTTGTCTTACATCCCTACAGGCATCCTTCAGAGCTTCACTCTAAGCCCTGCTTCCAGCAGACCCCTGCCCCTAAAGCCCTCCAACAGGGAGACAGTGAAGCTACAGCTAAGCCCAGCCCCAAGGATCTCGTCTATCAGGCCTGAACCAGCTGTCTTGGGCACTGCAGGACCCAAAATAGTCGGACTCTCCCAACCTGGTTTCCAAATCATTGACTAGCTATGAAACCCTTTATCAGATACAAAAATGATTCTCAGAACTCCTACAGTTAGGTCAAAACAGAGCCAAGACAGGTAAGGGTTTCAGAGGACTCTGCAGATACCCTCAGGAACTTTGAAATCCTCTCACTGCAGGGAGTTAGACCCCAAAACCAGGACCCAGGGCCAAGGAAGTGCCCCAACCAGCTT
Source organism: Ateles fusciceps (assembly GCA_036589455.1). Lineage (NCBI taxonomy): Eukaryota > Metazoa > Chordata > Mammalia > Primates > Atelidae > Ateles > Ateles fusciceps. Next base: position 4,350,349 of record JAZHEH010001810.1, read on the forward strand.
ACCACTATAATGCTAGTAAGAGTCGTCTTCTGGGCAAACTGAAAGTCCTCCAGGTCCTTGATATTGTTGATGGCCTTGGTAACCTGCACAACACTCTTCATGAAGGCCATTTTGAGACAGACGTCCTGTTCCCAGAAGAGGAAAAGGAGAGAGAGCATGTGTGCGAGCAGCCCCGGAAGAATCCAAGCTGCAGCCTCTGCTTCTGGGCTCCTTCTGCTCTGAAGAACGAGCTCAACGTTGAATGCTCTGAGAGATGGCCAGCCTCCCTCTGTCCTTCAACCACACGAATGGAGCACCTGCCACATGGCAGGGCCACAGGCACATGGCAGGGATATGAGCTGAGGTGCAGCACCTGGGTCCACACGTGATACGGTTTGGCTGCGTCCCCATTCAAATCTCAACTTGAATTGTATCTCCCAGAATTCCCATGTGTTGTGGGAGGGACCCAGAGGGCAGTAATTGAATCATGGGGGCCAGTCTTTCCCATGCTATTCTCATGATAGTGAATAAGTCTCATGAGATCTGATGGGTTTATCAGGAGTTTCCACTTCTGCTTCTTCCTCATTTTTCTGTGGCCACCACCATGTAAGAAGTGCCTTTCATCTCCTGCCATGATTCCGAGGCCTCCCCAGCCATGTGGAACTCTAAGTCCAATTAAACCTCTTTTTGTTTCCAGTTTCAGGTATGCCTTTAGCAGCAGCGTTAAAATGAACTAACACACCATGGAAGATGCCACCTCCCCCAAGCCTCCCTAGGGTAGCAAAGCAGCTCAAGGGCCGCTTTCAGTGACCAAGTACCCTGAGCCCTATGTGTCACCATACAGGCAGGATAGGTTGTTGAGAAAACATTTGCTTTTACATGGATGAACCCATGCTAAATGAAATAAGCCAGACACACAAGGACAACTGTCATATGATTGCACTTAGATGAGGTATCTGGACTAGTCAAAGCCACATAGACAGAAAGAGGAAAGGTGGTCGCCAGGGCTGGAGGGAGAAGGGAATGCAGAGTTGGTGCTGAATGGATATAGGATTTCAGTTTTGCAAAATGAAGAAACCTGGAGATGGATGGCAGTGACGGTTGCACAATGTGAATGTACCTCATGCCATTGAACTATACATACACTTAAAAATGGTTATGATGATAAACTGTGTTATGTGTATTTTGCCACAGTTTTTAAAAATAAAAACAATTTTTGCTTTATTCTCTGTGTTTTCCCCTCCTTGCCATTCCAAGTAGATAGCCAGTCCCTCTGCATGTTTTTGAAGACAACCCTACCTCTTGTTCCTTATGAAAGGGTCTGGGTCAGTGTCAGGGAGGGCCAGAGGTAGGGGAAGAGGGAGTGGGGAGAGGCTGGAAAGAGGTAGAGCTCATCTTGTAGTTTCTGTGGACCACGCCCAGCACTCTGGGGGAAAGGGCTGTCTTCACCCCCCCCACCCCCCCCACATGACACCAAAGCACAGAGAACGGCACACTTGGGCACAATGGGCTTCCCACATGCTGGGCATCACGTAGGACACCTGGATGTCCCCTGAGTAGGATATCCCCTGGGTAGGGATGCAGGTGTCCAGAGAGTGGCAGAGGGCTACTCCCCACCAGCCTGGCCCAGAAGACATCCCCCCCAGGCAGCAGATGAGGCTACCTGGCAGCTGCTGACGTAGTGGTGAATGATCTTAGAGGTGATGGGGCTGTCCACGAGATTGAGGAGCATCTGGGGGTGGCAGTAGGAGGCCACACAGCTGTACATCACCATGAGGGCACTCTTCACCGTCTCCCGCCTCCAGGGGTGGTCCTTCTACAAGGCCAAATAGAAGAAGAACCACTGGGGGCAGCAGGGGCCACTCCAGATGCAGGTGGTGGTCTCTGGCCACACGACCAAAGGATCCATCCAGTCAGCTGGTGGTGCTTCACCTGTTTTCTGGGTGCCTGAAGTGCTCATCATTTTTTCATGTATTCATTCATTCACTCAGTGCATCTTTATTGAGCATCTACTAGACACTAGGCACTGGGCATGCAGTAGTGAGCAAGACAGGCCAGGGCCATAGATGCCTGAACCACCCATCTGCTGTGGGGGGGAGGTGCTCATGTGAGCATCGCTAAACAGAGGCTGCTTGCACACCTCATACCTTCACTTACGGGCACTGGCTACAGGCCAGGCACACACGAGGCTGGGAATCCAGCAGGAAGCGACAGCCTCCACCTTGCCCTGTGGTGCTCACACCCTCAGAACAATCTCTGAGTGGGAGGAGATATTGGAGGCCACCAAACCCACTGTGGATGGGCAGCAGGGGCCCCAATGCCCCCCCCCGGCTGAGTAGAAATCCAGGTGTCAGGTCCTCTTTGCAGAGAAGCTGGGACGAAGCCTGGGACACTCTCCATTTTCTCCATCCAAACAACCAGACCCCAGGGCAAGGGTACCAGGTCAAGGGCAAAGCCTGAGGCATGGGCAATGGCTTCAGATGGTTTCCCACTAGGAGCTCAGCCAGTCGGTGGGACCATCCCCTGTGGCAGGGAGGGGCAGCCTTCAGAGGATGGGGCCATGGGCTGTCTGGGTCCAAATCCTGGCCTCACCACTGAACCAGTCACACGCCTATGGACAAGCTTCAGTGTTCTCACCCTGCAATGGTGGGCTAGAGCCCCTCCATTCCATCACCATCCATTTGCTGAGGCAGAGCTCCTAGTACGAAGCACCCACTGAGCACTACCTGAACAGCTTCTTCAGATCCTGTGGGTCTGCATGGAGCCTGGGACTCTGCATTTCCAACCAGCACCCAGGGAGCCCCTGCTCCAGTCTGAAACACCCTCCCCCGCCCCCCGCCACACTGCCATGAGTAGCAAGGGGCTGAGACTCTGTGACAGTATCTGGGTCCTGGAAAGGCCCACCTACATTTTTAAGACGATTCAATAGCAAAAGCTCTGTCCAGGAGGTCTCAGTCTAAGACAATGTCTCAGTCATTTTGGTGACAGGAGACACTGTGGGAGGCAAGTTTCCTACTGAGATCTAGAAAGGACCTTGTGGTCAGTGCCCAGAGCACTGTGCTAAGAGGTCCCAAGACCCAGCTGTGGAGCGAGGATGCCTTACCCGCCAAGCACTGATCTGCCAGGACTGCTCTGACTCCTGGATCCTCTCCTCAAAGTCATGAAGCACATTTAGCACCGTTTTCACCTGGCCCCGGGCACACAGGCCAAAGCACAGAATCACACCCTGCAGGGAGACCCAACCAGCCAGGGTGAGGGCAGGGGCCAGTGGGCAGAGGAGGACTCCCCCCACACACACATGCATGGCACACACACATGTACACAAAACACCTGCAGGTGCATGGACACACATGTCCCCCGAGGGTCCAGAGGCATCTGGTGGACAGGAGGGGGTAACAGGCACTCTCACCTCGCAGTCAAAGTCATTGCTGTAGTCTGTCTTGTACAGCAGCTCCAGCAGCAGGACCTCCACCTTGCTGGCCTCCAGGCCTGTGGCCAAGGTGAGGCCCAAGGCCCGGTACAGAAAGCCCTGGAGAGGCAGAAGGGAGAAAGGAGCTCAGGCCTCCCTACGGCCAGCCTCCAGGGAGTGCTGTTGAGGAGAGTTTACTACATATTCTTCCTTTTTTTTTTAATGTGCAGAGAATACTTGCACACACGTTTATAGCAGCACAATTCGCAATTGCAAAAATGCCCATCAATCAACGAGTGGATAAAGAAACTGTGATTTATACATATATATATCTGTGTATATATCTCTATATATAGATATATATATACACAATTGAATACTATTCAGCCATAAAAAAGAATGAATTAATGGCATTTGCAGCAACCTAGATGAGATCATAGACTATTATTCTAAGTAACTGAGGAATGGAAAACCAAACATCATATGTTCTCACTCATAAGTGGGAGCTAAGCTGTGAGAATGCAAAGGCATAAGAATGATAAAATGGACTTTGGAGACTCAGGGGGAAAGGATGGGAAGGGGGTGGGGGATAAAAGACTACAAACTGGGTGCAGGGTATACTGCTCGGGTGATGGGTGCACCAAAATCTCACAAATTACCACTTATGCACGTAACCAACGACTACCTGTTCCCCAAGAACCTATGGAAATAAAAAATTAAAAAATAAATAAATAAATGTTCAGGTTATTGTGGGAGGTCGGACTATATAAGGGCAGCATGTTATATGAATTAAAGGGGGAAGTGTACATTTGTTCAACTCCTGTGTAAGCTGAACCAACTTACACTCCCACCAACAAATCTAAGAGCACCAATTTCTCCACCTACTCCTCAACATAGGTCATAATCAGTGAGAAGTAGAACGTTCTCATTGTGAGGTGTTTGATTATTAACTAATAATCTGATTATTAACTGATCATCTTTTCATATTCTCATGATTTAATTCTTTGAATTTCTGGCTATTTTCTTTTTCCCATTTTTTGATGGGTTTTTTCTTTTTTATTTGTAAGAATTTTGTTTTATATTTGGAGACAAAATGAGAACACCCATGGATTATTTCATTAAATCCTCACCACAACTCTATAAGGTAAATATTATTATTGTTTCTGGAAATGAGAAAACAAACAGGAAGTAGTAGAACCACACAAAAATGTTAATTTCTGTAAAGTTTATCTCTTTTCCCTTGTCTTTCTTGGTTTGTTTGCAGGCATATAAAGGTTATTCCATGTTAAAATTATAAAAACATTCATCAATATATTCTTCTAATTTTTCCATGGTTTTATTTTGTACACTTAAGTCTTTGATCTGTTCCGGAAGAACATATTCTTCCTAATGTCCTTCTTTTTCACTTTCTATATTGTATTATTTTTAGCACAAGAGGTTTTAATTTTTATGATGTACAATTTTTTTGTCACGTGTGCTTTTTGGTGTCCTATCTAAGAAGGCTTTGCCTAACCAAAGGTCACAGATTTACCCTGCGTTTTTCTATAATTTTATGTTTTTAGTTCTTTTATTTAGGTCTGCGATTCGTTTTGATTTAGTTTTACGTATGATGTGAGGAAGGGATCCAATTTCAATATTTTACATGTGGATTTCTAGTTATCCTAGCACCACTTGTTGAAAAAAAACTACTCTTTCCCCATTGAATTGTCTTGGCACCCTTCTTGAAAATAAATTAACCATACATGTGAGCGTTTATTTCGGGACTGTCAATTCTATTTTATCAATCTGTAAGTCTATCCTTATGCCAGTATCTCACTGTCTTGTTTACTGCAGTTGTGTAAGAAGTTGAAATTGAGAAGTTTGAGTCCTCCAACTTTATTCTTCTTTTCAGCATAATTATTTTGGCTGTTCAGAGCCCCTGGTATTTCCAAATAAATTTTAGGATCAATTTGTCAGTCTCCGAAAAATAAAAGAACTAGCTTGGATTATGACAGGGGTCATGCTAAAACTAAAGATAAATTTGGAGCGTATCATCATTTGAACTATAGCATCCTTTGAACCATGAACATGGGGTGCTTTCTATTTATTGAGACCCTCTCTGATTTCTTTCAACAATGTTTTAGAGTTTTGTAGCAATGTGGTATAGTTTTGTTTTTACAAAGAAATATACACATGTGATTGCTAAACAGAATCTAGAAGATCAAAAAAACAAAACCAAAAAACAAACTAAAACCACCAACCTAGACCACCCATCTCTCCTCCCAGGACCCTGTAAACAGCCACAGGTCCAGCTGATCTCACACACACAGTGAAATCCTCTCCATCCCATTATTTCTGGAGTCTCCTCCCTGTCCAAACTGTCCTGTCCCTGTGAAGACGAACCTTCTCCAGAGAGGGGCTGTCGAAGCTCGCAATCTGGTTGTTCAGCTCTTTGCTCAAGCGCAGGCTCCAGCTGGACCCCCGGGTCTTCTTGAGAGAGTTTCGCAGAAACTGGGGGAGGCACAAGACGTTGGCCGGGAAGGGCCAAGGGCCTTCATCCCTGTTCTTGCCTTGGCTCTGGGATTGCTATGTGACCTTGAGGCCCTCTCTCGCTTCCCTTGCCCACCTCTCCAGATCACTAAGTCCATAGATCCCCGATCCAGTGCTAATGATGTTCAGTGGGTCTAAGGAATGGCTGTGGCTCTGCGGGTTGGCAGGAGGGGTGTCACTCTCTGCTGCCCTCTTGGGCATCTGGCTCTTGGGATGGAAGGTTCTCTCAGTTCTCCCCTGTGGATAGACACAGCTATGGACTCTAATTCCCAAGACTTCTCTGACAGAAGAAGAACATATCCTTTAGGGGCTTCTAAACTCCCCACATGCCAAGCCCACCAAATGCCTCTCCATCTGCTCCCGTCTTTCTCCTCCCAGGCCTCAGTAAACGTGTTACCCCTTTACCTGAATCAGCTTGTCCTCCCAGGCTTTCTGATCCCAAGTGAACTCAGTATGTTCTGCAGGAACACATGCATGGTTACACATGCCACTTTCTTCCACTGCTCCCCTAAGTCTGGTCTTCAAGGCCCTCCATGCCTCCTTAGCCTGGCATTTGAGGCCCTCCATTGATGAACCCATTGCACTCTCCACCTCCCCAAGCTGCTCAACCAGTTCTCAGAACCAAAGTGAGCTCTGTGGGTCCACTGTGAGCCTCAGCTCTTGTTATTCAAGTCATATGATTAGAAACCCAGCATGTACAGGGATTGGAAGGTTGGCTTGGGATGGGCTCCCTGGGCACCTCACCTTCCAGGTACCAGACCAGTAGTGGGATCTCCAGCTCCCACATGTCGGCCATGGAGGGTGCGATGCTCTGGCTCAGGGTCCTTAAGAGGTTGAGCATGGCTATCCCACGACCCTCCCCCTTGTAAGGTGATGACATCAGCACCTGGAGGGCACCAAGACTCCAGTGAAATAGCACACGAGCACCTCACTCCCTGTCTTGGAGCTCATTGTCCTCATTTTTAAAGGGAGGAGTGAGACAAGATGGGTGGTTTTCAAATAGGGATTTCAAACAGAGAATGCACCTGCAGATGACACTGCAGAAAGGAGGGGGAGATGAAGGGCCAGACCTGGGCTCGCTCCCCACCCGAGGCTTCAGTGAAATATGGATGAATGTCCACAGTTAACATAAACAGGAGAACTCATGGGTCCTGGACTGAGCCAACCCCCAGGGGTAGGCAGGCATTGGCCATGTCATGGAGATACTTTGGGCAGAGGAATTTAGGAGCAGATCCAGGCCAGCTCAATCATTGTAAGTGTACTGCCTCTACCACACTCGAGAGGGATGACAGGGACATGGAATGCCCTGTCCTGCCAAGCATCAAAATCCCTCATTGCATCCCAGCTTCCTTCTACCCCTGGGGCTCTGGGAATAAGGAGCTCAAGGATGCGGTCCCACAGGGCATGGCCTTGCCAGGCCAGGGCATGGTGCAGGTCAGCCACTCACCAGGAGACGGGCCAGCAGCTTCTGAGGCGCAGGCAGGTCCACTGATTGAAGGAAACACAACCCCAGCTGAGCCTTCCTGCCTCATACCAGGACATGCTCCTGTGTTCCCATCTAGGGACTTCACCCTAGAAGGTGCTTCCCCAGCATTATCTTCTTCCCCAAACCCCCAGAATGGAGAATGGGTTGGCACAGGGAATTTCCTAAGAACATCATTACATTTCACTTATCCTGGGAAGAGGGGAGAATCGTGCTAATGGGTTGAGGTGTAGAAGATGCTCTTTTCAGGCTATGCCCATTTTGTAGTGGACACCAGGACTTGCCATGACAATGTTTTGCCTCTTCCTGTGAACCCTGGCCTCTGTTGAGCCAAGAGTGATTAGACATTGCCCTCTGCCCACTCCTGACTCTCTCCACAGGCTTTGGGAGCCAATGAGCCCATGAAAAGCAAGCCAACAGTGTGCAAACAAATGGACAGAGGCAAGACCAGGCCTGCTGAGAAGATGCAATCGCAGGGGCCCTGGAGAGGACTCAGCCCAGTTCCAGAGCGAGAGGGGCATCAGGAAGACCTCAGAGGATCACTTGGTGGCTTGTTCAGATCAAAGTCAGAGAGCCGGCTCTGCCCTTCACTAGCCCTGGATCCTAAAGGCCCCCATCAATCACCTCCATTGCCAGCCATGCCCTTGGGGCCAGAGGTGGGAGGGAAGGGGACAGCAGCAAGCATGGTAGGTGGGCATAGCTGTTTTGAGAGCCTGGTGTTAACAGTGCCTACTCTGAGCAGACCACAGTGAGTGTAGTCTACAGAGGATGGGATCCTTATAGTTACTCTAGCTGGCTCAGAGAAGCGAGACAGAGCAGAGGCCCAGTAAGGTCATGCATGGGAAAGCCTGGGCCAGGAGCTCCCAAGGACGGGATCTGGACCAGGGGTGTGGACTAGGGGGGAGAGGACATGAGGAGTGAGCTACCCAGAAGGAAGTTTACACAATTGGAACATGTCCTAGATATGACCAGGCAGGCATTAAGAGCCAGGCAGGCAGTAGTAGCAATAATTTGGACTTGGATGTTTTCAGGAGAAGGGGGGAATGAGGGTAGGAGAAATAAGGAGAGAGGTGGACATTCCCAGACAAGGAGCCAGCCCACCTGCCCAATCCCACCAGCTGGCACAGGAGCTTTACTCACCTTGCCTGCTCTTGCCAGCCATGCTGACATCCACATCCTGGCCATGGAGCTGGTGCTCCGCCAGGTTTGTGAGGCTGATACAGATAGGAGTCAAGGCTTCCATGTAGTCCGTCTCCATGATGTAGCACAGGAGCCTCACCCAAAACTTCTGGGGTGGGGGTGGAAGAGAAAGGAGCCCAGAATGAGCCCAAGCCCTGGGCCTCTAAGGAGAATAGTCAGACTCTGCCATAGTGCCAGCCGCACCCCCCGCTTCCCCAGAGCTGTCCCCTGACAGTCTCAGCCCTGAACTGGCTCCACGGTCAACCCCAGTCTTCGTCAGGGGCTTTTCAGTGTCACCCACCCTGATGTGGCCAGAGAGTCTGCCAGTCCCTGCTGGGGGCAGCATGCACACTGCCAACTCCTGTCGCTGCTGGCCTCATACAAATCCACACCCATCACACCCTCCTCACCAGGGCCCTTCCTCTGATCCCAAGTCCTCTAGAGGTGCACCCTGGGCAGATGATCCAGTTGTGCGTGCCTGGTATGATGGTCAGTTTTGTGTGTCAACTTGGCTAGGAGAGAATACCCATTCAGTCAACTATGAATCTAGGTGTTGCTGTGAAGGTAGGTTGTGGATGTGATGAAAGTGCATAATCCATAAAAGAGATTATCCTCAATAACATAGGTGGGTGAAATGCCTTAAGGGTGAAAAGCTGAGGTTTCTCTGAGGAAGAAGCTATTCAGCCACAAGACTGCAGCATCTGCTCCTGCCTGAGTCTCCAGCCTGCTGGGCTGCCACGTAGGTGCTCAGACTTGCCAGCCCCCACAACTTCATGAGTCACTTCCTTAAAATAAATCAGACTACATATGTCTTCTACTGGTTCTGTTTCTCTGGAGAACCCTGACTGATACAGATTCTTGGAGCTGTGTCCCCAGCTTCACCCCACCATCTCCTCTTCAACACCCCCAGCTAATTGTAATCCCTCTTCACCCCACTCCCACCCCTAGGAGTTTAGGGTGAGGTTCTTGTGCCACCAACTATCAGGTGCAATGACTTAACCTGTTCCAGCCACCAGGACTAGAATCTCCCAGCTCCTGGGCTTCCCCATAAAGGTAGCATAGTGAATTAGAAAGGGAATTTCAATCCTGGCTCTGTCGTTTACCAGCTGTGAGGCCTTGAGCAAATTAATGAATTCCTCTGGGTCTCAGTTTCTTCATCTACAAAATCAGGATAACAACTACCCTCTATGGGGGTAGTTGTTGGGGATAATTAAACAAGATTGTACATGTTGCACACCTAGTACAGTATACCTGTTATATGTGGGGTGCCACATGGACCGTAGCTATGATGATGATTATTATTATTATTTCTGCAATTTAAAAAAGCTGTTGCTGGACAGGGATCACCTAGCCTGCAGCCTCCCTAAGTGGATAATCATTCCCTCCTTCATGCTCTCATGGTACATTTTTCCTATCTTATTGCTATGTCACATTTTGTTGTAATTAAAAGTTGACACATTTGTTTCTCCCACAGCCCGTGAACTCCTTGCAGTCATACTGATTCCTCCTAGTGCACACTCCTCTCCTGTCTTTCACAGGGTAAGAACTCAATGAATGTTTACAAAATTAAACCATGAAAATCACTGGGCTACACACACACACACACACACACACACACACACACACACACACACACACACACACACAAGGGCCTTAAAGTAATGGACACATTTCAGGTACTCAGTGAAATGATGCAGACTGATACTGCCCCACGAGATGAAGAGTGAGTTCCCACCAAGGACCCGGCTTTGGAACTGGGCTTTGAGTAATTGCAGGCAGCTGGAAGAGGAAAGCCCGTCAACACTTCAAACAGCGGGAATGGAAGAAGCTAAGAGGTGGAATTCTGGGCACGTGTGCTTCACCCCCAGCCTGGCGTGGTGACCCGCTGTGTGGGTGGGGCAGGGCTCACTCACGTTGGTCATCCCACTGACAGAAGAGGTAATGATCTTTACAGTGTCCATGGTGACTTTGTGGACCATCCTCTCCTCCAAGACCCTCTGAGAAAAGTTCTCCTGGCGATTTGTCTGAAAGAAAGAACCAAAGGATTCCTACCTGTGGCCTGGCCGGGGCTTGCCGTGGTCTCGGGTGTGGTCTCCTAACTCCCACGGGGGCTCCATGCCCAGATGGAGTCTCCAGAATGCTCAGAGCTGTGCATGTGTCTAGGACCCCACACATTGTTACCTGCAGGTTCACTGTGTGTCTATGAACTCATGTCGTGATTGGATACGCAGGTTCCAACACAGGTGTGCTGAGTGGCATTCTCCCCCTCAGCACCGTGGAAACCATTTCCAAGTCCAGCTGCTCTGTGGTCTGCATATCAGGGCCACTCACCAGTTTGTAGGTAGTTAAGGTCAGCTGCACGGACACGTACTTCAGGCCCCAGCCTTTGATTCTCTCCTGGTAGCCAGAGAGAGCCAACTGCCCAATGATGCGAAGAACAGCCATCCTCACCTGAGGGGACAGGGCCGTGGACATGCTGGGGGTTGGGGGTGGGCTCCAGGGCACCCAATCCTATGACATAGAGAGCTAGGAATTGGGGGGTGCTTTGAGCAGGAAGGGACCTCAGGGGGCTACCTGACTACTGCCCACCTCCGCCTGCATCATCCAGGGGGTCCCACTCTGCAGCATGCCCCCCTAGGGGCCTCACTGAGCCTTGCAGAGACATGGAGCTCCCTCCCTCCCTTCTGCTCCGTGCTAGCAGCCCTGGCGGTGGGGAACCCATCTGTTGTCCTGGGCTGCCGGGGGCTTGTTCCATTGATGAGAATCACCATGAGCAGGAGATGCTGAACGAGCCTTTTCTCTCTCCCTCCATAGCCTCCAGGAATTGAAGACAGCTCTGCCTAAATCTCTAGCCCTAATTCTCCTCCATTCCCTTCCCAATTTTCCTCAAAACTGCTGTGCAGACCCTCACTACCCTGGACCTCCCTTCCCCGGCCCACAGCCAGAACCAAGTTCCACTCTAAGGTGGACACGGCTGCCACGGAGCCTGGGACTGTGGTTCTCAGCCTTTTGAGGGCAGGGAGGGGAGTAGCCCTTAGTTGCTTTTTTCATATGTGATAAAAGCCTCACAGAAGTCCTAAGCAGCGGAGCAGTTCTAGCTGCAGCTGGATTTGCTCGGCCTCTGCTGGGTCTAAGGTGGTGCCTGAGACACACCATTCAAAAACTCTAGATCCTTGGAGAGAATGAGGTCTTGAAAACGGAACCTCAGCTTTCATTGGCCTTGCCATCCTGCAGCCCGACTTGAGACCCGATGGAAAGCTGGGTTTTCTATCACAGGCCTCCGCCTCCCAGAGCCCAGACTTCCCTTTGCCTCCCTGGCAGGGTCCCCTGGTGCCCCCCATTTCCAGGTCTCTGCCCTGTTACCTTGGACCGAGTGTCAGAAAGGGTGTTCTTGACCACCCGGATGGCCAGGTAGATGGCCCTGATACTCATCCTGGGCTCTGAAGGAGGAAAACCAGGTGGGCTGGAGGGCTGCGGCTCAGGGGGACGTCAGGTGGCTCCTCCCACATCAGGGCCTTGTGTTCTGTCTCCCCCAACGTTCCCCAAGCTCAGAGGCACTTTTGCAGGAGGCTCCCTGGCCACCGCTCTCCCCGGCCATCTCCCTCCCCTTTATTGTTTCCACACCTCATTCCCTTGGTCACTGCTTTGCGTGTATCTCATTTGAACCCAGGTGAACTCTCCCTGAGGGCAAGATCTCCGCCTACGAGCTCTTTAGTCCCTGCAGCTGGGAACAGAGCACTGGGAACCCAGTGGGCATGCAGTGGGCATGCAGAGATTACTAAGCACCACTGGCACCAGGTCCTGGTGCCAGGTCTGGCGTGGGTTCAAATCCTGGCTCCACCACATCCCAGCTGTGTGACCTAAGGTGGATTACATAGCCCTTCTGTGCCTCAGTTTTCTCGCCTGTAAAGTGTGGATGGTAACAGTGCCTCTCTCACAGAGTTAACACAGTGTCTGGCACACCCTAAGGGCTGGGCAAGTGTTTGCCAGTTGTGTTTACTAGCAAGGAAACAAACTTGCTGAGGATGATGGAATAGTGTGAAAGCGACTATACGGCCTGCAAAGCCAAAAGTATTTTTACTATCTAGTCTTTTGCAGAAAAATGGCCAGGTGAACTCTAGTCATTCTCTTTCTCATCTCTCTTCATCGAATAGGTGAAAAGGATTTCACTGTTACTTAAATGTGCATTTCTTTAAGAGAAAGGTTTAATGTCATCACAAGGCCCTTTACATACAGTCGCCCAGTTTGTGCACTGAACAAAAGTACCCAACTTTAGGGCTGAGTGGGAGCTGCCCACACTACTCTTCTACCACGTAGGGCTGCATGCTGCCAACAGGGGCCTTCTTCAAACTCACACAAAGGCACAGCGTGAACTAGTGTCTTGGTTAGGTGCAGGAGTTCTTCTTCTCATATCAAGGCTAGGGTTAGAGTTTGGGCTTAGGGATAAAAATCAGATGTTTAGACTACGGTTGAACATTGAGTCCATGGGCCTTCAGGGTTATGCCTATGTGGTATAGTTCGGCCTTGTATCCAGCCTGATTGAGCTTTGGTGGTTAGGAGGAGGATTCAGGTTAACAATTTGAAATTCGGACTCAGAGGCTTGGGCATGGGGAGGGTAAGACACAGTGCTGATTAGGTTAAGGCTTAGAAAATGTGAAGCTGCCAAGAACCTTGGCTTTCTCGGCCCACCCAGTAGTGTCTAGGAAGTGGCAATGCCGGGACAGGAATGAAACTTGTCTCCCTTGTCCTCCACGCCGCCCGCCCCAGCTGCCCAGCCTGGCTCACCATCTGCGCTCACTATAGCCCTAATCAGATTCAGAGTCCCCACGCGGATGGCCTCCTTGCTCGTCTCCATCTGGCTAAAGAAGACTTCATCACCTCCTTGGGGTAGGCGCGAGCTGCAGAGTGGAAGGACGGCTTTAGTTATGCTCACTGGGCCCAGAGCAGGCCCAGCAAGGCAGTCCCAGGCCCAGCACTCAGAGGAACCCGGACTCCTAGAGGCCCCAGCAGGCCCCGGGGCAGGCCAGGGAGCACCCCACCACTGAGCAGAGCCTCACCGAGGGCTACGAAGCAGTGCACCATCTCCATCAGGTTCTGGCTGCTGTACTGATGCTGGGCCGGGGCCTTGTTGCACACCTGAGGAGGGGCGTGCAGTGAGGGTGGAGGAGATCACAGGGACACAGGTGCAGGGGCAGCAAGCTGACCATACCTGGGGCTGCATGGGCACCATGGCCTCACACCTCATCAGGATACAGGAGGCACACGTGAGTTGTGGGCCAGGCCACCTCCCACCACCAGCTTCCGGCTGATCCACCCAGAGAATGCCCTTGTCCAGCCAAGCCTGCCAATCTCACCTGGATATGCAGTTCTGTGAAAATGGTGTGTAGCTGCATTTGGGGGACGGGGGTGTGGGTGATGACTGACACTTCCAGGATCTGCCTCAAGACCTGCAGTGGATAGGCAGATGGTGGCAGCTGACCTTCTACCAACTCAAGGTCAAACTCTAGACCCTTGCTACTCAGAGGCCCACGGACCCACCGAGCGTCGGCATCCCCTGGGAGCTGATTAGAAATGCAGACTCTCCGGTCCTACCCCAGTCCTGCTGAATCCAAGCCTGCATCTCACCCAGCTCCCAGGCCGTTCCTACACACAGCAAGGCTTGGGAAGTGCTGCACTAGGCTGCTGAGCGTGGCGCTTAAGGCCTCCTTCAGCTAAAAGTGAATCCCATTCATTCTTTAGCCAGAATGACCTACAAATGGCTCCTAAATCAGTCACGTCCCTTTCCACTCCTTGCTTTAAGAGCTGAGGCCCACATCTTGCTTATAGATGAGCGACTCCTTTACATGGCACCGGCCCCAGCCACAGCGCGTCTCAGAACCCTGCTCCATCTCACACATCTCACTCCTTTACCAAGGCTGCCTTGAGTTGACTGGTGTCCTCCCAAAATTCAGGCCCGCCCAGAATCTGAGGACGTGCTCTTATTTGAAAATAGGTTCTTTGTGATGTAATTAGTTCAGGATCTCGAGGTGAGATCATCCTGGATTTTGGGTAGGTGTCCTCATAAGAAGAGGACACAGAGGGACACAGAGGGAAAGGCCACGCCATGAGGAAGGGAGAGATCGGAGTGATGCTGCCATGGTCACAGAACATACGTGGCCACCAGAAGCTGGAAGAGGCAAGAGGGCTTGCTTTCTAGAACCTTCAGAAGGAGCACGGCCCTGCCCACACCCTGAATTTGGACTTCTGACCTCCAGAATGTAGAGAGAATACATTTCTGTTGTTTCGAGCTCCCCCGTGTGTGGTTCTTTGCTACAGCAACCCTAACAAACTAATGCAAAGGCCACAGCCTCACCACAGCCTCCGAGGGGCCAGCACCTGTCCCTTCCACCCAGAATGGCAGTGTTCATTGTCCACAAGTCCCACATGTGCCAGGCTCCACACCCCCTCCCTTGCAGGGCACAGATGTCGGGTTGCTGACAGTGTCAAATATCTGACATCCCCCCTCCCACCCATAGGATACCCCTTAGACACTGGGGAGCCCCCCAGTTCCCTAAGCCTCCCACCCAAAGCCGTGCCCGACTGGCTGCTGGCCTGTGTGATGAAGAGCGCCTCCAGGCCACCCTGGTACTCCGCCAGCAGCAAGGGGATGTAGTCGTAGACCTGCTCCCGCAGGTCATCATTGGGCAGAAGGAGGTTGAGCATGGGCTTCAGGGACTTGATCACCCCCAGCTTCACCTGCCACCAGAAACCAGCTCTTGGACTTATTGTCTCACGACCCTCCAGCAAGGCCGGTGACCTCAGCCCCAGCCACAGAATCCAAGGACACAGGACAGAAGGGGCCTCAGAAGCAGAGCAAGGCCCTTCCTGCACAGGTGGCTGGTTTGAGTCCCTCCTACTTAGCAGCCGCATGACCTCGAGCAGGTACTTAACCTCTCCGTGCCTCAGTTTCCTCATTTGTCAAATAAAGTTCTACATCACAGAGGGGGTGTGAAAATAGCTCCCAGGGGTAAGATGCTGGTAGAGTGTCCAGCATGTAACAAGTGCTCTAGGATTCTCGCCAACCTTCATCAAGGCTGGCCTAGTGAAGGAGGCTCGTGGGTCCCAGCCGTTAGCATGCACGAGTTCCCCAGCTCTGCCATGAGTCGGGTCACTGCCCTCTAAAGGTCCTGGGAGAAAGGCTGGACCTGATGGTCTCTCAGTACCTCCCAGCCCCACAGGCTGGGGAGCTGTGGCCTGGGGACCACTGGGCCCTCCTAAGAGGGGCACATCTCACCTCAGGGTTGTGATGCCTCAGCCACACCGTCACGAAGTAGTGATACATGGGGAACACCTTCAGGGCAAACTGCTCCTCAGTCATCACGGGGTACACGCTCTCCTCCAGGTGCTTCAGATAAAACTGCACTGTCTCACAGAAGGTCTCCATGGCTACCAACAGCAGCGGGGGGTGTGGTTGGTGCCAGAGGAGCTGGAAGCAGAACCAGCCCAGCTTCCTCGGAGGGAGTGCTCATGCCTTGCCATAGCGAGCAGGCTGCTTCCTGACCTTTCACCCTGCCACAGTGCCCCCATTTTTACCCCTGCATACCTGCGTGAGAAAGCATTGAGCACTCAGGGGTGTCTGGGTCCCTCCCCTTCAAGGACACAGACAGGGTCAAGGGCGAGGCCTGGAGCATGACCCTGCCCATATCCTGGGGATTCCAGGTCAGAGGGCAGTGAGCACATGTGACTCTCTTTCTCAGACACTAGGGCTTTTTTTTTAAAGCCTTTCAGCCCACGAGAAACATTAAGTAATCAAAATCTGGGGCAACGTGATCGGATGGAAATAGCATCTAAGACCAGCCCCCATCAAGACCCACATGGAGCCATTTTCCCCGGTCTCCTCCTCCTGTGATCGCACATTGCCCTTCTGTACTCTCCTGAACTGCTTAACTACAAAGCAAGATAAATGGAGTCACAGTAGCAGCTTCTTCCCTCTAAGCTGGGATCTTCTAAAAGGCACCCACCGTGTCTCAGCCTCCTGTGCCTCAGGGAGCTAATCAGAGACCACACAAGGTAGAAGATGAAGCAAACTTCTTTGGAGAAGAAATGAACTGTGTACCTCTTGTTCAACAACCCCTCCATCTACTCTTTACCCAGCAGTCTCCCTCCAGTGCCTTGATCAAGC
Organism: Ateles fusciceps; assembly: GCA_036589455.1. Classification (NCBI taxonomy): domain Eukaryota; kingdom Metazoa; phylum Chordata; class Mammalia; order Primates; family Atelidae; genus Ateles; species Ateles fusciceps. The sequence goes on from JAZHEH010001810.1 coordinate 4,367,089, forward strand.
CAGACCTGCAGGTCCAAGTGGGACACTCACCACCACAAATCGCCTGGCGTATCTTGGCTTCATTGGCAAGTCTCAGCATGGTGAATATGGTAGCCAGGGTGATGCCCATGTACGGCATGAACTCAAACACTGTGAGGTTGTAGGGGAGATTACAGGAGGCTGGGGGTGAGCATGGAGAAGGTAGAGAGGACAACCCTGCTGCCCTTCACTGCCGGCCCCAACAGTCCAGAGCTGGCTCAGCCCTCTGTCCTGGCTGGGGCCCAGGAAATGGTCTGGGAATCAGAAAAGCATTAAAAAGTAAACTAGAAGCTGGTCGCAGTGGCTCATGTCTATAATCTTAGCACTTTCGGAGGCCGAGGAGGGTGGATTGCCTGAGCTCAGAGTTCGAGACCAGCCTGGGCAACACGGTGAAACCCCGTCTCTACTAAAATATAAAAAATTAGCCGGGCGTGGTGGCATGCACCTGTACTCCCAGCTACTTGGGAGGCTGAGGCAGGAGAATCGCTTGAACCCGGGAGGTGGAGGTTGCAGTGAGCTGAGATCACACTACTGTACTCCAGCCTGGGCAACAGAGCAAGACTCCATCTCCAAAAAGAAAAAAAAAGGAAGCTAGAAACAGGTGACAGAGGAAGAAAGCCAGGCAAAGTAGAGGAAACGGAAGAAGAGAGAGGAAGAAGAAAGAGGACAAGGAGAAGAAAGAGCAGGTCAGAGAGAGGGAGGGAAGAGAGGAGAGAGGAGCCCCAAGAGAAACCGGGCAGGAGCAGAAAGAAAGAAGCAGCTCCCAGAGTGCGTCCGTCTTCCCAGACCCAGGCCAGCCTCCTTCAGGTGTCCCACAAACATTCTTGGGGAACACAGAAGCAGGAATAGCAGATGAGAGCAACAGATTGTGAGAAGGCACGAGGCCAGCAGACAAAAGAGCAGACGGAGAAAGGAATCGCAGAGAGCGGGAAGAAAGGGAGCGGGAAGAAAGGGAGGGGAGAAGGGAGCCGGAAGAAAGGGAGCCGTAACAGGCCCCTCCGCTCCACCCTGAGTGCGCTCCCATCTTCAGACTTCATGATAATAAGATTGCATATATGTATAATAAGGAAATAATAATAAAACCCACATGACTCCCCTGGCTGGGCCCCCTCCCTCTGGCGCCAATCATGTGTCCCTCTCTCCTGGGCCTCTGACATGAGCACCCAACAGGCCTGGGCCTTCCCTTCCCCCCTCTCCTCGGCCCCCCCAGCTGCTGTCCCTTGTCCTCTTTCTGGGCTAACGCTCCCTGCCTTTCTTTCCTTCCCTCCCACTCCAGCCAGGCCTTCATCCCAGCAAGCCGTGAAGCTCCCACCTCCCGCCTTCTCCAGCCTCATCTGACTGGAGCCCTCAGCAGGATGGGATTTACAGGGGCCTCCACCCTTTGAGATTATTCTCCTGCGCCAGGCCTCACATTCCACGCTGTCTCTCATGACTCCTCCTGAGCCTTCCCAATGCCAGGGCTCCTCCAGGCTGGGTCCTTCTCTCTACTTTCACTCCTGGGTATCAATGGCTTTGAACATCACCTACACTCTGAGGTCACCAAGGACCAAGGCCATGCCCAAACCTGCCCTCGGAACTCCACACCACAAATCAACTGCCCCCTTCACCTCTCCCCTGGGACCTCCCACAGGTCACGTGAGCTCCACACACAGCAAGAAGTTCTTCACTTGACCCCCCCCCAGCTGTCCGTGCTTCTAGCTCGGGAAAGGAGGTCAGCACGCTCCCAGTGGCTTGCTCCTCCCTCCCCCACCCTTGGCATCTCAGAGCCCCTTCCCACCTGTCACCACTCACCACGTGCTTCTCAGCCCAGCCACCATCACAGGTACCCACCTCCATCCAGGCAACAGCCAGAAAGGCCTTCCCAGAACCTACATTCACCAGGTGACTCTTCAGTTTAACATCCTTCAATAGCTTCCTAGTGCCCCAGGGACGTCCACAAGGCCCCGCCTCACCCCCCGCCTCATCTCCCTCTCGTTCCTTAACTCCAGCCACAGCCTCCTCTCAGCTCTTCAGAGAAACCAAGCTCTGCTCTGCCCCAGAGGCTTTGTGATGTTCTCTCCGTGTAGAATGTTCTCCCCATCCCATGCTCTCACACCGACGTCCGCCTCTCCACCTTCAGGTCTTGGCTGAAATATTGCTACCTCACTGAAGCCTGCAGAGATGCGATCCCCTCCCCTTAGCCAGATCTCAAATGGCCACGTGGCTATTCTCCTCATACCCATCACCTCATGTTAACGTCTATTTTCTTGTTTGCCTGTTGGTGCTCTCTGAGCACAGGGGCCATGTGTGTCTTATTCAGTGTAACGGCCAGGTACCTGCCACAAGGCCTGCGTGGGGGTAGGTGCTCAGTACCTGCTTCTGGGAGGAAAGGAAGGGAGGGAGGATGAAGAGAGAAGGAAGGAAGGAAGGAAGGAAGGAAGGAAGGAAGGAAGAAAAGAAAGGGAGAAGGAGAGGAAGGAAGGAAATTAAAAGACAAAGAAAGACAGATGGCAAGACAGAACAGTGAAGGTGGAGGGGGAAACAGTAGAGAGAGGGGAAGAAGGATGAGAGGCAGAAACACACAGAGAGAATCTTAACAGCTAAGAGAGACAAAGGGACTGCAGAGACGAAAGGAAGAAATTTTAGAGGGGAAAAGAGAGAAATGGAAGAGAAGGGGAAGAGGCGAACATAGGGACAGACGGGAGGGGCACAGAGAGGCAGAGACCAGGAGGGTGCCCTGGGCCAGGCTGAGGGTCCTCAAGCCCCTACCATTGCCATTGGCCAGCTTGGCCAGTGTGATGATGACAAATTCATCGGTGAGGTTGAGGGGCTTGAGGTGGTGTTGCAGCTCGTACATGACCAAGCTGAAGTGGTTTCGGGACAGAGCTACCAGGGTGTCACTGGCCACCTCTGCCTTGATGTAGCCCTCCATCTGCAGCGGGGGAGGAAGGGAAGAGAGGGAGAAGAGGGAGGGAGGGGACAGAAGCGGGACATATGACACCTCCACCAACTGGGCCTCCAGGAAACCCCTCCTGCCCCAGGCTCTCTCCATCCCTCCTGGCTCCCTTGGGTTCAACCTTACACCTGCTATAAGAGGTGACTGCACAGGGCTGTGGGCATTCTGGGCCAGGCCACAGTGGCCCAGCTCCTGGGCTGCCAGAGAGAAGGCACCGATGGAGCCTGGGGTCCTACCTCCGGGATCTCCCTCATCTCCTTGGAGGCGATGGCGACCAGCCTCCGCACACACTGCTCCTCCAGTTCACCCTCCTGCTGGATGATCTCCTGGAGGATGTTGTAAATGTTGACCTTGCGCTGGTTGGAAATCTGGGAAACAAGTATGGTGGGTGGGATGGACCCAAGCACAAGTCCACCCTCTCTCTCCCACCATCCTCCTTCCCTGCACCCCAATCACCAGCCTCCAACCTCTTAGATGTTGACTCCTCCATTTCCAAATCCTCCTGCTTCCCCTTCTCCTGCCCTACTCATCCCACTGGCCCTGTCAATACAACTTGTATATCTGTATTCCTGTCCCTGATTTCAGTCAATATCTGGCAAGGCAGGTGTTAAGCAATCTACACACAGGGTTCTCTATGCATGGGGCACTGGCCATTTTGAAAGCCCTAGAAGGCAGACTCACCAGGGAGCATGTGGGCCAGGAAAATTGCCTCTTACTCTCTTGTAATTCCTACATGATAGTGCTTATCACCACTGAAAATGACCTGGTTTAGGATGGGATTGGGCAGATGGATTGCACATCCCAGATCACACCTGGAGGGTCGTATTTGAGAATACTCATTTAATCAGCCACGGAAAGCCACTCTTAGGGAGTGAGAGTTGACTTTCTCTGTGGTGCCATTGCCTGCGAAGCCCTCAGGGAAAAATGTCCTGCTACTTCTACTGGTAGGGAGGTCACTCCCAACAGTCCAGAGATCTTAGCAAATTTGGGGACCTTAGAAGAGGGAAATTCACCCAAATGTGTAAGTTCTACTGGTGAAATGCAGTACAGGGAGTCTTGGTCTTGGTTTCCAATTTTTGGGACAGCAAATAATAGGGATTTGTAAAACTGCAATCAGAAATTCCCATGACGGCTCCCAGAAATTAATGCTGTGGCCTTAGCAGCTGCTCAGTGCTGTGTGGCTCAAGACCAGTGTTTCTCAATCTTCTATTATTATCATTACTATTACTCCCAAGGGCATTTAGACCTTTTTTCCTAATCATACCCCAATGACACTTTAATGACACAGATATGCGCCTGTTCATGTGCTGTATACATATCTGTGCTTTACACATGAAAAAGTCAAATTTTCTTTGTCCCCCAAGAACTAGTCTTACTTAATTGGAGGCAATATCACCCTATTGAGAATGCAGGCTCTGGATTTTCACAGTAAACTCAAGGAGGCCAATATGCTTAATTCACACTCTTACTGCACCCTATACAAATAGCCAGGCAAATTATGAGACGATCAGCCTTCTTCTGTGATCGAGAATAATATTCGGAGAATATTTGTAGTCACAAGAGAAAAACTGTCAAAGACTTGGAGATAACAAGAGCAATCACTGAGTGGCCTTCCAGAGCAGTGCTTCGTTCTGTCTGGCGGAGGCTGTGGAATTACTGGATTCTGCAGAGTGTGCATCTGTGATTGCCAAAACCACTTTACATCTCTGTAGGGAAAACAGTTAAGTCCTAGAAAACTGATAACAATGCACATGTCTCCTCCATTGCAATGAAAATGATTCCAGTTCATGGCAATGCAAAGGATTTTGTCTGGTAAAGCATATAAATCTCTATAGGTAAAATTCTCATTAGAACAGCTTTTAACATCTTACTGGTTCCTTAACTAATTAAGGAGTAAAATAAATCTTTGATGCATGTTAATTTTTAAAATGTGCCTATTTGTTTATTGACTGTTTATTGCCACTGATGACTGAATAAGATCTGTGTGTTAATCATGGTTTCTTATCTTCTGCAATTCCTGATGCTTTGACACCTGGGTCCTAGCTGACCCTAGAGAGACTACTCCTTCCAGAGCTAGCCAACTCCTAGAGATAGCAAGCAAGTTGTCCACGAGCATGTTTTTAAACACAAAACAACTGTTATGGACTGAATCATGTACCCTAAAAATTCCTGTGTTGAAGCCCTAATCCCCAATGGGATAGTATTTGGAGATGACCCTTTTTTGGAAGTAATTAGGGTTAAATGAAGTCATAGGGGGTGGGACCCTAATCTCATGGGATTGGTGCCCTTATAAAAGGAGGAGAACATTCAGGAGAGCTTTCTCTGTGTCTGTGCGTGCACAGAAGATTCATGTGAGGACACACTGAGAGGGCAGTCACGCAAGAAAGCCAGCAAGGAAGCAAGGCTTCACAGAAACCACATTTGCTGACACTCTATTTTAGTCTGTTCTTGCGCTGCTAATATAAACATACCTGAGACTGGGTAATTTATAAAGAAAAAGAGATTTAATGGCCTCACAGTTCCACGTGGTTGGGAGGCTTCACAATCATGGTAGACGACAAAGGGGGAACACAGTCACATTTTACATGGCAGCAGACAAGAGAGAATGAGAGCCAAGAGAAAGGGAAACCCCTTATAAAACCATCAGATCTTGTGAGACTTATTCAGTACCGTGAGAACAGTATGAGGGAAACCACTCCAGGATTCAATTACCTCCCACCAGCTCCCTCCCATGACATGTGGGAATTATGGGAGCTAGAATCAAGATGAGATTTGGGTGGGGACACGGCCAAACCACATCACACCTCAATCAGGGACTTCCAGCTTCCAGAATTGTGAGAAAATAAATTTCTGTTTTCTAAGCCACCCCAGACTATGGTACTCCATTAGGGCATCCTGAGCAGACAAGTGTTCCAACCAACCCAGAGCCCCTCTCCCAGTCACCTCCTTTATTGGGCTGTCACACTCTGGGCCACTATCCACCTGCCCTAATCACTCTGGGCAGGTATCAGACAACTGGGGAAAGCTACTTTGCCCCACAGACCACAGAGAATATTCAAACTAGCCAATCCTGAGCCTTCTTACCCTACCTCACCAGTCTCTTTCCACAGAAACCACAATAAAGCCTGATGCCTATAATTTCCCCTGACTCCTTCTGTCTCCTCACAGATACTAGTGCTTCCCTGTGTGATCCTGCATGGTGTGGTGGGCCCCTTCTCTTGGGAACTGTGAGTACCAAACTGCCTTTTCTCCTTTACTTTTATTGTGGTTGTTGAGATAGAGTCTTGCTCTGTCACCCAGGCTAGAGTACAGTGGCACAAAATGGCTCACTGCAGCCTTGACTCAAACAACAATGCTCCCACCTCAGCCTGCCAAGTAGCTGGGACTACAGACAGGTGCCACCATGCCCAATTAATTTTTTTTTTTTTTTAGAGATGTGGTCTTGCTATGTTGCCCAGGCTGGTCTTGAACCCCTGGCATGGGCCACCATGCCCAGCCAATAAACTGTCCTTTCAAGAGCAAGTGTCTCCTGAGCTGTTGATCTCACCATATCTGAATAAAAATAAAGCCTACGTTTTTTAAAAGCCTGTGTTAGTCTGTTCTTGCATTGCTATAAAGGAATACCTGAGGCTGGATAATTTATAAAGAAAAGTGGTTTATTTTGGTTCATTGTTCTGTAGACTCGTACAGCAAGCATGCTGCTGGGGTCTGCTTCTGGTGAGGTCTAGGAAGATTTTATCCATGGTGAAAGGCAAAAGGGGAGCCAGACAGAGGAGGAGCCACGCTCCTTTAAACAGCCAACTTTCATGTGAACTCATTACCACAGGGAGCGCACCAAGTCATTCATGAGGGATCTGCCCCCATGACCCAAACACCTCCTCTCCAGCCTCCAACTCTGAAGTCACATTTCAACGTGAGATTTGGAGGGGACACACATCTAAGCCACATCACAGCCTATCTTGAAACTCTCTTGCTTGTGCTTTCCAGCTCCTGCAGACCTTCCTTATGGCTTCCATACATCTTTCTATATCTAAAGAAGGGCCAAAATAGCAAGTCAATGACCACACATCTAACAGAGCATCTGGAGGAGAACACTTGACTTCAGCAAGGAAGTGACAAAAACCCTCTGAGGCACAGAAATTCAAGATGGCAACATAAAGAAGGGAATGAAGTAGCCAGAGGGATTAGCTCAGGGCCAACAGGGACTCACCATTGCAGGGAAAGGTAAGTGGGAGAATTCTAGTAGTCCATATTCCCAACACAGACACCTGTAACCCTGACTCAGGAGAGCCCCTCAGCCCTCACAGGCTCTATATAGGGACCTGGCTGGAGTTCACACTGACAGACTCCCTCAAAGAGGAAACACATGCTGGGTTCTTCCCACACTTATCCCCTACCCTACCCCAGAACCCAAGCTGCTGCAGCACAGCATCATTTTAAGAGTGAAGCCACCAACAGACTATTTCTGCCCTGACAACAACAGTCCCTGTGTTTCCACATCTCTGAGGCCCCACTGACATCCCCCCCACATCCGCTCAGAGGACTGCAGCATCATGGTACCCCCCCCGGACCCAGCAGGGCAGCTACGTTCTCAGCACCCAAGCCCATTCACCATCCTACACCCTGGGGGAAGAGGCAGTCTGTTATATCAAAAAAGCTGCACCCAGAGACAGCCAAAGCACACATTCCCCAAAACTTGAGAGACACCTGCCCAGGGCTGCTGCCACTGACAGTGATCCTGCCCCAAAAGTGACAGGGTCTAAGGACTTGCCTGCCCAGAGCCTACCACCACCACCACTGGCAACCAGACAGGCCACCCAGGGGCCCAAGAACCAGTGTGCATATCACACATATTCATGCATATCACCCAGGGACCTGAAGAACAGCCTGCCCAGGCCCACTGTCACCACTGTCTGTGAATTCATCTCCTCCAGCATCAGAGCCACTGTGTGCTTGCATGTGTCCCCAAGGGCCCTAAGGACTGATTCACCTGGCATCCCTGTCTCCAGCAAAACCACTCACAGTCTGCACAAATAACTGCAGGAACTCACAGACACTGATGATGTTAATGACAGCTGAAGAAATTGTACAAGGGCTAAATCACTTCACACACCCAAAACCAAAGCCAAAGCACCCTATCCAACCAACATTACAGATACATCTACAGCAAAAAGTCTTTCTATCACAGCTACTCCATAAAATGGGTATAAGCTATTATATACCAAATGTGTAATAGTTATCAACATGGAAACATAAGAAAAATGAAAAGAACACATAATGCTTTCAAAGGAACACAATAATTCTCCAGTAACAGACTACCAAAAAAAAAAAAAAGAAACATTTATGTAATACCTAAAAAGGAATTTAAAATACTGATCTTAATATAAACTCAGTGAGATACAAGAAAAGAGAGATAGACAACAAAAATAAATAAAATTAAAAAAACAATTCATGATCTGAGTAAGAATTTCAACAAACAGATAGATAAAAAAAAGAAATTTGGGAATTTAAGTATTCAATAAAAAATTAAAAATACAATCAAGACCTTCAACAATACACCAGATCAAGCAGAAAAAGAATTTCTGAACTTGAATAAAGAGCCTTTGAAAAGAATAAAGAAAGTCCACATGACACATGGGACACCATTAGGCAAACACATATTCAATTTTAGGAGCTCCAGAAGGACAAGAGGTGGGAAAAGGCATAGAAAACTGATTTAATAAAATAATAGGGAAAGCTAAAAACTTCCGAAGTCATGGGAGCCATATAGACATCCACATACAGGAAGCTCAAATATTTTCAAATAGATTAATCCCTAATAGGTTTTCTTTCAGGCATTTTATAGTTAAACTGTCAAAAGTCAAAGACAAAGATAATTCTAAAAACAGCAAGAGAAAAGCACAAAGTCACATCAAAGCTGACTAGCAGCACATTTCTCCACAGAAACCTTACAGGCCAGGAGAGAATGGAAAGGTATCTTCAAAGTGCTGAAAGACAAAAATGGCTAGGTAAGAATACTATACCCAGCAAAGCTATCTTTAAGAAACATAAGAGGAGTAAAGTCTTTCCAAAGCATGCAAAAACTGAGGAGATTTATCACCCTTAGACTGACCCTACAAGAAATTTCTAATGGAGTTGTACATCTGGAAGTGAAATAATGATATCTATCATCAGGAAAACACACAAAAGTATAAACCTCACTGTCTCATCTAAAGTAGATGACAAAGATAAATGATTACACACAAATGAGAAAGAGAAAAGCATCAAACATTATTACTACAGAAAACCACCAAACCACAAAAAATAAGAGAGAAAGGAAAGAAACAAAGGTTTCTTTCTCCCAATTTGCCAGGCATGAAGCCCATGGAAAATTTCCCTGACTTATGGTTTCTATACTGGAAAAAGTTAGATAAAGATCAAGGTGGACAGCCAGTTTCCTGAAAATCTTGGCTTTCCTCACAGGAGACCTGTCCCTCTCTCAACCTATGAGAAGCATCAGGAATGCCTGAAAGGAGAAATACCCGTGAGGACAGCCAAAGACAAAGAGAGCAGGTGGGAATACCATCAGCATCCCTTGAAACTCTGCTCTGTAATTCAGCCAAAGGAGATTCCAGAGTAAGAGTGACTGTTTAGCAGCACTGTGCTGTATGATGTTCATTCCACAGGTTCCCTTGGCATGAACCCCTAGCCAGCCTTCCCAAATACTGAGATATCCCCCTTAGGACCTCCCTCATTTTAGGACAGGTGGCATTCTGATTGTTTACGGGAACCAAAGCAAGCCTGGGATTATGAAGCCATCTGGTGCCATAAAGGAGGCAATGACCTAGCAGGTAAATGACAGAAAATCTCTAAACAAATATATCCAATTAAAACCAGAACAAGCCAGACAGAGAAGACAAATAAATAAATAAATAACCCTTCAATTCAAAGACACAGACATACATCCACAAGAAACAATAGCAAACAGGGAATCATGACCTCCCAAAATGGACAAAGCAAGAAATCATTACTGATCCTAATGAGATGGTCATACATGAACTCTCTGACCAAGAATCCAAAATAGCAGTTTTAAGAAAATTCAGTGATCTCTCATATCACACACACAAAAAAATCAATTCAGAAATTTATCAGGGAAATGTGACAAAGAGACTGGAATAATTTTTAAAACTCAAATAAAAGTCTTAAAACTGAGAAATAAATTTGCTAAACGTCATTAAAACATTTTCAATTTAGCAAATTTATTTTTAAATTGAATCAAGCATGATTTCAATTATGAATTGAATCAAGCAGAGTCAAGAATCAGTGAGCTCAAAGACAGGCTATTTGAAAATACAGTCAGAGGAGAAACAATTTTAAAAATATAAAGAAATGAAGATCACTTACAAGATATAGAAAAGTACCTCAAACGGTCAAATCCAAGAATGACTGGTATTCCAGAGGGAGTTGAACAACAGGTAGAAAGCTTATTCAAAGCAATAACAACGGAAAGCTGCCCAAAACCTGAGAAAGAGATGAATATCCAGGTATAGGAATATCAGAGAACAACAAAAAGATTCAGCCCAAACAAGATTACTCCATGGCATATCATAATCAAACTAAAAGAGTTTGATAGGACAAAAGAGGATTCTAAAGCAGCAAGAGAAAAGAAGCAGATAACATATAAAGGAGCTCTAATTCATCTGACAACAGACTTCTCAATGGAAACCATACAGGTCAAGAAAGAGTAGGATGACATTTTCAAAATATTAAAGTAAAAAACCCTTTCATCCAAAAATGCTGCATCCAGCAAAGCTATCCTCAAAATATGAAGAAGAAATAAGGTATTTCCAAGCTGAACAAAATCTGAGAGTTTACCACCACCAGAAATGCCAGAAGGAGTTTTTCAATCTGAAAGAAGAAAACACTCATGTGAAAAAAGATAATGTTTGAAGGCACAAAACTCACTGATTGGTAACATTAAGTACATAGACAAACTCAGAAAACTCTAATAATATAATTGTGGGTAATCCACTCATAACTCTAGAAATCTATTGAAATCTATTGAAAACAATATAATTGTTTCAATAGAAACAATAACTGAAAATAATAATACCTGTAGCAACTTGTGAAGATATAAGCAATATAATAATATGTAAATTGAATTGATATAAAGTCAAATGTGGAGGGGATGCAGTTATTAAATGCAGGCTTTTAAATTTTTTTCTTTGTTCCTATTTTTGCTTTGTGATCTAAGATAAATTGTCATCTCTTTAAAAATAACTTACATGTATCATATATTTTTGACAATCCTTGTGTTAACAACTATGCAAAATCCTATAATAGACTCACTAAAAATAAAAATTAATTATTTAAAACATAACAGTGTAAAAGAAAGGAAGAGAGGAATTACAAAACAACCAGAAAGCAAGCAACATAATGGCAGTAGTAAGTCTTTATTTATGAGTAACAACACTGAATGTAAATGAATTCAACTCTCCAATTATAAGACATAGAGTGGCTGAACAGATTAAAAAAACAAAGATCCAACTACACACTGCCTACAAGAAACCGACTTCACCTATAAAGTCACACACAGACTGAAAATGAAGTGATGGAAAAAGATATTCCATGCAACACAAAAGCAAAAAAGAGCAGAAGTAACAATACTTACATCAGATAAAATAAACTACAAATCAAAGACTGTAAAAGAGACAAAGAAGGTGACTCTATAATGATAAAGGGGTCAATTCAGCAAAAGGATATAATAACTAGAAATATCTATGCACCCAACACAGGAGCTCCAAAGTACATAAATCAAACATTAATAGATATAAAGGGGAGATATATCTATACTGCAATACAATAATGGTAGGGGACTTGAACACCACATTCTCAGTAATGGACTGATTATCCAGACACAAAATCAATGAAGAAACATCACAATTAAAATACACACTAGATCAAACAGGCTTAAACGACATTTACAGAACACTTCACCCAATGGCTGCAGAATGCACATTTTTCTCATCAGCACATGGAATCTTCTACAAAATATACCATATCTTGGGCCACAATACAAGTCTCAACTAATTCAGAAACGTATAAATCATACTATTTTTCTGACCACAATAGAATAAAACTAGAAATCAACCACAAAAAACCTTTGGAAAATAAACAAACACATAGAAATTAAGCAATATATTGCTGGATGACCATTGGGTCAATGAAGAAATTAAGAAGGAAATTAAAAATTTTCTTGAAATGAATGGAAATGGAAATGCAACATACAAAAATCTATGCAATACAGCAAAAGCACTTCTAACAGGGAAGTTTATGGTAATAAAAGCCTATATCAAAAAAGTAGAAAGAATTCAAATAAGCAACCTAATGATGCACATCAAGGAACTAAAACAGCAAGAATATACCCAACCCAAAATTTGAAGAAGGACAGAGATCAGTGCAGAAATAAACAAAATCAAGAGTAATAATACAGTGGAACAAAAGTTGAGTTTTTGAAAAAATAAACAAAATTGATAAACATTTAGCTAGAATAAAAAATAAAACAGTGAAGACCCAAATAAATAAAATCAGAAATGAAAGGAGACATAACTGAGATTGGCAGAAATACAGAGAACTGGCCAGGCACGGTGGCTCATGTCTATAATCCCAGCACTTTGGGAGGCCAAAACAAGAAGATCACTTGAGATCAGTAGTTTGAGACCAGCCTGGCCAACACGGCAAAATCCCATCTTTACCAAAAATACAAAAATTAGCCAGGTGTGATGGTGCATGCTTGTAATGGCAGCTACTTGGGAGGCTGAGGCAGGAGAATTGCTTGCACCCAGGAGGCAGAGGTTGCAGTGAGCCAAGATCACACCACTTCACTCTAGCCTGGGCAACAGAATGAAACTCTGTCACAAAAAAAAAATAATAAAAAAAATACAAAGAATTATTAGAATTATGAACAATTATATGCCAACAAATTTGAAAACCTATAGGAAACAGATAAATTCCTGGACACATACAGCCTACCAAAGTTGAACAATGGAGAAATAGAAAACGCCAATGAACCAATGTTGAATAATAAGATTGAGGCAGTAATAAAAAGTTTCTCATCAAAGAGAAGCCCAGGACTGGATGGATTCACTGCTGAATTCTACCAAACATTAAATAAAAACAAATACCAATTCCACTCAAACTATTAAAAAAAATATTGATAAGGAAGGAATACTTCCAAACTCATACTACAAGGCAAGGATTACCCTGATAAAAAACCAAACAGGAACACAACGAAAAGAGAAAGCTATAGACCAGTATCTGTGATGAACATAGATGCAGAAATCCTCAACAAAATATTAGCAAACCAAATTCAACAACACAATAAAAAGATCATTCACCATGATCAAGTGGGATTCATCCCAAGGATGCAAGGATGGTTCAATACATGCAAATCAATAAATGTGATACATCACATTAACAGAGCCAAGAACAATAATCATATGATCATTTAAATATATGCTGAAGAGTATTTGATAAATTCAACATCCCTTTATGATTTAAAAATAACTCAACAAACTGGTTATAGAAGGAGCATACCTCACAATAAAAGCCATATATGACAAACCCACAGCTAACAGTGTACCAGATGGAAGAACCTGAAAGCCTTTCCTCTAAAATCTGGAGCAAGACATGAATGCCCCTTTTACTACTGCTATTCAACATAATACTGGAAGTCCTGGCCAGAGCAAATAAGCAGTTTCTCTCAGGCAAGAGAAAGAAACAAAGGGCATACAAAATAGAAAAGGAAAAAGTCAAATTATCTCTGTTCACAGATGATGCAATCTCATACTAGAAAAATACAAAGACTCCATCCAAAAACTGCTAGATCTGATAAATAAATTTAGTTAAGTTGCAGATTACAAAATTGACATACAAAAATTAATAGATGCCAAACAGCAAACAACAGAACACTTCACCCAATCTGCAGAAAAAATCAAGAAAGCCATCTCATTTACAATAGCTACAAAAAAATCTAAAATACCTAGGAATATATTTAACCAAAGAAGTGAAAGATCTATGTAAGGGAAACTATAAAATATTGATGAAAAAAATTGAAGAAGAACCAAAAAATGGAAAGCTATTTCATTTCATGCTCATTGATAGAAAAATTAATATTATGAAAATGACAATACTACCAGAAGCAATTTGCATATTCACTGAAATCTGTGTCAAAATAGCGATGACATTCTTTACAGACAATTTTTACATGGAACCATAAATGACCCCAAGTAGGCAAACCATTCCTGAGCAAAACTAATAAAGCTGGAGGCATCACACTACGTGACTTCAAAATATACTATAAAGTCATAGTAACCAAAATAGCATCGTACTAGCATAAAAACATACATACACATAGACCAATGAAACAGAATAGAGAACCCAGATGTCAATCTATGTATTTACAGTTAACTCATTTTTGACAAAGGTCCTAGGAACATATAATGGTCAAAGGACACTTTCTTCAATAAATGGTGCTAGGAAAACTGGATAACCATATGCAGAAGAATGAAACTAAACCCCTATCTCTCACCATATGCAAAAATCAAATCAAAATGGACTAGAGACTTAAATCCAAGAACTGAAACTATGAAATTACTGGAAAAAAAAATCACTGGGGAAATGCTCCAGGAAATTGGTTTGGGCAAATTTTTTCGTGTAAGACCTCAAAAGCACAGGCAACAAAAGCAAAAATTGACAAATGGGATTATGTCAAGCAAAAAAACTTCTGCATAGCAAAGAAAACAATGATCAAAGTGAAGAAACAACCCACAGAATGGGAGAATATATTTGCAAACTCTACATCCTATAAGAGATTAATAACCAGAATATATAAGGAGCTCAAACAAAAACAAAAAAAGAAAAAAAAATCAATTTAAAAATGGGCAAAAGATCTGAACAGACATTTCTCAAAAGAAGACATACAAATGGCCAACAGAGATACAATAAAATGCTCAACCTCACTAATCATCAGAGAAATGCAAGGCCAAATCACGAGATATCATCTCACTCCAGTCAAAATGGCTTTTATCCAAAATATAGAAAATAACAGATGATAGCAAGGATGTGGAGAAGGGGAACCCTCATAAACTGTTGGTAAGACTGTAAATTACTATAGCCATTATGGAAAACTGTATGGAGTTTCCACAAAAATGTAAAACTAGAACTACCCTATGATCTGCGATTCTACTGCTGGGTGTGTATCCAAAAGAAAGGAAATCAATATATCGAAGAGATATCTGCATTCCCATGTTTATTGCAATACTATTCACAATAGCCAAAATATGGAATTAACTCAAGTATCCATCAATGGATGCAGGAATAAAGAAAGTGTGGTATATGTGCACAATGGAATATTATTTAACCATAAAAAGAATGAAACCCTATCATTTACAGCAACATGAATGAAACTGGAGGACATTATGTCAAGTGAAGTAAGTTAGGCACAGACAGATAAATACCACATGTTCTCACATGTATATGGGAGCTACAAAAAAGGTGAGCTCGTAGAAGTCAAGAGTAGAATTTTGGTATTAGGGTCTGGGAAAGGTAGGGGCAGAGCGGGATAGGGAGACGTTGGTTAACAGATACAAAGTTACAGCTGGACAGAAGGAACAAGTTCTGTTCTATAGCACTGGAGGGCATAAACACAGTTAACAATGATTGATTGTGTATTTTCAATAAACAGTTTTGAATGCTTGCAACGCAAAGAAATGATAAATGTTTTCAGTGATGGAAACACTAATTACCCTGATTTGATCATTATGTATTGTATACACGTTTTGAAATATCACTTTGTAACCTATAAATACATACAATTATTATGTGTCAACTAAAAATAAAAGGGGGGGAAATGCAAATGTAAATCCAAATCCAACAAAAATAATAAAGCTTTTTATAAATAAGCTCCTCTGCTCATAGCACCCCTTTGCTACCCACCCCAAGGCTAACGGGTAGTCTAAAATCTAGGAGTTCTCAAAGTGTGCTCTCCAGATCAGCCTCAGCATCACTTGGGAACTTGTTAGAAATGCTGATTCTCAGGCTCCACCCCAGATTTACTGAATCAGAAACTCTGGGGGTGGGGTCCAGCAAGGTTTGGACCAGCTCTGGCCTAAAACTTTGTCTAGTCCAAAACCTTGTCTGGTACAAGGTGATGCAAACCTTGTCTGTACAAGCCCATCATGGTCTCTGGTTGCACACTATATCACTCCCTCCAACATCCCCTACCCGAGTCCCCTAACCCAGCTAAACATCTCCCCACTAGCCAAACATCCCTGCACCCTGTGTCTGGTGTGTCTTTACTTTCCATGCCCACTGGTTCAACATCTTTGCAACTCAACTCATATGCTCCAGGACAATGGCTCCCAAACCCACTGTGTCAGAATACAAGGGAACTTTTAAAAATTGTGAACAACCCAGGTCCCAGTTGGTACTCAAGGAGTAAGCACCTCATAGTCTTGATCATCTCTGTATCCCAGTACCATGCACCACATCTGTGATAGTAACTATGTGCTGGGTGGTGGACACACAGCACACACAGCTAAAGGTGGCTGAGCCCCGTGGGTGAGGCCCCTACCTCCGGCACCTGTAGACAGCGGATGAGAGTGTTTATCACCACAGAGGGCTCAGCGGTGGCCTTCTCCGTGATTATCACCGAGGCCAGGGTCTTCCGCATGTCAAGGCCTGCCCCTGTTGTGTCCGTCTTTGCTGAGTCACTGTCGATGATGTCCAGGAGGTTCACGACTTGTTGAAAGGTTCCTATGAAAACAAAGACCACCCAGGTGCAGTGTGGAAATGACCATGACAGGAGGTGCCCTTGTACCCCTGGCCTTGCCTCCACCCACGCAGCTCCAGCTTCATGTGTGGTGTGATGTCCACTGTGTGGATGGAAAAAGGGAGACCGAGGCTGGGACTGCAGTCAAAAAGTTAGTGGCTGAGATGGGGCAGGAAAGCGGAGATGTGGGTGACATTCTTACCACTGTCATCTGATTCAAGAGGCCCCAAGTCCTCTGCTTCCTCTGACACCTCCTCACTCGAGTCTACTGATGCCTCTGTAATGGCTTCTGTCATCTCTTCCTGAAGGTCTTTTGAGATCAACAGAATTTGTAAAAATATGGGGTGTGGCAACACACCCTATGATGACCCCAATGATCCATACCCTTCCATAAAGCCATCCCCTTGAGGGTGTATGGGTGGAACCTGTGACTTCCTCCTAACCAATAGAATATGGCAAAAGTGATGGGTGACCCTCTTTTGAGTGGATTTCATCATATGGCAAAGATGGTGGGATGTCACTCCCATGATCACATTACGCCATATGAGATTCCCTCTTAGCAGACTGAAAGAAAACATTCTACTGGCCTTGAAAAGTAAACAGCCAGCTGGGTGTGGTGGCTCACGCTTGTAATCCCAACACTTTGGGAGGCCTAGGGGGGCAGATCACCTGAGGTCAAGAGTTCGAGACCAGCCTGGCCAACAATGATGAAACCCCATCTCTACTAAAAATACCAAAAATTAGCCAGGCATAGTGGCGGGTGCCTGTAATCCCAGCTACTCAGGAGGTTGAGACAGGATAATTGTTTGAACCAGGGAGGCAGAGGTTGCAGTGAGCCAAGATCACAAAATTGCACTCCAGCCTGGGCAACAAGAGTGAAAATCCGTCTCGAAAAAAAAATAAAGAAAGAAAGAAAGAAGGAAGGAAGGAAGGAAGAAAGGAAGGAGAGAGAGAGAGAAGAAAAAAGAAAGAAAGAAAGAAAGAAAAGAGAAAAAGGAAAACAGCCATGAAGCAAACTGCCTGTGATAGGGCCTTATAGCAAGGAACTAAGGGGCTCAGTCCTACAACCATAAGAAACTGAATTCTCCAATAAGCACATGAGCTTGGAAGAGGTAGCTGAACTCCAGAAAGGACTGGAGCCTCTGAGACCCTAAACAAACAACCCAGTAAAGACATGCCCAGACTCCTGGCCCATGGAACTGTGAGATAATCAGTGGATGTTCTTTTAAGCCACTGAGTTTACAATAATTTGTTATACAGCAATAGATAGTATGCTTAGTTTAATAGAGGCCCCTCTCCCCTCTCTTCTAGACACTGATAATTAATGGCTAATGAGAAATCCATATCAGCAGCTCTCATAACTCCTTTAAGGGGTCCTCTCAACATCCACAGCTTCTTAAAAATTGAGAAACACTAACATAGATGTCAAGATGGTGGAATAAAGGCTTTCAGAGGCTTTCTCCTCCTGTCCCATGTTCCTAGGTACTCAAAGGTCCATCCCATGGACTTTTACTATCACAACTCCCTTTTCCTTTAAAGGTTTTTAAAGAGCTACTCTGGGACCTAAATACTGACCTTCCTTTAGGGTCCTCTTCGGGATGAAACAAAAATTAACTACAAGAGAAAGCTCTGCTCTTTGCCTAATACACATCGATGGAAATGCAAATGGCAGAATTGGTTGTCAAAGTGAGACAGTTGAGCTCTTCAGTCATATTTCTTATAGGAACGGGTCTCCTGGCAGGGTGGAGGGTTTCACTAGAACTATCACCGTTAGATCCCAGACCCTTGGAACTTTGAGATCCAACTGCCTCCCTGAGTCTCTGTCAACCCAGGGCTTTGAAGAGTGCCCAGGGCTCTCGAGTAAAAACTCCACCTCATGTTGCCATTCAACATTTCTGTTACTCACATGTGTGTGCTGAAGTACAGGGGCCTGTTTGGGAAAGGAAGATGGTAGAAGTGGGGATGGCTTATAACCAAGTCCCAGGGGGACACAGCCTGTAAGCCCTGGGTGGGGGAGATGTGGTCAGGACAGTTGGAGAGGAGAGAAGGGGCAGACCTAGAGGCCCTGGGGAGAGTACTCCTCCTTCCCAGAGACTGGATGACTTATGGGATAAGAAAGTGGATGCCCACTAGCAGAATACTTACAAGATAAAGAACATCAAAAACAGGTAGGAGAAGAGGAATACTGATTCCCTAACCCAAAAGTGGAGCCCAAAAGATTTCCCTATCATTTGTAGCTAGGAGAGATGACCCAGATCACAGTTAGAACAATGAAATGCTGGCCTTTGGGAAACTTTCTATGCACTGCAAGACAACAGGAACAAAACTCAGAGACTTCTAGGGCCAAGGCTGCTTAGGTGGAACTCCCACTCCAAGTTTGCCCATCCAGCCAAATGGGAGTTCTTCAGCCTGTGCTTGGACACCTCTAATACCAGGGAGCTCGTTACTCTCAGGAGCAGCCTCTTTCTACTTCATGGAATTCAGATGGTTAGAAAATGAGCTTTGTTATCGTAGCCAACATTTCTTCCCCATAAAATTCCTGCATCATTCCTAGCTCTGCACTTGAATATACATTGATCACCATCAAATAGACATAAGCAGCTATCCCATGCCCCTTCTTCCACAGTAGTGCCCCTCTGCACTCCCTCCTCCCACTCCCCCACTGAGCCTTCTTTCCCCTTTGAAAGATCACTCAGGTGATGTGGTTGCAAGTCCATTCCACAGACCCAGACTGCATGCCTACCATGTGCAGCTAAGCATGGCTTTCCACGCTGCAGCGGCTGTAAGATAGGTGGAACATCTCTGTCCTCTGAAGGTCTTCAGACGCAACACATGAAAAGTGATACATTTAGAGCCAGAAGTGAATGTGTCAGCAATTGCTGTGTAACAAACCACCTTAAAACTTAATGACTGAAAGCAACCGATTATTATAGTTCACAAATGTATAAGTCACCTGGGTGGGTCTGTGGATCTGTGCCGTGTCCAGCCAAGCACAACTAGAGTCTCACTCATGCATCTCAGACAGCTGGAGGGCTGGCCATTGGCTCACTACTGGCTGAAGTGACTAGGGTGATAGGGACATCATGCAGCAGTGCTAGCCCAGGCTGTTCTCGTAGCATCTGGGGAGGGTTCTGAGACAGCAAGCGGGAACATGAGGATTCTTGAGGCCTAGACTTGAAACCAGTGCTCATGATCTGCTACATTCTATCAGCCAGGGGAGGTCACAGGACAGCCGGGACCCGCAGGCTGGAGAAATAGATTTCTCCTTCACATGAGAAGAGTGGCAAAGTCACATTGTGAAGGATATGGCAATCAGGAGGGGTGGAGAAGGGATCATTTTTAAATTACACACAGGGTGAGGGTGTGAGCCATGGCCAAAAGTAAGAGGCCCCTGAGCATGTTATCTAGAGAGGACATGAAGACAGTGAGACCAGGGAGGAAGAAGTGGGCTCTGCTTGGTTTTCTGAACTGGAAATACTTTTCTTCATGGAGAAACCCTGCCTCTACTGAAAAATACAAAAGTTGGCCAGGCGTGGTGGCATGCGGCTGTAGTCCCAGCTACTCAGGAGGCTGAGGCAAGAACAATCTCTTGAACCCAGGAGACGGAAGTTGCAGTGAGCCAAGACTGTGCCACTATACTCCACCCTGGGCGACAGAAGGAGACTCTGCCTCAAAAAAAAAAAAAAAAAAAAAAAGGTAATTTTTTTTCTGATTATGACAACAACATCGGACTCACAATCCACTCACAAAATCAGCTTCTCTTAGATGCTGTCACTCTATGGCACTTTGCACCTCTACTTCTATGGGAAGTACCCAGGAAATAAAACATTTTATTTGTAGCATCCTGTGAGCTTAAATACACAAACGGGCCAAGACACAATGTGGGAAAATGGAAATATTGTGCAGAAGCTGACTGTATTAGCCCATTCTCAAACTGCTATGAAGAAATACCCAAGACTGGGTAATACATAAAGAAAAAGCGGTTTCACGGACTCACAGTTCCACATGGCTAGGGAGGCCTCACAATCATGGCAGGAGGTGAACGAAAGCAAGGGCACATCTTACGTGGTAGCAGGCAAGAGGAAGTATGAGCGAAAGGGGGGAAATCACCCTAACAACCATCAGATCTCGTGAGGACTCACTATCACACAAACATCATGGAGATAACTGCCTCCATGATTCAAATTACTTCCCACCGGGTCCCCCTAAGGACACATGGAGGTTATGAGAATTATAATTCAAGATGAGATTTGGCCAGGGACTCAGCCAAACCATGTCACTGACCCAGAGGCAGCCTCTACAGAGGGGATTCTGCCCAGCTCACAAGGTTGCCTCTCCCCCTTACCCAAGTAGCCACAGTGATAAGATGGTGGGAGCCATGTTTTCTCTCTGTAATCCCTCTCAGCATTGCTGGTTGGACATGGAGTGGACACCAGATCCAGCTGGACCAATCAGATTCTGACTTTCAGGAATTTGCCACTCTAGGCCAGAGAGAATCTAGTCCGTCTCTTACGGGATCTTGGGGAGCTGGGGCAGAGGCCGGGGGATGGTCCTGCGTGGACCAGGAAGGGCTTTGAAGGAGGGTGGATGTAGTTTGGGGGTCACTGCACAGCCTCAAGGATGTAGGGAGGGAAATAGTGTGAAAGAACGTTCTAGCCACTACCTAGGGAAGAAGGAGATGGAGCTGGGGTCAGGGAACCAGCTGAAATCTTAGTCTCCACACCACCCCAGCTCCAACTTGAAGCTTACAAATTTAAAACTTCTGCTTGTAATACAAAGCAAAAACAAACAAACAAAGAAACAAACAAAAAACAGTAAAAGAAAGCAAACAAAAAAAAACAGAGAAAATACAGTACATGACAAAAAGGACATTCTGGTTAATGCAGTATGCACTCTTACCAAATCCTCAGGGTAATACACTCCAATAGGAAAGCAGGCAAAGGGATAGCCTCCAAACAAATAAACACAGACAGCTCATCAACTTGCAAACAAATGCAATCTCTAATAATAACAATCACAAAAGTACATTGAAAACAAGTTCCTCCTTTTCTCCTATCAAACTGACAGGCATTCTTTTTCAAAATAGTACTTTGTGCTAACGAGGGGGTGGGAACCCGTCTCCCTCACACGCTGAAAGTAACAGCTTGGGGATGCAGTTTGGATATTTCTCAAGCTATTTGCCCAGGGTAGCAATGCAGGTGGTGCCCCACCCGGATCCCCTGTGTACCTCTTCAGTGACAAGGGCATGTGCTTCTCTCTTGTCAGCTCTCTCTTCAGAGTCCCCTTTGTGGCCAAATGGAAGTGCAGAGAAATTACGACTACCTGGGAGTATGTCTTGATCACTGACAAGGCAAGTACTCAAACACCCAACACCCATGCTCCTCTTTGGGATAAGTCTGGGGTGTCTTTTCTCCACTGGCTCCCAGAGTCACTCAGCAGGATTAAGCTCCAGTTGCCCACAAGAGAGCCGGCTCTTGGCGGCCATCACCACTTCTCACTCTGTTACTCCTCTATCAGAGTTTCCTTTACTTCCTAAATAAACTCCTGGCCCTTGAATCCTCATCTCAGGGTAACCCAGACTGAGACAACTAGCACTTTGTTGTAAGTGTTGTAAAGCACGTTCCCACAGAAATAATAATGGGTATGTGGAAAGACTTAGCTACTAGGATGTCTAGTGAGGTCTTTTTTTTTTTTCCTTGAGATGGTGTCTCACTCTGTCGCCCAGGCTGGAGTGCAGTGGTGTGATCTCAGCTTACTGCAACCTCTGCGGCCCACCCCCGCCCCGTTCAAGGATTCTCCTGCCTCAGCCTCCTGAGTAGCTGGGATTACAGGCGCCTGCAACCATGCCCAGCTAATTTTTTTGCATTTTTAGTAGAGACGGGGGTTTCATCATGTTGGCCAGGCTAGTCTCGAACTCCCAACCTCAAGTGATTCACCTGCCTTGCCTTTCCAAAGTGCTGGGATTACAGGCGTGAGCCACCATGCCCGGCCGAGGTCTTTTTTTTTTTTTTTAATTAAACAAAATAATAAAAGTGAATCCAAGCAGAAGTTGTGGTTAAATAAATCCTGGTATATCCATGAAATAGAATACTGCTTGACCACTGAAAATGAATTAAATATTATACAAAAACACCTTGGGAGGATCTTCATGACAGAGTAGAAGAAAGAGTGTTAGCAAACACTAAGTATATTTGGTATATCTGCAACATTTGTAAGCATGTGTATTTGCCAAAATTGTAAGTGGGGTTATTCTGGGCAATATGATTACTGGCTATTTTTCTTTTCTCATCCATTTATTTGTGCAATCGCAATGAAGGTGTGTGTGTGAAGCTCTATATTTTCCAAACTTTGTCATAATCACACACTACTTTTGTAATTAGAAAATGAAACTTAGCAATAAGTAAATGCATCACCAATGAAAACACTTAAATATAATTTATATGAATTTATTAAGATATTTTTAGTTGTAGGAAACATCAGAAAAAAACACACTTGCCCAGCACTTCATTGCTGTACTTTGGGTTTTTATCAAATTCAGCTACGTTTGACGTAAGCATTAATGATCTTCTCAAATACACCACCCACCAATTGTATAGCATCGTTCCTTTTCCCCAAAGCAAGAAATCATATGCCGTTGTCAGTGCACTCCAAGCCATTCATTTATTTCACCTATGCTCTGAAAGTACAAAGGTTCCCCTTCTTTAAACACACAAGGTGACATCTATGTAGCATGGACAGAGACGAGGACCGACTATTATTGGTAAAGGATCAAGCGCAACCATCTACAGAAGCCAAAAGATAAAGTTAAAACTGCCATTTGAAGTAGGGGCAGTGGCAGGACCACCTATGAATCCCATACTCCAAAGCAGGCCACTTTTCTAACTAAGAAAAGTAACATAGAATGCCAGCCCGTCCGCACGTCCTCTGAAAGATGGCCTGTGTCGTCCTGATCGAAGACACTGGAGGGGGCACAATACATATTCAAATATCTTTGCTGACTAGTGATTCGATTATTTTTATTTAAGAAAAATTTTTAAAGCACTCTAGGGCTGATTAATTTATACAAAGTATTTCCTTAATAAGAATAAAATGAATTTAACACTCATTCTGTTTTCAAGTTTGGAACTGATTAGGGAATCATTCAACATTTTACCTTATTTCCCACCCACTTCTCAATGCGTTTTGGATTTGTGGGCTTTCTTAACTCGCCCTTTTTTCCCAAAGCATTTCCGGTAGCCATAGGCACAACATTTAAAGGCGATGAAGGCCACTGTCAGCACAACGCCCAGGAGGAAACCAATCACGTCCAAGGAATGGTACTGGTACCAGGTGAGGTCGTGGGCTGCAGGTCGCAGGTGTGGCGCGCCCTTGTGCCTCATCACAAACTCCACCCAGAACACCGCCAGGTCCAGTGGCTCCACCGGGCGGTCCTTGTGAAGGCTGGAGAGGCGCATGATGTTCTCCTTGTAGCTAAACACAAAGACAGTTTCGTTATGCCTGGAACACCTGTGGTCACAAACAATCCTCCCTTTATGCTTGCTGCCAGCTAGGAAGGCTACTAGATTTTCCAAACTTGGGAAAGGAAACCTGTTTCTATTATTATTGTTGTTGTTGTATTTAGATACAGTCTTGCCCTGTTGCCCAGGTCGGAGTGCAATGGCACAACCATAGCTCACTGCAGCCTCCAGCTCCTGAGTTCAAGCCATCCTCCCACCTCATCCTCCAGAGTAGCTGGAATTATAGGCATGCACCACTATGTCTGGCCAATTTTTAAATTTTTTGTAGGGACAGGGTCTCACTGTGTTGCCCAGGCTGTGTTACTATTATAACCTGAAAGGGAACCACACACATACTCTTAATAAATGTTCTTGATCTCTTTAAAAAAAGGGAGAGAAGAAGAAATCAAGGAAGGGGGGCACAGAGGGAGGGAAAAGAAAGACCAAAATTATATTTCAGAAATATTTTAACCTTGCTTCTACTTTTCTTCTATTCTTTTTAGTGATAATTTTGTGAAAAATTTCATTATACTTTCATACAGTAAAATGAAGAAAGGAACATATCATGTCAGAAATTATAAATAGTCGTCTGGAGTTTGTAAACAACCACCTCTGGCCAAAGGAAAAGCCATTTGTAAGTGCCAAATTCAAGGTGATGATATATTTGTGATTCAGTCATCGAAACACTAAGCTATCCAGGTGCTAGATTTAGCATGAGGCTGTGCCTGTGCAGCCACTTAGTGCAAAATGGATTTCTGTTTACTCTGGACAGTGTGGACAGCCCAATCAGAACATCTCAATCCAAAATGGGTTAGGTGCTTCCACCCTTGGTGCTAGAGGTATGAAGAGGAGGCCGAGGAGGAAGAGGAGAGGAAAAGGAGGAGGAGGTAGAAAGGCAGAAGAAAGAAAAAAAAAAGACCCTCCTATTCAGGACTAATCATGATCACTGTTGACTGATAGAGTTTGGATATTTGTCCACACTCAGATCTTACGTTGAGTTGTAATCCCCAATGCTAGAGATGGGGCCTGGTGGCAGGTGTTTGGATCACAGTGTTGGATCCCTTGTGGCTTAGTGCTGTCTTCCTGACAGTGAGTTCTCTCGAGTTCTTGTGAGAGCTGGTCATTAAAAAGCTGTGGCACTTTCTCCCCAACTCTCTCTCTCGCACATGCTTTTGCCATGTGACATGCAAGCTCCCGCTTTGCCTTCTGCCATGAGTAAAAGCTCCCTGAGACTCCCCCAGCAGCCAAGTGATGTCAGCAGTATGCTTCCTGTACAGCCTGCAGAACCACGAGCCAATGAAACCTCTTTGCTTTATAAATTACCCAGTCTTGTGTATATTTCATTACAGCAATGCAGGGACAGCCTAATTAATACACTGTCTTTAAACATATCTGTAGTGTTATTTGGAGACATTATTATAATGTAATATTAGTATTGGGCTATAAATCATGTTAAACATCATCTGCCTTTTATATAAATCCTAAGATGGATTTTCTTGGAAGCTTCTTTTTTTTCTTTTTATTATTATTATTTTTAATGAGATGAAGCCTCGCTCTGTCGCCCAGGCTGGAATGTGGTGGCACAATCTCAGCTCAAAGCAACCTCTCCCTCTCGGGTTCAAGTGATTTTCCTGCCTCATCCTCCCAAATAACTGGGATTACAGGCACACACCACCATGCCTGGCTAATTTTTTTTTTTTTTTTTGTAGAGATAAGGTTTCTCCATGTTGGCCGGGCTGGTTTCAAACTCCTGATCTGAAATGATCTGCCCGCCTCAGCCTCCCATAATGTTGGGATTACAGGGGTGAGCTATCACACCTGGCCAGAACTTTCATTAATTCATTCAGTAGTTATTGAGCACCTATATGGCCTGGTTGTCTGCATAAACTGATGTTTGAAGATTTTCCACTTGTTTTTATTTTGTGCAGCTACTGTCCCAGCTCAGAGTGTTGGAATCATGGACATTCACAATCAGACAGAGATGGCTCAAAAATGAATAGATGAAAGTTAGTTAATAACTTGAACTCATTGATTTGTGTTTTTTAAAAACTAATGTATTAGGGAACTTTCACCAAGTTGTTCTTAGGTTACGAGAAGTTATCTATACCGCTGAAAAAAGAATCAAAATTATATTAATAATGTGAGCCTCAAGAAGGAGCTGCATCAGCTCAGGGAAGAAGTCAGGTTTTAATGATACTGACGTGTGATCACCATGTCCTGATATTGAGGTAGACAGAAGAAGCTGCTGGAAGGAAGAAATGGGAGCACACCACCCAGCACTCTGGGCACTTTACTTTTCTTTCTTTCTTTTTTTTTTTTTTTTTGAGACAGGGTCGCACTCTATTGCCCAGGCTGCTGGAGTGCGGTGGCATGATCATGGCTCACAACAGCCTCCAACTTCTGGGCTCAAGCAATCCTCCCACCTCAGCCTCTTGAATGGCTGGGACTACAGGCGTGTGCCATGGTGCCCAGCCAACTTTAATCTTTTATCCAGTGGCACCACACACACATTAGCACCTCAAAGGTGGGAAGTCGGTCATCAGTCCTCCCCTGTTATCCCTTGCTCAAGCTGGTGTGTCCCCCTGTGTTCTATTTCCTCTCATCTGAACATGCTCCAGCTCTTCCCATCTGTCTTCCGGGCTGCTACTTCCTTCGAAAGGAGGTAACCACAGGAGAAAGCAACTGACACTCTCACAAACACACACACACATACACACATACACACTCATTTGAATGCACATGTATACAACCAAACATGAGCACACCCACATGCACAAACACACATGCATGTATGCACAAGAAGGAGCTTCATCAGCTCTTTTCTTTATAAATTACCCAGTCTTGGGTATTTCTTTACAGCAATGCAAGAACAGCCTAATACACTGTCTTTAAATATACCTGTAGTGTTATTTGGAAACATTATTATAACGTAATATTAGTGTTTGGCCATAAGTCATGTTAAACATCATCTTCCTATTAGGGTCTTGGGGTTTCTATAGGCACAGCATGCGGGCATGGCATTGTTGGATTTCATCCAACAATAAATCCAACTATCTATTGCTGGATGAAATCCACCACTGGCTGCCACTTCTTCCCAGAACGTTCTGATAAGCCTATTACCAGCGAGCCTGACAGTAATATACTAACTTTCATGCAGAAATCACTTGCCTTTTGAACCATTTTCAGGGCCACGTTTGAACAAATTTGCCTTTGCTTTTATTCGAAGCCTTTGTCTATGATATCTTCTAGCTCCCTCATTCATAAACTCCATGGACAAAATTTCTCACACGTTCCAGTGCTGCGAAAAGCTGTACTTCTAAGCATTTCAGTTGTTTTTCTCTCAAGGATACTTCTTATAATGGAGTACTTCTTTCTGTGCAATAACGTATGGATCAGATATCTATTATGTCAACTTTTTTATATAAATTGGAGTTTTAAATCTACCAGGGGAAATACAATTTTAAATAAATTCTATGATAAATTATATAGGAATTAAAGGATCCTTTTATAAAGTGAATAATAACCTCTAAATTATCTTACTTATAAATCCAGGTCAGGCACGGTGGCTCATGCCTGTAATTCCAGCACTTTGGGAGGCCAAGGCAGGTGGATCACCTGAAGTCAGGAGTTCGAGACAAGCCTGGCCAACGTGGTGAAACACCATCTCTACTTAAAAAATACAAAAATTAGCCAGATGTGGTGGCGGGCACCTGTAATCCCAACTACTTGGGAGGCTGAGGCAGGAGAATTCCTTGAACACGGGAGGTGGAGGTTGCAGTGAACCAACATCACACCACTGTACTCCAGCCTGGGTGACAGAGCGAGACTCCATCTCAAAAGAAAAAATCCAGATTTTTATGTATTTGTTTTCATGTTTGAAACAATGCTATTAAATGCTACATAAATGTTTTCATATTTGAAACAACTTATCATGAATGCCATGGCCAAAGTACAGTGTTCTTCTATATCGTCTATGTTACCTTTTGTCATTGATGACTGCCTTTAGGGCATTTTCTAAATCTTCAGAAGTCATTTCAAGAACATTCAGGGTCACTCCAGCTCCCTTCGTCTCCATGCGCTTTGCATTGTCCATCTGATCACCAAACAAGGGCATCATCACCATGGGAACGCCATTGCATATGCCTTCATAAATACCGTGGGGAGCCCAGAATGGGTGATAAAGGCACGAGTTTTCGGGTGACCTGAGGTGCGAGACAGGGAGGATGCCAGCAGTCATGTCTCTGAGTTTCACAGTCTGACACATCTAAGTTCTGAAAACACTCCAAAGACTCGGTGTTACTCACATGCCCTTGCAGAAATTTCCAGAAGAAAATGTGGGTTGAGATGCCCCACTAGATAAAAAGCAATGTAGGATATGTTGGCCGTAACATTTTCAAGCTCAACAATCCTTCAGAACAGCTGTGCTTAAGCCATTTCCTTAATTTGACCCTCGTTTGACCCCGCACATCCAATCTCCCCCAACATACCAAGCAGGTCATTTTGGGGTAGCCACTTAACAAGTATCGTATTGTTCGCAAGATTCGATGGTCGGGTTCCGGTGTACCGCCACAGGACCTTGGAGGACAAAAAGGACAGAATGTAAAGAAAGAACATAATATGACTAAAAAACAAATCTGCTACACTAACTAGAGACGGGGGGGTCCTCTGAAGGAACATAACCTTCAGCAGAGTGCGAGACTCAGTACTATGAAGGCTTCTGAGGACTGGCAACTTTCGGTGTCTTGTTTTGGAGGTTTAGTTGATGTATGCACTACATGAATTTGTGAAAATTTATTGAGCTGTGCACTTAGGATTTTTTCACTTTTCAGTACTTCAAGGGAAAGTTTGCTTAATAAAACAAGTGGATGTAGAACTATAACAGCAGAAATAGAAGACATAAATTCAATGTCCTAACCAACAACTTTTTGGAGAAATACTTCTATTCAATATGAAGGAACAATATCCTATTTATTTTATTTTTAAATAAATTCTCCCTAATACACTTTTGAGTCTCTTAGAAAAAATCGGCCTTCCGAGTGCAGTGGATCATAGTTTAAGAGAGTATTTGAGAGTGAAATTGAAAACAATGACAACAACCACAACCAAAAACCTTTGGGTTAATAGTTGGGAAGCAGCAGGGGAAAAGCTAAGTCTGAAGTTCCAACTAAGAGAATTAATCTGGAAGCTGGAAGCCTGAGGCTAGAGCTCCTGTGAAAACAGATATGAGGCCATAGTATAGAATCTTCTTACTGTCTGAGGGATTTTGCCCAAAGCATCAGCAATTTCCATAGCTTTCTTCTCTGGAATTTCTGAGACCATCGATCCCAAAGAGAAAACCACAATTCCATGTTCTCCAGAAGCATTAACGTAGGCTTCAAATTCCTAGAGCCAGAAGAGAAATTTTCAGTTAATTTTTTTCTCATATTCTTTGAGGACTACATACAGTAAATTATGAATTACATATCTTCCTCTTAAGAATATGATTAAAGGCACATGTGTTTGAAATAGAGTAAAAAAAATTAACATGTAAGTTTTATAGTATTTTCCTCTCCTTTACTTCCTTCTAAAGGAGGAAGGCTTCTTGCTTACAGAATTATCTATGGGCTTCTTCCTTGAGATGCAAAACCCAGGTAATGTGCTAATTTTCCAAAAGAAAAGCACAGGTACATACACACACATGCACACACCTGTACATACATTCAGTGATAATTCCACTTAGAAGACACAGAGCAAGGCATCAGTGATAGGGAAGGGAAGAACTGGGAAGGGCATGGTCCCTTTAAATGGTATGAACGTGGGGAAGGGAAGTGCTGGGTAGAAGAGGGTGTGGTCCCTGGTGAGGGCTCCACCTCCAGGCCTGTGCTCACGGACCTAGGTGAGGACAGGCATTTTTGTTTTCCTGTCCAAATGTTGCATTTCCTGAAACCACCCTCACCTGCTACACCCCCATCCTGTGCCTATAAAAACCCCAAGACCCTAGCAGGCAGACACACAGGCTGGACGTCGAGAGGAACTCACCAACAGGCACTGGCATGTTGGCAGGCCACTGACCAGCAGAATGACGCAGAGTTTGGCTGAGGCAGTTGGAGGAGGACCTAGGCCAGTAAGCAGCCCAACTCCAGGGGAAAGCCTTCCCACTCCATCCCCTTCTCGCTTCGCCCATCTGCTGAGAGCCACCTCCACTCAATAAATCCTTGCACTCATTTTCCAAACCCAGGTGTGATCTGATTCTTCTGGTACACCAAGGCAAGAACCCCAGGATACAGAAAGCCCTCTGTCCTTGGGACAAGGTAGAGGGTGTAACTGAGCTAACACAAGCCACCTATAGATGGCAAAACTAATAGAACACACTGCCACACGCCCACTAGGGCTTCAGGAGCATTAAGCATCCACCTCTAGACACTGCGTGGAGTCAGAGCCCCACAACCTGCCTGTCTGTATGCTCCCTGAGAGGTTTGAGCCGTGGAGAACTGAGAAAGTGAGCCACGTCCCATGTCACATGACCTGTGAGGGGGACAAGGACACTTTTCCTGTTTCATCAGCATGGCAATTCTTTTCCCACTGTAGATTTTCAGTGGTCCAATGAATCTCCCAAGAATCCCTCAAATGGTTTTATGGGTTTATTTTATTATTATTATATATTTTTTACTTTAAGTTCTGGAATACATGTGTAGAATGTGCAGGTTTGTTACATAGGCATACATGTTACATAGGCATACAGGTGGTTTTCTGCACCTATTGACCCATCCTCTAAGTTCCCTCCCCTCGCCCCGTAACCCCCAAGAGGCCCTGCTGTGTGTTCTCCCTGCTGTGTCCATGTGTTCTCATTGTCCAACTCCCACTTATGAGTAAGAACATGTGGTGTTTGGTTTTCTGTTCCTGTGTTAGTTTGCTGAGGATGATGGCTTCCAGCTTCATCCATGTCCTTGCAAAGAACACAACCTTATTCCTTGTTATGGCTGCATGGTATTCCATGGTGTATATGTACCACATTTTCTTTATCCAATCTGTCATTGATGGGCATTTGGGTTGGTTCCATGACTTTGCTATTGTAAATAGTGCTGCAATAAACATGCATGTGCATGTGTCTTTATATTAGAATGGTTTGTATTTCTTTGGGTATATACCCAGTAATATGATGGCTGGGTCTAATGGTTTTATGTTTCTAAAAATACTGAGGGCACTAATAAGATTGTGTGATGTGGCAGGGCTTGCCCGGAACTGAGGGGTTCCCTGGGACATGTGACTTACAGTGCTAGAAACTGAACAGTCCTGGGGAAGCCAGGATGCTGGTCACCCTAGATGTGAGACACCCTAGATGCTGAGACCTCTGACAGGGCTCAGCAAACACAGTTTGCACAGCAGGACTCCTGCCAAGCCTGATTCAGAACATGACCAGGAAAGCCCCAGACACTTACCATCCTTCCCCCAAGGTAAGCCCCATCTCCCTGCCACCCTCAGCAGCCCCAGGCCTTCGTGAGTCCTCTGACTCAGGGCTGTGTCTTGGTCTTTTCCCTGGGCGAGTCGTCCTCCCCACCACCTGCTGCATTTGGGGTTTGTAGCAAGAACATCCTGAGGATGGTTCTTGTGAAGTCCTTCCTCCCTAGGGTCTGCATCACATCTCTCTCCTTTCTCTCTCCCTCTTTCTTGGGGAGAGACAGCTCATTCCCCAAGTGCTCTTCAAGTTCTTTCTTCTGAGTGATGGTAAATGGCTTGCCTAAATTTCCTAGGGCCTTTGCTCCTTCACGAAACCCACTCTTTACACTGAAGCTCATCTGGAAAGGGCTGAGTCTAAGTTCTCCTCCTTGTTCACCCTCCCATGCCCACTCAGCAATCAGCAGGATGTGATTCACACAAAACTGAACCCACAGGTCCATAAAGGTCCGAAGTTAAATAGCTGGATATCACGAAAGTTTAAATGGCACAAAAGTTCATCTAGAGATTCACGCAGTGCAAACTGCAGAGAAGTTGTTATCATGGCCAACTCCTACCTGAACCAGCTCTTATGAGGCTCAATAAAGGTGAAGTCCATCCCCTACTTGGCAAAGCATCCCTTAAACTTCGCCCTGACTTCACAGTTACTGGAATAACCAAAGAGTAAAGCAACATATTAACTGAAAATAATACTCCAATCCCCACCATTGATTCCCTTCCAAAAAAGATGAGATCCCCCTGAATGAGGAGAATTTCCCTGCTCTGATGAGACCTCCCCACTCAAAGTGAGACATATAACTACAAAATTTTACTAAGAATTTTGTATTTTTAGTTTGGGCTTTTAATTAGATTTTCCCTACCCAAATGCATTTCGTTTTTCCAGAATTCTTCTTTAGCACTTAGACACCATGTTGGACACCTGTGACTTCACCATGACGCATTCTCAGTAACTCACATGTATCTCAACCTTCCCTGCTCCCAAGCTTTCCTCTCCTGGCCATCTCGAAGTCTCTGTCCTCACTAATCTTATATTTGGTTATTTTTTTCAGACCTAACATTGTGATTGTCATCTGTGAATCACTGCTATCTCACCCTGGCAGGGGAGCGATATCCTGGAATTCCTGAGTTTCATTCCTTTTCTCCCAAAGCTGTTCCACTATCTCTTTTCCTTCAGACACACCAAAGATATGCCAATGCCAGGCTGTGCTTTCTCTATGGACTTCTTTGTGCAAAAAAGGTTTTATCTTTCTTCTTAAAGTTCAGGAGTTTTATCAAGAGTATTGAGCATGGGACAATCACCACAAGAGGAAGGGAAGTCTAAAATAGCATTTTTAGTTAACAAAGGAAAAAATAAAAATAGTAACTTGATTAACCAGTAAAAATCCAGAAAAGTGAGAACAGCAAAGTCAACTAAACATAGTAAACCAAGAGAGTTACAATCAAATCTATCAATTGTTAGATTCAAACAGGCAAAATGCACTATTAAATCAACAGTCTAACCAGATTAAAAATACCAGCTCCATGTTGTTTAAAAAGGAAGAAAGCTTGAAGACAAAGGAGTACTAAAGATGTGCCAGGGAAGTGTAAACAAAAATAATACAGGAGTGGTGATATTAATACCTAAAAAGTGGAATTTCAGATTAAAACATTCAACAAGACAAAGAAGGTTACTAAAAGATACAATTTACAAAGATATTTTCACACCTAAGCCTGCTTGCACCAATCAAGGCAACGACCAATATGCAGTCCACACAATTCACCATTCAGACGTTTGTGGTTATGTCAATAAATGCCAGAAAGGCAGCTGATAAAGTTTGGTGCCTCTCTATAAACATCCTCACATAAAGAAGGAAATTATTTAAATCAATAAAGACTATTGCCAGAAAACAATGGCTAACATAATTCAAAATAATGAAATGATAATCAATTTCCATTAAAATGGCAGCAAAACAGAAATCTTTCCTATTGCCAAAATTATTCAACTGTTTTTAGAGATTCTAATAAATTCAATAATCCTGATATTTGGCATGGAATTTAGAACAGAAGAAACCAAAATTTCTTTTATCAGCAAATGACTGCCTATTATTTTTACTATGAAAATCAACATTTTGATGAGATACCTGAATAGTGAGTAATCAGCTAGAGAGAGAAATGCAAAAAAAAAAACATTCGCAGTAGTGACCCCAAAAAACCTGTAAAACGCTAAAGAAAAGATGATTGAGAAACAGAAAAAATGTTTTTTAAACTACGAAATATTTTATCTTTTAATATTTTATCTTTTAAATATTTTATCTTTTTATATTTTATATTTTAATATTTATCAGAGAAGTTGATAACAACTTCTCTGCTCTTTGCCCTGCGTGAATCTCTAGATGAACTTTTGTGCCATTTAAACTTTCGTGATATCCAGCTATTTAACTTCAGACCTTTATGGACCTGTGGGTTCAGTTTTGTGTGAATCACATCCTGCTGATTGCTGAGTGGGCATGGGAGGGTGAACAAGGAGGAGAACTTAGACTCAGCCCTTTCCAGATGAGCTTCAGTGTAAAGAGTGGGTTTCCTGAAGGAAGTGTTTAAAGTCACAACAACAAAAAATCCTGGAATACAAATTGTAATGTTCCTCTGTGGGGAACTAGATTAGATCCCTAGTGGAATACACTGTGTGTGGTACACAAATACCGTGAAATACTATTTCATAGTTTAAAAAGTAATAATATTTAAAACTAGAGTAACATCCATGACATACTGGTAAGTGAGCAGTGGGGGATGCACTGTTACTCTGTTTTGTAGAAAAAGCAACCAAAAAATTCTATATGTGTGTATACATATCGGTATGTAATAGCTGGAGTACAAAGAACTATAAAGAACTATTGGGGCTTACTCTCTACCCAGTAACTCGACCTCAGTTGGCACCTTTCTTCTCATTCATTCATTTAACACGTATTTGGTGAGCACCTATTTTGTGCCATAGGTGCTGATATTTATAGGGGCGCCAAACACATTCAGACCCATTGGCACGTGTGGAGGATGAAGCATCCAGTGGATGTGATTAATGCAAAGTCACACGTGCCCCCACATGGCTCATGATGTGAAGTGGACAATCAACAATTATCTAAGTGAAATGACTGCCATATCTGATGTACTATGAAGGAAACTGCACAGGAAATTTTAAAAAGTAACATGCAAGTCATGTTGGAGGTATAGTGAAAATAAGGTCCGGTGCTCTCTGAGGGTGGTATCAGTCCCCTTAATGGGAGCCAGACTCAGCACTTGGGAAGTACCCGGGCTGCCGGTAGATCCTCAGCCAATCTTCAAAGGATAAATGAATCAACGCTCACTGAAATGTCACCTCCTCTGAGAGTCCTTCCCTAGCCCTCCACCTGAAGGAGTCTCTCCTGTTCTCTATCCTCTCTGCTGAGATTTAGATGAGGATGTGAACGCTACTTTTTGCATACTTCAAACTCTGTAGGTGAAAAATGAACATAAAAGCATGAGAATGAAACCCATGACCTTTCTGCATCATGTCAGAACCTGACTGGTGATTCACTCATTGGAAGAGAAGGGACTGCAGGATCCAGCTTCTTATTGGAATATTTAGAAACTGGAGTTTTAACCAGGACCACAAAGGCAACTTTCATTACCAGGATCTATCATCAAAGAATGATTTCATCAGTCCTGAACTTTGTCTGCCCGACTGAATCCAGGACAAGGTGCAGCCTTCAATTAAGTTTTCTGCAAGGTGCCCCAAACCCAGCATTCTGTGCTTATGGCGTTTAACAGCTTGTTGTTTCTAATTGATCACTATCCACTGGAGTACACAGAGTAAACGTCCAAGCCATGCTTTCCCACAATCTCCAATACAAAGAAATCATCCAGAAGATGATGCCAGAGACAGACTCAGGCCTAGGAGGCAGAAATTAACAAGAGAGGGCATTTTAAACTATCTCAGCATGCTCGCTCCACATATATCTGGGGCTAATCAATCCAAAGTAATACCTCTGAAAGAATATATGCATGTAAAGGTCCCACTCCAATACACACCTGGGATAGTGGATTTTTGAGAAGGCAGTTGATCCCACCAAGGAAAATCATATTGGGCATGATGGGCCTGGGGTAATCCTTCACAAAATCACTTCTAAACAGCCAGATAGATGCAGAGCTCAATAGGTCTTGGACAGTCACATCTCTCTGAAGGAATTCTGAGGCAAGGGTTGCATATGGGGAATAAACAATGTTGCACAGAAAGTTCTGTGAAAAGCCAATGAGCATGTTCTTCACCCGCTCCAGGAAGGCCATGCGATCTGAGTTAGCGGACAGAGGCCTGGGCACGTAGGAGAATGGGTTGGGGCATTGGGTGGCCTCAAATTCCAGGTTGCATGGCAGTGCATGCAAGAAGAATACAGTAGGCAGAGACAGGTGCTGGGCCACGATGGGGCCACAAGGAAGGAAAGGGTCTGTCAGCATGACATCAAAGCTGCTTTCCACCAGGAAGGCCATGAGCTCCTTGTTGTGCAGTAAGTGGGAACAGCCAGACAAAAGCATAGCAGAGTCCTTTTTATTTTCTCGTATGTTTTGATCACACGTTGCAGGAAAGAATCATTCTCAAAAACATTATGCCCAAGACTAACAAAAGACTCTTTCACATCCTCCTTTCGGAATGGCACAGGGTACGTCTTCAAGGTGTAAAAAGCTCCCTCTCTGATGTACATCGAGGCGTCAGGTGCTAGGACCACTATTTCATGTCCCCTCTGCTGCAGCTGCTGGACGGTCCCAAGCATGCTTAGCCAGTGGCTGCCTTCCACTGGGACTAACAGTATCTTCCCAGCGTGGGACACCACCGGGCCCAGCACACACAGCAGCAGCAGGCCCAGGACAAGCTGGCGTCTGCCCCAGGACTCTGCAGCCATGGTGCCTTTGCTCCTGCCAGAGGTTCGCCCTCTCCTACTTATATAGATAGCAAGAGTCAACTGACAGACCGAGTTAATGTTTGATTGCGTCACATGACTATAAAGCGGTCAGTCCACAAAGGTAGTAGGGAGTTCACTTTCAGAGAAAAGAAGGTGGAACTTTACTAGGTTTCTTAATAGGCAACAACAGTTGAACTGGCTGAAGTTTCATACGCAAATCACATTCTTGAGCGAACACAGCAAAGTAGCTCCAGCACCTCTGGATCCATTAAATTAGTATTTCCATGGACCAAGAAGTGTTACCAGAGGGGTTACCATTAGGCTTCTTTTTCAAAAATTAAACAGAAAGCTTTTTAGAAAGCCTTTTAGAAAGAAATGAACACAACATCACAACCCTCGCTTTCGCCATGGAAACCTGCTGAGAGCGCCCGCTCCCCGGGCACTGCCTGCTCACTTGCATCATGTGTTGCATTCCTTCATCCAACAAATATTTATTGAATCACAGCACAGTGTGAGGTCTTGAGGCTGCAGGAGAGCCCACCACACGAGTCTTCTGCCTCCTCAGAACTCACGCGCCATCAGGAGAGCCAGATTCACCATTTAAACAGATGAGCAGGGACTTAGAAATCGTGAGCCATGCTAGGAAGGAAATGAACAGGAGGGTGGCGGGCAGGGCGTGCTGGGGTAGAGAATGACCAGAAAGGGAAATTCACAGGGGGTGCTCATTCACGGAGCTCTTCCCCAAGGACAGGTCTGTATTTAACATAGGTCTTGAGTGGCTAACTGGACCTGGATTTACAATCGGGCCAACTGGCCCTTTACTCTGAGTGTCCTGAAAACCTGTACATTTCTACAGTTGAGGTTTTTAACACTCACCTGAACCAAACAATCAGAGTTCACCCACCTCAGCCACTCAGGGCTCAGCTTCATCAACCAATCAGAGCTCAGCTGTAATAACCAATCAGAATGTACTTGCATTGACCAATCAGAACTAAGCAAGTTTCCAGCCTTCATTTGCATAAACAGACCTGATTGGGAACCTGGGAAGGAACTTTTTGCTATAAAACCTGCCTTCCTCGTGTTCTGTGGCACTCGCCTTCATTGTATACCAGAGGCTGTAAGTCCCTGGTTTGCAAAGTGTTCACTAGAACAAGATGTCTCTCCTCCAAATTCCTTTTCAGAGAACTTTTGTTCACAAAAAACCAAATAGATAAGCAAATTCAATTAAGTTAAATTGTACTCATTACATTGACCCAAGGTGCAGGGGAAATAAGGCATTTGGGAAATTCTGATAACTGAGTTGAAGGCAAAGGAGAAAGATGACAAAAGCAGTAATTCAAATTTGTGTGTATTGAGCATGGACTCTGGGGCAAGTATTGTGCAGCCAGAACTGTAAGCATTTCACTCTTTTCTTTTGGGATATACCACTATTCTATACAATCCCAAGATAACTGCACAGATCCCAACATTTTAACCATATACATCACTGGCCAGACATACCTGGCGATGTGCTTGGAGAATCATAGAGAAACAGCTAACTAAAGCTTTGGTGCCATGTGGGGCATATTAACAGGTACTTAGGGTACCCTCTCTTCTGCTACTTAGAACTGAAGCTCTTCCCCACACCCAATCATTCTTTATTTTTTAGGACCAAGATTCTGTACAAGCAGAAAAGACAGCAATGCTTTCACTCTTTGTTGTATCCTTATCTGCACTTCTGAAATTCACGGTTCAATTTAAATCTTAAGGATGATAATTCTTCCAAAGTCTCAATGCCATGCGAGTTCATTTGCAATTATAGAGAGCAAAAGGGCTATAAACACACAAGTCACCACTGTAATGATTTTATGACTTTCAAGGCATCATGCAGAGCTTCCAAGCTTTTTGAGGCTGCTGCTGCTGTGTACTTGGATGGTTTGGGGCCACAGCTCTGTCCCTGACCAGAAAATATTTACTAATCTGAATAGTAGCCAATTCACATTCATGCTCATGAATTATAACAGAGAATCACTACTGAGCAATCCAATAAATCTCTGCTCTGGAACCAAAGTAGAATCCATTGCTAATTCCCTCATTCACCAAATATTTATGGAATGTGTGAGCCCTACTATATGCCAGACTTTATGCTAGGAACTAGGGCCAGAAAGGCAAGTTAGAAATGGTCCCTGCCTGTAAGGAGGGGTGAGGTGAACAGAGACAAACTCACGACTAGGCAATTACAGGGCATGGCGCTCTGGGGCCTGAGAAATCACACAGCAGGGCAGCAACGTGATGATCTTGCTTTGGGGGCTACTAAAGAGTGAGGTGTCCATGAAAAGTGTTTCTGGAATCCTTTCAAAGGTATTTTCTTTTTAAGCTGAAGACAGAAGTTAATAGGCCACCACCTGGCACACTCCCATCTCCTTTCATCAAATCAGAATGAAGGGGCTTGTTACTAAAGCAGCAACATAAACATGTCCTTTGCCCTGTCGATCATCTACAGGACCCTCCAGGGAAACAAAGCCATCTTCCTTGAATCTCCACAGCATTTTGTTCTGCTCTGCCTTGTATCTTTTAGCAGTTTGCGTGTCTGTTCTTGCTATAAGACTATAGCTATATCCTACACATATATTCCTTACAGGCAAGATTTTGGCTTTGGAATCATGCTACCACTCAGGTGACAGTTCATAGTTTTGCAGACAGTAAGCACTCTGGACACGTTTCTGTATAGAGGTGACTTCTCTTCTCTTTTCATTCTAGACCCTGTAACCAAGCAAGCAAGTAAGTGCTCAATCTGGATGTTTCTACCACTGTCTCTCAGACCCAGCTGCCATGGTTCTATCTCAGGGCCCCAGCCCCCCAGTTCCCCAACCCCCAGTTGTCCCTTCTGACTCACTGCATCAGCCGCCCCCTGCACAGCCCTACCCCACTACCACTTCTGGCACCTTGGTCAGCAGCTTCCTGGGCCCAAAAGAAAATTCAAACTCTTCAGCCTTGCTCTCAAAACTCTGGGATAGACCCCAGCCCACCTGTCCAAGCTCATTCCTCCTCTCTTGCCCTTCTGCTTGCCCCCTCCGTCTTTTACCCTTCAGCCATTTTGGATCACTTGCTGTTCTCCAAACTTGCTTTGATGTTCCCAAATTGCTTTGTTCACACTGAACTCTACCCCCGACCAGCCTTCTATGACCATTCATTGCGTGCTTACCAAGTGCCAAGTCCCGGGTTTCAGGTTCTGTCACTAGAGGTTATATAAACTCAGCAGTTTGTTCTGGTGAGGTAACACATCCCCATTAGATCTATCATCCTTTATGAACTCTTAGAATGTTCATTGGTTAATCATTTCCCCTTAGAACTGAATTACCTTTACTAGTATGTTGCCTCACAATTTATCAAAGCAAAGAATCCAGTGTCAAAAAGAGAATAAGGAAGAAGTGAAGAGAACTAAAATCTCAAAAAACGTTCCCCAAAATTCATGGTGATGATATAGCAGATCTAGTGGAAATAATCACCTCATCCCAAGTTTATCCCCAGTGCTATAAACATGGCCTGCAAGTCTTAATGGTTTCGATACAGTAAATAGTGCTGTATTTCCTTTTGTCTGAGAGGATCTCCCTGGTGTTTGTTTTAGCAGTCAAGAAAAGTGAGTAACATGCACAGTTGACTCTCCATATCCTTGGGCCTCACATCTGCAGATTCAGCCAACAGCAGATTGAAAATATATGGGGGGGAAAACAATGACCAAAAAATATATATACAAATAAAAAACCAATACTGTAAAACAACTATTTACATAGCAGTTACATTTATTAGGTAAAAGTGATCAAGAGATAACTTGAGGTTTATAGGAGGATGTGTGTAGGTTATGTACAAATACTGTGCCATTTTGTAAAAGGAGCTTGAGTATCTAGATTTTGGTATGGGGAAGAGGATTATCCTAAACTAATCCCTTCAGAGTACCAGCGACTACTGTTCTAGACTAGCAGTTATCAAAGTATAAGCCAGGAAATCCTAGGGATCCCCGAGAATTTTTCAGCAGAATTTGCAAAGTCAAAACGATTTCCGTAATAATGCTACTTGATTTTTTCCGTCATTCTCTCACAAATGTACAGTGGGGTTTTCCAGACGCTACATGGGTGATGTGTAATATTGCAATAGATTGAATGCAGAAGCTGACAGGAGAACCCAGCTCTCTGTTAAGCCACGTACTAAACAGAGATGCAAAAAATGTAAAACGATGCCACTCTTGTCACTAATTTGTCTCAAAAAAAGTAAATAAAAATATGATTTGTTAGTGTGTCAGGGGTTTGTTCTTATTAAATTGCCCAATTGATATGTCTTTTAAATTTTGTATTAATCTCTAATGCAGTACGTATGATAGATATAACCCACATAAAATCAAATGGGCCCTGGGACTGGAACGATAGAGAACTGCGGTCCTAGACAACAGGATGTCTTCAGCCTCAGTCAGACTAAACTCACTCCCACCACCTTCTTCCTTCCTGTGGCCGAGGAAAAAGCCTGATATAAAGCTGACTTTAAGAAGAAGTTCTTCAGGCAGCCAAAGTCAAGCGCCTCTCTTTCCCTCAACCTCTTTCCCACCCTTCTTGGAGACCTCGACTGGGCAGGGGCCCGGAGTGGGCGTGCCTGGGAGGGTGGGCGTGCCTGGGAGGGTGGGCGTGCCTGGCGGGGTGGGGTGCCTGGCAGGGTGGGCGGGGTCTGGTCGTGGAGCATCACAGAGCCTCACAGAGAGCAGGGTCAGTCCCAGGAGCACTGCATACTGGGATGCGAGGTGCTCCTAGGCCTCGACCAATGAGATGTGGTGGCGTCATAAGGCGCGTCCCTCCTTGCGGCCCACGTCGCCGAGCACTCAGGCCTGTGCCCAGGGGCTGGCTGCCGCGCCCCTCACTGCGCCAGTGGCCTACGGGGCCGTTCTGGCCGTCCAGCATGGTGGACTACTACGAGGTGTTGGGCGTGCCCCGACAGGCCTCGACCGAGGCCATCAAGAAGGCCTACCGCAAGCTGGCGCTCAAGTGGCACTCCGACAAAAACCCCGAGAACAAGGAGGAAGCGGAGAGGAGATTCAAGCAGGTGGCCGAGGCCTACGAGGTGTTGTCGAACGCCAAGAAACGTGACGTCTACGACCGCTATGGCGAGGCGGGGGCGGAGACCGGCCGCACCAGCGGCGGACCCTTCGAGGACCCCTTCCAGCATGTCTTCAGCTTCCGCGACCCGGCTGAGGTCTTCAGGGAGTTTTTTGGCGGCCAGGACCTATTCTCGTTTGACTTATTTGGAAACCCGCTGGAGAATATTTTTGGGGGTCGGAGGAACTCCAGCGGAAGCAGAGGGTCGGCACCCCTTTTCTCCACCTTCAGTGAATTTCCAGCTTTTGGGGGTGGTTTTAATTCTTTTGATACAGGATTTAGTTCCTTTGGTTCCCTGGGAAGTGGGGGGCCTTTCTTCCTTCTGCATGTCCTACGGTAGTGATGGGACAGGCACCTTCAAGTCCACGTCGACTTCCACTGAAATAGTTGATGGCAAAAAAATCACCACCAAGAGAATCATTGAGAATGGCCAAGAAAGGGTGGAAGTGGAGGAAGATGGAGAGTTGAGTTAAAGTCCTTGATAATAAATGGCAAAGAGCAGTTGCTCTGCATTGACATCAAATAATTCCAGTCCACATTTGAGTTAAAGCACATCTGGAGGAATAGCGGACTGTTTTTTTGTTTTTTTTTTTTTTTGCAAGTGAACTTTACTTTCAGAACAACTGTACCCAAGAATTTATAAACACTTGATGCCAACGCCTATTCTTACTGTTGGGACTACACGGATAGGATCTCTGTTTGTCTTTCAATCGTTGTAAATATCTGTATGCACTTTGCTATTTATTAAACTTAAGCCTGAAGCAGACAGTGATTTATTTCTTAGTGCTAGGACCGAATTTTCCGCTCAGCACTTGGAGCCTTACTCTTTTGCGTTTGGAAAGTGTGAGCCAGGTGTTTAAACCATTTGACTTCAATTTTTTAGTGTGTAGTGGTGAAATCTATGAATATATTAATAATACTTCTGGCTTAATTTAATGATGGA
The DNA here is from genome assembly GCA_036589455.1 of Ateles fusciceps. Classification (NCBI taxonomy): domain Eukaryota; kingdom Metazoa; phylum Chordata; class Mammalia; order Primates; family Atelidae; genus Ateles; species Ateles fusciceps. Next base: position 4,409,752 of record JAZHEH010001810.1, read on the forward strand.
TTTTTAATTGCTGATAAATACTGGTGATGTAGGAAGAGTTGACCATTATTTAGATAAAAGGTTAAACCCAGGATTTATAAAAGCAGGTAAACCTGGCAAAGTGGATGCATTAGTTTCCCATCACTGCTGTAACAAATTACCATAAACTTGGTGGCTTAAATATACACACGTTTATTCTGTTAATATTTTGAAGGTCAGACATTTGAATCCCGTATCACCGAGCTGAAATCAGTATAAGAAGCATGTTCCCTCTGAAGGCTGAGGACAGACCTCAGGATTACATGATTGGTCAATGGTATACTAGGACTGTCCCCAGCTTTAACTTGGTTCTCCAACTATGGTAGGTACTGGACATTTTTTTTTTTTAAAGCATTTCCATAAGGCCACACAAAACTATCCTATTGCTATGCTTGGGAAATATATCAAATTAGGTTGATGAATGCCAAGTATACCTGTAATACTGTTTGGGTGAGGCACCATACACACAACTGAGAAAGTACCTTTCTGTTGGCACAGGTTATGCCCCAAATGAAGACCTTTGTGGCATGTTGCCTTGGGGTAGTCCATCACAGAGAGTCCCATATTCTAGGGTCACTTCTGAGGAAAGGTTTGCTTAAGGCATGAGAGCAACTGAACTAGGCAGGCTGAAAAAAATTAAGAGCAGCATGCTGTTAACTTTTTACAGAAAAATAATGGCTTGAATACATCGTTAACCAATAAAGACTGTGAGAATGAGTTTGGATATGCTCTAGTACCCTTAGATTCCAATATACATGGAATGGCACCCAAACAATACACAGCAGGAACATGGCAGTCAGCTGGTACCATCCCACAGGGACACATGGGGTCTCACACTGAACTCTGAAATCAACATGCTTGGAGGTACCTGGGTAGTGGCTTCTTGTATAATAACTATATAAGATGTATCAGAATAAGACAGACTGTCAGGGCCTTTAAAAAATGAGTTCATTTTTTAGTGAACCAGGTAAGGAAACTTACACGTGTGAAGATACTGAGTAGTTTGCTGAGGGTGGGTTTGCTTTTAAAGCAGTTAAATGATGAAGGGAGTTTTGAAGTGGTAGGAAGCCATGGGCATAGTTTCATGGTGGTTTTGTGTGTTGGAAATCACCACTCTGGGTAGGGTAGAATGAGTGGGTTTGTATCAACACAATTGATTACATAAATCCCACTGTTCGGTGGTCAGTGAAGAGTGGCATACTAGTGTCACTCAGAGGTTATGGGCAACAACTCTAGCTAGTTTTAACAGTTGAAAGCAAACACAGGGTTCAGTTTTGATATATTCTAGATTAGTGCTGCTGTAAATGGAAAGTGTTCCTTTTACAGAAGTGTAAAACTTTGTTTGTTTGTTTGTTTTAGATACAGATTCTCACTCTGTAGCTGTTGCCTAGGCTAGATCGTAGCTCACTGTAACCATGAATTCCTGGGCTCAAGTGATCCTTCCTCCTCAGCGTTCTCAGTAGCTGGGACTACAGACATGCTACCCTATCTACCTAATTTAAAAAAAAAATCTTTTTGTAGAGATGGGAACTATGTTGACCCACTATGTTGTCCCAGCAAGAGCATTTTATTTAAATAATTTTCAGAATTGAAAATCACTTTTAAAATGTCTCAGCTCAAAAACAGAAGACTGCTAGAGGCCTGTATATTGGTATTCATCTTTTATAAAAGGGTTTGATAAGGTTTTCAGAGTGGAAAAAGGGGGCATTTCCTTTGCTGCAAAGATGACCATCTTGAGATCCTTAAAATGAATTCCCTCCATGGAATGACTTGTACCTTCTGACCAAGCATGCCAGACAAGGAAAAGCATGACCCTGTAAGCCCCAGGAAACCTGGAGACCTGTGACCATCTCAGTAGGGTCCAAAAATCCAAAATGCCAGACATTTTTTTCTGGTTGGAGCACCACACAGCTGGTTTTAGTTCAGCTTACATCACACACTGGAAAGCATCTGGAAGAGGAAATGATCCTTTCTGTCCATGATCATCTTCTCTGATTCCACTTTCTGTCTCCAAATAGGTAGAGAGACTTCCCCATCTTGGAAAATCATTCACACAACAGCTTGCCTTTCTGGGAATTTCTAATCCCACGTTCTTATCACAATTCTCAATAAATGCAGATTCATTTCCTTTTTCTCAGACTTTCCTTTAAACCCTTTCAGTATAACTTCAATCACCACAAATCTTGTATTAGTCTGTTCTCACACTGCTATAAAGATATACCCAAGACTGGGTAATTTATAAAGAGGCTTAACTGACTCAGTTCCACATGGCTCGGTTTGGGGGGCGCCTCTGGAAACTTAAAATTGTGACAGAAGGTGAGAGAGAGGCAAAGGTATGTCTCACATGGCAGCAAGCGAGAGAGACAAAGAGGAAGAGCTTGTGAGTGAAGGGGGAAAAATCCCTTATAAAACCATCAGCTCTCATAAGAACACACTCAGTATGATGAGAACAGCATGGGGGAAACTGCCCACATGATCCAATCACCTCCCACCAGGCCCCATCCTTAACAAATGGGGGATTATGGAAATTACAATTTGCGATGAGATTTGGGTAGAAACACAGAGTCAAACCATGTCATTCTGTCCCTGGCCCCTCCCAAATCTCATGTCTTTTCACATTTCTAAACCAATCGTGCCTTCCCAACAGTCCTCCAAAGTCTTAACTCATTTCAGCATTAACTCAAAAGTCCACAGTCCAAAGTCTCATACGAGACAAGGCAAGTCCCTTCCCCCATGAGCCTGTAAAATCAAAAACAAGTTAGTTACTTCCAAGACACAATAGGGGTACAGAAATTGGGTAAATGTTCTCATTCCAAATGGGAGAAATTGGCCAAAATAAAGGGGCTACAGGCCCCATGCAAGTCCAAAATCAGGCAGGGCAGTCATTAAATCTTAAAGCTCCAAAATTATCTCCTTTGACTTCATGTCTCACATCTAGGTCATGCTGATGCCAGAAGTGGGCTCCCAGTCTTGGACAGCTCTGACCCTGTGGCTTTGCAGGGTAAAGCCCCTCTCCTAGCTGCTTTCAGAAGCTGGCATTGAGTGTCTGAGGCTTTTCCAGGCACATGGTGCAAGCTATTGGATCTACTATTCTGGGTTCTGGAGGATGGTGGCCTTATTCTCACAACTCCACTAGGCAGTGCCCCAGTGGCGACTCTGTGTGGGGGGCTCCAACCCCACGTTTCTCTTCCACACTGCCCTAGCAGAGGTTCTCCATAAGGGCTCTACCCATGCAGCAAACTTCTGCCTGGACATCCAGACATTTCCATACATCCTCTGAAATTTATGTGAAGGTTCCCAAACCTAAATTCTTACCTTTTGTGTACCCGCAGGCCCAACACCACATAGAAGCTGCCAAGGCTTGAGGCTTGTACCCTCTGAAGCAATAGCCTGAGCTGTTCCTTGGCCCCTTTTAGCCATGGTTGGAGCCACTGGGACACAGGGCACCAAGTTGCGAGGCCACACACAGCAGGGGGCGCCTAGACCCAGCCCACAATTTTTTTTTTCCTTCCTAGGCCTCAGGCCTGTGATGGGAGGGTCTGCTGCAAAGGTCTCTAACATGCCCTAGGGCCATTTTCCCCATTATCTTGGCAATTAACATTTTGATCCTCCTTATGTAAATTTATGCAGCCAGTATTTCTGCAGCTGGCTTGAATTTTTCCCCACAAAATAGGTGGTTTTTCTTTCTACCACATGGTGAGGCTGCAAATTTTCCAAACTTTTATGCTCTGCTTCACTTTTAAACATACATTCCAATTTCAGATCATCTCTCTCAAGTTCAAAGTTCCACAGATCTCTAGGGCAGGGGGAAGATGCCACCAGTTTCTTTCTAAACCATGGCAAGAGTGACCTTTGCTCCAGGTCCCAACAAGTTCCTCATCTCCATCTGAGACTCAGCGTGGACTTCATTGTCCACAACATTATCAGCATTTTGGTCAAAACAGTTCAACAAGTCTCTAGGAAGTTCCAGACTTTCCCACATCTTCCTGTCTTCTGAGCTCTCCAAACTGTGCCAACCTCTGCCTGTTACCCAGTTCCAAAGTCACTTCCACATTTTCAAGTATCTTTATAGCAGTAACCCACTCTTGGTGGTACCAATTTACTGTATTAGTCCATTCTCACACTGCTATAAAGACATACCCAAGACTGGGTAATTTATAAAGGAAAGAGCTTTAATTGATTCTCAGTTCCACATGGCTGTAGGGGGCGGCCTCAGGAAACTTGCAATCCTGGCAGAAGGTGACAGAGAGAAAGAAAGAGAGAGAGCTTGCAAGCGAAGGGAGAAGGGCCCCTTATAAAACCATCAGATCTTATAAGAACTCATTCAGTATGATGAGAGCAGCAGGTGGGAAACTGCTCCCATGATCCAATCACCTCCCACCAGGTCCCATCCTTGACCCGTGGGGATTATGGGAATTACAATTCAAGATGAGATTTAGTGGGGGACACAGAGCCAAACCATATTAAATCTAGTGTAACCTCATAATGAGAAACAGTCATTGGCCTCACTATTGAATAAATTAGCCTGTTCTTTATCACACTCGAAAATTAGCCTATTAATGTGGAATTCTCTAAGGGGCATAGCAAGAGTGACATGTGCCATAGTTCCCAATTTGTTCTGCTCCACTGAGATGACAGTGAGGATTTGAGCCAATGTACTTAACTCCAGAAATATGTTCACGTTGAAAAACTGGAAGAAAAGGGCAACAGTCACTATTTAAATGCCATCCCATTTTTCAACATTTTTACAAATCTAATAAACACATTATTTTATCATTGAATAACTAAATTGCATGAGGGGGGAAGACCACCAGTAAAAACAAACATTATGGGGTTTGATCAAAAACAAAAATGAAGCTTAGAGTCTTTTGCAATAATACCTATGTTAATAAAAAGAAGTAAAGAAAAAAGAATACAAAAGGATCTAAAGTCATGGAAGTTCATATACATTTGGTGAATACACCATAAAAAGGCTGAATTCTCTCATGAAATATATGGCACACCAAAGAATAAAATACAATATTCAGCTCCCGGAGTACCATTTCAATGAAACCCAAATATTCTGGATTAATGAAAGCTGTGTCCAAAATTTTTGATAAAGGAGTAGATTCCACTATAGAAACCTGGAGTGGGATAGGGTGGGTTTGGTGATGTGGTCAGCCCCTCCTGAGAAACCCTTCCCTGCTTGGACACATGTCCATTCATCACTGTCCTTAGCTTCACTGGGCTTATAGACTCACAGTCTTATCTCCTCTCTAGCCCTTCCACCATCTCTTGATAATTTCAGCATTCCAAGTAGAAGACTCAATTTGACATGCAACCATCACTGTGCCTTCCCAACTCTGAGATGGCCCCACATCATGCACCAGACCCCAAATCCTGACCAGAAAAGCTTTCATCAGCACAAATTCCTCTCTGGAAACCAAACTCCGTGTGTCATTCTCTAATCATAGCCATCCATCCCACCTTCATTGCCCCACTTCCACTGAACTGGGTAAACCTCTTTGAGATTCTACTTTCTGTGAGGGCTTAGGTCTCCTGTGGCCACCTCTCTATCTTTTGCAAGACAGGACCACTAAAAATTATCATGTCAACAATTGCAATTTGTTGTTGCATCATCTTTCAACTGAAAATCGCACAAGCAAAAACCCCAGGATGGATCAGTTCCCAATGTAGTGTCCCTGCTCCTGCGCAGCTGAAGGACATGCACAACCATGAAGATGGCGTCTTTACAAATGAACAGTCTCAGTGAACCACACCAGTCTTTGTCCATCCTTTCACGGACCCTTGTCCCTGCCTCTCCTTCCTCTCAGTGACTATTCAATACACTACTATAGTATTGAAATACACTACTATAGACTCCTTAACAGTTTATCTCACCGAAGGCTATTACAACAACGAGAGGCAGAAAGGAAATCTTTGAAAAGATAAGTAGATACAGAAGCACTTGTAAGTAAATACATTTTTTAAAAAGTGTTTTGCCTGGAACATTGATTGCATGAAGGCACCAATACAGACCTGAGATAGTGGCTTCCTGTTGGCACAGTTGATGCCCCCAATGAAGACCATGTTGGGCATGATCGGCCTGGGGTAATCCATCACAAAGTCCCCTCTGAACAACCACACAGATGCATGGCTGAGAATATCCACCACTGACACCTCTCTCTGAAAAAGCTCAGAGGCAAGGTTTGCATAAGGAGCAGAAAAAGCATGGCAAATGTAGGACAGGGCCAGAGGGTAGAGCATGTTTTTGACCCTCTGCAGGAATGTCATGTGGTCTGAATTCGTTGTTAGTAACTTAGGAACATAGGAGTAAGGATTTGGACACTGTGTACCCTTAAAGTCTAAGTCACATGGAATGTATCTCAAAAAAAACACTGCAGGAATCGACAGGTACTTAGCCAGCACCGCCCCGCAGAGGTAAACGGGGTCTGTTAAAATCACATCAAAGGAAGTAGCATTCAGGTGCCTGATCAGGGTCTCATTATGCAGTAACTCCACACAAGCCCCATATGCAACCAAAGACATATTTTTCAAAATTTCCAGACTTCTAGAAAATTTCTTCAGAAAATGTTCTGTTTCAAAGAACAGTTGAGTGTGGCTCAGCAAAAGGTGATTAAATTCATCCTGGGTGCATGGAATGGCATAAGTTGTCAGGGTGAAAAAGTCCTCTTCTTTGACATGCATATTCACCTCTGGGGTGAGGACCACCGCCTGGTGGCCTCTGGAGTGGAGCTCCCGCACGACCTCCCGCATGCTGAGCCAGTGGCTGCCATCTGTGGGCAGCACCAGCACCTTCCCACTCTCAGCCCAGCGCTGGACACTGAGGAGGAGTAGCAGTCCTGTGGCCAGTCGTGGCAGGGGGAACCTGGAGTCCTGTGGTCATCTCAGCAGAAGCCACTGACAGCTGACTGTCCACCCCACGCAGTGTCTCCTACATCTGTTTTGTCTTATTTACCTTGTCACTGAGCCACTTAGCAAATAAACATGTAACCGACGACAAAGTACCCAGCTGCAGTTAATTATTACTGATTAATCTATCGTTGTCTTTCACTATGGGCACCACAGTCCGTAATAAGAGGTCATACCAGCCAAGTCCAGAGACAGAAGAAGACATCTCAAAAGCCTGACCTCTGTGGTTTTGTTCCCTTCTGCCAATCTCACAGAGCTAAACATACAAACTGGAACTCTTTAATGTTTTTAAGAGATCGTAGAAGCTAATCTTCACATCTTGGGATAGACAAAGCTTCCTTAGGGTACAAAAAGTACAAACGATAAAAACTTTGCTAAACTGAACCTCATCAAATCTAAAACTTTTGCTCTTTGAAAGGTATTGTTTTTAAAAAATGAACAAAGGAAGGTAAGGACAAAAGGAGATCACTGAATGGTAAGCGGATAGCTCTGAAGCCTGGAGATAAGAAGTCTGTGGAGGACAGGAATAAAAATTTAAATGACAGAACAGAGGAAAACCCCCAAGCTTTGAATAAGATGTGGCTTTCACTTTAAGCTTAGTGTCTCTGGTGGGCAGAGTCACAGCCCCACAAAAGTATCTACATTGCAGTTCCTCAAACCTGGGAATATGTTCCATTACAGGTGGAAGAGACTTCACAGCAGATGACTAAATTAAGGGTTTTGAGATGGGGGGATTATTCTGGGTATCTGTAAGGGACAATGGAATCACAAGGGCTCTGACAAGTGAAAGAGACAGATGTTAAGAGTTGGAGACTTGAAGATGCTACACTGCATCTCCATGGAAATGGAAAAGTGCCATAGAATTCCAAAATTCACAAGGACAAAGGAAATTTCTGTTAAAGGAATGAGCTTACACTCAATGGAAAGAATACAATTAAGAACGGACAGAATCAGAATGCTGACTTCAAAAGAAACTCTCAGATTGAAGCCATTTTGGTTTTTGTTGTGTTTTAAATAAATAAATCAAAAAACCATAGGAGCTTAAACTCCGGAGCTCGATGATCCTCTCACCTCTCACCTGAGCCTCTCAAGTAGCTGGGACCACAGGTGCATGCCACTGCACCCAGCTTTTCATATTGGAGTTTTAAAAAATGTTTTCTAAACCTTTTAAACAAGATTTTCACATACCAAAGAAATTTTTATTTTTTTGAGATGGGCCTCGCTCTGTCACCCAGGCTGGAGTGAGGTGGCATGAACATGGCACACTGCAGCCTCCACCTCCTGGGATCAAGTGATTCTCCTGCCTCAGCCTCCTGAGTAGCTGGGACCACAGGCATCCACCATCATGCCTGGATAATTTTTTGATTTTTTTGTAGAGATGGAGTCTCACCATGTTTCCCAGGCTGCTCTCAGAGTCCTGGGCTCTAACAATCCTCCTGCCTCAACCTCCCAAAGGCTGAAATTACAGGTGTGAGCCACCCACCTGCACACAAATAATTTTTAAATTAAAACAGATGGAGAATTAAAAATATAATATAGGAATAGCAATAGTGATATCAGATGAAATGTATTTTTAGGATTATTATCTAATGACAACAGCAAACTATGTGAACAAATGAAGAAAATACAACTCTCAATCCTACTTGCACCAATCTAATCACTATGTATAAAGCAAAAGCTATTCAAGAACCGAAATATAACTGGAGCAAGATTTGTTATATAAGGGGATTTTTTAAAAGACATCCTTCCCAGAATTGGGCAGGTTCGGTAGAGGGTTTTTTAAAAGGTAGAAAAATTGGCTTGGTTGGTGGCTCATGCCTGTAATCCCAGCACTTTGGGAGGCCAAGGCTAGTGAATCACTTGCGGTCAGGCATTCGAGACCAACCTGGCCAACATGATGAAAGCTCATCTCCACAAAAAAATAGGAAAAAAAATTAGCTGGGCATGGTGGCATGCACCTGCAGTCCCAGCTAGTTGGGAGACTGAGGCAGGAGAATCAGATGAACCCAGGAGAAGGAGGTTGCGATGAGCCAAGATCTCACCACTGCACTCCAGACTGGGCAACACAGTGAGACTCATTAAAAAAAAAAGAAAAGAAAAGAAAAGAAAAATTGAAAAGATAGAATTTTAATTGTGTCCATGGAACATTTATGAACACTGACCATATAGTAGTCACTAACTACATATAACTATTGAGCACTTGAAATGTGGCTATTCCAAATTGACGTATGCTATAAGTGTCAGATATATGTTAGATTTTGAAGACTTAACAAGAAAAAAACTATGGAAAATAGTTAAGTCATAATCTTATGTTGAATACATGTTGAAAGGATAGTATTTGGGATATATCTGGTTAAATAAAATGCATTATTAAAATTAATTTCAGTGGTTTCTGCTGATTTTTAACATGACCACTAAAAAAGTTTCAATTACATGTATGTGGTTTACATTATATTTTTATTGGACAATTCTGTATTAGACCATCAAGATAACCTATTAAAAAAATTTTTAAGTAGTGTCTTCACAAGAAACCTTCTCTTATTATAATCCAAAATAACTAGAAAAAATAAGAGAGAGATGACTACAAAAAATATTAACGATATCAGAATTAGGAAATAGCCTTATAAGAAAATAGGCATTGCATCAAAGGAGAAATTTTAAAACTGGTATTTAAATTATTTAAAAGCAATGAAAAGAACTGCAATTTTTACCAAAACCTAAGGGACACAGAAAAAGTTTTACTCAGAACCCTCAATGCTTCATTAAAAAAAAAAAAAAATCAAATGTAAAGAAATGTAATTTTCCTCTCATGAAGTTAGAAAAGCAGCTACAAAATCAACCAAAAGAAACTAGGATGAAATCACTAAGGCAAAAATAAGCTGCAATTAATGAAGCAAAACAAAACAGTAAAAAGAATACGCAAATTCCAGTTATTTCTTTGAGAAGACCAATAAAATAATTCAACCTATCATAAACTTTAAATCAAGGAGAAAGAGAGGGAGCAAAACAGAAGATTTCAACTTTGGTCTTGTATACTTGTAGAAAAATTTCAAATCTAAGGGTCAACCAAACAAAATAAGTAAGGGTGACAAAATAACAAAGGAAATTAATGTTATAGAAATGATAATGGCATGCTTATCACAGATAATACATGATAAAGATTTTGGTGTAAATGATCTTTCATGCACTCAGTAAATTGGCATGAACATAGCAAAAGTCTCCAGGCAACACACCTTGTCCTGCGGGAATCTTTTAAACTCTAATAATGGTGATGATAGGTCTTCCTCTAAGAGGCCTAAGGTGATCTGTGAAAATTCTTCTTTATTCACTTGACCCAGAAAACCCCACAAAATCATGCAAATCAAGAGGTTTCAGTTTTCCTGCTCACTTAAAGGACATTCCTAAAACTACCCAGGCCATCAAGTATACGCACACACAAAGAGCCACCAAGTGTCTGAAAGATGTCCCTTTACTGAAGCAGTGTGTACCATTTTGATGTTGCAATGGAGGGGCTGGGAAGTGTGCGCAGGGCCGAACAGTAGGGCTGGACACAGGGTCAGTGGCCCAAATAGGGTGCTGGATTTTTGCTGCACATGCTTTAAAATACAGAGAATAATGTGGAATGTAAGGGTTTAGATGTAGATTCTCTACGGGTCAACCAAACCAAATAAGTAAGGGTGCCGAAAAACAAAGGAAATTAATGTAATAAAATTAAGTCCCAGCACTTAAGCACATTAAGCGTATCTAGGTAAACAAAGCATCCAAGATGAGCTATGGGAGTTGCAGAGCTCATTATCGGATTAACCCATACCTGATCCTCCAATGCCATATCGAGAAGATCTATACTGACAAGGAATAAATTGTTCCTAAACCTGAGGATGAGGTTGCAGAGAAGAAAAAGATATCTCAGAAGAAATTGAAGAAAAAAAATACCTACGGCACAAGAATAAATTCAGCATAAAATAAATGCAATTAAACTAAAATAGTACTAATGATAACAGATAATATTTATTGGGTGCTCACTATGAAATCATTAAAACCAAAATGGTTAGGGTACCTGTCCTAGGTCATATAGCTAGAAAGATAAGAGTGAAGATTTGAGCCAGTGCAGTTCAGTCTAGAGAATACATTAATAGTGAAAAACTAGAAGAAAAGAGCCACAATCACTATTCAAATGCCTTCCTAATTTTCCACATTTTTACAAATCTAAAGAACATATATATTTTTACAATTCAGTAACTACACTGCATAGGGGAAAAGAAAACCAGTAGAACAAATATCTTGTGGTTTCATCAAAAACAAAAATAAGTCGGGCGTGCTGGCTCACACCTGTAATCCCAGCACTTTGGGAGGACAAGGTGGGCGGATCACGAGGTCAAAAGATCGAGACCATCCTGGCCAACATGGTGAAACCTCATCTCTACTAAAAATACAAAAAATAGCTGAGTGTGGTGGCACGCACCTGTAGTCCCAGCTACTCAGGAGGCTGGGGTAGGAGAATTGCTAGAACCCAGGAGGCAGAGGTTGCAGTGAGCCAAGATGGTGCCACTGCACTCATGCCTGGCAACACAGCAAGACTCCATCTCAAAATAAATAAATAATTATAAATAAATAAATATATTAAATAAGTAAATTATAAATACATATATGTATATAAAGTTCAGTGTTCTTTGCAATAATACCCACACTAATAAAAAGAAGTACAGAAATAAGAATACAAAGGGCCATGAATAAACTCATGGAAGTTCATATAAATTCAGCGAATATGACAAAAAGGGCTCAATTCTCTCACAAGAAAGATGGCTCCTTCACTGGGTGTGGTGGCTTGTGCCTGTAATCCCAGCACTTTGGAAGGCCAAGAGGGGCAGACCACATGAGGTCAGGAGTTCAAGACTAGCCTGGCCAACATGGCGAAACTCCGTCTCTACTCAAAAAAAAAAAAAAAAAAAAAAGCTAGGAGTGGTGGCACATGCCTGTAGACCCAGCTACTCAGGAGGCTGAGGCAGGAGAATCTCTTCAACCCAGGAGGTAGAGGCTGCAGTGAGCTTAGATCGGGTCACTGATCTCCAGCCTGGGTGACAAAGCAAGAATCCGTCTCAAGACAAAAAAAATAAAGATGGCTCCCTCAGTGATGTGTGAATCTGGTTTCTCAGATCCCAGAGCACTATTTCATCAAAACCCAAATATTCTGTGTTAATGAAAGCCACCTCTGAAATTTTTGGAAAAAGAATAGATCCCACTATAGAAACTTTAAGTGGGAGAGGGTGAGTTTGGTGATGTGGTCAGCCCCTCCAGAGAAACCCTTCCTTTCTTGAACATATGTCCATTCATCACTGTCCCCAGCTTTACTGGGCTTATAGATTCAGTCTTCTCTCCTCCCTAGCCCCTTCTACTCTCTCTTGATAATTTCATCATTCCAAGTAGAAGACTCATTTGGTATGCAACCATCACTGTGCCTTCCCAACTCTGTGATGTCCCCCAAATCATACACCAGACCCCCAATTCCTGGTCAGAAAAACTTTTATCAGCACAGATTCCTCTCTGGAAACCGAACTCCGTGTGTCATTCTCTAATCACAGACATCCATCCCACCTTCATTGCCCCACTTCCACTGAACTGAGTCAACCTCTTTGAGTTTCTACTTTCTGTGAAGGCTTAGGTCTCCTGTGGCCACCTCTCTATCTTTTGCAAGACAGGACCACTAAAAATTATCATGTCAACAATTGTAATTTGCTGTTGCATCATATTTCCACTGAAAATCATGCAAGCAAACACCCCAGGATGGAGCAGTTCCCAGTGTAGGTATCCCTGCTCCTGTCCAGCTAAAGGACATGCAACAACCATGAAGATGGTGCCTTTACAAACGAACAGTCTCGGTGAACCACACCAGTCCTTGTCCATCCTTTGACAGACCCTTGTCCCTGCCTCTCCTTCCTCTCAGTGGCCATTGAAAACCTGAAATACACTAGACCCCTTAACAATTTATCTCACTGAAGACTATTAGGACAATGAGAAGCAGAAATAAAATTTTTGGAAAGATAAGTAGATACAGAAGCACTTGTAAGTTAATACAGTTTTTAAAGTGTTTTGCCTGGAACATTGATTGCATGAAGGCACCAATACAGACCTGAGATAGTGGCTTCCTGTTGGCACAGTTGATACCCCCAATGAAGACCATGTTGGGCATGATCGGTCTGGGGTAATCCATCACAAAGTCCCCTCTGAACAGCCACACAGATGCATGGCTGAGAATATCCACCACTGACACCTCTCTCTGAAAAAGCTCAGAGGCAAGGTTTGCATAAGGAGCAGAAAAAGCATGGCAAACGTAGGACAGGGCCAGAGGGTACAGCATGTTTTTGACCCTCTGCAGGAATGTCATGTGGTCTGAATTCGTTGTTAGTAACTTGGGAACATAGGAGTAAGGATTTGGACATTGTGTGCCCTTAAAGTCTAAGTCACATGGAATGGACCTCAAAAAAAACACTGCAGGAATCGACAGGTACTTAGCCAGCACCGCCCCACACAGGTAAACAGGGTCTGTTAAAACCACATCAAAGGAAGTAGCATTCAGGTGCTTGATCAGGGTCTCATTATGCAGTAGCTCCACACAAGACCTATGTACAAACAAAGACATATTTTTCAAAATCTCCATACTTCTAGAAAATTTCTTCAGAAAATGTTCTGTTTCAAAGATGACTCGAGCATGCCTGGTAAACAAGTTGTTAAATTCATCCTGGGTGCATGGAATGGCATAAGTTGTCAGGGTGAAAAAGTCCTCTTCTTTGACATGCATATTCACCTCTGGGGTGAGGACCACCGCCTGGTGGCCTCTGGAGTGGAGCTCCCGCACGACCTCCAGCATGCTGAGCCAGTGGCTGCCATCTGTGGGCAGCACCAGCACCTTCCCACTCTCAGCCCAGCGCTGGACACTGAGGAGGAGCAGCAGTCCTGTGGCCAGTCGTGGCAGGGGAACCTGGAGTCCTGTGGCCATCTCAGCAGAAGCCACCAACAGCTGACTGTTCACCCCACGCTGTGCCTTCTACATTTGTTTCCTTCATCTTAATAACCTTGTCACTGAGCCACTTAGCAAATCAACGTGTAATTGGAGACAGAGTGCCCTCCTCTAGTCAATTATTACCCATTAATCTGTCATTGTCTTTCATTCTGGGCCCCACACTGGGAAAGACCAATCACTCCTATCTTGAAAAACTCTTCTGACCCTGCACTTGCTCTGGGGGAGCATCCAAGTTCAAGCTTTTGTTTCTCATCCAATTTCTAACACAAGCCTGGACACCCATTCATGTCACTGCCTCCTACTTCTCTGTTAACCATGTTTATCATTATCAGGCTGCAGCTGAGGTCTGAGAAGTCACCACTGCCCTAGTCTCCAACCATATGCTCTCAGCTGAATGTGACCCTATTTGCTAACTCTTAAAACTCTTTCTTCTCATGTATGAGTAACATAGCACATCCAAAAAACATACAACATTGTTAAGCCAGCTTTCTCTAAACAGGGAGTAGGGAAGCTGGCTATCTGGTTTTGGTCATTTTTCCCACCAGGATATTTCTTGCAAGGATCAAAGAAGACTCCCTCTGAAGTGGCTGTCAATATAAAAAAAGCTGCAGAGAGGCTGAGGTCAAGAAGTGATGATCGGATTCTTGGGAAGGCTTTGCTGAGAATGCTATCTATCCCATGGAATAAGAGGTGCTGCTGTCTAAAGCACACATGGGCAAGAGAACCCTAGCAAAGATCCATAGTGGGTTCAGGGAGCTCCCCACTCACTAAGGGACTAAGGGGAGCTGCTGCCTGGCCTCAGATCTTGCACAGTCTGAATTCCTCTTCCAAATGCTGAAGGCTGCAGTCTTCTGCAAGTCTGCTTACGGACCGAAATGTCCATTCATCCAGCCCTTTATTTTATACTGAAGATTATAGTCAGGCTTTTCTCCAAGTCAATCCAGCACCAAGTTCTGATAAGAATGGTTCCTCCAGAACAGAATGGGCTGCATAATTTGTGGGGCCCTACTTCAAATTTCAAGACGAAGAATTAAATGTGTGACCTTCTAAGGGAGAGACCCTGAACACTCACAGGGGTCTCACGCTCATGAGGCTTGTCCTACTCCAGAAAGTCACTCCTACAGGTGCTTGGAAAGATTGCTGATGCCTCCTTGTCCTGGTCGCCCCAGGATGATGTGGGCAGGCTCTCTGGACTGTGCACTTTCTATCTCATGTGTCTGTGTCTATGTGCCTGTCCAGGTCTACCACTGTTGGTAAGGCTGAGGCTTCCCTTAGGAAGTTACCCTCATTAGATATCTACATTGATAACAGATTCCACCTTTGGACAGAATCCATGGGACAGGCAGTGAATGGAAGCGTCCGCCAGGGCACACCCAGCTCAAGGGCGGCACATGCAGGATGGCACAGAGAAGGCAGGTCTGCAAGGGCTTTGAGAACTCTCCAGGGGAGGACAATTCCTGTTACGATGACACAGAGCACTAGAAAGGGATTCTCAGCTGTAGGTGCGACATCTCAGCCTCTGAACTATTCCTCCAACCCCCTTAGAACTCTATGCCTCCTAAGCACCCTCCTGATGAGCCCAGGGTGAGGGTGGAACACACCTGAGAGGGTGCTCTTCCCACATTCAAAGGGCTCTTCTGTTCTGTCTCCATGAAGAGGTGTTTTATTTAAGACAGTGATGTTATCTCTTTGTAGTTACATATCTGGCCCTCCTACACCCTGGGGAGTCCCACGTACTTTGGAAAATGGTGGTGCCTTCAGAGATATGGCAGCTCTGAGGAGAGCAGGACTGTGGGGGAGGGAGGAGCTCACATTCCCGGTGCCTGGGAAAAGGGAGGAGCTGCCCAAGACATCAGCTTCCAGGGTCTGGAGATGAGGAGGGGTCTGGGCTGCACAGATAGACTTGGAGCGATCAACGTGTCGTGGTTGAGCCATGGGTGTCAGTGAGGTCACTCAGAAAAGGCATCCCGAAAGCCTGACCTGAGTGATCTAATTCCCCTCTGCCAATCTCAGAGACCTAAGCATACAAACTGGAACTTTTTAACATTTTTAAGAGATCGTAGAAGCTAATCTTCACATCTTGGGATAGACAAAGCTCCTTAGGGTACAAAAAAGTACAAACGATAAAAACTTTGCTAGATTGAACCTCATCAAATCTAAAACTTTTGCTCTTTGAAAGATATTGTTTTTAAAAAATGAACAAAGGCAGGTTAAGGACAAAGGAGATCATTGAATGGTAAGCGGATAGCTCTGAAGCCTGGAGATAAGAAGTCTGTGGAGGACAGGAACAAAAATATGAATGACAGAACAGAGGAAAACCCCCAAGCTTTGAATAAGATGTGGCTTTCACTTTAAGCTTAGTGTCTCTGGTGGGCAGAGTCACAGCCCCACAAAAGTATCTACATTGCAGTTCCTCAAACCTGGGAATATGTTCCATTACAGGTGGAAGAGACTTCACAGATGATTAAATTAAGGGTTTTGAGATGGGGGGGATTATTCTGGGTATCTGCAAGAGACAATGGAATCACAAGGGCTCTGACAAGTGAAAGAGAGAGATGTTAAGAGTTGGAGACTTGAAGATGCTACACTGCATCTCCATGGAAATGGAAAAGTGCCAAAGAATTCCAAAATTCACAAGGACAAAGGAAATTTCTGTTAAAGGAATGAGCTTACACTCAATGGAAAGAATACAATTAAGAACGGACAGAATCAGAATGCTGACTTCAAAAGAAACTCTCAGATTGAAGCCATTTTGGTTTTTGTTGTGTTTTAAATAAATAAATCAAAAAACCACAGGAGCTTAAACTCCGGAGCTCGATGATCCTCTCACCTCTCACCTGAGCCTCTCAAGTAGCTGGGACCACAGGCGCATGCCACTGCACCCACAGGCACATGCCACTGCACCCAGCTTTTCACATTGGAGTTTTAAAAAATGTTTTCTAAACCTTTTAAACAAGATTTTCACATACCAAAGAAATTTTTATTTTTTTGAGATGGGCCTCACTCTGTTGCTCAGGCTGGAGTGAGGTGGCATGAACTTGGCACACTGCAGCCTCCACCTCCTGGGATCAAGTGATCCTCCTGCCTCAGCCTCCCGAGTAGCTGGGACCACAGGCGTGCGCCATCACGCCTGGATAATTTTTTGATTTTTTGTAGAGATGAAGTCTCACCCTATTGTCCAGCCTGCTCTCACAGTCCTGGGCTCAAACAATCCTCCTGCCTCAGCCTCCCAAAGACTGAAATTACAGGTGTGAGCCACCCATCTGCACACAAATAATTTTTGAATTAAAAGGGATGGGAAATTAAAGAAATAACATAGGAGGAGCAATACTGTTACCAGATAAAATGTATTTTCAAGATCATTATTTAATGATAACAGGAAACTATGTGAAGAAAATACAAGTCTCAAACCTACATACACCAATCTAATCACTATGTATAACACAAAACCTATTCAAGAACTGAAATATAACTTGAGCAGAATTTGTTATGTAAGGGGGAATTTTTTTAAAGACATCATTCCCAGAATTGGGCAGATTCAGTAGAGGGTTTTTTAAAAAGTAGAAAAATTGCCTGGGTGTGGTACCTTATGCCTGTAATCCCAGCACTTTGGGAGGCTGAGGCGAGTGGATCACTTAAGGTCAGGCATTTGAGACCAGCCTGGCCAACATGATGAAACTCCATCTCCACAGAAAATACAAAAAAAATTAAAGTTAGCCGGGCATGGTGTCCTGTACCTGTAGTCCCAGCTACTTGGGAGGCTGAGGCAGGAGAACGGGTTGAACTCAGGAGGTGAAGCCTGTAGTGAGCCGAAATTCCACCACTGCACTTCAGACTGGGCAACAGAGTGAGACTCCGTCTCAAAAAAAAAAAAAAAAAAAAAGATAGAAAAATTGAAAAGACAGAGAAAATAAACAATAAAAACAAAAAGAAAAATTGAAAAGACAGAATTTTAGTTGTGTCCACGGAACATTTATAAACATTGGCCGTATTACTGTCACTAACTACATATGACTACTGAGCACTTCCTATGTGGCTAGTCCAAATTGAGATGTGCTGTAAGTGTCAGACATATGCCAGATTTTGAAAGCTTAACAAAAAAACCTATGTAAAGTAATTAAGTAATAATTTTATATTGGATATATGTTGAAAGGATAATATTTAGGATACATCTGGTTAAATAAAATGCATTATTAAAATTAATTTCAGTGGTTTCTTTTTGCTGGTGTTTACCATGCCCAGGAGAAACGGTTAAATTATGTATGTGGTTTACATTATATTTCTATTGCAGAATTCTGTATTAGACCATCAAGGTAACCTATTAAGAATTTTTTTAAGTAGTGTCTTCACAAGAAACATTCTCCCATTATAATCCACAATTCCCTCACTAGAAACTGACCTCCATGTTTCATTCTCTGATCACAGTCATCCATCACACCTCCATTGCCCCACTTCCCACTTCCACTGAACTGAGTGAACCTCTTTGAAACTTCTACTTCCCGTGAGTGCTCAGGCCTTGTGTGGTCACTTCTCTATCTTTTGCAAGACGGGACCACTAAAAATAATCACGTCAACAACTGTAAATTGCTGTTCCTTCATCCTTTCTACTGAAAATCTTGAAAGCAAGATTTGGATGGATCAGTTCCCAATGTAGTGTCCCTGCTCCTGCCCAGCTGAAGGACATGCACAACCATGAAGATGGTGTCTTTACAAACGAACAGTCTCAGTGAACCACACCAGTCCTTGTCCATCCTTTGACAGACCCTCGTCCCTGCCTCTCCTTCCTCTCAGTGGTCATTGAAAAACTGAACTGCACTACCATTGACCCTTCAACAGTTTATCTCACTGAAGACTATTATGACAATAAGAAGCAGAAATGAAGCCTTTGGAAAGATAAGTATATAGACGCACTTGTAAGTAAATACGGTTTTTAAAGTGTTTTGCCTGGAACATTGATTGCATGAAGGCACCAATACAGACCTGAGATAGTGGCTTCCTGTTGGCACAGTTGATGCCCCCAATGAAGACCATGTTGGGCATGATCGGCCTGGGGTAATCCATCACAAAGTCCCCTCTGAACAGCCACACGGATGCATGGCTGAGAATATCCACCACCGACACCTCTCTCTGAAAAACCTCAGAAGCAAGGCTTGCAAAGGGAGCAGAAAAAGCATGGCAAACGTAAGACAGGGCCAGAGGGTAGAGCATGTTTTTGACCCTCTGCAGGAATGTCATGTGGTCTGAATTCGTTGTTAGTAACTTAGGAACATAGGAGTAAGGATTTGGACATTGTGTGCCCTTAAAGTCTAAGTCACATGGAATGTACCTCAAAAAAAACACAGTAGGAATCGACAGGTACTTAGCCAGCACCGCCCCACACAGGTAAACGGGGTCTGTTAAAACTACATCAAAGGAAGTAGCATTCAGGTGCCTGATCAGGGTCTCATTATGCAGTAGATCCACACAAGACCTACGAAAGACCACAGAGGCATTTTTCAAAATCTCCATACTTCTAGAAAATTTCTTCAGAAAATGTTCTGTTTCAAAGATGACTCGAGCATGCCTGGTAAAGAAGTTGTTAAATTCATCCTGGGTGCATGGAATGGCATAAGTTGTCAGGGTGAAAAAGTCCTCTTCTTTGACATGCATATTCACCTCTGGGGTGAGGACCACCGCCTGGTGGCCTCTGGAGTGGAGCTCCCGCACGACCTCCAGCATGCTGAGCCAGTGGCTGCCATCTGTGGGCAGCACCAGCACCTTCCCACTCTCAGCCCAGCGCTGGACACTGAGGAGGAGCAGCAGTCCTGTGGCCAGTCGTGGCAGGGGAACCTGGAGTCCTGTGGCCATCTCAGCAGAAGCCACCAACAGCTGACTGTTCACCCCACGCTGTGCCTTCTACATTTGTTTCCTTCATCTTAATAACCTTGTCACTGAGCCACTTAGCAAATCAACGTGTAATTGGAGACAGAGTGCCCTCCTCTAGTCAATTATTACCCATTAATCTGTCATTGTCTTTCATTCTGGGCCCCACACTGGGAAAGACCAATCACTCCTATCTTGAAAAACTCTTCTGACCCTGCACTTGCTCTGGGGAGCATCCAAGTTCAAGCTTTTGTTTCTCATCCAATTTCTAACACAAGCCTGGACACCCATTCATGTCACTGCCTCCTACTTCTCTGTTAACCATGTTTATCATTATCAGGCTGCAGCTGAGGTCTGAGAAGTCACCACTGCCCTAGTCTCCAACCATATGCTCTCAGCTGAATGTGACCCTATTTGCTAACTCTTAAAACTCTTTCTTCTCATGTATGAGTAACATAGCACATCCAAAAAACATACAACATTGTTAAGCCAGCTTTCTCTAAACAGGGAGTAGGGAAGCTGGCTATCTGGTTTTGGTCATTTTTCCCACCAGGATATTTCTTGCAAGGATCAAAGAAGACTCCCTCTGAAGTGGCTGTCAATATAAAAAAAAGCTGCAGAGAGGCTGAGGTCAAGAAGTGATGATCGGATTCTTGGGAAGGCTTTGCTGAGAATGCTATCTATCCCATGGAATAAGAGGTGCTGCTGTCTAAAGCACACATGGGCAAGAGAACCCTAGCAAAGATCCATAGTGGGTTCAGGGAGCTCCCCACTCACTAAGGGACTAAGGGGAGCTGCTGCCTGGCCTCAGATCTTGCACAGTCTGAATTCCTCTTCCAAATGCTGAAGGCTGCAGTCTTCTGCAAGTCTGCTTACGGACCGAAATGTCCATTCATCCAGCCCTTTATTTTATACTGAAGATTATAGTCAGGCTTTTCTCCAAGTCAATCCAGCACCAAGTTCTGATAAGAATGGTTCCTCCAGAACAGAATGGGCTGCATAATTTGTGGGGCCCTACTTCAAATTTCAAGACGAAGAATTAAATGTGTGACCTTCTAAGGGAGAGACCCTGAACACTCACAGGGGTCTCACGCTCATGAGGCTTGTCCTACTCCAGAAAGTCACTCCTACAGGTGCTTGGAAAGATTGCTGATGCCTCCTTGTCCTGGTCGCCCCAGGATGATGTGGGCAGGCTCTCTGGACTGTGCACTTTCTATCTCATGTGTCTGTGTCTATGTGCCTGTCCAGGTCTACCACTGTTGGTAAGGCTGAGGCTTCCCTTAGGAAGTTACCCTCATTAGATATCTACATTGATAACAGATTCCACCTTTGGACAGAATCCATGGGACAGGCAGTGAATGGAAGCGTCCGCCAGGGCACACCCAGCTCAAGGGCGGCACATGCAGGATGGCACAGAGAAGGCAGGTCTGCAAGGGCTTTGAGAACTCTCCAGGGGAGGACAATTCCTGTTACGATGACACAGAGCACTAGAAAGGGATTCTCAGCTGTAGGTGCGACATCTCAGCCTCTGAACTATTCCTCCAACCCCCTTAGAACTCTATGCCTCCTAAGCACCCTCCTGATGAGCCCAGGGTGAGGGTGGAACACACCTGAGAGGGTGCTCTTCCCACATTCAAAGGGCTCTTCTGTTCTGTCTCCATGAAGAGGTGTTTTATTTAAGACAGTGATGTTATCTCTTTGTAGCTACATATCTGGCCCTCCTACACCCTGGGGAGTCCCACGTACTTTGGAAAATGGTGGTGCCTTCAGAGATATGGCAGCTCTGAGGAGAGCAGGACTGTGGGGAGGGAGGAGCTCACATTCCCGGTGCCTGGGAAAAGGGAGGAGCTGCCCAAGACATCAGCTTCCAGGGTCTGGAGATGAGGAGGGGTCTGGGCTGCACAGATAGACTTGGAGCGATCAACGTGTCGTGGTTGAGCCATGGGTGTCAGTGAGGTCACTCAGAAAAAGGCATCCCGAAAGCCTGACCTGAGTGATCTAATTCCCCCTCTGCCAATCTCAGAGACCTAAGCATACAAACTGGAACTTTTTAACATTTGTAAGAGATCGTAGAAGCTAATCTTCACATCTTGGGATAGACAAAGCTTCCTTAGGGTACAAAAAAGTACAAACGATAAAAACTTTGCTAGATTGAACCTCATCAAATCTAAAACTTTTGCTCTTTGAAAGATATTGTTTTTAAAAAATGAACAAAGGCAGGTTAAGGACAAAAGGAGATCATTGAATGGTAAGCGGATAGCTCTGAAGCCTGGAGATAAGAAGTCTGTGGAGGACAGGAACAAAAATTTAAATGACAGAACAGAGGAAAACCCCCAAGCTTTGAATAAGATGTGGCTTTCACTTTAAGCTTAGTGTCTCTGGTGGGCAAGTCACAGCCCCACAAAAGTATCTACATTGCAGTTCCTCAAACCTGGGAATATGTTCCATTACAGGTGGAAGAGACTTCACAGATGATTAAATTAAGGGTTTTGAGATGGGGGGATTATTCTGGGTATCTGCAAGAGACAATGGAATCACAAGGGCTCTGACAAGTGAAAGAGACAGATGTTAAGAGTTGGAGACTTGAAGATGCTACACTGCATCTCCATGGAAATGGAAAAGTGCCAAAGAATTCCAAAATTCACAAGGACAAAGGAAATTTCTGTTAAAGGAATGAGCTTACACTCAATGGAAAGAATACAATTAAGAACGGACAGAATCAGAATGCTGACTTCAAAAGAAACTCTCAGATTGAAGCCATTTTGGTTTTTGTTGTGTTTTAAATAAATAAATCAAAAAACCACAGGAGCTTAAACTCCGGAGCTCGATGATCCTCTCACCTCTCACCTGAGCCTCTCAAGTAGCTGGGACCACAGGCGCATGCCACTGCACCCAGCTTTTCACATTGGAGTTTTAAAAATGTTTTCTAAACCTTTTAAACAAGATTTTCACATACCAAAGAAATTTTTATTTTTTTGAGATGGGCCTCACTCTGTTGCTCAGGCTGGAGTGAGGTGGCATGAACTTGGTACACTGCAGCCTCCACCTCCTGGGATCAAGTGATCCTCCTGCCTCAGCCTCCCGAGTAGCTGGGACCACAGGCATGCGCCATCACGCCTGGATAATTTTTTGACTTTTTGTAGAGATGAAGTCTCACCCTATTGTCCAGCCTGCTCTCACAGTCCTGGGCTCAAACAATCCTCCTGCCTCAGCCTCCCAAAGACTGAAATTACAGGTGTGAGCCACCCATCTGCACACAAATAATTTTTGAATTAAAAGGGATGGGAAATTAAAGAAATAACATAGGAGGAGCAATACTGTTACCAGATAACATGTATTTTCAAGATCATTATTTAATGATAACAGCAAACTATGTGAAGAAAATACAAGTCTCAAACCTACATATACCAATCTAATCACTATGTATAACACAAAACCTATTGAAGAACTGAAATATAACTTGAGCAGAATTTGTTATGTAAGGGGGAATTTTTTTAAAGACATCATTCCCAGAATTGGGCAGATTCAGTAGAGGGTTTTTTAAAAAGTAGAAAAATTGCCTGGGTGTGGTACCTTATGCCTGTAATCCCAGCACTTTGGGAGGCTGAGGCGAGTGGATCACTTAAGGTCAGGCATTTGAGACCAGCCTGGCCAACATGATGAAACTCCATCTCCACAGAAAATACAAAAAAAATTAAAGTTAGCCGGGCATGGTGTCCTGTACCTGTAGTCCCAGCTACTTGGGAGGCTGAGGCAGGAGAACGGGTTGAACTCAGGAGGTGAAGCTTGCAGTGAGCCGAAATTCCACCACTGCACTTCAGACTGGGCAACAGAGTGAGACTCCGTCTCAAAAAAAAAAAAAAAAAAAAAGATAGAAAAATTGAAAAGACAGAGAAAATAAACAATAACAACAAAAAGAAAAATTGAAAAGACAGAATTTTAGTTGTGTCCACGGAACATTTATAAACATTGGCCGTATTACTGTCACTAACTACATATGACTACTGAGCACTTCCTATGTGGCTAGTCCAAATTGAGATGTGCTGTAAGTGTCAGACATATGCCAGATTTTGAAAGCTTAACAAAAAAACCTATGTAAAGTAATTAAGTAATAATTTTATATTGGATATATGTTGAAAGGATAATATTTGGGATACATCTGGTTAAATAAAATGCATTATTAAAATTAATTTCAGTGGTTTCTTTTTGCTGGTGTTTACCATGCCCAGGAGAAACGGTTAAATTATGTATGTGGTTTACATTATATTTCTATTGCAGAATTCTGTATTAGACCATCAAGGTAACCTATTAAGAATTTTTTTAAGTAGTGTCTTCACAAGAAACATTCTCCCATTATAATCCACAATTCCCTCACTAGAAACTGACCTCCATGTTTCATTCTCTGATCACAGCCATCCATCACACCTCCATTGCCCCACTTCCCACTTCCACTGAACTGAGTGAACCTCTTTGAAACTTCTACTTCCCGTGAGTGCTCAGGCCTTGTGTGGTCACTTCTCTATCTTTTGCAAGACGGGACCACTAAAAATAATCACGTCAACAACTGTAAATTGCTGTTCCTTCATCCTTTCTACTGAAAATCTTGAAAGCAAGATTTGGATGGATCAGTTCCCAATGTAGTGTCCCTGCTCCTGCCCAGCTGAAGGACATGCACAACCATGAAGATGGTGTCTTTACAAACGAACAGTCTCAGTGAACCACACCAGTCCTTGTCCATCCTTTGACAGACCCTCGTCCCTGCCTCTCCTTCCTCTCAGTGGTCATTGAAAAACTGAACTGCACTACCATTGACCCTTCAACAGTTTATCTCACTGAAGACTATTATGACAATAAGAAGCAGAAATGAAGCCTTTGGAAAGATAAGTATATAGACGCACTTGTAAGTAAATACGGTTTTTAAAGTGTTTTGCCTGGAACATTGATTGCATGAAGGCACCAATACAGACCTGAGATAGTGGCTTCCTGTTGGCACAGTTGATGCCCCCAATGAAGACCATGTTGGGCATGATCGGCCTGGGGTAATCCATCACAAAGTCCCCCTCTGAACAACCACACAGATGCATGGCTGAGAATATCCACCACCGACACCTCTCTCTGAAAAACCTCAGAAGCAAGGCTTGCAAAGGGAGCAGAAAAAGCATGGCAAACGTAGGACAGGGCCAGAGGGTAGAGCATGTTTTTGACCCTCTGCAGGAATGTCATGTGGTCTGAATTCGTTGTTAGTAACTTAGGAACATAGGAGTAAGGATTTGGACATTGTGTGCCCTTAAAGTCTAAGTCACATGGAATGTACCTCAAAAAAAACACAGTAGGAATCGACAGGTACTTAGCCAGCACCGCCCCACACAGGTAAACGGGATCTGTTAAAACTACATCAAAGGAAGTAGCATTCAGGTGCCTGATCAGGGTCTCATTATGCAGTAGATCCACACAAGACCTATGAAAGACCACAGAGGCAATTTTCAAAATCTCCATACTTCTAGAAAATTTCTTCAGAAAATGTTCTGTTTCAAAGATGACTCGAGCATGCCTGGTAAAGAAGTTGTTAAATTCATCCTGGGTGCATGGAATGGCATAAGTTGTCAGGGTGAAAAAGTCCTCTTCTTTGATGTGCATATTCACCTCTGGGGTGAGGACCACCGCCTGGTGGCCTCTGGAGTGGAGCTCCCGCACGACCTCCCGCATGCTGAGCCAGTGGCTGCCATCTGTGGGCAGCACCAGCACCTTCCCACTCAGCCCAGCGGTTGACACTGAGGAGGAGCAGCAGTCCTGTGGCCAGTCGCGGCAGGGGAACCTGGAGTCCTACGGCCATCTCAGCTGACTGTTCACCTCAAACTCTGACTCCTACATTTGTTTTCTTTGTTTTCTTGCCACCAAGCCACTTAGCAAATCGACATGTAATTGGAAGATATCCCTCCTCGAGTTAACCATTGCAGGATAAATCCATTCATTACTGGACCAACTCAGAGAGAGACAAAATGGCTCCTCCTTGGAAAAACTTCATCTGACCCCACTGCCTACTCTGTGGAACATCCAAGTTCAATCTCTTGTTTCTCATCGAATTTCCAACACAAGGCTGTGGGCACCCACTTGATGTCACTGCCACCTACCTCTTGGGTAGCCACATTCATCAGGCTGCAACTCAGGTCTGAGGGGTCACCAATGCCCTGGTCCCCAACCATAAAGTCTCTCCCAAATGTGACCCTATTTGCTAACTGTAAACTTCCTCTTCCTATGCATGAGAATACAGCACATCCAGAAACCATATAACACTGCTAGACCAGTTTTCTCTGAATGGGAAGGGGAAGGTGGCTCTCTGGTTTTCTTCATATTCCACAGCCGGATATTTCTTGTAATGATCAGAAAGGACTCTATTTGAAGTGGCTGTCAAATATGGGAGTAGCTGGCAGGATTCTAAACTCAGGATTTGATTATTTGAATCTTTTTAAGGGTCTGTTGAGAACTCTTCATCTACCCCATGGAATAAGTTGCTGTTATTTAGAGCACACATCAGCAGACTAACTCCAGAATGCTTCATGCTCCCACAGGCTGCTCATCACTAGAGTCTGACCTCAGATCTTGGGCAGTCTGAATTCCTCTTCTGCATGCTGCAGGCTCCAGTCTTCTGGGAGTCTGCTTAAAGACTGAAGTGTCCCTTCTCAGAGGAAGGCATTTATGTGGCCAAAAGACATATATATATATAAAAGCTCATCACCATTGGTCATTAGAGAAATGCAAATCAAACCCACATTAAGATACCATCTCATGCCAGTTAGAATGGCGATCATTAAAAAGTCAGGAAACAACAGATGCTGGAGAGGATGCGGAGAAATAGGAATGCTTTTACACTGTTGGTGGAAGTGCAAATTAGTTCAACCGTGGAAGACAGTGTGGCGATTCCTCAAAGGTCTAGAACCAGAAATACCATTTAACCTAGCAATCCTATTACTGAGTATATACTCAAAGGATTATAAATCATTCTACTATAAAGATGCATGCACACATATGTTTATTGCAACACTGTTCACAATAGCAAAGACTTGGAACCATCCAAAATGCCCACCGATGATAGACTGGATAAAGAAAATATGGCACACATGCACCACGGAATACTATGAAGCCATAAAGAAGGATGAGTTCATGTCCTTTGCAGGGACATGGGTGAAGCTGGAAGCAATCATTCTCAGCAAACTAACACAGGAACAGAAAACCAACCACCACATGTTGTCACTCTAAGTGGGAGTTGAACAATGAGAACACATGGACACAGGGAGGGAAACATCACACACCAGGGCCTGTAGCGGGTGAGCAGCTAGGGGAGGGATAGCATTAGGAGAAATACATAATGTAGAAGACAGGTTGATGGGTGCAGCAAACCACCATGGCATGTGCATACCTATGTAACAAACCTGCACATTCTGCACATGTATGCCAGAACTTAAAATGTAATTTAAAAAAAAATTGAAGTATTAAAAAAAAGACTGAAGTGTCCTTTCATCCAGGCCTTTATTTCAACCTGAAGATTATAGTCAGGCTTTTCTCCAAGTCAATCCAGCACCAAGTTCTGATAAAAACAATTCCTCCAGAACAGAATGGGCTGGTATAATTTGTGGGCACCCTTGTTCAAATTTCAAGATGGAGAATTAAATGTGTGCTGTTCTCAGGGCAGAATCCTGTGCACTCACACAGGACTTACGGCTATGAGGCTGGTCTTGTTGAAAAGTCACTCCCACATGTGTTTGGCAAGATTGCTGATGCCAGCCAGGTGCAGTGGCTCATGTCTATAATCCCAGCATTTGGGAGCCTGAGGCGGGCAGATCGCTTCAGCCCAGAAGTTGGAGATCAACTTGGGCAACATGGCAAAACCCCGTCTCTACTAAAAATACAAAAATAAGCCAGGCGTGTGGTGTGCCTGTGGTCCCAGCTACTCAGGAGGCTGAGGCAGGAGAATTGTTTGAACCCTGGAGGTGGAGTTTGCAGTGAGCCGAGATATTGCCACTGCACTATATCTAGCCTGGATGACACAGAGATACCCTGTCTCAAAAAAAAAAAAAAAAAAAAAAAAGATGTGGGCAGACTCTCTGAGCTGTACACTTTCTATCTCACTGCCTCTGTGTCTTCATGCCTGGCCTGTTCTGCCATGGCTGGTGAGGCTGCAGCTTTCATTTGGGAGAGAGCTATCCCCATTAAAGATCCACATTGATAGCAGATTCCACCACTGGGCAGATGTGCCCATGGAGAGATACTTCCTGTGTAACACCAGCTGCCACTGTGCAGGGAGTGCCTGAATTAGACCTCTCTTATAGGCTATGAGCCCGGAATCTTCTTTCTCTTAATTCCTCTCTAACAGCAACTTCTCTGCTCTCCTTTTCTGCTTCCACTTTCTGTCCCAGCCACATAACTGTGTGTTTTTCCCCAGGCTCAGCTCTGTCTTCTCCCCCCTGCCAAATCCTATCTTTTTCATCACCCATTCACATCTACCCAGAGCCATGAAAAATGACTAGGGCTCAGGCTGCTCAGGTCCTCTATTCAGAGTATAAAAGCTCGGAAGAGGAAGGAGCTGGTGTCTGGGAACGCAGAGCTTTAAGTTTGTTGTTGCTGCTGCTGCTGTTAAGGTCATTAGCAAGGAAACTTGCAGCTGGTTTCCAGTTGCCACCTTATGTAGAGGTAGGAGCAGCAAGTTTGCAGAGTTGGGACTCCTCCTTCCACTGAGGACTCAGGAGCCTCTCTTGCTTGTCCAGTTGTGGCTGCAGTGGACACCTGTTGGAGACCATACCAGGTCAGTGTGTCTAGCAGTCTGCAAATAGGGCATCACCCCAACCTCACCATGGTATTGTCAGCCAAGTCAGTTCTCAGCACACCTAGGGCCTCGGTTAGGGCAGCAGTGTTTACACCTTGTGCCAATTAGAGACATTAATTTATAACAGACTAGAATAGATGAAGAGGCATACAACAAATATTTCACATTATAGCATTCTGGACTTCGCATAGCTTTGATGCGAGGCCAAACAAAATCTTCCTAGGGTTTTCAACATGACAACAAAAAAATATTAAAATTCACCTAGAAGCATTTCCAGCTTCTGGTAATAGAGGTGTTGCTCCCATCAGACCAATGCTCTCACAGATAATGAGTATAACCTCTTGCAACTGTTAAACAAACAAGCACATTGACATGGTTTAGCCCTCTGTCCCCCCCCAAATCTCATCTCGAATTGTAGTCCCCACAAGTCATGGGATGGGCCAGGTGGGAGGTGATTGAATCATGGGGGCTACTCTCATGATGGTGAGTTCTCACAAGATCTGACAGCTTAAAAGTGTGTGGCGCTTCCCCTTTGCTCTCTCTCTCTCTCTCTCTCTCTCTCTCTTAATCCTGCTTCACCATGGTAAGATGTGCTTGCTTCCCCTTCACCATCTGCCATGATTGTAAGTTTCCCCGAGGCCTCCAGTCATGCTTCCTGTTAAGCCTGTGGAACTATGAGTCAACTGAACCTCATTTCTTCAAAAATTACCCAGTCTCAGCTAGTTCTTCATAGCAATGTGAGACGACCGACACACACACACACACACACACACACACACACACACACACACACACACAGGAGAAGCCGTCTGAAGGCATGGGAGAGCAAGCAACAGCAGGCAAAGATTAAAGAGGGAAGGAGGCGGCAGTGGCTGGTGAGTTTCCCATATCAATGGCTTTTTGCATCAGGGCAAGGCACAGTTAGTGCCACATCATGCCCTTAAAACTCATTCTTGAAAGCTTTATCTCTGACGCACCCAGCACAGAGGTGTGGAACTGGCAGGAAGCATTGGGGAGTGGGGCAATTAAAAACTGGATGACTCAGTCCTCAGTGGGGAGTGTGTTGGAGCAGCAAGCAGGAGGCTGAAAGATCAGAGGCACATACAGTTGTCTCAGTATTTGTGGGCGATTGGTTCCAGGACTGCACAATTCAACCTGTAGCAGAATCCAGCTGCCCTGGGCCTTGTGTGCTAAGCTGGGGGCCTGAGCATCACCCTAAAGGCCCATGCAGCCACTGGAGAAGGTATGGCACGGCCAGATGTGTGTTCCTGGAATATCCTTCATACGGTAGACTAGAAAGTAGTACAGAGAGGTCAGCATGCAGCCCATCTGGAGGTTGTACGTGAGAGGGGAGGACCTGAATCTAAGCCACCTACAGACAGAACCCATGGGACAGGCAGTGAATGGAGGCATCCACTAAGGGGACACCGTGCTCAAGGGCAGCACATGCAGGATGGCATAGAGAAGTCAGGTCTGCAAGAGCTTTGGGAACTCTCCAGGGGAGGACAATTCCTGGGGAGTTGTGAGGACACAGCACTAGAAAGTGATTCTTAGCCAGTGCGGTGACTCATGCCTGTAATCCCAGCACTTTGGGAGGCCAAGGTGGGCGGATCACATGGTCTGGAGTTAGAGCCCATCCTGGCCAATATGGTGAAACCCCATCTCTACTAAAAATACAAAAATTAGCTGGGTATAATGGCACATACCTGTAATCCCAGCTACTTAGGAGACTGAGGCAGGAGAATCGCTTGAACCAAGGAGGTGGAGGTTGCAGTGAACCCAGTTGAGACCACGCCACTGCACTCCAGCCTGGTGACAGTGAGACTCTCTCAAAAAAAAAAAAAAAAAAGAAATAAAGGGATTCTCAGCTATGGGTGCAACATCTCAACCTCTGAACTATTCCTCCAACCCCATTAAAACTCTATGCCTCCTAAGCACCCTCCTGATGAGCCCATGGTGAGGGTGGAACACGCCTGGGAGGATGCTCTTGCCACATTCAAGGGACTCTTTTGTTCTATCTCTATGAAGTGGTGTTTTATTTAAGATAGTGATGTCATCTAATTTCTAGTCCCACATCTGGGACTCCTAGACCCTGGGGAGGCCCATGTATCTTGGAAGATGATGCTGCCTTTAGAGACATGGGGGTGCTGGGAATAGCAGGACTGTGGGGAGGAAGGAGTGCACATGCCTGGTGCCTGGAAAACAGGAAGAGATGCCCAAGGCATCAGCTTAAGGTCTGGAGATGAGGAGGGGTCTGGGCTACACAGATAGACTTGGAGCCATCAGCATATGTATGTGGTGGTTGAAGCCATGGGTGTCCAGCTGTGGTGCCATGGGTATCAGTGAGGTCACAGTGAGCTGTGGTGCCATGGGAGTCACTGAGGTCACAGTGAGCTGTGGTGCCATGGGTGTCAGTGAGATCACCCCAGAAAAGTCTAGAGATAGACAAAGGCATCCTGGAAGCCTGACCTGAATGATCGTATTCCCCCTCTGCCAATCTCAGAGACATAAATAAAGACCTAAACAAAGACCTCTTTTGACCCAAATCTACAAACTGAAACTGTTTAACTTAAAAAAAAAAAAAAGAGAGACATAGAAACAAATTCTCACACCTTTGAGTAGATGAAGTTTCCTTAGATAGGATACAAGGAGTACAAACCACAAAACATTTGCTAAAATTGACTTAATCAAAATTTAGAACTTTTGCTTCTTTAAAAAATATTGTTTTTTTAAAAAATGAAACGAAGCCACACACCAGAAGTAAACACAGACAAAACTATCTAACATAGCACTTGTATCCACAATATGTAAAGTACTCACTACTCAAATATAAGAAGACAAACATCCCTAAAAATGTGCAGAAGATTTGAAGGGACACTTTTTAAATGAAGACAAGCATATGACCAATAAGCATATGAAAAGATCATCATCAGTCATAAGAGGAATGTAAAGTAAAACCTGATGAAATTCTACTACACACCCATGTGGATGGCTAACATGTAAAAGACCAACAATAGCGAGTCTTAGCAGAAATACAGAGCAGCCAGAACTCTAATGCATTGTTAGGAATGTAAAACTGGATAACTGCTTTGGAAACAGTTCAACTGTTTCTAATAAAGTAATACATACACCTACCAGGCAACCCAGCAATCCCACTTTTAAGTATTTACCCAACAAAAATGAAACCTCAAAGACACTTGTACTCAAATAGTCATAGCAGCTTTATTCATAACAGCCAACAACTGGAAACTAATCACATGTCCATCAATAAATAAATGCATAAGCAAATAATGATATGTCTATATAATGAAATGATACTCAGAAATAAAAAAGAATGAAATATTGATAGATGCAACAACGTGAAAGAGTCTGAAGAGACATTATGCTGAGCCAAAGAGGCTAGACATGAAACAGTACACGTGTGTTTTTCATTCATAATTGTATGATTCCATTCAGATGAAACTCTAGAAAAGACTATCCTGTTATCCAGCAACGGAAACCATCCATGGTTGCCTAAGGCTAAGGGGAAGTATTAGGTGACTAAGAGAAGACAGAAGGGAAATTACTGGGTAATGGAGTCGTCCATGTCTTGAATGAGGTGACAGTTGCACAGGTAAATAGTTATTACAACTCAGCAATGTATAATTAAAATGGTGCAATTTATTGTATGTAAACAATATTCCAATAATGTTTACTTTAGTTTTATCAGTTGAAAACATATAATTCAATTACAAAAGAATAAAACTTTCTCAAACTGACCAAAAGACCAAAACCTACCAAACAAAGCCCTACCGATTCCAAGAAACATTCACAGCAAAACCCCTACATCTAATAAAGTTTCTTTCACATCCTGGTATATTTTTTGAATTTTAAGTTTAAATTTATAAGTATTTTCATAGATCAAAATAGGAAAAAGAACTCCCATAAGAGAGCAAGAGGCAGAGACTTAAAATACTAAATACTTGTAAGCCCCAAGATGATTGCTTTAAAAGTTGGCAGGTCATCCTTTTGGGAGGACGTCTTACTGAGCACTCACCGATAGATTCTTAAAAGAAATTCAGATTAGGACACAGAAAAATTTATATAGTAATAGGTTTATATGACAAACTAGTAACAAAAAATCTGACATCTAAATAGAAAACATCATTAATTTAAGGCTAATTAACGGTGTGGACAAGTTATTTCCTATCTCACCCCAGCGACCACCACTCCCCTAGACTCTCAAATGTGCTTCTGGTGAGGATCCACTCCCAGCTCAGGATAGAACATGTGACCTAGGCCTCAACCAATGAACACATTTCATCCCCCTTGGCCACGATGATTAGTTCAGAGATGGGCATGTGACTCAATTGGAGCCAATGAGGAAGAAGAACTTTAGGAATCCTGGGAAAAGAATTCAGGCTGAAGCCCCTGCTGTTTGGGTATTATGAGACTAAGAAGGATGTCATGGCCAAGGAAACAAAGACAAGAAATGGAAACATATAAATGGGTTCTGGTGACATAGTTTGGCTCTGTAGCAAGCAATACCTAATCAGATATCCCCTGAGATTGTTCTAGTATGTGAACCAATAAAAGAGCTTAAAACAAAGCCCTACAACAAATTCACTGAGTCAGGAATTTGGAGAAGTTGCACAAATAGAGTGATCACAGGTTGCATCGATTTTTTGGAGCGGGGGTGGGGAGTTGGTCAGAGTCTTGCTCTGTTTCCTAGGCTGGAGTGCAATGGTGCAAACATAGCTCACTGGAACCTTGAACTCCTGGGTTCAAACCATTCTCCCACCTCAGCCTTCCAAGTGGTTAGGCCTACAGCCACAGGCCACCATGCCCAGCCAAGTTTTTATTTTTTGTAGCAGAGGGATCTAACTGTGTTGCCTAGGCTGGTCTCAAACTCCTGGGCTCAAGCTATCCTCCTGCCTCAGCCCCACAAAATGCTGGGATTATAGGCATGAGCCACCATGCCCAGCCAGTTGCATCAGTTCTATTAAATGCAGAAGGTAAACACCAGCTCTTATTTTCACTGGTGAAACAACTTGATAAAAGAAAACATACACCAAAAAAAGATGTTTCAATGAAAAATTAATAAAGGAAATGCAAATTCAAGTAATCTTGAGATATTTTTCACCTATTGGATTGTCATAAACCCAAAACATTGGAAGATAATAAATGTGGCAAGGATATGAAGGAAAGTGTACACTCATACATTGCTGGGGGAAGAATAAATTGTTAATGCCTAATAACATTTAAAATCTGCACCCAGTAAGTCCATTTTCCAGCATCTCCCCTATGGAAACTCCCACACAGGGGTACTATGAGGAATATACTAAGATGTTAATTCTTATTTGTTTAAATAAAAGTAAAGAGCAAGATGCAGAGTGGGGAAAGACATTTGCAATACCTATAACTGCCAAAGAACTAGTATCCAGAATGCATAAATAATTCGAGTAGACAAATAACCCAGTGGTCAATAGACTTGAATGGGCAAAAGAGGAAATCCAAATGACCAATAACTATATTTTAAAGCCCTCAATATAATTAGTCATGTACATAAATAATGCCTTAGCAATCAGGGAAATGTACAACCACTCTGAAAAATAGATACATCTTATTAAATTAATGATATGCACACTTTCCAACACAGCAGCTCCACCCCTAGTATATCCTCTAAAAACCCACTCACATGTGTTTCAGAATGTAAAAGAATGTTTGTTGTAACATTGTCCACAATAGTGAAAAGCTGGATACAACCAAAGCCCATCAATAATAGAATGGATAAATAAAACTGTGGTGTATTCATACAATGGGATATATTCAGTACTGGCAATGCACAGACTACAACTTGCAAGAACACACATCAGAATCTCTCATACATAAGGTTGAACCAAAAAAAAAAAAAAAAAAAGAAAAAAAAAAAGGCAAGACCAAAAAAACCAGTGTAATTCTATTTATATTAAATACCGAAACAGGTAAAATTCATCTATATTATTTAGAGATACAAAGTTAGCTGGCAAAACTGTAAAGAAAAGCAAAGAAATAGGAGGGGGAGGGGAGAACATCAAAAAGAATAGCTAATGGATGCTGGGCTTAATACCTAGGTGACAGGGTGATCTGTGCAGCAAACCACCATGGCACATGTTTAGCTATGTAACAAACCTGCGCATCCTGCATGTGTGCCCTGGAACTTAAAATAAATGTTGATGAAAAAAACACAAAAGAAATAATCATCACAAAAGTCAGAGAAAGGATGAAAAGGGAATAGAACAGAGGACAGGCACCCAGGATGGATGTCTGAGTGCTGATAAACTGGAGTGACCCCAGGGGTAGAAAACCTAACAAAGAGTATTTTGGGGGTCCCTCAGCTGCTGTGCAAAGTGGAGCACACACAGATGGTACTTTGTCCACTTGAGCAACTTTGATAACCTTGGGGGCTGGCTAACCCTGGATCCTAGGTTTCTGTTGGTTCTTACTGCCTGTCTGTGAAGAATGAAAGTTCTTTGCCTGACTTGCACAAGCATTCCATCTCACCAGACTCATACTCTGGCAGCTAGGATTGTAAAATGCCTCCAACCAGAACTGGGAAGTGCCAGGTCTGAGAATCTTAGTAGAGACTGCCGAGGTGTTTAGAGTCCTGCCCTGGGATCAGCAACCCAACCCAGGTGCATGGGGCACAGTATTTCTCTCGCAGAGATGGATACCAGTGCACGGCACTCTGCTTTCACAGTCACTGCCAATCCTCAGATTCCACAATTCTATGACTTTTCAGGGACAAGGAGGAAAGGGGTGGGGGAGTAGAAAACAGACCTACAGTGATGGTCACAGATGCAGTAGAAAAACTGACTCCCCTAGTCTTTTTATCACATACTTAGGTCCACCTCCCATCTCCATTCCTACTGTAAGGTTTGGGAAACACCTAGAAAAAAAATCCCTGTTTCTACCTCATGTACCCAGCCTATGATGAAACCTCAATGGTCATTTGCTCTGACCAAATCTGTGGCTGAAAGACCACGTGAAGTTTGAGTGGTAACTATACCTGGCCTCTGCTCTTATACAATGACTTAAATTAGAAGAATGTTTTTTCAGGTTCACCAGCTTGAACAGTTCAAAAAGGCACTATCTACCTAGCACCTGCTACTGGGCCCCACCCCTGAGGTTGTGCAATACAGCTGCCCTAGTTCGGGTCCCACCCCTGAGGTTGTGCAATACATCTGCCCTGGTTCTCTCACTCTCCCAACTCCTCCTTTACCCCTGTCAGGGACAGCTTTGTGGAAGTACAGCCTGGGCAGACACACCGCATTCCACATTTAGAAGATTCTTGTGCTTTGTTTAATACTTTGCTGTCGATGTCCTAAAATTCTGTTTGTTTTTTGTTTTTTGTTTTTGAGACAGAGTCTAGCTCTGTCACCCAGTCTGGCATGCAATGGCATAATCTCATCTCACTGCAACCTCCACCTCCTGGGTCCAAATGATTCTCACACCTCAGTCTCCTGAGGAGCTGGAGCCACAGGCATGCACCACCATACCCAGCTAATTTTTGTCTTTTTAGTAGAGAAGGGGTTTCGCTATTTTGGCCAGGACGGTCTTGAACTCCTGCCCTCAAGTGATCCACCTGCCTCAGCTTCCCAAAGTGCTGAGATTACAGGTGTGAGCCACTGTGCCCGGCCTGAAATTCTTAATTTTTGAACAAGGGGCATTTTGCACTAGGATACTCAAATTATGCACTGATCTGTTACCGACCCACCTGCTCAGCGTATTAAAAGATACCAATATGCCAGTGAATTTTTTAAGGTGGTTGTGAATATTATCTCACAACTATAATTTGTGAGAAGACCTTCAACTCCCTAGAACTGCCAACTCAGTTTCCTCTCTCTTCAGAGCCTTTCCCAGATCCATAAACCATTTCTCTCTCTTACCACAAGCAATATCACCAGTTGCTCTTCATAGTTGAAGGTAATCTCCCCCACCCTGATGCTTAAAAAGGTATTTATTACCATTAAATTTGCCTCATGTGTGTCTGCTAAAAAATATGTGCAATTTTGAAGGATAAGTTACGAGCCACCTCTGAAGACAAGTCTCTGATGAGTATCATTTCAACAAACAAAATAAAAGCAAAACCACATGTAATAAGACAAAAATTGAGAGAATGTGTTGCTAGAAAACTCAGCTTACAGGAAATACTAAGGAAGCTCTTCAGGTTGAAAGCTAGTAACCCCACAGAATAATCTGAATTCATACAGAAAACAAAAAGCGCTGATAATAGTAATAAGTAGTTATGAAAGACAATACCAGTGCATACTTCCCCTTTATTCTCTTAACTGATTTTAAAAGCAATCCTAAAAAGTTATATATATATATATACACACACACATATATATGTATATAAAAAATTATATTGTTGGGACTATAACATATAGAAGTGCAATATATTTAACAATAATAGCATAAGGGGGGCAGTTGGGAGCAAAGGTAAATTGGGCTAAGAAATGATATTGTAAGGTAACTCAGATCCATAAGAACAAAGGAAGAGAACCATAACTGATAAATAAAAAGGTTAATATAACAAACTCTATAAATGTATACTTGCTCCTTTCTTCTCTCAGATTCTTGAAAGCATGTGCATTTATATAAAGTAATATCATCACCATGTATTGTTCAGTTTGTAACATATATAGATGCAACGTGTGTAAGAATAATATTACAAAAAAGGTAGAAAGGAAATAGAGCAATATAGGAATGACATTTCAATACTTAACTGGAATTAAGTTAGCATAAATCTGAAGTAGATACTGGTAAGTTAAAATGTATGTGGTAAGCCCTAAAACAACCACTCAGAACACAACTTTTTCAAATAGTGGAAAGAAAAACATTAAAGGATTTTAAATGTTGCACTAGAAAATATTCACTCAGTGCAAAAAAAGGCAATAAAGGCAGAACAGAGGAACAAACAAATACATGAGAGATACAGAACATAAAAAGTAAAATGGGCCCGGGCAGAGTGGCTCACGCCTGTAATCCCAGCACTTTGAAAGGCTGAGGCAGGTGGATCATTTGAGGTCAGGAGTTTGAGACCAGCCTGGCCAACATGGCAAAACTCCATCTCTACAAAAAATACAAAAATTAGCCAGACATGGTGGAACATGCCTGTAGTCCCAGCTCCTCAGGAGGTTGAGGTGGGAAAATCACTTGAACCCAGGAGGTAAAGGTTGCAGTGGGCCAAGACTGCACCACTGCACTCCAGCCTGGGTGACAGAGTGAGACTCTGTCTCAAAATAAAATAAAATAAAATAAAATAAAAAGAAATAATGGTAGACATAAATCCATCTATATCAATAATAGTATTAAATGTGAATGGATTAAACAACTCAATTAAAAGGCAGAGATTATCAGACTGGATAAAAACAAGGCCTAATCATATCTTGTCTGCAGAAGATACAATTGAGATTTTAAAACACAAAAATTTATATGTAAAACATAAATTTCACAAAGTAAAATGGTGGAAAAACAATATATCATGAAACAGCAACCAAAAGAAATGCAGATTGGTTATACTCAGATCAGATAATACAGACTATCTTTTTAATGATGCAATATCATGAAACAAGATAATACAGACCTTAAAACAAAAAAATTACTAGCAATAAAGAGGAAATTGTGTAATGATAAGTGTCACTCCACCAGGAAATAAACTAAACTAAACACAAATCAAGAAGGCAGAAAATAATAAAGAATAGAGGGAAAACTAATGACATAGGAATAGAGAAACAATAGAGAAAATCAACAAAACCAAAGTTGTGTATTTGTAAATATACACAAAATTGACAAACCTTCAGTGAGATCAACAAAGAAAAAAGAGAGAAGACTTAAATTGCTAAAAATCAGAAATGAGAGAGGGAACATTACTACCAATCTTACAGAAACAGAAAATATTATGAGGCCATACTCTGGACCATTTTATGCCAACCAATTAGATAACTTAGATAAAATGGACAAATTCCTAGAAAGAAACAAACTACTGAAATTGAATCAAGAAGAAATACAAAATCTGAATAAAGCTATAACAGGTAAAAATGTTAAATTAGTAATTTTAAAATTTCCTGCAAGACAAGTCTAGGCCCAATCAGCTTTACTAGTGAATTCTATCACATACGTAAAGCATGAATATCCATTCTTCACAGACTGTTCCCAAAAAATAGAAAAGGAGGGAACATTCCTCAGCATATTCTATAAGGCCAGTAATATTCAGATAGAAAACACAGACAAAGGCTTCACAAGAAAATAAAAACTTCCAATATCTCTTATGGATATGATGCAAAAGTCCTCAATAAAATGCTGTCAAACCAAATTCAGTAAGATGTAAAAAGGATTATACAACACAATCAAGTGGGATTATCATTTAGCACCTGAAAATCAATTAACACAATGCACATATCACAAGAATAGGGTATCCAAAAAATGTTCATTTCAATAGATACAGAAAAAGCGTTTGACAAAACTGAACACCTCAGGTATGATAAGAATACTCAACAAGCTAGGAATAGGTGAGAATTTCCTCCATCTGATAATGCGGGGGGCATCTACTCAAAAAATCTCCAGTTAACACCTAATGTGCTGAGAGACTGAATGCTTCCCCACTTAATATCAGGAGCAAGATAAGAATGTCCTCTTTCCACTTCTATTCAACACTGTACTAGAGGTTCTAGCCAGGGCAATTAGACAAGCAAAAGAAATAAATGTCATTCATATTAGAAGTAAAGTTATCTCTATTGTAATGATATGATCTTGTATGTAGAAAATCCTAAGAAATCCACTAAAAAAACTATTAGAACAAATAAACAGGTTCAGAAGTAATGAAGTATAAGATCAATATACAAAACTCAATTGTATTTCTAGACACTTGCAACGAACAATACAAAATTAACAATTAAGATAGCAATTCTACTTAAAATAGCATCTAAAAAGAATAAAATACTTAGGAATAGATTTAATTTTCTTAAATGTGAGACTTTACAGTGAAAAGTAAAAAATAATGTTGAAAGATATTAAAGAAGACCTAAGTAAAATGAGAGACATCCCACATTCCTGAATCAGAAGATTTAATCTTGTTAAGTTGGCAATAACTCACAAATTGGTCTACAGATTCAACACAATTTCTATCAAAATTCCAGCTTGAATTTTTTGCAGAAACTGACAAACTGGTCCAAACATTCATACGGAAATTCAAGGTCACCAATATGGCCAAAACAATCTTGAAAAGGAATAACAAATTTACAGGATTTGTAATTCCCAATTTCAAACTTACTATAAAGCTACAGTAATCAAGGTCAGGCACAGTGGTGTATGCCTGTAATCCCAGCACTTTGGGAGCCTGAGGTGAGCAGACCACTTGAGGTCAGAAGTGTGAGACCAGCCTGGCCAACATAGTGAAAAAAAAAAAATTATCTGAGTGTGGTGGCGTATTCCTGTAATCCCAGCTACTTGGGAGGCTGAGCCAGGAGAATCACTTGAAACTTGAAGCCAGGAGGCGAAGATTACAGTGAGCTGAGATTGTGCTACTGCACTCCAGCCTGGGTGACAGAGTGAGACTCGATTAAAAATAAACAAAACAACAACAAAAGCTACAGTAATCAAGACACACACTGGCAATTCCTCAAAAGATTAAGTATACAGTTACCATGCAATCCAGCAATTCCTCTACTAAGTATATACCCAAGAGAATTGAAAACACATATCCAAACAAAACTCATACACAAATATGTTCACAGCAGCTTTATTCATAATAGCAAAAAAGTGAAAACAACCCAAATGTCCATCAATTTACAAGTAGATACATGAAGTGTGGTATATGCATAGAACAGAATATTATTTGGCTATATAAAGTTATTCCACAACATGAATAAACCTTGAAAACTTTATGCTAAAGGGAAAAAGCTACTTATGTATTTTGTGAATGGAATCCATAGAAATAGGCAAGTCCATAAGGAAAGAAAGTTGATTAATGGTTGCCAGGGGCTAGAGGAAGGAGAGGAAGAAGAATAAATGAGTGATAATAAATGTAAGGTATCTTCTGGGAGTGACTGAAAATGTTCTAAAGTTGACTATGGTGATGGTTGTACAAATGTGTGACTATACTAAAAACCATTAAAATGAGTGAACTGTACGTATGTGAACTGGATCATAATAAAGTCGTACTTTTATAACCCCTTATTCTCATTCTCCTGGAGTTATCTAAATTACTAATCAGTCAAGTTCCCAGGCTTTTGTATACTCATGTTAAATACTTTTTGTTAACTAAATCATTCTAGCATTCAGCTACTCTTTAGATAATTATTAACAGAAACACTACTGCCAAAATGTTCCACATGCCTGGAAATTTCCAAGAGAATCAGCCATAAAGACAAACACAGGGTTTTAAAACAGAGGCAGAATGTTAAAGGCATTGTAGACATTGGCCTAAGTCATGTATTTTAAAAAGTGCCTATTAAGAATGACTCGGCATTTTGGGGTTTTGCTCCACTGACTTGCCTAGAATGAACCCACAGTTCAACCAAGAAAGGCTGAGATTTCAACCTGAATGAGCATTCTTTGTAACGATGCCTACCGGGAGACAAACAGCTCAGAGGGTGGGCACAGGATCCTTGCTGTCCTTCACACCCTCAGGCCGGGGGCCCTGCTGGGTAGACACCAGTGGATTCACGTGGAACTGTTTTAGATCAGAGTTTCTCAGTTTCAGCACTAGTGACATTTTGAGCCAGAGTAATTCTTTGTTGGGAGTTGGGGGGCAAGTATCTTTAACTCA
The DNA here is from genome assembly GCA_036589455.1 of Ateles fusciceps. NCBI lineage: Eukaryota > Metazoa > Chordata > Mammalia > Primates > Atelidae > Ateles > Ateles fusciceps. The sequence continues at coordinate 4,451,173 of JAZHEH010001810.1, forward strand.
TTGTACAACCTTAAACAGCATCCCTGGCCTCTATCTACATCCTAGATAACTGTATCACCTCTCCAATTGCAACATCAAAAATGTCTTCAGACATATCTGTCCTGTGGGTAAAATTAGTCCTATTTGAGAGCTACTATTTAGATGATCACAGAACATGAGAGGGAAAACTTGGGAACAGAACTAGTCCTGAGGAATTGGGGTCTAGTTTTCTGGGAAAATGCTCGGTAAAGAATGCTACAAGAAAACCACATTGATTGTTTTTATCACCTCTCAGAGAGAAAGTTTCAGCCTGTATTCAGGCCTAGCGCCTAGCTAGGCCTGAGCTTGCATTTTATTCCTTTCTGTAGACCAGGCTGGAAAGAGAGGATGTCCTAGAGCTAGAGCTCTGGCCATGACCTGGCTCTGTGGTCTGAATGGCCCTGTCTTTCGGAAGGCTTGAACAGTTCTTTGTATTTCAAGTGGAAGAGACTAGGATTTACCTCTGACCTCCTTTGTTCTAAGAAAAACACTCCAATGACCCTTCTAATAATGAAATGCAAGGCTAAATTCTCTTCTAAACATAGAGATATCTGAAACCTGGCCATACCAATAGGAAAAGAGGTTAGCCGTGGGACAGATGAAACTCAACGAAATAGCAAATAGGACAGCATAAACAAGCCCATTCAAAATTGGGCAAAGGATATGAACAGATACTTTACAAAGAAGACATACATAAGGCCAACAAACATATGAAAAAATGCTCATCATCACTGGTCATTAGAGAAATGCAAATCAAAACTACATTGAGATACCATCTCATGCCAGATAGAATGGCAATCATTAAGAAATCTGGAGACAACAGATGCTGGAGAAGATGTGGAGAAATAGGAACACTTTTACACTGTTGGTGGGAGTGTAAATTAGTTCAACCATTGTGGAAGACAGTGTGGTGATTCCTCAAGGACCTAGAAATAGAAATTCCATTTGAGCCAGCAATCCCATTACTGGGTATATATCCAAAGGATTATAAATCATTCTACTATAAGGACACATGCACACGAATGTTCATTGCAGCACAGTTTACAAATGCCCATCGATGGAACCAACCCAAATGCCCATCGATGATAGACTGGACAGGGAAAATGTGGCACATATACACCATGGAATATTATGCAGCCATCAAAAATGATGAGTTCATGTACTTTGTAGGGGACATAGATGAACCTGGAAACTATTATTCTCGGCAAACTGACACAAGAACAGAAAATCAAACACTGCATGTTCTCACTCATAGGCGGGTGTTGAACAATGAGAACACATGGACATAGGGAGGGGAGCATCACACACTGGGGTCTGTCGGGGGGGAAACAGAGGAGGGACAGTGGGGGGGTGGGGAGTTGGGGAGAGATAGCATGGGGAGAAATGCCAGATATAGGTGATGGGGAGGAAGGCAGCAAATCACACTGCCATGTATGTATCTATGCAACAGTTTTACATGTTCTTCACATGTATCTCCAAACCTAAAATGCAATTAAAAAAAAAAAAAAAAAGAGTGTCCCAGCATCTGGCCTGGATTCAAGACCCTATAGTAAGAGGAGAAGGGACTAAAAATAAAGGTTCTTTTTTTTGTTTGTTTTTATTTTTTTCATGCAAGAGTGTGAGAGTCTGGGGGAAGAAGTGAGGACGAGAGACAGATAGAAAGGTTACAGGGCAGCTGCAAGAATCTGGCATAAACAGACCTGTTATGGGGCAGGTGATAAGGTGTACAGGGCTGGAGAGGAGGCCATGGGCAGGGCTGGGATAAGTTTTTGCAGGACATCTGGGACTGCCTGGTGGCTGAGCCTCTGATGTTCTCACAGCAGGAATCGCCACCTGGGCGGCCAAAGGGCTTCTCCAAGGGCCAGCTTGGACAAAAACCAAGCAGCCCTCTGAGATGTGCCATGACCCTCCTTGGGCAGAGGAGGCAGGTAAGGCTTTGGTCAAAGTCACACCAACCTGGGAATAAAAGGGAAATGATCCTGCTTTACTCTTCCACAAGGTGAGGCTGGGAGCCCAGTGGTTACCATGAGAAAGGATATTCTTTCTTTGTGAATCATAACATTATGTAAAAAATGGTCACCAAGCTATGGTTTTCAAATGGCTTTGCACATTTTCTTTTTAGAAATGTATTTGTTTTATGGTTGGGCCAATAGTTACCTATAAAGAATGCTTACTAACCTGGTAGGCAAAATTAAATTCCACTGATTATTCATCTGAATTTCTTGGATTATTTCTGAAGTTAAACATGTTCTGAAAGTTTTATTGGACACTTGTGTTGTGTTTACTTTATGTATTGCCTGATTATGTTATTTGCCTAATGAGGAGTGCATTTATAAGCTATAAATCAGGGCTTCCTTTTCTATGATCTGTGATATATCTTCTTTCTTAAATAATGTATTGTGATAAAGTCATGTAAAATTAACCATGTTAAAGTGAACAATTTCATGGCATTTAGCACATTCACGTTTTGCAACCAACACCTCTATCTGGTTCCAGACATTTCCATCTGTCCAGAGACACATTTTTTTCATAGTGTTGAAATGGTCTGATTATTGGACAAAATAAATTCTATTCTGATCACTTGAACTTAATTCCTAATAATGAAAAGTGCATGTTGATAATTACATATCATAATACAGAATGTTCTCTAGGGTGACATGCTGGAAACACAGTTGAGATACAAATGAGGTCAAGCATCAGATACAGGGTTACAGGTCTCAAAAAGTACATTCACTATAGCCCAGTTTCTCAATATAATTGAGTACAACTTTTTGCAAAAATAAGATGATTGGTACCAACACACAGAAATGATATTTTTTCCTTCTTATGCCAAGTATTTCTTTGTAATAAGAATAAATAGCTTTTATTTACTTTTTTTGCCAATACCCAGACTTCAAGGAGAAGAAATAAATAGCTTTTAATCAATCAATAGTATCAAATCATTAAATAAATACATAACTTTTGCTTATTAACTTCTTAATTAGATTTTCCTGAAATTAAAAAGGAAATTTAAAAATTACTTGAAATAAATGAAAATGGAAACACAATGTATCAAAATCTATGGGTTATAGCAAAACCAGAACTAGGCAAGAAGTTTTTAACAATAAATACCTACATCCAAAAAGTAGAAAGGTTTCAAATAAACAACCTAACAATGCATCTCAAGGGACTAAAAAAGCAAAAGCAAACCAACCTCAAAATTTGTAGAAAGAAAGAAATAATAAAGATCAGGAAGAAATAAATTAAAGTGAAACTAAATAAACAATACAAAAGATGAAACAAAAAGTTGGTTTTTAAGAAAGAAATAATAATAAACACAATTGACAAACCTTTAGCTAGACTGAGAAAGAGAAAACACTCAGATAAAATCAGGAACGAAAATGGAAATATAACAACTGACCCCACAGAAATGCAAAGGATCATTAGAGGTTATTGTGAACTACGATATGCTAACAAATTAGATAACCTAGAAGAAATGGATACATTTCCAAACATATACAACCTACCAAGATTGAACCATGAAGAAACAGAAAACCTCAACAAACCAATTTAAGTAACAACATTGAAGCAATAATAAAAAGTCTCTCATCAAAGAAAAGCCCAGGACTGGATGAATTCACTGCTAAATTCTACCAACCCATTTTTAAAAGAATTCATACCAATTCTACTCAAACTATTTCAGAAAAATGAAAAGGAGAGACTACTTCCAAACTCATCCTATGAGATCAGTGTTACCCTGATACCAAAACCAGGTAAGAACACACACACACAAAAAGAAAACTGCAGGCCAGTATCTCTGATGAACATAAACACAAAAATCTCAACAAAATACCAGCAAACCAAATCCAATAGCACATTAAAAAGATAATTAAACATGATCAAGTTGGACTCATCTCAGGATACAAGGATGATCCAACACACACAAATCAGTAAATGTAATACATTTATTGATACATTGATATTAATACACTGACAGAATTTAGGACGACGTAGATGCTGAAAAAACATTCAACAAAATTCAACTTCCCTTTATAATAAACACTTTAAATAAACAGGTTACAGAAGGAACATACCTCAAAATAATAAAGGCCATAAATGATAAACCCACAGCTAACATCATACTGAAAAAGGTAAAACTGAAAACTGTTCCTCTAAAATCTGGAATAAGACAAAGATGTCAACTGTCACCACTGTTATTCTTCATAGTACTAGAAGTCCTATCCAAAGCAATTAAGCAAGAGAAAGAAATAAAAGTCATCCAAGTTGGAAAGGAAGAAGTCAAATTATTCTTGTTCTCAGATGACATAATATATTTAGAAAAATTTAAACACTCCACCAAAAAGCTGTTAGAATTGACAAACAAATTCAGTAAAGTTGCAGGATACAAGATCAACTTACAAAAATCAGCAGCATTTATAAATGCCACCAAAGAACAAACTAAAAAAAGAAATCAATCCTATTTATAAAAGCTTCAGAGAATATATAATACCTAGTAATAAATTTAACTAAGGAAGTGAAAGATCTGTACAAGGAAATGAGGATGAAGACCAAATACATACTTTACAATACAACAGTCCTACATTTTCTTTATCCATTCATTTGTTGATGTGTACTTAGGTTGATGTGTACTTAGGTCTTTGGCTATTGTGAATAGTGCTATAATAAACAAAGGAGTGGAGATACCTCTTCAATATATTATTATTTTTTCTTTTGGATATATACCCAGCATGGGATATATTGGGGCAGTTCTATATCGTTTTTTTTGTTTGTTTGTTTGTTTGTTTTTTAAGAATCTCCATACTGTTCTTCACAGTGGCTGTACTAGTTTACATCCTTCAAATGTAAATTAGGGACTGCACCCCGACTGTGGGACCTGATGCTATCTTCAGGTGGACATTGTCGGAACCTAATTAGAGGACACCCAGCTGGTATCTGGCAGAACTGCTTGCTTGTTTGGTGTGTGGGAGAAAAAAACCCCACACATTTGTTCACAGAAGTCTTCTGTGTTGTTTGTTGCTGAGTGAGAAAACAGGAAAAACCCTTTGAGTTTTTTGTTGGTTTTGTTTTCCACTTACAGATAGTACATATACACAGTGGAATATTATTCAGCCATAAAATAGAATGGAGACCTGTCATATGCAGCAACATAAATCATGCCACTGCACTCCAGCCTGGTGACAGAGTAAGATTCCGTCTTAAATATTTTTTTAAAAAGGGGGGTTGGTTAACGGGCACAAAAATACTCTTAGATAGAATGAGTAAGTCCAAAGTGCGATAGCACATTAGGGTGAGCATAGTTAACGAGAGTGTATTCTGTAGTTCAAAATAGGTATAAATGAAGACGCGAATGTTCCCAATATAAGGAACGAATAAATGTTCAAGGTGATGGATATCCCAATTACCCTGATTTGATCATTGCACATTGCATACGTGTATCAAAATATCACATGTACCCCCAAAATGTGTACAACTATATTATGTCCCAAATAAAAAGAATCCTGACATTCGAAGTTTTTATTTCAGGCCCCAGACTCCCTGGAACCAGTTCAGTTATTCCCATCCCCTCATCCTTGCCTTTTCACAGTGGCTACTGCCAACTGTTCATCTTGTTAACAGAGAAATCAGCAGGTGTAAAGAAGAGAGGTAAGGGTCTTTGGGACATGTTTGAGACTTTCTCTGTGGTAAAAGAGAAACTGGAAAAGAAAATTCTGGCATAAAAGATAGAGGGAGTAGCCTGAAACCTTTCGAAGGTGTAAATATTTAAATTTAAATTAAAAACTCACGGATTTTTATTTTCCAAAGTAACTCTGGGCCCTCTTCCTACCTGTCAGGAGGGCATCTGCAAACACTTGCCTTAGGTCAGAGGTCATCTCCCTTTTGCTGGAAAGGCCAGAGAGTAAATGTGTAGGCTTTGCAGGCCAGATATATCCATGGCACATATTATTGGTTGTAAAATTGTTTCAAAACTATAAAAACCATTCTTAGCTCTGGGCCATATAAAAACAGGTCTCAACAAAAAAGGAAAAAAACAAAACCAAACAAACAAACAAAAACAGGCCTTTGGGCAGATTTGGCTCACAGGCTGTAGTTTGCTGGTCCCTGGCTTAAGGTCCAGAGAGCAGCATGAGGACAGAGTTGGGAAAAATGGATTTTAACCTGAACCTGTTCCCTTAGTCAAGCCTTCACCTCTGTTTGGACTGGGACATTTCTAAGGCTCATTCAATGATTATGTGACTGTCCCAGATTACCTAACTAAGCAAATCTACCGTTGCCAAGCATGAGCCCTGTCTTCATCCAAATTGCCTCTGTATCACTTCAGCCTTAGGTCTCCTACGTGTCCCCCGCTGCTCCAAGTTGAGTATCACCTTCCTACCACCGTTTCTCCAGGAAATCCTCCAAGGGACAATTGGCTCAAGGAGCCAAATGAGTGAGGGAGGACAGAGCCTGGAAGAATGATGTCTACCTATGAAGAAACAAGGCAATCCAAAAGAAATAAATCCACCAACCTGAGACAGGTCTTTCTTCTTCTTACAGTTGGTGCCTCCAATGAAGACCATGTTGGGCATGACCGGCCTGGGATACTCAAGTACAAAGTCATATCTTAACAGCCAAATAGAGACCTTCTGATATAAGGTAATTAAGTGCACATCTCTCTTGAGGACAGCTGATGCAATATCTTCATACTTTGAAAACAGACAATGAAATAGATAGGGCTCCAACAAATTAACGAGGAAGTTGGCCACTCGTTGGGGAAAAGTCATGTGGTCTGAAAACTTTGTGTAGCACCTGGGAATATAGGACACAGGGCTTGGGCTTCTGCTGACGCATGCTCCAGGGAACACGGAAAACCCCTGAAGAGGTACACAGAGGGTAGGCCCAAGTACTCAGCCAGGATCACCCCACAGGGTAAGGCTGGGTCTGTGAAAAGAGCATCGAACTTGCTCTCCTTGAGGAAGTTCAGGGTGTCCAGGTCCTGCAGGAGGCTCTGGCAGTTGATGAAGTACATGCCAACAACAATCATGTTATTCCTGTATTCAGTCTGGGGAGCAGTCAGGAATGATCGCTCAGCAAAGTGATTGTTCCCAAATGATTGGTAACGGTTCTCCATCTCTTCTTGGTCATACGGCACTGGATAGATTTTTCTTGTGTAGTATTTGGATTCTTTCAAAAGCAAATTAACTTCGGGCACCACCACCACAATGTCATGCCCCCGGTCACTGAGAACCTCAACTATATCGTTCATACTAAGCCAGTGGCTTCCATCCTGAGGGACTACCAGCAGCTTGTCACCTACAACCATGCCCCAAAGTGCTAAGAAGAAAACCCCTGCAGAAACTCTCTGAAGTGCATGAAGAAGGCAGGCCATCCTGGAAAGAGTTAAAGTAACAAGAGTAATAGAGTTTACATGCTCCAAACCACAGAGCCCCTCGCTATTTTCCCTAAACTAACCACTGCTTTTCACAGGCCCTGTATACCTCTCCTTTGCTCTGAATTTTGTCCTTTAATATGTAAAGAACCCAGATTAATATTTAACCATTTTAAGCACACAGTTAATGTGAACCAACTATACCCTGTATCAGCTTTCACCTGAGCTTCTGGGTTTTTCTCATCATCTCCACCAGTCTGCCTCTCCCTCTCTGAAAAGTTATAGCAATACTTTGAAGATAACTTGGAGAGACCCCTGGGGACCTTCTGCCAATTCTCTATCCTGAACTTGCTGGATTTCTCATCATCAGTGTTGTCTGCCATGTTCATAATGTGTGGGGATTTTCTTCCACACAGACCTGTTGTCTAACACCAGCTGGGTATCCTACAATTCAATTCAGTTCTGACACTAACCAGAGTTAGCACAGACCTGACAGGTTAAGGGCTGAGTCCTACAAGACTGCTCCCACTTCACACACTGATTGCAAGTAGTAGGTTCCCAGGTTACCCACAACTTCTGTATGACTTGGCAAAAATCAGAGGTTCACACACCCTCTTTCTTGGAGTCAATCATTTGCTAGGACAGCTCTTAGAACTGAAGAAAACAGTTTACTTACTAGGCTTGGTTTATTACAAAGGATATTGCAAACAACGCAGATGAATAGCCAGAAGAAAAAGTACAATGAACAAGATAGTGGGGTGGGGCCATGGAGCCCCAACTGCCATCTCTGGATGCCCAACCCTCCACACCTTCGGCAACTTGGAAGCTCTCTGAACCCTGTCCTTTGAGTTTTTATGTAGGCTTCCTTACATAGCAGGTGTGATTGGTTAGATCATTGCCCATCACTGATAAAAATCAATCTTCAGTCCCTCTCTCCTTTTCTTCCCTCTAATCACAAGGGTTTTGTTCCCTGGCAGCCAGCCCTCATCCTTAGAGACTTTTCACTTCCTTTACATAAACTTAGGTGTGATGGAAAGGGATCTGTTTTGAATAACAAAAGATTCCCTGTTCATCTTTATCACTGCCACCACTTATGGTTTTAGGAGCTCTGGCCAGGAAACAAAGACGAACATATATATTTCTTATTATACATCACAATATCACAACATTCAAACTGTTACTTGCCTTTAGGAAATTAATATTTGAGAAGTGTAAGTCTAGCCAGTACGTGGTGAGAGTCCTAGAGCAGGAGCCAGAATGCCTGGTATCTGCTTCTGGCGCAGTCTCCCATCATCCAGGAGAGTGACTCCCCTCCTGAGCTTCAGGTTTCTCAACTGAGGCCCAGAAAGGGAGGATCACATTGGCCGTGCCTGCTAATCACACTGCTGGGGGCAGTCCCAGAACAAGACCTGTGTAGAGACTAGGCTGTTCCAGTGAGAGGTGGTGCCTAGAAATACTAGTACAGACTCGCCCAGAGCTAGTCACGCACACCTGGCTGGCACGCGAGGTCCTGTTCTCACCCACAAGTCTGGCACTGGAGGTGTTCTGGGGCCCAGGAAGGGAGAAGAAGCTGGAGCAACATGATTGGAGGGGCCACTCCAAGCACAGGGCTGGCCCGCCGGGGGAACAAAGCCAGGATGCAAATTCATTGTTCAAGGCATGCAAAGACTCAGCTCAATCCAAGCTGGGAGCAGCTTCCCAAGAGGATTGCCAGCTTACAACGCTCTAAGTCATGAGGGTGGCAGCATCTTGCTTTGGCAATAAGATTCCAGGAAGGTTACAAAGGGAACACAGCTCAGGCCCACCTTCTTAAGCAGGCAGACATTAGGCAGGTGTGCTTCCAAGAACAGTTCATTTAGAGGATGAATGGCTTAAGCAAGCATGTACGAATAGCAGGATCAAGAGATGCTACAAACTTCACATTTTTTATACTAGACCTCCATTATGCTGCGGACCTTGGTCTGGACCCTTCCAAGCAGAGCTTTGCTCTGAAAATCCTATGGCTCATCTGTGGGTCCTGTTCTTATTCCCAGAAATCCCTACAGAACGTAAGTAGGAAGAAGGAGCTACAGAAAAGAAACTAACATCGCTATGCATACCAGCCCCTAAATACGTAACACCTTCTTGCAAATTAAGGAGGCATTAGAAAATATTTTTCTTTCTCCTGTGAACTTTGACTGTACTAAGAATGGGGTGTGTGTCTGCACTGGACACTAGCCAGAGGAATCTGGCATGTCTGTTAGTCACAATGATGACCCCTAAAGAGTAGCTCCACTGGAGACCCAGGCCTTCCCTGGTTGGTGCTATGGAAGTCAAGGTGTCCTCAGGCATCACCTGAGTATCCAGGCAAAGGCAGACTTTTTCTCAGGGCTGCAGACTGAATGACCCAGGCTTAGGACGTATAACAGTGGAGTGAAAGAAGTAGATCCTGGGATAAAACAAACCTCTGTGGGCAAGCCAGATTTCCCAAAAAGTAAATGGAGGACATCTGGCATTTTGAGTAGAGGAGAGACCCAAAGATGTGCATAAAGGTAATTTCATGTTGGGAATAGGAAGGTCTGGAAAGGTGGACCCTATGGAGAGGTTTGCTTCTTAGGTGCTCACTTTCAGACCCTTGTACAACCTATGACTCACAAGTAATGGAGCCAGGACCTACCTGCAGGATTTCAAAGGACCTGCAAAATGTTTGAGACTTGAAAAAAGGAATTTGCTGAATCTAGAATACTAAAATGGCAAAATCGAATTTATGAATGTTCTATAAAATGGCTATAAAAACATGACTACATGTCAATGAATCCACCACAGTTTAGCTCACCAAGTTACATAGACAATATATGTGACATGGGATGTGGGGGGCAATTTAATGTATTTGATAGGCTGTGAGGTGGGGCTGCAGAAGTCAGAATGCTCTGGTCCCAGATCTTGGGGCAGGTATAAAATAGTGAGATGACACAGGAGTCCCTTTTAGGGGCTTGTGGGCTCCTCCAAGCATGGAAATGAAGGAAAATCTTGAGGACTTTTGAAGCAAATTCCAGGCACCTACCTGGTCCTGAGAAGTAAATAAGCCACTTGATGAGCAAGAAGGTAATAGTAGCCTAAAACAATAGCCAAGGAAGTTAGAGTCCAGCGATGTTTGGTTCCCTGTAGAAACTAAAGGTAGCATCTTAACATATATCCCTGAGTTGTTTTTCAGAAACCTGGACCCCCACCAAATGGATCCATTGGCAGGTAGACCTCAGATAAGGAGAACTGAGGACTGAACTCTGACAGCCATTCTTTGTTCCATATTTCTTCCTGAAGGGCCTGGAGGAAGTCACGCTTATGAACCAGAGCTAACATTCTTTTCCGCTAACCTCAAATTTTAAACTGAGCTTCTCTTCCTTAGCTAACTGCAAATCAGAAAATCTCTGAATTCATCTAGGACCTGTAAGCCCTCACTTCTCATGACCAAACCGATGTATAACCTCTGTGTATTGATTTGCAATTTCTTCTTGTAACTTCTGTTTACCTAAAATTTATCCTTGCCCTTAAAAACCCTTGCTTGCAAGCCATCAGAGAGGTTGAGTCTTAAGTATAGGCCTCTCAATACACCTTCCTTGGTGCCCTGCACATAAATTCCTTCCTTTCTCCCGTTGCAAGCCTCAGTGTGGATGTTTGACCTTACTGGGCCAGACGAGTGGACCACAGTTTAGTTTAGTGTGGTAACAATAGTCAAGTCTGAATCACCCACAGATGGGATAGGGAAGTGCAGGTAAGTATGGCTTGCCCAGTGAGACAGTTCCAGGGGCACCTGTCCTAGTAGGAGGTAAGGTGTTTATAACTTTCTTTGGGGGCTTGTAACAATGTGAGTTGTGGTTCCAGGAACGGTGGAAGGGGCACCGCGCCACAAAGTAAACCATGACAAAAGGATTATTCAGTAGAGACACAGAGTAGGATTTCCACTTGCCCATGTTTATGAAGAGACCCTGGGACGCAGGGATGACGGAAAGAATATGCTGTGGTTCCAAACATTTGGCTCCATGCTGTGCCTGCCATCTTCCCTGCTCGGCACACCATCCCCCCAACTTCTCCCAAGACTGCCACTCCTCACCCTGCAAGACCCCTGATGATCAGCTCTCTTTGCATCCCTTACTTTTCTTTTTTTTTTTTCAATTTTACTTTAGGTTCTGGGGTGCATGTGCAGGCTATGCAGGGTTGTTGCATAGGTGCATACTGTATCCAGCATTTCTCCCCATGTTATCCCTCCCCACCCTTCCCACCCCCCCGCTGTCCCTCCCCTAGCCCCCTACAACTGTCCCCAGTGTGTGATGCTCCTCTCCCTGTATGTTTCACAGTTTGTAACTGATCAACGCCTTCCTCTCCATTAGAATGGCAAAGCCATGTTCATTTGATTATGGTCACATCCCAGTCACACAAAGACTGTCAATAGATATTTGTTCAATGAATGATCTTTAATATTAAGTTTTTTAAAAAAGAGCCAGCTGCATGTTATTCTGTAACACCAACAAAAACAAGACCAACTCCTGTTTGCTGAAGGATTAGAGACCATGTGATATAAGTCAAACCCACTCTGGGCACATTTCACTCCGTGTGACATTCCCAAAAAGCCGGAGATAGGACATTTCCTAAGAAGTTTCCTGTCAACACAGGAAGGCAGTCAGGTATAGAGGTAGGCACATTGTCTCTAAAATCAGAACATCAGGACTTATTGTATACAAATGTTCACAGTAACATTATTTTTCATGGTTGAATAGGGGAAACAATCCAAATTTCCACCAACTGATGAATGGATAAACAAAATGTGGTAAATCCATACAATGGAACATTCAGTCATAAAAAGGAATGAAATATGGATAAGCCATGAAATTAAGTGAAAGAAGCCAGTCATAAAGGCTTCCATTTCCATAAAATGCCCAGAATAGGCAAATCCATACAGACAGAAAATAAATTAATGCTGAGGGCTAGAAGAAAGGGGAGAAATGAGGAGTGACTGCCAGTGGGCATGGGGTTTCTTTTGGAGTGAGGAAAATGATCTGGAATTAGATATTGGTGATAGCTGATTACATCTGAGAACACATGGAAAACCACTGAATTTTATGATACATGAATTACATATCAATTTTTAAATTTTATTTATTCATTTATTTATTTATTGAGACAAGGTCTTAGTCTATCACCCAGGCTGGAGTGCAGTGGAATGATCATGGCTCACTGCAGCCTTGATCACCCAGGCACAGGTGATCCTCCCAACTCAGCCTCCTGAGTAGCTGGGACACCACAGCATGTGCCACCAGGCCCAGCTAATTTTTAAAAAATTATTTGTAGAGACAAAGTCTCCCTACGTTGTCCAGGCTGGTCTCAAACTCCTGGGCTTAAGTGATCTTTCTGCCTTGGCCTCCTAAAGTGCTGAGATTACATGTGTGAGCCACCACACTCAGCCTTCTTCTTTTTTTTTACAAAGAATGTATGGGTTTGAATCCTGGCTCCCCCACTTACTTGAGACATAACCTTGGGAAAGTCACTCAACCCCTCCGTGCCTCCGTTTCATCATCTGCAAAATAAGTCTACCAATAATGCCAACCTGCATGTAAGTACTTAGGATAGCACTTGGTACCTGATAAGCCTCCAATATATATTAGCTTTTATTATATTTAATTTGCAAATTCTCCCTAAGGGGACAATCCACTCATCTGAAAGCTAAATCATTCATGGGAAACTTGCATCAAGAAGACAATATTGGTATCTCGCCATGTTGTTTTAAAGAGAATCTGGATGCGTGGTTAAGATTATTAATCTTGCGGAGGTTAGAAATAATTGTACTGGGAAATGCATATCACCCACCCGATTACGGCTATTGTTGATTCATTGCCACATACCAGGTATCTGCATGCATTACCATATTTACTCTAGATAACACTGAGTTTTTACCCAAGTTTATGCAAGTGTCACAGCTGAAGTACTTATAAAATCAGGCTTGGATGGCTCCAGGGTCCATGTGCTCAAATACTACATTGAATCACCTCCTAAAGTCCTCTAGTGTTGAAACCAAAACTTGGGGTACAACTTCCCTGCCTTGCTAATTAATTACTGACAGCTTCCCTGCATTAGTCAGCCAGTGGGATGCCCTCTCTTGTTGACCACTCTGGGGTAGGAATCATGCAGAAAAAAGTGACAGAAAGGAAGGACATAGGTTGGGGAAGGAGATAGAAAAGGATAAATAAAGTAGGGAGGGAAAAGTAACAGAGGAGGTGGAAAGAGGAGAGCTGGAGAGTTGGAGTGTTGCACAAAATAAAGCCAGTGAGGCTAGGGAAGGCGAGACTATGGGTGACCTTCATAGCTGGTGGGAGGGTGCAGGCCAGAGGGCACCACAAGAATATCCTAAGTGGGCCAAAGAGGTGGTGTATCGTGTTTGATATCACATTATCAAGACAGATTGAAGGAGAGAGAGACAGTCAAGGAAAGCAGCAGTAATTCACACTTGACCTCTGATACCAGGGATTTCAGAAAGCCACAGAAAGGTTAGGCCCTAACGCAGGTGGAGGCTCCACCTGGGTTCACCTGTTCAGACGGTTTCATAGGAAAGGAAAAAAAGGATGTTTCATGGGAGAGCCTCCATCTCAAGCATGTGCGTGTTTATCTGCACACCTTAATAAGGGCACCCACATGGGTTGTCTTCTCATTCTCTTGATAGTGTCCTTTAATATACAAAAGCTTTTGTGTAAAAACATTTTGATAAAGTCAAATTTATCTCTCTTTTTTTTCTTGTTTTAGATTCTTGTACTTTTGGTACAAGAAAAAACATCTCAGAAACCATTTCCAAATCCAAGGTCACGAATATTTTCCCCAATGTTTTTTTCTAAGAGTTTTACAGTTTTAGATTTTCTATTTAGGTCTTTGATCCATTTCAAGTAAATTTTTGTATATGATACGAGGTAAGGGTGCAACTTCATTCTCTTGGACTTGGATATGCAGTTGTCCCAGCGCCCGCTGTTGAAGACACTATTCTTTGCCATTTCAATGGTCTTGGCACCATGGTAAAAATCAAGGCAAAGGATGTATGGGATTATTGCTGGATTCTAATTCTATTCCATTGATCTACATGTAAGAGATTTTTTTGAGATCATCAGGAGAAATTTAATTATGGATTGAAAACGAGATAATATTAAAGAATTATTGATTGTCTTAGGTATTGCGGCTATGAAACACATTTTTCTTATTTTTTATATTTAGTGAAGTATTTAGTCATGAGAGAACATTCCAAGATTTTCTTTAAAAAAAAAAAAAACTGGTCAAAATTTTTCTTTAAAATGAAAGAAAAAACAGAGAAAGATGAAGAAATACAGCAAGATATTGAAAATTATTTAACCTGAGAATGGCTATATGGGTACACATTATGCTATAGTCTCTCCTTGGTATATGTTTAAAAACTCTGATAATAAAAAGTTGAAATAATCTTGGAGGGTGGCCTTGGGCTTGCCCACTAACAGTCAAATTTGAATTTGGATCAAAACAGAATGTGAGAGCAATGAGGAAAGCACAGGTCTTTTCTTGCTGTAGCCACACCCAGCCCCAGTTCTCCAGAGCTGCTCTGGCCCTAGATGGTATAGACTGAGCCTGAATTCTTTACAGCTGGGCTCAATCATCAGTTCTGCTGGAATTCACCAAAAAATCAAGAAAAGTGGGCGTGATTTTTTTTTTTTCTCATTAAAACCATTTTAAGGCCAGGCGTGGTGGCTCACGCCTGTAATCTCAACACTTTGAAAGGCTGAGGCAGGGCCGATCCCTTGAGGTCAGGAGTCAGAGACCAGCCTGGCCACATGTTCAAGAACTGTTTTAATGTTCTCCTGAATGATGATCTACCATCCTTGTTAAAGTATTTAATTACATCACTCAATAAGATTTTGTTATAGGAAAACTTCCAGAAAAAAATCTCCTATGTAGGGCCTAAGACACTGCACACAAACACACCCACACATACAGACATATACATGCACAACCACCACATACATACATTCTATCATCAAGCAATGCTTTTTCTTCATCAGACAGATGAAATGCAGACTATGAATCCTGTTGTCCAGCAAGGTACAAAAAAACTGTATGCTTTTCCAAGACACACCCTGCCCACATGAAACAAGGAAGGAACACTACGCAGTGTCCATAGGTCTTTCGATGACAATTCACTTTTGTGGTTGAGCCATATCCAAGGCTCTTTGCCAAAGGGCCCGCTTTATGATCTGAATTCTTCTTTGATAATTATGTTTGCTTTATATTTACAAATATATACATTAATACATAACCTTCCACATCTATAAATCCTATCTCATATATATTCCTTAAAGGTATGTAAATGTATATACTTTATACGCCATTGAAGATAATACACGTAATCAAAATACATAATACTATATAAATAGTTCAATGTTTCATATTTTATAGCTCTCTATCATATACCATTAAAGGTGGTATAAAATCATATACAGATCTCTGTATCTCTAAAGCCCTTTGGGTGACCCTTTGAGCCACAACGAACTCAGCATGGGTTCAGAAATTGGCTGGCCACACCCTTGGCTAGAGGGTGAGGCTGCAGGCAATACCTGAGTGGTGGCTGGTGCTGTAATTGATGGAGGGTAAGAAGGGGAGAGACACTTTGACAAGCCTATCCTCTTAGCATCCTACAACTTGCATCTCCTCGCCTGGTCTTGCCAAGAGCTGAAAGTCATGTTTCATTTGAAAGGCCTACAACGGTAGTCTTCCTGCTTTTTGGAAAAAGCATTATTTCACTTTCCCGTGAGTTGGCCGAACAGTCTCTCTTTCACCAAACATCTGCCAATATGTGAGAGAATATGACTGTGTTACAAAGTCTACTGAATCTTATAAGAAGCCAGAACAATAGATAAAAACGTATACTCCATCCTTAATAAAATAATATACTGAGATTAGACACCAGGCGTTTCACCTGGATTTAGCAACTATGCATTTGCCAAGAATCTTACTCGTATATTTGTCAAGACTTTTTCAATTGCAAGTGACCGAATCCTACTTAAAACTGGCTAGACCAAAAATATTACCCAATAATGTTTTGGAACTATATGCTCCACCAAAATAAATGGTATAAACACCAGAGGAGGGAGTAATTTGCAGATGACATTGCATACTTAATACATCTTACATACTAATATGAGAGTTTAGTAATATGGCTACAGACAAGATTAATGTGTAAAACTGAAAGCAGTACATTAATTACGCATAGTTGATTCAAAAGAGAAACAGAAAAATTGCCCTGTGCATAATGGTTTCAAAAATAATACAACGCAGAAGAAAATTAGTAAGAAAAATAAAATACTTTAATAATGTTTAAAATTTTATTTATGGACGTAAAAAAATCTGAATAAATAATGAGGGATGCATATTTTTGAGCAGGAAGATGTAATAGCAAAAGGATGTCAATCTTACTCATTTAATGAAAACCAAGCAACCATACTCAGGACGATACCCTACTGAGATAAAAGCAAAAATATGGAAACATATGAATGTAAAGAAAGTATATAAGAATGTTTATTATTGTTCATAAACCCAAAAAGTAAAAAACACATAAATCTCTATCAATATTAATTGGTTGGAAAACTGCATTGCATCCAAAGTAAAGATATTACGTAATTATTAAAAGAATATGTCAAATCTGTATGCACTGACCTATAAAGATATATTTAATTTATTGACAAGTGAAAAATCTAATATAAAAAAACATAGCCAGCATATTAGATTTTATATTAATAAAACAAGTGAGAATTTACCCTAAATATATGCATATACAAACTATAATTTCAAAAAAGTTGAAAAGAATGCACACAAAACTGCTAAGAATATTTTCCTCTGGGGGTAGTATAGAATTGGCAAAGAAGGAAAGTTTCATTTCTTACTGTGGTTTTTGATATTTTTCCAAAAAGCATTTAGATTACAGCCTAGATATGATCTACAGTTATATCAATAGTATACCCTTACATATCAATCAGAGCTGCTTTATACAATTTGCTACCCAATAATTAAGTGAATGGTGTACAAAATAATTCCTTAAACCAGAAAGAAATTCCAAATGGGACAAATGTAAATGACAACTTATAGTTCAGTAAGAAATCTCTCTTTAATGTCCAAAGCAAGATTATTCTTAATGTGCTAAAGAAGAGATGACTTACCACAGGCAGTGGCTTTCCCTGTTTGCAGTTGATACCACCAATGAAGACCATGTTGGGCATCACAGGTTTGGGATCGTCCAAAACAAAGTCCGTTCGCAACAGCCAAATTGATGTGTGGCTATAGAGATCATACGCCGTGACAGGTGTTTGGAGAATTTCAGAGGCTATTTCTAAGACATCTTTGAAAATATAGTGGCAAAATAAATGCTCCTCTAAGTGCGCGATGTGGTTCCGTACTCTCTCCTTGAAAGTCATGGCATCTGAGAACCCTAAGAGACCTCTGGGGACATAGGAAAGAGGAGCAGGGCACTGTGAACCTTCTTCAAGATAATGGCAAAATATCCCCCTGGTAAAGACCACAGAGGGGGAGGGAGAAATATTTGGCAACAATTAAGCCACAGGCATCAAAAGGATCCAGAAACACCGCATCAAAAGAACTCTCCTTTAGGTATTCTACTAATTTTTTGTCCTTAAACAAACTCTTACAATGTGAAAAAAATAAGTCAAAAATACCACTGGATGAACTTGTTAATAGAGAAAATGCACTTTGTAGTGGTGCTTTCCATTGAGCATTGGCAAAAAGCATGAACTCCCGGTCCAGATCCTCCAGAGTGTATGAGGCTGAGTAAGTCTTCACTGTGCAATTCAGTGAGCTTCCCAGTTGCCAACTTACCTCTGGCATAACTACAACCACCTCATGCCCCCTGAGGATAAGTTTCTCTACCACCGACTTCATGGTGAACCAGTGGCTCCCATCCATGGGCACTACCAGCAGCTTCCCTGCCTGGGTAAAGCCACAGGTCAGCAGCAGACACATACATAGGGGAAGGGAACCGGTCCACCCTGCAGGAGCCATCAGAGAACTGCAGCCTAGAGCAAGTCAGCAGCTGGGATTCTAAGCTCCTGTAATATAGGAAGCGGAAGTACAGATAGAACCTACCCCGACAAGAAGGCGTGTACTCACCCATTCATTAAAAAAAAAAAATCATACTCACTGCCAATGATTTATTGGCATAGTAACATGTAAGTAGCCTTTGCCGAGATAACTACTTGTATGTTTTCTAGAAAAAAGTAACACATCATCTTTGCCTTGGGGACAGAACATGACTGATGCTGCAATATGAGTTCAGAAACAAAATTATTAAGCAATGCTTTTGGCCTTGATGACACTGAAAGATAAAAAGGAAAGCAAATTTGAATTAAGCTAATAATTTTGGAATTTGTCACAAAGCAAAATTTGCAAAGTTTACAGACAATTTTTATTTTGTCCTCTGGCCAGAAATAAATGGGCATCTCATGTCTGATGGAAAGAGAGCAAGGCTCTTCGCACTGACCTCCTAACTGGGAGGAAACTGTGGCTCACCTGTGTCTCTGCAATACAGAGCTCACTTGTGCATTGCACAGACGCAGGTGAGCCACAATTGTGACACAGATGAGCCACAAGTGCCGCTTGTCTTTTTTCATTTCCAAACTTTCTGAGGCCTCTGAAATGCTGTAATGAGATTGACAACCTTGCCTCCACAGATCCTTCCAGGGATTTGACGGAATGTGACTGTCACCTGTTTTAAATGGCTTTCCTCAGATATATTGCCTGCAGTGGTGAGTCACCGCCCTATGCTGCCCAAGCACTCTGCTGAGCTGCCTCCCTCTGCCCAATCTGCTTCCACATTCTGAACAGAGCTATAGGCCTCTGCTGTGGGCCCACCCCAATCACTTTGGTGCCCATCATTAGGAATCTATGTATTGTGCTCCTCCATTCTACTAAGCACCCCTTGTGGATAAGATTACATCTTCTTCTTGTTTTCATCCTCCTTCCACAGCAGCCATGCTTTGCCTTGCACAGAGGAAGTCCATGGGAGTTCTTGCTGCACTGGACTGAATTCCATTATGCAGATTTTTATGGGTGACCTCAGTGGTGTGTGTCAGGTAACACCCCCGAGGAGCATTTAGTGAGAGATTCGATAGCCAACCTCAGGGTATAATCTTTGCAGGAGCACAAGATGGCTCCTTCCAGGAGACCCTACCTGGTACTAGGCATTTGCTTAGTCATACTACCTGCTCCCAAACCCAGCATCTCTAATTTAGTCTCTCAATCGGGGTCATAAGGAACTTTAGAACTCATTACACACAGTTTTCTATGGAAAGGATTGTCAATACTATGGAAGAGAATCTGGATAGAGAATGTCATGAAAGTCCAGAATAATGACACACCACTGAAGATGCCATTGTTGTTATAGAAAAAGTTGTGAAAGCCACCAAGCCCAAAATAATACATTTCTTCTGGAGAAAACTGTGTCCAGATGCTGCATATGACTTCACAGGATTTATGACAGAACCAATCAAGGGAGTCATGAAAGAGATTATGGATACAGCAACAAAAATGTGGGGGATAAGGTGTTTCAAAATATGGATCTTGGAGAGATTCAAGAGCCAACAGACATCACACTCGAGGAATTGCTGGAAGATGACCTGATGGAGATGAGTGCTTTCTAATCAGTACTTGATGAGGCAGAAGATGTAGAAGAAGCAGTGCCAGAAAAAAAAAAATGGTCTTAGACAATACATGCCTCGTACAAAGGCTTCTAATTATTAAGACTGCTTTCGACTTCTTTACAACATGAACCTTTCTATGATATGAGCACTGAAACTAATGCAAATGGAGAAGAAGGATTAGTACTGTATAAAAAGCATTTTTAAATAAATCAAAGAGAAAAAACCAGACAGTAGTTGTGATGTATTTCCATAAGGTTACACCAAGTGCACCTGCCTCCCCTTCCACCTCCTCTACCTCTTGTGCCTCTGCCACCCTGAGACAGCAAGATCAGTATCTACTCCTCCTTCACAGCCCACTTAATGGAAGATGATGAGGATGGAGACTTTTACTATGATTCACTTTCACTTACACATATTCAACTTTTGTTTTAGATTCAGGAGTACACATGCAGTGTTGTTACCTGAGTATACGGTGTGATGCTGTGGGGTATGACTGTTTCCATCACCGAAGTACTGAACATAGTACCCAGTAGTTTTTCAGCTGTTGCTCCCTCCCTCTCTCCTTTAGTAGTCCATAGTGTCTACTGTTGCCATCTTTCTGCCCATGAGTATCCACTGCTTAGTTCCCACTTCTAACAGAGAACACATGGTATTTGGTGTTCTGTGCCTACATTAATGCTCGTAGGATAATGACCTCCAGCTGCATCCATGTTGTTACAAATGACATGATTTCATTCTTTTTTATGACTGCATACTCCATGGTATACATGTACCACATTTTTTTCCACCCAATCCACTGTTGATGGGCACCTAGGTTGATTTCATGTCTTTTCTAGTCTGAACAAACATACCAGTGCATCTGTTTCTTGGTAAAACGACTTTTGATTGTTTTGGTTTCATGGTAAAACAACTGGTATGCAATGAGCATACCAGTGCATGTGTTTCTTGGTAAAACAACTTTTTTTTTTTTTTTGAAACAGAGTCTCCCTCTATCGCCAGGCTGAAGTGCAGTGGCACGATCCCAGCTCACTGCAACTTCTGTTTTCTGGTTTCAAGCAATTCTCCCTCAGCCTCCCAAGTAGCCAGGACTACAGGCACACAACACCATGCCTGGCTAATTTTTTTGTATTTTTAGTAGAGACGGAGTTTCACCATGTTGGTCAGGATGGTCTCCATCTCTTGACCTCGTGATCTGCTCACCTTGGCCTCCCCAAAGTTCTGGGATTACAGGCATGAGCCACCACACCCGGCCAGTAAAACAATTTTTTTTTTTTGGCATATGTCCAGTAATGGGATTGCTGTGTCAAATGACAGTTCTGTATTAAGTTATTTGCGAAATCTCCAAACTACTTCCCACAGGAGATGAATTAATTTGCATTCCCACCAACAGTGTACAAGTGGTCCCTTTCTCAGCAGCCTCACTAGCAGCTGTTGTTTCTTGACTTTTTAATAACAACCATTCTAACTGGTGTGAGATGATATCTCATTGCGGTTTGATTTTCATTTCTCTGACGATTAGTGATGTTGAGCATTTTTTCATATGTTACGTTTTTTAGTAACATTTTCTTTCTCTAGCTGACTGTATTGTAATAATATGGGATATAATACTAATAATACACAAAATATGTGTTAATTGACTGTTTATGTTATTGGTAAGGCTTCTGGTAAACAGTTGGCTATTGGTAGTTATGTTTTTGGAGAATCAAAAGTCCTATGTGGATTTTCTACTGACAGCGGTTGGTCCCCCTAATTCCCACATTGTTCAAGGGTCAACTGTACTAGCAATGAACAGTTGAAAACTGAAATTAAAATACCATTTAAATAGCATCAAAAATATAAAATACTTAGGATATATCTAACAAAGGATGTGAAAGACTGTACACTGAAAACTACAGAACACTGATGAGGGACCTAAATAAATAGGTATGATAATGAATTGGAAAACTCAAAATTGCTAAGATGTTGTTTCTCCCCCAGTTGATCTATAAATCCAATACATTCCCAATCAAAATCCTAGCAGGCTTTTTTGTACAAATTAACAAACTTATTCTAAAATCTATAAGGTAATGTAGAAGACCTACAATAGCAAAAACAATTTGAAAAAAATAAAAAAAATTAGAGAGGTAACACTATCTCATTTATAGATTATTAAACAGATATAGTAATCAAATATTTCACAAATAGATCAACAGAACAGACTACAAAGTCTAGAAATACATGCACAAATGTATGAATAACCGAGTGTTTACAAAGGTACAAGGCAATGCAGTGGAAAAGAGGCCAGTTTTCTACAATTGTATATTCACATGCAAGAAAATGAGAAAAGACCTCCGTGTCTTCCTACCAAAAACCTATAACCTCCATTTTACCTCGATAAAAATATCAGGCAAACACACAATGACATTCTAGAGGAACATTCTACTGGACACCTGATCAGGACTGCTCAAAACTGCCCAAGTCACCAAAAGCAAGGAGAGTCTGAGAAACCATCACATGCTGGAGAAGGCTAAGGAGACACGATGACTACATTTCAGGTGGTATCAAAGGGATACCATAAAAGAACAGGGATATTAGGTAAAAATTAATGAAATCTGAAGGAAACAGACTTTAGTTCATCATAATGTGTCAATATAGAAACGTAAGATTTAACAATGGGGGAAACTGGACACAGAGTAGATGAAAATTCTCCAAACTATTCATTGCAACCTTGCTATAAACCTATATTTATTCTATAATAAAGTATTTGTAAGAAGAGTCACTTAACAGACTGTGAGAAAATATCTGCAGGGTCCCCATGGATGCACACGGTGAAGGATTCATCAGAGGCATGGTGGAGCTGGCTAGATTATCTCTGCAAATGGTCTTGGTGTCTGATGCTGGAGCTTAAGGACCCCAGGGTGGGTCTTCCCTTGAAGAGACTATTCTTTCCCATTTAAATGAGCTTGATACCCTTGTCAAAATTTGGCACCTAGTGAATTAGCCAAGGATGTATGGGTTTATTTTTGAATTCTCCATTCTATTCCATTGTTCTATATGGAAAGATTTTGTTTTGAGACAATTGAGAAAATGTTGTTATGGACTGGAAATAAGAATATTAAAGCATTTTTTATTGTCTTAGATATGATCATGATATTGTGGCCATGTAACAAATTTTTCTTTTTTTTTAATATTTAATGAAGTATTCAGTGATGAAATGACATGCCAAGACATTCTTTTTAAAATGACACAAATTTCTTTTTTTAAAGTTTTCTTTAAAAAGACAAAAAAAAAGGGATAGATTAGTACAGCAAAATAGTGAAAATTACTTAACCTAAGGATGGATAAGTGGGTGCCCATTACAGAGTCTCTCTTTTGTGTACGTTTGAAAACTTTAAAAATAAAAACTTGAAGTAAACAATTTTAGTAGGAGGCCTTAGTCTTGTCCACCAAAAGCTAACATTGAATTTGGATCTTAGACTAGAGCAAGAATCTCCGAGCAATGGGGGAGCACAGATCTCTTCTTGCTCTGTAACCACATCCCACCCCAGTTCTGCAGAGCTGCACCTGCCATGGATGGTATAGACGGAGCCTCAATTCTTTTCACCTAAAACCAGTCATCAATTCTGTTGGAACTCACCAAAAATTCAAAGACTAGGAGTGACTTCCTCTTTTTTCTCATTAAAACAATTTCAATGTTCTGATGAATTATTTACACACCATTAATTTACACACACATTAGAATGCTGAAATGTAAGGGAATGACCACACCAAATGATGTAGTTTAGAAGTCTGTCCCCTCCAAATCTCACTTAAATGGCATCAAATCTCACATTGAAATTTGATCCCTGATGTTGGAGATGGGGCCATCTGCCATCCTTGTTAAAGTATTTAATTACATCCCTGGATGTAATTCCGCTGGATAGGCTCAAGGAGATTTTGTTATAGGAAACCTTCAAGAAAATCCCCTATGTAGGGTCTGGGACAATGCACACAAACACACCTGCACATATACAAATACATACATGTACAGTCACATACCCTATCATCAAGTAATGCTTCCTTCTCATCAGACAGATGAGACACAGACTCTGAATCCTCTTTCCCAGCAAGATGTAACCAACCGCATGCTTTTTCCAGACATATCCTGCCCATGGGAAACAAGGAAGGAGCAATATGCAGTGTCTGTCGTTCTTTTGATGACAATTTACTTTTGGTCGGGCCATATCCAAGACTCTTTACCAGGAAGCCCTCTTTGAATTCTGAATTCCTCTGTGAGAATTCTGCTGGCATTACACGTATAATCATAAACATATACATTAATATATATAACCCTCCACAACTATAAAAAGTTTCATACATATAAATTCTTTAATAGATACATAAATGCATTTATTTCATATCTCATAAAAGATATTTGTAATTAAAACAAATGAAACCATATATGGTTTAATGTTTCATATTTTATAGATATCCCCCTATTATAGGTGACATAAAATCATATGTAGGTTTCTATATTTCTAAAGTCATCTGGGTGACCCTGTAAGCCACAATGAACTCAGTGTGGGTTCAACAAGTGGCAGGGCCTCGCCCTCGGCCAAAGGGCGTGGGCAACACATAAGTGGTGGTTGGTTTTATAATTAATGAAGGGTAAAGGGGAGAAAAGTGCTTAAACAAGTCCAACCTCCTAGATTTCTGCCACTTGCATCTCCTAGCCTGGTCTTGTGAAGATGTCAAAGTCATGCCTAATTTTGAAAAGCCTACAACTGTAGCCTTCCTGCTTTTTAGAAAGAGCATTATTTCACTTTCCCATGAGTTGGCTGAACAGTCACTCTTTCACCAAACATCTGCCAATATATGAGAGAATATGACTGTGTTACAAAGTCTACTGAACATTATAAGAAGCCAGAACAATAGATAAAAATGTATACTCCATCCTTAATAAAATAATATACTGAGATTAGACATCAGGTGTTTCATCTGCATTTAGCAACTATGCATTTGCCAAATCCTACTCTCATATTTGTCAAGGACTTTTCAATCACAAGTGACTGAATCCTATTTAAACTGGCTACTCTCACAATATTACTTAATAATGTTTTGTAAGAACATGCTCCAGCAAAGCAAAATAAGTGGTATAAATATCAGAGAGGGGAATTATTTGCAGATGACATTTTATATTGTGTATCTAATGCATACTACAAAATAATAAGAAAACTTAGTAATGTGGCTGGATACAAGACACATATGCTAGAACCAAAACATTAATTACCAATAATCAATTAAATGTGGAAATGGAAAAATTGCCCTGTATATAATAGTTTCAAAAATAATAAAATACCAAGGAATAAATGTTAATAAGAAAGATAAAATGTTTATATGGTGAAAAATTTTATTTATGTATATAAAACAAGATCTGAATAAATAGTGAGACATACATATTCCTGAACAAGAAGACTTAATAGCAAAAAGACGCCAATTCTTCTCAATTCATGAAAACTCTGAAACCCTACATGTAAGACTCTAGTCTACGAAGATAAAAGCAAGAATATGGAAATATATTCATATAAGGAAAGTATTAAAGAGTGTTTACGTGGTCTTATTCCTAATGGCAAAAAATGGAAAATTCCTAAATCTATTTCAATATTAATTGGTTAAAAACTACATTGCATCCAATGTAAAGTCTTTTATGCAATTGTTAAAAGAACTTGGTTTGCTGCATCCGTACCCCTATCATCTACATTAGGTATTTCTCCTAATGTTATCCCTCCCTAATTCCCCCACCCCCCTGCTATCCCTCCTCTAGCTCCCCCACTCCTCGACAGGCAGGAAACCACCATAGCACGTGTATACCTATGTAACAAACCTGCACATTCTGCACATGTACCCCAGAACTTAGAGTATAATAAAAAAAAATACCAAAACAACTTGTCAAATATGTATGTATTGGTCTATAAAGGTAGCTATAATTTATTGGCAAGTGAAAAATGCAAGGAAAAGAAGAATATGTCCAGCCCAATACTAGATTTTAATAAAATAGGTGTGAGAATTTACATTACACGTTGTGTATACCTAAAACACTATTTTTTTAAATGTAAAAAACGTACACAAAACTGCTAAGAACATTTCCTCTAGGGGGTCACATAGAAAAGTTTCATTTCTTACTGTGGCTTTTGGTACTTTTCTAAATATGGTACTTAAAAATGTAGGCTGAATGTGATCCACAATTTTATAAATTATACATACATATCTTCAAGGGCAGTTTTATAAAATTTGCTAACTCACAAGTACATGCATTGGCACAAAATAATTTGTTTAACTGGAAAGAAATTTGAAATGAAACAAATGAAAATGTCAAATCACAGTTCTGGAAGGAATCCTTTTATAATTTCCAAAGCCAGATTATTCTTACTATGCTAAAGGAGAGATGACTTACCATAGGCAATGGCTTTCCCTGTTTGCAGTTGATACCACCAATGAAGACCACGTTGGGCATCACAGGTCTGGGATCGTCCAAAACAAAGTCAGTTCGCAACAGCCAAATTGATGTGTGGCTGAAGAGATCATATGCCGTGACAGGTGTTTGGAGAATTTCAGAGGCTATTTCTAGGGCAGTTTTGAATAAATAGGGGCAAAATAAATGCTCCTCCAAGTGCATGATGTGGTTCCGTACTCTCTCCTTGAAAGTCATGGCATCTGAGAACCCTAAGAGACCTCTGGGGACATACGAAAGAGGAGCAGGGCACTGTGAACCTTCTTCAAGATAATGGCAAAGTATCGCCCTGGTGAAGACAACAGAGGGGAGGGAGAAATATTTGGCAACAATTAAGCCACAGACATCAAAAGGATCCAGAAACACCGCATCAAAAGAACTCTCCTTTAGGTATTCTACTAATTTTTTGTCCTTAAACAAACTCCTGCAATGTGAAAAAAATAAGTCAAAAATACCACTGTATGGACTCACTAATAGAGAAAATATACTTTGTATTTGTCTTTTCCATTGATCATTGGCAAATGCCATGAACTCTTGGTCCTGATCCTCCAGAGAGTATGAGGTTGAGTAAGTCTTCACAGTGCAATTCAGTTTTCTTCCCAGTTGCCAACTCACCTCTGGCCTGACTACGACCACCTCATGTCCCCTGAGGATGAGTTTCTCCACCACCGACTGCATGGTGAACCAGTGGCTCCCATCCATGGGCACTACCAGCAGCTTGCCTGCATGGGCAAAGCCACAGGCTAGCAACAGACACACACATAGGGAAAGCGGGCCGGTCCACCCTGCAGGAGCCATCAGAGAACTTCAGCCCAGAGCCTGCAGCTGGGATTCTTAAGCTCCAATAATACAGTAGGCAGAAGAATTACAGGCACAAAACCTGACCCTAATAGAGGGCGTGTATTTATCCCTTCAGAAAAAAAAATCACAGTCACTGACAATGATTTACTCATAAGAAC
Source organism: Ateles fusciceps (assembly GCA_036589455.1). Taxonomy (NCBI): domain Eukaryota; kingdom Metazoa; phylum Chordata; class Mammalia; order Primates; family Atelidae; genus Ateles; species Ateles fusciceps. The sequence goes on from JAZHEH010001810.1 coordinate 4,478,674, forward strand.
AAGAATAAATGAGTAGCCTTTGCTGAGATATCTATTTGAATGTTTTCCAGACAAGAATTGCTAATGGTCTTTGCCTTGGGGGACAGACTATGCCCTGTGCTGCAATGTGAGTTTAGACACAGAATTATTAAGCAATGTTTCTGGACCTTGAAGATTCAGAAAGATAAAGAAAAAGTAAATTTGAATAAATCTAATGTATTTGGAATTTGTCCCAAAGCAATATTTAGATTTTGCCTTTTGGCAACCAAAAACTCTCTGTCCAGAAAGGAACTGGCATCGCATGTTCCAAGGAAAGACAACAAGGCCCCTAGCACTGACCTCCTAACTGGCAAGAAATTGGGGCTCACCTGCATCTCTGCAATGCATAAGTATTGCTGCTTGTCTTCTTCCATATCCAAACCCTGAGAGGCCTTTGAAATGCTGAAACGAGATGGACAACCCTGCCTCCATGGACCATACCAGGGACTTGATGGAAAGTGACTGTCACCTATTTTAAATGGCTTTCCTCAGATACATCGCATGCAGTCGGGGATCGGTGGCCCAATCCTTACATGAGCACTCTGCTGAGCTGCCTCTCTGTGATCCCTCTACTTCCGAATTCTAGACATGCCATCACTCCACTCCCTTCCTTCAGGAAAAGATGTATTTGTCTCCCTCAGTCAGCTGAGCACTCCTTGAGGCCAGAGGTGACGTCATCCTCCTGTTTTCACCCTCCTTTCTCAGTACCCATGCTATGCTTTTGACACAGTTTGTATCTTTGTATGTTTGGGTTTGCAAACAGGACTGTCCCCTTCTGTAAACATGCTAGTGCCCAAGCCTTGAAGGGAAAAGATTAACACCCGCTGCCAGTTTTATTGTTGTACAAGAAGGCCTCAACAAGAACACTTTTCTGGATTGGTTCTATCACTGCTTTGTCCCTGAAGTCAGGAAATATCTTGCCAGTAAGAGACTGTCTTTCAAAGTTCTTTTGATTTTGGACAATGCCCCTAGACACCCAGAACCCATGAGTTCAACACCAAAGGTGTCAAAGTGGTCTACCTGCCAGCAAACCCAGGATTTCTAATTCCACAACAAAAGAAGGGGAATATGGTCTTTCAAGATATGGATCTGGGAAAAATTCAAGAAGGAATAGACACCATACCAGAGAAATCAACAGAAGATGACTTGATGGAGATAAGTGCTTTTGAATCAGTACCAGCTACTAAAGAAGATGTAGAAGAAACAGTGCCAGAAAACAAATTGCTATTAAACAATCTGGCAAAGGCTTCTGATTATTCAGACTACTTTTGACTTCTTTTACAACATGGACCCTTCCATGAATGGGCACTGAAATGAAAGCAAATGGGGAAGAAGGATTGGTATTGTATAAAAGCATTTTCAAAGACTGAAAAGGCAGCCAGGCACAGTGGCTCATGTCTGTAATCCCAGCACTTTGGGAGGCTGAGGCAGATGCATCACCTGAGGTTAGGAGGTCGAGACCAGCCTGGCCAACATGGTAAATCCCATCTCTACTGAAAATACAAAAATCAGCTGGGTGTGGTGGCACATGCCTGTAATCCCAGCTACTCGGGAGGCTGAGACAGGAGAATTGCTTGAACCCAGGAGGCAGAGGTTTCAGTGAGCTGAGATCACACCACTGCACTCTACCTTGGGCGACAGAGTGAGACTTAGTCTCAAACAAAACAAACACAAAAAAAAGGTCAAACAATAATTATGATATAATTCTGTAAAGTTACACCAAGTGTGCCTGACTCTCCTCCTTTGATCTCCTCCACTCTTCCCCCATCTGCCAACCCTGAAGCAGCAAGACCAACCCTCCTCTTCCTCCTTCTCAGTCTACCCAATGGAGGACAATCAAGAGGAAAACATTTATGATAATTCACTCCCACTTAATGATTACTTAATTTTCTCTTCCTCAATATTTTCTTAATACTGTTTTCTTTTCTCTAGCTGACTTTACTGTACTAATACAGTATATAACACATATAATGTGCCAAATATGTGTTAAGCAACTGTTTCTGTTATTGATAAGGCTTCTAGTATACAGTAGGCTATTAATAGTTGAATTTTTAGGAACTCAAAAATTCTACACAGGCCAGCTATAATGTCTCATGCCTATAGTTTCATCACTTTGGGAGGCCAAGGTGGGCAGATCACTTCAGGCCAGGAGTTGGAGACCAGCCTGGCCAACATAACAAAACCCTATCTTGACTAAAAATACAAAAAATTAGCTGAGCGTGGTGACACACACCTATAATCCCAGCTACCCTGGAGGCTGAGGCAGGAGAACTGCTTGAACCCAGGAGGCAGAGGTTGTACTGAGTTGAGATTCACCATCGCACTCCAGCCTGGGCAACAGAGCACGACTCTGTCACAAAAAAAAACAAACAAACAAAAAAAAAAACCTTCCATGTGAATTTCCTACTGCTTGGGAGTTGGTACCTCAATCCTCGCATTGTTCAAAGGTCAAATGTACTAGGCAATGAACAATTGAAAATTGAAATGAAAATACCACCTAAATAACACCAAAAATATGAAATACTAAGAGATAAATCTGACAAAAGATGTGAAACACTCTACACTGAAAATGACAAAACACTGGTGAGAGACCTGAATAGATATGTTCATGAATCAAAAAACTCAAAATTGTTAAAATGTCATTTTCCTTAGTTTATCTATAAATCTAATACAACTCCAACCTAAATTCTAGCAGGATATCTTTTTGTACAAATTGGCAAACTGATTCTAAAATTCATATGGAAATTTAAAAGACCTACAATAGCAAAAATTACTTTTAAAAAATAGAAAAAAATGGTTTCATCTTTATGGCTGTCAGGGGTGAGCCAGATTTGACAGAGGAGCTGCTGGAGCTCGTGTTTGAATGTGTAAGTCTCAGACTCTGGAGGTGAAAATGCTTATATGAAATACTGTATGTTTGGGAAAGGATCCAAGATGGCCGATTAGGAGCAGAGCTCAGGATTGCAGCTCCCAGCGAAAGTGTGGAGGGTGAGTGGGTGCTGCATTTCCAGATGGATTTTTATTGCCCACAGACCAGGAGAATCCGAGGTGGAGGAGCCCCACGGGTCGCCAGCGTGGTTGTTTTGGCCAGCGCAACGGGTCTCCGCACAAAATACACAGGTCCCTGCACAAAATACACGGGTCCAGGTGCCGTTTTAGCTGGCGATTGGAGCTCCTGGGAGACAGAGTTGCCCATTCAACTGATAAAAAGGGGACTGAAACAGGGAGCCAGGCCAGGCCAGGAGATTCCTGGGCAAAAAAGCGCCATGAATCGCTGCGCAGCCGTTTCAGTTGGCGCAGTGGGTCACAGCATGGGAAATCACACAGATCCTGGCACCTTTTCAACAGGCAACTGGAACACTGGGGAGACAGAGTCACCCATTCAACTGATAAAAAGGGGGCTGAAACAGGAAGCCAGGCCAGGAGATTCCTAGGCAAAAAAGCACCATGAGCCCCCAGTGCGGCTGTTTCAGCTGGCTCAGTGGGTCTCTGCATAAAATCTCACACAAATCCAGGCATCTTTTCAACTGGCAACTAGAACGCCTGGGAGACAGAGTCGCCTGTTCAACTGAAAAAAAAAAGGGAGTCTGAGGCAGGGAGCCAGGTGATCAGGCTCGGCCAGTCCCACCCCCCACAAAAAACAGCAATTTGAAATGCTTTGGATTGAGCATTTCACAGCAAGCACAGCTGAACCCAGGACGGTCTAGCTCTGTGGGGGGAGGGGTATCCACCATTACCAAGGCAGTCCACCACTACCAAGGTAGTCCGCCGTTGCTGAGGCAGGCCGCCATTGCCAAGGCAGTCTGCCATTACAGAGGTGGGCTGCCATTGCCAAGACAGTTCTAACTATACCCCTATAAACGGGACTGAAGGGAAGTTCACACGGCAGTTGGGTGGAGACCACAGCAGCTCAGCAAAGCCTCTGCAGGCAGACTGTGACTAGGCTGCCTCCTCACTGGGCAGGGCAGCCCTGAAAAAAGGCAGCAGCACAACAGAAATTTATAAATAAAGCCCTAACTCCCTGGGACAGAGCACCTGGGAAAAAAAAAAAGGCGTTTATGAGTTCTGCTGCAGCAGACTTAAACGTACCTGCCCAGCAGCTCTGAATGGAACAACGGAGCTCACAGCTCAACACTTGAGCTCTATAAAGGACAGACTGTCTCCTCAAGCAGCTCCCTGATCCCTGTATATCCAAAGAGTCACCTCATAAAGGAGAGCTCAGACTGACAGCTGGCAGGTATCCTTCTGGGACAAAGACAGCAGAAGAAGAAACTGGCAGCAACCCTTACTGTTCTGCAGCTATTACAGGTGATCCCCCAGGCAAGCAGGGCCTTCAGCAGTCCTACAGCAGAGGGGCCTGACTGTTAGAAGGAAAACTAAGAAACAGAAAGAAATAAATTCATCATTAACAAACTGGACGTCCACTCAGAGACCCAATCTGAAACTCAACAACTACAAAGATTACAGGTAGATAAATCTACAAAGACGGGAAGAAACCAGTGCAAAAAGGATGAAAACACCCAAAACCAGAATGCCTCTGCTCCTCCAAGGCATCACAACTCCTCACCAGCAAGGGAACAAGGCTGGATGGAGAATGAATCTGATGATTTGACAGAAACAGGCTTCAGAAGGCGAGTAATACGAAACTTCTCTGAGCTAAAAGAACATGTTCTAACCCAATGCAAAGAAACCTTGAAAAAAGGTTTGACAAAATGCTAACGAGAATAAACAGTTTAGAAAAGAATATAAGTGAATTGATGGAGCTGAAAAACACAACAGGAGAACTTCGCAAAGCATACACAAGTTTCGACAGCCGAACTGACCAAGCAGAAGAAAGGATATCAGAGGTTGAAGATCAACTCGATGAAATAAAACGAGAAGGCAAGATTAGAGAAAAAACAGTAAAAAGAAATGAACAAAGTTTCCAAGAAATATGGGACTATGTGAAAAGACCTAATCTACGTTTGATAGGTGTACCTGAATGTGATGGAGAGAATGAATCCAAGCTGGAAAATACTCTTCAGGATATTATCCAAGAAAACTTCCCCAACCTAGCAAGGCAGGCCAATATTCAAGTCCAGGAAATACAGAGAACACCACAAAGATATTCCCAAGAAGAGCAACCCCAAGGCACATAATTGTCAGATTCACCAGGATTGAAATGAAGGAGAAAATGCTAAGGGCAGCCAGAGAGAAAGGTTGGGTTACTCAGAAAGGGAAGCCCATCAGACTCACAGTGGATCTCTCGCAGAAAGCCTACAAGCCAGAAGACAGTGGGGGCCAATATTCAACATCCTTAAAGAAAAGAACTTTCAACCTAGGATTTAATATCCAGCCAAACTAAGCTTCATAAGCAAAGGAGAAATAAAATCCTTTATGAACAAGCAATTACTCAGAGATTTCATCACCACCAGGCCTGCTTTACAAGAGCTCCTGAAAGAAGCACTAAACATCGAAAGGAACAACCAGTACCAGCCACTCCAAAAATGTACCAAATGGTAAAGAGCATCGACACAATGAAGAAACTGCATCAACTAACAGGCAAAACAGCCAGCTAGCATCAAAATGGCAGGATCAAATTCACACATAACAATATTAACCCTAAATGTAAATGGCTAAACACCCCAATCTAAAGACACAGACTGGCAAATTGGATAAAAAGCCAAAACCCATCGGAGTGCTGTATCCAGGAAACCCGTCTCACATGCAAGGATACACAAAGGCTCAAAATACAGGGATGGAGGAAGATTTATCAAGCAAATGGAGAGCAAAAAAAAAAAAAGCAGGAGTTGCAATTCTAGTCTCTGATAAAATAGACTTTAAACCAACAAAGATCAAAAGAGACAAAGAAGGACATTAAATAATGGTAAAAGGTTCAATGCAACAAGAAGAGCTAACGATCCTAAATATATACGCACCCAATACAGGAGCACCCAGATATATAAAGCAAGTTCTTAATGACTTACAAAAGGACCAAGACTCCCACACAATAATAGTGGGAGACTTTAACACCCCACTGTCAATATTAGACAGAACAATGAGACAGAAAATTAACAAGGATATCCAGGACTTGAACTCAGACCTGGACCAAGCAAACCTAATAGACATTTACAGAACTCTCCACCCCAAATCCACAGAATATACATCCTTCTCAGCACCACATCACACCTACTCTAAAATTGACCACATAATTGGAAGTAAATCACTCCTCAGCAAATGCAAAAGAACAGAAATCATAACAAACAGTCTCTCAGACCACAGTGCAATCAAGTTAGAACTCAGAATTCAGAAACTAACTCAGAAACGCACAGCTTCATGGAAAATGAACAACTGGCTCTTAAATATTGACTAGATAAACAATGAAATGAAGGCAGAAATAAAGATGTTCTTAGAAACCAACGAGAACCAAGACACAACATACCACAATCTCTGGGACACATTTAAAGCAGTGTCTAGAGGAAAATATATAGCAATAAATACCCACATGAGAAGCAAGGAAAGATATAAAATCAACACCCTATCGTCAAAATGGAAAGAGCTAGAGGAGCAAGATCAAAAAAACTCAAAACCTAGTAGAAGACAAGAAATAACTAAGATCAGAGCAGAACTGAAGGAGATAGAGACATAAAAAACCCTTCAAAAAATCAGTAAATCCAGGAGCTGGTTTTTCGAAAAGATCAACAAAGTAGACCATTAGACATATTAATAAAAAAAGAAAAGAGAGAATAATAAAATAGATGCAATAAAAAACGATAAAGGGGATATACCACAGATTCCACAGAAATACAAATCATCATCAGAGATTATTACAAACAACTCCATGCACATAAACCAGTAAACCTGGAAGAAATGGATAAATTCCTGGACACTTGCAACCTCCCAAGCCTAAACCAGGAAGAAGTCGAAACCCTAAACAGACCAATAACAAGGGCTGAAGTTCAGGCAGCAATTAATAGCCTACCACCCAAAAAAGCCCAGGTGCAGATAGGTTCACAGCCGAACTCTACCAGACATACAAAGAGGAGCTGGTACCATTCCTTATGAAACTATTCCAAACAATCCAAAAAGAGGGAATCCTTCCCAAATCATTTTATGAGACCAACATCATTCTGATACCAAAACCAGGCAGAGATTCAAACAAGAAAACTTCAGGCCAATATCCATGATGAACATAGATGCAAAAATCTTCAATAAAATACTGGCAAACCGATTGCAACAGCACATCAAAAAGCTTACCCACCATGATCAAGTAGGCTTCATCCTGGGGATGCAAGGCTGGTTCAGCATACGCAAGTCTATAAACATAATTCACCACATAAACAGAACCAAACACAAAACCAAATGATTATCTCAACAGATGCAGAGAAGGCCTTTGACAAAATTCAACAGCCCTTTATGCTAAAAACCCTCAATAAACTAGGTATTGATGGAACATATCTCAAAATAATAAAAGCTATTTACCACAAACCCACAGCCAATATCATACTGAATGGGCAAAAACTGGAAGCATTCCCTTTGAAATCTGGCACTAGACAAGGATGACCTCTCTCACCACTCCTATTCAATATAGTATTGGAAGTTCTAGCCAGAGCAATCAGGCAAGAAAAAGAAATAAAGGGTATTCAATTAGGAAAGCAGGAAGTCAAATTGTCTCTATTTGCAGACAACATGATTGTATATTTAGAAGACCCCATTGTCACAGCCCAAAATCTCCTGAAACTGATAAGCAACTTCAGCAAAGTCTCAGGATACAAAATCAATGTGCAAAAATCACAAGCATTCCTATACACCAGTAACAGACTTAAAGAAAGCCAAATCAAGAACAAACTGCCATTCACAACTGCTACAAAGAGAATAAAATACCTAGGAATACAACTAACAAAGAATGTAAAGGACCTCTTCAAGGAGAACTACAAACCACTGCTCAACAAAATAAGAGAGGACACAACAGATGGAGAAACATTCCATGCTCATGGTTAGGAAGCATCAATATCGTAAAAATGGCCATACTGCCCAAAGTAATTTACAGATTCAACGCTATCCGCATGAAGCTACCAATGACCTTCTTCACAGAACTGGAAAAAACCACCTTAAACTTCATATGGAACCAAAAGAGAGCCTGCATAGCCAAGTCAATTCTAAGCAAAAAGAACAAAGCTGGAGGCATCACACTACCTGACTTCAAACTATACTACAAGGCTACAGTAATCAAAACAGCATGGTACTAGTACCAAAACAGAGATACAGACCAATGGAACAGAACAGAGGCCTCGGAAGCAACACCACATATCTACAACCAGCTGATCTTTGACAAACCTGACAAAAACAAGCAATGGGGGAAAGGATTCCCCTGTTTAATAAATGGTGTTGGGAAAACTGGCTAGCCATGTGCAGAAAGCAGAAACTGGACCCTTCCTGACACCTTACTCTAAAATTAACTCCAGATGGATTAAAGACTTAAACATAACACCTAACACCATAAAAACCACAGAAGAAAATCTAGGCAAAACCATTCAGGACATAGGCATAAGCAAGGACTTCATGACCAAAACACCAAAAGCAGTGGCAACAAAAGCCAAAATAGAAAAATGGGACCTAATCAAACTCCACAGCTTCTGCACAGCAAAAAGAAACAGACAGTAGAGTGAATCGGCAACCAAGAGAATGGGAAAAAATTTTTGCAATCTACCCATCTGACAAAGGACTCATATCCAGAATCTACAAAGAACTAAAACAGATTTACAACATAAAAACAAACAAGCCCATTCAAAAGTGAGCGAAGAATATGAATAGACACTTTACAAAAGAAGACATACATGAGGCCAACAAACCTATGAAAAAATACTCATCATCACTGGTCATTAGAGAAATGCAAATCAAAACTACATTGAGATACCATCTCACGCCAGTTAGAATGGCGATCATTAAAAAATCTGGAGACAACAGATGCTGCAGAGGATGTGGAGAAATAGGAACACTTTTATACTGTTGGTGGGGAGTGTAAATTAGTTCAACCATTGTGGAAGTCAGTGTGGTGATTCCTCAAGGACCTAGAAATAGAAATTCCATTTGACCCAGCAATTCCATTACTGGGTATATATCCAAAGGATTATAAATCATTCTACTATAAGGACACATGCACACAAATGTTCATTGCAGCACTGTTTACAATAGCAAAAACTTGGAACCAACCCAAATGCCCATCGATGGTAGACTGAACAGGGAAAATGTGGCACATATACACCATGGAATAATATGCAGCCATAAAAAACGATGAGTTAGTGTCCTTTGTAGGGACATGGATAAACCTAGAAACCATCATTCTCAGCAAACTGACACAAGAACAGAAAATCAAACACCGCATGTTCTCACTCACAGGCAGGTGTTGAACAATGAGAACACATGGACACAGGGAAGGGAGCATCACACACTGGGGTCTGTCAGGGGGAAACAGGGGAGGGACAGCCGGGGGTTGGGGAGTTGGGAAGAGATAGCATGGGGAGAAATGCCAGATATAGGTGATGGGGAAGAAGGTAGCAAATCACACTGCCATGTGTGTACCTATGCAACAATCTTGCATGTTCTTCACACGAACCCCCAAATCTAAAATGCAATAAAAAAAGAAAAAAATTGGAGAGCAATTATTACCTAATTTCAAGACTTATTATACATTTATAGTAATCAAATATTTTACAAATGGATCACCAGAACAGAATATTCAGAAACAGAAGTATGAACAGCCAAGTTTTTTCAAAGCTGCAAAGGCAATTCTTTTCAACAGTTGGGTATCCATTTGCAAGAAAGCGGGAAAAGACATTACCTCTGTGGTCTTCCTCCTAAAAACCTATAATCCCTGTATTACCATGATCAAAACATCACACATACTTAAACTGAAGAACATTCTACAGAATACATCACCAGAATTGCTCAAAACTGTCAAAGTAAACAAAAACAAGGAAAATCTGAAAAACTGTCACAGGCTAGAGAAGATGAAGCAAATGTTATTGGTAAATGTCATGTGATTTCTTGGATGGGATCCCAGAAAAGAACAAGGACATTAGGTAAAAATTAATGACATCTGGCCGGGCGCAGTGGCTCACGCCTGTAATCCCAACACTCTGGGAGGCCGAGGCAGGCGAATCACCAGGTCAGGAGTTCAAGACCAGACTGGCAAACATGGTGAAACCCTATCTCTACTAAAAAATACAAAAATTAGCTGGGCATGGTGGCTCATGCCTGTAATCCCAGCTACTTAGGAAGCTGAGGTAGGAGAATTGCTTGAACCAGGACCCGGGAGGCAGAGTTGAAGTGAGCTGAGATCACACTACTGCACTCCAGCCTGGGCTACAGAGCGAGACTCCATCTCAAAAAAAAAAAAAAAACATCTGAAGAAAACAGACCTTAGTTCAACATAATGCGTCAATGTTGGTTAATGAGTTGTGATAAATGTGCCATAGTAACCTAAGATTTAGCAATAGGGGAAACTGGCAAAGGATATATGGGAATTCTCAGTGCTGTTTTATGCATCCATGCTTTAACTCTAAATTTATTGTAAAATAAAAGGTTTATTTTAAAAAAGACATTGACAGACTGGTAAAGGATAAATATGCAGAATATAAATAACCTTTAAAACTCAATTTTAAAAAATGTTTTTTAATGAGCAAAGACTTGAAAAGACAGTAGCCAAAGAATGTACATAGATGGGAAACAGGCACGTGTAAAGACGTTCAACATAATTAATGATCAGGGTAATCAAACTAAAACTGCAGTTAATCCACATCCCATTCAAATGGCTGCAATGAAAAAGACTGACAGTATCAAATGATATAGTTTACTTATCTGTCCCTCCCAAATCAAGTGCTGAAATTGGATCCCTAAGGTTGGAGGTGGTGCTTAATGGGAGGTGTTTGGGTTCAGGAAGGTGGATCCCTGATGAATGACCTAGTGCCCCCTCCGAGTAATGAGTGAACTTTCCCTCTATTCGTTTCAGCAAGAGCTGATTGTTAAAAAGAGCCTGGCACCTGCCTCCTTTTTCTCTTGCTTCCCTCTCGCCATGTGATCAGCACCCTCCACCTTCACCTTCTGCCATGAGTGGAAGAAGCCTGAGTCTCTCGCTGGATGCAGATGCTGGGGCCATGCTTCTTGTACCTCCTGAACGAACCACGAGCCAAATAAACATGTTTTCTTTATAAATTAATCAACCTCAGGTATTCTTTATCGAAATGCAAACAGACTAAGACATCAAGTGTAGGTGAGTGTCAAGAGCTGGACCTCTCATATGCAGGCGGTGGAAGGGCACCTTGCTCTGGCCACTTGTAGGTATTGTTTGGCATATTCTCAAAAACGTAAACATACGCCTACCATAGATCACAACTATTACATTGTTAGGTATTTACCCATAAGAATAGAAGCATACTTCCTGTATTGTGTGTATTTTAAAATTTTCTGCATATTATGAAATTTTCACATCTTAAAAATTCCAGTCTGGTAGGGATGCAGTGCACCTCCCCCAGACCAGTTATTAGAGATACCAAAGGGCCTGCCCTTATAGCTCAGAGCCCACCGAACTTATTCAAACCAACCAATGCTAAACTGTTTCCCCTGCCCTGCCTTGCCTTTCCTGCAGTAATTCCACTAGAGCTATGGTCTAGACTCTATCCTCAGTCCTATCCCTTCTGCTTCCTATATTTCAAGTCAAAAAGTGTACAAGGCATGACTTTGCCACAGCCACAACTTCCAGTCTATAGCAGTCAGGGTTCAATGAGAGAAGTAAAGCTGCTGGGGATGCACACGATGAAGAATCCATCAGAGACTAAGAATAAGGAAATAAATCAATGTAAAGTATTAAAGATGTTTACACAGTAATATGCATAAAGACAAATTTGGAAAATGCCTAAATCTGTATCAATATTAACTGGTTGAAAAAATTACACTGAATCCAAAGTAAAGATTTTTATGCAATTACTAAAAGTACTTGTCAAATCAATCTGTACTGGCCTCTTAAGATGTCTGTAATTTACTGGCAAGTGAAAAATGCAAAGTAAAGAACAATATGTCCAGCCTGTTACTAGATTTTATTTTAACAAAGTGTGAGAATATACATTAGATATGTTCATATACATAAAATAATTTCAAAAAATGAAATTGATGCACATAAAACTGCTAAGAGCATTTTCATATAAAGGAAAGTTTCATTATTCACTGTGGTTTTTGGTATTTTCCCAAAAAGAGTATTTTTAAACGCAACTTGGATATGATCTACAGTTATAAGTGACACAAAATGATTCATGACACTGGAAAAAAATTACGAATTCGACAAATGAAAATGTCAAATCACAGTTCAGGAAGTTATAGTTTGTATATTTGTTCCCATCCAAATCTCATGTTGAATAGAATACCCAGTGTTGTGGTGGGGCCTGGTGGGAGGTATTTGGATCATGGGGGTGGATCCCTCATGGCTTGTCCTTGCAAGAGTCAGTGAGTATTCACAAGATATGGTTGCCTAAGTGTGTGGACCTCCCCCACTGATTCTCTCTTGCTCCTGCTTTTGTCATGTGACATGCTCCTGCTTCACCTTCTGCAGTAAGTAAAAGCTCCCTGAGGCTTTCCCAGAAAGATCCCAACGCCACGCTGGTACAGCCTGCAAAACCTTGAGTCAATTAAACCTCTTTTATTTATAAATTATCCAGTCTCAGGCATTTCTTCACGGCAAGACAATGAATAATAGAAAATTGGTACCAACAGAAAATAGTAATACCAATAGAAAATTGGTGCTGAGAGTGGGACATGGCTATAAAGATACTGAAAATGTGGAAATGACTTTGGAACTTGGTAACAGGCAGAGATTTGAAGAGTTTGGAGGGCTCAAAAGAAAACAAGAAGATGAGGAACAGTCTGGACCTTCTTAGAGACTGGTTAAATGGTTGTGACCAAAATGCTGATAAAAATATGGGCTATGAGGGCCAGGCTGATGAGGTCTCATGTGAAAATGAGGAAGTTATTGGGAACTGGAGCAAAAGTCACCCTTGTTATGCCTTAACAAAGAACTTGACTGTATTGGGTCCATGCCCTAGGGATCTGTGGAAGTTTGAACTTGAGAGTGATGACCTAGGGTATCTGGCAGAAGAAATTTCTAAGCAGCAAAGCATTCAAGATGTGGCCTGGCTGCTTGTAACAACTTACACTTAGATGCAGGAGCAAAGAAATGACTTAAAGTTGGAAGTTATATCATTCTACTTGTATGAGGTATCTAAAATAGAGGAATTCATAGAATCAAAAAAAGGAATGGTGGTTGCCAATGAAACTGCCTTTGCAAAATTATGACCAAGATACCAAAAAAGATCTAACTTAACTGACTCCATTTTGTTTCTAACCTCCAAGCTGTTCTTGTTCATTCATGGGCATAGGCTGAACCAACTTTGGGAGAAACTCAGTTTATAGTTGTTTAAAACAAAGACAATAACAGCCCTTTCCCAAAGCAGACCTCTTTCTTGCCTGGGGACTAGATTCCCTTTGCAGGACAAACAGCCACAAAATTATAAATTATGGTTTAGGATTCATGCAGTGCAAGATTCTGACCCTCCCTAAACTACTCCCAAGATCAGTGCTTGAGATATTTTGTAGACCCTTCCCTTGATGGGTCAGTTGGCAACACCCAGATAGATAAACTGGCTCATCTGATCTTGTGGCCACCGCCCAGGAACTGACCCAGCGCAAGAAGACAGCTTCGACTCCCTACGATTTCATCCCTGACCAATCAGCACTCTTGGCTTACTGGCTTCCCCCAGCCCACAGAGTAGTCCTTAAAAACTCTGTTCCCTGAATTGCTCGCAGAGACTGATTTGAGTAATAATCAAACTCTGGTCTACCACACAGCTGGCTCTGCATGAATTACTCTTTCTCTACTGCAATTCCTCTGTCTTGATAAATCAGCTCTGTCTAGGCAGCAGGCAAGGTGAGCCCCTTGGGCAGTTACACCAAGGGCCTGGAGGAGAGGGGGAATGGCGAATTCTTGTTTAATAGGTCCCAAGCTTCAGTTTGGGAAGATGAAGAGAGTTCTGAAGATGAATGGTGGTGTAGTTGAACAGCAGGGTTAATGTACTTGATACAGAACTGTGCACCTAAAGGGGTGAAAATGACAAGTTTTATGCTACGTGAATTTCAACATAAATAATGATAAAATAAATAAATAATCTTTAAAAACAAATCAAAGTAACATACCATATAAATAGACTAAAAAAGTATAACCCTGTAATGACCTCAATAGTTATAGAAAAAGCATTTGACAAAATCCGAAATCCCATATCTTACCAAAAAATAAATAAATAAATAAAACCTCTCAGCAAACTAAGAAAAGAAGGGAAGTCTCCAAAACTAATGAAGGGCGTCTTAGAAAAACCCACAGCTAACATCATCTTTAATAGTGAAATACCTCACTCCTCAGATCAGACACATGCTAAGGATGGGGGCTAATTACTACTTCTGTTCAACACTGTTCTATTCAATGCAGTCAAACAAGAAAAAGAAATGTAAAATATCCACATTGGAAAAAGTAAAAAGATCTCATTCAGTCAACATGATCTTCCATGTGGAAATTCCAACAAACTCTACAACAACCTCCAAGAACAAATAAGTAAGTTACCATGATTGCAGGATACAACAAGTAAAAGTTAACTTTATTTCTATAAACAGTCACTCATGAACATCAAAAGTTTCAACGGTATTGGTCCATTTATAGGCAGATTTGTTGCAATAAATATATCAGAAAATGTTTTGAAGATTTGCAACTAATTGAAAAACCTTGCAGATAAATCACATAGCCTACAATATTGAAAAAATTAAGAAAAAGTTGACTATGTCAGGAATGCATAAAATATATATAGCAACTAGTCTGTTTATCATTTACTACCATATAATAGATACAAATCTATTTTAAATAGTTAAAATTTATCAAAACTTATACACACAAACACAACCTATGCATGACACCATTTGTAGTCAAGAGAAAGGTAACAGAAGTAAAGTTACAGAATTAAGGCATAACTGCATAAAGTTAACTGTGCATACTGTATTACTGTGATAATTTCATAGCCACCTCCTGTGGCTATTGCAGGGAGTTCAAGTGTTGCAAGTATCCACTCAGAACGCCATGCGAGGCTGATCATCTCCGTGTGTGCAGTCCATCCCTCCAGTAAATTGTGTATCACAGTAAAAACTGACCTTGCAGTTCTCCTGCATTGTTTATCATGTTTGGTGCATATCAAAAACGCAGCTTTTATGTGAGCGCAGTATTGTTACAAGAAAGCATACCTATATACTCTAACATAACCTAAGGAAAACAAAGCCACTATATAACAACACAAAGCTAAATAAAGGTGGAGGATATAAAGCTGGAGAATTTAATGGCAGCAAAGGATGTTTTGCTAGTTTTGAAAGAGGTTTGGCTTTAAAAATCTCAGTATAACAGAAGCAACTTCTGCCAAGCAAGAGGCAGAAGATGAGTTCCCAGACCCTATGAAGAGAAGCACTGAGGAGAAAGAGAATCTACCTGAACAGGTTTTCAATTCATGCAAAAGTGTCCTATTCTAGAGAAAAGAGAAAATGCCACAAAGGACATTTATTAGTAAGGAAGAGAAGTGGGCACCAGGATTTAAGCCAGAAAGGGATAAGCAAACTCTGTTGTCTTATGCAAATGCAGTCCGAATTATGATCAAGAATAACCTTATCTATAAAGCTGCTAATCCTTGAGCTTTTAAGGGAAAAAATAAATGCCAGCTGCCATTCTTTTTGTTGTACAAGAAGGTCGGTACAACAAAAACACTTTTCTGGATTGGTTCCATGAAAACCAATGCTTTGTCTCTGAAGTCAGAAATACTTTCCAGTAAAGGACTATTTTTAACCTGCTTTTGGTATTGGACAATGCCTCTAGCCATCCAGAACCCCATGAATTCAACATCAAAAGAGCAAAAGTGGTCTCCATGTCCTCAAACAACATCTCTAACTCAGCCTTTAGAACAAGGGGTTGTAAGGCACTTTTAAGGCTCCTTACACGTGGTTTTCTATGGAAAGGATTGTCAACACTATGGAAGAAAATGTTAACGGGGTGAATATCATGAAAATCTAGAAGGATTACACCATGGAAGATGTCCTTGTTGTATAGAAAAAGATGTAAAAGCCATCAAACCTAAAACAATACATTATCGCTAGAGAAAACTGTGTCCAGATGTTGTGCGGGACTTCATAGGATTTAAAACGGAGCCAATCAAGGGAGTCATGAAAGAGATGGTAGATATGGCATGAAAGAAAAACAACGTGGGTGTAAAGAGTTTGAAGACAGAGATCTTGGAGATATTCAAGAGCTAATAGACACCACACCTGAAGAAGATGACTTGATGGAGATGAGTGCTTTCAAATCAGTAGCAGACAATGAGGAAGAAGATACAGAAGCAGCAGTGTCAGAAAATAAATTGACATTAGAAAATCTTGCAGAAGGATTCTGATTATTTAAGACTTCTTTTGACTTCTTTTACAACTTGGACCTTTCTACCAAAACTAAACCAAATGGTGAAGAAGAATTCATACTATATACAAGCATTTTTTTTTTAGATGTAGTCTCACACTGTCACCCAGGCTGGAGTGCAGTGACATGATCTCGGCTTACTGCAACCTCTGCCTCCCAGGTTTAAGTGATTCTCCTGCCTCAGCCTCCCGATTACCTAGGACTATAGGCTCATGCCACTACACCTGGCTAATTTTTTTGTATTTTTAGTAGAGATGGGGGTTTCACTGTGTTAGCCAGGATGGTGTCGATCTCCTGACCTTGTGATCCACCTGCCTTGGCCTCCCAACGTGCTGGGATTACAGACGTGAGTCACCACACCTGGCCTGGATGCAAGCATTTTTAAAGAACTGAAAAAACAAAAGTGTCAGACAATAATTATGATGTATTTCCATACAGGTAAATCAACTGTGCCTGCCTCTACTGCCTCCTTTTCCATCTCCTCCACCTCTTCCCCTCTGCCACCCCCTGAAACAGCAAGACCAGCCCTCTTCTTCCTCCTTCTCAGCCTACTCAATGGAGGACGATCAAGAGGAAAACCTTTATGATGAGCCATTCCCACTTAATTAATACTTAATACATTTTCTCTCTACCTAACATTTTCTTAATAACATTTTCTTTTCTCTAGCTGCCTTATTATAATAATACAGTATATAACACATGTAGTAAGTATGTGTTAATTAGACATTTATGTTATTGGTAAGGATTCTGCTACACCGTAGGCTATTAATAGTTAAGTTAGGGGAGTCAAAATGATATGTGGTTTAATTGGTGTCCCTAATCACATTGTTCAAGGGTCAACTGTACTAGCAATGAACAATTGAAAATGGAATGAATATACCACTTAAACAACATCACAAAAACATGAAACTCAGGGATAAATCTGACCAAAGACGTGAAGACTGTACACTGAAAACTATAAAACACTGAGGAGAGATCTGAATAAACAGATATGTTCATGAACTGGAAAACTCGAAATTGTTAAGATGTCATTTCTCCCCAGTTGAACTATAAATAAAGATCCCAACCAAAGTCCCAACAGGCTCTTTTTGGTGCAAATTGGCAAACTGATTCTAAAATTAATACAGAAATGTAGAAAACCTACAAGAGCAAAAACAACTTTGAAAATAAATTACAGAACTAATACTTCTTCATTTCAAGACATCATAAAGCTATAATTATCATATATTTCACAACTGGATCAATGGAACAGAGTAGGAAGTCCAGAAATAGATGCTTAGAAGTATGAACAACGAAGTCTTTACAAAAGTGCAAAGACAGTTCCGTGGAGAAAAGACTATTCTTTTCAAGAGCTGGTTATCCATAGGCAAGAAAGCAAGAAAAGACATGACCTCTGTGGTCTTCCTCCTCAAAACCTATAACCCCAGTCTAACCATGATCAAAACATCAGACAAGCCAAGACTGAGGAACATTCTACAGAACATCTGACCAGAACTGTTCAAAACTGTCAGAGTCATCAAAAACAAGGAAAGTCTGAAAAATTCTCATATGCTAGAGGAGATGAAGGAGACGTGATGGCTAAATGTCATGTGGTATCCTGGATGGGATCCCAGAAATGAAAAAGAACATTAGGTAAAAATTAATGATATCTGCGGAAAACATAGACTTTAGTTCATCATAATGTATCATGTATTGGTTAATGAGTTGTGACAATATGCTACAGTAACATCACATTTAAAAATAGGGGAGGCCAGGTGCCATGGCTCATACCTGTAATCCCAGTACTTTGGGAGGCTGAGGCCGGCGGATTACTTGAGGTCAGGAGTTTGAGACCAGACTGGTCAACATGGTGAAACCCCGTCTCTACTAAAAATACAAAAATTAGCTGGGCATGGTGGTGTGCACCTGTAATCCCAGCTACTCAGGAGGCTGAGGCATGAGAATTGCTTGAACTCAAAACGCAGAGGTTGCAATGAGCCGAGATCGCCCCACTCACTCCAGCCTGGGTAACAGAGTGAGACTGTCTCAAAAAAAAAAAGAGAGAGAGAAAGAGAAAACTAGGCACAGGATATATGGAAATTCTCTGTGCTGGTTCTTGCAACCTTGCATAAATCTAAATTTATTATAAAATAAAAAGTTTCAGCTGGCTGCAGTGGCTCACACTTGTAATCCCAGCACTTTAGGAGGCTGAGGCGGGCTGATCACCTGAGGTCGGGAGTTTGAGACCAGCCTGACCAACATGGAGAAACCCCATCTCTACTGAAAATACAAATTAGCTGGGCATGGTGGCACATGCCTGTAATTCCAGCTACTCGGGAGGCTGAGACAGGAAAATCACTTGAACCCAGGAGGCAGAGGTTGCAGTAAGCTGAGATTGTGCCATTGCATTCCAGCCTGGGAAGTAACATTGAAACTCCGTCTCAAAAAATAAAATAAAAAGTTTCATGGAAAAAAGACAGCCCATAAAAGGAGAAAGTATAAATATCCAGAATATATAAATAACTTTTAAACCTCAATAATGAAGATAAAACCTAATTTCTTAAAAAAGGGTTTAGATCTGAACAGACATTTACCAAAGAAAGTATACAGATGGCAAACAGTCACAGTAAACATACTCAACATTATTAAATAGAAAAATCAAACTAAAACTGTAATTTAATTTACATACCTATTAGAATAGCTGCAATAAAAAAGACTGATCATATCAAATGATATAGTTGAGATATCTGTCTCCCTCAAGTCAAGTGTTGAAATTTGATCCCTAATGTTGGAGGTGGCGCTTAGTGGGAAGTATTTGAGTTATGGGGAGGGATCTCTCACAAATAACATAGAACACTGTTCCCAGTAGTGGGTGAGATCCTGCCCTATTGCTCCCGCAAGAACTGATTGTTAAAAACAGCCTGGCAACCCCTCCTTTTTCTCTTGTTTCTTTCTCACCATGTGATCAGTACCTTCTACCTTCACCTTCTGCCATGAGTGAAAGTAGCCTGAGTCTCCTGCCACAAGCAGATGTTGGTGCCATGCTTCTTGTACAGCCTGCAGAACTGACGGCCAGATAACATCTCTTCTTTATACATTACCCAGCCCCAGATAATTCCTTTATGGCAACACAAAAAAACACTAAAACACCAGGTGCTTGTGAGCATGAAGAGTGGCATAAAACAAAGCCTGTGAGCCAGGAAAGCTGACGTGATTGGGGACCTTGATAGCTGTTAGGGACAGCAGGCCACCGGGCATCACCAGAATGTCCTTAGTGGGCCAAAGAGATGGTGTATGGTGTTGGGTATCATGTTCTCAGGGTAGACTGAAGGAAAAGAGAAGCTGGTGAGTGGAAGCAGCATAAGTGGCACCAGGAATTTCATAAAGACGTAGAAAGGTTAGGTCCTAACACAGGTGGAGGATCCACCTGGGCTCACTTGTTCAGGAATTCTCATAGGAAAAGAAAAAAGATGTTTAACCAAGGGGAGCTGCCACATGAAGCATGTCCATGATTATCTGCACATCTTAATGGGGATGCCCAGGAAGGTGTAAACTGAAAATAAAATACTAAGCACCGCCCGGCTCCCCACAGCAAGTGAATGGACCCCTCCTGGCCAGAGGAACCCCAGAGAAACCTTCAAAACTGAATCACAGCCACCATGGAAGAGCAGGCTGGACACCCCCTCATCACACTCCTTCCCTTTTGCAGTTCAAACACAACTGACTTGCCTTAATGTTAAAATAGAGATGAGACAGACACAATGGACTTTTTGTGGCAATCAGATACCAAACTACACACAAGTCAGCAAGAGAAGAGCCGGCTGCAAGGAAACAAATGGTTGCTGAAGAGTTTGTAGGATGGTGCTTGTGCTGCAGAGAGCTATGTGCAGTACTGAAAATGCCAAGGTTGCAGTGACATAACTTTCTATCAGCTGAGGATCTGGTGATCGCTGGGGTGCAGGAAGATTGTGTTATTTGTGCAGGAGGTCTACGTGTCCTAGACCATGAAGAAAGGCAGACTTAAAGCTTATCTGTTTTTTCTTTTTGCTTTCCCCTGGTCCTGCCAGCCTAACTCCTTTTCCCTAATTAGGACTCCACATTTCCCCTCTAACATAGCAACAATGACAAATCTTTAGCATGTGACTTAAAGTCTCATCTTCCAACTGCTTCCTACTGACTAGGGGTATAGAGTTGGCCCTACCTAAGATTGTTGGCCTATCAGGAGGTTACATGGGCCTAGATCCCTGGGTTGGGACCTAAATTGGGCAGGGTCACTGTGGGACTACGGGAGAACAGTATTTGCAGCCTAAAAAAAACTATTCTCTCCCATTTGAATAGTCTTGATACCCTCATCAAAATTTGGCACCTCCTCAATTGACCAAGGATGTATGGTTTTATTTCTGAATTGCCTATTCCATTGATCAACATAAAAAGATGTTGTATGAGATAACTGTGGATAAATTAATTATGGACTGGAAATGAGATAATATTAAAGTATTATTGTGTTAGGTGTGACAATTATATTGTGGCTATGTAACACATTTTACTTATTTTTTATATTTAATAAAATATTCAATGATGGAATGACATGTTAACAATTTCCTTTTAAAAATGACAGCCAAAAGTATTCTTTAAAAGATCAGAAATAAAGAGGATAGATGAATTAATACAGCAAAATATTGGAAGTTATTTAGCCTAAGGATTGATATATAGGTGCTCATGACACTATGGTCTCTTTTTGTGTATGTTTGAAAACTTTGAAAATAAAAACTTGAAGTAAACGATTTTAGTGGGAGGCCTTAGACTTGTCCATAAAAAGCTAACATTGAATTTGGATCTTAGACTAGAGCAAGACTCTTCGAGCAATGGGGGAAGCACAGATCTCTTCTTGCTCTGTAACCACATCCCACCCCAGTTCTGCAGAGCTGCACCTGCCATGGATGGTATAGACGGAGCCTCAATTCTTTATACCTAAAACAAGTCATCAATTCTGTTGAAACTTACCAAAAATTCAAAAAAACTATGAGTGACTTCCTCTTTTTCTCATTAAAACTATTTCAATGTTCTGATGAATTATTTACACATCATTAATCAACACACACATTAGAATGCTGAAATGTAAAAGAATGACCACGCCAAATGATATAGTTTAGAAGCTTGTCCCCTCCAAATCTCACGTTAATATTTGATCCCTGACATTGGAGATTGGGCCATATGCCATCCTTGTTAAAGTATTCAATTACATCCCTGGACCTGGATAGGCTCAAGGAGATTTTGTTATAGGGAACCTTCAAGAAAATCCCCTATGTAGGGTCTGGGACAATGCACACAAACACACCTGCACATATACAAATACATACATGTACGGTCACATACCCTATCATCAAGTAATGCTTCCTTCTCATCAGACAGATGAGACACAGACTCTGAATCCTCTTTCCCAGGCAAGATGGAAACAACTGCATGCTTTTCCCAGATACACCCTGCCCATCTGAAACAAGGAAGGAGCAATATGCAGTGTCCATCGTTCAATTTACTTTTGCAGTTGGGCCATATCCAAGGCTCTTTGCCAGAAAGCCCTCTTTGAGTTCTGAATTCCTCTGTGAGAATTCTGCTGGCGTTACACGTATAATCATAAATACATACATTAATATACATACCCCTCCACAAGTATAAAAACTTCATATATATATATATTCTTTAATAGATAAACACATTTATTTTATTTCTCATAAAAGATATTTATAATTAAAATAAAACCATATATGGTTTAATGTTTCATATTTTATAGATATCCCCCTATCATAGGTGATATAAAATTATATATAGGTTTTTATATCTCTAAAGGCCTCTGGGTGACCCTGTGAGCCACAATGAACTCAGTGTGAGTTCAGGAAGTGGCAAGGCTTCATCCTCAGCCAAAGGGTGTGGGGTGTAGGCAACACATGGGTGGTGCTTGATATTGTAATTAATGGAGGGTAAAGAGGAGAAAAGTGCTTTAGTAAGTCCAAGCTCTTAGAGTCCTGAAACTTGCATCTCCTCGCCTGGTCTTCCCATGAGCTGAAAGTCATGCCTAATTTTGAAAGGCCTGCAACTGTAGTCTTCCTGCTTTTTAGAAAGAGCATTATTTCACTTTCCCATAAGATGGCTGAACAGTAACTCTTTCACCAAACATCCACCAATGACAGATATGACTGTGTTACAAAGTCTACTGAACCCTGTAAGAAGCCAGAACAATATATAAAAATGTATACTCCATCTCTAATAAAATAATACACTGAGATGAGACACCAGGTGTTTCATCTGGATTTAGCAACTATGCATTTGCCAATAATCTTATTCTGGTATTTGTCAAGGATTGTTGAGTCACAGGTGACCGAATCCCTATTTAAACTGACTATTCTAACAATATTACTCAATAATGTTTTGGAAGTATATGCTCCAGCAAAGCAAAATAAGTGGTACAAATATCAGAGAAAAGAATTCTTTGCAGATGGTATTGCATATTGCATATCTAATGTATACTACAAAAATAAGAAAAGTTAGTAATGTGGCTGGATACAAGATACATATGCAAAAACCAAAACTTTAATTACCAATAGTCAGTTAAATGCAGAAATGGAAAAACTGCCCTGTACACAAAAGTTTCAAGAATAATAAAATGCCAAGGAATAAATTTTAGTTAGAAAGATAAAATGCTTCTATAGTGAAAAATTTATTTATTTATATAGAACAAGATCTGAATAAATAGTAAGACATACATATTCCTGAACAGAAAGACTTAATAGCAAAAAGATGCCAATCCTTCTCAATTCATGAAAACACTGTAACCCTACATATAGCACTCTAGTTTACCAAGATAAAAGCAAGAATATGGAAATTTACTCACATAAGCAAAGTATTAAAGAATGTGTACATGGCCTTATTCATAAAAGCAAAAAATGGAAAATGCCTAAATATATATATCAATATTAACTGGTTAAAAAACTACATTACATCCAGAGTAAAGACTTTTATGCAATTATTAAAAGAACATATAAAATCTGTATGTATTGGTCTATAAAGGTATCTATAATTCATTGGCAAATGAAAAATGCAAGGTAAAGAAGAATATGTCCAGCCCAATACTAGATTTTATTTTAACAAAATAGGTATGAGATTTACATTAGATATTGCGTATACCTAAAATATTTTTTAAATTTATTTATTTTACTTTAGGTGCAAACTATATCTGGCATTTCTCCCCATGTTATCCCTCCCCACCCTCTTCTCCCACCCCACTAAAATATTTTTTTAATGAAAAGAATGTATGCAAAACTGCTAAGAGCATTTCCTCTAGGGGGTCACATAGAATTAGCAAAAAAAGGGAACTTTCATTTCTTACTTTGGTTTTTGGTACTTTTCTAAACATGGTATTTAAAAATGTAGCCTGAATATGATCTACAGTTTTTAAATTATATATACACACCTTCAAGAAGGGCAGTTTTATAAAATTTGATAACTAACAAGTGCATGCATTGGCACAAAATAATTTGTTTAACTGGAAAGAAATTTGAAATGCAACAAACAAAAATGTCAAATCACAGTTCAGTAAGGAATCCTTTTATAATTTCCAAAGCCAGATTATTCTTACTATGCTAAAGGAGAGATGACTTACCATAGGCAATGGCTTTCCCTGTTTGCAGTTGATACCACCAATGAAGACCATGTTGGGCATCACAGGTCTGGGATCATCCAAAACAAAGTCAGTTCGCAACAGCCAAACTGATGTGTGGCTGAAGAGATCATATGCCGTGACAGGTGTTTGGAGAATTTCAGAGGCTATTTCTAGGGCAGTTTTGAATAAATAGTGGCAAAATAAATGCTCCTCCAAGTGCATGATGTGGTTCCGTACTCTCTCCTTGAAAGTCATGGCATCTGAGAACCCTAAGAGACCTCTGGGGACATACGAAAGAGGAGCAGGGCACTGTGAACCTTCTTCAAGATAATGGCAAAATATCCCCCTGGTGAAGACCACAGAGGGGAGGGAGAAATATTTGGCAACAATTAAGCCACAGACATCAAAAGGATCCAGAAACACCGCATCAAAAGAACTCTCCTTTAAGTATTCTACTAATTTTTTGTCCTTAAACAAACTCCTGCAATGTGAAAAAAATAAGTCAAAACTGCCACCGTATGGACTCACTAATAGAGAAAATATACTTTGTATTTGTCTTTTCCATTGATCATTGGCAAATGCCATGAACTCTCGGTCCTGATCCTCCAGAGAGTATGAGGTTGAGTAAGTCTTCACAGTGCAATTCAGTTTTCTTCCCAGTTGCCAACTCACCTCTGGCCTGACTACGACCACCTCATGCCCCCTGAGGATGAGTTTCTCCACCACCGACTGCATGGTGAACCAGTGGCTCCCATCCATGGGCACTACCAGCAGCTTGCCTGCATGGGCAAAGCCACAGGTTAGTAGCAGAAGCATACACAGGGAAAGGGGTCTGGTCCACCCTGCAGGAGCCATCAGAGAACTTCAGCCCAGAGCCAGCAGCTGGGATTCTAAGCTCCTATAATACACTAGGCGGAAGAATTACAGGCACAAAACCTGACCCCAAAAGAGGGCGTGTATTTATCCTCCCATAAAAAAAAAAAAAATCACTCTTACTGCCAATGATTTACTCATAAGAACAAGAATATGTGAGTAGCCTTTGCTGAGGTATCAACTTGTGTATTTTCCAGAGAAGAGTAGCTTACAGTCTTTGCCTTGGAGGCAGATCGTGCCCTGTGCTGCAATTTGAGTTTAGAAACAGAATTATTAAGCAATGCTTTTGGACCTTCAAAATTCAGAAAAATAAAGTGAAAGCAAATCTAAAGAAAGCTAATATTTTTGGAATTTGTCCCAATGCAAAATTTAGATGTTAACTTTAGACAACCGAATATTCTCTGCCAAGAAAGAAATTGGCATCTTATGTTCCAAGGAAAGACAACAAGGCCCCTAGTACTGACCTCCCAACTGGCAAGCAATCAGGGCTCACCTGCATCTCTGCAATGCATAAGAATTGCTGCTTGTCTTCTTTTGTATTCAAACCCTGAGAGGTCTCTGAAATGCTGAAATGGGATTGACAACCCTACCTCCATGGACCATACCAGGGACTTGATGGAAAGTGACTGTCACCTATTTTAAATGGCTTTTCACAGATACATCACATGCAGTGGGGGTTGACGGCCCAATCCTTACATGAGCACTCTGCTGAGCTGCCACTCTGTGACCTCTCTACTTCCACACTCTAAACACACCATCACTCCAGTGCCCTCCTTCAGGAAAAGATGTACTTGTCTCTCTCAGTCTGCTGAGCACTCCTGAGGTCGGACGTGATGTCATCTTCATGTTTTCACCCTCCCTTCACAATACCCATGCTATGCCTTTGACATATTTTGTATGTTTGTCCCCTCCATATATCATGGTCAATTATAATTTCCAGTATTGGAAGTGAAGCATGGTAGGAGGTGTTTGGGTCATAAGCGTGAATCCCTTATGAATGGCTTGGCACTGTCCTCCCAGTAGTGAGTGATTTCTCACGAGACTTTGTTGTTTAAAAGCATGTGCCAAAAACACTCTTCAGGATATTATCCAGGAAAGCTTCCCCAGCCTAGCAAGACAGGCCAACAATCAAATTCAGGAAATACAGAGGACTGTATTTCCACAAAGTTACTCCTCGAGAAGAACAACCCCAAGACACATAATTGTCAGTTCACCAAGATTGAAATGAAGGAAAAATGTTAAGGACAGCCAGAGAGAAAGGTCAGGTTACCCACAAAGGGAAGCCCATCAGACTAACAGTGGCTTTCTCTGCAGAAACCCTACAAGCCAGAAGAGAGTGAGGGCCAATATTCAACATTCTTAAATAAAAGAATTTTCAACCCAGAATTTCATATCCAGCCAAACTAAGCTTCATAAGTGAAGGAGAAATAAAATCCTTTACAGACAAGCAAATGCTGAGAGATTTTGTCACCACTAGGCCTGCTTTACAAGAGCTCCTGAAGGAAGCACTAAATATGGAAAGGAAAAACCAGCAACAGCCACAATTTGTTTTATTAAAAACATACCAAATTGTAAAGACTAATGACACTATGAAGAAACTGCATTAACTAACAGTCAAAGTAGCCAGCTAGCATCATAATGACAGGATCAAATTCACACGTAACAATATTAACCTTAAATGTAAACAGACTAAATGCCCTAATTAAAAGACACAGATTGGCAAATAGGATAAAGAGTCAAGACCATTGGCGTTCTGTATTCAGGAGACCCATATCACCTTCAAAGACACAGACGCTCAAAATAAAGAGATGGAGGAATATTTAGCAAGCAAATGGAAAGCAAAAAAAAAAAAAAAAAAATGCAGGGGTTGCAAACCTAGTCTAGATAAAACAGACTTTAAACCAACAAAGATCAAAAAAGACAAAGAAGGGCATTACATAATAGTAAAGAAATCAATGCAACAAGAAGAGCTAATTATCCTAAATATATTTGCACCCCATACAGGAGCATCCAGATTTATAAAGCAAATTATTAGAGACCTACAAAGAGACAGACTCCCCACGTAATAATAGTGGGAGACTTTAACACCCCACTGTCAATATTAGACAGATCAACCAGACAGAAAATTAACAAGGATATTCAGGACTTGATCTCAGCTCTAATAGACATCTACAGGACTCTCCAACCCAAATCAACAGAATATACATCCTTCTCAGCACCACATCACACTTATTAAAATTAACAAGCAAGGTCAAGACTTGATCTCAGCTCTAACAGACATCTACAGAACTCTGCACCCCAAATCAACAGAATATACATTCCTCTCAGCACCACATCACACTTATTCTAACACTGACCACATAATTGGAAGTAAAACACTCCTCAGCAAATGCAGAAGAATGGAAATCATAACAAATAGTCTCTTAGACCAAAAAGTGCTATCAAATTAGAACTCAGGATTAAGAAACTGACTAAAAACCATACAACTACATGGAAACTGAACCACCTGCTCCTGAATGACTACTGAATAAATAACAAAATTAAGGCAAAAAAAAAAAAATAAGTTCTTTGAAACCAGTGAGAACAAAGATACAATGTATCAGAATCTCTGGGACACAGCTAACACAGTGTTTAGAGGAAAATTTACAGCACTAAATACCCACAGGAGAAAGCAGGAAAGAACTAAAATTGACATCCTAACTTCGCAATTAAAAGAACTAGAGAAGCAAGAGCAAACAAATTCAAAAGCTAGCAGAAGACAAGAAATAACTAAGATCAGAGCCAAACTGAAGGAGATAGAGACATGAAAAACCCTTCAAAAACTCAGTGAATCCAGGAGCTGGTTTTTTGAAAAGATTAACAAAATAGACCACTAACCAGACTAATAAAGAAGGAAAGAGAGAAGAATCAAACAGACACAATAAAAAATGATAAAGGGGATATCACCACTGATCCCACAGAAATACAAACTACCATCAGAATACTATAAACACCTCTATGCAAAATAAACTAGAAAATCTAGAAGAAATGGATAAATTCCTAGACACACACACACATACACCTCCCCCCAAGAAAAACCAGGAAGAAATCAAATCCCTGAATAGACCAATAATAAGTTCTGAAATTGAGGCAGTAATTAATAGCCTACCAACCAAAAAAAAACAAAAAAACACAGGACCAGATGGATTTACAGCCGAATTCTACCAGAGGTACAAAGGAGCTGGTACCATTCCTCCTGAAACTATTCTGAACAATAGAAAAAAAGGACTCCTCCACCCTAACTCATTTTATGAGGCCAGAATCATCCTGATACCAAAACCTAACAGAGATACACACACAAAAAAGAAAATTTCAGGCCAATATCCCTAATAAACATAGATGCAAAAATCTTCAATAAAATACTGGCAAACTGAATCCAGCAGCACATCAAAAAGCTTATCCATCACAATCAAGTTGGCTTCATCTCTGGGATGCAAGACTGGTTCAACATATGCAAATTGATAAATGTAACCCATCACATAAACAGAACCAATGACAAAAACCGCGACAGATGCAGAAAAGGCCTTCGATAAAATTCAGCTAAAAACTCTCAATAAACTACGTATTGATGGAATATATCTCAAAATAATAAGAGCTATTTATGACAAACCCACAGCCAATATCATACTGAATAGGCAAAAGCTGGAAGCACTCCCTTTAAAAACCAGCACAAGACAAAGATGCCCTCTCTCACCACTCCTATTCAACACAGTATTGGACGTTCTGGCCAGGGCAATTAGGCAAGAAAAAGAAATAAAGGGTATTCGAATAGGAAGAGAGGAAGTCAAATTGTCTTTGTTTGCAGATGACATGATTGTATATTTAGAAAACCCCATCATCTCAGCCCAAAATCTCCTTAAGCTGATAATCAACTTCAGCAAAGTCTCAGGATACAAAATCAATGTGCAAAAATTACAAGCATTCCTATGCACCAATAATAGAGAGCCAGCTTATCCATCACGACAAAGTAGGTTTCATCCCGGGGATGCAAGGCTGGTTCAACATACGCGAATCCATAAATGTAATCCATCACATAAACGGAACCAAAGACAAAAACCACATGATTATCTCAATAGATGCAGAGAAGGCCTTCAATAAAATTCAACAGCCCTTTATGCTAAAAACTCTCAATAAACTAGGTATTGATGGAACGTATCATAAAATGATAAAAGCTGTAAATGACATACCTACAGCCAATATCATACTGAACGGGCAAAAGCTGAAAGAATTCCCTTCGAAATCAGGCACTAGACAAGGATGCCCTCTGTCACCACTCCTATTCAACATAGTATTGGAAGTTCTAGCCAGAGCAATCAGGAAAGAAAAAGAAATAAAGGGTATTCGATTAGGAAAGGAGGAAGTCAAACTGTCTCTATTTGCAGATGACATGATTGTATATCTAGAAGACCCCATTATCTCAGCCCAAAATCTTCTCAAACTGCTAAGCAACTTCAGCAAAGCCTCAGGATACAAAATCAATGTGCAAAAATCACAGGCATTCCTATATACCAATAACAGACAAACAGAGAGCCAAATCAAGAGCAAACTCCCATTCACAACTGCTACAAAGAGAATAAAATACCTAGGAATACAACTAACAAAGGATGCAAAGGACCTCTTCAAGGAGAACTACAAACCACTGCTCAACAAAATAAGAGAGGACCCAAACAGATGGAGAAACATTCCACGGTCATGGTTAGGAAGAATCAATATTGTGAAAACAGCCATACTGCCCAAAGTAATTTATAGATTCAATGCTATCCCCATCAAGCTACCAATGACCTTCCTCACAGAACTGGAAAAAACCACTTTAAACTTCATATGGAATCACAAAAGACCCCGCATAGCCAAGACAATCCTAAGCAAAAAGAACAAAGCCAGAAGCATCACACTGCCAGACTTCAAACTATACTACAAGGCTAGAGTAATCAAAACAGCATGGTACTGGTACCAAAACAGAGACATAGACCAATGGAACAGAACAGAGACCCCAGAAGAAACCCCACACATCTACAACCATCTGATCTTTGACAAACCCAGCAAAAATAAGCAATGGGGAAAGGACTCCATGTTTAATAAATGGTGTTGGGAAAACTGGCTAGCAATGTGCAGAAGGCAGAAACTGCACCCCTACCTGTCACCTTACACTAAAATTAACTCCAGATGGATCAAAGATTTAAACATAAAACCTAACACCATAAAAACACTAGAAGAAAACATAGGCAAAACCATCCAGGACATAGGCATAGGTAAGGACTTCATGACTAAAACACCAAAAGCATTGGCAACAGAAAGCCAAAATAGACACATGGGATCTAATTAAACTCCAGAGCTTCTGTACAGCAAAAGAAACCATCATTAGAGTGAATTGGCAACCAACAGAATGGGGAAAAATTTTTGCAATTGACCCATCTGACAAAGTGCTAATACCCAGAATCTACAAAGAACTAAAACAGATATACAAGAAAAAAACAAACAACCCCATTCAAAAGTTGGCGAAGGATATGAACAGACACTTTTCAAAAGAGTACATACATGAGACCAACAAACATATGAAAAAATGCTCATCATCACTGGTCATTAGAGAAATGCAAATCAAAACCACACTGAGATATCATCTCACACCAGTTAGAATGGCAATCATTAAAAAATCTGGAGACAACAGATGCTGGAGAGGATGTGGAGAAATAGGAACACTCTTACACAGTTGGTGGGAGTGTAAATTAGTTTACCTACTGTGGAAGACAGTGTGGCGATTTCTCAAGGATCTAGAAATAGAAATTCCATTTGACCCAGAAATCCCACTATTGGGTATATACCCAAAGAACTATAAATCATTCTACTATAAAGACACATGCATACGAATGTTCATTGCAGCCCTGTGTACAATAGCAAAGACCTGGAACCAACCCAAATGCCCATCAAGGATAGACTGGACAAAGAAAATGTGGTACATATACACCATGGAATACTATGCAGCCATAAAAAATGATGAGTTTGTGTCCTTTGTAGGGACTTGGATGCATCTGGAAACCATCATTCTCAGCAAACTGACCCAAGAACAGAAAGCCAAGCACCGTATGTTCTCACTCATAGGTGGGTGTTGAACAACAAGAACACGTGGACTCAGGGAGAGGAGCATCACACACAGGGGACAGTTGCGGGGGGTAGGGGAGAGACAACAGGGGGTGGGGGGGGTGGGGAGAGATAACATGGGGAGAAATGCCAGATATAGTATGCATCAAAAGTAAAATAAATTTAAAAAAATTTATTACAGTAAAAAATAATAATAAATTAAATAAAATATTTGACGTTTATTTCCTATTAAAAAAAAAGATACTGAAAATATGGAAGTGACTTTGGAACTTGGTAACAGGCAGAGATTTGAAGAGTTTGGAGGGCTCAGAAGAAGACAAGAAGATGAAGGAAAGTTTGGACCTTGTTAGAGACTGGTTAAATGGTTGTGACCAAAATGCTGATAGAAATATGGGCTATGAGGGCCAGGCTGATAAAGTCTCATGTGAAAATGAGGAAGTTATTGGGAACTAGAGTAAAAGTCACCCTTGTTATGCCTTAACAATGAACTTGGCTGTATTGGGTCCATGTCCTAGGGATCTGTGGAAGTTTGAACTTGAGAGTGATGACCTAGGTTATCTGGCAGAAGAAATTTTTAGTAGCAAAGCATTCAAGATGTGGCCTGGCTGCTTGTAACAACCTACACTTAGATGCAGGAGCAAAGAAACGACTTCAAGTTGAAAACTATATTTAAAGGGGAAGCAGTGCATAAAAGTTTGGAAATTTTGCAGCTTAGCCATATGGCAGAGATAGAAAAAGCTTTTTCAGGATAGCAATTCAGGCAGGCCATGGAGCAAGCACTCGTTAGAGAGATGTGCATAACTAAAAAGGAGCCAAGTACTAAGGTCTCAAAAGCATTTCAGAGATCTCATAAGCAGCAGCTCCAATCACAAGCTTTGAGGTCTATGAGGACTGAATGATTTCATGGGTCAGGCCAAGGGCCCTGCTGCCTTGTGTAACCTTAGGACACTGCTCCCTACATCCTAGCCACTCTAGCTCTAGCCTCAGCTTAAAGGGTCCCAGATACAGCTTGGGCTGCTGGTTCAGACGGTGCACGGTCATAAGCCTTAATGGCTTCCATGTGGTGTTAAGCCTGTGGGTGAGCAGAATGCAAGAGTGAAGAAGGCTTGGCACCCTCCACCTCAATTTCAGAGGATTCACGGGAAAGCCTGGGTGCCCAGGCAAAAGCCTGCTATAGGGATGGTGCCCTCACAAAGAATCTGTACTATAGCAGAGTAGAAATGTGGAGTTGGAGCCTCCACAGAGAGTCCACAATAAGGTATCGCCTACTGGAGCTATAAGAAAGAGGAGCACCATCCTCTAGACCCCAGAATGTTATATCTTCTGGGGAGCTTGAACCTTGCTCCTGGAAAAGCTGCAGGCACTCAACAACCTGTAAGAGCAGCTATGAGGCCGGAATCCTACAAAGCCACAGGGCCATAGTTGCCCAAGACTATGGGAGCCCACCCCTTGCACCAGTATGCCCTGGATATGAGACAGGGAGTCAAAGGAGATTATTTTGAAGCTTTAAGATTTAATAACTGCTCTGCTGGGTTTCAAACTTGCATGGGGCCTATCGCCCCTTTTTTTTGGCTGATTTCTCCATTTTGGAATGAGAGTACCCAATGCCTGCACCCCCATTGTAACTTGGAAGTAAATAACTTGTTTTTGTTACAGGCTCATAGGTGGAAGAGACTTGCTTTGTCTCTGATGAGACCTTGGACTTTGGAATTTTGAGAAATTGCTGTAATTAATTAGATTTGGGGGGGGACTATTGGAAAGGCAATATTGTATTTTGCGATACGAGAAGGACATAAGATTTGTGCAGATAGGCAGGGGATAAATGATACCATTTGGATATTTGTCCCATCCAAATCTCATATTGAAATGGCACCATGCTTGTACAGCCTGCAGAATCATAAGCCAATTGAACCCCTTTTCTTTATAAATTATCCAGTTTCAGGTATTTTCTATAGCAATTCAAGAATGGTCTAACACAGGGTGGGTGCAGTGGCTCACGCCTATCATCCCAGCACTTTGGGAGGCTGAGGCGGGTGGATCATGAGGTCAAGAGATCGAGACCATCCTGGTCAACATGGTGAAAGCCCGTCTCTACCAAAAATACAAAAATTAGCTGGGCATGGTGGCACACGCCTGTAGTCCCAGCTACTCGGGAGGCTGAGGCGGGAGAATTGCTTGAACCCAGGAGGCAGAGGTTGCGGTGAGCCGAGATCGTGCCATTGCACTCCAGCCTGGGTAACAAGAGTGAAACTCTGTCTCAAAAAAAAAAAAAAAAAAAAAAAAAAAAGAATGGGCTAACACAATTAAAAATCCAAAGCCAGATTACTTTTTTATTATCCAAAGCCAGATTATTCTTACCATGCTAAAGGAGAGATGACTTACCATAGGCAATGGCTTTCCCTGATTGCAGTTGATACCACCAATGAAGACCATGTTGGGCCACACAGGTCTAGGATTGTCCAAAACAAAGTCCGTTCACAACAGCCAAATTGATGTGTGGCTATAGAGATCATATGCTGTGACAGGTGTTTGGAGAATTTCAGAGGCTACCTCCAGGGCATTTTTGAAAACATGGTGGCAAAATAAATGTTCCTTCAAGTGCATGATGTTCCATACTCTCTCCGTGAAATTCATGGCATCTGAGAACCCTAAGAGACTTCTGGGGACATAGGAAAAGGAGCAGGGCACTTTGCACCTTCTTCAAGATAATGGCAAAACATTCCCCCTGGTAAAGACCACATAGGGGAGGGAGAAATATATGGCAACAATTAAGCCACAGACATCAAAAGGATCCAGAAACGCTGCATCAAAAGAACTCTCCTTTAAGTATTCTACCCTAATTTTTTGTACTTAAACAAACTCCTATAATGTGAACAAAGTAAGTTCCAAGTATCACTGGATGAACATGTTGCTTTCCACTGAGCATTGACAAAAGCCATGAACTTCCAGTTCAGATCCTCCAGAGTGTATGAAGTTGAATAAGTCTTTACTATGCAATTCAGTGAGCTTCCCAGTTGCCAACTCACCTCTGGCCTGACTAAGACCACCTCATGTCCTCTGAGGATGAGTTTCTCTACTACCAACCTTATGGTAAACCAGTGGCTCCCATCCTTGGGCATTACCAGCAGCTCCCCTGCCTCGGCAAAGCCACAGGCCAGCAGCAGACACACACATAGGGAAAGGGGGCCAGTCTACCCTTCAGGAGCCATCAGAGAACTCCAGCCCAGAGTGAGCCAGCAGCTGGGATTCTAAGCTTCTATAATACCTTAGGCAGGAGAAGTACAGGCAAAACCTACCCCCAAAAGAGGCCGTGTATTTTCCTATTAACAACAACAACAACAAAATCACACTCACTGCCAATTATTTTCTCATAAGAACAAGAATACATGAGTGGCACTTGCTGAGATACCAACTTGTATGTTTTCCAGGAAATAGCAGCTTATGGTCTTTGTCTTGAGGACAGAATGTAATTTTAGAAACAAAATTATTAAACAGTGCTTTTAGACCTTGATGACTCAGAAAGGTAAAAAGGAAAGTAAATTTGAATAAAGCTAATGTTTTTGGAATTTGTCCCTGATATTGTTTGGCTGTGTCCCCACCCAAATCTCATCTTCAATTCCACATGTTGTGAAAGGGACCTGGTGGAGGTAATTGAATCTTGGGGCCAGATCTTTCCTGTGCTGTTCTTGTGACAGCAAATAAGTCTCATGAGATCTGACAGTATTATAAGGGGGAGTCTCCCTACACAAGCTCTCTTTGGGTGCTACCATCCATGTAAGATGTGACTTGCTCCTTCTTCCCTTCCACCATGATTGTGAGGCCTCCCCAGCCATGTGGAACTGTAAGTGCAATAAACCTCTTTCTTTTGTAAATTGCCCAGATGCAAAGCAAAACGTGGATTTTACCTTGAGACAACCAAATGCCCTCTGCCCAGAAAGGAACTGGCATTTCATAGTCCAAGGAAAGACAGTAAGGCCCTTAGTATTGACTTCCTACCTGGCAAGAAATTGTGACTCACCTGCATCTCTGCAATGCACAAGCATTGCTGCTTTTAGTTTTTCATTTCTGGCTTCTGAAATGATATAATAAGATTGACAACTCTGCCTCCATGGACCCTTCCAGGGACTTTATGCAATGTGACTGTCACCTACCGCAAATGGTTTTCCTCAGATACGTTGCCTGCTATGGGGAGTCACTGAACCTATGCTTGCCCGAGCACTCTGCTGAGCTGCCTCTCTACCACTCTGCTTCCGCATTCTGAAGAGAGCTGTAGGCCTCTGCTGCGGGCTTACTCCACTGGCCTGGTGCCTGTCTCAAAAAAATATGTATTGGTCTGCCCCAGTCCGCTGAGTGGTCCTTGAGGTCAAAGTTATGTCTTCCTTGTGCTTTCATCCTCCTTGCCAGCACAGAGGAAGTCCATTGGGATTCTTGTTGCATTGGGCTGAATTACATCATGCAGGTTTTCTCAACACCTTCATGGGTGAGCTCAGTGGTGTGTGTCAGGTTACACTCTGAGGAACATTTAATGAGGGATTTTGCAGCCAATCTCAGGGCATAGGTCTTGTAGGAGAACAAAATGGCTCCTTCCAGGACACCCTAACTGGTACTAGACATTTGCTCAGTCACCTTTTAACTTGGTAACTGAGGCACTTGCAGATGACTTCCTTTGTAAAATAAAAATGACAGTGAGTGATTTATCTTCCCTGGTGGCTTACTTCAGAGCAGAAATCAATGAAACAGAAAATAGAAAATCAATTGACAAAACTAAAGAAATCAAAGCTGGCTTTTTGAGAAGATCAACTAACTTGATAAAGCTCTATCTAGCTGGACTGATCAGAAACAAAAAAAGAAAGAAGAGATAAATTATCAATATCAGGAATGAGAGAGGTGGTATCACCATGTATTCTACAAATATTAAAATGATAAGAAAATATCATGAACAAGTTTATGCCAACAAACTTAGATGAAATGAACATATTTCTTTAAAGGCACAAGCTCCCAATCTACTTACTAGAAGAAATTAAATAACCCAAATAGAAGTAACCAATATCTTTTAAATTGAATTTGAATTTGTCATTTAAATTTTCCCACCAAAAAAGTGAAGTTCAGATGACTTCCCTAATATATTCTACCAAATAATAAAGGAAGAAATAATACCAAATCCTCACAGTCTAGTCCAGAAAAAGCCTGTGGAATTTCCTAATTCATTTTAAAAGACTAGCATTACCAAAATATCAAAACCAGATAAAGACATAAGATAGAAAAACTACGGACCCTCATGAACTTAGATACAAAACTTTAAAACAATATTTTAGCAAATCAAATTCAGTAAATTTTAAAATATGTAATACATAAAAAGATCATAAACCACAAGCACGTGACATTTATCCCTAGGATGAAAGGCTTGTTTTAACTTTATAAAATTAATCAAGGTTGTACCACCATATTCATAGCTGTATAACTCACAACAGCCAAGAGGTGAAACTCAACCCATGTGCCGATCTGCGGATGAGTGCATAAGCAAAATGCAGTAACAAAGGAGTAAGATTTGGCCTCAAAGAGGAAGGAAATTCTGACACATGCTACAACATCAATAAACCTTGAGGACTTTGTGCTAAGTAAAGTAAGCCAGTCACAAAATGGCAAATGCTGTATCATTCTACTTATATGAGGTATCCAAAATAGACAAATTCACAGAATCAAAAAGAGGAATGGTGGTTGCCAATAAAA
This sequence comes from Ateles fusciceps, assembly GCA_036589455.1. NCBI lineage: Eukaryota > Metazoa > Chordata > Mammalia > Primates > Atelidae > Ateles > Ateles fusciceps. Next base: position 4,515,585 of record JAZHEH010001810.1, read on the forward strand.
CCACCTTTGCAAAATTATGACTGAGACAGTGAAAGATACCTAACTTAACTGACTCCAGCTTGCTTCTAACCTCCAAGCTGTGCTTGTTCATTCCAGGGCATAGGCTAAACTAAATTCAGGAGAAACTTAGTTTATAGCTTTATAAAACAAAGACAATAACAGCCCTTTACCAAAGCAGACCTCCTTCTTGCCTGGAGACTAGATTCCATTTGTAGGACTAACATCAGCTACAAGATTAGCAATTATGGTTTACGATTCATATAGCTGGAGGTTACAAGATTCTGACCCTCCCTAAACTGCTCCTAGGATCTTGTGGCCACCACCTAGGAATTGACTCAGCTCAAGAAGAAAGCTTCAATTCCCTCTGATTTCATCCCTGACCAATCAGCACTCCTGGCTTACTGGCTTCTCCCCCACCAACAAGTATTACTTAAAAACTCTGTTCCCTGAATTGCTCAGGGAGACTGATTTGAGTAATAATCAAACTCTAGTCTACTGCACAGCTGGCTCTGCATCAATTACTCTTTCTCTATTGCAATTCCCCTGTCTTGATAAATCAGCTCTGTCTAGGCAGCAGGCTAGGTGAATCCCTTGGGCAATTACACCAAGGGCCTGGAGGAGAGGGGGAGTGGGGGAATTCTTGTTTAATAGGTCCCAAGCTTCAGTTTGGGAAGATGAAGAGAGTTCTGAAGATGAATGGTGGTGTGGTTGAACAGCAATGTGAATGTACTCGATACTGAACTGTGCACTATGCTATGTGTATTTCGCCACAATTAATGATAAATAAATAATCTTTAAAAATAAAAGTAACATACCATATAAATAAACTAAAAAAGTATAACCATGTAATGATCTCAAAAGGTATAGAAAAACTGTTTGACAAAGTCCAAATCCATATCTGACAAAAACATTTCTCAGGAAACTAGGAGAAGAAGAAAGTTTCCAAAACTAATGACGGATGTCTTGGAAAAACCCACAGCTGACATCATCCTTAATGGTGAAGACTGAATGCTCCACTCCTCAAATCAGACACACGCCAAGGATGGGGGCGAATTACTACTTCTATTCAACATTGCTCTATTCAATGTGGTCAAACAAGAAAAACAAATGTAAAATATCCAGATTTGAAAAAAAAAAAGTAAACAAATCTCATTTACAGACAATGTGATCATCTATGTAGAAATTCCAACAAACTCTTCAACAACCTCCAAGAACAAATAAGTAAGTTTAGCATAGTTGCAGGATACAACAAGTCAACATTAATTTCATTTCTATAAACAGTTAATCATGAACATCAAGCATTTCAATGGTGTTGGTCCATTTATAGGCATATTTGTTGCAATAAATATATTAGAAAATGTTTTGGAGACTTGCAACAAATTGAAAAATCTTGCAGATAAATCACATAGCCTACAATATTGAAAAAAATAAGAAAAATTTACCATGTCAGGAATGCATAAAATATACATAGCAACTAGTCTATGTTATCATTTAAAATGGACACATGTATAGTTTAAATAGCTGAAATTTATCAAAACTTATGCACATAAACACAGACTATACATGACACCATTTGTAGTCAAGAGAAAAGTAACAAAAGGTTGTAGCATTAAGTCATAACTGCATAAAGTTAACTGTGCATACTGTACTAGTGTGATAATTTCATAGCCACCTCCGCTTGCTATTGCAGGGAGTTCAAGTGTTGCCAGTATCTACTAAGAATGCCATCCGAGGCTGACCATCTCTGTGTGTACAGTTCATCCCTCCAGTAAATTGTGTATCACAGTAAAAACTGATCTTGCAGTTATCCTGCATTGTTTATCATGTTTGGTGCATATCAGAACCCCTAAATAATACCATGGGACCTACACAAAGTATCACTAGTGATGTCTCAAGTGCTCCCATGAAGCAGAGACATTCATGATATTACAAGAAAAGTTGAATTGCTTGATATGTACCATAGGTTGAGGACTACAGCTGTGGTTGACCATCATTAAAACAAAAAAAGGAAACCACAAAAGGACCATTGTTATGAAAAGAAAAGAAAATTCACTAAGCCATCACTGCAGAAATGCCAGCAGGCTTCCAACCTTGCACTTTTTCTGAAGTATCTTTTTCTCTCATATTAAAAACGCAGTTTTTCAATCTCAGTGGACTCCACTGCCAAGGTAGAAATAAGGATATTTAAAGAATTAAAGGATAAAAGGAACTAGGATTCCACCCAGGGGTTAAAGATTAATAATGAGAAAGGTCTCACTAAGAAACTGGCAGATTTTTTAACCAGTTTTCACTTGGTTAAAAAACTATCCAAACTATACAGTCTTAAACTGTTTCTCCTGCCCTGCCTATCTTTCCCTGCCCCTGCAGCAAACTTCTGCCTGGACATCCAGGTGTTTCCATACATCCTCTCAAATTTAGGCAGAGGTTCCCAAACCTCTGTGTACCCACAGGCCCAACACCACAAGGAAGCTGCCAACACTTGGAACTTGCAACATCTGAAGCCAGGGCCTGATGTGTACCAGTGGCTGGAATGCAGGGCACCAAGTCCCTGCACATACAAGGGATGTCCTGGGCCTAGCCCAGGAAGCCATTTCTTTCCTCCTAAGCTTCTGGCCTATGATGGGAGGGGCCGCCGTGAAGACCTCTAACATGCCCTGGAGACATTTTCCCCATTGTATTAGGGACTAACATTTGGCTCCTTATTACTTATGCAAATTTCTGCAGCCAGCTTGACTGCCAATTTTATGAATCTTTATGTTCTGTTTCCCTTTTAAAACTGAATGCCTTTAACAGCACCCATGTCACATCATGAATACTTTGCTGCTTAGCAATTTCTTTGGCTGGTCAGGCATGGTGGTTCACACCTGAAATCCCAGCACTTTGGGAGGCCAAGGTGGGCAGATCACGAGGTCAGGAGTTCAAGACCAGCCTGACCAACATGGGGAAACCCATCTTTACTAAAAATACAAAAATTAGCTGGGCGTGGTGGTGTGCACCACTAATCCCAGCTACTCAGGAGGCTGAGGCAGGAGAATGGCTTAAACACAGTAGGTTGCAGTGAGCCGAGACACGCCACTGCACTCCAGCCTGGGTGACAGAGTAAGACTCCCTCAAAAAATAAAGAAGAAAGAAAAAAAAAAAAAGAAAGAATTGGGGGGGGGGGGGGAGGGAGAGGGAGGGAGGGAGGGAAGGAAAGAAGGAAAAGAAATTTTTTCTTCTGCCAGTCATCTCCCTGAAGTTCAAAGTTCCACAGATATCTGGGCCAGAGGCAAAATGCTGTCAATCTTTTTGCTAAAACATAACAAGAGTCACTTTTGCACTTGAAGTTCCCAACAAGATCCTCATCTCCATCTGAGACCACTTCAGCCTGGATTTCATTGTCCGTACCATTCAACAAGTCTCTAGAAAGTTCCAAACTTTCCCACATATTCCTGTTTCCTTCTGAGCCCTCCACACTCTTCCAACTTCTGCCTGTTACCCAGTTCCAAAGTTGCTTAAACATTTTCAGGTATCTTTACAACAGCACCCCCCTCCACTGGTATCAATTTACTGTATTAGTCTATTTTCACACTGCTGATAGAGATACCTGAGACTGGATAAAGTATTTTATAAAAAGAGGTTTAATGGACTCACAGTTCCACATGGCTGGGGAGGCCTCGCAATCAAGGCAGAGGTGAAAGGCATGTCTTACGAGGCGGCAGGCCAGAGAGAGAATGAAAGCCAAGCAAAAGGGGAAACTCCTTATAAAATCATCAGATCTCATGAGATGAATTCACTACCGTGAGAACAACATGAAGGAAACTTACCCCATGATTCAATTGTCTCCCAGTGGGTCCCTCCTACAACACGTGAGAAATATGGGAGCTACAATTCAAGATGAGATCTGGGTGGGGACACAGACAAACCATATTAACCCCTCTGAAACAGGGATCACACTGAAGAAATAACAGAAGGGAAAGAAATCAATGGGGAAGGAAATAAAAGAAAGAAGGAGGGAAAAGGAACAGGGGAGCTGCACATAGGAGAGATGAAGAGTGGCATAAAATAAAGCCTGTGAAACAGGGAAGGCGAGATGATAAGGGACCACGATAACTGGTCAAGGCTGGCAGGTAACAGGGCATCACTGGAATGTCTCGAGTGGGCCAAAGAGGCAGTGTATCCTGTTGGGTATCACATTCTCAGGGTAGACCGAAGGAAAAGAAGCTAGTGAAGGGAAACAGCAGTAATCCACGCTTGGCCTCTGTTGCCATGAATTTCAGTAAGCCACAGAAAGGTTAGGTCCTAATACAGGTGGAAGCTCCACCTTGGCTCACCTGTTCAGGAATTCTCATAGCAAAGGAAAAAAAAAAAAGATATTTAACCAAGGGAGCTACCACATGAAGTATGTGCGTGTATGTGCCCAGGAAGGTGTAAACTAAAAATAAAATACTAAGTGCCACCTGGCTCCCACAACAAGTGAATGGACCCCTGCTGGCCAAGGAACGCCAGAGAAACCTTCAAAACTAAATCACAGCCACCACGGGACAGCAGGTTGGACACACCTCATCACACTCCTTCCCTTTGCAGTTCAAACACAACTGACCTACCTTAATGTTAAAATAGAGATGAGACAGACACAATGGACGTTTTATGGCAATCAGATACCAAACTACACACAAGACCTAAAGCCATGCCAGGCAAGAGTTGAGTCATGGGCACCTACGCTTAAAGACTAAACTACGATCCAACTGCCACAGAGTTTTTCTTTTTCTCTAGCAGCTAAATAAGCACAGATCTAGAGAAAAACAATGTTAAACAAGTGCAGCTCCAATATACAAGTGCAGCTCCACCAGCCTCTTATCCAGTGAAAGCTGTATTTGTAGCTCATGGAACCCATCCCTTGTTCCATAGCCACAATAGAGCTTTCATTGGACAAGAGGCTGATTTGAGTCACTTTCTCCTGATAAGACGACCAGTGACCACAGACTGGTTCTGGCCAATTTACGGAGACTGTGAATTTGAGTGCTTTTGTGTCCTGAAGAGACCTTTTCATTTACAGGGTCTAATTGTAATCCATTTAAATGTGATGTCTCTATTCCAGGGTGAACATGGGTTGGATGTAACATGTATGTGTGTTCAATACGCATGCGTCAGGACCGCTTTCATAAATGTTCACAGCTCCTCCTGTAATCTGTTGAACATGTATATTTAGCCAATCTGTTCATTATAAAGCTCCTACTCCTACCCCTCGTCCTTTCAAGGGCCTCTCTCTGGTCTTTTCCAGAGGCTATGCTTCCCAGCCAGCTGGATGGCCGCCTTGCAGGCTGTAACGTTTTGCAAGAAATAAAGATTCCTTTTCTAAAACTCACAATTCTGTACTTTTTCAGTGAACAGAGGTGTAAAGGTGAAAGTGAGAAAACTGATCATAGCAAAAGGCAAACAACGCTAGAGAGAAGGGGGATGGGGGAACTGATACTTAACTAAAAGAAGTGTTAAGAGAACAGCTGGTTTCAAAGCCAACCCCATTCTCGCAAGGATGCAGCTCCCTACTGGGGACAGGAGAGACTTGCCTGACAGGCCCCCTGAGGCCAGAGAAGCATCCTTTCTTCAGGGAGACCAGGACAGTGATCACCTACCCCCACTTCCCCAACAACAGAAGAGTCTGTGAAACTCTTGTGGGGCAACACACCAGACAGTTTCCTTTCTTTCTAACAGTTTTTCCAGGACAAAATGACTTTATCTCCTGGCCTGGCTTCTGTGTGGAAGGGACTTGTTACCCTTTTGAAATGAGAGCAGAAGGTAGAAGATAACAGAAGCATGAGTCTCCTTAATTTGTGCCCCTTTTGGAGCTCCTAATGCTGTGGCGAGCTTTCAGTGCTCCATTGACAGTGACCCTCTGTCCCTGCTCTTGGGGAACGAGGAGTTTCCCAGCATATAAGACTTCCAGTGTTTAACTGGGAATATTCTGGGCAGACCTGCACAGCTTATCACTTTAGTGGGGAGAGGAGTTGCTACGTTCCCAAAACACAAGGTTACAAGGAAAACAGGTAGCTGATGATAGACTTTGCCCTGGTGCTCACTAATTGTTCAGTGTATATGACAGTCTATTTAGCACATTAACAAAACAGAAAGTATTTTGTTCATTTTGGGGGTTTTTGTTGTTGTTTGCTGTTGTTTTCTTTTTTGCGATGAAGTCTCACTCTCTCACCCAGGCTGGAATGCAGCTGCAGTTAGGTGAGGCTCACTGCAACCTCCACCTCCAAGGTTCAAGTGATTTCCCTGCCTTAGCCTCCTGAGTAGCTGGGATTACAGATGCCTGCTACCACACCCAACTAATTTTTATATTTTTAGTAGAGATGGGGTTTGGCCATGTTGGCCAGGCTGATCTTGAACTACTGACCTCAGGAGTTGGGACTGGCCTCCCGAAGTGCTGGGATTACAGGCATGAGTCACCACACCCGGTCTTATTTCTGATTAAACACTACTCACATAGTGCCATTGGATTGGGTCTCAAACAGTGCTGCTCAAGGTATGGTTTCCAGCTCATGTTACCCACCCACCTTAGCACGGGTGCGGACTCTGCAGGAAATGCTTAGAAATTCCTGTAGCAATTGGTGTTGCTATGTCAGCCAAACAATCATCAGTAGTTTTGCATTTTATAGGTCTGTGGTTTAATTTCACTTTCTAGCATTTCATTTTTGTTACATGTTACCAAAAAATATGGATCTGTAATGAATTGGAGAAAACTTCTTGTGCTATTTTTTTTTTTTGTCACAGATAGGTTGAGAAGCTCTGCTGTAAACTGCTTAATTTCATAATCCTCTGGTGGGGTACAGAGATGTATCTAAAATGTGTACAGGTCATGCTAACAGACACGATGCTATAGGGTTAGGGTTATAATCCTGAAAGACATCATCCCAAAACCCATAATCCTGAATGTTGAATTCCAAAATATCAATCCCTAAGGATCCAAATCCCTAAGGTCTAACTCCCTGAAATCTAAAATCTCTAATATCTAAAATCCCAAAAATCACAATCACAGGATAGGTTCTTTTGGAGTTTTTTCCTTTTTTCTTTTACTTTTCTTCTTAGTTTTTTCTCAAGGTTAAACTGTCAGCATTATTTTTGCAATTTGCTATGCTGTGTATTTCATCTTCACATCATTTCCAATACTAAAGGCAGAAACTGTGTGGAGACTTTTAGAGAATTCTAATTCATTTCATGCTCACAAATTTGACTCCATGAAAGTGTGTTATCAAAGGGTTAACTTTGCGTAAACATCGGGCATGCATGTAAAAACACTGAAACGTACTCAATAAATGAAGAGATTTCCCTTTGTACACCTGCATTGTGAAGGATAAAATTTCTCAGCCAGGTGCGGTGGCTCATGCCTGTAATCCTACCACTCTGGGAGGCTGAGGCTGGCAGATCACCTGAAGTCAGGAGTTCACGACCAGTCTGGCCAACATGGCAAAACTCCATCTCTACTAAAAGTACAAAAATTTGCTGGGCATGGTGGTAGGTGCCTGTAATCCCAGCTACTCGTGAGGCTGAGGAAGGAGAATCACTTGAAACAGGGGAAGGAGATGCTGCAATGAGCCAAGATCAAGCCAGTGGATTCCAGCCTGGGCAACAGAACAAGACTCTGTCTCAAAAAAACAAAGAAACAAAACAATCTCTTGAGACCTGGGCACTTTGAGCAACTGTGTATGTGGTGGTAACCCACAGAGATTCTTAACTGACTTCATGAAGAGTCTCAGGTCATTTTTCATGGTATTTCAGGTGATCAAAGCTGAAAGCTGAGGGCACACAATCACCAACCACAATGATATATGCCTATAATTTCCTTTTTTGACCTATTACTCTATGAATATGATTCATCTGATCACAACTGATACACATGTGTGACTGTCGTTAGTACACCTGAGGGTTTACACTTGTACAAATAGGTATGTCATTATTGCCTATTTTAGGGTGCAAAGTGGCCTATGAAGTGCTCTGTCCTGTTTTTATGTGTTTTTCAAATAAATACACATTTAAAAAGTAAACAGATATCTTTTAAAGAATTTTTAAAGTTATTTTTTCTAGAATGATATTTGTAGGACTTTGATCTTTCAGGATCCTAACATTCAGGATTTTGGGATTTCAGGTCTTTGGGGATTGTGATTGCCTCCCAGGAGCCTCCATGTCAAGGATGTACATGTTTATTTGCACATCTTAGTGAAGGAGGCCATGTGGGTGTTCATTTCACTCTCTTGATAGTGTCTTTGATGCACAGAAGTGTTTTATTTTGATGTCAAGTTTGTCTGCGTTTTTTTTGTTGTTGCTGTTTTTATACACAACAATATGTTGCGTCACATCTCAGAAACCATTTCCAAATCCAGGTCACAAATACTCACCCAAATGTTTCCTTCTAAAGGTTTACACTTCTAGCTTTTCTATTTAGCTATTTGATCCATTTCAAGTTAGTTTTTGTACATAAGGGTGCAACTTCATTCTTTCGCACGTGGATATGCAGCTGTCCCAGCGACCTCTGTTGAAGAGATTATTCTTTCCCATTTGAACAGTCTTGGCACCATAGTAAAAACCAACTGGCCAAGGATGTATGGGTTTATTTCTAGATTCTCAACTTCATTCTATTGATATGCATGTAAAAGACAATTAGAGGAAATTTAGTTATGAATTATAAATGAGACAATATCTAAAGAGTTTCTGATTCTGTGAGATATGATAATGATATTGTGTCTATGTAACAAATTTTCCTTATTTTTTATATTTAGTGAAGTATTTGGAGATAGAATGACATGTCCAGCATTTCCATTAAAAAATCATAGCCGAAAGGTTCTTTAAAAACAAACAAAATAGCAGACACATGAATCAGTACAATAAAATATTGAGAATTATGTAACATAAAGATGGAGGGAGATATGGGTGCTCATTACACTATAGTCTCTCCTTGCTATTTGTTTGAAAACTTTGATAATGGAAAGTTGAAATGAATAATCTTGGTGGGAGGCCTTGGGCTTGCCCACTAACAACTTACTCTGAATTTGGATCTAGGAATGAAACCAGATCTTAGAGCAATGGAGGAAGCCCAGATCTTTTCTTGCTGTGAAGTTACTTCCTACCCCTAATTCTCCAGAGCTACACTTGCACTGGATGGTACAGACTAATCCTGAATTTCTTCCTGCTGGACCCAGTCATCAATTCTGCTGGAACTCACCAAAAACTGAAAAAGCCTGAAAGCGATTCCTTTTTTTTTTTTTTAATTAAAACTATCTTGATGTTCTCTTGAATGATGATCTGCCATCCTTGTTAAAGTATTTAATTACAGCATTGGATGTAATTCCCCTGGATAGACTCAATGAGTTTTTGCTACTGGAACCCTTCAGGAAAATCCCCTATGTAGGGTCTGAGACACTGCACAGACGTGTGTGTACATGCACACGCACAGACACGCATGCACATACACAGCCACATATGCACACTCTATCATCAAGTAATGCTTCCTTCTCATCAGACAGTTCAGACTATGATTCTTGTCGTCCAGCAAGATACAACTGTATGCTTTTCTAAGACACAGCCTGTCCATCTAAAATAAGAAAAGACGAATCCAGTGTCCATACATCTTTCAATGACAATTCACTTTTGTAGTTATGCTATATCCAAGGCTCATTGTCAAAGGGCACTCTTTGATATCTGAATTCCTCTTTGAGAACTTTCCTTCATTCTCAAATTTATAAAGATATAGATAAATACATAAATTTCCACATCTATAAAACCTCTTATACACACTTATCCTTTAATATATTCATAAAATTGTATATTTTTAAACACACAAAACCAAAAATATATAAAATGATATACGGGGTCAATATGTTTCCTATTTTATACATATCTTTATATGATAGGTGATATAAAATCCCACATAGCTTTCTGTATCTCTAAGGCCCTCTGCGGGACCCTGTGAGCCATAATAAACTCAGCGTGGGTTCAGGAAATGGCAGGATCCCACAACTGAGCAGATAAAGGGTGTTGGGGCTACAGGCAACACCTGGGTGGTTTCAAATACAGCTCCAAGACTTTGATTCTAGATAAGGAGAAAGATGGTGATAAGAGGCCATTTGTTCATTCAATAAACATTGCTTAAAATCCTGCAATGAGCCAAGCACTGTTTGGAACACTAGTTAAAGCCCATGTTCTCTTGGAACCAGCTTTCCAGTGGTCATTCTTGGTCAGGGAATGGAAGTTTGAGGAATATCTACCATGAAGAAGAGGGGGAATGAAGCACAGCAGGCAAAGATGAGAAAGTCAAAAGGCAGAAGGAGAAGCAGAAGACAGAATGTCATGGAACCAGGGTGGAGAGTCATGAAGAGGGGGCTGGTAAGGGGTGACGTGGAAGAGTCAACACTGATGACAATTGAAAACAGGCTATATTCCCACTTTCATTTTCTAGTATAGAGCTTTTTTGCCTCCTAGCTGGCCCACTGCCTCGAGTTCTTTCCCTATCAACACTTCCTGAACTTCGCAGACACACAAATCTCCCTCAAATGTTCCAAATACAAATTCCTTGGTGTGCCATTCTCTTGGATTCCTGCCTTTCCATCTTCATCGCTGGCTATGTCTGTTCTCAATCTCTCAAGTTTTGGCTGAAGCCAAAATTATTTTCTTCCTGAAGCCCTCTTTCATTCTTGCATGGAGACTGGAAAGGGATGATACCAGAAAAAGGGCCTAGTCAGGCTACTTAAATAGCCTGCCAAAGGGCTCAAGTGGGAAAAGGAATAATTTTGGGATATTTTTAGTGTATCTGCATGCTGCTTATGGTTGGTGGAGACAAAATAAACATTGAGGTGGTTATAAAAGTTCAGGGAATGTGGAACATTTTTCACAAAGTTTGTATTGAAGACACTCTTGGAAACTGTCTTTAAGGTACTTGGCAAATCTGAAGCCCTACACAACTGTTTCCCATGTTTAGGTAACTTTTACTCTAAAAGACAAGTGAGCTACGGCCGAGGCTGGGGCTGTCCAAGCCGCCACAGGCCCAGGGGGCGCGAAAGGCAACGAGCCCCGTGGCCCGAGACCACTGTCCCGACACGACTGGAGCGCCGCGTCCTCAGGCAGGCCTGGGCCGCCTCTCGCCTCGCCCTCCTCAGGCTGTGCCACCAACACTGACTTTGTACACCCTGCTGCGAGTAGTATGGTTGTGGAGAGCAATAAATATAATCTTAAAAATGTGAATGAATCACTGGTCCGCTGGCCGAGTGGACCTGCGAACTCACCAGCCAACCTGTAAGCAAGCTTACCTTTCCCGCTCCCGCTGCAGATCCCAAACCCTTCGAGCGGAGGAGTTACGTTTCCCGTAAGGCCCCGCGCGAGAGGCCGGCGCTCCCGCGGGGCATCCTGGGAAGCAGAGTCCAAGATTTATAAATCACTTTCTGGAGCCCCGTCCTCGCCAACATGGCGGAGCCCCGTAGTAGGGGGTGCATTCGCTTCGCTTTTTGGCCGAGGCGGGGTTCTGGGCTTCAGGCAGTAAGTGGCGGCCGGGAATCCTGGGAGGGACGTGGGAAGCGTAGGGACGGTGTTGGTGGCACAGCCTGAGGCGGGCCGGGCGAGAGGCGGCCCAGGCCTGCCTGAGGAGGGCGCGGCGCTCTACTGGTGTCGGGGCAGTGGTCTCGGGCCACGGGTATCTCTGCCTTTCGCGCCTCTGGGCCTGTGGTGGCTTGGAGAGCCCCGGCCTCGGCTGTAGGAGTTGGAAGTTTAGGAATGCAGACAGCGAGCTCAAGGCCAGACTCTCGAGTTGTGTTTTTTGTCGTTCTGAGGAAAAGAAAAAGTAATTGCATTTCAGCGCTTCCTGTCACTTTGCACCTGTGCTAGGCGCTTTACATTTCTCATCTCCGAGTGACCCTCCGCCACACCCGATGTGAAACCTTGAACAAGTCACCTAGGTTCCCAGGGATAACGACGGGGTTACTGGATACATATTGGAAGGCCTTTAGCCTCGGTAATTTTAATGGCAGTGTTCCCCGCCTTCTCCCGTGAACTTCCTTCTGGTCCAACAGCTTCAAGACTGTACTAAACTGCTCTTTAAAAAGTTAACTTGATTTGTTTAATTAACTTAAGTGTCATAATCTGGTGTATAGTACTGAAGGGTGTGACAAGCAGAGATTTTAGTGAGTGATTCTCGGAATCTAGGGTTGGCTTTGCCATCCCAGCTGTGGATTAGGCGTGGTGACAGGTTTTCTTTTTTTGAAAAAATTAGTGACGTGAACGTGCCTTTTAAAGAACAGCCATTACTTATTGTGAGCCAAACCCTGTACAGTAAGTGCCCTTCTTTCCTTATGTCATTTGACAGTTTAAGTGACCCTAGGAGACAGACGGTATCCCATTTTACACATAAGAAAACAGATTAAGTACATATCCAGGGTCACACAGGTAGTTAGGATCCTGACAGAGATGAAAAAAATCTACATCTTCCTACCTCCAAAACCCAGCTGCTGTACATAGAAACAGTAGTTCTATGTTCTAAGAAACAACAAAATCGACTCCCAAGTGTAAGGTAGGGAGATTTGGGGAAAATTTATTTAAAAAATAAAAGCATTTATATAATATGTCACTTTTTTTTTAAAGGGTAGTATTTAGTTTCACAATGTTTGGGAACCTATTTGAGGAGGATTATTCCACTGTGTCTAATAATCAATATGGAAAAGGGAAGAAATTAAAGACTAAAGTTCTGGAGCCACCTGCTCCTAGAGAATTCACCAATTTAAGCGGAATCAGAAATCGGGGTGGAACATGTTACCTCAATTCCCTTCTTCAGACTCTTCATTTCACACCTGAATTCAGAGGTATGCTATGTTACATACATTTGATTAGCAGTATGTACCATTATTTTTACGTGTAATTAATTATGCAGAATCACAAATAGACCAATTATCTTAAAGATATATTCCACAGTATGTGTTTATTGTTGCAAATGTAAAATTGGTAATTCCCTCTGCAGAAAAATGTGAAGCTTAATCTTAAATATATCCTGGGTAATTACAATAATGTTTAGTAAAAAAAATCGATATATTTCTTTTCTAATTCCTGTAAAGTGCAACATAAAGACAATTGTATCAGTCTTTATTATTGTTACATTGTTTGTATTTTTGAGTTTTAAAATTTCTCCAGAATAACAAACACTTAAGTCAGAGTTATCCAAACAATTATATCAACCTTTTGGAGTGGGGGAAGGGTGTCATATTATTTATATGGGTCCACAGTTGTTCCTATGTCTTTCTTTTTTTTTTTTTTTTGAGTTTTGAATATTTATTGTCCTTGTTTTTAACCTAATTTGCACATTTACATAATTTTAATGGCTACATTTAACAACTGGCTTGCAACAAAATTCTTAAAAATTGAATAATTGCCCCACCTGGGCTGGGATGAGCCAGCTGGAGCATACTGCTGCCCTCAGCCTCTAGGAGGCCTCAGGATTACAGCGTCCATCTTATGATATTGGCCTGAAGGAGATAGTCTTGGAGGTGCTGCTGACTGTTGAACTTCCTTTTGGAATGTATGGGAGAAGGCAGGAAAAGGAATCTTGAGGCAAACTGCCATCCAGGGACTGCTATCCTGTTCACTTATTCAGCTGTGAACGTCAGTGTTCTTCTTCCGCTTCTGTCTGCTACATGCAGGCCCGGAAAGCTGAGGGGTTAGTCAAAGGTACAGGAAGGGAAAAGAGAAGAGGGCAAGAGCCCATCCCCCAAGGAAGGAAGGGCTCCAATGCAGAGGGAGCAGGAGCTGAGCTGGAGACGACCACTGCCTCTCTAACCCTGTTTTCCATCCCTCGTCTCAAGAAAAGCAGCCTTAGCAGAGTGGACACTTTTTATTGGTCTGGCTGGCATGCCTCCTCTCCTGGGAGTTCATCACACATCCTGAGAGGGAAGAGTGTCCTGGGCCGAGGTGGGAGGTAAAGCCACACCCTCATCTGATCTCACCTGAACTTGTTTAGCTTCAGAACCTGACCTGGTGTGAGGCTATTTATAGTTTTTAGTTATCTCATGTGGGTGAATATTCATACATTCATTACAGGAATATTAATCTGCTTGATTAATGGAAACTGTCCCAGACCCTGCTGGAAATACAACATTATATATATATATATATATATATATATATATATATATATATATGAATGGAACACTTTTTTCATATTGTCTTTATAAACTGGAAATTCTGAATTCCAGAGACCCAGAGGTTTTAGGTAAGGGATTGTGTGCAAGAAACAGACCCCCCAACTCAAATTAGCTAAATTTAAAAGGGGTGTTATTGTAAGAATATAGGGGATCTCTGAGAAATCAACTACAAGAAGCCAGCCTGACCTCATTGGACCCTTGATTTCTTGCACCTGTTTCTCTCTACATATTTCTTTCATATCTCATCTCTGCAAACCAGCTTCCTCCACAAGGGTCCTAGGGTCTGTATTCACTTGATCTCAGTGTGAACATTGCTTTGCTTTCACATGGCCCTGATTGGGGTCCCCAGCACTGCATGGCTTTGTAACACAGTGTCTGTATTAGGAAGATATACAGCCTATCTCATCCTGTATCTGGTTTGCCATGTTCCTCTTCCCTACCACCACCACATTTATCTAATCTTTGTGGTTCTTCTGTTGCTTCTAAGCTTAGAAAGACTTCCTTCCTCCAGAGATTTAGTAAATACACTGTTCCCTTCCCAGGAGCGATTTAATGGATTGGATCGCATGTGGGGATTTAAGTGGTGTCTTAGCCTTGACTCTATCCCCTCCATAAAAATATCTCCCTGATGCAACCAGTAATTCCACCGGTAGAAATTTCCAGCTCTAATAAGTAAATTCCTAACAGGGATAACGCTTTTCCAGGTTTTAATATAGTTGAAGTTAAAGGACAAGTTGAAGTAGAAACGTAGCCTCAAAGAGACCGAGGAAGATGGTGAAGTGTAGGGTGGGTTATGGAGAGTACCATTAGGTAAGAGTAGGACTGTAGGACTGAGTCCAGGCCAGCTACCTCTACAGCAAAGAAGATTGCTGGCCAAGCACATGATTTGACATCTTAGTGCACAATGTGCCCTCCTTGTATAGCTTAGTGTGAATTCTGATGCTGATTGGCAGGAAGGTATAATTTGGAAAGGATAAGGCCTGTCAGAGAACTGGGGGAGAAAAATTTTGGAATATTTTTTAAATAATAGGGCTAGATTTGGTTCCATTGTACTCCATTACGATGTAGCTGAGAGTACTGCGAGATGATTGTAGAAGTTCTTTCTTGTATGGTTTTATGCTTTAACTTGTAGTTTTATAGTTCATTTTTGCCCAGTCCCAGCACTTAGAAAGAATATAACATTCATTAACAGTAAGCACTAGAGCAGGAGTGGTTTTTCAATAGGGAGACACATTTATCCCATTCCTTGTCACCCTGGAGTATATCAAAGTTTCCCAGTAGGAGTTCCTACCTGGCTTGGATGTAGACTTCCCAAAAGATTCAGATATGCCCCATTGGGTGGCGCATCACCTAGATGTTGGGTGATAAATTCTGGAGACTGGCATAGGGTTGCCAGCTTCTTTCCAGATAAGACCACTATCATCTGTTATTACCTTCAACACAGAAAAGACATTTTCACACCAAAAAAAGAAGGGCATCATCTCAGAGTAAAAGGGGATCCTTCCCACGAAAGGATGGTTGTGAGCCTTACACGTGGCGGGGAAAACTGCAACACTACTCTATTTCCTAAGATTCCTTTTGGCTTTTGGGACCTGCTGCCATAGACAGTGGGAAGCCTTGAAAGATTTCTGATGTTACTGTTTTTAGTTTTATGCATGAAGATTCTTTTCCTTTCATAGAAATTCCATGCTGAAGCCTTAGCATGCCAGTTTATTTTCTTAGAGTCACTGATTAAAAATGTTACAAGAAAGTAAAGTGTATAGAGTAAAAGTATAAATATTGCCACAGTCATATTTCTGAATCTACGTGATTTTACTTAAAGGTGGTCTTGGCTTTCTAAAACAATTTTTTTTAATGAAATAATGTCGTTGCATCTCTGATTCTACCTTTTTGTTTAGAAGCTTTATTTTCTCTTGGCCCAGAAGAGCTTGGTTTGTTTGAAGATAAGGATAAACCTGGTGCAAAGGTATTACATCTATGATTTACTGGGGTGTTCTGGAGTATTCAGGAAATTTTCTTTTAAAGAAGGAATTAAGTGACTCATTCACAAAGCAAGAATTTTATTAATTATCAAATATGGTCTTTATTTTCAGAAAGTGACTTGGCCTATACCCTATTGGTAATGGAATTTTTCTTCTGAGAAAGAATCACTTCTCCAAATTTAATACTGCTACTGCTTTATAAACATACAGCACGCTTTATTGTGCTTATTCTTTCTTCTGGTGGAGGAAATGTTTGCACAACATCCACATTAGCTTCCCCAGAAATCTATTTAAAGCACTTCTTTGCAAGAATACCAAAAAAAAAAAAAAAATAGACTACATTCTTTCAATTTGGTACTCTGGAAATAAATGGAGTAATGAGTTGATTTATTATTTTGTTTGTTACTGTGGTGATATTAAAGTACAGCTCTAATCATGTTCCTCCCTGCTTAAACATAGCTCAAAAGTTTCTTATCATGTTCAGCTCAAATATTTACTTCCTTGGAGTCTTTCATGATCTAGCCCAGTGCTTCTCAGGCTACCTGTGTAGCAAAGGACCTGTTTTGGTGCATTTCTTTTTATTTCCAATCTGTTGCAAATTAGCACTTTTGTAGTACATAATAAAAATGCCATGGGAATGTCAAATTGCCGTTAAACTTTCTAAATGCTTATTCTCCCTTTCAATATTTAAACTCTGGCCTACAGACTAGACTGTGAGCAACATTGCTCAGTCTGGCCAAGCCCTCACCACATGAAGTTAAGGCAGGAAATCGTCTGGAGCCAGGAGAAAGTAAGGCAGGGTGTGCTGAGAACTCCAGAGTGAGATGCGGTATGGTGCTTGGAAAATTTCTACAGAGGGGAAATTACGTGTATCAGAGATATTTTAGAGAAATAATGAATTATTAGAAGACATTCAAACTGTCAATCTGTAATCAATTGAGTGGTTTGTTAGGGCCTAGTTGAGTTTTAATGTTTATCTGAACAATATCAAGGTAGAAGACTCCAAATAACTTAATATTTTTTGGATTGAATTAGAATTTTCATAGAAGAACTGAATCATAATTAGTTTTTCCTTTATAATAGGATATTTATAAACTTTCTCCTATATGAACTAGGAGATATGAAAAAGCTAGTATGCAGTTGTTTTCAAAAGCCTCAGTCAACACTGAAAGAATTCATTTAGAAATGTGTTTGTTTCTCATTCAGGTTCGAATCATCCCTTTACAGTTACAACGCTTGTTTGCTCAGCTTCTGCTCTTAGACCAGGAAGCTGCATCCACAACAGACCTCACTGACAGCTTTGGGTGGACCAGCAATGAGGTACGAGGGTCAGCTCTCTAAGGAAGAGTTACCAGCAATAGAGGAAAGAGTAACGCTGGTTTAATGTTATCTAACTTCCTTTAATTTTGTCTTAGGGTCTCAACATATTGTTTGAATGTTTCTTTCTCACATTAAAAAATTACAAGCCAGAAATATATATATTTTAGATACTTGTTGTATACAGGATTTTATGAACAGTTGTGATTTGGGGCTGGGGTAAGATTATAAAAACAGAGAGAAGTACAAGAGCTGATTTTTACAATTTCTACCCTAAGAGTCTGTATGTAGTCTAGTTGAGACACAACAGCTATTACATGGAGATTATCTACCATTTGTATAGTTTTTTTAGTCTTTGACCAATAATAATGGATCAATTAAATGGTAAGTAAATTTTTTAAAATTTTGTGTTTGTTATGTACTTTGTGTTTGTATCCACATGTTCTGCTTTCAGTGTTTGCTTCAGTCAAAAAATTCAAACAGTTCTTGGCAGGTCTTTTTATTCTTCTGTCCTTTCTCCTGACTTTCTCCATTTTTTCTTTCTTTCTTTTTCTTTCTTTCTTTCTTTCTTTCTTTTTCTTTTCTTTCTTTCTTTATTTTTGTTTTGTATTTTAATTTTATTGTATTGTTTTATTTTTTTATGTTTATTTTATTGTGTTTTAGGTTTTGGGGTACATGTGAAGAACATGCAAGATTGTTGCATAGGTACATACATGACAATGTGGTTTGCTGCCTTCCTCCCCATCACCTATATTTGGCATTTCTCCCCATGTTATCCCTCCCCAACTCCCCATCCCCCGCTGTCCCTCCCCTAGTTCCCCCCGACAGACTCCAGTGTGTGATGTTCCCTCCCTGTGTCCCTGTGTTTTCATTGTTCAACACCCGCCTATGAGTAAGAACATGCGATGTTTGATTTTCTGTTCTTGCGTCAGTTTGCTGAAAATGATGGTTTCCAGGTTCATCCATGTCCCTACGAAGGACACTAACTCATCGTTTTTGATGGCTGCATATTATTCCATGGTGTATATGTGCCACATTTTCCCTGTCCAGTCTATCATTGGTGGACATTTGGGTTGGTTCCAAGTCTTTACTATTGTAAACAGTGCCGCAATGAACATTCATGTGCAGGTGTCCTTATAATAGAATGATGTATAATCCTTTGGATATATACCCAGTAAGGGGATTGCTGGGTCAAATGGAATTTCTATTTCTAGGTCCTTGAGGAATCGCCACACTGTCTTCCACAATGGCTGCACTAATTTACATTCCCACCAACAGTGTAAAAGTGTTCCTGTTTCTCCACATCCTCTCCAGCATCTGTTGTCTCCAGATTTTTTAATGACTGCCATTCTAACTGACGTGAGATGGTATCTCAATGTAGTTTTGATTTGCATTTCTCTAATGACCAGTGATGATGAGCATTTTTTCCTATGTTTGTTGGCCTCATGGATGTCTTCTTTTGTAAAGTGTCTGTTCATATCCTTCGCCCACTTTTGAATGGGCTTGTTTGTTTTTATGTTGTAAATCTGTTTTAGTTCTTTGTAGATTCTGGATATTAGTCCTTTGTCAGATGGGTAGATTGCAAAAATTTTTTCCTATTCTGTTGGTTGCCAATTCACTCTAATGATTGTTTCTTTTGCCGTGCAGAAGCTCTGGAGTTTAATTAGGTCCCATTTGTCTATTTTGGCTTTAGTTGCCAATGCTTTTGCTGTTTTAGTCATGAAGACTTTCTCCATTTTCTTTGTGTATCTTGTATGTGGGCTTTCTCTCACTTTCCTGTTTGAGTTCTAAAAGGCATTCTACTGTATACAAACACTACACACTTGTCAGCAGTGATTAAAGGTGATTGTTGCAAATATTGATGAGCTATTAGCTATACAAATCCAAACAAATCCTGGTCTACCATTTTTTTATGGCATAGATGGATTTATTCCTTCAAAGACAGGTATAGGCAACTATCACAATTTAAAGAGCAAATGATAGGAATAGTGTTATATTTCCTTTAACAGTAAACTCTGAACGGTGGTCTTCTTCTAACCAAGAACACTCATTAACTAGGTGATACCAACTGTGTGATTAAGGAGGTAGGGCATGGACTTTGAAGTAAAATAGGGTAATAATATATTCCCTAAACAAGTATGTTAAATTTCTGATGTAGAGCTGGTACTAGGGGTTAATTCCTTTAAAAAAAAACAAAAACACTGTATTGAGATATAATTTATATGCCACAAAATTTAGTCTTTTAAAGGGTACAGTTCGGTGGGTTTTTTTTTTAGCATATGCACAGAGTTGTTCAACCATCACTACAATCGATCTTAGAGACTTTTTACCACCCCAGAAAGAAATTTCATACCCATTAGCAGTCACTCTCCATCCCCCCTCAACTCAGCCACTGGCAATCACTGACCTTTCTGTCTCTGGGGGACTTACCTGTTCTGGACATTTCATGGAAATGGAGTGATCCAGTACAATAGGTGGTCTCTTGTAACAGGCTTCTTTCACTTACTAAAGACTACTCTTCCCAGGGTTGTAGTGTATGTCAATACTTCATTCCATTTCATTGCCAAATGAGATTTTATTGGATTGATATGCCACACGAGTTTGTTTGTTTTTTTTTAAGCCAGTCATTGATTTATAGATTTTTCTTCGTTTTTTGATAATGAGCTTCACTAAGTTGCTGGTTTCATACTTCTTAATGCTGTGGAGATTTTTATTTGATTTTTTCCTAAATAAGGTGTCTTGCAGAAAACCCTCTAAGACTAGACCTGCAGTGGTAGGAGAAGGTATCTATGGTACCTTTGCCAAGTGTAGGATTGTTCAGGAACAGAACTTGAAAACTTCCACAAGTTTTCTATCTCATCATAGCCAGTGATATAAGATAAATTTGCATCCTCAAGGGTCTTCTGTTTTAAAAGACTAGAAATCCTCCAGCTTTCATCCACCTATCTGCTGCTCTTCACGTGAAACTTTTTTTTTTAAAGAAGGTCTCACTCTGTCATCAACCTGGGGTGCAATGGCACAATCATAGCTCCCTGCAGCCTTGTACTCCTGGGTTTAAGGCATCCTCCTGCCTCAGCCTCTTAGGTAGTTGAGATCATAGGCATGAGCTATTGCTCTTGGTTGAAACTTATTTTTAAATTATCTTCCCTTATTGCCTGTACTTCTGAACCCTCCATTTGTTCCTCTGCCTCCTTTCTGCCTTTTTTGTTGAAGTCAACAGTGACATCCCTGTGCCAAGTCCAGAAGACGCTTCTGTGTTCTCAGCAGAAGGGGCTCTCAGTAGCACTCACCACCCTCCTTAAAGCCCCAGCTCCTCCTGCTTCCTGGGGCCTCACTCTCCTGACTCTCCCCACAGCTGTTCTTCCTCCTCTTCTTCACTTCTCAGTCTTGGTGTGCCCCTTCACTTAGCTATACATTTTTCTTAAGAAGTTTACACATAGCTTTGTGACTCATAATGGATTAAAGCAAGTTCCATCAGGATTTTTTTCTCAATAGCACTGTGTTAGTCATTTTTTATTGGTTTATACTTCAAAGCAGTACATTCTAGTTCTTTTCTATTGTTGATAATTCAGATGATTCAGCATGTACCCTGATCTCAATGAATTGTTCCTATGCAGACACTGTCAGGTCTTAGACACTGGTCTGTGCTTGGTGTATCCCTCTCTCCTTTCTGTGACATGGCCATGTGTATGGTTTCCCCACAAGAATACATGCAAATTTCGGAGGTCAAAGGAGTTGAGTTATATGTACACACTGAATACTGCCTGTTCATATTTTCATTTTATAGTGTAAATAAAAATAGGTGGTAATCTCTTAATAAGCTAACAGCTTATTTTGCTGAGTCATTCTTTTTTCTTTTTTAATTGTGTTTTAGGTTTTGGGGTACATGTGAAGAACATGCAAGATTGTTGCATAGGTACATACATGACAATGTAGTTTACTGCCTTCCTCCCCATCACCTATATCTGGCATTTCCCCCCATGTTATCCCTCCCCCAACTCCCCATCCCCCGCTGTCCCTCCCCTAGTTCCCCCGACAGACCCCAGTGTGTGATGCTCCCCCTCCCTGTGTCCCTGTGTTCTCATTGTTCAACACTTGCCTATGAGTGAGAACATGCGGTGTTTGATTTTCTGTTCTTGCGTCAGTTTGCTGAGAATGATGGTTTCCAGGTTCATCCATGTCCCTACAAAGGACACTAACTCATCGTTTTTGATGGCTGCATATTATTCCATGGTGTATATGTGCCACATTTTCCCTATCCAATCTATCATCGATGGGCATTTGGATTGGTTTCCAAGTCCTTGCTTGCAAACAGTGTTGCAATGAACATTCATATGCATGTGTCCTTATAAAGAACGATTTATAATCCTTTGGCTATATACCCAGTAATGGGATTGATGGGTCAAATGGAATTTCCATTTTTAGGCCCTTGAGGAATCGCCACACTGTCTTCCACAGTGGTTGAACTAATTTACACTCCCACCAACAGCGTAAAAGTGTTCCTGTTTCTCCACATCCTCTCCAGCATCTGTTGTCTCCAGATTTTTTAATGACTGCCATTCTAACTGGCGTGAGATGGTATCTCAATGTAGTTTTGATTTGCATTTCTCTAATGACCAGTGATGATGAGCATTTTTTCCTATGTTTGTTGGCCTCATGGATGTCTTCTTTTGTGAAGTGTCTGTTCATATCCTTCGCCCACTTTTGAATGGGCTTGTTTGTTTTTATGTTGTAAATCTGTTTTAGTTCTTTGTAGATTCTGGATATTAGTCCTTTGTCAGATGGGTAGATTGCAAAAATTTTTTCCCATTCTGTTGGTTGCCAATTCACTCTAATAATTGTTTCTTTTGCCGTGCAGAAGCTCTGGAGTTTAATTAGGTCCCATTTGTCTATTTTGGCTTTAGTTGCCAATGCTTTTGCTGTTTTAGTCATGGGGTCTTTGCCTATGCCTATGTCCTGAATGGTTTTGCCTAGGCTTTCTTTTGTGGTTTTTATGGTGTTAGGTCTTATGTTTAAGTCTTTAATCCATCTGGGGTTAATTTTAGTGTAAGGTGTCAGGAAGGGGTCCAGTTTCTGCTTTCTGCACATGGCTAGCCAGTTTTCCCAACACCATTTATTAAACAGGGAATCCTCAGATGGTTGTAGGATTGTCGTTGCCTCCGAGGCCTCTGTTCTGTTCCATTGGTCTATATCTCTGTTTTGGTACCAGTACCATGCTGTTTTGATTACTGTAACCTTGTAGTATAGTTTGAAGTCAGGTAGTGTGATGCCTCCAGCTTTGTTCTTTTTGCTTAGAATTGACTTGGCTATGCAGGCTCTCTTTTGGTTCCATATGAAGTTTAAGGTGGTTTTTTCCAGTTCTGTGAAGAAAGTCATTGGTAGCTTCATGGGGATAGCGTTGAATCTGTAAATTTGGGCAGCATGGCCATTTTCATGATATTGATTCTTCCTAACCATGAGCATGGAACGTTTCTCCATCTGTTTGTGTCCTCTCTCGTTTTGTTGAGCAGTGGTTTGTAGTTCTCCTTGAAGAGGTCCTTTGCATTCTTTGTTAATTGTATTTCTAGGTATTTTATTCTCTTTGTAGCAGTTGTGAATGGCAGTTTGTTCTTCATTTGGCTTTCTTTAAGTCTGTTACTGGTGTATAGGAATGCTTGTGATTTTTGCACATTGATTTTGTATCCTGAGGCTTTGCTGAAGTTGCTTATCAGTTTGAGAAGATTTTGGGCTGAGATGATAGGGTCTTCTAAATATACAATCATGTTGTCTGCAAATAGAGACAATTTGACTTCCTCCTTTCCTAATTGAATACCCTTTATTTCTTTCTCTTGCCTGATTGCTCTGGCTAGATCTTCCAATACTATATTGAATAGGAGTAGTGAGAGAAGGCATCCTTGTCTAGTGCCAGATTTCTAAGGGAATGCTTCCAGTTTTTGCCTGTTCAGTATGATATTGGCTGTGAGTTTGTCGTAAATAGCTTTTATTATTTTTAGATATGTTCTGTCAATACCTAGTTTATTCAGAGTTCAGAGTTTTTAGCATAAAGGGCTGTTGAATTTTGTCAAAGGCCTTCTCTGCATCTATTGAGATAATCGTGGTTTTTGTGTTTGGTTCTGTTTATGTGGTGAATTATGTTTATAGACTTGCGTATGTTGAACCAGCCTTGCATCCCCGGGATGAAGCCTACTTGATTGTGATGGATAAGCTTTTTGATGTGCTGTTGCAATCAGTTTGCCAATATTTATTGAAGATTTTTGCATCTATGTTCATCATGGATATTGGCCTGATGTTTTCTTTTCTTGTTTAGTCTCTGCCGGGTTTTGGCATCAGGATGATGTTGGTCTCATAAAATGATTTGGGAAGGATTCCCTCTTTTTGGATTGTTTGGTATAGTTTCAGAAGGAGTGGTACCAGCTCCTCTTTGTATGTCTGGTAGAATTCAGCTGTGAACCCATCTGCACCTGGGCTTTTTTTGGTGGGTAGGCTATTAATTGCTGCCTGAACTTCAGCCCTTGTTATTGGTCTATTCAGGATTTCGACTTCTTCCTGGTTGAGGCTTGGGGGGATGCAAATGTCCAGGAATTTATCAATTTCTTCCAGGTTTACTGGTCTATGTGCATAGAGTTGTTTGTAGTAATCTCTGATGGTGGTTTGTATTTCTGTGGAATCTGTGGTGATATCCCCTTTATCGTTTTTTATTGCATATGTTTGATTATTCTCTCTTTTCTTTTTTTATTAATCTGGCTAGTGGTCTGTATATTTTGTTGATCTTTTCAAAAAACCAGCTCCTGGATTTATTGATTTTTTGAAGGGTTTTTTGTGTCTCTCTCTATCTCCTTCAGTTCTGCTCTTATCTTAGTTATTTCTTGTCTTCTGCTAGGGTTTGAGTTTTTTTTTAATTTTGCTCCTCTAGCTCTTTCCATTTTGACGATAGGGTGTTGAATTTGATCTTTCCTTCCTTCTCATGTGGGTATTTATTGCTATATATTTTCCTTTAGACACTGCTTTAAATGTGTCCCAGAGATTCTGGTATGTTGTGTCTTGGTTCTCGTTGGTTTCTAAGAACATCTTTATTTCTGCCTTCATTTCATTGTTTATCCAGTCAACATTCAAGAGCCGCTTGTTCAGTTTCCATGAAGCTGTGCGTTTCTGAGTTAGTTTCTGAATTCTGAATTCTGAGTTCTAACTTGATTGCACTGTGGTCTGAGAGACTGTTTGTTATGATTTCTGTTCTTTTGCATTTGCTGAGGAGTGTTTTACTTCCAATTATGTGGTCAATTTTAGAGTAGGTGCGATGTGGTGCTGAGAAGAATGTATATTCTGTGGATTTGGGGTGGAGAGTTCTGTAAATGTCTATTAGGTTTGCTGGGTCCAGGTCTGAGTTCAAGTCCTGGATATCCTTGTTAATTTTCTGTCTCGTTGATCTAATATTGACAGTGGGGTGTTAAAGTCTCCCACTATTATTGTGTGGGAGTCTAAGTCTCTTTGTAAGTCATTAAGAACTTTGCTTTACGTATCTGGGTGCTCCTGTATTGGCTGTGTATATATTTAGGATCGTTAGCTCTTCTTGTTGCATTGATCCTTTTACCATTATGTAATGTCTTTGTCTCTTTTGATTTTTGTTGGTTTAAAGTCTATTTTATCAGAGACTAGGATTGCAACTCCTGCTTTTTTTTTGCTCTCCATTTGCTTGATAAATCTTATTCCATCCCTGTATTTTGAGCCTATGTGTATCTTTGCATGTGAGACTGGTTTCCTGGATACAGCGCTCTGATGGGTTTTGGCTTTTTGTCCAATTTGCCAGTCTGTGTCTTTTGATTGGGGCATTTAGCCCATTTACATGTAGGATTAATATTGTTATGTGTGAATTTGATCCTGCCATTTTGATGGTAGTTTGCTGTTTTGCCTGTTAGTTGATGCAGTTTCTTCGTTGTGTCAATACTCTTTACCATTTGGTATGTTTTTGGAGTGGCTGGTACTGGTTGTTCCTTTCGATGTTTAGTGCTTCTTTCAGAAGCTCTTGTAAAGCAGGCCTGGTGATGATGAAATCTCTGAGTAATTGCTTGTTCATAAAGGATTTTATTTCTCCTTCGCTTATGAAGCTTAGTTTGGCTGGATAGTAAATCCTAGGTTGAAAGTTCTTTTCTTTAAGGATATTGAATATTGGCCCCCACTGTCTTCTGGCTTGTAGGGTTTCTGCTGAGAGATCTGCTGTGAGTCTGATGGGCTTCCCTTTGTGGGTGACCCGACCTTTCCCTCTGACTGCCCTTAGCATTTTCTCCTTCATTTCAACCCTGGTGAATCTGACAATTATGTGCCTTGGGGTTGCTCTTCTTGGGAATATCTTTGTGGTGTTCTCTGTATTTCCTGGACTTGAATATTGGCCTCTCTTGCTAGGTTGGGGAAGTTTTCCTGGATAATATCCTGAAGAATGTTTTCCAGCTTGGATTCGATGGCTCTGAAAAGAGCCGTTGTATTGTAAAATGATTTATGGAGACATTATTTGCCCTTGGCCTTGTGGTGGCTCTCGATCTTCTTGGGCAGCAGCACGGCCTGGATGTTGGGCAGGACACCACCCTGCGTGATGGTGACCTTGCCCAGTAGCTTGTTTAGCTCCTCATCGTTGCGGATGTCCAGCTGCAGGTGGCGTGGGATGATGTGGGTCTTCTTATTGTTGTGGGCCGCGTTGCCCACCGGCTCCAAGATCTCGGCCATCAGGTACTCCAGCACCGCCGCCAGGTATACCGGCCCCGACCTACTCGGGGTAGTTGCCCTTGTGGAGCAGGCAGTGCACGTGGCCCACGAGGCCCTCTGGGAACTAGAGCCCGGCTGAGAAGAGCGGGTCTCAGCCTTGGCGCGGGCTTTACCTCCCTGCTTGCGGCGTCTGGACATGATGAAGAAATGATCAGCGAAGGGCAAAGAACAGCTTTGCTGAGTCATTCTTATAGTTGATCTTTGGATTGCTTGATAAATCTTGAGTTTTTATTGAGTAGTATTTTTTTTAATGTTTTAAAAAATCTGAAGCCCAGAATTACATCTAAAAGTTACTTGTTTTGTAGGAAATGAGGCAACATGATGTGCAGGAACTTAATCGAATCCTCTTCAGTGCTTTGGAAACTTCTTTAGTCGGGACCTCTGGTCATGACCTTATCAATCGTCTGTATCACGGAACCATCGTTAACCAGATTGTTTGTAAAGAATGTAAAAATGTCAGCGAGAGGCAGGTAAATACGCAACAGTATCTGAGTAATAAGTTATGTGGCAAATTATAATTTATGTAATTAAATGTATGATCTGTAATACCATACAAGGATTAAAGTGTTTATTACAGGCTGAGCTAGGTGGCTCACACCTGTAATCTCAGCACTTTGGGGGGCCAAGGCGGGCAGATCATCTGAGGTCAGGTATTCGAGACCAGCCTGACCAACATGGAGAAACCCCATCTCTACTAAAAATACAAGATTAGCCAGGCATGGTGGCACATGCCTATAATTCCAGCTACTGGGAAGGCTGAGGCAGGAGAGTCGCTTGAACTCAGGAGGCAGAGGTTGCAGTGAGCCAAGATCACGCCATTGCACTCCAGCCTAGGCAACCAGAGCGAAACTCCATCTCAAAAAAAAAAAAACTGTTTATTACTAGAAGTAATTTATTCTGTTTTTTTCTTCTAACTGTTCTGAAATCATAGCCTGTAATCCAGATTTCTCCATGTAGACTGAAAGAAGCAAATATCTTGAAACTTAATCTTTTATTCAGTACCCTAATATTTGAAAAATAGATTTAGGGGATATTTACAAATAGAAGACAGTGGCCTCATGTGAGAATCCAATGTCATCATGGTTGGAATATTGTAAAGAAAGTTAATTAGGGAGGTAATAAAAATAGACAGTACTGAGGAGTGTTTAATTTGACAAACATCTGTAATTAAGTTTTGGATTTAGTTTATTAATATTCTTCAGAAAGTTCATTTATATATATGTGTGCTTGTTTTTATATATTGTATATAAGGCTATTATAATCCTGTATTAATTAGTATAACCTTCAGTTCTTTGTAATGACACAGATTGCCCATTTAATCTAATTGGAAATTGGAAATTGGAAATTTGCTCATGCAAATGTAATCCTGTTTGCTCTACAAATTTTACATAGTCAATGATTTTTATCACTGAATTTATCACTGATCCTTTAATAAAAGGCTGCTTTTGTTATTTATGGCAACGGAGTTTGTGTATTTGTATGGCAAAATTACCATTTTCAAAATGTGTTAATTGCTTTTTTTGAAAATAGGTGTGTATATTTAAAAAATGTGATTTTTAAAAAGCATTGGTATTTTAAAAAATACTTCTTGCCCCTATTGCCTGTGCTAATAGAAGCTTTCTTGTTCAGCCTCGTTTGGAAGTAAAAAGATGTTGTGTGTGTCTTTGAATTACTGCGTGCTTGACTTAGCTGTGATGTAGTAAATCAAGAATATTTTCAAAACAATATATGTAAGACCATTATAAATTAAAGACTAACTTCTCACATATGTCTTATAAACCATATACTGTATCAGTGTTACTTTTAGTACTTAAAATTTTCACCATGAGTTAACAAGTGCCCTATTTTCATTCCCCAAAATCTTTTAAAATAAAGCTGTTGCACACACGTACAGAACTATGGGTTAAATTTGCCAAATTGTAATAGCATATTACTAGAAATATTGTGATTCAAACATAGTTGTAACAGAATTCATAAACCTCTTTTTACAAAATTCTCTTTACTTTTCATAGAAAGACCTTTTTATCCTAGCTTAATAAGTTTTTTTTTTTCTTTTGAGATGGTGTCTCACTCTGTTGCCCAGCCTGGAGTGCAGTGGCGCCATCTGGGCTCACTGCAACTTCCGCCTTCCAGGTTCAAGTGATTCTCCTGCCTCAGCCTCCCGAATACCTGAGATTACAGGCATGTGCCACCACGCCCAGCAAATTTTTTGTATTTTTAGTAGAGATGAGGTTTTACCATATTGACCAGGCTGGACAAACAAGTTTTTTCTTATAACTTCTTCAGTATATCTTAAGGCAACCCCAGCAAAAGAAGATAAAGAAATGGAGTTTACATTAGAAAATTCAACCCTGCGCTTTCTCTTATATTCTAGTCTAGAGACTAAAACAGTACTGTATACCTATATATCCACTTCTGAATTCAGATATGTGTTTTATTGTGGTTTATATTTCCTTGTAAAACAGATTTTATTGTATCTGCAGTAAACTCATAAACCTTTCTTATCAATTTTTTTCTAACATATTTTAAGCTAAATTATAGTTTGATTTCAAAATAATAATTTAGTGTTAATTAGGAGATCTACATCTTTATATGTAGTGTTTTAGAAAACATATCTGATTATTCCCAGCATATGAGTGAGTTGGTGATGGGTTTGTAAACCTCTGAAATTGTTTTTCAATATTTATATTCATGTCTATTTCAGGAAGACTTCCTAGATCTAACAGTAGCAGTCAAAAATGTATCTGGTTTGGAAGATGCTCTCTGGAACATGTATGTAGAAGAGGAAGTTTTTGATTGTGACAACTTGTACCACTGTGGAACTTGTGACAGGCTGGTTAAAGCAGCAAAGGTAAAGATAGATACCTGCTTTTTTCCAGGTTCCCCACTTTGTACTTAGTCCAAGTCAGCTTGTATGAAAAAGTCTGGAGCATATACTTGAAGCTGTTGACACTAAGTATTGAAAATATATTTATATCATTACCTGGTATTTTAATTTTTTACAATAAAGAATTTTTAAGGCTATCAACCCAGCAATTCCCTCAACATTCTTATCTCTGGGGGAAAGTTTATTTGTACCTCAGTGTTTAATAAATATCCCTGCTTTTTGCAATTACTGTTGTGAAAAAGATGTATATATTTTTATTTCTGCCACTGAGAAGCTTGTTGAGCTTTCCTTTCTTTGTTTACTACTGTAAAAATAGATGGCTATCTTCATTTTCTTAATATACAGTTATTTTATAATCTTGATATATGTTCTTCCTCACTCTGGCAAATCTAATATAGTCTTAATTCCTCTCCCAGGTGGGAGTACTTAACTTGCTAATTAAGGAACTTAGCAGAATACTTCCGGTTTTCTTTCTATACAGGCAAGCAAAATATAAGATGAAAGGAGGACAAGATTAAAGCAACTGATTTCTTTTGCCATGTCAGAGCGAAGAGAGAAAAGTAAAACAAAGCAATAAACATAGAATTCTGACATTTCCCAAATGTATTCATCATATTCATACATCTGTGGCTATTCCTGTAGTATAATTCATAGTTACTTTCCATTCCGGGAAAGCAGAGACACTTTGATGAGAGGAAAAATGAGAGGCAACTACTGTTTAGTGGGATACCTCCCTGGTGGTATTTTCATGCATCCTAAGTTTTGCACATTCCAGCTCCTTTCTGAAATGGCAGGGATTTATTATATCAGCACTTCTGGCATTTCTGAAAATCTGCCATATATTGGTGTTTTATCCCAGTCCTGATGTGACGTCTCTCTCTGTGCTTTACTGGCCAAGCTCTTTGGGTCCAGGATATGTATTTATTCTAAGGGAGTCTGACATCTGAATAACTCTTTTTGGAGGACAGATTTTAGAAAAACGTCTTGTGGGTTTTCTTTTCCCACTTTATCTTGTAGCAGCCATCATTTACATTTTCTTTTCACAATTTCCTGTGATTTCTCACTATGGAATTGTTCTTTAGTGTATTTTTCATGCAGTTAATTTCCACCAGAAGCACTACCAATGCTAGCTAATTGCTAAATACCAGTAATTCATTAACATTACTATGAAAATGATTGTTATAGATAATTCATAAATGTTCTATGTCTATGTATGTATATATTATTAATACCATTTCCTCTGGCCTGGATGTGCAGTCTCTAACCTCTGGCCTTCCTTCTCAGCTTCTTGTACCTATGGCCAATATGGCATCAACCCTGCTGCTGTCGTTATTTATTATCTGCAGTGGTGACATTCCCCCTGCTTTAGATGATGTGATGAGCTATTCATAAACATCATCAACTTGAGCTCAGTTCACTTAGTGGTTACTGAACATTGTCTTAAACAGCTACCACGGGAGACATATTTATGCGGTCACTCATTATGACAGAGATAGCACTATTCCTATAGCTGACAATTAGTCAATTTTTCCAACAAATAAAATGAGCATTGATTTAGATAATATACAATTCTAAATTCGTATCCTGGAGATTATAGATGATACTATAATAAAACCTTAAATGCTGTGCCTATAGGTTTCACAAGAAGATTGAATTTTGTACTGTTTCATGTGTATTTCCATCCAGTCTTTGCCCTTTTATCAAACTCAAAGAGAGAGGTTTATCATTTGCTTATTTATTTTGTATTTCACCTTTGGTGTATAAACTTCGGAGTGTGGAATAGTGTTAGAAAGATACACATTCAGTTTTTGGTTAGACTTCATGTTCACATTAACAAAATAAGAAACTTTCACTAAACAAATGCAGTTTTTAAATATACTTTTTATAGCATTGCTTTAATTCTTTTTCAGTGGAAATTGTTTGATCTTGATACTTTAAATTTATATTCCGTTCTGGTTGCATTGGATTGGTTGCAGTCTAAGTTTAGGTTTGGCTGTGCTGCTAAATAAATGCAGATTTTCTTGTCCTAAGCAGTGTTTTCTCAGCCACATTATAGTTGAGTTACTCAGTTTCTTTAGATGCATTTTTAGAGCTTATTTGAAAATCAACCATGTTGTGGGCCGGGTGCGGTGGCTCACACCTGTAATCCCAGCACTTTGGGAGGCCAAGGCAGGTGGATCACGAGATCAAGAGATTGAGACCATCCTGGCCAACATGGTGAAACCCTGTCTCTACTAAAAATATTTTTAAAATTAGCTGGGTGTGGTGGTGCATGCCTGTAGTCCCAGTTACTTAGGAGGCTGAGGCAGGAGAATCGCTTGAACTCGGGAGATGGAGGTTGCAGTGAGCTGAAATCATGCCACTGCACTCCAGCCTGGTGACAGAGTGAGACTTTGTCTCAAAAAAACAAAACAAACACATTACCATGTTGTTATATTGCTGGATTTTTTTTTTTTCATTTAACTTTTTTTTTACCCACTAGATTTGTGGAACTGTTGTTTAAAATATATTTTTAGCAATGTTAGATATATGTGATTTTGGGTAATTTTATATATCAGGGAGGATTTTTTTTTCTCCTCACAGACTAATAATGCAAGAGGTTGGGCACAGCTGACACTCTTAAAAAGCAGGTTAATCTCAATCAATAGATCTTAGTCATTGGGGAAGTTGGAGGCCTTTTGCAAGTCTCATGAAAGCTATGAATCTTCTCCCCAGAAAAATACATATGTACATACAATTTTTGTATCATTTCATGAGTTCAGATCCTTTAAAACAGGTTCCTAGGTCCCAGGTTAAGAGCTCCAGTTTTTCACGTAATAAAAATAACTAGATCTGCCAGGTAAAGTGAAGTCACCAAGGAGGAAGGTGAAAGGCCAGGAATTGGGCAGGAAATAGGCACCACTCTTCAAATAGTATTTCAGGATATCAACACTAAAGATAAAACAGGCTGGTAAATTATTAGTTGTAAGTGCAAATGAGTGGTGCCACCTTTATACCCATAAAATAGATGAGTTGATATCAAGTTATATTGAATCCATGGCTATTCGTTTATGTAATATTTCTCTTAGAACTGTGTCATAGGTTGTTTTTTCAGACCTTAAGAAACAGTATGTCTCCTTTTTTATAACTCTTGTTTTTAAAAAGCTTTGTAAATTCTCTTTAACAGTCGGCCAAATTACGTAAGCTGCCTCCTTTTCTTACTGTTTCATTACTAAGATTTAATTTTGATTTTGTGAAACGTGAACGCTACAAGGAAACTAGCTGTTATACATTCCCTCTCCGGATCAATCTCAAGCCCTTTTGTGAACAGGTTTGAACTATTTTATTTTTAAGTTCTTTCTTTTCCCCTCTCAAAATTGAATCTGTTATTGACCTGATTTTCAGTTGGTTTATTGCTAGAATTTCTCAACCTTGGCACTATTGACATTTTGAGTTAAATTATTTTTTGTTGTGGGAGACTGTCTCATGCATTAGGGTGTTTAGCAGCATCCCTGCCCTCTACCTATTGGGTGACAGTAGCATCCTCACTCCCCCTCCCCCAGCTGTGGCAACCAAAACTATCTTCAGACAAACCCAAATGTCCCTGTCTCCTGGTAAGACAGGGTGGACAAGATTGCCCTGGGTCAAGAACCACTGATTTATTTAGAGTCATTTTGAATTTCCATAGTATAGATTTGTTCCCAGTTCTTCTCATTAAACTCTTCTTGAAAATATTTGAAAAGAAAATTTAAGAACAAAATTAGAAGTTACCCTGCATTTAGAAAACTTAAAATTAATTGGTACCGTTAATTTGGATTTAGTTTATTTTACGTGTAATAATGAATTTATGCATCTAGAAAGTCAACAGGCAAATGGAAATTCGCTAGTCTAGAATTTGTAATCCTTGAGACATAGGGAAAGATCCCTCAGATGTGAAAAAGGCTGCTTTCTTCCTCTGCATTAGAAATTTAAATAAACATCTTTAAAGTACCTCTTACTCTAAAGTAGCTTTTTATTTTATTTTGTTTTTAATTGCTAGTGTAGGAGTACATCTGTTAGGCCACTCATGATTATGGAGCATATGAATTGTAGAAAATGTTGATCATAGAATTAAAGCAAGAAAGAACCTCTTCCACTAAACTGCCTCTAAACAAAACCAGATAATAGTCATAATTGCTAAGTTCTTATTCCATACATAGGACTGTAGTGTCAGGAGGAGTGATAGTTGCTCTGGTTTTGAGTTTGAGCCACATGACAACCTAGTTGGAATATAGGACAATTTCAACTAGATATGTATCAATAAAAAAATGGGTGATACATTTTAAAAGAAGAGTGCATCTGTAAAGCAGCATAAATAGGTATCATACAAAGATGGGTTTCTCTTTCTAAAAATTTCTACAACAGACTTATTGATAGGATAGCATGTTTCATTGTTTTATTGGTCACGTGATCTCAGCCAAAGTACATAAAATTAACATATTTTTCAGGTATATGTATTCATGTTTTAAGAGGCAGAATTTGATTGGTGTAATGTGTTTTGCATTAGATTAATATAAAATTTTTAAATTTAAAGCCAATTATTTGAATTCATATTTTCTCTTAAATAACAAGTGACGTTTCTTATTAATTTCAGTAGTTGAAATTATTTTTTCTTTTGATTGTTATGTTAGCATTTTATGAAAACTATATCAATCTTTATGTTCTTTTTTCTTGTAGAGTGAATTGGATGACTTAGAATATATATATGACCTCTTCTCAGTTATTATACACAAAGGTGGCTGCTACGGAGGCCATTACCATGTATATATTAAAGATGTTGATCATTTGGGAAACTGGCAATTTCAAGTACGTATAGAAATTAATTTAGAGATATCTTTGCAATTTATTTTCTATTCCTGTTATTTTGTTGAGGATAATCTTTTACTTTCTATTGTATATCCACTCTAGAACACTTTGAAAGGCACTGAAAGTTAATACAGATACAAGTTTTAAATTTTTATTTCTAAATAATTTCACATATACAGAAAAATTACCAGAATAGTAAAAACACATTCTGTCTACCCTTTACCTAGATTCTCTGGTTGTTAACATTTTGCCACATTTGTGCCTGTGCATACACAGACACACACACATTATTAACATTATCATTATTAGTGCTGAACCTTTTGAAATTAAGTTGAAGACACCAGGTCCCTTTACCAGTAAATACTTCAGTGTTTATCTTCTAAAAATAAGGATATTCTCTTACATGAGTATTGATTAAAATCAGGAACTTCTAACGTTGATATAATACTGTTGTCTAATACTTAGTTATGTTCAGATTCCAGCAGTTTTCCAGTTCCCATCCTTCATGGCATTTTTTCCACCACTCTAGTATCAAATCCAGTGTCAAGCGAGTTAGCTAACTCTGATATCTCCTATAATCTGGGACCATTCCTTAGCTATGCAATTACTCTATTATCATAAAGAGACAGCACAATTCCTATAGCTGACAATTACTGAATTTTTTCTGAAAAATAAAATGAGCATTGATTTAGGTAACACACAATATTGCTTTTGTGTCCTGCAGATGATAGGTGAAAATGTGATAAAAACAATAAATCCCTTGTCAATAGCTTTCACAGTAGGATTTAAAACCAGGGTGAATTTTGTCCTGTTTATTATAGTATGACTGCGCAGTCATGTCTTTTATGGTTGCTCTTTGAAACATTGCTCAATCACCACTGATTGAATTACATTTAAAACTTTGATCTTCCTAGAATGGTTTCCTGTGAGAGGTATAAGAAGGTGTTTTTTCCACTTGAAAAAATTACACATTTCTATGTATTGAGTAATCAGTTTTTCTCTACCAATCTACTATGCCATTTCTGTTATGTCTGCTGTTCGTTTTTGTGTGAGTTTGTTTTTCAGCTCTCTATTCCATTGTTCATTTTTTTCTTTTTCTGGGCAAATACCACATTGTCAATTTCCATAGCTTTATAATAAGTCATGATCTCTGGTAGGACAAGTCTCCTTACATGCTGTTATTCATCAGGAGTGTGGACCTGTTTTTGTTTTTTATGCTTCTATGTACATTTCTAGCATCACCTTGTCAGTATTCTTACAGACACAGATCACCTGCACATATACACACACACACACACACAATGGGATTTCGAGTCTTCATATGTGAACAAGATACACCTTTTCACTTTCTAAAGTCCCTTTAATGTCTTACTAAAAAGTTTTATAATATTTCTCAAAAAGAGAATTTGCAGACTTTCTGAGGGGAAAGCACTAACCAATGCCTAGTTCCTAGGAAATTATAATCTATTACACATCAGTGCCAAACACAGTAAAATATCTATAGGTAAGTCACAGACTGTCATGTTAGGATGTAAAATGCTTAAAGCATAGCTTCCTATTATCAGAAAGTTAATGTTGTCGTTGATGAATACTTGCTCCACATTTAGTTGTAATATGGCATCTCATGATGCCAGCAGTATCCAAGATGCAGTTTCTTTGTTGACACTTAGCCTGCTTTTCAAAACATTCATCCGTATTTCTGACGTTTTATCAGTTGTATTTGGAATGTATTGAGAGATATATGTTCTGTAAAGTTTGGATATGAAAAAAGTCAAACTGTGTTCTACCAGGAACATGTTTACCAGGGAGATGGTCTATGCCTAAATTTTGTGTTTTCTGGAGTGTTTGTGGCTGGTGTATTGAAATACAGTTTCCTTTAGTATATTGATTTTATATGCTGAAATATATAAAAAGCAATTTATATATTAACAACCAAAAAGCTTGCTAAACACTCGTGCTGAAGGCATTTATGGAAAAACACAGTTTTGTTTCACCTGTCCCAATTCTTTGCCTTCCATTTATTTTGCTTACTCCGATGACTGGAACTCCCGTTCTGGCTTGGGAAAGCTGTACAAGCATCACGCTCAAATGCTTGTGCCACATTTGCCAAGATAACCAGCTTGTTGGGCACCTTCCCATGAGCCGATCCTTATCGTATAATTATACCTTCCCTCAAACTACTTTCTTGTATTTTTAGTTTCCTATATCTTAAGTAGAGAATCCTTAAGAAAGTGGCCTTCTCACTCTCCCTTAAACTCCCCCCATCTTTTCAAACAGGCTTTATTTTGGTCTCTCTTTAAGTTGAAGCGTTTCTTTAGATTCTGATAGAAGCTTTTCACCAGGTCTGATAAATGTTTATTGTGGTGTTCATTTTTTTTTTGCCTTGCCCATTCCCATTGCAGTCCATGGCTCTTTTCTTCCAATTTTGCCTCCACCTGTTGTGACTTTCTTCAATATTGCCATGTCTCTCTTCAGTCTTAGGAAGTGCACCCAGCCTCTGTGCCAGCCCCGGTTCTACCTCAGGGAGTGTGCCCTGCATTCCTTGATGCCTGCTGCAGTTTTTGCTCAGCCAGTTTAAAGCTTTGAGGTATTCTTCTAGCTGGCAATATTTATCCTCAGTTTTTTGATGCATAAAATATCTGTTTGCAGTTTCATCTTCAAGTTTATCATTGATGTCATGCACAAAGGCGGCTTCACACTCTGGTGAGGCAGCATGTATTGAGAGTAGTGATTCTCTCTTCTTGACTTTCTTTTGGGTTATGGTTTCCTGAACATCTCTTTTGCAGTTTTGTGCTCATTTCTTTAGAATTGATAAGCTTCTTTCTAGCAACATCAGGAACTCTTCTCAGTTCTGTGACATGACTCAAGGGGCGGGCAGGCATTCCTTCATTTGGCTTCAATCTCTGCACTGCCTGTCAATTTTTGAAGCTCTGACACCTTAGCAAGGTCTTCCTCAGGGCTTAGAGAACAACAGAATTGTGCTTGGTATGTTTTCTTGTCAATGTCTATCAAGCATCCCATTTGTTAATTTTTTTTTCTTATTGTTCTGTTCTTTAAGAATCACTAGCTTTTCATCCAGAGCTTTATGGTGTTCAGATAATGATTGTGTGCTTTAAGAATTTCACCTGCAGTAGATATATTTGGTGGACACTGTACATGTCTCTTTACTACAATTATCCTGATAGATCCCCTGTGTCCACAGACAAAGGGTCCCATATATTCGAATCATAGCCGGGTAGTGTTCTTTCTGCTTATAGTTCAGCAATTACTTCTTCCCTTTCAAGGAGCTGTTCCCTGCATACATGGAATTCTTTAGTAGGTACTGCCTGTAAGGAGTAATTTTCAGGACCAACCTCGTGTAATTTTCCCTGGGTTAAAGCCAACATTTTAGTCTCTCTTAGTGCACCTGGAAGATGATCCCTTTCTTCTAGCATGGAGGCCACTAACTAACTGCAAAAAGTGAACGTAAATCTGGCTATAAAGAGGAGCCTGATCCATGCCTCCAACTTCCTGGGGGGATTTTCGCTTCACAGATGGTTGGCATCATTTGGAACATCATCATCTTGCACATTTGAGGATATGGGGCAAAGAAGGCTCCATGGCAGCACCCAGTTGGCAGCTCTATGACTGGACCAGCCTGTCCCCCGCATGGCCAGGGTCAAACACTGGCAGAGTGGAGGAGGACGGGGCCCAGCCTATATGTTACCTGCATCAACTTGTCACATGTTGGGCTCATAGGCTCAAGCGTCATCTCTACAATACCGGTTTGCCTCTCCCTTCCTGTCATTTTTAATCTCTTATTCCATTGTTATAAATTTCTTCAAGCACCTTAAACATATTTTATTATTTTCTGTCTGATTGCAGCATCTGTGTAGGTCTGACGTGGTATCTTCTGATGTTGCTGATTCTATTTCCTTGTTATTTGGTTATTTTGGACTGCAGACTTCTTGCTTTGCTTGTTTGCTTTTTAAGAAGTTGATTTACGGGAGTAATTTGAGGCCTGAGTTAAAAGTGTCTTCTTCCAAGAAAGATCTATGTTTGTCTCTCACATAAGCCTGGGATCACTACTAGCCCTTAACAACATTAAAATCAACTTTATGGTTTTAGAGCCATACAGCTAGTATGAATTTGGGCCACAAACCCACATGAGGACCTACTTGTGATTATTAGAGGACATTTTTCTCCTTTCATCCAGTATCAAGGTCAAGGCAAGCCAGTTCCGCATTGTCGTTTATTATAAAGTAGATTTTTTTCTGGGTCATGCTTAGAAGGTATAGCCATTTAGGTATTCCAGCTTTTTGCTGGATTTTATCGTTGTGATATATTAAAAAGTATATATTTGGTCATCCTTTCCAGTTGCAGTTCCTAACACAGAGCTCCTTGGAATTTCCTAAGTGATGGGAGTGTTTTTTATTATTCATAACAAGCCCCTTTCCACCATACTCAGTTGATGCTAATGAAGTCAGTGTTAGATACCTCAGGATGGAGGCTGGTTACCAGAGTAGCCAGTCCCATTGAAATTTTCAGCCCTGCTTCCCTGACCTTGGGGAGGGGGAGAGAGACAGGAAATTGAGTTCATCACCAATGACCAGTGATTTATTTAATCAGTCATGCCTCTGTAGTGAAACTTCAGTGAAACCTCTTGAAAAATGAGGTTTGGGGCGTTTCTGGGTTGGTGAACACATTTTCATGCTGGGAGGGTGGCCAGAGTCTCCTGAACCGTGGGCCCTTCTGGACCTTGCCCTATGTCTGTCTCCATCTGGCTGTTCATTTATATCCTTTATAATAAGGTGTAGTATAAGTTCCTGAGTTCTTACTGTTGTTCCAGAAAATTATGAACCTCAGTTAGGGGTGATGGGAACCCTAGAATTTGTAATCGGCCAGGCAGAAGTGTGAGTACCCTAGGGACCCTGTATGTGGTTGGTGTTTGAAGTAAGGGACAGTCTTATGGGACTGAGTCCTCAACTTATGGAGTCTGTGCTATCACCAGATAGTGTCAGAATTGAATGGAAGTGTGTGACACCTAGTTGATGTCAGAGAATTGAAGAATTGATTGTTGTTTGAAACACCAGTCACTTGACTCCTTCCTTTGGGTAGGGCTAGGCTTTTCTCCCCAAACTCTGTCCTGTGTGGGCACCAAAATGGAAGTTCAGTGTCAGCAAGATCGGTGTCTTAGTCCGTTCAGGTTCAGGCTGCTCTAGCACAACACTTAGACTGGCTAATTTATAAATACCAGAAATTTATTGCTTACAGTTCTGGAGGCTAGGAAGTCAAGATTCAGGGACCAGCAGATTTTGTGTCTATGAGGACTTGCTCTGCTTCATAGATGACACTTTCTTGCTGTGTCCTCACATGGCAGAAAGGACAAACTCCTTCAGGCCTTTTTTATTTAAAAAAAAATCCCATTCATGAGGGCTCATCTTTTTGTGACCTAATTATCTCCTGAAAGCCCCACCTCTTAATACTATTGCATTGGCAATTAGGTTTCAACATATGAATTTTGGGGGAACCTAACTACTCTGGCCATAGCAGTTGGAGAGCCAGAGGCCTCATCTCTGAATTTCTTCCCTGCATTCCCATTTTACTTTTTGACCTCAGAAGATTTTCCTGATGTTCTTGCTAGCTCGTGGTGTGTTTAAAGTGTGTTTATTTGTTTTGATTTTACTTTATCTAGCTTTTTTAGTAATTTTGTAGCAGGATGATTGTATCTGGCCTGCCATATTTTTCCATTACTTACTGGTTATTTATTTTTGGCTTGTGTTACTTAGAACTATCTGTATTTCTGGTTTTAGGTCAATTTAAAATATTTTTGCAAGATGACATGTATGGAAAAAAAAGGCAATGCAAATAGCTTACTTGGGAGATTCTGACATATTCCCCAATACCTTCATAAAATGGAGTGAAAATTTGGATGATCAGGAAATAGAAAGGAGTGTTTAAGCTGAGCCTGGCCTGCACAGATGAGTAGAGTTTCCTTAGGTCAGCACAAGTGAATGAGACCGTACAGGACAAAGGCCAGAAAATACTTTGAACTGAATTTTTTTTTTTTTTTGAAACAGTTTCAGTCTTGTCACCCAGGCTGGAGTGCAGTGCTGCTATCTCAGCTCACTGCAAGCTCCTCCTCCTGGGTTCAGGCGATTCTCTTGCTGCAGCCTCTCGAGTAGCTGGGATTACAGGTGTATGCCACCATGCCCAGCTAATTTTTATTTAAAAATACAAAAATATAAAAAGTAGAGACAGGGTTTCACCATGTTGGCCAAGCTGGTCTCGAACTCCTGAGCTCAGGTGATCCACTTGCCTCGGCCTCCCAAAGTGCTGGGATTACAGGCGTGAGCCACCGCGCCTGGCCACTTTGAACTGAATTTTAGTGAAAACTCAACATACCGAATTATGTAAAATGTAGCTAAAGTAGTGCTAAGCTGGAAAATGCTGGACCCCACTGCGTATGATTTTTTATTATTACCATTTTAAACCAAATTGAGCTTTACTAAATGCTGTTTTGCAATTTATTGCATTTCCGTATTATCCTTTTAATGTCTCTGTGACTTAATTATATCCCCTTTTCATTCCTAGCACTCACTGATAATACCTCAAGTATATGACTTTTAAAGTTTGTTTAATATGCTGTTTTAAAGATGTGAAGTCTTCTTTCATTTATTCATTCATCTTTAATAAATGATTTGTTGGCTGGATGTGGTGGCTCACGCCTGTAATCCCAGCACTTTGGGAAGCCAGGGCAGGTAGATCATGAGGTCAGGAGTTAGATTGTGCTAGAAGCTTTACTTATTTCATATTCTCAATTTACAATTAAAGCCAGAGAGATGAAGTTAATTGTCTAGGATTGCTCAATCAGGAGCTGGAAAAAGCCAGGTCTGCCTGATTCCAAGTGTATGCAGATTATTGTGATGTTTTCACCACCATTTAAATCACCATCTTGAAACCTCTTCTTTCTTTCTCTTTTTTTTTTTTTTTTTTTTTTTTTGTGACAAGGTCTTGCTCTGTCACCCTGACTGGAGTGCAGTGGTGGGATCACAGCTCACTGCAGCCTCGACCTCCTGTGCTCAAGTAATCCCTCTGCCTCCGCTTCCCAGATTGCTGAGATTATAGGTGTGAGCTACTGTGCCTGGCCAGCATTCCTACTTTGTTACTTTTTAAGGGGTTAGTGATAGAAACTCATATTGTTTTCCTTCCTAGGAGGAAAAAAGTAAGCCAGATGGGAATCTGACAGATCCCCAGAATGAAGAAGAGATTGATCATCCACTGATGATTCTAAAAGCAATCTTATTACAGGTATAATGTGTGTGCGTATGTGTTTGTATGTATGTGTGCATGTGTGTATATATATGTAAGAATATATGTGGTTTAGTTGGTAGATCTGATAATATTAGCATTCATAGTCTTTTTCCTTAAGGACATTCTCTGTGTCTATATTTTAACACTTTTTGTGGGGGATTTTCTGGTTGTGAATGAAACACATATTCATGGTAGAAAATTCAAGGAGAAAAACAGAAAATATATAAAAAAATGAAAAGTATAAACAGGCCAGATACTGACAGTTATTGTTAAAACTTTGATATATTCTTTGCATTCTGTTTTCTTTATGTTTATATACATATATTGGAATTGGGTTATGATTTTTTATTATGACCATTTTAAACCAAATTGAGCTTTACTAAATGCTGTTTTGCAATTTATTGCATTTCCGTATTATCCTTTTAATGTCTCTGTGACTTAATTATATCCCCTTTTTCATTCCTAGCACTCACTGATAATACCTCAAGTACACCTCAAGTATATGACTTTTAAAGTTTGTTTAATATGCTGTTTTAAAGATGTAAGGTCTTCTTTCATTTATTCATTCATCTTTAATAAATGATTTGTTGGCCGGGTGTGGTGGCTCACGCCTGTAATCCCAGCACTTTGGGAAGCCAGGGCAGGTAGATCATGAGGTCAGGAGTTCAAGACCAGTCTGGCCAAGATGGTGA
The DNA here is from genome assembly GCA_036589455.1 of Ateles fusciceps. Taxonomy (NCBI): domain Eukaryota; kingdom Metazoa; phylum Chordata; class Mammalia; order Primates; family Atelidae; genus Ateles; species Ateles fusciceps. The sequence continues at coordinate 4,557,490 of JAZHEH010001810.1, forward strand.
AACCCCATCTGTACTAAAAATACAAAAATTAGCCAGGTGTGGTAGCGGGCACCAATCTCAGCTACTTGGGAGGCTGAAGCAGAGAATTACTTGAACCCAGGAGGCGAAGGTTGCAGTGAGCTGAGATCACGCCACTGCATTCCAGCCTGGGTGACAGAGTGAGATTCTGTCTCAAAAAAATAATAAAAATAAAAAATAAATGCTCAACCCAGCTCCCCCTAGTGGGGTCCCCTACTGGGGACCTGGGCTGAGTGCTTTAATTATATTGATCTATGACTACTGTATTAATTTGCAAGGGCTGCCATGACAGATTGCCACAGACTGCATGGCTTAGATGATAGAAATGTATTTTCTGACAGTTTTGAAGACTGGAAGTCCAAGACCAAGGTGTTGGCAGGTTTGGTTTCTTATGAGGCCTCTTTCCTTGGCTTGCGGATGGCCATCTTCTCCCTGTGTCCTCACATGGGCTTTCTTCTGTGTGTGTGCTTCCCTGGTGTCAATTTGTCCAGACTTCCTCTTCTTATGATAATGCTAGTCAGATTTACTTAGGGCCGACTCTAAAATGGAAAACAGCCTTGTTTTATCTTAATCACCTCTTTAAAGGTCTTATCTTCAAATGTAGTCACATTCTGAAATATTATAGGTTAAGAATTTAACATACAAATTTTGGGGAGATACAATTCAGCCTGTCACAGCTATGTCTCACTCCCTTTTAGAACTTGTTTATACTTCAAAACATTTAGAGAAGACATTAATCGTCTTTGTTTTTGCACTTACGTATTTCTTCTAATTAATAGCAATTTACATATTTAAATAGGAAACTTCTTTTTAATGTTGGAAAGTTACCAAAACTTGGGCTCCTTTTGACATTGCTCTTCAAATGGTTAAACTGTGGCACATGGAAAATGGCAAGAGTCCAAGTTTTCTGAGCTGAGGCTTAATCCAGTTTTTTAAAAACTTTTCATAATAAAATAATTATCATTGAATCCACTTACACGTTTGCTGTTCTAGGCATGTTTAATTAGGTCTAATCCTGTTGGTCTCTTTGAATTTGTAAGTATGCAATTATTTCTCATCAGATTTTCTTAAGTGACTGTGTTTCTTTCATAAGGAGGAGAATAATCTAATTCCTGTTGATCAGCTGGGCCAGAAACTCTTGAAAAAGATAGGAATATCTTGGAACAAGAAGTACAGAAAACAGCATGGACCACTACGAAAGGTAATACATGGCATTGATTTGAGAAGTCCTAGTCCCAAAAAATTTTATTATGGTCCCAGCAACATGAATTCCTTTGCAGAAGGATATTTAAAATAGGTGAAAATAAAATCACCGTATTTGTATAATGGCTAGAATTCAACTAAGTTACTGATTAAGTATTACTTACTAAGTTATTTACGTGAAACAAGAAGCAAAAATACTAGGGAGCAACTCATTAAAAATGTCAGAGTTCATACCCTAAAGCTTATCATTTTACTTATATAAATGTCTTCAGGTATTCACCCAGATTTCACTTGATTTTTTACACAAAATTCTAGTAAACTCGATTACCTGGTTTCCCAGGCTGTAAGATTAGATTTAAAAACTGAAACTACCAGGAATAAGAGGTAATGACTTGAGTGAAAACAAACAGGCAAAGCAGTGTTTTAGTGTTGTAGCCATACTGGAGCTGTTTCCTGAAGGAGCAGAACATTTACTTCAGTAAGTGTTGAAGTGCATCTTTTAATTGGACCACAAAAAAATTAGATTTTCTGTTACTTCTTACATTATTTTGAAAAGTTGTAGCTTTTAAGGTATTTGTCTTTTTATCTATGGTGTCAAATTTATTGGCATAAACTTGTTCAAAATATCTCATTATCCTTTTAGTGTCTGTGGAACCTGAAGCTATGTTTTCATTTCTGATATTAGTAATTTTTATTTTCTCACCTTTTTTCATCAGTCTTGCTTGGAGATTATCAAGTTTATATTCTTTTTTTTTTTTTTTTGAGACATCCACTCTGTTGCCCAGGCTTGAGTGCAGTGGCATGATCTCAGCTCACTGCTTAAGCCCAAGAGGCAGAGACTGCAGTGAGCTATGATCATACACTGCACCGCAGACTGGGCGACTCTAAAAAAAAAAACAGAAAAAACTAATACAATATAAATGCTATATAAATAGTTGTACTGTATTTTTAAGTTTTTATTATTTTTCACTATTATGCTGAGGACCAACTGTTTATATTCGACCATTTGACATTTCCTCTCAGGTCTTGGATATTCTGGGGGTATTTGTTTTGTTTTATTTGGAGACAGAGTCTCACTCTATTGCCCAGGCTGAAGTGCAGTGGCACGATCTCAGCTCACTGCAACCTCTGCCTTCCAAACTCAAGCAATTCTGCAGCCTCAGCCTCCCAAGTAGCTGAGATTACTGGCATGTGTCACCATACCCAGCTGATTTTTTGTATTTTTTTGTAGAGTTGAAGTTTTTGCCATGTTGGCCAGACTGGTATTTTGTTCTTTCATTTTTTTCTTCCCCTACTTCAATTTGGACAATTTCCATTGATCTGTCCTTAGCTTTGCTATTTTTTTCTTCCATTGAGACACTATTCTTTTAAGATCAACCAATGAACCAGGTGCAGTGGGTCACACCTATAATCCCAGCACTTTGGAAGGCTGAGGTGGGCAGATCACGAGGTCAAGATATCGAGACCATCCTACCCAGAATGGTGAAACCCTGTCTCTACTAAAAATACAAAAATTAGCTGGGCATGGTGACACGCTCCTGTAGTCCCAGCTACTCCGGAGGCTGAGGCAGGAGAATCACTTGAACCCGGGAGGCGGAAGTTGCAGTGAGCCAAGACCGCACCACTGCACTCCACCCTGGAAGACAGAGTGAGAGTCCATCTCAAAAAAAAAAACCAAAAACACAAGATCAACCAATGAGCTATATGTTTCAGATATTATACTTTTTAGCTGTATTCTTTCCACTTTATAATAGCTGTTTGCTATTATAAAAACTAGATTAATTCTGAATTTGATTCTGTTGACTCTTTTATTCTCTTTTGAGTTGACCATTCCGTCTCTTGATTATGAATAACGTGGTCCTGTTTCTTTGCATATCATAAAATCTTTTTTTTTGAGATGGAGTCTCACTCTGTAGCCCAGGCTGGAGTGCAGTAATGTGATGTTGGCTCCCTGCACCCTCCACCTCTTGGGTCCCAGTTCAAGCAATTCTCCTGCCTCGCCTCCCGAGTAGCTGGGATTACAGGAATACGCCACCACACCCAGCTAATTTTTGTATTGTTAGTAGAGACGAGGTTTCACCATGTTGAACAGGCTGGTCTTGAACTCCTGACCAGTTGATCCACCCGCCTTGGCCTCCCAAAGTGTTGGGATTACAGGTGTGAGCCACCGCGCCTGGCCCATGTAATCTTTTTAATATGTTTTTATTTTTTAATTACAAATTTATAGATTTTAGTTCTATATATTTATAGGGGTACAGATTGATGTTTTAATTTGTAAATACAAGATAGAATAATTAAATCAAGCTAATGACCATATCCATCATCTCAAATCCTTTTTTTGGTGAAATTTACTATCAGCAGTTTTGAAATATACAGTATATTATTATTTTCTGTATTCACCACACTGTGCAATAGCTTTTTTAAGGAAAGCAGCTTATTCCTACCATTGAATTGAGGCTTCATATCCTTTGACCATCATCTCCCGATGCCTTGCCCCTGGTCCATATAATCTCATATTGTGGATGATATGTCTTGGAAAGTCTGGATCGTTATTTTTCTCTGAAGAGCTTTGCATTGCATTCTAACAAGCCCTCAAATTACCTTTGCATCTTTTAGATTCCGTGGAAGTTAGATTTTGGGCTTTGGTAGGGTGGGTCTGTTACAATTTTGCTTTTAGTTCTAGGGAATGCTTAACTTGGGTCATGGTCCTTCTTCCTACAGTAGGGCTCAGCTAACCATAGCCTGTGGGCAAAATGTGGCCTGCTGCCTATTCTTAGAGTCTTGAGCTAAGAACATGATTTACATTTTTAAATGGTTACTTTTTAAAAGGTGAAGTGAGTACTAAGTAATGTTCTCAGTTTTGCTTCTAAAATATTTACCATCTGGCTCTTTAAGAAAAAGTTTGCCATCTCTTTCTAATTTGGCAGGACTTCAACTCCGTGTTCTTTCTTCTTGGCAGCAGGCAGCTCCGCTGATGTTGAACCTCCTAACTGATACTCTCTGCTGGACTCTTTGAGCTGTCCATTCTACCATTTAGGAGTTAGCCAAGGATTTAGGGGGATTTGATACAGATTTGGGGTTCCTTTATGGGATCTCCCCTTTCTGGTATTCTCAGATTCTGTCTCCTCAGTCCAGTGAGACTCTTGCCTTTTCTTGAAGTCTATTCCACCATGCATTACTACAAACTGGTTAGTGGTAGGCGAATCCAGAACTCTCCTGGTTTACTTCCCTTGTTTGAAGTATTAGGTCTTTTCCACTTCATGCCTACTTTTGCTTCCTTTCCCAACAGTTGTTTTCCTTGTTTTGCCTAGAGTTTATCGTTTTTATCAGGAAGATTAGTCTGAGAAAATTTCTTTGTCATTACTGGGACTAGACTGCACTGATGTTTGAGGCTTAAAGAGTTAATTCTCAACGATCAAACAAAGAAAAACTTGGCTATATAGAAAGTTCATTACTTAAAAATCCAAAGAACAAAAAAATGAAAAGAAAGTTCATTATTCAAAGCTTTCAAGTTGTTGATACTTTTTGTACCTTAAACAAATTAGCTACCACACTATTTTACCCTCTGTTTTCATACACTATGTTAGCAGTGTTGTCTTTGGGTTATGCCCTATGCTGTTCTGTTTGTTGATAAAATAATACTTTTGATTAGAGAGTTCACATTACCACTAATTACTTTCCAAGAGAAAAATGAACAAATCATTTTTCCAGAGTGATTGATGAAGTACTCAAGTGTTGAATTTAACTCCCAAGTAATTTTCTATATAAGGTAAATTAGGCTGAGAGAAAAGAAAGAGATGTGAGGCCTCACAGAGGTTAGAGAGTGAGAGGGTAGAGGACTAAGGGATGGGGAGGTAGAGATAGGCAATAGAAAAGAGATTTTTTTCTTCCTAATCCTTTAGCAAGAACTTTTGGATTGTGACTTAACCCTTTCTATGCTTTGATTTTCTGAGTTTGTCTGCCATCTTTTAGAACAGACAACACTCACTTTAGCTCATGTTAAAAGATAATTTAGGTTGACAATTACTACCTTATCCCAACAATCTGTCTGGATTTTCAAATTATCTTTTATGGTGGTGCACTGTGTGATTGCCTTTGTTTTGTGCCTTGTTTAGATTGCTTTGAAATATTTCAAAAGTGTTTGTTCTACCTAATATGTTCCAGTTAAATACTCTTTTAAACAGCACTAGTGAGTTATAATTAAAATGTTTTTTAGATTGTGGCATAGCGACTTCCTCCCTTGATGTAACTATCAGACTATTTAACAGAGAGAGCACTGTGGTTTTATTAAATGTTTTATTAGACCTAGATGGATGTCCCCTTGCTAGCTGGCCAGGCCAGAAATAAAGATGAAGTTAAAAGATTTAATCACAGAAGGGAAGAAAACATTTTTAAAGTCATGTCTAATTTTTGTTTGAATAATTAACCTAGCATTTGTGGTTTTTGTTTGTTTCTGTGTAGTTCTTACGGCTCCATTCTCAGATATTTCTACTCAGTTCAGATGAAAGTACAGTGCGTCTCTTGAAGAATGGTTCTCTCCAAGCTGAGACTGATTTCCAAAGTAATGACCAGCAAATTTTCAAGACGCTTCCTCCAGAATCCCCAGGTTTAAACAGTAGCATCTCCTGTCCCCACTGGTTTGATATAAATGATTCTAAAGTCCAGCCAATCAGGGAAAAGGATATTGAACAGCAATTTCAGGGTAAAGAAAGTGCCTACATGTTGTTTTATCGGAAATCCCAGTTGCAGAGACCCCCGGAAGGTATGGAAAGAAAAATGTTTCTATTTGTTTCAGTTAATGGCTTTTGAAGAGAAACATGGAATGCTGTTTGAGTTTTTATTCTTTCAAAAGAACTTTTACTCTTGGAACATTTTAAAATGTTTTAAAGCTAACAATAAGAGCTATGTTATGCCAAATGAAATCTAACAATTTGTCATTTTATAAAGATTATATACTTTCTACCCTATAGTAGTGTAAGATCATCATTACATTTTCAAAATTGGATTTCCTTGGATAGCATAAAACCACCTTCTTGTGTTGGCAAACTTGAGTGCGATTGCCATGTGCTAAGACTTGGCTCTGTCATTCAACCATATGTTGCCTTTGAATTTTAAGTGGCCCTGGTCTTATTTTATATCTTCTCCTTTATTTTCCTGATCTTTTTTATATCTTCTTCTTTATATTTATTTATATTGTTTATCCTTTATTTATATCTTTTCATATCTTCTCCTTTATTTTCCTGTTTTTCAATAATACTTTTGTTTATTTATTTATTTTTAGAAATGCGACCTCTCTCTGTCTTCCAGGCTGGAGTACAGTGGCGCAGTCGTTCACTGCAGCCTCAAATTCTTCTCTTTCTATCTTCCCTTACAAGTAGCTAGGCCTACAAGCACATGCTGCCAGGCCTGACTCATTTTTTTCATTTTTTTAGACTGAGGGTCTCTAAACTCAGGTTGGTCTCAAACTCCTGGCCTCAAGTGATCCTCAGACCTCAACCTCCCAAGGTGCTGTTGTCACCAGTAGAGGGTTGTGACTGCAAGTTGTCCAGGTTCTTGGCATTTTGAACAAAGAATTGGATAAAACGCCAGCAACGCAAAGAAAGAATGAAGCAACAACAGAATGAAAGCAGGGATTTATTGCAAACAAAAGTACACTCCAGTGTGGGAATGGCCAAGCAGCAGCTCAAGGGCTCATATACACAATCTTCTTGGGTCCAAATACCTCCTAGAAGTTTTCCCTGGGCCACATCATGCTCACCTCATGTAAATGAAGCGGTAACCTGCAGTCAGTCTGATTGGTTGCAGAAAGCAGCCAACCAGAGGCCGATGTGAGGTTACAAAGGTCACTCGTGTGTGTAAACATCTGATTGGTTGCAAAAAGCAATCAATCAGAGGCTAGGGTGAAGTTACAAAGTTATGCTTCTACGGAAACTAAGACATGGTCACCAATCAGTCTGCTTGGTTGTAAGCAACACCCATTCAGTGGCTGGAGTGAAGTTACAAAGTTGCAAACGAAGACTCCACCCACAGTGTGATCTGTTGTAGACAGCCAGTTTACTGTCTGTGCATAGAAAAGGTCAAAGGGAGTAGCCTCTGGTCCTTTTGTTACTTAGGCGTGGAAAGTTAGGGTTTTCCTTTCAATTTATTTCTAGGAAGTCTGTGTGAAACAGCCTTAGGTTCCCTGTCTCCAGACCCTATTCTTCTGCCTCACTGGGATTATAGGCATGAGGCCTAGTAAGATTTTTTGATCACTTCTCAAAGTCTGCTCAAAAGTTAAAAACTCTAAAGAGAAAAGCTTTATAGATTGAGGCATATCTATTTTTAGAGATGAGGATATTGTTTTTAGAGAATGAAAATAGCCATCATTTTTATAAAGAATAAGAATAAAGCAGTTACTAATTTGCATGTAAATCAAAAGAAATTAACTTTCTATATCTGAAACAGTTACATAACTGCTATAAATCTAAAAGGCTTTGTATTTTTCTGGGAGGAAAAAGATATGGAAATGGTTCTGGTAAAAATACTGTGTATCAGAATTCACAGTTATAGGAATATATTATCAGAAAAAATATCTTCAAATGGAGTATTAGTATTTTTTACAGAATTGAATTTTAGTGTATACATAATTGGAATGTGTACTCAATGACCATTTTATGGTTAGCTTAGGAATTGAACAAAGATCCAACCAAAATCTCCATGTACTTTTTTGGGAATTAAGGGATAAAACTTTACGAAATGATTCTAAAATTCACCTGGAGAAATAAAGTAATAAAAATTGAAGAAGAGATGACTGAGGGAGAATTTGCTGTATCAGTAAAAACATATTTGTAAAGTTATAGCAATGAAGACAGGGTAGTGATGATGCAAAAAGGTAGACAGATCATTGAAAAAGAGCCGCAAACCCAGGAACTGATCTAAGCATATTTGTATTTTAATCCATGGTAAGGTAGCTCTTCAGATATTTTGGGGAAGGAAGGGAGTATGAATTACTCAATAAATACAACTGGGAAGTTGGTTAGTTGCTAGGAAAATAACTAAGGCATTTTTCTTTATTATACAAATCACTTAAATGAAATTATAGTTCCTGTAATATTTATGTAAAAAATGAATCATAAAATGTGTAAAATATAAATATTTGATCTTAAGGTAAAGAAGAACTTTCTAAACATAAAAGCAAAGAAAAAATACTAGGGAAAACTGATATTATATAACCCTTAACAGAATTAAAAGGCAAACGACAACTTAGTGGAAAACAGTAAAATATATGACAAATTAGTTTCCCCTCTCTGTAGAGTGTGCTTACATATATTTCACTGTGCTCGTTAGTAAATTGGGGAAAGGATATAAATAAGCAGTTTACAAAAGAAAGGTTCCTATTTTCAAAAAATTTTCAACTTAACCTGTAATAAAAAAAAAGAAAGAAAAATGCCAATGAGATGAACATTAGTGAGATGCCCTACCACGTCAGATACTGTTTCTGTGACTCTGGGTCTCAACAGTTGACATTTCCTCCACAGCTGGTAGGTATGTAATACGATGAGTTTGTGTATTTAAAAGCCTTGAAACTGTCATACCCTTTAAACCAGTAATTCTGCTTTCACAAGTTTGTCTTGAAGTAATCAGAGCTGTATATGACTATTTATGCTCAAAGATGTTTATTGTTCCTACTATTTTAAAATAATGACTAATGGGAAATCATGGAAATCACCTTAATGTATAACAGAAAAAGATTGGTTAGGTTAATTATGCTACTTACAGAATGGACTACTATGCAATCATTTATTTAAGACTGGAAAAATACAGTACATGAAATGAAAACAGATTTATTGAATATGATCCTAGTTTTTAAAATCTCTGTGTGTGTACACACGTGTGTGTGTGCATGTGTGTGTGTCTTGGGAGTGAAATTACAAGCAGTAATTTTTTTTACACCTAAAAAAATTCCAGAATTTATGCAGTAGTCAGTTATTATATTTGTATTCAAGATGAAAATCTGAGACGAGGCGTGGTGCCTCACACCTGTAATCTCAGCACTTTGGGAGGCTGAGGTGGGCAGATCACTTGACACCAGAAGTTCAAAACCAGCCTGGGCAACATGGTGAAACCCCATCTCTACTGAAAACACAAAAATTAGCCAGGCTTGGTGGCACGCGCCTGTAATCCCAGCTACTCGGAGGCTGAGGCACAAGAATTGCTTGAACCTGGGAGGCAGAAGTTGCAGTGAGCCAAGATCACGCCACTTCACTCCAGCCTGGGTGACAGAGCAAGACTCTGCCTCAAAAAAAAAAGAAAAAAAAAGATGAAAACCTGGGTGTTCTTTTTAAAAAGTATACTTAAAAGAGTTGAAAAAATGGAATTTTTCTAGCTTGTCTTGAAGAACTGTTTACTTTTCGTTTCTTCTTACTTTTTCATTTTTCAGATGGGAAAACTGAGATCCTGAGAAAATTTGTATTCACACAGCTAAATAGTAGGAGCTTTCTTAGCTTCCAGGACAGTCCTTTCTAATCTTCATGCTACCTCTTCCAGCAACCAGATTTCATTTAGCCAACACAAGTTAATGAAAAATTTTGTTCACAGCTCGAGCTAATCCAAGATATGGGGTTCCATGTCATTTACTGAATGAAATGGATGCAGCTAACATTGAACTGCAAACAAAAAGGTAATTTTAAATTACTTTCAGAGTTTGAATAGTATTTCCAGAGCATAATGATGTAATTTAGGGCTTAGGCATTAAATAATGAAAATTTTTTTCAAAAACGTTCAACTAATTAATGCCAGTGTGTGCTTTGTTGCTGAATTTTTATAGTGAGGGTAGCTTTTACTTTGAAATGATTCTTATCTGTGAGAGTGAATTAAATGATGACATAAAATGGCCATTGCTAAGTAGTGATTAAAGCCTAAGAAGAGTAGAGAAATCAGTGAGCACATAGTTGGGCTAAATGAATTGTGTCCTAACCTGGCCAGATTATTTCCTTGGGTCCAAAGAGAGCCTGCCATTAAAATCACCCCTCACAAGTAAGTAGTTGTAGCAAACTGGCATGTAGTGAGAAAGGACCAGAGGTGGGCAGATTTTAGAAGGAGAGAAATATGGATTCTATAACCTATTGAATCCAATGCTAATCTTGGGGGAAAGCCTATCATGGATTCTTACTTAAAGAGATGGTTTGTGAGAACTTCATGATCTCAGCATTCTCTTTTGGGGCCTCACCTTTGACTCTGAAGAACTGGTTCTTTATTTGTGCTCTGATAGGGTTAGTAGGATATTGGGTTAGGAAAACGGGTATTCCCGTGACCTCCTTGTGGACCCAAATGCCTGATTATATGGCAGGATGTATTTGACATTTTTAACATTGGCTCGGAGCTGGGGGAAAAAAGTACAGTGAATGGCACAAGGTCAAAGAAACAACAAAAACCAAGATATGAAAAAGATTATAACTTAGTGAAATATCTTAAATCCAAAAAATAACCTGCATGGCATAAGTGGTCTGGACTAGCAGTTATTTAAAGAAAAGAAAAAAAGCAGAGCCTGAGGGGTTGTCATCAGCCCACACTAAGGTCTTTCATGTGGTCGTGCTCTCTGGCCACATTCATCAAAGTATCCTGAAGTACCTGAGTTGTGTGATAAGCCTTGTTCCAGCTCCACATTAATCAGACTCTACCTGTGTTTCGCGCTGGCTTTGAGTCAGCTGAGTGGATTCAGAGAAGAGCAGCCAACACCAGACTGCTGCCAAGGACTTTTAGCCTGGATAACATGGACTTGGGAGGATCATGCTACTGGCTTCAAATATTTCATGGGCCTGGCGCCGTGGCTCAGGCCTGTAATCCCAGCATTTTGGGAGGCTGAAGGGGCGGATTACCTGAGGTCTGGAGTTCAAGACCAGCCTGGTCAACACGGCGAAACCCCATCTTTATTAAAAATACAAAAATTAGCCAGGCATGGTGGCGCTTGCCAATAGTCCCAGCTACTCAGGAGGCTGAGGCAGGAGAATTGCATGAACCTGGGAAGCAGAGCTTGCAGTGAGCTAAGATCGTACCTCTGCACTCCAGCCTGGAAGACAGAGTGAGACTCTGTCTCAAAAAAATATACATATATTTCATGGGAAAATCTGCAGAATCTAGTGGAAATAAGGATGACAGATGACAGAAGTAAATCTGCTACTTAACAAAATTATGTGAGCAGGTCTCTAGAATTTTGTTCATAACTATAATATAATCTCAGAAGATTTCAAGTATCAGCCTTTGTTCAGAGAAATGGAGTTAACATTGCAGTCTACATTAAAACAGTTTTCCCTTGGAATTCATGGTGACAGCTGAACTTTTGCTATTGACTGAAAAACTAAAGTGACTAATTGTGGCATATAGAAGAAAAATTGTTACTTAAGTAGGATGCAGAACTTATTTGTATTGTAAGTCAGATTATCTTTGATTTGAGATAAAACACAGTGTCTGTTATAAAAACACAGTATTTATGTATTTTTGTGCCTCTTTTAAAGGGCAGAATGTGATTCTGCAAACAATACTTTTGAATTGCATCTTCACCTGGGCCCTCAGTATCATTTCTTCAATGGGGCTCTGCACCCAATAGTCTCTCAAACTGAAAGCGTGTGGGATTTGACCTTTGATAAAAGAAAAACTTTAGGAGATCTCCGGCAGTCCATATTTCAGGTAATATAGCCTTACTTCCTCTTAATTGAGACATCAAGGACCATCCCCAGCTAGACTCTCCCATTTCATTTTGTTTAGGATACAGTTGTGTTTTTCAAAGCTGCTTAGGAAGATCTGACATCTGTCACTTCATAGAGGGATGACCCAAAACTTTTCTCCTACTCCTAAGTCTTTTAGAGAGGCTTTTCTGCACAGCTCCTACCAGCAGCTTTTCAGGTGGACAATCAGGCCTGATGCATTTTATTTGGAGGGGAAGAAAGAGTATAAAGTTGTCTCTGTTTTAGAAAATAAAGCAAATTGTCTTTCAAAGAGAGTGAGAAAAAGATGAGCATGTTGTTTACAACTGAGAACTACTGAACAGGTAAAAGCAACTATCTTTGTACCCTATAGTATAGAACAGTATTTATTAATAATATTCTTAAGTGAAGGAAAGTATCTACTAATCCATAGTAAAAACAGTAAGGCTGGGCATGGTGACTCACACCTGTAATCCCAGCACTTTGGGAGGCCAAGGTCAAGAGATTGAGACCATCCTGGCCAACATGGTGAAACTCCATCTCTACTAAAAATACAAAAATTAGCTGGACATGGTGGCGTACGCCTGTAGTTCCAGCTACTCAGGAGGCTGAGGCAGGAGAATCGCTTGAACCCGGGAGGCGGAGCTTGCAGTGAGCTGAGATCGCGCCACAGCACTCCAGCCTGGCGACAGAGCAAGCTCTGTCTCAAAAAAAAAAAAAAAAAAAAAAAGTTTTGTAGTTTCCAAATAATTTTTTAGGTATGTTTTAATGATGATAATAGCAACAGCAGTGTTCTTTATTTTACTTACACTGCTTTCATATAAATTATGTGATTTGATTATTTGATTCTTTAATCTCATTAGCCCCATTTTGAAGAATGGCAGTGTGATTTAAAGAGACTCAATGTCTGGCCTATGGTCCTAAATCTAGTTGGTGGAGCTAGGACTCCGTCCCTGGTCTTTCTTGTCTTCACGTAGGGTTTTTTCCTCTTCATCGCTATTGCTCCATGCTACTTTTTGATCAAAGGAGATAGAAAATGTTAGCTTTTTGTGTTTTTTCCCCAGAAACTAGTTATATGAATTTTCTGAAAAATCCTATTACTCACGAAAACTATTAGCTTTCTTTTGATTTTATTCTGCTAAGAAAAGCAAAGCATTTTCCTTTTAACCTTAGTTTATTTGAAGTTATCAATGTCAGGATTTCTAAAATTGTCTAATATTTCTGAACTTTTTCATTCGAGGTTTATTTCTAAGCCAATTCTGGCACTGTTGATACAGGTGGATGTGGGAATCTGAACCTGTATAGAGGGATATTTTAAATGGAAAGGATCTTATTCACTTTGTAAGTGTGAGGTATACTCCAGTCTGTGATTTTTGGTATTTTAAGTGTATATCTCTACTAACTATTCTCCTAGTAGGACGCTACAGATAAGAGGCTAGGAAACTCAGTTCACAGCAAACTAATTGCTTGTAAATAAGAAAGTTCTTATTAAGGAAATACTTTATGGCATTGTAGAGAAAGAGTAGATAGAAATGACTTTTGTGGTATTATTTTGGTGATGTTGCCACAGTGCTCAGACTCTTGGATCTAGAAACTTAAAGAAGAAAGGCCTGGTAATCTGTGAAGCAAACTGGTAATGCCACTTTATAAATTGGCAATGGGAGGCGTTCCTTTCAAGCAACTAGAGTATGAGTGCTTGCTAGGGTCAGTGCTGCATTTCCCTGAACAGTGCTAATTCCACAAATTAGTTTTGCTCTTTTGAGTAAAAATTCCTAGGCTGGCATGCTTATCAACTTGCTTTCTGAGAAAAGTGGTCTTTGTATATATTAAGCAGAATTGTGTAGATAGTTGTTGTGTATGCCAGAATTCTTCACTTGGTAATGGAGATTAGCCATCTTTGGATTTAACTAATTTAACAAATGATGCTTTATTTCCAAGTTCTCAGTATTGGTTGGGGGTGAGAGTATTCGTTTGCTTGCTCCCTGTGTCATCTGCACGTCAATTGGCACAGTAGCCTGGAAAGGTGATAAGCATATGTCACTTTTCAACATTCTCTTTTCTTTCATTATATTCTTCAGCTGTTAGAATTTTGGGAAGGAGACATGGTTCTTAGTGTTGCAAAGCTTGTACCAGCAGGACTTCACATTTACCAGACACTTGACGGTAAGATAATATGAAAACAGCAACTCACTCTTTATATTTATATTTTTGTTGGGCTCATCTGTGATCTTCTATTCTTTGTCAGTTCTTCCCCACCTACTGCTTTCTTAACTAAGTAGATTATCTTCACACTGTAAGTTTTCCAAAAGAAGTAATTTATCAAAGTTTTAATGTATCCGGTTTACATAATGTAAAATTCTTCTAACATGGAAACATTTTATTTTTTCTGAAATTAAGGCTACCTCTACCAAAAACTTCTTGAAAAGCTTTAGAATTATTTATATTAACACATATTGTTGAACAAAATGGTTTCAAATCATCTGAATCATATTTATATGGCTTGATTTTCTGCTCAACTCTCACCTTCAGATTTTGTAGCAAAACAAAAAATACTTTGAGAGTTTGAAAGCATTTACTTCCTTTAAATAGCAGCAATGAGAATTAACAGCAGCAGCAGTTAACATCTAATTTGGGCCAAAATTTGTAATAGGTGTTTTATGTTAATTATCTCACTTGATTTTCACAAAATTATTTTATCCCCATTTCATAAATGAGAAAACCGAAGCTGAGAGACATGAAGCACATGAAGACAGACAGCATGTGTTATGTACATATTGGTGAAGCTGGGACCATTCCATACCTCAGCTTAGCTCCTGTTCCCAGTGTCACATGCCTCGAGTACACTTGACCTTTGTATTAACTCTTTTGTCCTGCCACCATGCTCACAAAGCTTTTGTAACAACATTTTCAAGAAAAATTACAAAATGAAATAATGTCAATAGAATAAAAATAATTACTACTTTTAAAATTTTCCTTAGTAAAAATACTTTTCAAACAAATATTTGTCTCAGCTTTTTCTTCAGCGCAGTCTTTTTGATGGTCATGATGAATGGTCTCACTGGTGATCTCTTTCTAGGGGATGAACTGACACTGTGTGAAACTGAAATTGCTGATGGGGAAGACATCTTTGTGTGGAATGGGGTAGAGGTAAAAAAAATTACTGAAGAAATATTCATGATAATTTTGGATGTTTTAAGGTGGCTCACACCTGTAATCCTAGCACTTTGGGAGGCCGAGGCAGGCAGATCATGAGGTCAGGAGATCGAGACTATTCTGGCTAACTTGGTGAAACCCCATCGCTGTTAAAAATACAAAAAATTAACCAGGCATGGTGGCACACGCCTATAGTCCCAGCTACTCAGGAGGATGAGGCAGGAGAATGGCTTGAACCTGGGAAGTGGAGGTTGCAATGAGCCGAGATCGTGCCATTGCACTCCAGCCTGGGCGACAGAACGAGACTCTGTGTCAAAAAAAAAAAAAAAAAAAAAAAGTTGTTATAATGGCTGGGCATGGTGGCTCATGCCTATAATCCCAGCAGTTTAGGAGGTGGGCAGATTACCTGAGGCCAGGAGTTTGAGACCAGCCTGGCCAACATGGTGAAAACCTGTCTCTACTCAAAATACAAAAATTAGCCGGGCATGGTGGCATATGCCTGTAGTCCCAGTAACTTGGGAGGCCAAGGCAAGAGAATCACTTGAACTCGGGAGGTACAGGTTGCAATGAGCCAAGATTACACCACTGCGCTCCAGCCTGCGTGACAGGGCAAGACTGCATCTCAAAAAAAAAGGGAAAAGTCACTGTAATGAAATTTTATTCAGCCTATGTGAGGGCAATTAGATATTAGGAAACTACTGAAATGCTTGATAAATGTTAGGGACAATCAATACTAGTTGTATATCAAGGACACATTTCTTGAGCACCTTTATTATTTGTGTCAGATGCAAGGTCGAAGGCCAGTCAGTCAATTTGTGTCCTTTTAGGCCCTCGTCGTGTGAAGAACTGCACCGTATGTGCTAGAGTAGGGGTCTGTGTGTAGTGCCTGTGGGAATTTAGAAGAGTGAGGAGCTATACTGAGTTGGGGGAGTGGGGGTGGTTTGCAGATGGAGAGTGAATTTTCTATCCCCATAAGGCAGCCAGGAGCACTTCAGCCACTCTGTGAACTGAGGCCAATCTGGCTTCATCAGCACCCTGATAACTCATAAATCTCTATCTCTGGTCTATAATAGATCTCTATCCTAAAAAAATAAAAGGTGGATAAGAAAGTTTCCAAAGAAAAATCTGAAGTTTTTCCTCTGATGCTTAACAGACATTTGTGAAAATTTTATTTTACTTGGAAAAAATGAGAGTTGTTCTCTAAGAGTAATCTTTTAACATTTACAATGGTGGCAAATATCACCTATACTAATGGTTGTCTTGATATGATTGCAGGTTGGTGGAGTCCACGTTCAAACTGGTATTGACTGCGAACCTCTGCTTTTAAATGTTCTTCATCTAGACACAAGCAGTGAAGGAGAAAAGTGTCGGCAGGTGATAAAATCTCCACATGTCTTTCCATCTAATGCAGAAGTGGGCACTATCCTCACAGCCTTAGCAATCCCAGCAGGTGTCATCTTCATCAACAGTGCTGGATGTCCAGGTAGGGAGAGTTGGACAGCCATCCCCCAAGGAAGACATGAGGAAGACGTTCAGGGAGCAAGGGCTCAGAAATGGAAGCTCAGTTTTAATTCGGGATTCTCATGATGATAACAGGTAACTCACTAACAAGAGAAAAAGGATTTCCAAAAAGTCATTTTAATTGTAATACCATCCAGCAGAACTCTAAAGCTTGATTTTAGTGACAGGAGTTGAATGTTTCTTTATTCCTAGACATTATGTTCTAAATGTTGTATATAGGAATGTTTTAGGTTATGTAACTTAGAGAAAAAGATGATTTTTTATAAAGGGACTTTTTGGTAAATGTGGTGACAAAATAATATAAATATCCCCTGATTTTTTAGACTATATAGACTATCAGTTGGCTATAATGCAAAATGTTATCAAGTGAATTCTGATTAGCGGCAGTTATAAAACCAAAGGCACATTCTCACAGAGAAAACTCCTGGAAATTTTCCTGAAGAAAATATTAACATTATGGGTAAATTGCTTCTGGATATTTTGTTTCAGGAGACCCATAAGACAACTCACTGTTTTCTTATAATCCCTTCTGTACTCTTGAGAGCCCAGTAGCCTCAAATAGAGCAGTTACCTGGCACATTACCCCCATGAATCCTGTGGTCACATTTGAAACCACATCTCTCTTTTGTCATGTCTGTCTGTGACAGTACATTGCTGTAGTCAATGTGTCATACACTGTAACTGCAATATTTCCATATATTGAGGACTTCAAGTTCCCTGTTTTCTCAGTGCTACAAATTTACTTCAATTGCAGGACCTCTGTATCATTATTTACGGTGGCTGTGATGCAGGGAAGCAGAACACTGTAGACTGTTTATTTCTTTTTTTTTTTTTTTTTAATTATACTTTAGGTTCTGGGGTACATCTGCAGATCATGCAGGGTTGTTGCATAGGTACTTACATGGCAAGGTGGTTTACTGCCTCCATTCCCCCGTCACCTATATCTGGCATTTCTCCCCATGTTATCCCTCCCCCAACCTCCCTACCCCCCCACTGTCCCTCCCCTAGCACCCCCCACAACAGACCCCAGTGTGTGATGCTCCCCCTCCCTGTGTCCATGTGTTCTTACTGCTCAACACCCACCTATGAGTGAGAGCATGTGGTGTTTGATTTTCTGTTCTTGTATCAGTTTGCTGAGAATGATGGTTTCCAGATTCATCCATGTCCCTACGAAGGATGCGAACTCATCATTTTTTTATTTCATATTATACTTACCACTATAACTCTTTTGGACAGGGGTTTCCCAGACATTTCCCACCTTGTTTAAAAGAACCTCTGTATTTCCTTTATAAAAGGCAGTATATATTTATTAGGACTGGAGAAATATAAAACTGAAGACTGAAGAGACCCAAAACAGTATCCCTTTACGCACCATGAAGTGTCAACCACTGTTAGCATTCGGGTGCCTTTCTTTTAAACCTAATAATGATTATTTTGTAGATAAGAAGTTGTATCCTTCTCTCCATCCCCCCACCCCAACATCCCTGAGATTTGTAGACTCTTTATAAACCGCCTTGGATGGCTGCATAGTAATCTGTGTGGCATTATAATTTGCCTAACTGTGCTCCTGAGCAAGTCAGTAGGATGTAGTGGAACCCTGGGCAAGATATTTTATCTTTTTTGCTCAGTTTTCTCGTCCATAAAATGGGGATAATAACTAGTTGCAACTTCATAGAGAGGATTGAAAGAGTTAAGTGCTTATAAAGTACACACACACAGGTAAGTGCTAAATGTTTTAATTAATACATGATGATCATTGTCATGATTATCATACAGTGTTTCACTATTATAAGGTAGTCATCAGGGAACATCTTGTGCTTCAAACTTTGTTTTATTTGGGATTGCTAGCCTAAGGTAGGATCTCAGAATGAAATAACTGCAATAAAGAGTAGAATTATGTTTCAGGGTTCTGATGTACATTCCCAAAGAGGACTTATGCAAGCCCATTAGTGCTTGTGTGAATTAGAAAGAAGGCACCCTTTCAAGACCCTTTACTACTATCTGTAGGAAATGTTAGAACAAGATACTCTATTGCCAGCCGCTATTATAAAACAAAACTCTATATAAAAATACAAATACACAATGTATATGCTATGTGTGACACTCATTAGATGTGACACTTTTGTGCAGTTTCAATCTACAGGCTACACATGGCTGCCCTGTTGTTAAACTAAATCTAGATCCAGTGGGGTGGGCTCCTGGCACAGGTGCTCTTTTAAAGCTCCCCCTAGTGACTGCACGGTGCAGGCAGAAGTCAGCAACTGATTGTTCATTTACAGAAGTTCTCTGTGAAAAATGTGGCAACAAATTATGTGTATAAATCAAAGAATATTTGGAGTCATGAATATAGACTCCATAGACTACTGCCTAACAGCACCCTGCAAGGATAGCCCACTTTCATAGAGACGACTCAGTAGAATTTGGTCACTTTTCATTAGTCACATTAAGGAACACATGCAGAGTTTTGGAAGTGATGCTTAAGAAAAGATATTAATTTCTGATCTTTTCTTTTTACCAACAGCTTGTTGACCAAGGAAGAGAAATGGGTCACTAGTATGAATGAGATTGACTGGCTCCATGTTAAAAATTTATGCCACTTAGAATCTGAAGAGAAGCAGGTTAAAATATCAGCAACTGTTAATACAGTGAGTAGAATATAATTAAAGGTTAGCTGATAGATTTTCATTAACAGAATTTTATTTAAAAAAACAATACCTTAATCTTTCAGAACAGTTGTCTCAATAGACTTCAAATCTTAGGAAGTCAGCTTTTTGACGTTTGATTATTGCTTGTTTACCTATGTTAGCCCTTAGCATATTTCAAGAAAATACGTGCCTTTTAAAATTTCCTCCAAAGCCTAGAATTAGAATGTGGGAGTTACTTATTTAGTTAGTACGTGGAATCCTCTGGCTCCCACAAAATGAAAGTCTCTGGCTTCCTTGAAAATGCTATTTTCAAGGGTCTTTTCTGTATTTTTTTTAAACCATGTATACATATGTTTTCATTTTGTGTTATGGACTTTTGTTTTTTTAATTTATCTTAAATTGTTTCACATTATACTCTGTTTTTCTATAAAGCCAGCTGTTCTTAAAAGGAACTCTTTCAGTTCTCCATTTGAAGACTCGTTTGCTTAAACATCATCTCAGGAAATATCTTTTTATATTTATGTAGTCTCAATTCATTATGGATTTTTTTATAACAATTTGAAACTTACTAGAATGTTTTCTTTTATATAAATACTATAATTTCTTAAGGTGTGTTAATATTTACACTATAAGGTGAATATACTAAAGTTGAGAAGATCTAGTACCTTGATCCTAAGTGAGAGACTTTGCTGAAGTCCTTTATGACTTCAGTCTGTTTCTTCTTTTCACAGTGTGGAGTACTGGTGGGAGGATTGAGTCGATTATGTCTGACATCGGGTTTACTCCTAAATTTCCAAATATCCTAGAGGAAATTAGCTTAAACTAAAAAAGGGAATCTAAAATAAAGTAATTTAAACAGAAATTTTAAATAGTGCTCTTGGACTCATCTTAGACATTTTTATATATGCTTATTGGCCCCACATTCATCATTCCTAACATAGAGAAATGTGATTGCCTGCAGTTTATTTTGTTTGCTTTCATGAGAAAAGTTAGTGATTGCCAGCTCATTGCCTTTCAGCTAGAATTGTTTCTTTAGTTTTCTGTAGGTGTCCTTTCTGTTCCAATTAACATCAATTTGGTAAAAACTATGAAGATCTAAGTTTTTGCTTTTGATCTTATAAAAGAATTTCAGGGATGGAAAAATATTTCAAGTGGGGAAAACTACTAAATGTCAAGTAATTAATATCTCAAATAATTTGTTTATGCACACAATGAGAATCTTCATTTTCATCTCCTCCCATTTTTTACAACGTATACATAGTCATTAGTTTATTTCTCTATTTTAGGCGGTGTTTGATATTCGAATTAAAGCCATAAAGGAATTAAAATTAATGAAGGAACTAGGTAATCATTTACATTTGCTTTTTGTTTCTTAGTTTAATTTAATTTTGGTTTTGAATTGAAAAAAATATGGGAGAATACAAAAAATAATTTAGGGAAACTCATGTACCTACCACACAAAATGGACAAATGTTAACTTTTTGTCATGTGTTTTTATTTGAAACATTATAAATGAAGTTAAAGTTCTCTGTGTTCTCCTCAGACCTATTCTTTCTCTCCTTCCCGAGATACAATGAGTATATCTGATGTGGATGTGTATCTAGTCCATGTATTCATATTGAACTATATATGTTATAATTACATATATGTGTATATGTACATATGATAGTTTCATATTTACATAAATTATGTACTAAATGTACATTCTACAAACTCACTGTTCATTTAACAACTTTATTAAGATATAATCTACATACCATAAAATTCACTCAGTTTAAGTGTATAATTCAGTAATTATCAGTAAATGTATAGCGTTCTATAACCATCACCGCAATCCAGTTTTAGAATACTTCCATTACTCCAAAAAGATCCCTGTACCTATTTGTATTTCAAACTCCTGGCAACTGCTAATCTACTTTCTGTCCCTACAGACTTGATTTTCTTAATATTTCATATAATTGGAATTATAAAACATGCGGTGTTTTGTGTCTGCCTTCTTTCATGTAGCATATCATTTTTGAGGTTCATCCGTGATTTAGCATGTTCCTTTGTATTGCTGACTGGTTTTCACTCTATGGATAGTAATCACATTTTGTTTATCCTGGACAAACATGAGTTGATAGACATTTGGATTGTTTCTACTTTTGTACTTTTGTGAATAATGCCACTATACACTTTTACACCTAAGTCTTTGTGTAGAGATATGTTTTCAGTTCTCTTGCGTAGATATACAGAATTGAAATTGCTGGGTCATATGCAAATTTAGGTTTAACCATATAAGAAATTGCCATACTATTTTCCAAAGTGGCTGAACCATTTATATTCCCACTGGCAATGTATCAGGGTTGCAGTTTCTACCTGTCCCTGTCAATCTTTGTGATTATCTTTTTTTTTAGAATCAGCTATTACTGGTTTGGTTTTGACTTTTTTAAGACATGTTTTGAGCACAGCTTTTATTAGTATTTTTTCCATCAAAATCTGTCAATCTTTGTGATTATCTTTTTTTTTTTTTTTTTTAGAATCAGCTGTTACCGGTTTGGTTTTGACTTTTTTAAAAACATGTTTTGAGCACAGCTTTTATTATTATTTTTTCCATAGGTTATTGGGGTACAGATGGTATTTGGTTACATGAGTAAATTCTTTAGTGCTGCTCTGTGAGATTTTGGGGCACCCATCCCCCCAAGCAGTATACACTGCACCCTACTGATAGTCTTTTATCCCTCACCGCACTCCCACCCCTTTCCCCAAAGTCCCCAGAGTGCGTTGTATCATTCTTAGGCCTTTGTGTCCTCATAGCTAGCTCCCACATATCAGTGGGAACATATGGTGTTTGATTTTCCATTCCTGAGTTACTTCACTTAGAATCATCATCTCCAGTCTTATTCAGGTTATGGCAAATGCCGTCAATTCATTCCTTGTTATGGCTGAGTAGTAGTCCATCAATATATATATATATATATCTCACAGTTTCTTTATCCAGTCATTGATGGGCATTTGGGTTGGTTCCATGATTTTGCAGTTGCAAACTGTGCTGCTATAAACATGCATGTACAAGTATCTTTTTCGTATAGTGACTTCTTTTCTTCTGGGTAGATACCAACTAGTGGGATTGCTGGATCAAATGGTAGTTCTACTTTTATTTCTTTAAGGAATCTCCACACTGTTTTCCATAGTGGCTGTACTAGTTTACATTCCCACCAGCAGTGTAGAAGTGTTCCCTAATCACCATATCCACGCCAACATGGCCGTTCTATTGAGTGTGAATTAGTATCTTAATGCATGTAAATTTAGCAAGAACTCAAAATCATATCCAGAAATTCATTGCGTTTTTACCTACCAGCAACAACAAAAAATATTGACATCAAAATTAAGAAAACATTTATAATAGCATAAAATATTATGGAATACTTAGACATAAATGAACAAAATATGTGTAAGACCTGTACACTGAAACTGGAAAATATTGCTGTGAGATATTTAAGAAGACCTAAATAAACAAAGCAATATACCATGTTCACGATATTTTTTTTTTTTTAATTTATTTGAGATGGAGTCTCACTCTGTCTCTAAGGCTGGAGGGCAGGGTGGGGCAATCTTGGCTCACTACAACCTTGTCTCCTGGGTTCAAGCGATTCTCCTGCCTCTGCCTCCCGAGTAACTAGGTTACAGGCACCTGCCACCACACCCAGCTAATTTTTGTATTTTTAGTAGAAATGGGATTTCACCTTGTTGGCCAGGCTGGTCTTGAACCTCTGACCTCAAGGGTCCTCCTGTCTTGGCCTTCCAAAGTGCTGGGATTACACGTGTGAGCCACTGTACCTGGCCAGATGATACAATATTCTTAAGAGGATTATTCTCCCCAAATTGATTTGTAGATTTAATGCATTCTTACTCAGAATGTTAGCGTTTTTTAAAGAAATTGACAAGCTGACTCTACAGTGTTTATGGAAATGCAAAGAATTTAAAGTAGCTGTAACACTTTTGAAAACAATAGAACAAAGTTGGAAGAGTTACACTATCTGATTTCAAGGCTTACTCTAGACAGTGTACATTGGCATACAGGTAGACATATAGAGAGGAGGTCAGCAGACTGTGGCCTGCATCCTGTTTTTGTTCAGCCAGCGGGCAAAGAATAGTTTTCACACTAGTAAAGGACTTTTTAAAAAAGAAGAATGTGCAAAGAATCATATGTGGCCCGTGAAGCCTAAAATATTTACAGTGGAACTTAAATAGAGAATCTAGAAATAGGTGCATAGTCAGTTGACTTTCAACAAAGATGCCAAGGTATTTTCATGCAGAAAGATAGTATTTTTTCAGAAATAGTGCTGGGTCGTTTAGATATTTTTATGTGCAGAAATGAACCCCAAGCTTTACTTCACCTGATACAAAAATTAAATGATCATACAACTAAAAGTTAAAACCTAAAACTAAAAGTTTCATACAACTAAAAGTTGAAACCTAAACCATAAAATTTCTGGGAGAAAACATATTAGGAAGTCTTTGTTACTTTTTTTGTATTCTTAAAGGTTTTTGAATTTTTTTTTTTTCACATTGGACATTTGTACAAGGTTTTTGAATTCTTAAAGATAGGATTCAAAAAGCACAAACCATGGAAGGAAAACCTAATTAGTTTACATCAAAATTTACTACCCTTCAAAAGGCATTTGAAAATGCAGGACATAAACTGGAAGAAAATATTTATGAAACACATATTTTATGGTTTACTTAAATTCAAAATATTAAAAACAAACAGACAACCTCATAACCTAATCAGAAGACAACCTAACCCAGATTTAGAAGATTGAACAGACACTTTACAAAAGAAGACCTACCTATGAATGACCAGTAAGTACAGGGGAAAAATGCTCAGAATCATTAGCCATCAAATTAAAACCATAATGAGACCCTACTGTGCACCCAGTGGAATAATTAGAACTTGAAGTGTTAAGAACACCAAGTGTTAGCAAGGATGTGGAGCAACTGGAACTCCCATATGTTGCTGGTGGGAGGGTAAGATGGGTACAGACAATCTGGAAAAGTTAGGTTAATTTAAACATTCACTTACCAATTCTGCTTCTAGATATTTAATGAATAAGAGTTAAAAGATGTATCCTTATAAAGACATAAATGTTCCTAGCCCAAAAGTGGAAGCAATCCTAATGTCCATGAGCAGGTGAATGGATGAACAAATTATGGTGTATTCAGCAGTGGATACTGTTCATTACTGAAGAGCAAGGCGCTGCTAGTTCCACCACATACAAAACATGGATGAATCTCAAAGTCATTATGGCAAGAGAAAGAAAGTAAATGTAAAAGAGTACATATTGTGTGGTTCCATACATAGGAGACTCTAGACAAATAAAATCTAAGCTATAGTTACAGAAAGTAGATCAGGATTGGGAGGGAAGAAGAGGGATTGGCAATTTGTAAATTGGCACAGGGAGTTTTAGGGGGGATGATGCAAATTATACCTCAGTTTACTGGTGGTTACCAGATGCTTACGTACTTATCAAACTATTAACTACATTTAAGCTGGATGTATTTTATTAGAAGAAAATTATAACTCCAAATAAAGTCCATTAAAAATCATTGGTTTATTAAAATGCATAGTTCACCATCATCCCCTATAACTTATCTCCCTCTTCCACTCTTGCCTACCTCCAAACCATTTGATCATCTTCAATACATGTGAATTAGTTCCTGTCACTCCTGCACTCAAAGCCGTTTAGTGCTTTCCATTGCACATAGGTTAATTCCTTAAGCTAGCCTACAAGAACCTGCATAAGTTGACCCCCTGCTTAACTGTAACCTCACTGTGATCTGCTTTTCTGCATATTCACAACTCAGTTCGCATGCTGACTTCTCTTCGTTTCTTAGCGCACAAGCTTTCTTCAACTCCGGAGACTTCTTAGTGCTCTCTTTTAACTCTCTTTGCTTTTAACCTCAGCTGTTTATTTGGTCTCATCTGAAATGTTCCTTCTCCTTTAATCCCTGGCTACACAATCCCAGTTAATCTTGCTGTTGTACTCTCCTAGTACCCTGTACTTTTCCTTCATCACATTTATCACTATAGCTGCCCTTTGATTTGTGTCATTAACGTCCACCTCCCTCATTAGACAAGGTTCTGTGAGGACTGAGTTTACACTGCTTTGCTTACCACTGTATTTCCAGTTTCTAGTACAGTGCTTGGCACACAGACGATACACAGTAAGTACCTGTTCAGTGAAAATGAACAGATTTTAAAGAGACAGTATTTTAAAAGCACTTTTTAAGTTGGGGAACTCTTCAAATAAATTGTTTCGGTTGACGAGATTTATGTGAGAATTGTATGCTTGTATGCTAGCCTCATATTACTGCAATGTAAGATACTGAACTCAGGAATCTCAGAAAGAGATTCTGCTGTGGTCTAATAAAGTTAGAGCTTCTAAGGCTCATACCATTGTTGTCCTTTCAGAACACTCAACCTTCCTCCACCCCTCCAATTTATGTCCTACTTTTTAAGAATTCTGTTTGAACTGAAAACTTGGTGTGCTTCTTCCAAACACCAGGGGATCTTGAGGAAATATTCTTCCAGAGCAAGAATCTATATTCTCAAACGTAGTGCATGCTGAATCATTTAATAAGCATAAAATCACCTGACATATTGTAAATACAGGCAGTCTTGTTGTACCATTCTGATTGATAAGGACAAATTTCATTACTACCATTTAGTTATATAACATCAGTCCCTCAGCAACCATGGTATATGGTATATTAACTGTAATTGACTAAAGTACACACTTGACTACTAGCTCTTCAAGGCAAAAATCATCACATAAATAACACATGTGCACCAAAAGCAGTAAGCAGTCACTTCTTTCAAGCCTGTTGGTGGTTTATCACTGCATGTACACTTCACTACACAGACAGCAAAGCATGTAGTTATGTTGCCTCCTTTTCTCCCAGTGATAAACCCACCATAACATTTTACAAGAATATATAATTAAAAGAGGGAATTGACCAACAGAGAAGAAAGTAGACAAAGAAAAAAAAAGGTATATGGAGTTAGAGAAGTAGCAGCTGCCTGTGGGAGTGTTGACCCTGTTGTCACTCAAGAGACTAGATAGGCAGCTGAGGAACTTGATGAGGGTGAACTTACCAATGTGAGGGTAGTGGTTGTGAAAAAGAAGGAAGACATCTCAGCAGACGTGACACTGGCAAAAAGTTTCATGTTAGAGGAGTTCTCAAAGACATTTCATGAGATTAAAAGCACAAAATATGTAAAATATTGGAAGCTGATCCAAACTTAGAAAGGAGTATGGCAGTTTGCCACAGGGTAGGAAAGATGTCACTCCATATCACAAGTTATATAATGAGAAGAAACCAAGCTCTGCTTAAACTACTGTTCATATGTAATTTACAAAGACAGAAAACATTTTAATTCTCAAAGATTCTAGTATTTTAAATTATAGTATAAATATTGGTTTTACTGTTCTTCGTTTCCCAATACATGTATAATATTAATAACGAAAGGGCTTTAAATGTTTCAACAAAAATTTTTAAGTGTCACGGAACAACTGTAATTTTTCCATTGATTATTAAGATTGCACAGTTTTACCTGTGCAAAAAAAAAAAAAGACTGCCTGTACTTATTTGGGGGGGTTTTCTTTGGTTGTTGGGGGGTTTTAGGTTTGTTTTTGCTTTTAGCTTTCCGTAGTTTTCTGCTAATTAACACAGTAGAGCATCTCTCTCTTGTTTTCTGTGTTTGATGCCCTAACCAGCTTCCTTTTGTTTATAGCTGACAACAGCTGTTTGAGACCTATTGATAGAAATGGGAAGCTGCTTTGTCCAGGTAAATCTTTTTGATAACTTTCAAAAGGTGGCTTCTACTTGTCTGCCTTTCTTGATACTTTTAATAGTGGCCTCCAATACCTAATATTTACAAACTGCCTTTTAGAAACTGATTTATGGGACATATTTTCATCCAGTATCTTACCCTTATATTACAGAAAACCTTAACGAGAAAAAACATTTTTGTTTTCTGAATTAAACACTGGTCTTTCTGATTATCTGATTCTCATTTTAGTCATGGGTTTGATCTAGTTATATTTTTTCCAGCTTTATTTTCAAAGTTTCTCTGTTTGTTTTGCTAATTTTATTGTGATAACAATTATGAAATAAAATATTCAGTTCTCATCTCTGTATCATGTCTTAGCATTAGATTTAATTTAGTCATGAATGAGCCTAACTAATGATGGTAATAACAATCTCAGCTTTAAACTTTGAAGAAGCTAGCCCTTCATTTATGGATTGATTTGGAATGTCTGGCATTTAATCCATATAAACAGCTCTTTGAACAAGTCATTTTTATTAAGTAGGAAACTAGATATTCATAGCTTCCTTTTAGCATTGTTGTGTAGAAAACAAGAACAAAATTTCTAGAGTATGGAAATTGAAAATCAAACATAATCATAGTGCATGTAATACTTTTGCATGAAGTGCAACTCATTTTTCTTCTTCTTGATATTCTTGATTTTCAAAGAAATACTGATTTCAGTATATTATTTTTCTTTTTCTTTTTCTTTTTTTTTTTTTTTGATACAGAGTTTTGCTCTTGTTGCCCAGGCTGCAGTGCAATAGCATGATTTTGGCTCACCACAACCTCCGCTTCCTGGGTTCAAGCAATTCTCCTGCCTCAGCCTTGCAAGTAGCTGAGATTACAGGCATGTGCTACCACACCTGGCTAATTTTTTATTTTTAGTAGAGATGGGGTTTCTCCATGTTGATCAGGCTGGTCTCGAACTCCCGACCTCAGGTGATCCTCCTGCCTCAGCCTCCCAAAGTGCTGGGATTACAGGTGTGAGCCACTGTGCCCAGCCAGTATATTATTTTTCTTAGAGAACTAGAAATTAATGTTATCAAATTTTTTTTAAGTGCCGGACAACTATACTTTGAAGGAAGCAGAATTGAAGATGGGAAGTTCATTGGGACTATGTCTTGGAAAAGCACCAAGTTCCTCTCAGGTAAAATAAGATCACCTGTCAAAACAAAACCAACTCTTCCATAACCAGAATTATAACTTGTACCTTAACTATCCCAGTAATATTGTTTTTCTCTAAAAGACTTTTTCTTAAATGATACATTTTATTTCAGGAATACATCCTTATAGTTCTAGATGTTTAAGTATACAACATTATGCCAAAGCATATTTATGTTTCTTTTTCTATGAAGATTTTGTGTTTAAAAGGAATCTTTAATGTTGAGTGGCCACAGTTTCAACCACTATATTTCCTAAGTTCTAAGATACACCTTCTTTTCCCCACGTTTTAACATCTGTGAGATTAGGTTGCATCTTAACAGGCAGGGGCGTCTGCAGTTACAGCTCGAAGTGGTACAGAAAATAGTAAGTCTTGATAGTCAGTAGCATTTTAGGTTTAATGAAACACGGTTTATTAATTTTGGACTTCATTACTCTCTGCACTTATATAGTCTTAGAGCAGCCTCCCTTTTGCCTTGTATCGGTGTCCATTTTCTGTATAAAACACCATCAGGTTTGACCTTTGCCAGAAGCCATACCTAGCTAATCAGCTCATTACAGTGCAGAAATCATAAGGATATTCCTACTGTGAATACCCTGTAGCAGGGTAATCTGGACTCAGATCAGGTTGCCCGTGGTTCCCAAATTCACTTCATTAGTTTCCTGACCACTTCCCCCTTAATTTGCTTTTTCCTGAACCTCTAGCAAATAGTAGTGCATGACAAGCTGATAGGAAGGAAAACATGACAAGTGAGGTTGAGTTAGAAAGGAAAAGCAGGGCTGTAAGGAACTGAAATGACAAGAGATCAGATTTGTGTTTTTCCTTTGCAGTCTTGACAATTCTAATATTTGAATCCCTAGGCAGAAAATAAAATAATAACCAAGTGACTAAGACAAAAAACACATTAATGCTAATTGTGTGGTAATTAAAAATTCCTTTTCAGAGTGATTGAGATGAGATGGAGATCATAGAAGAAATAGTGTATGTTGGCCGGGTGCGGTGGCTCACGCCTGTAATCCCAGCACTTTGGGAGGCTGAGGCGGGTAGATCATCTGAGGTCAGGAGTTCAAGAACAGCCTGGCCAACATGATGAAACCTTTTCTCTACTAAAAATACAAAAAATTAGCCGGGCATGGTGGCACATGCCTATAATCCCAGCTACTTGGGAGGCCGAGGCAGGAGAATTGCTTGAACTCAGGAGGCAGAGATTGCAACGAGCCGAGGTTGCGCTACTGCCTTCCAGCCTGGGTAACAAGAGTGAAACTCCATCTCAAAAAAAAAAAAAAAAAAAAGAAGTAGTGTATGTGAGAAACATTTATTGGGAGTAAAAAGCATTGATGATGAAGCAATTTTTACTTCTGGGTAGGCAAAATTATTGCTTAAATTGTGACACTTAGTTACTAATCATAGTCGTAATTTCATATAATTTGAGATTTTTTTGTAAAGTTTCATGGGCCCTTGGCTTTACATTTTTGAAAGTAAATAACACATTTATTGGATTTTTAAATTCAGATTAAATTGCATTTACACTTCTGTCTTGATCTTAGTTGTTCCCTGTTTTTTGCAATGGGGAGTGATGTTCAACCTGGGACAGAAATGGAAATTATAGTAGAAGAAACAGTATCTGTGAGAGATGTAAGTAATTTTACCTTTTGTTTTCAGAGGCTGTGTGTGTTTGTGTGTTTGCTGTGAGGAGCAGTGGTATCCTCTGTTAAGATTTGGAGGTCCTAAGCTAGAATTAATGTGATATACTTCAGAGAATTATATGTACTCACTAGAGGAATCATTTTGGGAGCTTCACAATTGGAATTTTTAAATTTAATTTAATTTTATTTTTTTGAGACAGAGTCTCAACTCTGTCATCCAGGCTGGAGTGCAGTGGCATGATCTTGGCTCACTGCAGCCTCACCTCTGCCTCCTGGGTTCAAGCGATTCTCCTGCCTCAGCTTCCTGAGTAGCTGGGATTACAGGTACCTGCTGCCACGCCTGGCTAATTTTTGTATTTTTAGTAGAGACAGGGTTTCACCATGTTGGCCAGGCTGGTCTCAAACTCCTGACCTCAGATGATCCACCTGCCTTGGCTTCCCAAAGTGCTGGGATTACAGGCGTAAGCCACTGTGCCCGGCCTCAACTGGAAATTTTAAATAACATTACTATGTTTTTCTTTCTGACTATCAATAATATTTTTTTATTAAATAAGTTTTGAATATGTGGAAATTGATTAAAAGAAAAAAATGAAAACCTTTCATCCCTTATCCTACCAATATTAACATTTTGGCTTTTTTTCCTAGTATTTATATACACACACACAGTGATATGAATGTTTGTATATATGTGTGTATATGATAAAATAAATGAATAATTATAGTGCTGTTATTGAGAACTGAGACTTTTAGTATTGGAAAACAGAGAAACAAAATCAGTGTGATTTTTAAAAAACCTGTTCTCCTGAATTTGAGATAGAAAAGTCTGAATGAACTTCATATATTTTTCTTAAAAAAAAAAAAAAAGTTTTTCTGGCCAGGTGTGGTGGCTCACGCCTGTAATCCCAGCACTTTGGGAGGCTGAGGTGGGCGGATCACAAGGTCAAGAGATGGAGACCATCCTGGCCAACATGGTGCAACCCCATCTCTACTAAAAAATACAAAAATTAGCTGGGCGTGGTGGTGCGCGCCTGTAGTCCCAGCTACTCGGGAGGCTGAGGCAGGAGAATTGCTTGAACCCAGGAGGCGGAGGTTGCAGTGAGCCGAGATCGCACCACTGCACTCCAGCCTGGCACCTGGTGACAGAGCGAGAGACTGTCTCAAAAAAAAATGTTTTTCTAGCTCTCCCTGACACAGATTAGAAACAGTGACCAACCTGGTAGCAGCATAGTACCCCTGGCACTCAGAGTATGGCTGTGAAATATCAATTCTTACTAACAGGAACGATGGCATCTTAGAATAATGGCTCATTATATAGCTAGGTCAGGAAATGTGTAAGATGAGCCTGGAACATCTTACCATCACAGAAAGCAGTGTAGCCACTGACAAAGACTTTTGGAATCATCAAAGAGATTGAGGAGCCCACTAGTCAAAGATGAGACAATTTGAACATCAGTGAGAAAAATAATAAAAATTAACTGAAACAAGTACATAAAATCTGTAAATCTGTGAGTTCATAATTGTCCTATAAAAAAAAGACACTGTTATCTATGGATGCTAGGCAGCCATAAAGGGAAAAAATAAAGCATTTTTTTTTCTCTTGCAAACTGTATCTTAGGGTAGCTAAGCAGATAATGAGCAGTTTTTTTCATAAACATTTTCCAACTAATAAGGCATTTTAGAATTTCACATTTTTTCAACTCCTAATAAATTAATGAACCTAGATACGATCTCTGTCTTCTTAAATTTATTAAGACTTGTTTTGTGGTCTAATGTATGATCTGTCATGGATAATATTTTCTGTGCAGTTGACAAGAATGTGTATCCTGCAGCTGTTGGATGGAATGTTCTGTAAATGTGTTAGCTCCATTTGGTCTATGGTGCAGTTAAAGTTTATGTTTCTTTGTTGGTTTTCTGTCTTGATCTGTCCGTTACTGAAAGTGGAGTGTTGAAGTCCCTACTATTACTGTATTACAGTCTTGTCCCCCTAGAGGTCTAATAATATTTGCTTTATATATTTGGGTGTTCTGGTGGTGTTTGCATATATATTTACAATTGTTATATCCTCTTGTTGAATCCCTTTATATCATTATAGATTATACAGTAAGTTATTATATAATGACCTTCTTCTACAATGACCATTATCAATTATAATAACTTTTTACAGTTTTTGATTTAAGGTCTGTTTTATCTGACAAAAATGTAGCTACTCTTGCTCACTTTTGGTTTCTATTTGCATGGACTTTTTCCATCCCTTCACTTTCAGTCTGTGTTTGACAGTGAGGTGAGTCTCTTTTAGGCAACATATAGTTGGGTCTTCTTTTTTGTAATCCATTCAGTCACTCTATATCTTTTAATTGAAGAATTTGATCAAGGTTATTATTGATAAGTAAAACTTATTCCTGCCATTTTGTTAATTGTTTTCTGATTGTTTTGTAAATCTTTTTTCTCCCTTTCTGGGTTGTTTACTTCTGTGGTTTAATGGTTATCTGTGGTGCTAAGCTTTGTTTCTTTTCTCTTTCTTTTTTGTGTATTTGCTGTCATTTCTTTCTTTGTGGTTACTGTGGGGCTAAGATAAAGTATTCAACTCAACTTTGGTCATATAAAAATACTTTAGAATTTTTTTCCCTTCCCTCTACAATTTATATTTTTGTTGCTTTAATTTACATCTTTATCTGTTGTGTCCTTAGCCACTAATTATAGCTGTTGTTGTTTTTGACTATTTTGACTTGAAACCTTCATGGAAGAGAATTGATAGATTTATATGGCACCATTGCAACACTGGGGTATTCTCAGTATGATTATGAATTTACCTATACTTGTGATTTTTATACTGTCATGTGTTTTTATGATAGTAATTATCATACTTTTGTTTCCAGTTGTTACACTCCCTTAAGTATTTCTTGTAAGATTGGTCTAGTGGTGCTAAATTCCTTAGCTTTTTCTTATCTGAGATTTTATCTCACCTTCATTTCTGAAGGATAGCTTTGCTGGATATAATATTCCTGGCTGACAGTGGTTTTTTCTTTCCTATATTACCCCATTTTCTTCCGGCCTGCAAAGTTTCTGCTAAGAAATCCACTAATAGTCTACTGAGGATTCCCTTATATGTGACTTAATGCTTTTCTCTTGTAGCTTTTGGAATTTTCTTTTTGTCTTTAACCTTTGACAGTCTGATTATAAAGTGCCCAAAGAGGATCTTTTTGTGTTTAATCAGGGACCTGTGAGCTTTCTGGATCTGGATGTCCATGTCTCTCCCAGAATTGGGAATTTTTCACCTATTATTTCATTAAATAGATTTCTGTGTCTTTTGTCATTTATTCTGCCCTGGCTATTCTATGATTAGAAAATTTTTTCATTTAATGGTGTCTTGTTGGTCCTATAGACTTTCTTCATTCTTTTTAAATTGTTATTTCTTTTTATTCCTCTGACTGGGTTATTTCAAAAGACCTGTCTTCAAGTTAGAAATTCTTTCTCTGATGAATTTCTGATTCAGATTGTGAATTATTTTTTTCTGATTTTGTTGAATTTTGAATTGTTTGTATTCTCTTGTTTATGAGTTTCCTTAAGATCATTGTCTTGAATGTCTCTTCCGGCATTTCATAAATATACTTTTCTTCGTGGTTTGTTACTGGAGACTTAGTTGTGTTCCTTTTCAGAATATCATATTTCCTTGACTCTTTATGTTTCTTGTCTTCTTATGTTGATACCTTTGCATTTACTTGAACATTTACTTTTTCCAATTTTATGGAGTAGCTTTTATAGGGAGGAGCTTTTTCCTACAGATGGGTGTTAAGGTGTCTGTTGGAAATGATATATCGTTGGCTTTGGTTCCTGGTGGACTCAATAGCGTGATCTCTACACCAGTTCTTCAGCTGTAATCCTCGTTAATGATATCTGCAATTGCTTAGGCTGTGGGTGTTTGTGACAGAGGTGACATGGTTTGCTGGAGGAAAGGGTGCTGGTTTGTGCTGAGACCAAGCACAATCTGAACATAGCTGTGTGTTGGTCTCTCTGGGGTAGGGGATACTGCCACACTGGCTATTGGGCTGGGTACAGGCATGTCTGGGCCAGGCAGCTGTGCAGTGCTCTCTCTAGGGAGGCAGGGCCACTGCTAGATTGCAAAATCCAAAACTTTTTGAGCACTTTTTGACTCTTTGACATGACACTCAAAGAAAACGTACATTGGAGCATTTCAGATTTAGATTTTTGGATTAAGGTTGCTTAGCTGATAAGTATAATGCAGATATTCCAAAATTAAAAAAAAAAATCCAAAATTTGAAACACTTCTATTCCTAAGTATTTCAGATAAGGGATACTCAACCTGTAACTGGGACTGGGTGATGGGTATTTGAGGATCATTTTACTATTCTCTGCAGGTATTTTCCCAGTTTTTTTACTGGCCTTCAACTTTACGTTTTTTAATTTCGAAGAAAGAAACCACAGAACTTTTCAAAAGTGATATATTTTCCTTTCTGTACTCTGTTGAACCCCTTGCAGGCCGACTTGTTCCTTGCTATGTCACTAAAACAGCTTATGTCAGAGTCATTTGTGGCCTCCACCTTACTATGTACAATGAGCAGTTTTTACTCTTCATCTTACTTGTTCTGTCAGCAACATTCGACATGGCTGATGACTCTATTATTTGAAACCCTTTTGTCAGTGGGCTCCAGAAGACTACAGCTCTTCCTTATATCTCACTGGCCTACCCTTCTCAGTTTGCTCTCTCCTCTTCTCTATCTTTGAGCATTCTGCTGCTCAGTTGTTAGACTGGACCTGGCCCCAGAACATCCAGCTGCCACTTGGTTGTCTGACAGTCATCCCAACCTAGAACATATTCACAGAAAAACTCTTCTTCTCCCTGAAACATACCCCACTCATATGTTTCTCTTTTTCAGTTAATGGCAGCTCCATTTTTTACTTGTTTAGGCTGAAAGTCTTGAAGTCATCCTTGATTCTTCTCTTTCTTACTTCACATTCAGTTTCACAGGACACTGTTTTGGTTCTACCATCAAAATGTGTCTAGGATCTGACCACATCTCATTCTGTTCATTGCCACCACCTGTCAGACCTGTCATCTTTTTCATCTGAAATTAATTTCATCTATCAGCTTCCTAACTGATCTCCTTCCTTATAGCCTTACACTTCCCAGTGTCTGTTCTTACAAAAAAGTTGAGTGATCCTTTAAAATGTAAGAGAGATTAGTCACTCCTACACTCACAACCCTCCTGTGGTTTCCCATCTTGCCTAGAGTAAGAGGTGAAGCCTTGAATGTATGCACAAGGGCCTCTGTGATCTGGTTGTCTGGTATATTTTTGTTTTGTTTTCAAACCTCCAACCATTTCCCCCCTCTTACTCACTCTACTCTAGCCACACTGGCTTCCTTGCTGTTTCTGAAACAAGGCTTTTGCTCTCTGTTTTCTCTTCCTAAAGGACAATTAAGTTGATTGCTCCATTGTTTGATTGTTTTTCTTAAATACAATGTTTAAGACTAGGTTTTCTTAGACTATAAGTTTGCTTTCATTCATCCACCGTGTTTTAGTATACTGTGTTTTCATTGTCATTTTCTAAACAATCCATAATTATATTTTAAAGCCTTCTTTTATTTTTTTATCATACAAGTAATCATGGGTTTCTTCTCACTTTTTAAACTTCTCGGGGGAGTAACAGTTCTCCCTTGGTTACCACTCTGTTCTAGTCCTTTCTCTGGAAGTCACTGTTGGAATCAGATGACATCATCTTATCCACATCAGTAGAGTGTGTGTCCCTTCAGACCTTTGCCTGTGCCTATACCAGCATGTGTCTTTGTACATACATATAGAAATGAAGGATGTGCTTTGTTTCTGTGATTTCTTTTAAATTATAAATGGGATCACTCTGCATATATTATACTGGAACTTTGTTTCGCTTAAAATATTTTAAAGATATTTTAAGAGCAATATATATAAATCTGTTTTATTCTTTGAACTGCTTTAAGACATTTCCTGCTTTTTAAAAAGTCTCCCATTAATGTGTATTTTTGTGGGTTTTTTTTTTTTTGCCATTTTTCTCATTGTAAACAGTACAGCAGTGACTATCCTTATTTTTGCTTCCTTTTGCTCTAGTGTAGTAGAAATCAGATTTTATTTGCTCACTTGCCCAAGATTTAATTAGCAATGTTTTTCCCTCAAGAAATTGTTTTAAATACTGTGTTTTATTGAAACTTTTGTTAATATTGTATCATTTTTGCATTATGCCATGAGATCACAGCTTGCACAATTCTTGTGAGTTTTTATATGATCAGTTGTGTTTCATGGATGCTAAATAAAGGCTAATCTCCTTTTATAGGATTCAGAGTTTAATGTCTATGAAATTAGCTTGATAAATCATATTTGGCCAAAGACACACAGTCAATCCTTATAGGAAGGAAGTCATGGTTCAGACCTGGGAGTTGGTGGATGAATCCTGCTTGCAAACACCAGAAACTGTTTTTCCCCCCTCCTGAACTGGCCCCATCTAGCCCTTAGAAAGGAAAGCTGACTTGTGTGCTGTCTTCTTAACTATGTCTATCTTTACCTGCTCAGGAATCATTAAATATAGTCAGATTTAAATAGGCCTAGGGTCCAAAAATCATGTTTGTCCTAGAACTGTAACTCAGAAACAGAAAACTAACATTGGACATTGTTTATCTTTACAGTGTTTAAAGTTAATGCTGAAGAAATCTGGCCTACAAGGTAAGTTACTTACCACAACAATATATTCTTTATAAGCCTAATGAAAATTTTTTGAACTTTGTTTTTCTCCAGGGTTGTAGGGAAAAAAAAAAAAAATTACAGGGTGTGGAGAAATAAAAAGTAGTTTACCCTTCTATATGTACATAGTGAATTATCCTGTTTCTTGTTGGCATGCTAAAAGAAAGCTAGTGGTAGAGCTGTGAATAGAGAACCTAGATAGGATCTGGCAAAGGTACAAAGTAGGAATGCTTCGCAGTGTTGGTGGGAGTGTAAATTAGCTCAGCCATCGTGGAAGACAGTGTGGTGATTCCTCAAAGACCTAGAACCAGAAATACCATTGATCTAGCAATCCCATGACTGGCTATATACCCAAAGGAATGTAAATCATTCTATTATAAAGATACATGCCTGTGTATGTTCATTGCAGCACTATTCACAATAGCAAAGACATGGAATCAGCCCAAATGCCCATCAGTGATTGACTGGATAAGAAAATGTGATGCATATACACCATGGAATACTGTGCAGCCATAGAAAGGGATGAGATCATGTCCTTTGCAGGGTCATGATGGAGCTGGGTCATTATCCTCAGCAAACTAATGCAGGAACAGAAAACCAGACACCACAAGTTCTCACTTATAAATAGGAGCCAAACAATGAGAACACATGGACACAGGGAGGGGAACAACACACACTGGGGCCTGTTGGTGTGTGTGTCGGGGGAGCGGGAGCTAGGGGGTGAGGGAGAGCATCTGGAAAAATAGCTAATACATTCTGAACTTAATACCTAGGTGACAGGTTAATAGGTGCAGCAAAAAACCATGGCACACATTTACCTATGTAAGAGACCTGCACATCCTGCACATGTACCCCAGAACTTAAAATAAAAAGAAGTAAAGCTAAGATTTATACCACCTGGAGCTACACAGGTCTTCCACTGATTCTTTTAAATCACACTGATTGCGGATTTCAGTGTGTTCTGTTTCATGTCAGTATTTTTGTGGTATAGGCGAGGGAATATAGAATGAATGAAAAAAATAAATCGAAGATAACTGAAGTAACTTTCCAGGTGGGATCATGTCAGTGAGCTTGGTGAGACCTCATTCTCCTTTCAGTAGAGCACTTGCTGTTCTCAGACTTCATGAATGTGGAAGCCTGTGGCTTTGTTATCTGGAAAGGAAGTTAAGGTGCTCTGGGTGCAAGACATTCTTCTAGAAGTTACACGCAATGTCTCACTTAACCTCGACAACAGTCCTACCATGCAGGGGTTATCCCACATGCCCATTTTATAGATGAGGAAACACAGGCTAAGAAAGGTGAAATGGTTCCCCCAGAGTTATACAGCAAGTATCTAGGTCATTCTCCTTTCACAACCCAAGTTATTTTCACTATGCTGTATTGTGAAGTAATAGTGTTCACTTTTAACTTACTGGTGGCTTCTTAGAGGTACTTAAATTACGTTTTTTAATTGATATAAATTTTTCTGTATTTAAAGCTAGAACTTCGCTGGGTGCAGTGGCTCATACCTGTAATTCCAACACTTTGGGAGGCCAAGGCAGGTGGATCACTTGAGCTCAGGAGTTCAAGACCAGCTTGGGCAACATGGTGAAACCCCACCTCTACAAAAAATACAAAAATTAGCAGGGTACAGTGGTATGCACCTACAGTCCCAGCTACATAGGAGGCTAAAATAAGAGAAACACTTGAGCCTGAAAGGTGGAGGTTGTAGGGAGCTGAGATTGCACCATTGCACTCCAGACAGGAGTGAGAGCCTGTCTCCAAAACAACTAGAACTAATGATAAAGAAGGTCTGCAAACAAGAGTATTGGGATTCAAAAATTGTGGCCTGTGCAGATAAATATGACATCTGTGTTTATTCTTTGGCTATTTCATGTTTTTGGTGAGTAGGGGGAGTTTTGTGTTCATAAGCATTGCTATTATTTTTAATAACCAGGATTTCTTTCTTTTACTGCATTCAACTTTCTTCCCACCCCAAAAAAGATCTCTTCTTTGCTTGCCTGTTGGAATTAAAAAAGCAAAAAATTCTCTTCTCATTTCACCAGTGCAGCAAGTATGCTGAAAAACAACTCTTTGATTAAAGTCAATTTAAAATTTATAAATATTAACATATCAACTGTATTAAAATGCTATTCACAAAGCACTAGCACTATATTTTTGTTAGATTAACTGCTAAGCAGATAGGAATAATTTTCTTGTACACATTAACAGTTACTGGGCAATATTAGCATGTATTTTCAGCCAAGACAGTGAAATAAAACTCAGTTAATAATGCTTTGAGAAGGGATTCTATGTACATATATGTATACTGATACATGATATATGTATGTGGGTACACATAAATAATAAAGTAAATATCGTATTAAGCTGATGCAAAAGTAACTGTGGTTTTTGCCATTAAAAGTAAAGGCAGGCTGGGTGCAGTGACTCACACCTGTAATCCTAGCACTTTGGGAGGCTTGAGGCGGGTGGATCACCTGAAGTCAGGAGTTCAAGACCAGCCTGGCCAACATGGTGAAACCCTGTCTCTACTAAAAATACAAAAAATTAGCCAGGCATGATGGCACGTGCCTGTAGTCTCAGCTATTCAGGAGACTGAGGCAGGAGAATCACCTGAACCCCAGGAGGCGGAGGTTGCAGTGAGCCGAGATCACACCACTGTAACTCCAGCCTGGGTGACAGAGTGAGAACCTGTCTCAAAAAAAAAAAAAAAAAAAAAAGAAAGTAAAGGCAAAAACTACCGATACTTTTGCACCAACCTAATATAATAGTAGCAAGTGTTGTTTTTATTCATGAGTATACAGCTCTTGGTAGAAGAGAGAGAAAACCAGATTGAGGAAATGTAATTTTTTTCATGCTCTGGAAGAGA
Organism: Ateles fusciceps; assembly: GCA_036589455.1. Classification (NCBI taxonomy): domain Eukaryota; kingdom Metazoa; phylum Chordata; class Mammalia; order Primates; family Atelidae; genus Ateles; species Ateles fusciceps. The sequence continues at coordinate 4,596,972 of JAZHEH010001810.1, forward strand.
TAATTTACTTAAAAATTAACAATTATCAGCAGATTAAACCCCATTTGATATTCACTTATCCAGAAGGGCCATTCCTGACAAACTCGTAAAGCATATTCTGTATTTTTTTTTCATCCCAATTTTGCTTTATAGGAGATGCCTGGCATTTACGAAAAATGGATTGGTGCTATGAAGCTGGGGAGCCTTTATGTGAAGAAGTAAGATGATTTCTATACATTTTACTCTTTCATATGATTACGTTTATGTCATATTTTCATACAAGATACTCATTCCACTCATGAGAAAGCTTTAATTACTTTCTGTGGGATACAGATATCTATGAATGGGTCTATTTCACTTTTTTCTTACTATAGTGTTTTTGATAAAGGGAAAGTCTCAGTGTAGTGGAACATTTCTGACATCTGTGGTAAACCCCTAGCCATGAGTGTATGCCTCTAGGAGGAGTAGTTCATGAGAAGGCAGAGAACTTCACAGAACAGACATTTGAGCTAATGGAGGAATTGTATAGATAGATATACTCTGAAGTTTTGACCCCCAAATATTTTGATCTCAGAGTTTCTCTGTAAGTTAATGGTGACAGAATTTGTCTTACCAACCATTCCTAAGTGATAGGCCTTTATCCAAACTCGATTCAGCCAAACTCTTAGGGTAGCGTTAGGAATAATTTTATCACAGCATAGTTGGAATCTGGTTAGTCATCTTGTTGGTCCAAATAGCTTTACATTTCCCAGTTCAAACCCATAGCCTTAGAAGTAGAGACCCAAAATGAAGCTCTGTGAGGAGGCTTAGGTAGCTGTGGTCAGCAGCCCTTTGCCCAGTCTTCACCTGCCTGCTTCCTGTTCTGTAAGAAGGGGCACTGAATGTCAGCAGAAGGTTGATCTAGGCAGGTGTGCTGGGGCCTTGCACTGGAATGCTCTTTGCTATTTAGCAGTCAGTAATGTCAACGGAGAGAGGCCCCTCTTGGGGCCTGGCCAGGAGTTTGACTGCCTGGATTAAGAAGTGAGCCAAAAGCCAACTCATTACCCTCGGAACTGGCTTCTTGTTCCAGCCTTGCCAGCTGTCTTTCCCATCCTAATTAATTTTTAAGAGTAAAATATGGTTTACCCTCTTCATCTTTCATTCTTCATGTTTCCTCTCAGCCTCCAAACCTGTCAGCTTTTCCACCCCTTCTGTGACCATTCCCACGCTTGGCTCTAGGCTAGCCTTCTTATGCCTCTCACCTAAATTATTGTAATGGCTTTCCTGGGCCCAGGTGTTTTTTTGCTTCAATGTCATGCATATTGCAGCCAAATTGAGCTGGAAAATCTCCTCCAAAATCTTCCATGGCTCCTTTATTTCCTCTCCATATTCCTGTGGTTAGTGCCTGCCCTTCCAGTCCACTGTGACCTCCTGGTACTTTCCACTCTGATCAGTGTGGCCTCCATGCTCTACCAAAACAAGCCATGTTAATATCAATCTTGTTCTTTTTTTCTTAAGAAATTCCTTCTCTTATTTTCTCTAGCTTTCCAAATCCAACCCATCTTTTTAGGCTTAACTAAAATTTCATCTTCTGTGAATCAGCCTCTCATTTCTCATTTCATCTAGCTCCCTTTCCTCAGATCTTTTGTAATACTTACAGCTTATACCCCACAATTTAACAAATAATGCTGTACTGATTTTATAGTCTTAGCTTATTTCCTGTGTCTTCAATATCTGCTTTATTACTCATTTATTTCTTGAAAAGATAATACAGGCATAGTATTTTAAAAAGATCCAATGATTTGTTCCTTTCAGAAGTCATAAGTGACAAAAAAGAATTTCTGTATTCCCAGGATGCAACACTGAAAGAACTTCTGATATGTTCTGGAGATACTTTGCTTTTAATTGAAGGACAACTTCCTCCTCTGGTAAGATTTTACTTCTGAATAGGCATCTCATAAGTAATAATTACTGTTATCTGATTACAGAGATGATATAGTCTCATTTAGGGAAAATAGGGAAATTCAGATAGTCATAAAGAGAATAGAGAACTTTCCCCAAATGCTACCAATCAGATATGTTTCCTAACTTTTAAATAGTCTCATGCAAAATTAAAATCAATTACATATAACATTTTTATTTCCTACCTTTTATATTTAACATTTTTTTTTGTAGCAAACAATATTCTATCACATATATTTAACATTTTAACCTTCTCATAAAATCCAAAAATAATCATCATATCCAAGGTAATGTTTTACTGGTTTAATTCATCTGTATCCTCATTGTTGGAAGCTTAGATTGTTTTTAATATTTTGTTTTTATAAATAGTACTTAAATAAGTCTTTCTGAAAATAGTTCTAAATGTAGAATTGCTAAGTCCAAAGGTATGACCTCTTTAAAGCCTTGATGTTATTATATGCAGTAGCATATGAGAGGGCTCATTTCACTACCCTTTCATAAGCATCGCATATCACTACTTTCTAAAACCAATGTCGTTTCTTTTAAACTGAGGATGCATGTAAAGGTGAACCCAAAAGAGAAAAAATGGCCCTAAATTTCAGCCTCCCCAGAGCGCTGGGGTTACAGGTGTGAGCCACCAAGCCCAGCCAAAAATCTTTTAAACAGGGTCCTTAAAGTTGGTTCATGGTTTTTGGTCCCATAAACAATTTGCATGAATATTCTTGCACATATGGCTTTCTATGCATGTACCAGTATATCAGAATGTAAATTCCTAAACATGTAATGGCTGCACATTTTAAAATTCAGCAGATATGGGTGAATTATTCTACAGAAACTTCTCAGCAGTTTATATTCCTGCTGCCAACTTACAAGTGTTCAAGTTTACCGATATTTTCACCAACATAATTTTCTGGCTTTTGACAGTCTGCTAGGTGAAAAACTGGAATTTTGTTATTCGGAGGTTGAGTATTTGTTAATCTTCACTAATCTAATTAAACAGAAAAATATTCTAATGTACATTTCTTGAACTATCTATTTAAAATGTTATATGTGGTTAATTTTCACATCCTCATCTTCTGTTGTTGGAAATTAAATGCAACAATAACACCTTTTATCTCTTAATAAACCTATTAAAATTCTTCACTAACAAAAAAAAATGAGGTGGGAAGAACTAGCTAAATAAGTAAAACTGAAATTACAGGGTATGTATAAGGCAATGGGTTTATTCCCCTTAGTTTGTATCAGAAACCCAACTTAGATCAATGGGCTCTTGCATCTGTGTGATAAACGGCGCTGCCAGGACTGGTATGCCGGGCCAACGGTGCTTGGACTGCGCCTGGAAAGGCTGGTATAGTGTGTTCAAGCAAATGCATTGTTCTTGTTTATGCTTCTCATTTATTTTATCTACTAAGATACTTCTAAGCAAAGGACATTTTAGTCCAGTCACCCCAAAGTCTGATTTTTATGATTTTAAATTTTTGGTTATAAAAACAAGTATAATTTATGACAGTTAATAAATCTAAAAAGAAAAATGTTAAGTTCAAGAACACCTTAGGTCATCAAGATGTTTCTTTCTATGGAAGTAAAAGTGGAGTTTCACTTAATCTTTGTAATCACAACAGCTAAACATGCTCCATTCTTCAGGGTTTCCTGAAGGTGCCCATCTGGTGGTACCAGCTTCAGGGTCCCTCAGGACACTGGGAGAGTCATCAGGACAAGACCAACTGTACTTCCTCTTGGTACAGAGTATGGAGAGCCGCTTCCAGCCAAGGTGAGAACAGAATGGGATTTCAGCAGCCAGGGCATCATAAAGAGAGGTAAAATGACTGCCTGTGCTCTGAGAGCCAATTGAAATATTTATTTTAAAAATGTAAGGTTGAAAATCAAGACCTATTAATTTCGTAAGTCCTTCCAGACATTGCATAATAACACCATGCTATTTCTGTAGATGCTCTGTAACCTCTGTAAAGCACTACATATCTTTTTGTTGTTTACTATTATATGAATATATTACACTTTTCCAAAAACTTTTATGTATCATCTCTCAGGATCCTCAGGGTAACAGGGGCCCCATTTATCACCATGTACCAGAATATTGAGACTTCAACCAATTCTAGGGATGTCATTGCAGCCCACCGGGGCAGAGACCAGGAGTCCACATTCTACATGTCACAATCTTTCTGCCTCAGAACCCTCAGGAACTGCTTCTAGGGCATTTGACATCATCTCACTGATTTCTGAGAAGGAAAATAGACAAGTACAAGCATGTTGTCTTACTCAGCGTTCAGCCACACACATCACGATGGCCAGAAGTCACCATCTGTGAGTCAGTTGCCCTCGTACAAAGAGGAGTTCCACTTCATTATAAAGACAACACCATTTAATCTATTTTGTAACTGTAGATAAAGCAAGTATACTTTTAATAGGCCCAACTCTTTTCGCTATTTTTTTCTTTTTATCATATTTATTTAGTTTTTCTAGTGCCTTGAAGTATATTACTTATATTTCTTTTTCATCTTTTAAGCATCAGTAATAATATAAATGAGCCAAATTCTTATCTCCTTATTCTTTGAAGTTAGGATTATATGGATAGAGTAATGCTGAATGAGCTATAAAATTGACATAAAGTTACTTTTTAGTTGGGTTACACTAGTTCATGTTAACTAATGGTAAAAATGCTTTGGTGATAGAATTCTAGTTACGTGTAGAATTGGATACAGAATTTAAAAACATGTTTATTCAGTATGTTTCTACATGAAAATAAATAAAAGGTTCCTTTTTTGTTAATATATCTGTATCACAACAAATGAGAAATACAGTCATGTGTCACTTAACAGGAATATGTTTTGAGAAATGCATCATTAGGCGATTTTGTCATTGTGTGAACATGGTAGAGTGATTTACACAAACGTAGATGGTAGAGCCTCCTCCACACCTAGGCTATGCGGTGCAGCCTGTTGCTCATAGATTAGAGACCTGCACAGCAGCTTGCTGTATGAATACTGAAGGCAGCCATAACACAGTGGCAAGTGTTTGTGTATCTAAACAGAAAACGGTACAGTGAAAATATGGTTTTATAATCGTATAGGACCACATCACATGTGTGGTCTTTGAAAATCATGTGTAGCCCGTGATTATATATTTCATTCTTTAGAATTTCCTAAAATTGTCTTTCCAGTAGTGTCAGCCTGTAGTTTACTTAAGACACAAGAAGGATATGAACAGACACTTTACAAAAGAAGACATACATGAGGCCAACAAACATATGAAAAAATGCTCATCATCACTGGTCATTAAAGAAATGCAAATCAAAACTACATTGAGATACCATCTCACACCAGTTAGAATGGCAATCATTAAAAAATCTGAAGACAACAGATGCTGGAGAGGATGTGGAGAAATAGGAACACTTTTACATTGTTGGTGGGAGTGTAAGTTAGTTCAATCATTGTGGAAGACAGTGTGACGATTCCTCAAGGACTTAGAAATAGAAATTCCATTTGACCCAGCAATCCCATTACTGGGTATATAGCCAAAGGATTATAAATCGTTCTACTATAAGGACACATGCACACGAGTGTTCATTGCAGCACAGTTTACAATAGCAAAGACCTGGAACCAACCCAAATGCCCATCGATGATAGACTGGACAGGGAAAATGTGGCACATATACACCATGGAATAATATGCAGCCATCAAAAACGATTAGTTTGTGTCCTTTGTAGGGACATGGATGAACCTGGAAACCATCATTCTCAGCAAACTGACACAAGAACAGAAAATCAAACACCGCATGTTCTCACTCATAGGCGGGTGTTGAACAATGAGAATACATGGACACAGGGAGGGGGAGCATCACACACTGGGGTCTGTCGGGTGGAAATAGGGGAGGGACAGCAGGGGGTGGGGAGTTGGGGAGAGATAGCATGGGGAGAAATGCCAGATATAGGTGATGGGGAGGAAGGCAGCAAATCACACTGCCACGTGTGTACCTATGCAACAATCTTGCATGTTCTTCACATGTACCCCAAAACCTAAAATGCAATTAAAAAAAAAAAAGACACAAGAAGATGGTCTAATGCATTTAGTGACTTCTAATCTGTCTGTAATTTCTTGCCATGCATTGGTGAAGTGCTCAGCAGTAAAGACAATTAAAGCAAAAATAAGTGAAGACAATCTAAATTTAGTTGACAGCTTTTATATTGTTTTCAATGAGAAAGCATTGTGTTCTTCCCTTTTTGTAAACAAACTTGGAAAGGCCTTTATTGTCAAGATTTCCTTAATTCTATAAACATTTGTTGGGCATTTATTGTGTGGCACCCATTGTACCCGGCACTGGGGAGACAAGATAGATGGTCTGCCTCCTTTAGCAAATCCTGTTGTTCTGAGGAGGAAGATTAAACACTTGCCCGTGCACACACACACACAAACACAACGGAACAAGCTGGGATGAGTGTTATGAGAAGGAAACAGGAAGCTGACACACGGAATGCAGGCAGTGTATCCTACCCAGAAAGTCTTCTTTGAGGAAGGAGGTAGTGTGGAAAAGTACATTCGACGTAGGGTCATAAGTGTCAAATTGCTCGTGGTATTTTGCCAACAACATGCCCCTGCCTACTCACCTGCCAGACGGGGCTTCTTCACAAGACTTGGATGCAGAGGCTCTTGAGTGGAATTTTAATAACCTATTTACGATGTCAAAACATGGCAATGTATTTCAGAAACACAAAAGAAGTTTCAAGTTCCTTATAAACATCTGTTCTGTGCTTTGGAAGGTGCTCCTGGGAACGAGCCTGCAGAAGTTTCTCTCCTCTACTTGGGAGACATAGAGATCTCAGAAGATGCCCCGCTGGCGGAGCTGAAATCTCAGGTCAGACTTCTTCCTGCACCATAACTTAGTTAACTTAGTGGTAATGTGACTTCTTCCAGTGAGATATTAATATATTCTTCTATCTCCTTTTCCCTCAATTACAGTCTGTTCTGATATGGCATTTGTCATATGCCATGTTCAGTGGTAAGTACCCACAGGCAACACACGCCCATGGTGCAGACGGCTCCTCGTGGCCTTACTGGTCCCTCCTCTGACAGGCATGCTGTGCTTTTGTTTCAATCTATCCTCAGTGACTTGCGGCTTTTGTCCATTTTTATTTTTTAGGGACACATGGTTTCTTGGAACATTTGTAAAGCATTCACTTTATACCTTTATTTACATTTTGTGTACCATTGTGACCCATATGTTAAATGTTGTTATGAAAAGCTGTGTTACCAGTTTCCCAGGCGGTCAGAACACCAGCTTTTATGTTAGGATGCTAAACTAGATATTGTGTTGTTTCTTATGCATTGGCATTCACAGAGGAGGAAGGTTTTGTCCAAATGGAAAGGCTGGGTTAAGTACAATGAAGTGTTGAAGAAGCATCTGCCTCCTGTTGGACTGAAATGAGCATTCCTTTCTTCTATTAGAGGAGAAACTGTGGGGGCTTATGTATGACTAGCGCTTGTTGATGTTTGGCTTTTATGTGCCCTCAGTATATGAAATACCCTTCCTCAAGAAAAAGCAGGCATTGGCCGGGTGTGGTGGCTCACACCTGTAATCCCAGCACTTTGGGAGTCCGAGGTGGGCGGATCACTTGAGGTCAGGAGTTTGCGACCAGCCTGGCCAACATGGTGAAACCCCACCTCTACTAAAAGTACAAAAAAGAAAAAAAAATGCTGGGCGTGGTGGTGCACACCTGTAATCCCAGCTACTCAGGACGCTGAGGCAGGAGAATCACTTAAACCTGGAGGGAGAGGTTGCAGTGAGCTGAGATCGTGCCACTGCACTCCAGGCTGGGCAACGAAGGGAGACTGCATCTCAAAAAATAAAGAAAAAGAAAATTATTCTCCTGAGAACAAGTAGGAAGATAATTTTTTTTTTTTTTTTGCCTCATATTAGGTTGAGAGATACAAAATTGCTGTTTTTAGGTCAAAAAATGGATGAATATTGGTAATTTTATAGGCTCCAACCTAAGTGTATCAGTAGGGGCTTAAAGTGATCTACTCCTGCAGAATTAGAACAAGCAGTTTGGACCTACTGATTGCAACCAAAGATTTTGAAATATTTCAAAATCAAAAGCTGACTCATCGGCACAGCAAACATTGGTGGAGAACTGTATTGGGATGGAGTAAGGCTGATGAGTCCCCCGCTATACTATTAGAGCAGACTCTGCCCTGGTGAATTCTACTCACATGGAAGTTAATTCCAAAGTTTCATTTTTCAAACATGGTGATTAAAAAGAAGCTTTTGGCTCAGATTTAGAGATAAGAGAACTCACTTCTTCCTCAAGGTGATTTCGGTGCAGAGGAATATGAAGACTGCTCAGGGTTAGTGTCATTTAAGAGAGAGAGATTGCTGTGACTTTTAAAATGATGTTCTCATTACTTGAGAGACTCTTTCACTGAGATGTCACTGTGTAGTGCTTCATTTTTTTCTAAAACAGTATGTTTTGAAGAGTGCTTTTTAAAACCATTGGAGAAATGTCTGTTTCTTTTTCTAGGCCATGACCTTGCCCCCTTTCCTGGAGTTCGGTGTCCTGTCCCCAGCCCACCTCAGAGCCTGGACGGTGGAGAGGAAGTGCCCAGGCAGGCTTTTACGAACTGACCGGCAGCCGCTCAGGTAGGTTCCTTGCTGGATGCAACGCCGTCCCTCTCTGCTGCCGCCGCACTGGCTAATGCAAGGGATGGAGGAAGATTTGCTCTTCTGAGCTGAGTGGAAACAGAAAGCCCATTCCTGGACATGCCACACTTGTGACTTGGGTGACACTTTTCATTATAAACCCCAACAAGACTTCAGTTTTCCATGTTAAATATAAATGTAGCGTTGTGTATTTTTTCTGTGCTCCAGTGGCTGTGACATTATATAACTTAAAAGCATTTGGAGTGAGAAGAAAAGTAGGAGCAGCTGTTTCTCACTCAGAAATGTTGGATTCAGCTGATCCTCCTTCTGAACCGTCTAACTTAAAGAGCAGGTTTGGTTCATTTCCTTTGCAAAAAGCAGCCCTGAGGCTGCTTTTTCTTTTTTTTTCTAAAAATAGACAGGTTCTGGATCTGTCGCCTAGGCTGAAGTACAGTGGCATGATCATGGCTCAACTACAGCCTCAACCTCCTGGGCTCACATGATCCTCCCGCCTCAGCCTCCTGTGTAGCTGGGACCTCAGGCATGTACCATTACACTAGGCTAGTTTTTTGTTATGACCAGGTCTTCCTGTGTTGCCCAGTCTGGTCAGAGACTCCTAGCCTCAAGCAGTCCTTCCACCTTGGCCTCTCGAAGTGCTGGGATTATAGGCACGTGAGCCACTGTGCCTGGTCAAGGCTTTTCTGTTTTCTTCTTGAGATGGAGTCTGGCTCTTGTCATCCAGACTGGAGTGCAATGGCATGATCTTGGCTTACTACAAACCACCTCCCAAGTTCAAGCAATTCTCCTGCCTCAGCCTCCTGAGTAGCTGGGATTACAGGCACCTGCCACCATGCCCGGCTAAGTTTTGTACTTTTAGTAGAGACGGGGTTTCGCCATGTTGGCCAGGCTAGTCTTAAACTCCTGACCTCAGGTAATCCGCCCACCTTGGCCTCCCAAAGTGTTGGGATTATACACGTGAGCCACTGCGCCTGGCCAACGCTGCTTTTAATTAGTTCTGATTACCATCCCAAAGTGACTGGCATGAGAATCTTAACCCTGACTGAACACAGGGAAATTTCTTTGGCAATTTGGCCATCTTCCCAGAGCCGGACCTACATGTTCAGTAAGAAATGACTCAATTACCTAATAGTAACCACAGCAAGGATTCTCATTTTTTCCCTTTTCCAAAAGCTTGGGTGTTCTTATAAATACTCAGAAGACAATCCTTTGCCTAAGAAAAGGGCTTAAAATTGGGAAAAAATTATTTAAGAAAATTAAATGTTATGTCACTCAATATTATTTTGTTTCACTTATTATCAGGGAATATAAACTAGGGCGGAGAATTGAGATCTGCTTAGAGCCCCTTCAGAAAGGAGAAAACCTGGGGTAAGAAATTCTACTCTGCATCGAAAGTGACACACACGTATTTTAACATAGTTTGCCTTTTTAAGGTTTAACAACTTAACAGTGTAGTATTTTTTTCACTGTTTCTAAGTAGCCTAGCAACTTAAAATAGACTGTGTTCTAGAAATGTGTTTGTACGTCTGGTGTCTAAAACTTGGAACCTGTTCTCCCATAAAAACAGTAAGGAAGAATTAATTTTTTAGTAAACCTGAAGTGCATATTGACCCCATGGTGACCCTGAAGTGTCAGCAAGAGGACCACCCACAGCTGTCATAGTGTGTTCCGACAGTCCGCCGCCCAACAGATTTATCATTGCTCCTGTCACTCTGCCCCCTTATTTCACTTGATTCATCCGCATATCACCTGACACAGCTTCTGAACTTACCGATGTATTTGCTAGTATCTGTCTCCCACTACTAGAATGTAAGTACTTGATTCATTGCTATATCCTCAATACTTAGAACAGGAATAGTGCCCATGTCCTAGTCAATAATTATTTATTAAATAAAGATGCACCCAAAATTGTCTGCAATCAAACCATCTTGTTCTGTTTTCACTGTAGGAAAATGTGTTACAAGTCCTTTTGTAAATATCATGAACTATTAAGATTTGCTTTAGCTGTTATGATATGAATATCCTTCTTACTGTCTGCTTATTATCTGAGAAAGCACTCTTTCATCCATGTCTAACCTGTATTTAATTTTAGTGTTTTTATCAAAACGCATTCTTAATACAAGTTGTACAACCAGAAATAGTTTCCTGGAGGGGGAATTCCAGGATCAAATGGTATGGACATTTTCAACCTCTTTAAATAGTTAAATATCTTTCAGATAAGTTGTACCAGAATATGAGTGTTTATTTTACCTTGCCCACAAACCAACATTGAATATTTCATTGTCTAGATGTTTCCTAATGAAAGATGATGATTTTGTTCTCATTCGCCCCAGTGCTTTGATGACTAGTCAGTTCAGGCATTTATGCAAACTGTATTTTGTGAGTGCATGAATGAACTATTTCATGGATTTTGCCTGTTTCTGCAGTGAAGTCTAAGGGAAAAGCTCTCCTGGAATTTGTGTGAGCTCGTGATTTTGACCGTTTGTCACAATGGTTGTAAGCAGTGTCGGGTTTTGATAGACACAGTGCCTTTTGTCCTTTTCAAGAGCAGCTGTGCACCTCCTCAGGCCCCTTCCGTGGGCTCTTTTGTCCTTGGCTGACCTCCAGGCCACTCCCACTCTCCTCAAGGAGGCCTCTAGTCCCTCCTGTTTCTCTCCAGTAGCTTCTGTCCCCCTCCTTGGCAACTTCAGCATCTGTGCCGATGCCCTTTCCCTCCTCTGGCTGCACTGCGCTGGGCAAGGCCCCACTCCCTGGCCAGTAGCCCCTCCCCCGTGGGGACACAGGACTGTGCAGCCTCTGCTCTTGCACTCTGCACTCCCCCTGATTCCATGGGCCCACATCCTCCCATGTGCTCTCTTCCAGTCATTTCTTTTCTCTCATTGTGTCACCTCTTTTGATGGTAGAAACACTTAACAGAAGTACAACATCTAAAAATCGGTCATTGTCTCAGCATCCTAAGAACCAGTTTCATTTCCCCTCACAGCCTTCTATTTCTTACCTGTAGCTTTTCCTCCATGGCCTCTGCTGACCTCTGCATGTCTCTGTTCCTCCTGACTTGCTGAGTGTTGCTCTTTCTCCTCCTCCTGCCAAGGTTTCCCATCTCCCACAGCTGCAGCCTTGTCTCTTGCCCCCGCCGTGTCTCTCTTCCCAATTCCAGCCCTCAGGTTCTTCTCCCTGGGTACCTCACAGCGGCCCAGATGTATAGCCCCCAAAATCAAGGGCATAACTGCCTGCCTCGAGCCCACTCTCCTCCTGCCAGCTGCTGGGCTGTCAGGCTGGGCCCCTCTCACCCTGTCCCCTCTCCGCCACCTCTGTCCTTTTCTCCTGCACTGAGGAAGGTTCCCTACCCTCTCTGGGGGGCTCTGCTGTGGACTGAGAATGGGATCTTCACTTCCATTCTTCATCAAGATTGAAGGAAACTGAAGTGGGGAATAAGGATTTGCCACTAGCATCCAGCATTTAGGGAAAATCTCTCCTTATCAAAACCAGAAAAGCTGGAGGGGAAGCTTTGCCCACCATGCCTCAAGTTACCATGAGGTTTTGTTTGTTTGGATTTGGCACTTGACAGCTTTCTGGTGCAGCCCACAGGACATGCTGCTGAGGACACAGATGCGCATCCCCGGCGAGAGGACCTATGCCCCTGCCCTGGACCTGGTGTGGGACGCGGCCCAGGGCAGGACTCCTGGCTCCCTGAGGCAGAGGGTTGCTGATTTCTATTGCCTTCCTGTGGAGAAGATTGAAATTGCCAAATACTTTCCTGAAAAGTTTGAGTGGCTTCCGATATCCAGCTGGGTAAAGTTGTGGGGCTGTCACAGAGAAGTGGGGGGCTTACTGGCGTAGCAGTGAGGTTAGCTGCAGTTTTTCACAGTGAGAGAGAATTTAGTGAGAACTTGAGTGAGAATTTAGTGAGAACGTGAGAATTTAGTGAGAACGTGAGAGAATTTAGTAGGAATGTGAGTGATAATTTAGTGAGAACGTGATAGAGAATTTAGTGAGAACATGAGAGAGAATTTAGTGAGAACGTGAGTGAATTTAGTGAGAACATGAGTGAGAATTTAGAACGTGGGAATTTAGTGAGAACGTGAGTGATAGTTTAGTGAGAACGTGAGAGAATTTAGTGAGAACATGAGAATTTAGTGAGAACGTGAGAGGATTTAGTGAGAACGTGAGTGATAGAGAATTTAGTGAGAACGTGAGAGGATTTAGTGAGACCGTGAGAGGATTTAGTGAGAACGTAATAGAGAATTTAGTGAGAACGTGAGAGAGGATTTAGTGAGAACGTGAGAGGATTTAGTGAGAACGTGAGAGGATTTAGTGAGAACTGAGAGAGGATTTAGTGAGAACCTGAGAGAGGATTTAGTGAGAACATGAGAGAGGATTTAGTGAGAACATGAGAGAGGATTTAGTGAGAACTGAGAGAGGATTTAGTGAGAACCTGAGAGAGGATTTAGTGAGAACATGAGAGAGGATTTAGTGAGAACATGAGAGAGGATTTAGTGAGAACATGAGTGAGAGAGAATTTAGTGAGAACTTGAGTGAGAGAGGATTTAGTGAGAACTTGAGTGAGAAGGATTTAGTGAGAACGTGAGTGAGGAGAGGATTTAGTGAGAACGTGAGAGAGGATTTAGTGAGAACGTGAGAGAATTTAGTGAGAACATGAGTGATGATTTAGTGAGAACGTGAGTGATAGAGAATTTAGTGAGAACGTGAGAGGATTTAGAACATGAGAGGATTTAGTGAGAACGTGAGAGGATTTAGTGAGAACGTGAGTGATAGAGAATTTAGTGAGACCGTGGAGAGGATTTAGTGAGACCGTGAGAGGATTTAGTGAGAACGTGAGAGAGGATTTAGTGAGAACGTGAGAGGATTTAGTGAGACCGCGAGAGGATTTAGTGAGAACGCGAGAGGATTTAGTGGAGACCGTGGAGAGGATTTAGTGAGACCGTGAGAGGATTTAGTGAGACCGTGAGAGGATTTAGTGAGAACGTGAGAGGATTTAGTGAGACCGTGAGAGAGGATTTAGTGAGACCGTGAGAGAGGATTTAGTGAGACCGTGAGAGAGGATTTAGTGAGACCGTGAGAGGATTTAGTGAGACCGTGAGAGAGGATTTAGTGAGACTGTGAGAGGATTTAGTGAGAACGTGAGAGGATTTAGTGAGAACGTGAGAGAGGATTTAGTGAGACCGTGAGAGAGGATTTAGTGAGACTGTGAGAGGATTTAGTGAGAACGTGAGAGGATTTAGTGAGACCGTGAGAGAGGATTTAGTGAGACCGTGAGAGAGGATTTAGTGAGACTGTGAGAGGATTTAGTGAGAACGTAGAGAGGATTTAGTGAGAACGTGAGAGGATTTAGTGAGACTGTGAGAGGATTTAGTGAGAACGTGAGAGGATTTAGTGAGACCGTGAGAGAGGATTTAGTGAGACCGTGAGAGAGGATTTAGTGAGACTGTGAGAGGATTTAGTGAGACCGTGAGAGGATTTAGTGAGACCGTGAGAGAGGATTTAGTGAGACCGTGAGAGAGGATTTAGTGAGACTGTGAGAGGATTTAGTGAGAACGTGAGAGGATTTAGTGAGAACGTGAGAGGATTTAGTGAGACCGTGAGAGAGGATTTAGTGAGACCGTGAGAGAGGATTTAGTGAGAACGTGAGAGGATTTAGTGAGAACGTGAGAGGATTTAGTGAGACCGTGAGAGGATTTAGTGAGACCGTGAGAGAGGATTTAGTGAGACCGTGAGAGAGGATTTAGTGAGAACGTGGAGAGGATTTAGTGAGAACGTGAGAGGATTTAGTGAGACCGTGAGAGAGGATTTAGTGAGACCGTGAGAGGATTTAGTGAGAACGTGAGAGAGGATTTAGTGAGAACGTGAGAGGATTTAGTGAGAACGTGGAGAGGATTTAGTGAGAACGTGAGAGGATTTAGTGAGAACGTGAGAGGATTTAGTGAGACCATGAGAGAGGATTTAGTGAGACCGTGAGAGAGGATTTAGTGAGACCGTGAGAGAGGATTTAGTGAGACCGTGAGAGAGGATTTAGTGAGAACTTGAGAGGATTTAGTGAGACCGTGAGAGAGGATTTAGTGAGAACTTGAGTGAGAGGATTTAGTGAGAACTTGAGTGAGAGGATTTAGTGAGAACTTGAGTGAGAGGATTTAGTGAGAACTTGAGTGAGAGAATTTAGTGAGAACTTAAGTGAGAGAGAATTTAGTGAGAACGTGAGGGATAGATGATTTAGTGAGAACGTGAGAGAATTTAGTGAGAACGTGAGTGATGATTTAGTGAGAACGTGAGTGATAGAGAATTTAGTGAGAACGTGAGAGGATTTAGAACGTGAGAGGATTTAGTGAGAACGTGAGAGGATTTAGTGAGAACGTGAGAGAGGATTTAGTGAGAACTTGAGTGAGAGAGAATTTAGTGAGAATGTGAGTGATAGATGATTTAGTGAGAACGTGAGAGAATTTAATGAGAACGTGAGAGAGGATTTAGTGAGAACTTGAGAGTTTAGTGAGAACGTGAGAATTTAGTGAGAACGTGAATGATAGAGAGTTTAGTGAGAACTGAGGTTGAGTTTTGCTTATTTAAAATGTTTGATTTTCCCATAGAACCAACAAATAACCAAGAGGAAAAAGAAGAAAAAACAAGATTGTTTGCAAGGGGCACCATATTACTTGAAAGATGGAGATACTATTGGTGTTAAGGTAAGCTGTTTAACAGCAGATTTACCACTTTGACAAGACATGAGAGTCACATGATTTTATAGAGACATTTTATTGAATCTTCAAGATGTAGATAATCCCATTTTATACAAACCGTTTCAGAGAATGGATAAAAAAGAGGGAAAAGTGGACAACGGACTTTACAGGGTCACTGGAACCTTAGTAGCCAAACTACCAAGGACAGTAAAATAAAATACAGACCAGTTTCACTTCTGACCATAAATGTAAAATGCTAAGTAAAATACTAGCAAGTTCAGCCCAGCAAGTATGTTTTAAAAAATACTACTGTGTGACATGATGTCAGATATCCAAGGAATTGGAGGAAGGCAGTGTGAAGAATAGATTATGTAAGAAATATCCTGCCAGACTGAAGAGATGCAGAAAAAGCATAACATCAAATTTATTACTAAAAGCCCATGTTCATTCATGACTTTAAAAAGGAACTTAGAGCCAACTAGGAATCGAAGGAAACAGCTTAACCTGATGCACGTACCTACCCAAAGCCTCTAGGAGCAACACAGTGACAGCTTCAAAAGCTTCAATTTGCATTAAAATGGGACCCAAAATAAGGATTCCCTTAACCACCCCTTCTGTTGAACCCTGCACTAAACAACATGGGCAGTGTATGGCCTCCGTCCCTGCCAAAAGAAAAGCAAATACAAATTGAAAGAGAGGTAAAAGAAATTTTAAAAGGAAAATGTAAAACTGTTCTTAGAAAGGAGGTTCAAGGGGGAGCACGATGGCTCACACCTGAAATCCCAACACTTTGGGAGGCCAAGGCAGGTGGATCACCTGAGCCCAGGATTTCAAGACCAGCTTGGACAACTTAGCGAAACTTTATCTCTACAAAAACATACAAAAATTAGCCAGGCGTGGTAGCACACGCCTGTAGTCCCAGCTACTCAGGAGGCTGAGGGAGGAGGATCACTTGAGCTAGGGAGGTGGATGTCACAAATCACGACACTGCACTATAGCTTGGGCAACAGAGATCCCATCTCAAAAAAAAAAAAAAAAAAAAAAAAAAGATTCAAGAGACTATACACTGATAAATGATTTGATCTGATAGGACAATTCAAAAGGTTCCAAGATCAGTATAAAACCTTCTGGAGAATATATAAAAACATACTTACAGTGTTAAAGAAAGCTTCTGTGAGACACAGAGCCACGTCATGT
This sequence comes from Ateles fusciceps, assembly GCA_036589455.1. NCBI lineage: Eukaryota > Metazoa > Chordata > Mammalia > Primates > Atelidae > Ateles > Ateles fusciceps. The sequence goes on from JAZHEH010001810.1 coordinate 4,613,448, forward strand.
TCTTGGAAACCTCGCAATAGTAAAAGTATCAGTTCTTCCCAAGTCTGTAAATTCAGTGCAATTCCAATGATAATCCATAGAGATCAAACAAATTGATAGCATAAATTCATATACTAGAGCAAAGGGCCAAAGAGCTAAGATTTTCTTTTGAGACAGCATCTCACTCTGTCGCTTAGGCTTGAGTGCAGTGGGACGATCTTAGCTAACTGCAAGAATAAAAAGGACGGGGTCCTTGCCTTACCGAGTGTTGACTGATCACAGCTGTGGTGACAGTGTAGCACTGAGGCAGGGGTAGACAAACAGGTTCATGGACAGGGTGGAAAGCCCAGAAGCAGAATCACACATGGAAGGAAACGTGACAGATACTTGAGGCAACTTTAAAAAACGGGTTATTCAATGAATGGTGCTGGGAAACTTAGTTTTCTATAGGAAAATCATATTCATTAATTTTCATAAATAAATTTTATACAGGTTGAATATCTGTTATTCAAGATGCTTGGGACCAGAACTGTTTCAGATTGCAGGTTTTTTGGGGTTTTGGAATATTTGCATTATACTTAAGGGTCGAGCATCCCTGATTCAGAAATCTGAAATCTGAAATGTTCCATAACATTTCAGAACATGTCGGAACACCCACACACGGCTGGGCGCAGTGGCTCATGCCTGTAATCCTAGCACTCTGGGAGGCCAAGGTACTCCGGAGAGCAGTACACAGATGCTCAGTGAGTCCCACTCCTAGCTATATTCCCTAGAGTAACTTGCCCGTAGGTGTGCAGAGACACAGACTTGCTCACTGAAGCACTCACTACTGGTAATAGAATGCAGTGGAAAGAAATTAAAAGTGAATCAGGTGTCTTTTTTTTTTTTTTTTTTTTAAGACAGAGTCTCACTCTGTCGTCCAGGCAGGAGTGCAGTGGTGTGATCTCAGCTCACTGCAACCTCTGCCCCCCAGGTTCAAGCAATTCTCCTGCCTCAGTCTCCCAAGTAGCTAGGATTACAGGTGCACACCACCACACCCAGCTAATTTTGGTATTTTTAGTAGAGATGGGGTTTCACATGTTGGCCAGGCTGGTCTCAAACTCCTGACCTCAGGTGATCCACCTGCCTCAGTCTCCCAAAGTGCTGGGATTACAGGAGTGAGCCACTGCACCTGGCCAAGTGATTAGTTCTTAAGGGGATAAATAAATGGGGAAGAAATGTATTAAACCAGAGTGGCGTATGTCAGCATTAATATATGCCCAGATATTTAATGTTGAAAAGAAAATGAAGTCACAGAGTGATCATTTATATAAACTATGTAAAATGCTAGGGGACTGGGCGAGGTGGCTCATCTCTGTAATCCCAGCACTTTGGGAGGCCGAGGCAGGCGGATCACTTGAGGTCAAAAGTTTGAGACCAGCCTGGAAAACATGGAGAAACCCCGTCTCTACTAAAAACACAAAAATTAGCCGGGTGTGGTGGCCTGTGCCTGTAGTCCCAGCTACATAGTCCCAGCTACTCGGAAGGCTGTGGCAGGAGGATCACCTGAGCCTGGGAGGTAAGAGTTTGCAATGAGTGGAGATCGTGCCACTGCATTCCAGCCTGGGTGACAGACTGTGTCTCAAAAATAAAATAATGCTAAGGATTGCTGAGGGTCGTGTCTCTAGGTGGTAATGGAATGAAAGTGAGTCTCACTCTGTCGCCCAGGCTGGAGTGCAGTGGCATGATCTCAGCTCACTGCAACCTCTGCTTCCTGGGTTCAGGCAATTCCCCAGCCTCAGCCTCTCCACAATTTTTAAAACATGTGTCATGAGCAATTTACTGAAATAGAAATTATAATATTTGCTTATCATGTCAGTGTATTAGAATAGAGACTATTTGTCATGACGTGTTCCTGGCAGAGGTGGGGCACTGAGAAGCACACAGACCCTCCTGCAGAGCCTGGTTAATATCTTAGTCGTTGAAGCGTCGAACTGTGATGTGTAACCAGAGCCAGCTCCCCCACATCCACCCCTGAGAATGCAGCCAGCAACCTGGGCAACCCCCCAGCACGAACCCCCCAGGCCCTGTGCTGCGTCTCACCTGACACACACCTCCCTTCCCGGGTGCACTCCTGAGGTGTCCTCCCTGTGGACAGCATTTATGGAATTAACATGCGTGTGGAAAACGACCTGCAAGTCCTGGGAAAGGGAGGAGGCTTGCCTGTCACTGGCACGCACTGAGCAGCCTGTGTTTGCAAACCCAGCAGTTAAGGCTTGTGGGAGATGCCAAGGAAGGAAAAGCCAAGTTGGTGCCCCTCAGAAACTGGGGCTGGCTATAGAAATACAGAGGGGAGAACAGACCTACAGTACCTATAAAGCAAACAGCTGTGCTCCCAGGCAGCGACAAGAGGCCAGGTGCCGATGTGGATGATCTTCTGTGCTTCATATTCTTGCCTGGTCACCCTTTAAAGCCGCCCTGTTGGGCCACTCCCAGTGGGAGCTTCTGGAGCTGAAGGCAAAGGTCAGATGGCTGGAAATTAATTTCCCCTCATGATGTTCTTCCTGCCCCCCCATCCCACCCCCGAGTTTGTTTTCATCGAGCAAGAGGATTTTTTTTTAATCAGTTATTAACCTAGTTTATGTAAATCTGGATCTCTCCTTTTGTCAATATAAGTAGTTTTTTAAACATGCCTCTTAAATGTAGGCTAAAAAGATGTCTGAAAACACTGCTCATTAATTCTTTTGAAATGTAGAATCTCCTGGTTGATGATGATGATGATTTCAGCACAATCAGAGATGACATTGGAAAAGAAAAGCAGAAACAGCTGGCTCTGGGGAAGAGGAAAAGGTAATTCTGGGATCTGCACGGACCGCAGCTGGCAGAGTCCGCTCTGACTCTCTTGCTCCTGCCTGCAAACTGATAGGGGCTGGGAACGCTTGTTGATTCAAATCGCACACAAAGTGTGCTGGTGTGGTGGGTCTTTCTCCCTCTCCTTGAGTGCCTCCTGGAGCTTTCTGTGGAACAGGTGAAGTCCATGTGGACCGCAGAGGCACAATGAGGAGACCTCGGATCCATGGTTAGGCGGTCACCCTCCTTCCTCCCCACGCACAGCCTCGCCCTCTGCCTGGGTCTGGGCTTTCCCTCAGGTTCCCATGCCCTCAGGTCTCCAGCACCAGCGCGTCCTGCTGCCGCCTCGGCCCTGCTGCGGTCTCCCTGTCCTTCTCACTCTCTGTCCAAGGTTCCCGAGAGCCTGGCCACTCCTCCGGGGGAAGCTGCTGTGGCTTCAGCGCTGCTGCCGCCTTTCTCCAGGACACTGCCTCGCTCTGCTCAGGATTCCCTCCCTCCCTCCCCACGTTGGCACCGCCTGCTCTTGCTTGGCCCTGTGCTCACTGCCACCGAAGGAGGCACGTGCTGATCGCAGGCAGGCCAAGCCACAGACTCTGTGCAGCAGGCTCTCTGCTGGCCTCCAGGCCACACATAGCCCCCCAGGAACTTCCACTCCGCACACCCAGACCTGGGGCATGAGGCACAGTTCGCACTGCTCAGCTCTCCACCACCACAAGTCTCGGGACCTGCCCATGGCATCAGCCCCATGCAGGCCACCTCTTCCTCCTCACCCCAACACCCCGTCTCAGGGACTCTGGGTCTCTCCTAAATCTTCCTTTTGTCATGTTCTGACCGCTTCTACCCTGTTGGATTTCATCTTTTCCTGCCCAAATGACTGCAAGAGCCTCATCTGGCCCTGCTCACCCTAATCCCCACTCCTCCCGCCCCTCAGTATATTGTCTGCCCGTGTGCCAGTGACTCCATGCCCTCTGCCGCTGGGGGCATCTGGGGAAGAGAAGTCCAAGATGGAGGTGGCAGGGAGGTGGGCATGACCTCGTGACTGTGGCAGAGGTGAGGATTCGAGCGTGATTAGAGGCTACTGGAGGGTGTGAACGGGGGACACCTTGACATACTTGCTGGCTGCTTCGTGGTGGATTCTAGGAGGTAGAAGTGGAGTCAGGGAATCAAGGGAGGAGACTCCCTGAGTGAAGATGGTGGTGGGTAGGGACTTGTTGACGGGGGGGAGTGGGGCAGTAATGGAGGAAGGGCTTACAGAGTGCCTACAAGTCTGGTTACTTTGTATTGCTACAGAAGGGGTTTTAAGCCCTTGGGCATGTTACGTACTGTAACAGAGTCAAGGTCACTCCGCACCTGGAATAAGAAGGCTTGGGGAACTTTGCCTCCCCCAGGGGCCTGGCGCAGTTTGCCACGGTTTACTGTTCCCAGTACTTGTAACCATTTTATGTAGGCACTCTGCAAGCCCTTCCTCCCTTACCATTCCCCCCAGCAGGGCCTGTGTGAGCTCTGCTAGCAGCGGGGTGGCCTGTCATTCACAGCTGGACCCTCAGTACCTAGAACGGTGCTTCCCTAGCTGCTTAGTAGACACTGTTCGGTGAGTGGGTTCATTCATTCATTCTAGAGAGGGAACAGGGGGTCCTCTGCGGCAGCATCTCAGACTGTGATGCCCTGCTTCCCTCCGCCCTCCTCCCCAGCCCCTCCTCCAAGGTATGGCCCCTAGACCTGGGGCCCCTTCCTCTCTGCTCTCCGGGAGCCCCAGGATGGCAAAGAACATGTGTCCTCACCCCCATTTGCAGCTCTGCAGCCCACAGGTCCTGGTGCCCTCAGAGCCCTGGGGACATGGGAGAGGGGCCGCAGCGCTGGCTGCTTCGGGGTTTTCCTACTCAAAGGCCAGACACACACACACACACAGGTCAGATTCTGTGTCTAATACATAGAATACATAGACAGTAAAATACTGCATTTTTCCTCATTTTAAATGTGATGCCACTGACTTCATCAGCCTTCTCACACGCATTCTCTCTGTCAAAGCCTTAGCTGTCACCAGGGCTGATATTTAGAGACATCCAACAGTTTTCCAGGCCCTAAAATCTCCATTTTCATCTGTGGTGCTTCATACAGCACATTTTCAAACTCTGTGTTGCTGTCACTGAAAACCTCATCTTAAGCCTCACACACGCTGTTTGCGTAACAGTAGACCACTGGTGCCTTCTCAACACCATGATGTAACCACTTACAATATTGTTTTTCATTTATCTATTTTTTTTTGGAGTTAACAGAGTCATGTGCTTTCAAAAGCCACCAAAGAGGTTCACTGAGAAATCTCTGCACCCCCCTCCCCAGGTACACAGCCTCTCCCAGATGGGCCAGTGTGACGGTCACCTGCATCTCCTAAGAGAGACCTGCATATAGGGGCAGATGAGCTTTCCCTTCTCTTTTGACACAAGAACTTTCTTGGTAACATTGCCGTTTTCACGTACCAGAGTGTACCCGGCTGCCCCATCTCGTGGTGGGGGCATGGTGTCCTCATGCCTGGGTAGACCACAGCTTAGGTGACATATGCCCGCCTCACACACTTCCAGGCTGTTGCCAAATCTGTCACCACCACAGTGAATAACCTTGTGTATTCACCATTTTGCAACACAGATGTGGATATAGCTGTAGGACAGATTTCTGCAAGTGCAATTGCTAGGTCAGAGGTATGGCTGTAAGCATATCTGCAAATAGTAAGAAAAAGACAAATATAGGAAAGGGTAAGGACAGTTCATAGACAAGGAACTCCAAATTGCTTGCCAACATAGAAAAATATGCTCAGCCATTCACTCATGATAAAAGACAGCACCACACGCCCACCAGCAGTGCTGACGATGCAGAGTAACCGGGGCTCTCATCCCGCGTGTGGGTGTGGGACTGGCACAGGCACTTTGGAACTTGGGACAGTACCTCCTAATGCATCTCGTGCACTTCCCGGTACCCAGCCATTCTACTCCTCTAAACGTGGACATGTGCCCACCGAGATGTCCCCAAAAATGCACGGCAGCTTCATTCAGCATGGCCAGATTCTAGCCATGTTGAAGGAAAGGCTGCTCAGCAGTGGAAGGCAGGTGGGCCGTGGAGGCTTCCTGCTGGGGACTGTGCAGCATAGGCAGGCCACACACATCAGGCTGGGCCAAAGCACCCGCTGCAGAGCACCTGCTGCACAGGGCCATGGGCCAGGGGGTCACAGTGAAAGCCAGTATCCTGGGTGAGATGCCGAGTGGTGTTTCTCTCAGGACAGGACTGAAGAGACAGAGGCAGCCGCTGCGCCATGTCACACAAGTGTGCGCGATCATGACGAGTCACACAGCGGTGTGCTTGCCGTGTGTTTGCCATGTGTGCACTCCAGATGTTACTCTTCCATTTACAAAGTAAGGAAAGGAAGGTTTCTCAGCTGTGAGGCGTTTTCGCTGAGCAGATGCGGAAAGCCCCAGAGCCTGCACCACACCAGGCTGCCAGGACAGGGCAGCCACGGGCCTGGCACAGGGCTGGTGGCAAGGCAAACCAGGACCCTCTGGCAGGTGGCTTGGAAATATCTGTCCAGTTGCAAATGCATGTCCCTGTGGCCTATGAAATTAGAGTGCATTTTGGAGTCTTTGTGAACCCCTCACCCTGGTACCTACCACGTCCATGAGTCAGTGACCGTCTCCATGTCTTCGCAGCCGAGAAGCCCTCCATGACCAGAGCAGCTACATCCTCTCCAGTGCAGAGACGCCTGCCCGGCCCCGAGCCCCCGAAGCTTCTCTCTCCATCCACGTGGGGGAGTTTCAGATAGCCCTACACGGCTCCTCTCCCAATGAACTCTCCAGCTGATGTCATGAACGTGGGTTTCCTGGGCAGGGGAACTGACTGCCTGTCTGCCTGCCTCCAATCCCAAATCCTCTGCTTCCTTTGAGCATAGGGACTGCTCCTCTGAGGCCTGGCCTGTGCACATGGCCACTCAACTCTGCAACACGCAGCAGCCACAGGGGCTGGCCTGGCACAGGCCTGGAAACCCACGCAGCTGCCAGTAGGTGCTGAGCTCACACAACACCTGGCCCCAGCTGCCTTTTTCTACTTTTAACCAGAAACTGCACAACGTGGGCCTGAACTGCAGGTATGCAGGCAGTGCATGCTGTCACTCTGCTGGGGGAGGTGCGCCTGCTTTCCTCCATGTTCAGATGACTGTCGTTCACCCTGACAGTGTTCTCACAGTGTCTCAGGCCACTGCATCCCCACGCTTGTGCTGAGCTGAGCAGAGCAGAAGCGGGGTCTGCTTTCCCGACCTCATTTCCCCCACTCATTCTGGCCCCACATGCTCCATATCTGCCCTTTGGTCCGAGTTAAAACTGCGATGCTGAACAGTGCAAGCTCCTTCCACGAGGAGGAGCCAGACAGGGCGCCCTCCAAGGGTGAACCCGCTCTGCTAAGCCAGGGCAGCTGCTGCGTAGGTCCACAGCGCAAGGGCCCAGTGTCTCCTCGGCACTCTGTGATATGAAGGTCCTTGGATCTCGAGGACTGTGGCTGCTGCCGTCCACAGCGCCTCAGCCTCTCTTCCTGTGTGGAAGGGAGGCAGGCAGGGCCGTGGCAGACAGGGCTGGCATAGCCCAGGTTCCAGGTGTCCTGGGCTGCCTGAGTGGGTTCCTGAGTAGCCTCAATGAAAACACATGAGAAGAAAACGTCAACTAAGTAAGGGTTTTCCACTTAATTCAGCCCGGATCTCTAGTCAACTTAAAGGACTTAATTGGCATTTGTGAGAGAGAAATAGCACTTGTGTCACTGAATTGACAGAGCGGGACACAGATGGCTGACCTTCCCAGACAGCAGCTTAGCGGAAAGCAGCATCCCTGAGACAGTGTCACATGTTCGGAACCTGCTTGTCACCTGGGCCTCATTGTTTCTCGTCAGCCTCATCACTGATGTGAAGCAGCACTGAAGTGTGAGGGGCAGAAAGGGCACCGCCGGCATCAGGCACTCCCCTGCCTGTGACTCCTTTCCAACAAGCTGACGCTGAGCCAGCGGCCCGCTCTACCCCGTGTCCTCCTCCCAACAAGGTCAAAACCACTACCAGACAGAAGCCGCGTTGCTTCCGCACACGTGTCTGAGAGCATCTGCCGTCGAGGTCTGTGTGTTTCTGTGAAGCACTGTGCCGTAAGGACTGGACTCTTGACTCGCAAGCTGCCTTCCAGCTCCCAAACACTGACCCCACTCAGGAGACTCACACTGGGTGTAGACTGCATCTGTAGAGGGAGATGGAGGCTTCTGATGACACCAGAGATATAAGTACCGTGACGGGAGCTGAGCGCCCAGCCCTTCTGTAAGCTGTTCTGTTTCCATGACTGACATATTTCTGTAGAATGCCCCTTCATCTCATCTCAACATAATGAATACTAACGAAATCGCTGAAAAGGTTTGCCGTTGAGAAGCCAGAAGCCTCCTGGAGTGTCTCTGGAAGTCCCAAGACGCATGTGGGTTGATGTGCCTTGAAGTGCCGTCCAGCAGGGTGTGTGCGTCCAGGCCGGCCTGTGCATATTGCCTTTTCCTTCCCTTTCTTCCTTTTTTTTTTTTTTTTAAATTTGGGGATCGAGTGAGATCGAGTGGGCTACACAGGGAGAAAGCTGTATGATTTTGGTAAAGGAAAAGTAAACCATTTGTTTCTGAAGTTGCAGTCCTTAGCTTCTTTTGGTTGCCGGCTACTTCGTGTTCAGCTTGCTTGAGAGAGGAACTTTTGGCCAGGCACCATGGCTCAAGCCTGTATTCCCAGCACTTTGGGAGGCTGAGGTGGGTGGATCACCTGAGGTCAGGAGTTAGAGATCAGGCTGGCCAACATGGCAAAACCCCGTCTCTACTAAAAATACAAAAATATATATATATATTAGCTGGGCACAGTTGCACCCACCTGAAATTCCAGCACTTGGGAGGCTGAGGAAGGAGAAGTGCTTGAACTCGGGAGGCAGAGATGATTGCAGTGAGCAGAGATGGTACCATTGTACTCCAGCCTGGGTGATGGAGTGAGACTGTCTCAAAAAAAAAAAAAAAAAGGCTTTCAGCTGAATGCAGTGGCTCATGCCTGTCATCCCAGCACTTTGGGAGGCTAGGGCGGGTGGATCATTTGAAGTCAGGAGTGTGAAACCAACCTGACCAACATGGTGAACCCCGTTTCTACTAAAAGTACAAAAATTAGCCAGGTGTAGTGGCAGGTGCCTATAGTCCCAGCTACCCAGGAGGCTGAGGCAGGAGAATGGCCTGAACCCGGGAAGCGGAGGTGACAGTGAGCTGAGATCACCACACTGCACTTCAGCCTGGGCTACAGAGTGAGACTCCATCTCGAAAAAAAAAAAAAAAAAACTTTGGAGGCCCTTTTCCCAAGTCTGCTTCAGACGCTAAATAAAACAGAGTTTATATTTAGAAATACTGCAGCAGTGCTGCTTTAGAAATAACAGAAGTTTGCTTTGGTTTTAAAAAGTTCAAACTCATGGGAAAAATGCACTGGAAGAAACTGGAGAAATTGGATGTAGTCTGAGTCTCTCTTCCTTCTAGGGAAATATGCAATGGTGGTGGCATCACAGAAAACATATTTATTCAACAGTGACTTTTCTAGCCATAAAAAAGAAGGGGCAAGAATTCCCTTGCAAATCATTCCGGCGCCACTAATGTGAGTTTACCTGCAGAACAGACTTTACAGCAAGGGACCAACTTACAGCAGCCCGTTCACCCTACAGGCCATCCTTCATTCTGCTCTGGTAAGGCACCCACCCAAAGCATGTCCAGACTAGGGTTCAGTCAAATCTGTAACGAACACATTCTCGGTGGATTTACCTTCTGGAGATTCACTGCACTTGAGAGAGGAAAAGTGAAGCAGTGACCTCAACACCCAAGGAAAGAGACTGCTTCCAGCTCCCCTCCGGCCACGCATTCCCCCACCCGCACCCCCACACCCACACACACACGCAGGTGTGCTGCCATGTGTCCAGGTCCCCATGGCAATGGCTGCAGAGTGTGGCAGACAGGGCCCTTCATCTGCAGGTCCTTGCCCCCAGCCTGGGGTGGCAGGAGCAGACATGGCAATCTCCTGGCTCACGAACAAGAGCCCACCAATGAGCTCACTGAGACACTGGTTACCACCTATAGAAGTTTGACCTGCAGACCCTGACTTAATGACAGATGAATGAATGCACTCTCACACCATTACAGTGATATAAGTGGGCTAGGGATGGTCGTCGGCTGCTTTCAAAGGGCAAAAGAAAGACAATTGACTCAGATCCTCTGTCCATCCACACTTATTCATAACACAGGTTTTAAATTAACACACTTGTGTATAATTAACATGGTTAAAAAAGTGGTTATACAAATAAAAGTTTTAAGTTCCGGGCCCAGAGTAAACACTATTAGCAGGTAATTCCCCTTTAATCTCCCACTGAGAGGGTCATCCAGCACAAAGTTTACATGAGTAAACAGTTAAAGTAGAGACAAAGGGATGAGGGGTAAACAGACTTAAACTGGGAAAGCCTCTTCCCTATCTTCTCCCTAACTTAATGGACCAGCGGGCCACCTTTGGTCTGCCCCAATAAAACCTTTCGGCCTTCCAAAAGGTTCGAGACTAATCTATAACTTTTCCCAATATATCTTTAATATTTTGCCAGCCACCCTGAGTAATATCAACACTCACACCAGGCCAGGGTGGGGCCAGGCAAGTGCTCAGGGGACAGTGGCACCTCTGCCAGGCCCCGGTGTGCTTCTCTCTGAGGTCGTTCCGTCTCTGCAGGCACCTCCCCAAGCTCCAAGACACCACCAGCAGCTCCATCACACCTAGCAGCCACCAAGTGCCTCTTTCTACAAACCAGTGAAAGTCCTGAGCTCTAGTGGGCAACCTGCGTGGGCTCCATCGAATGACAGTCAGGGGAGAGGGGGAAGATGGGTTCCCCAGAGCCTCCAGGTGCCCAGGCCCTTCACATGCTTGTGCTTCAAAGATGGTAGCACTCAGCCACCCCATCCCCATCCTAGAGAGATGACATCGAGTTGCACCTGCTCCTAGCCCAGGTCTAAGAGCCCTGGGAGGGGTCTAGCAACCTACATCCAAGGCACACACGTGAGCCCACCTGGAGCCAGGGCACAAAGAGGTGGGGGGACCACGACCAAACTGCTCTGGCAAACAACAGAGGCCACAAATCCAGGGGGTCAGTTAACATTACTGGACCAACCACCCAACTTGTTTTTCTAACAGGTGGGGGCGGTTCTGAAGAGGATCAGTTTAAACACAGTATATACCGCTGCATGTTCTCCCCCTCGACTGTACCGTCACATCCGGTGACCACGCTACACTTGAACTGCCCCCTCCACTTCAGATTGCCGTCCAGCCTCACCCCACTGTCAGATGCCGTCTTTGTGAGAAGCGCCCCTCACTGCTGACACAATGAAGTCACGCCCCATGTGAGATGGGCCACACGGGCGCAGGAGTGAGGCTGTCGGAGCGCACACCAGCCTCCCCCCCAGGTCTGCCCCTGCCCAGGTAGCCGGTGCCACCAGCAAGTGAGGCGCCCTGGCTGCTGTGCTGCAAAGCAAGCCTGTCACTTGGGCCCAATCTCCTCACCTGTCATGTGGGCTGGGCTTGCTATGAGGCCTGGGACACAGGAGAGCATAGCCCTCAAAAAGATGTGGCAGCTGCCTCCCGTCTCAGCCACGCACTGGCTGTGCCTCATGGGGCAGGTTGTGTGGCCTCTCTGAGCCTGTCCCTTGCCTGTAAAATGTAGATAACCCAGCGGGGTAGGGCTGTGAGGAAATTCAGAGGAGTTCATACGTGCAAGGCACTTAGACCAGCGCCTGACATAAAATACTATGAAGCGTCGGCCAACAGCATCCCGGTCACCGTCATGACTCGTACCCTTCACACTGACTGGTTTAGTCATGGGTGTGTGAGGCAATTCTAGCCAACAAGACATCAGGTCGGCTGAAGCCAGGGCTTCCAAAAGGGCTCCCTTTATCTTAAAAAGACACACACAGGACTGCTTAAAGCCAGGAGTTCAAAACCAGCCTAGGCAGCAAGTGAAACCCAGTCTCTACAAAAAATTTTACAAACTGGCTGGGTGTGTTGTCATGCACCTGTAGTCTCAGCTACTTGGGAGGCTGAGGTGGAAGGATCACTTGGGCCCAGGAGTTGGAGGCTGCAGTGAGCTATGACTATGCCATGGTACTCCAGCCTGGGAGACAGAGTAACACCTCACCTTAAAAAAAAACACACAACACATAAAGAGGCAGCCATCTGTCCCCATACACCTTACACTGGTGTGATGCCTACAGCTGTGGTGACCATCTTGCAACCATGAGGCCTGAGGTCCTTAATGGCCAGAGAAGAGAATACACACCAGGAAAAAAAAAAAAAAGCAGGGGGATTTGTTAGCATGGAAGGAGCAGGGGAAGAGCTGCTGGGGACACAGCCAACACTCCCAGAGTGCGTGCAGCCCTCTGTCCCCAACCAGCCTGACACTGCCTCCATGAACCCAGCCCCATCCCTCACTCCAGGAAACGAGGAGACAACTCAAGTGACCTTGATCTTAGGCAATGCCTTTGTAATAAAAGTACCAGACTAAACAGAGAAGTAGGAGAGCTTCAGGTTTGCAGTTTTACAGAAAAGATCTAAGAAGTTTAAAATATTTGTTAAAATGGCCCTCAGTCTCTCGGGCCCTGAGGCCGTGTGATCACACCTGAGAACCTCAACACTGCCCAGCACCCTCTCTCTCACTGCTGAATTTTTAGTCCAACAGATCACAGAACCCACACCCTGAAAAATACAATGGCATTCTGTTTTGCTTTTTAGCCATCAACAACTCAACCTATTTTCACAGCAGCTGAAAAACAATTCTGCTACAGTTAGGAAAAATCCTGGCAACCAACACTTTATGTCAAAGCACAGGAATGACGACGACGACCGGCCATGGATGATCAAAAACAGGCTCGTTTTATTTATACACAGAACAACTTATGTACAGCACTCAGGTATGGACTATGTACATAACAATACAAGAGTCATTTGTTTCCACGGTGGTCACTATATAAATTAAGATTATAAATATGAGGGGGGGGTAAGCCCCACCTGAGGGCACAGAACCTTTTCTCCAAGACGCTTCAGGGGATCCTTCCTGCCTTCCTCTGCACAGCAGACCGTGAGGCCCATCTGGCAATGCCACAAGGGGACCTGGGCCGGGGCAGCAGAGCAGCCTCCGGACAGCAAGGACACCCCAGTGCAGGACGCCAGCCCAGAAGCAAACGGCTGTTCCCTGAACATTCCCGTTCATTCCTTTCTCACTTCTAACATGTTAGAATTAGAAAAATGGTTTTTATGTAAACAGTGTTGTTTTAATCACTGACAACATATTAATTTTAAACACTTTTAACCCAAACCCAACTCCTTGCCAGGAGTAGGACACTGAGGACTTGGGGTGGCCCTGATGTCCCTGAAGCCACAGTCGGCTGCTTCTCCTCATGTCCCCTCCTCACCCGAGTTCCAGCTTGTTCTGGGGCTTGTTCTGAGACCCTAAGAGCCCCAGAGTGCCGACACCACCAGGCCAGCAGGGCCAATGGTCACGCAGGGGCTGCGGGCCAAGTTGCCATCATCCCCTATGCCAGCCCGTTCCACCTGGGAAACCAAGCGACTGCCGTGGCCGGCTTCTTTCTCCCTCTGCCTACCTCCATCTACAATGTCCTGTGCGGAAACAATCACAGGTGCAAAAGGTGACATACAACCACCTTCCACCCCACATCACTTCCGATGAGCAGCTAAGTCCACCGACAGCATGGGAGAGTTTCAATCCAAAATCCCAAAATACGCACGCAGGGACAGGAGGCTGTGCTGGGGGGAACCCAAGGCCCGGCTCAGCCTGCACACTCCAGGGGCCTCAGCCCAGAAGGACCACAGAGGGGGAGCACCCCAAGGCACGCGGAGCGGCCCACCCGGGGGGCACTGCAGAGGGGACAGAGGGCTGCGAGAGGTGGGCCAGGCGCTGGTCACTGCCACCTGTTCAGGGCCGGGGGGCTGCTGCAGACCAGCCCTGTCCAAGCCGCCCCCGCAGGTGCAGCCCCGCTTCCGCACAGCAGATGGAGCGACGCTGACTACAGGGCCGGGACCAAGCCGGCACACTCCCAACACTGTCCTTCTCTTTGGGGCATGGAGCCACAGCCAAGCAGCCAGGCCAGAGCTATTTCCTCCTCACACCAGGGTGGAGGTTCCAAAAACCTTTCCGGACATTTAGGAGCCCCTGTAAGTGATGACTATCAAGAGGGAAAGGGACGAAGTCATGCGCAGGAGGACCAGCGGCACAGGCTCCCCCAGGGGGAGCTCCCTGCCCTCTGGCGCCGTCATCTGCTGGTTCAGAGGCAGGGCAGGAGCAGTGTGGACCATCGAGTCAGAGTCCCGGCCAGCACCTCCAGCGACACCAGGCCCAGCAGCAGAAGAAAATAAGCCACTGCAGGTGCAGAGACACTCGGGACGGGGTAAAGAGCTCCAACCACCCCTGCCCACCAGGGCCACACTCCTTGGGAACCACAAGAATGGGCAGAAAGAGTTTCCCAGAGCCAAGAAGCGTTTTCCACACAAAAACACTGAACTCATGTGGACACACATGAGCTGGCGATCTGTCTCACTCATGGCCCCAAGCTGGACTCGAGGCCTATAATGTCCAGAGACAGAAGGGCAGGCGTCCCCAGCCCACAGCTCAGAGGCAGTGCGGGAGGGGCGGAGGGAGAAGCGCAGGCTCTGCGGACCCAGGGAGGGGCTCCCGGCCTGGGGAGACTGCACCCACTGCCTTGGCTCACGCAGGAGGGGTTTTTTTCTCATCACGTCAAATTACATCAACAGGCCTAGAAACATCCAGGCTACTTTCAAACCAGGAAAGAGCACGACTTTTGTTCAACAAAAGCTGCATCAACAAACGGGGCCACGCAGGCTGCTGTGAAGCCACAGGGGGCTGGACCCAGCCACGTTTCTGAGAACCCCAGGGCCAGGAGGCGGAGCCACACAGTGCGGCCAAGGACACACGGAGGGGGAGCCCCCGGGACAATCCGAGCATGAGGCCAGGCAAGCGGTGCCCAAGAGGCCAGACGCTGCCAGATTCCCCTGGCCCACAACACAGGTGGGCGAGAGCTGAGTGGCCGTGACACATGTGCCCCAGGTGACTCTGAGTTGGAGAAGGTGTTGTTTCAAAGGTAGCTGTGTTGTTACGTTCGAGACCCCAGAGCTCTGGCGGACGGTGTCACGGAGGCTTTCTGTAGCCGACAGAGGAAGTAGCACCATGAGAAGGGGCGGGCTGCAGCGTCCGCCCAGGGCCTCAGTGGTAGGAGGCGCGGAGGCTGCAGGCTGAGAGGGCAGAGGCTAGGCCTCGGTGGCGGGGATGTGGAAGCCGCAGGCTGAGAGGGCGGAGGCTAGGCCTCGGCGGCGGGGGCGCTGCGGCTCAGCTCCTTGATGCCACACAGGATCCTCTTCATGTGGCCCACCTTGGTCACGCCCAGGTCCTGCAACAGAGAGGACATCCCCATGGATGCCCAAAGACAGACAGGGCCAGAGGCTCCACAGCAGGCCTGCTGCCAATGGCCCTTCCCACTCGGCTTGTGAACACAAATGAGGGTGAAAATCACAAAGACGGTGAAATAAGACAGGAACAGTTTAAAAACAACAACCGTACAGATGCCTGGCCGCTGCCCCTGCATTCTTAAAACAGCGGGGCCGCCGTCCCTGCATTCTAGTCCCTGCCATCAGCAAGGACAAACCCAAGACAAAGACAGAACACAGGCCTGAAAGCAAGGGGGTAAGGGACCTCACAAGAGCCGCCGTCCAGGACACCCAGTGGCCTTTTGCCCTCTCAGGACTCGGCCAGTGACTCAACACCCAGAGGCATCCCCCTCGAGGCCAACCTGGGCAAGGGCGTGGGCCCGTGAGATGTGGTGTGAAGGCTGGCACAGACCGAGGCCTGGCATCCAACCGCCCCCTCCCAATGCTCCCTGCAGACAGGCGGCAACACCCGTCCAGGAGCAGCGTGGGGACAGTCACGTGTGACTGTGCTTCCGGGGCTGTCCCCCCCTCATAGGATTTTTATCACGAAGACAGTCCTTGTCTAATTAGGCTAAGAGAACCAAGGCTCTGCCCCCATTACGTCTGCTCCCGGCTTCCTCTGGCTATGGCGGGTGGAGCCATCACTGCCCAGGGTGAGGGCCACAGCCATCCCAACCTGAGGTGTACACGAAGGCCTGAGAAGAATAGTGATGCTGCGATGTGACCAGCTCGGGAGAGAGGACGGAACAAAAGGGACCACGTGCAAGGTCAAGTGCAGGTTCCAGGGAGATGCCTGTGAAGTACCTTGAGGTCCCTCCGCTCCAGGTGCAGGAGCTCAGAGCCCCGGATGTCGTGCCGCGTGAAGATGTCCTTATACTCACAGAGACTGAGGTGCTCCAGCCAGGCAGCAACCTCCTCTGTCCCCCAGAGGTGAACTGTCGGAGACGGAAAAGCATGAGTGCAGTGAGTGCCCAGAGCCCAGTGCAAGGCAGGCAGTGGCTGGCACCCAGCACCAGAGACAGCCCAGCAGCCGGGACAAGAGACGTCCCAACAGCCGACACCCGAGATAGCCCAGCTGCCCATGCCTGAGATAGCCCAAGAGCCGGCCCCCAAGATAGCCCAGCAGCCAGCACAGGAGATTTCCCAACAGCCAGCACCTGAGCCATCTCTGGCAGCTGGCACCCGTCACCCAGCCAACAGCACCACCCACCAGCAGTGCAGAAAGAGGCAGAGAGCCACCCACTCGAGGGGCGACGGCTGCAGCAAAGCTGGCATCTGTTCCTGCCAGGTGGGTCGCCAGCCTCCAGCCATTTCCCTGTGTCCCAGGAGGGACTGAATACCACCAAATATGAGGGAAATGTCTTCATGACTGTGGCCAAAGCCAGCTTTTCCTCTAGCTTCTGTAAGCATTACATTTCACTTCTGGACCGTAGCAGGAAGGGAGACAAGCAGAGGTTTCAATCTCACATAGAAGGGCCACCATCATTAACAGAAACCCAATTTCTGAACAAACATGCAAAGAAGAAAAATCAACAGGAGCTGCCCTGACTGGCGGCGAACACCAGTCCCAATACCCAGGCTTGCGGGCCTCTCCGGCCCCTGACAGCACTGGATACGGCCTTGGCACTCAGGGCGGAGCCTTCAGAGACTTCAGCTCCAATTTACTGGCCCAAAGGAACAATGTCCTTTAGGACCACATTCGATTGATTTCAGCACCCGTAATCACTGTCGGCCTGGGGTTTCCAGCATGGAAACCTTGACCAATGCATCGATGTATCAGGAACCAGCAGCCCGGGAGGGAGCAGGCAGAGCATGCCCCAGCGCGGCCTGAGTCCAGAGCTTTGTGTCTCCAAGTTTGTCTCGTCACCACTGCTGTCTTCCTCCCCCACCTCGAATTCCCCAAGTCAGGGCAGGCAAACAGCCAGAGAGCACGTCAGGGCCGGATGTGACAACGGCCAGAGGGAAAGCAGGTGGGGTGGAGGGCTGCAGCTACCAACAGACCAGTGTGGTTGTGGGACGGGGGTTACCGCACAGGGACCAGGAGGGAGGAGCCGCAAGGCCAAGGGAGAAAGCAGAGACCAGGAGAACAGGGCCGAGCCAGCAGGCGTGGATGGCCAGAAACACGCAGGAGAGAGGCAGGTACCCGGGGCTCCCAGGCTACTGTGAGCTTCTTTGTTCTTGTTGTTTTTCTCCTTTTTAAATTTCGTCACGAGGCGGAATTTACCACTGCGACTGCGCTTCGCAAGATCCAGCATCACACTCTGTTGGGAAGAGTGAGAAATACTGAGAATCAGACTGCAACTAGCCATGGGCTGCTGCCCATCACCACCAGCGAGGCTGGGAGGCAGGAGGGCTGAGACCGGGGGAGCTGGGAAAGAACTTTGTTCCTCAAAGTGCTCCTCTCCCTCATTTATTCTTGCATTTACTGCTGCTTTTAATGACTGTTCAAAAGCGTTTAGTTTGAAAGTGATCATAGTATCTATTTTCATCATATGCTACTTCACTTTATTATGTACATTTCTCATGAGATTTTAAAACTTTTTGAAAATATCATAAATATCAGTATCTAAATGAAAATTATCAAAGTAACCTATTTATCCAATCTTCTAGAGTTGTATTGCTGGGCTGTGATTATTAGTATTATGAGTATCTTTCTAAGGAAAGCTCTTCCCTCACTTTGCATTCTTTTCTCCAATACCCTCCCCGAGGCAGAACAGCAGAGGAAGAGCGGGCAGCAGAGCCACACAGGAGCTCAGCCTCTGCTCTCGACAGCCAGCAGCAGCAGGGTCTCTCCACAGAGCACTCCCAGGGACGCACGAGGGTAACACTGCCTCACTCTGTGATGCGCTCTTTGTAACAGACACCCCAAATAAAGCTTGAAAGTAAAACTATGAAGAAAATACAGCAAGCAAGTAGACTTGAAGAGAAAAGAATTACTAAAGATAAAAGAATCATATTATGATAAAACCTATGGGTACCCAATAACATAGCCTCCAAATACATGAAGCAAAAATACAGATAAGCACGAACGTAAACTGAAACATCTACAATTATGATATTAGCGTTAACTGGTAACTGATATATCAAGAAGGCAGAAAAAAATTTCAGTAGGAACTTAATGATATAAGCACAACTGCATACAAGCTACATTTACAAAAACCACCTAGTGGGCCATAAGGCAAGTCTCACCTCAAATACATTTCAAAGAAATGATAACACACAGACCACTGCTTGAAGCATAGTAAAATTAAGTTAGAAAAATTAAAAACATACTACTGAATAACTAATTTAGATGCTTATTATTTGGCACACAGTTTCATGACTATGTCAGTATACTATAACGGTCATAGGTTTATGACTATACATAACAATTACTGTATTTACCAACACAAAGTGATCCTCTTTTTATAATTTGCTGTCTTAGATGTGCAATTTTATTTTTACACTGTTACTTTGGATTTCTTACAGCGTTTTCTTTGAATTGCTTTTAATCTTTTCATATCATGAGTTTTTATTAGGAGTATGAGGGAAAAAAAACAGGGCTCTTGTGAGCAATAGATAGTCAGTTTTTTTTTTTTTGAGACTGAGTCTCGCTCCGTCGCCAGATGCCACACTGGAGTGCAGTGGCGCGATCTCGGCTCACTGCAACCTCCGCCTCCTGGGTTCAAGCAGTTCTCCTGCCTCAGCCTCCCAAGTAGCTGGGACTACACGCACGTGCCACCACGTCCAGCTAATTTTTTTGTATTTTTAGTAGAGACGGGGTTTCACCATGTTGGCCAGGATGTTCTCAATCTCTTGACCTTGTGATCCGCCTGCCTTGGCCTCCCAAAGTGCTGGGATTGCAGGCGTGAGCCACCGCACCCGGCGACAGTCAGGTTTCTTTTTAAACATAACCTGAGAATAATCTGCTTTGAAGAAAAAGTCATGTCATTTTTCTGTTGTTTTCATGCTGTTAGCTACACACTTGCTGGTCCTTTATTTTCTTTTACAATACAAACTGTATTTTATTTTTGTCTTTGGTGGCAATTTGGAAGACATCAATCTCTTCAACTCTCAGCAATTACCTTTAAGTTTTTAAAAAATATGTATTTTTATTTTTTATTTAATTAATTTTTTTTTTTTTTTTTTTTTTGGAGACCGAGTCTCACTCTTTTGCCCAGGCTGGAGTGCAGTGTGTGATCTCGGCTCACTGCAATATCCAACTCTTTGGTTCAAGCAATTCTCCTGAGTCAGCCTCCCAAGTAGTTGAGATTACAGGCGTGCACCACCACACCCAGCTAATTTTTGTACTTTTAGTAGAGATGGGGTTTCACCATGTTGGCCAGGATGGTCTCAATCTCCTGACCTTGTGATCCGCCCGCCTCGGCCTCCCAAAGTGCTGGGATTACAGGCGTGAGCCACTGCGCCCAGCCTTAAATATATATTTTTAAATAGAGACAGGGTCTCACTATGTTGCCAAAGCTGGTCTTGAACTCCTAAAGTGATACTCCCACCTTGGCCTCCCGAAGTGTTGGGATTACAGGTGCAAGCCACCACTCTTGACCCTAAAAATATTATTGACTGTACATTTCTTTAAGTATCAAAGTCAAGAATGTTGTTTATAACCTTCTTTCACTGTAAAAGGAGGAATGTAACATCCTTTCCTCCCCCGTCCACGGCCTCCTCTCAGCCTCTCACCTCACCGCCCACTTCACTGGCCTTAATTTAATGTGATATTACACGGCCATGTCACCGTCAATCTGTCGGATCGTCATATATTAGTATTTTGTTATTTTAGGTAAAATGTTTTATCACCTTTATAATGATTTAATGGATTTTGAGAAGCCTGCCCGTCCTTTTCTACGCCAGTGCCCTTGCTGTGAAGTGGCTGACTTTTTCCATCCGCTGGAGGGCCTCTGAGTCAATTTTCCACGAAGGGCTTGCATGCGTCAAAAAATGCCCCAGGGCCATGGAAAGAGGGTGATACCCTGCAGCTGCCCACCTCTGTGCCCTCACCCTACTGCTGCGCACAGGTCTCACAAACCCCGCTGGGCAGTGGTGCCCAGGTGTAGAGTCTTGTAGTGATTTGCCTTCTGCAACTGTACTGGCCAGAATGAACTCTCCTCCTGATCCTTTCTGTTTATCGCTGAAGGGGGAAGCCACGAGGCCTCTGGGGTGTGTCGCTGTCCAGAGACCGCCCTCTCCAGGGTTCCAGGGCTCCCTGCAGAAGAATGTGACTATACCCCAGGGTCTGCTATGCCCTGGGTCCTGGGGTCCCTCCCAGACCTGCAACGAGCTGGAGTCTTTCTGTTCACACAGGAGGAGAGTGTGAGTGGGGAGTGGCATATACCAGCTGTGCCCTGTTCACAGCAAGAGCCCAAAAAGCTGCCATTTCTCCAATGATGCATCCCTACCCTCGGGGGCAGCTGTGGGGCTGGGCTTCTACCTATGATCCAGGCAGCTGTGCGGTTCTGTTTCAGAGGATGACCTGTGCCTGGTCCTCAGGAGGCACTCGCAATCCCAGCCCCAAACTCCTTCCTACCTGCCGTCTCTCCCTGCCTTGAAGGGCAATTTGATAGAGAAGTCTGGGGAAGGCCCCTCAGGGGCTACCAGAGCGACCCCATCTTGATCCCAGAGCCACACGGGCCACATGGAACACAGGCGACTGCCAACAAGCCCAGGGGGCCAGCCAAACCCCATGACCCACATACCTCTTCGTCACCAGGCTCTGCAGGCTGGCAGAGCCAGGGGGTGTCCGCCAGCCTCCTGAGCTGCCGGTCCATCTCGGCAAGAGCACTCCCCAGCTGCTCCTTCTGAGGCGGATCTAGTTGCTGCTCCAGGCAGGAGCGGGGGGGGGAGAGGAGGGGGAGGGAGGGAGGGAGAGGCTGATGAGCCGGAGGGTCCCCGGGGGCTCAGCTCCTCTCAGGGAGCTCAGTTTCCAGAAACAAAGTCCCAGAGAACCCGAGAAGGAACCAAACCCAGAACCTCACTTTCTAAGTAGCGCTGGTGAGAGAATAACACTGTCCATCTGTCACTGATGAATTAACACGGAACAGGACTGACACCTGACCTGTGTGTGTCCCTCTGTAAGCAAGGGGAACAGGGCCATTCACCTGCGCCATGCAGTGGAAATGCCGCAGGCGGAAAAGTCAGCGGCCATGCCTTTCAGGAGGCAGCAGGGGGTGTGGAGTGAGGAGAAGCATAGGACGAGACGACGTGCGGGACGAGGAGAGGAGTGCAGTATCTGTGGAGTGAGCACATGTGTGGAGTGAGGAGGTGTGTGTGGTGAGACGTGTGTGTGTGTGTGGTGAGATGTGTGTGTGTGGTGAGGAGATTGTGTGTGTGGTGAGGAGATGTGTGTGTGTGTGGTGAGGAGTATGTGTGTGTGTGGTGAGGAGATGTGTGTCTGTGGTGAGGAGATGTGTGTCTGTGGTGAGGAGATATGTGTGTGTGTGGTGAGGAGATGTGTGTGTGTGGTGAGGAGATGTGTGTGTGTGGTGAGGAGATTGTGTGTGTGGTGAGGAGGTGTGTGTGTGGTGTGGTAAGGTGTGTGTGTGTGGTAAGATGTGTGTGTGTGGTGAGATGTGTGTGTGGTGAGATGTGTGTGTGGTGAGATGTGTGTGTGTGTGGTGAGGAGATGTGTGTGTGGGGGTGTGTGTTGTGAGAAGATTGTGTGTGTGGTGAGGAGATGTGTGTGTGTGTGGTGAGGAGATGTGTGTGTGTGTGGTGAGGAGATTGTGTGTGTGTTGGTGAGGAGATGTGTGTGTGTGTGGTGAGGAGATGTGTGTGTGGTGTGTGTGTGTGTGTGTGGTGAGGAGATGTGTGTGTGTGTGTGTGTGGTGAGGAGATGTGTGTGTGTGTGGTGAGGAGATGTGTGTGTGTGTGTGTTGAGGAGGTGTGTGTGTGTGGTGAGGAGGTGTGTGTGTGTGGTGAGGAGATGTGTGGTGAGATGTGTGTGTGTGGTGAGGAGATTGTGTGTGTGTGTGTGTGGTGAGGAGATTGTGTGGTGAGATGTGTGTGTGTGGTGAGATGTGTGTGTGCAGGGTGAGGAGATGTGTGTGTGTGGTGAGAGTGTGTGTGGTGAGGAGATGTTGTGTGTGGTGAGGAGATGTGTGTGTGGTGAGATTTGTGTGGTGAGTTTGTGTGTGGTGAGGAGATTGTGTGTGGTGAGGAGGTGTGTGTATGGAGTGAGGAGATGTGTGTGGTGAGTTGTGTTTGTGTGGTGAGATGTGTGTGTGGTGAGAAGTTGTGTGTGGTGAGGAGATGTTGTGTGTGGGGTGAGGAGATGTGTGTGTGTGCTAAGGAAATGTGTGTGGTGAGCACGTTTGTGTGTGTGGTGAGGTGTGTGTGGTGTGGAGGTGTGTGGTGAGGTGTGTGTGTGTGTGTGGTGAGGAGGTGTGTGTGTGGTGAGGTGGTGTGTGTGTGTTGAGGAGATGTGTGTGGTGATATGTGTGTGTGTGGTGGTGTGTGTGTGGTGAGTTGTGTGTGTGTGGTGAGGAGATGTGTGTGTGGGGTGAGGAGATGTGTGTGTGTGCTGAGGAGATGTGTGTGGTGAGCACGTTTGTGTGTGTGGTGAGGTGTGTGTGGTGTGGAGGTGTGTGTGTGGTGAGGTGTGTGTGTGTGTGTGTGGTGAGGAGGTGTGTGTGTGGTGAGGTGGTGTGTGTGTGTTGAGGAGATGTGTGTGTGTGTGGTGATATGTGTGTGTGTGGGTGAGTTGTGTGTGTGTGGTGAGGAGATGTGTGTGTGTGGAGTGAGGAGATGTGTGTGGTGAGTTGTGTTTGTGTGCTGAGATGTGTGTGGTGAGGAGTTGTGTGTTTGTGGTGA
Organism: Ateles fusciceps; assembly: GCA_036589455.1. Lineage (NCBI taxonomy): Eukaryota > Metazoa > Chordata > Mammalia > Primates > Atelidae > Ateles > Ateles fusciceps. The sequence continues at coordinate 4,636,612 of JAZHEH010001810.1, forward strand.
GTTGTGTATTTGTGGTGAGGAGTGGAGGGCTGGGAGCCCACGCCTGGCTGGTTCTCCGGCTGCCGCCTTCCTCCTCCTCGTCTTTGAAAGCGGAAGGGGCCAGGCTGCCTGAGGCCGCTCCCTGTTCCAGCCTCTATGGTTGAAGAACAGCCCCAGGGCTGCTCCAGCGCTGACATAACACTGGCTTGCAGGGCTGAAGGAGGAAGGTGCCTGAGCATGTGGCCGCTCTCGGGCGGGAGGCAGGTGCATTATAGTCTTCTACGGCCAAAATGCGTCTTCTGTCTACGACAAGGGTGTTCCTGCTGTAAGCAGGTCTCACATGCTTGAGAGGACTTGACTGAGGGGCTGCGAGAAGGGGTGCACCCCCAGCTCAGGGCAACCAGATGACCTCAGAGGCCCCTTCCTTAAGGCTGGGAACTCTGGACTAAAGTGTGCTGCCCTCTGCCCCAGAAACCTGGCAACAGCAGTCACTTCACACGCCACCCAAGCCCTGCTGTCCCCGGGGCACTGGCTTACCAGGGCCATCTTCCCAGCCAGCAGCAGCTCCCGTCTCACTGCGTAGAGCTCTGAAGTTATTCACCATTTCCAGGACAAAGCTGCAGTTCAGCCCCTAGGAGAAATCAAGGCAAATGCTCATGGGGAGGCCCAAGGGCTGCAGATGTCGAGGAGAAGCCAGCACTGAAAAGGCCAGAATCGCTACCTCTGTGGTTCTGGGCTTGCCATACACACGGTCCATGGACTTGGAGCTGGCATTGACGGCGTGGGCAAGTCTCCTGCTCCATGTCTCGGTGAGACTGAGCTATTTCTCGGATACTAGAGAGAAAGACAAGCACAGGCAGATGTCAGGCCAAATGGAAGGGCAGCCTTTCACAACACTCTCTTCCGGAGGGCCGATGTGGAGGGCAGGCCCAGCAGGACGACAGGGATCATGGCTCAGCCCAGCGACTGGTCAGTCACAAGCCTGGGCACAAGACAACCAAGAGCAAATGAGAGGGCTCACACAAGAAATCTGATGTCAAAATCCAAGTTTTTCCAGGGAGAGAAATGTACAAAATGAGGCTTACAAGCTGCAAAACGGCCACAAGCGGCAGTGGGCACAGGCCTGCTGCAGAGACTGCTGCAGTAAGGCACGATCCCCAGGTGCCCACGGCCTTGCTGGAGCCTGTAACTGGCCGGTCTATCCTTGAGGACAAAAGGACTCTTGTCTGAAAAGGACAATCCTGGTGTAGTGATGGGCTCTGAGCCAGACCCCAGGCAGCAGCCCTTGTGGGGAAGACGGTCACAGCACAAGTCACACCGGGTCTCAGAGAGGCTGAGACATGGCTCAGGCAGGTGAGATGGGGGGATGGTGACTATAAGAGCAGTGCAGGCAGAGGCTGTGGGGCCGACCTGTCCTGACTCTGTGGAAACTGGCTGCTGCCAGCGGCTTTCCACGGCGCTGTGCAAGTCCACCTTCCAGGGAGGCCACCAGAAGCCCACTGCACAGCAAAGAATAAGCTGAACTGAAGTCCTCCAGCCCCACCATTGATCTGGGTGAGTTGGGGGAGAGACGAGGCTGGGGTCTGCAGTGGCACCAACTCCTGGGGCAGAGAAGGCAGCGCCGGGAAGGACCACAGCCAGTACGGAAGTGCGGAGCGAGGAACGCCAGCAGTGACTGGGATAGTGACCGCCTCTTAACGAGAGCCAGAGACTGGCAGAGATGATCCATCTGCACACCAGGGCCAGAGGCAGGCTGCCTGGAAGGGCATACAGCATGCCGGACCCAGAACCCACGATTGCCCCAGTCACAGCCAGAAGAGGGAGCCCAAGGAAAACAAGAAAAGGACACCAGGACACTAGCCAACATGTGGCCACAGGGAGGAGAACGCAGGCAGGAAGGCCCCGCACCACTGAAGAACCGTGGGGTGCCAGCTGGAGGGCCTCACAGGCTGGCAGGCGGAGGCAGCCACACGGGGCAGGCGAGGAGTAGGGACGGCGGACAGTGCTGACCACCGGCCTGAGGGACACAGTGGCTCCAGGGGCATTTCTGGAAGGCAGGTGAAATGCTCCTAGTAGTTGTCTTGTTTTTTTTTTAAAGTAATGGCCCAGGTGCCCTGGAGGAGTGCAGCCCTGGGGACCCCGGCGGATGCTCATGCACAACGCTGAGGGGTGGGAGCCCACCTGTGAATGAGGACCCCTGCCGCCTGCCCAAACTGGTCCATCTGGGTGGCCTCCTCCTCGGATAGCATCTCTGGGTGCAGGGAACAGGATGGAGGGCGGGGCAGCTCGCACTTCTGCTTGTCTTCCCAGGACTTCAGGGTGTTCTCAAATGCCTGCGGACCCGAGAGCCCAGATGACACCTGCTGCTCTGCATGCATGTGTCAAACTGTGACAGACACTACTGGGATACCAACGAGGTCACAGCTGGGAGGGACAGGTGGGGACTTCTTTCTTTTTAATATTAGGGGTAGGAGATGGTCCTAGAAATTACTGCCCTATTAGCTTCATCTTTGTGTCTTAAAAAAATTCCTAGAACAAAACATGGAAAGCTCCAGCTCTTCTTTTAACAGCGCACATGACAGCCCGCAGGTGAGCCCTGACCCCGCCCAGGCACCGCGGGCAGCCGCTCTTACCCTGTCTCTGGTCAGCGTCTGTGCCCGGTTCTTGTGAACAATCCGAATGTACCCTGGCGGCTGGACCCAGGCCTCTCCGTCCACCTGCACAGGCACGCCCTCATCCCCAAGGATGGAGATCTTCACCGTGCGACACTGAGCAGACATCACAGCCATTACTCGTGCTGAGCCAAAACTCCCAGGGGTTTTAAAGTGCTAGGCACCACCATGACCTTCCTACTCCACACACGGTCCCTGCCTTGCAGGACACCCCACCTCCACCTCTGGAATGACGCTATGCCTGCAGCTAGCCTTCTGCTGTAGTGTCGCTGAGCCAAGGGTCTGTTCTCCCACTGTCCCGCCCCATCCTGCCCCATCCCCCTCATCCACCAAGCAGTCAGTGCAGGTGACCCTGGTGCTGAGATAAAGGCGTCAGAACCCAGGGCGGGGGTGTCGTAGTTTCCAGCAGCAGCTGGGCCCCTGCCATGTGGAAACACCCCCCAGAAAAGAGCAGATGGATGCATCTCCACACAGTGGACGGCAATGCCCTGTTCCTCCTTTTCAACAACTAACATTGCCAAAGAGTGAAAACTGTGAACTTCAAGCAGCCTACAGCCAGGGATGGACAGAGTACAGGAAGAGACCAGACAGTCCCAGGCTGGGGTTCAGCCAGTGGGTGTCATCAGCACCCTCTACCACCCCAGTGCCTGTGCCTCGGGACAGAGTCCCACCCCATCCTCACAGACTGCCCCCAGTCCATCACTGCTGTCAGAAATAAGCCATGGGGGCCCCCCCAGCCCCTCCCCCACTGGGCCTCAGAACCGTGATCAAAAGCCCCAGTTGGAATTCCCTCCTCACCCCATGCCAGAGCCATAGGCTCCAACCCCACCTCCAGCTGCGGCTTTGACAGTTGCAGACATGGGCAGAGTTCAGCCTGGGTCTGCTCTATCTCATCCCACCTCAGAGGGGACAGGCAAGGCTGGGGCTCAAGCGGGATACATGTTTTGAAAGAGTTATCTTGGCCAGGTGAGGTGAAGCGGCTCACGCCTATAATCCCAGCACTTTGGGAGGCCAAGGTGGGTGGAACATTTGAGGTCCGGAGTTCAAAACCAGCCTGGCCAACATGGGGAAACTCCATCTCTACTAAAAATACAAAAATTAGCTGGGCATGGTGGCGGGTGCCTGTAGTCCCAGCTACTCAGAAGGCTGAAGCAAGAGAATCACTTGAGCTAGGGAGATGGAGGTTGCAGTGAGCCAAGATGGCGCCACCGCACCAGCCTAGGAAACAGAGCAAGACTCTGCATTAAAAAAAAAATTTAGGAACAGTTCTCTTGAGAATTTAACTGTCAAGCACAGCATGAGGAAAGGGCTCTGGAACAGTAAGCAGGGCCACAAGCTGTCCCAAACAGGACATGAGGCAGCCACGTGGTCCTGGAAAGCACCCACCCTCCCAGGCTCCATGTGCTGCCCGGGAATTTAGCACACCCCTGGCTGGGGACTCAGCCAGACCTCCCAGGACCATGGCCGCTACCTGGGCGATCCGGTGATGCTGCAGCCTGATGACTCGAGAGACGGCCATCTGCATGCTGCCGAACACGGCAACCACCTCCAGAATCTTGTCATCGAATGACGGAGCTGTGAAAGTCTGCAAGGCCACGTTAGAGCTGACCACCGCCCCGCACATCCCGCACACAGGCCGCCCCTCCCCTTGCTCCCTCCCTCTCGGGGCCAGCCCCTCCCTTAGGCTGCTGACAGGAAGTTACCAGGTGACTGCACTCCTGAGGGGCTTCACGTTGCAGACTCTGAAACCAGCTGCCTGGGACCAAATCCCAGCTCTAACCTCAGCAAAGTTACTGAATCTCTTTCCCCCCCATTTCCTCATGTGTAAAACTGAGAAACTAACACCACGCTCCTTCAGGGGCATCAGAAGGGCTCAGTGAGTTAACACTGCAGAGTGCCAGGACTGGAGCAGCACACGTGTGCACGGAGCGCTGAATACTTCTATTCGCTATTATGTACAAAGAAAGCCACTCCCTGTTTTAAACCTATCAACACCTTCCCACAGTTCTTAACACAAATTCCAAACTTCTTCCCCTGGCTCACACGGCCTGCCCTGACCCAGACCCTGCAGACCTCTTCTGTCTCTCCACGGCCCCACTGCCCACTGTAGTCAGGGCACGTCTCCCATATCCTTCACGCACCTGCCCTGTCTTGCCTCTGAGCCTTCATCTATGCGATTCTCTCTGTCTGGAACAGCCTCACCCTCTCCCTGCCCACCTAACTCAGCCAACTCCAAGTCATCCTTCAGGTCCTGGCCTCTCAGACGCCTTCCCTGACCTTCCTCCCACGTCACACTCTCTGACCACATCTGCTGACCACAGACACTCACTGACCACCCTCACTGACACCTCTGCTCTGTTCAGCCCTCTAGATGATGAGCTGGGTGGGGGAGCCTGTCTATCTTATTCTCCACGGCAGCCCCACTGCCGACACAAGGGAAGGGCTGGCTCCACCCCAGCCACAGCAGAACACCTCACCGCCCTCAGACAGCTCCTCCCCCGCTGAGCTCAGGCCCACCCACCCCACAGCCCTATACATACGTCATCCTCCTTGGTGCCACCCCAGAAGTTGGTTCCTCCAGCATAGCTGGGGATGTTAAGGACAGCAATTCCCTGAAGACTGGGGAGGGGGATGGGTCGCCCATCACACTGAGCAGCAGAGAGGCAGAACAAAAGAAGAGAAAGGCATGTGTCAGCCGCTCCTTCTTCACCAGCTTCCCACTGCTGGAGGCTCAGGAGCACAGCCGCAGCCAGGGCATCCTCAAGCGAGTCCCCGTGTATGGAAGAAAGGCCAAGAGGAGAACCGAAAGGCAGTCCTCTGATGATGGAGGCCGGCCTGCAAGTAACAAGGACCTTTCCACTCACCTCCAGTAAGACCTTTTGCTCCAGGTTCTTGTAGGTTCTGTGCAGCAGCTCTTTGGTTCCAAGAACTCCATACCACATCATGTTCTTGGTTCGGCTCCTAGAAACAGAAGCGAAGACTTGCCACGGGTCTGGGCCTTCTCTGTACACTTAACCAGAGTCATTTCTGTGAAAGCTGGGAATGGCATCTGACCCACAAATCTGCCAAATTCAGCAACTATTTACAGTGGAACGTCTGAGGACACATTTTTGTTTTTGCAGCTACACATAAAGAGATATGTTTACCGATAAGAAATTTGGCTAAATAGTAACATTTTGCCAGGAAAGTAATCCACCCTGAAAGGTAAAGTTAAAACATTATAGAACCCTATAAAACTACACATTCTGATTTTTTTCTAGCTAAAAAATTATGCTTACCATAGAAAATTCTGAAAATATAGAAAAGCACCAAGAAGACACTCCTCAGAACCCTCTATGCATCATCCAGCACTGTGCGCGCCCTCCACATGTACTGACGGCAAACGCCAGGTGCCACCGCGTACTTCCGCAGTCTTCCCTGGGTATTAACTTCCAGTTGTGTTAACTTGTTTATGGTGTCACAACCTACTTGGTCCACTTGACCCTGCGCCGGCAACACTTCCCTCAGTTGCCACACGCTCTCCGCAGACATGGCCGTCCTGAGTTGGGCACTACTCTACCGCAGCTCATCAGCCCAATCCCTTCACTGCACCCCTCCGTCCCATGCCTGAGCTCCGCAAATGACACACGAGGAGCCCCTTCGTACCCACTTCAACCAGCGTTTCCAATGACTTCTACAGAAGTTTCCAATGACATTTGTAGAAATGGAGTTTTTCTCAGGAGAACTTTTCAAAGCTCTCAATACAAACTCAAGGGAGGTTTCACCAGGGTTCCAAGGCTCTAGAAATGTATTACGCATGCCCTTGTTCCTCAGCTTATTTTACCCTGCTGAAGTATGTGTATTTTCATACTTTTCCCAGTGATTTTTGGACTAATAGGGATTTTTTAATGATCTGACTTCACCATCCTGTGCTGTACAGGGATATGTCCCTGGCACCATGGAGCCATTATCCTGCACGGAAGAGCCTCAGAGTTCAACTGGTTTTTGAGTTCTGATGCTTTTGTTTTCGTAGAAATTTCCAACTGCATATAACCTGAGCAACTAAAGCTGGCCCCTCAGGTTCAGCATAGCTCCCCTCAAGGTGGCAGTGACACCATGAGGAGGGTGTGGCTTGGTTCATTGAAGTCGATCCTGACTCAGCAGACGAAGACTTCAGCAAGGGTCTCCCAGCTTCTGAGTCAACAAAGACTGCCAACCCCCACACCCATTTCTCCCCCTTCCCTAGTTCTAATCACATCAAAGCCAAATGGTCTCTCAGATTACTATGGGGTGGGGTAGGAGACATTTCTCCCTCACTTCTCGTGTTTCACACACAAGAGGGAATTCTACTTCAGCCCAGGAAGAAAAGCTTGAGAAGAGAGACCCTTCTCATTTTTCTCTGTCCTCTCTCAGGCCAGAAGGGAGCATCTGGTAATTTTAGGGGAAAAAATTGAGCATCCCCAGAGATGCCCCTTGGGGCTCGCACGCTACCGTCATCAGAATCAAGGGCCTTGTGGGCAGGCTGGGGTGTGGTGGGGGAGGGCCAGCTGGGGTGGCGATGGACTCACAGACCCACCCACAAACAATGCTGGGCACTCACACTGCAGGTGCAATAGCTTCTTGGCACATTCTACGTCACCTGTCGCTTTTCTGTAGCATCACAGATTTAGGGCTCTCATTAAGAGACGCAGCCATCACAATGACCACCATTACTGGTTTTCTGATGTCAAATTTCCCTTGACCTGGCCAGCCTGAGAAGTGGACTCCTCCTCCAGGTTGGCTCCCTGGACTGTTACGTGCTTCCCTCCCACCTCTGAAAGCACCTCTGCTTCTGACAAGGCGATCCGGGCTCCATTTCTGCCCTCCGCCTTAGCATTCTGCACGTTCTTTAACCTGCTGACTCCAGAAATCTGCTATTGTCTGGAGGGAGAAGCTGCAAAGACACAACGGACAGACGCGCTTCCAGCCCATTACCCACCTGCACTTCTCCGGGTGCTCGTCACGCTTGTTGTTGAAGTCCAGGGATATCTTCGCATCCAGGCCGATGCCAAAATAGTTGTTCATGACACACTTCTCTGTATAGTACTCTCTGCCAAAGGGAGTTTTAAGTCAATTACCCCAGCCCTGCTTACCTGTCTTATTTCGGACTCCCAACCTCTCCGAATTTCTCTTCCTTAGGGCAAAACTGATACCTTTTTCTTTTTTTTCTGATAAGAGGTTTACTGAGATAAAATTCATATACCAGATAAATCTAGCAATTTAAAATACACAATTTGATTATGTTTAGTATATTCAGAGAGTCATTTAACCATCACTAGATAATCGATTTTAGAGCATTTCATCCCCTGAGGAGGAAGCCTGTGCCCCTGCCACCAGCAGCTACCACCCTCCCCATCCCTGGCAGCCACTCGTCTACTTTTCACCTCCCCAGAGGTGTCTCTTCTGGGCAGTTCACAGAAATGGGCTCTGCAGTCGTGGGCTCTGTGTCTGGCTCCTCTCTCTTCCTCAGGATGATGTTTTCAAAGTTCATCCATGTTGTGACATATGTCAGTACTTCATTTTTATTACCAAATAATACTGCATCGCATGGCTAACCCGCATGTATTGACCTGTTCATCTGCAGCTGGACATAGGGATGTTCACGTTTTGGTTATCACTTAGGAACATTTGTGTACAGCTTCTAGGGTGGGCATGTTTTCAGTTTAATCCCGCACGGCCCGGCAGTTCTGCACTTGCTGGTCACGTGGCAGCTCTAGGCTGAACCACGGGCGGAGCCTGCCAGACTACTCCTCACAGCGGCTGCCCTTCTGACACGCCACCAGCAGCACCAAACCTGAAGTATGTTTATGGCACAGAAACTCACACATTTCAACTCTGGATCTCAAAACATTTCTCGAACATCCCTAATCACAATCAAAGCAGTCACCAAATTGAAAAGAAAAATGACTTGAAAACATCCATCCCAGCCCCATGGCAGCAAGGCTTCTCTTTCTCCTGTGCCACAGACGAGAAGAGGCTCATCTCATTCAAGTTTCTTGTCTGCCCCCAGCTGGAAGTCCTGCCCCTGCAGCTCCCTCAGCTGCTGGGAAAGCCCTGCCTGGCCTTCACCCTCCCCAGCTCCAGGGTCACGCTGAGGTTCCCTCCCCCAGGGCAGGTGGGTGAAGGAAGCCCATGTTTCTCCACCCCAGAGCCTGCGGCCAGGAGAAGAGAATGTTCTGGAAGTTCCCAAAGAGACTCAATAGGTGGATGGGCTTGGGAACACTGCTCAGGCCAGAACTCTGACACACTTTAGCTTACTGAGCCAGTGCCACCGGATTTGAGAACCACCAGCCCGTGTCAGTGTATTTATGATCCATCTAATTCAAATGCTCGACGGCTGAGCCAGAGCAAAGCTCTGGGACAAAACTGTTTACCAGGCGGAAGACCACGTGCCTGGCCAGCATTTATAGGTCCTGGGAAAAGAGAGAGAGCCAATGGAGAGAAACAGGGCACAGAGATGAGGGAAGGCGGCTGAGAGACTGGACTCGGGGGCCAGGAGCAGGAAGGGCTGCAGAGGCCTGCTCAGGCCCAGCTGCAATGGGGCCCACACAATACGGCCTTGCATACACCACGGCAGAAAGACAGCTTTGTCTCCCCAGGTGAGGAGATGAGACCACCCAGCTTAGCAACAGAAGTGAAGTTCCATAATCTCGGATGGAGACAAAGGAGATACCTAGTTAAGGGGCCCCAGGGGCAGTGCTCACTAAAAGACTGCAGCTCTGGCCTCCCGGAGGAAAACAGCCTCAGGAAGGCTGAGGACTGGAGCCCCAGGCAGGCCCAGGGGAGGAGCAGACCAGGCCAGGGAACAGGGACACTGACGTGTCGTACCAGGTCAGTACCTGGAGTCTAGGGGTCCACTTTCCCAAACTCAGAGCCTCTGTGAACCACACACTTCTTGCTGTCACTATCCCTGACCACACCAGAAAAATGGCTTGCCACATTTAACCAACTGCCACCAGCCACCCAGAACCTGCAATCAGCCAGCAGAAAGATGACTCTAGAAAAACAGGTTTTCAAAAAACCACTTATCTCCACAATCGTCCCTAACACCTAGGAAGACTCCATTATGCTGCTATATCAATGAGAAGAAGGCCTTATCCCCAAAGGAGCAGCAGTGTCAGCACAAGGGCACACAGCAGTCCTTACAAGCCTCGGCGCAAGCCCATGTCTCCCTAGGGTGCTCCAAGACATGAGGGGGGGGGGCACACAGAGAACCCTCCAGCCTGGAGTCTATGGTTCTGCGTCACCAACAAGGAGAGCAGGCATTAGAGGAAAGCAGGGTAAGGGATGGCAAGAGGAAGACGGCAAGCTGTCAGCAGAGGTCAGCGAGGTCTGGCCAAGGTCATGGGAGAGTGACCACGAAGAGCAGCACAAGGGTAACTCTCAGCGGAGCGGCCGAGCCTGTGAAAAGCCTCGGAAGATCATGCAGCTTCAAGGGACATGGACAAGTGCCATGGGACCTGGGAAGGAGCTGGGAGGCGTGCGCTTTGCCCTGCAGCAGACGTGCGGTAGTGGTTTCCAGCTCCACTCCTGAAGCGGAATCTCCACAACTTCTCAGCCTTCCTCATCAGCTAACACCAGCTGGGCAACTGCTCACCAATTTCTCCAGTTAATTCTGAGACCTGTTTTCTATGCACTAGCATCCATGTAACAACACGCCCACTTGGTTTATCCCTCAGACTCACAGGGTTTCTGGTTCGGAGTTAAAGGGATCAGCATTAATTAACAGGCGACTCATGACTGAGCCACCAGGTAAGGAACCAGACATTCCAGCCCGGACATCTGTAAAGGAGATACAAGAAAGAGGTGGTGCCGGTCAGGAGCTACAGACTAAGAGAAACTAGTGTCTCTGAAGCTGGTGGACTGGTATTCTGCAGAACGTTATTCTAATTAAATGTCTCTAAAATTATGTATAACCATGTCTAAACTTTGACAAGTCTTAAGTCAAAAATCACTGGAACAAAAAAACCATATTGGGTGGCAGAAACACCTACAAAATACCTTAAAAAATGGCTTATAAAGCCAGATGTGGTGGTATGTGCCTGTGGTCCCAGCTATTTGGGAGGCTGAGGGGGGGAGGATCACTTGAGCCCAGGAGGTTAAGGCTGCAGTGTGCCATGACCACACCATTGCACTCCAGGCTGGGCAACAGAGAGAGACCCTCTTAAAAAAAAAAAAGAAAAAGGCTTATAAAGTGAGTTTTCATGTTCTCATTAAATGTAAGCCACTCCACCAAAAATGATCCTTGAGAGTTGAGGCTTACAGCTTTATAAGGCTGCCTTTATAAGAAGTGAACATCAAGGAACGCTCCAGGCAGCCAGGACCTCACCCTCCCTGCGCCTCCTGTGACCACACTAGAAGGAGAGGACGATCCCTCGGGTTCCCTCATCAGGCCGGCCACATCCTTTTCTACTCAGATAACTCCTTTGTTCTTCAAAACCCAACTGAAGCCTCACCTTCTCAATGATGTCTTCCTGGGCTCCCTGGGTGGTTATTTGGGTACTACCTGCTTTTGTTAAAAAAAAAAAAAAGGCACCTTTCATACAGTCATGTAAATGCTTAAATTCCACCTAGCTTTCTCAGGACCTGTAAACTCTCCAAGGGCAGCGACCTCATCTCTTTGAGTTTGACGGGCCCAGCGCCCAGCACAGCAACAGGCCGGGTGTTGCACTAGGGCCCCTACTGGTCCCTCCTGCTGGTCACCACTCACTTGGGTACAGGATCTTGGTGTTGAGCGCGGGCAGGCTGTCCCGGCTTCCCGGCTGGGGGTGGAAGGGAAGCTGAACTGCCCAGGGGGCAGACTTCCTTTGCTGATCAGCTTCTCACACGGGGATTTCAACACTGTAAGAATAGAGCAGAAAACCTCAGAGCTGTCTGAAATAGAGACTGCTGAAATACTGGCGGGTCCTGAGTGACAGGAGCAGGTGGGAGGGCTGAGGAGGGCGGGCTGCAAACCACAGGCAGCTGCGTGAAGTGTGTGGGACAAAGAAGGGGATGGAGGACTGAGTGGGTGCACAGGATGCTCGGGGAGCTTGGGCTCATGGAGAAGGTGACACAGGCCACAGGTGGCAGCACTGGAGGGAGAGGTAACCCCAGTCAGGGCTATGGGAGGCAGAGTACACACACAGCAGAGCTCAGAGTGGTGGCCACGCAGTGGCCGTGGGTGAGTTCTGACCACGGGCCTCCCAGCAGCCCGCACAGGCTTGGGGGGCACCTTCCACCAGGTCCTGCGCTGGGGGCTGTTCCAGGAGGGGCAAGGACAAAGAAGGCCCACCCTCACCCACCCACCTTCCCCCTGCCAGACACAGCCCCTTCCGAGCAGTTCTGGGGCCCAGTGTGGTTCTGAGGAAGCCAAGCAAGATGCCAAGTGCTCCTCAGGGACGGGGTTCTCGCCCTGACAAAGCGGGTCTCGTGGATTCTACTGATGTCCACCAACGCAGACTGCACACACCTCAATGGCACACACAGGAGATCCACAGAAACAGGCCTCGGGCTGTGAATTTTTATGGAACCAAGTGGCCAAAGCAGCCCTCAACCTCCCCTGGCAAGCCCACTACGTTTCACCAAAACTAAGCACACCGTGGTGTGCAGAGGGAGGCGGAGCCACGGGTACCTTTGCGCTGGCTCCTCCCCCTGGGAACCCCAAAGCTCTCGCTGTGGGACAGTGGTGGGCACACTCGGTGGTCCATCTTCTCCTCCGACTCAGACAGGCCCAGGACGAAGCCCTCCTGCTCCTGCGTCTGGGCATTCTGCTCATCGACAGCTGTGCAAGGAGAGTGTGTGCAGCTGAGCAAGTGAGTACAAAGCCAATGGCGCTGTCAGGCTGGGTGGAGGTCTCCTCCTCGCCCACAGCCTGATCTTCCTCAAATATCCTCTGGCTATAAGGTTTAGACCCCGAACCCCCATCCCCACCCACCTTCCCCTGGTCCTGGCACCAGGGCAGGGCATCCCTGCTAACAGGCTGGGAAGACCAGAACCCTCGGAAGGCGAGGGATGCAGAGGAGCCTGGCACAGGCTGGAGGGCAGCAGGCGGGAGGAGTGGCCACAGGACACAGAGGTGTGCAGGTGCAAGGTCATGACCTTAGGGCCCTCACAGCAGTGAGACACTCATAGTGAAGTCAGTGAGGGCCAGGAAAGAGGTCAACGGGAAGCAGCATGAAGGCGTCTGATGGTGTGAGAGGAGGGGGTAGAGGGAGGGCAAGCGAACTGGCTGGGGGCCTGGCGCCTGGGCACAGGTGGAGATGGCCACGGTGGAGGTTTTCCCAACATGCACCCTTTCATCATCACCATGTTCAGAGGACGCTCGGTATGCCCAGTGCTGGCCTGAGGAAAGCCCCCTCCTCTTCAAAATACCAGTCACCTTTTTCTGTGTGTTCTATGATCTGACGAATCGCTTTCTTCAGGCTGTTTGCTCTCAGCATGAGCTGTTCTCGAGGCCGGATATCTGCGGCCGGGCCGGGCAGGCCGATGCCACCAGGCGGTCCCCGGCGGAGCCACAGATGCTGCCTGACCCATCTCCATCTTCAGCCTCCTCAGCAATGGTTGGGGGTGGGTTGGGCAGAGAGGACGAGGCCTGGGACTCATCGTCCAAGGTCTTGAGAAGGGAATCCAGCTTCTCTTTCAGGACAGAGCACTAGACAAGGAAAGAAAGTGGCATGCAGAGCTGAGGCAGGAGAACAGGGTCTGGAGACAGGGAACCTGAGGCCATTTCACCCAGACTTCCTAGAACTCAACCAAAAGGAAAATCCTAACTCCCCATGCCTAAGTTAACAAAACAACCAGAGGCTATTCCCTTCGCAAACCCTGTCCCCCTTCTCCACCTCGCAGGTGGGAAATTGCCTGTCCACAACCCACCAGACTGATAGCGGCTGAGTCTTAGCCTGCGTAGAAGTGCAGCTTTGCAGGAGTGTGACCTTTGTAACGTCACCTCAGCCTCTGGTTGGCTGCTTTCTGCAGACTGTGGGCTCTGACTTCATTTACACAAGGTGAGCATGACGTAGCCGATGGGAAACTTCTGCGGGATCTTTGGATCAGAGAAGATTTGGAATCTGGGTCCTTGAGCTGCTGCTCAGGTCTGTTACCACACTGTGAAGTGTACTTTCGTTTTCAATAAATCCCCGCTTTTGTTCTTTTGTTGCTTCACTCTTTCCTTGCTTCGCTGCATGTTTTGTCTAATTCTTCGTTTAGAACACCAAGAACCTGGACAAGCTGCAGTCACGACCCTCTCCCAGTGACAGAGTGAGTGTCTTGCTGCCTCAGTGCCCCCTCCCACCCAGGGCCTGGGGACAAACCTTCTTGGCCATGACCTCTGACTCCTCTGAGCTCTCGGTCGTCTTCTCATAGGCCTTCCCCACCCGGGCCACAAAGTCCTTCACCGTCTCACAGAGCACTCTGTGCGGAGAGAAACAGAAAGACCCTTCTAGAGAGGCAGCTCCAGGCTGGAGCCAGGGCCCCATGCCTCTTCCAGGGCCACCAGGCACTCACTTAGCCGAGGAGATCACCACCGAGTGCTGGTCCGAGGTGAGGATTTTAGAAAGGTGGGCTGCAACCGAGTCTTCATAGAAGAGAATCTGCTGCACCTGCAATCACCCCAAATGGCCGGGGCTGTTGGTCTCTGTGATAACAAGCTCCACGGCAGTCCCAGTGTCTCTGTCACCCACTCCCTTGCCAGCACAGGCTGGGAAAGACCAGTCTCTCCTAACAGACGCTGTCTGACCCAGCCAAGCCTCGACTCACTTCAAACGCTAATCTGGGACTCGCCTAGTGCTAGGTGAAAGATTTTAAAAGCTTCGTCAAGCTGCAGACAAACTAAAGATGAATCTTCTTCAGTCTGCGATCTCAGCATGGCCTGTGCTAGGGGCTTCTGCCCTGACCCCTGTTCATCCGGACAGTAGCACATTGGCGGGCCAGCTCCGAGTTTGGGCTCCTTCACAGCAGAGGCTGTTTCCACCTGGCTGTGAGCCCCATCTGGACACGCACTCTTCCCCCAACCATCTGCTCTGCCTGTCAGAAGGGGGAATCCTGTCCCTATTGGATCCCTGCTGTTTTAGGACCCAGCCCCAGGGTCGGCAAACTTCACTACTGGCCAGACACCGAGTATTCTGGGCTTCCCCCACACACTTTTCCTCTCAAAATTAAAAAAAGAAGGAAAAATAAAAAACTTACAAACCATTCTTGGCTGGCAAGGCCATGGGCCCAGGCACATCTGGCCTGCAGGCCTAGCTTGCTGACCATTGCCCTAGGACCTGATAAAGTTCACCTCTTTCTACCACCCCACCCAGCACCGCACCAGCGCAAAATACTAACTAAAGAAGACAAAGTCCTTCTCTCAGGGAACTTGTGGGAGCCTTAAACAAAACAGAAACAATCACCCAATAAAAAAAACTCCCAGCTGGACTAGAGGAGGCTGAGCGAAGGGTAGCTATGGACGCCACAGAGGGGTGAGACCAGGCAGGAGCCAGGGCTGTAGGAAAGCCGTGACAGAGTGGGCTGGGGCATTCCAGGTATGTGGGCACGGCGGCAGGAAAGGGAACAGGCAAACACCATGTGGGGCTCACTGAGCAGCTGAGGAGATGTACAGACAGGGTGGGAAGGCCATTAGGAGGACCCCCGGCCTCTCTGCCGCAGAGCCTGTGACAACCCTAGGAAGCCCCTAGAGGGTCACAAAGCCCAAAAGGCTCCTGCCAAGGGGAGTGAGAATCCTCTCGGCCTTGGGTTCACCCTGCACCTCCGCAGGCCTGACTGTGACACCCCGTCACCAAGGCGGAGGCGGCTCTGCAAGGGAGGCGATGCAAAGTGCTGACAGGACAGGTCAGATCACGTCAGCATGCGAGCGGGGTGTGAGGAACATGCCAGCAATACCTCGGAATCCTCGCTGAAGTCTTCGGTGACGGTGGAGGAGGAGGCCTGCCGGGGGAGCTTGGCCTCATACGCCATGACGCTCCACCTGCACACACAAGGTCAGCTGCACAGACGGCAAGACGGGCAGGCCCCCAAGGTAGACCCTGCGTCCTCCCCTGTCGTGGCTGGCAGCCTTGATCTTTATACAGTTTCTGACTTCATTTTTAAGCCCTTGGTCTTGACTCTGTCCTGCAACTTGGCTGAGAACAAATGTCTGCACTCCATAACTAAAAGGGCAATACAGCTCCATGAAAGAGGGGGAGGGTATCCATAAATGGCTGCCCTTGAGATAAGATGCTGCTTCTGAGAGAAGGATTTACCCTCCCCAAGAGAGCTGCAAATGGCTCCGCCAGTGGCCCACTGGCTCAGTGACATGAGCACCTCACAGGCCCCAAGGCACACAGGGGCGGCCTGAAATGGTGGGGGCACTGCAAAACCACACCTGTAATCAGAACCCCAGGCTTCTGGGAGCACCTAGGAAGGCTAGGAGGCATCTCGTCAGCACCCCATGTACCATAGGTGCCGTGTGTGTCACTCAGAACAGCAGTACCTCACTCAGGGAAGGTGTCACAGTGGCTTTAGGCACTAGAGGATTCCCTAAAACAACTTCTGGGAACAGAATATGGGAAAATGCAACTGTTCAAACAAGCGACAAGGAGCGCTCTTCCGATAGGTATTAGATCCTGGGCTAAAGCAGCCAAACACCGCGCAGCTACCTACTCCACGGCCCTGACACACTCAGGTATGGCCTCCTGGGAAGACCTGATCATTCTAGGGCATGGCTGGCTCCTGTTTTGTTTCTATCCTTGTCATAATCTGACCAAATATCAAAGACTATCAGAATATATGCTCAGGTCAAATCTTTACACATGATTTCAGAGGGCCCCTGTTTTCCACAGACCACAGGTTAACACCCATCTCTCAAAGTCCCCTCACACAACACTGCAGCACGTCCCCACTCACCTGTCCAGCATCTTGGTGCTGGCTCTCTCCAGCTTCTCCAAAATCTGGGGGAGCTGGGTGTCATCATCGCAGGCTGAGCCCCAGCCCAGCACTCGGGCCAGGTCATTCCCCGTGCCGAGTGGCAGCACTCCCAGCTGACACTAAGAAAACACGGGGAAGATGTGCAGGCAGACAGTGGGGGGAGGGGCCGCCTCCCGGCCCACCGCCCTCCCTCTCACCCACCATGAGGGTTACATCAGCAATGTGGAGATGTGACCTAAACCCAGGCAGCTTGCACATTATAGGCAGAGCCCACTAGAGGGACAGATGGCATGTTCCTTGGCAATGTGACAGGAATGTGGCTGCCCTTGAGGTAAGATGCTGCTTCTGGGAGAAATGGATGAGCCACAGGCCCATCTCTCAGCTGTCATCACATCCTGATGGTCAGTCCCTCACACCCTCTCTGATCTGTCTCCCAAATCCCCGCTTCCCATTGTCACCACCACGACCACAGCCTGAAGGACTCACTCTAATGCCTCACCACCATCCCTCCATCCAGTACAGTATCTCACTCACTAATGACAAACTCTTCTTCCAAAAACACCACTAGTGTCACCTCTCTAAAGCCTATCAAAAAAAAGTGCCAGGACCATCCTCATCTGGAGGCCTCCCTGGAGCCTCGGCAGAGCCAGAGCTCAGCCTCCGCCCGCCTGCCTGCCGTTCCGCAGAGACCTCATGCATTGCTCAGGCCTCACCCCTCCACCCGGAGTCCACTCCCAAGAGCTCCCACTGCACCATTTCACTGCTTAGGAGGCCTCCCGAAACACCCGCTGCCCACAGCTCACCAGCCTTCGACTCTGACAGTGCAGTGACAAGGGCCATGAAGGCCCGTGGCGCAGTTTGTGGGAAGCGTTACTGTCCTTGAGGCAGGAACCCTGCCCTGGTCCAGCCTACAGCACTGTACAGCCCTGTGCTCACCAGGTGCAAGTGACCATGCTTGAGGCCCTGCTGCCTGTGGGGACAGCAAATGCCAGGGAAGGTCCTGTCTCACCAAGGGAACATCTGGCAGGGGAGAGGCAAGAGCGAGCAGGCGAGGATGGAGAGAATCCAGCGCTGAAGGGCGCCTACAGGGGCTGAGGCCTCCGTAAGGGCTTCCTGGAGCCTTAAAGGAAAAGGAGGACGGCACGGAATACGCACGGGTTGTGCCCCAGGCAGGGAGGCACGACACTGGGAGGGCAAGGCAGAGCTCAGCAAAGAGGCAGCAGCAAGGAAACAGGAGGCAGACAGGCGGGAGAGCAAGCAGGAGGCAAAGCTGGGACAAACTCTCTTAAAGGTCTGGACTTTCCCAAGAAGTGTCGGGCTTGGGGGGTGCACAGGCAGAACTGCCCCAGGAAAGGTCGCCTAGGTGAGCTGCTGGCCGACAGAGGCCAGGGTACCGTGGGTGGCAGGACTGAGCCCACAGTGAGTGAGAAACAGGCAGGAGGAAGAGACGGAGGAACCAAGAACAACTGTCCGATTTCCTGGCTCAGACATCTAGATGGATGTTTTCAGACTCCAAGGAAAGGAATGCGAGATGGGGGCTGAGCACGTGCAGTGCTGGAAGCTCGTGGCACTAGCAGACCAGAGAGGCCCAGGGCTCAGCTATCAACTGAGGCACCTCCAGGAGAGAGATGACAGCCCTGCAAGTCACTGAGCATTCCAAGAGTGAAGGAAGAGAGGCCCCGGCAAGGCTTTGAGGACACAGTGCTAAGGGAAGGGTAAGGAGGGGAGAGGCCACCACGGAACGGTAGCAGCCAAGAAGACAAGACACCCCCAAGGCGGCAGGGCCCCAGTGAGGGCATGGCCGCCACATCAGGTGTCCAAGAGAAGCAAAGGGAGAGAAATGTATGCTGACCTGAACGCATGAAAATCAGCCGCAAGGTTCCACTGTCTTCCTAACTAGCGACAAGAACTTGCAAATAATCCACAAAATGAAAATTTAGAGTAATCTGTGCTAATCCACCACCAGGGGGCACCACCTCTCCTCCTGAGCTGCTGGCTGCAAGGCCCTGGCTGTCAAAGTCCACCCACCTGGAAATACTACCAAGTGGGCAGGGCTGTAGGGACCACAGAATCACTGAAAAATACCTCCATGTCACAGAGAAGACTGAATTTTTTTTTAAATGGGACCACAATAAACATAAGAAAATATAGGTGCAAATCGTACTAATCTTGGGGTGTAGGCAGCTGCGAATATGACAGAAGTGCAAAAATCACAAAAGAAAAGACCCACCCCCCCCCCCCAAAAAGGA
Organism: Ateles fusciceps; assembly: GCA_036589455.1. NCBI lineage: Eukaryota > Metazoa > Chordata > Mammalia > Primates > Atelidae > Ateles > Ateles fusciceps. Next base: position 4,655,414 of record JAZHEH010001810.1, read on the forward strand.
TGTTGAACTGACAAATGACAAACGGGGGAAAAAATCTGCAATGACAGCTAAGAAGTTAATATAACAACAATCCTCAGACATCCATGTTTAAAGGAAAAAACGGTGACTACTCAAAGAGAAAATGAGGCAAAAAAAATATGAACAGGTGATTTATTTGAAACTTCATAACCAACTGAGGAGACGTTCGACTTCCCAGGAATTAAAGAAATAAAGATCAGAAATTTTTTGGTCTACTTAGTCGGACAAAAACTAAAAAGATGAACACCTTGGATGGTGCCCAGGAAAGGACAGCCTTAAGCAGCATTTTCAGGCATGGAAGCTGGCACAGTCTTGAGGAAAGGCAGCTTGTCAGCACAGTTCAATATTAAGCCTGGGTGCGCTCGGAGAGAACAACACTGGGAAGTGACCTCAGCGCTCACACACGAGGGAGGTGAGCAGGCCCAGGGCTCCTGGCTCTGTCCAGTGGCAAACAACACAAGGTTGCCTACTCACACACACAGGCACCAGGTGTCTGCAACATCTTAATCAGTGATTTTTAAAAAGCAGTAACAGAAGAGCCGTTTAAGTTATAACTGCACTGTGCATTGTATGTACTGTGGTCAAGAAACGTCAGAGACAGCAAAATGCTGACAGTGGCTGCTCACCTGAGGAGGCCACGGCTGGGTGTAGAAATTAAATGAACATGTGGACATTTTTATATACAACCAGGAAAATCTATTTTTAATACAAAAAACTGAGTCCAATGAACCATGACTCTAACTTGAGAAATTCAAGTATTCTGCTGTCCCCTCCTCACAAGCCAAAAACCACCCAGTAAAGCAACAGCCCCAGCCAGCCCTGCTCCCCCACCGTGGGTCCTTTGTGGGCAATTCTTTTTGTAGCTCCCTTCAGGTCCCCCTCATACATCATGGCCAGAGCCCCCAGACCTCCACAATGCCGGGGGTGGCCCACGCTCTCCCCCTCTCTGCACTGGCCACCAAACTGCACTCTCTCCAAAACCGCCAATGGTCTCTGCCTGAATATAGGTGCTCCGAGATGAACAGAAGCTGAGACTGCAGGACTTCGCTCTAACCTCGGCACCCTCTCTGCTCCTGGCTGGCTCCCTCACGTCCAGGTACCTGTTTATGAAGGTTGAGGCTGTCGATTTCGGAGAGGACCCAGCCAACACTTCCGTCCCCGCCACAAACCAGAATCCGGAACGTGTCAAACTTCTGGAACAACCGTAAGCTGCAGAGAAAAGAGAAAGGCCATGAAATGATGTCCATTCCACAGGACAAATGACAGGCTTGTCAGTATGGGGCTGAGGCGGGCCACCTGTGCTCCTCACAGCTGACCCATACCAGAGGCCGAGCATGCACAGCCCCTGCCACATGACACCAGTTGCCTGCACGCCCCTCCAGTCAGGGTCCACTTTGTCAAGGGGACAACAGCAGCACTGGGGTCTAGCCAACTGCTCCAACCAGGGCCACGGCCCACCCAGCGACGAGACCACTCAGCTATGACGAGCCACTGCACCCTCTACAGACGCTGCAGGCTCAGTGGTGGGCCAATGCACCATCCCCTGCCAGGCACAGCCTTCCATGGCCCCTGCCCACGTGAGCCCACCCTGCGTCACTGTCCTTCACCTGCCACATCCACAAGTGGCCCCTGCCGGCCTTCCCAGTATGCCCTCTGGGCTGCCTGCATCACCCTGCACCCTCAGCCTTGGCACTCCCCAGCCCTGCAGTCTGGCTTCCACCCTGGCCCTTGTTCTGGTCACCCTGGAGCCCCGGGCTGCCCGACCTGCCTGCAGGCTACGTGTCCCCCGCTGCAGCACATATGCCTGCACCCACTCAGTCCTCCAGTGATGTGACCCATGACACCCCCTCCTAACTCCTCGGTTTCCTTCCTGGGCTCCCTGTCACGCTGCCCCTGCCCAGCAGCATCCCCAATCAGGACACCACTGACACTTCTGCTCACTCCTCACCCTCTTCCTGTGTGAACACATCCACAGTTTGCATCAGGGACCACACAGGTTAACTCTGGATCAACAGCCTCCAGGCCACTCCTGAGCGCCAACAGTTGCACCTGTCCTCCAGAACATACCACTCTGGTATCCTAGGGCATTGCCAACAGGAAACATCCCTCCTCGGAGAATGGCAGCACCACCACCGACCCAGTCCAGAGGCCAGACCTGCCTCCTCTTACCCTGTGGCCGGCCCAGCCCCTCCTGGCAGCCTCTCCTCCACTCCCACCAAGCCATCCAGCTCAGGTCACCACTGCAGGAACCTTGCAGTCACCTCAACACCCTTCTTGAAAGCTCCCCCACATGAGTTCCTGGAAGATCTTTCTGAAACACGAGCCTGGTCACAAGCCTTGCTTTATGAGGTTGCCCCTCGTCTGCAATGAGCCAGGATTACACCAGTACACTCAGCCTGGGCAACCTAGAAAGACCCTGTCTCAAAAAATAATAAAATTAAAATTAAAATAATTTCTTCATCAGCCTACTAGTGAATACAATCCCCACCATTCAGATAAGAAGTCTTTCTGCAGAAAACATGGGAGTGCTGCCTTTGTGGAAGCAGGCTGGAGTGCTGCCATCTGTGAGTACTCTCCGACGGTGCCTGGCTCTGAGTGGGGACCAGCAACACGGAAGACACCCAGAGAACCAGCGATGAGCAGCTTGTTTCTCCTACCCACATGCATATGCCAAGGAAACCCAGGGGAGCTGGCCACGGTTCACAGAGCAGCCCCTGACTCCTAAATACACAGCCCCCCACCGACTCTCCCAGAAAAAATACAGGCCAGACCACAGGTTCTGCAGGTACTTCCGACTACGAGTGTCCCGGACAATCTCCCGGAAGTGCTAGTAAGCCCTCTTAGAACTCCAGTCTGGAACCGGTGCTTCCAAAGGAAGAAGGAATTCGTTCAAATGGCAACATTTATGGAAGCACATGTTTTCTACAAACTTATGAAAAGTACAAAACTACAAAGAACACACATTGGCTCTCCAGTAAGCAGAGGAACGGTCTAATCCCGCGCTGCCGAGGACAGTGGAATCACTCTGCCCCAACAACGCCCGTGCATGCTCCTGCTTTACGGCACCTGCGTGCCGAGCAGCCTCCCGTGCCTCCCAACATGCAAACACTCCCTCCTGGCCTCGCTGGAGGGCAGCGTTCTCCTCAACGCCAGGCAGCCGTTAGAATGAGGCATACCAGAAAAATACACCCATAGATAGGTAGGTAGGTAGGTAGGTAGGTAGGTAGACAGAAAGAAAATTTTAAAAGAAGAAAATACACTCACAACGTCGTAAGCAGACACATGCAGAAGGCATCTGCGCAACAGCAGGTAAAGAAGAATCCTGACTGGCTCAGAAGATGCATGTGCAGGGGTGTGTGCACACGGGCATATGTATGTGTGTGCACACGGGCATATGTATGTGTGTGCACACGGGCATATGTATGTGTGTGCACACGGGCACATGTATGTGTGTGCACGCACACGCTGGTTCAAAGTTGGAAGGCCATGCACCTCTATTAAGAGTGGGCGCCTCTGCAAGCGCAGTTTGGGGGAGGAAGCAGTTCAACTTTTCTTTCCTATTTAAAACTTTGTGTCTTTGATCTTTTTTTTAACAAGCACACACCATTTACACAATTTTTAAAACTCCAAGAAAGATATATTTTACAAGCTTCCTACCCGAGGTGTGGGCCTCCGTTCATGAGGTCGAAGACCTGGGCAGGATTCAGCAGCTGTTTGAATCTTCTGAGGAACTTCACACCCTGGTTGTCCCCACTTTTTGAATTGACGAAGACCAGTAGTGGGCTTGTGCAAGACGGAGGACAGCTGGCCTTCCAGAACCCTGGATGCAAGAACAAACAGGACAGAAGAAAATCTACAGGCCTCGGGAGATGCTGGGGGCACCACTGATGGAATCAGCAGCAGCAGACCCCCCCCAAAAGACATATACCTGACACATGCACACCTGTAAGTCAGCAAGAGGTCAGCAAACAGTTCCCCACAGCTGCTCTCCACATGTGAGCTGGGGGCCCCATCCATCTGATCTCACATTCACAAGGCGTCTGAGTGCCACCCTGTTGCTGTCTCTCTTGATCTCCTCTGAGCCATGTACCCCACATCCCCCCTTCCACCAGTACTTGTCAACAGGTGGTACCATGTCCCAGCCAGACATGAGAGCAGCTGCAAGCCAGTATGCTGGCGTGTGCTGGGCAGAGATGGAACACAGTTTCAACGGCTCACATGGAGAAAGCCCCAGACCTGGGTTCCACTCAACAGCATCACCTCCATGTCAAGCGCCAGGCTCGGGTCTCAGGCCCATCTAACGGCAATGCCGTAAATCAGGGCACAGTGTGCCAATGATCCCCACACCCCCATTCTGTAAACTTAAGGCACTTCCTTTATGCCAAGCTCCATTTAATGATCCCCGCACCCCCATTCCATAAACTTGAGGCCCATTTTACAGGTGGGGAACCTGGGGCTTGGCAGGGTTTCAGGATTTGCTCAAGTTCACATGGCAAGCACATACTGGATTCAGGTCTAACTCTAGAGGCATTTTATCATGTTCTCTGGACACAGAAATAGCCAGAATCTGGATTCTACAGTCTGCTAGTATGCTGGGCCATCAAAGACCCCAAGCCCAAGAGCTTCTTGGAATTGGAAAGGGGCTTTCCTTTAAGCTCATAACTTACAATTACTGTCACTTAAAAACAGGAATATGTCTCGAGAAAATGCCTTGTGAGGTGACTGCATTGCCGTGCAAACACCATGTAGAGTATCTGCACTTACACGAACCTCGGTGGTATAGCCGGCTGCACACCCAGACTAGCTGGTATACTCTGCTGCTCCCAGGCTACAACCCTGTACGACATGTTACTGTACCAAATGGGTTCCACTCAACAGCATCACGTCCACATCAAGCACCAGGCTTGGGTCTCAGGCCCATCTAATGGCAATGCCGTAGAATCAGGGCACCGTGTGCCACTCTGTGCAACTCCTCCAGCGCCCCCCCACGGTTGTGCCTGACCTCTTGCTGACATCTCACCAAGATAACCAACTCTAGAGCTGGAAAGGAGAAAGCGCGTGGAGAAGGAAACGTGTGGGAGTGTGTGAGAAGGATGAGTATGTGTGGTACCCACCGTCGGAGTCGATGCTGTTGAGAGCCGTGGGTGGGATGACTGACACTTTGCACAGGCCAAGTGGGCACTTGGTCAGCAAGGATTCTTTACACGATGTGTGAACCTGAAACAAGAGTCCCCGCATCACCAAGGGTCACTGGCATCCTATACACACACCAGAAATCCTCCTGTTCTGTAGTTGGTAAGCTGGCCACGGCAGAGGCGGGTGATTTCAGAGCTGGGCTGGCCTGCTCCCATCACAGGCCCTGTGCCCTGGCTTTGCACTCGAGAAGGCATAGCACGGAACACCAGGCAAAAGCCAGTCATGGTGCACGCCTTGTGAGCGACAGTCCTGCACCCCGAGCCTCTGGTCCTTCGACCACAGCTACCTCAAACTTTCAAGACGAGGGTGAGGGCTCCTGGGGCAATGTGCCTCTACACATCCTGTGTCTTGGCTTCCTCCTGGCAGCCAGATGTGCTAGGCAAATGACTGCAGCAGCCACTTCACAATGGCCATCCCAGAGGTGAGTACATGGAGGCTCCGTGCATCTCTCCCTGGAAGCACATCTCACCACCCAGAGCAATGATGAGACCCAGAACCTGGCGGGAGGCCACATGGGCTATGCCCCTTCCACATGGCTGTGCCCACTGAAAACAGCACCCAGGGCCAACACCGCTCCGAAGGGCCTCTCCAGCTTTCCTGCTTCCCACACCACCCAGGTGACCCCTCACAACCCAGCTACAGTGCAACACGATGCAGGGTACGTCCGTCCCAACAACACACACCTGCATGTGTCAAAAGGCAGGACTAAATTCAAAAGGAAGAAACACCCCCAACAAAAACAACTAAGAAGGAAAATGACCAAACAGGTCAAAACACCCACTCTCAGAGCCGGAGGAGCCTCTGGGATGAAATTACCAGGATCCAGCAGGTCATGTGGAGGCGTGAGGCCCACATGGGCGCTGTAGGGAGCAGGCCCTCCCCTCCAGCCCGGCGCAGGGCCCACACTCACCATGGCCTTGCACCAGAGGCAGCGCCAGTCCTGCAGGCGCAGCACGCTGCCACACGTCTTGTCGCACACGGTGCACTTGGCACTCACAGGCAGGTTTCCTCCAACCACTGGTGAGGCATTGCGATCTGCGACCAAACAGAGGCACGCACTAGGGGCGCTCCCAAGGCTCCACGTCAAGGGCAGCCAGGAGCCCTTAGACAGAAACGCTCTTTGTAACTCAGCCTCGGCATTCTTCCCAACACAAGCGCTTTCCCTGACGCCGGTGAGGGGAGGGATGGCAGGGCCCGTGAAGGGTCATCTACCCACAGTGAGGGGAGGGATGGCAGGGCCTGTGAAGGGCCATCTACCCACGGTGAGGTGAGGGATGGCAGGGCCTGTGAAGGGCCACCTACCCACGGTGAGGTAAGGGATGGCAGGGCCTGTGAAGGGCCACCTACCCATGGTGAGATGAGGGATGGCAGGGCCTGTGAAGGGCCATCCACCCACAGCACCTGTAAGAAGTGCAAACTCAAAGGGACAGGATGGAGCTCAGGGGTGAGGTGATCACACGGAGACCACATATATTTTCCACTGTGACACCCAATGCCAGTGTGACCGTCTCTAATGAAACAGTGCTGGGGAGGGCAGGGAGGAGGCTTGCAAGGGGCAGTGCAGGTGGGTCGCCCTGGCTCAGGGCCCCACAGGTGGTATTTCTTAACATACCCCATCTGCATCCTCAATGATGTCCTTCCCGATGGAGGCGAGCGTGGTCCACTTGCAGTTATTGGTTGCACGCACAGCACAGCGCTTGTGGGCCTTAAATTTGCACACTGTGAGAGAAGGGACACATGAACCTACAAGCTGTGTTTGTGCCAGGAACTTCCCATGCTGAACAGTGCTATGAGAACTGCCCAGCTCCAGAAAAGTCAAGGAAGGTACGAACGGCACTCTCATTTTATAACTGAACTACTGTGATACACTTAGAGGCTGGGGGCGGTGGGACCAGCAGAGGATGTGAGACCATACATCAGTGAGAGCTGGGGATCAGTGAGCTTTCTGTCACAGGCCAGAGAGCGAGCAGTGGAGGCCTTGCAGGTTGCACCCAGCCTCCGTCACAACTACTCAGCTCTGCTGTGTAGCACAAAAGCAGCCAGAGACAATATTTTTTTAAGGACACAAATTTGAATTTCATGTAATTTAGTAGGATTCTTCTTTTGATGTTTCCCAATCATTTAAAAATGTAAAAGCCAGTCTGAAGCGTGAGAGCTGTACAAAAACAGGCAGAGGCAGGGTGTGGTCCAGGCTACAGCTAACAAGCCTGCTCCAGCCCACTGCTCTTACCACCAGACTGGACACCCTTGCCCAAACCCTGCAGCCCTGGCCTCTAGGTCTGTAATGCATTTTCAGTCCATATACGCACGGCCCCATTCACCCGCCTGGGGGGTGTGAAACGCTGGGGCTGGCAGCTGTTCCCGCAGTGCCTTTCCCTCTGTGTGCTCTAGGCTTCCTCTGTTTCTCCTTTTGCCACCCACCGCTTTCCTTCTTTTCACTCTGTTTGAGCACTAGAAAAAATGATTGATGAAGGACTCTTAAGCAGGAAAAGTAAACAAGAATGGAATCATAGAAACTACTGTGCTCCTGGACCGAATGGGTGGCAATGGCTTCTTTATGGTGGCTGGGTTTGGATTTCCAAGGGTTTATCAAGTAAAATGCCAGGCCACCTTTCCTGACAGAATAACAAATGCACACTCATACCCTCACAGGACAGCCCATGCGACGTGACCCCAGACAGAGCCTCACGGCACACGTTGCAGTAGGTCGGCCTCGCGTGGGAACAGGCGTACCAATTGTGCATCCCTGAGAAATGGTCCATGCTGTACTGGGTAGGCTGGAAGAATGAAACCAAGACCACAAAGATAAGACTTCTCTTTTAAATTGTAACTTGGACAAGATTAAACAAAGTATCCAAGAGAGCCTCCAAGAGAGGAGAGGAGGAAGGTTTATAAAGGACAGGTCTGCCCAGAGGACAAGCAACAAGCTTTAATTGTACAAGAACATGCTGAGAACGTGAGCTACAGACTGTGGATCCACACATGGGGGACACTCAGACAGCAGACACTGGGATGAGGGAGGCAACACGAGGCATTTGGAGAAGGGTATTTTCTTTTTTAACCTCAAAGTGCTCCCTGTTCTGCACAGTCTTTAATGCTGCAATCCAATCTTCCATTTCTTTTCTGTTATCAGCACACAAGATGAGCTTCCTACATGGAGTTATGACCTAGAGAAAGAAACATGGTCAACAGAACCATGAACAAAAGGCAAGTGCCGATGGCTATGAACACTTTCTTAAAACCTACCTCACATATACATAATAAATTACTATTTCATTCAGGTATTCACACTGAGCAGAAAACAAAAATGGTTATCATGGATCACTAAAAATTAAGAACAATCTCAAACTAAAAAGACAGTGAAATTTAGTTTTTATATGTTCATCAGCAATTAACTTAAGTGGACATCTACAACTGCTTACTACTTAGACACAGTAGTAAGTCCTAGGAAATTTTTTAAAAAGTAGCAATTGTGTTTTCCACTGTTTGGAAAACACAGTTGCTACTGTTTCAGGGAGCCAGCCGTGATGTCCAGCATTTGAACAGTTTAGGGAAGTCTAGTCCACTGTAACTCTAGAATACCATAAGCATGTGTCACATATCAACATGCATCACATATAAATGTTCTTGTAGAAAACTTCAATATCAGACTAGGCAGGACCCGAACAACTTGACGAGACATAAAGTTGTGACCTGGTAATAATCAACAAATGAAAATGATATCCATAATACATAGTTTTTATAAATTAGTAGAAAAAAGTTCCTGACATAAAAAAGGCTATGAACTTGCATTTCACAAAAGAAATACATCAACATTCTTTTTTATTTTTTGTGGGTACATGGTAGCTATATGTGTTTATGGGGCATACAGGCACAGAATAATCACAGAGTAAATGGGGTCTCTATTGCCTCAAGCATTTATCCTTTCTCTGTGTTACAAACAATCCAAATATATTCTTAGTTATTTTTAAATGTACAGCAAATTATTAACAGTTGCCACCCTTTTCTGCTATCAAATACTCCATCTTGTCTATTCTAACTATATTTTTGTACCTATTAACCATCTCCCTAGCCCCACATAACCATAACCATCCATCTACTGCCTACCTCCATGAGTTCAACTGTTTTCCTTTTTTTTTTTTTCAGCTCCCACAAATAAGTGAGCACATGGGAAGTGTCTTTCTGTGCTTGACTTATTTCACTTAACATAAGTGCCCTCCAGTTCCAGCCATGTTGTTGCAAACGACAGGATCTCATTATTTTTTATGGCTGAAGAGTACTCCATTGTGTACATGTACCCTATTTTCCTTATCCATTTGTCTACTGATGGACACTTAGGTTGCTTCCAAATCTTGGCTATTGTGAATAGTGCTGCAGTAAACACGGGAGTGCAGACATCTCCTCGATACACTGATTTCCTTTCTTTTTGGTACATACCTAGCAGTGGGATTTCTGGATCACGTGCTAGCTATGTTTTTAGTTTTTTGAGGAACCTCCAAACTGTTCTCCATAGTGGCTGTACTAATTTACACTCCCGTCAATGGTGTACGAGGGTTCCCTTTTCTCCACATCCTCGCCAGCATTTGTTATTGCCCGTCTTTTGGATGAAAGTCATTGTAACTGGGGTAAGAGAGTATCTCATTGTAGTTTCTATTTGCATTTCTCTGATGATCAATGATATTGAGCACTTTTTCATATACCTACTTGCCACATGTATGTCTTTTTTTGAGAAATGTCTATTCAGACCTTTTGCCTACTTTTTAACTGGATGATTAGATTTTTCCCTTTTGGATTATTTGAGCTCCCAAGTGATTCTGGTTATAATCACTCATCAGAGGAACAGTTTGCAAATATTTTCTCACATTCTGTAGGCTGTCTCCTTACTCTGTGGTTTTCTTTGCTGTGCAGGAGCTTTAATCATCTGTCCACTTTTTGCTTTCGTTGCCTGTGTTTGTGGGAATTACTCAAGAAACTTTTGCTCAGTCCACGGTCCTAGAAAGTTTCCCCAGTGTTTTCTTTTAGTAGTTTCATACTTTGAGGTCTTAGATTTAAGTTTTTAATCCATTTTGATTTCATGTTTGTATATGGCAAGAGACAGGAGTCTAGTTTCATTCTTCTGCATATGGATAACCAGTTTTCCCAGCACCATTTAGTGAAGAGACTGTCCTTTCCTCAGTATATGTTCTTGGTACCTTTGTCGAAAATGTGTTCACTGTGGATGCATGAATTCATTTCTGGGTTCTCTGTTCTGTTCCATTAGTCTGTATCTGTTTTTATGCCCGTACTATGCTGTTTGGGTTAGATAGCTCTGTAGTATAATCTGAAGTCAGAAAATGTAATTCCTCTAGTTTTTCATAAGGATAATTTTGCCTATTCTGGGTCTCGTGGCTATTTTGGTTCCATATAAATTTTAGAATTATTTTTTCCATTTCTGTGAAGAGTGTCATTGGTATTTTAATAGGAATTGCATTGAATCTGTAGATTGCTTTGGGTAATACAAACATTTTCACAATGTTGATTCTTCCAGTCCATGAACATGCAGCATCTTTCCATTTTTTTGTGTGTTCTCTTCTATTTCTTGTAGAAATCTCTCACTTCTTAATTCCTAGGTATTTTATTTTAATTTGTAACTATTATAAATGGGATTACTTTCTTGATTTCTTTTCCAGATTGTGCACTGTTGGTACATATAGAAATGCTACTGAGTTTTGCGTATCGATTTTGAATCCTGCAACTCTACTGAATTTATCCGTTTTAACAGTGTTTTTTTTGGTGGGGGTCTTTAGGTTTTTCCAAGTATAAGATCACATCATCTGCAAACAAGAAGAACTTTACTTCTTCCTTTCCAATTTGGATGTCCTTTTTTTTGTTTGATTGCTCTAGCTAGGACATCCTCACAGAAGAAACACAAAATGGATAATGAGCAAGTAAAAAGCTGCTTAATCACTCTAGTCATCAGAGAATGCAAATGAAAACAGCAATCTATTTTTCCCCCATGGGATTGGCAAAGTTTTAAAAGATGACTATCCAGTACTGACAAATGTGTGGAGGAAAAGAGTTCTCAAGCACTGATAAGAGGTAAACAGGATATAAACATTTCAGAGAAAAAAGTTGATAGTGTGTATCAAAATTCTGAAAGGTTTTAATTCTTTAACTTAATTTTGTTTTATAATGATCATATCAATGGAGTTCCAAAGTCAAATCTACAAACAAGGTAGATTCAGAAATCTAGCTTTTATATCTCTCCCCTCTATCCTGGTTCCCATAGGTTGCTTTACCAAAAAAAAAAAAAGAGAGAGAGAGAGAGAGAGAAAATATGGTTTCTCCCTCCATTTTTAAGATACATGCAAACATGGATATCATATTGTCCCCTATGTAAACAGTAGCATGGACAATTTTCTCCAACTCTGCCCTTCCATTTAATCACGTATCCCAGCCATCACTCCTTAGCAACATCCAGAGCTGCTTCATTCTTTCCTTCAGTGGCACAGTACTCCACCGTACAGAACTCAGCCAGTGCCCTGTGAATGGTAATTTTGTGCGTTAAAACTCTTTGCTATTTCTCATAATGATGTCATGAATTATCTTTACAAGGATCTTTTCCTCTTTTTACCAGTGTATCTTTGGGGTAAATTCCTAGAAGTAGAATTACTCTACAAAGAGTAAATGTCCATGTGATTTTGCTAGCTATTGCCAAATTACCCCCACACGGGCTGTACCATTTTGTATTCTCACCAACAGTGTTAGGAAAATGCTTGCTTCCCCATGGATTCACCAACAGAATATGTTATTTAACTTTTAGATTTTGGCACATCTCATAGCTTTAATTTACATTAAGAAGACCCAATTTAGGAATACCTAATTAAAATTATTAAATGACCACGTTTCTGGCTCAGAAAACATAGAAACTGCTTTACAGGGAGATTCTCCAGCGACCAAGTTTCATGGCAGAGAGGATGAATGAAATTGGGTCGATGGCACATGGTTCGCTTATCCTTCCACATATCCTGGGCTGGTGGGAGAAGAACACCTGGGGCCAGGGTGAGTGTGAGAAGCAGCAGAGCTGGGAGAGACTGAGGGAGGAGGAGAGACTGAGGGAGGAGGAGAGACAGCAAAGGCAGTCCCGGAGGGGCCGTCTGCCTTCTGCCCTGCTGTTGTTCAAGACTGGAGAGCACCATGAACAGCCCCTCTCCCTCCAGAGGACATCCCCTGGCTCAGCAGATGCTTGTAGCTGTCTCTTCTAGTCCTGGGATTCTAAGCACATGGTGGGCAAAGTTCCTCCCCCTCACAGAACTCAGTGGGGGAGAGGCAGGCAGGCAACTATTTCCCACACTGAGTCAGCCGTGAAGACAACAAAGTGGGCCCCCGAGAGTGGGACCGGGGTGGGGGGTGTCTCTGGACAGCCACTCAGGGATGGCCATGGGAGACTGGGAGCTGCCAAGGCCAGGCAGGTGCATCAGTCACGGGCACCATCCCCTGTCTACCTATCAAGTCTGAACACACGTCCCTAACTGTTCACTCTGGGGTGAGTTTTAATATTTGAATACTTTTGTCAGCATAATAAATACAATAAGAGAAAGATACCTTGCTTTGCATAATTCAGGGATTCTCTTCGGAATCATGCAACAGGATATTTATAGAAGACAACTATGAAATGTTTTAGGTCCTGAGTCTACTGCTCCCACAGCAGCTTTTACAAGGTGAAGCGCCAACTTTGCCCCAGAACTCAGCCACGGCATTTAAGAAAATGGATCTTTGGGCCCACCTGCCCCACACGCTGAAGGAGAAGGTTTACTAGAATTGCTTCGTGGGTATTGGGCACTACTAGGCAGCAAATTACAGACAAAAGCATTAGGTTCAAAGACAGTGAGTTAATGATACAAGTGATCAATGGCATCCTTGCCTTCATCTGTGCTATTGTCTGTGGACAATAAACACTGAGCAACAGATAAATGTCAAAGAACCTGGGTTTTGGCTTCTAAGGAAAAAGCAAAACAAAATTTAAAAAACTCTTATTTGTGGCTGTTCTGTTGTGAAGAAGCCTGAGACAGACCCAGATCTGAATCCCATATGGCCACTGATAAATTTGGGAAATGGGGGCAGACCCTCTTTGCTTCTCACTGAGAAAGGTGATGATAGTAGCAACCTGCAGGGCTGTCGTGAAACTGACCAGGACCAAATGTGCAGAGGGCCTGGCACAGTCCCTGAGTCTGAAGCCCCTGCCAGCTGAGTAACTTACAGCACGTGCTTCTCCACCCCGTGCCTCCACTGCCCCATCTGTAAACTGGGGCTATGCAGAGCAGTGCTGCATCCTAGCCTTGTTGTTGTGAGGTGCCAGTTGGTGCAACCTCATACTGTCCTGGGAGAGCACCTCGCACTGTCACTATCAGTGCTACCTCAGGCCCAAAGCCCCCAGCTTTGGCATCATCATGTGACATTGCCAAGGCCACTTTCCCATGTGGGCGTCTTCCTTGAGACTGCTCTGGTGTCAATGATCCACCCTCCCAAACCACAAGAAATATCACAGAAGAGTCCCACCAAATAAGTCAGAATCCATGTTTCTTAGCTGCCCACAAAGGGGACACAACTGGGCCTGCCTTCTCTATGTCAGTCCCCAGCTGCACACAGGACACTTGTCATGACTCACACGTCCATGCCTTCAGCTCCTCAGCACACCCCTCCTGGCGAGCTCCAGTCCCCCACACCAGCCAGCAGGCACCCCTCAGACAAGAGCCTGCCTCATCTTCCTGCTCCCCTAACACCAGCCACAGTCCAACTTCTGGTAGGGGGAGAGTGAGACGCTTTGGGAGGCTCATTCTAGGGGATGTTCTGAGCAGTACCTCCCATTCAATCCCTTGATTTGGGAGACAGCATGGGCAGGAAGGACCCAGGAGAGAAAGCGAGGGCTGGATACGGGCCCTCAGGCTATGCCTTCCTGGCTGTGCACCCTGCCTACCAGGGCAGGTGGCAGGTGCAGGCAGATGCTCTAAGGAATACTAAGAGCGTCCCCACGATCTGGACTGCAGCCATAACTACTGGCAACCAAGGAATGGCACAAAAAAGCTGAAACTATCTTTAAAATCCAGCCTTCACAAAGAAAAGACTTTGGAGACTAAGAGATGGCTCATATTTTTCAAGCAAATGTATAAAGTAAGAAATGGTTCACATCCCTAAATCAACTTAAAAGATCACTGCAAATCAGACATAGGGCAATAAGGCTAGGCGCAATGGCTCACATCTGTAATCCCAGCACTTTGGGAGGCAAGGCAGGTAGATCAGTTGAGGTCAGGAGTTTGAGACCAGCCTGGTCAACATGGTGAAACCCCATCTCTGACTAAAAATACAAAAATTAGCTGGGCGTGGTGGCACACACCTGTAATCCCAGCTACTCGGGAGGCTGAGGTAGGAGGATCACTTGAACCTGGGAGGCGGAGGTTGTAGTGAGCCAAGATTGCACCACTGTACTCCAGCCTGGGCGACAGAGTGAGACCCTGTCTCAAAAAAAGAAAAAAAAAGTAGGGCAATAAACTGAACTCGACAGGACAAATAAATGACATCCCAGGGACTCAAAAGGCCAGGCTGCAGGACGTGCCACCAAGGAAAGGAGCAGAGCTGCATCAGAGAGCAAGAAGACAGGTGGCTGCATGGGAACCTACACACTGGAGAAAGAAAATATCCTCAGATCTTGATGCTGGAAAGACTAGAGAAAGAAACACAGTATCACAGAGGAAGAGTGGATAAAATGGTGGCTGCGTTCCTCACAGAATCCTGAGGCAGGCTAGAACAGCCACAGACAGATTTGAATTTTTAGACACCTGCTGGAAATCTCTTGAAGGTAACAGAACTTAAAAATCAGTAAGAAAAGAGCAGACAAACTAATAGTAGAATGGACAAAAGTCCTGAACCATTATTTCACAAATGGCCAATAAAGCACATGGCCCAGTGCTCAATTTGATTAGTCTTCAGAGAAATAGAAATTAAAGCCACAGGGTGACACATCTCTCACAATGGCTGAGCCGAAACAGACAATATTAAGTGCTGGTGACAGTGCAATTTGGTGCAACTACTTCTGAAAACAGCCGAACTCATATATACCCTGTGACTCAGCAATTCCACCCACCCACCCACCCCACAGAAATGCAAATACGTATCTTCCTCATCAAGGCATACACAAGAATGTTCATAGCATCAATTCTCTAAATAGGCCTACAGTGAATAAACTATAGTATATTAATACATTGGGAGACATGCAATAATGTTATGAATCTTACAATAGCGAAAGAAATATGCCTGACTCAAGACAACATATACTGTATAATTTCCTTACGCATTACATAAAGTTAAAAAAACAGACATACTAATATATGGTGTTAGATACTAGCTTCTCCTAGCAGCTGCTTTGATGGGAGGGGCACACAGGAGGGTTTCTGGGGACTACAGTGTTCTCCATGGTAGGGAACAGTCACCAACCTGTACGCCTGTTAACAAGTACACTCCTTCATGTGCATGCTGTGCCTCAGTAAAAGAGGATACAGAACTTGACATTTCTCAAAAACGTGTAACCACATAACTCAAAAGAAAGGTGTGTAGAGCTGCACAGACTCTTGGACAAAAATCTGGTTAGAAAATAACTATACAAGAGATAGGGAGAGAAAGGTGAAACATATGCATGAATATGAGAGTCCAGCAGAGCTACATTAAAACTGTGTTAGAGATGGATCTTCAACGTATGAAAAAATATTCAGTCTTACTCATAAGACAAATGCAAATTGGGAGATCTCATTTTTCATTTCATAGAGATCAGATGTTTGATAATATGGTCTACTGATTCTCATACATTGGAGCAAAATTTCATACAACCTCTACAGAAACCATTTGGTAAAATTCATTAAACTTTAAAACATACACCTGTGTCTCATCAACTGTGCTTCTATAAATTTATCCTCTCCTGTATCTTCATGAGAAATCACATACTGTATATACAAGGTTAGTCATGGCAGCATTCACTAAAAGACAAAAGATTTGAAACCAAACAAATACTGATCAATATAAGGCTGGTAGAGACTGGCTACAGTAATGACAGTACATTCACATAACAGAAAACTATGCAGCCACTAAAATGCCTGAAGCTACTCTACATGTTCTTATATGAAAGAACCTCTAAGACATACTGTTTACGGATAAAAGCCAATTGCAGGAAGAGTATGGGTACAGAGAAAAAACTAATATTAGTCACCTCTAACTGAGGGGACCTCTGAGTGGCTGGGCAACACTTCATATCTTTTTAGTCTTAAGATTTCTGTACCACGCGCATGTGTAACCAATCCAAAAATGAGCTACTAAAACAGAATAAAGTCTTAGGTTTACAATATATGTTAAGGACAAAGAAACAAGCTTTAAAATTCTATTTGAAAGAAGAACTTTTGTTTCTATTCTTGATTCAAGTACATGATCTTCCAAGAGATATGAGAAAATACCTTTCTAATCCAAATGATTTGCCAAGCCAGAAAAAATGTCCTCCCATGCCCTGGGAAAAATTAGCCCCGGGGGTTTTTAAACCACAGGAGTGATCTCTGAGAAATCATGGTAAAAAAGGAGACATACTGGAGACAGACAGGCATGATTTCTCAAATGGAAAAGAGGATGGACTCTGGCTTACGTGTCACACAGCAGCTGATATAACAAGGGGCAGCTTTAGCTAACATGGACAGGGCACAAAGAATGTCTCAGCAATCCACCAGGTGTTTTCCAGGTAACTGCTCCATTCAGCTTCTCCACAATCTGATGAACTCTGCTAAGGGGCCTGCTCACAGTCCCACGGCAAATGAGCTGATGCGACCAGGACACCAGGCAGGCTGGCTCCAGGCTGAGCCCAGGACCTCCATCTTTCAGCCTCTCCTCATCTGGGTGGTGCCTCAGACCAGGGCCAGTGGGCATGAGGCAGGGAAGCAACTGGCACTCACCACAAGCTCTCCCAAGTTCACTCAGTACAAGCAGTGTCTGGCACATTTCATTTCCTTTTTGGCAGGGTGACTGGCTTGGAGGATCAGCACAAGGACGATATCAACATCTCATTAAGTCATCTGACTAGCTGCCCCTCCCACTCTGACCAGGTTTCCCAAGAGTTCAAAATAGAAGGTGGAGAAATAAGATCTGGAGGATAATGACAAGGGCAGTTCACTGATTCACATCAAGCTGAATCACAGCACCCAAATGGCCACATCCTGTCCAACCATTTGTAACCACGAATTTGGACGTGCAGGGACCTGGACGTGGATCTCATTCATAAATTACACTTAAAATGACAAAAAGATCAAGGTCCTGCAAACTGTGTCATGTTGGAACCACAGGCCAACCCAAAAGACCTATGAGTAATTAATGTGAGGCCTGGAGCCCACGATGGTCCAATGGTCATGATGAGCAAGCAGGGATGGGTGGAGCACAACATTTCGCCTGGACCCCCTTTTCACTTTTCACAGATCCAAGTTCAGATGACATTGAGGTACTTTCCCCCACTGCTCTCACTAAGAACAACTGAAAACTGCGGGCATTAGAAAATCAACACAAGAAGACCCTGAAAGGTAGAGAGAAGGTGGCAGTCTGACGAGGGTCTTGGCCCAAGGGATGACACAGTGGTGGCCGGGTATACCCTAGACTTGGAGCTAAAGAAGCAGAAGCCAAAAACCGTGATGGATACTGCGGGGGTAGGTGGAAAACCCCAACAAAAGCCTGCTCTTCCAGGCCAAGGAGCCAAGAAGTGGGCAGTCAGACAAGACAGAAATTGACAATGGCAGTAATACCCACCTTACTCTAGCCAGAGCCGCAAGAAGAAACCATGCCCACCCCACTCCCAGGCCGCAGCCAGGCGCTCCAGCACTCGCCTGCCAGAGTATCCAGAGAAGACCAGAGAGCCAGAACGTTTCTCCCGCCACCTGGAAATGAGTCCTCACCCCTCACAGTGCAAGAGGAGATACGCAAGTGGCAATTAAGCACACAGAAGATACTCAAAATCCTTAGCCGTCAAGGAAACACACTGAACGCACGAGAGAGCCCCATGCAACTATCACGACGGCTACAACAGAAACTAGTGCCAACACCACCTGCTGGAGAGGATCTTACTACTGGGCGGGACAGAAAATGTTACGGCCGCTCCGCAACACAGTCTGGCAGTTTCTTAAAAAACCAAGCATGTGACTAGCATATGACCCAGCAATCGCACTCTTCAGCAATTATCCCAGAGAAATGAAGATTTATGTTCGCACAGAACCTACTCAGGAGTGTTTACAGTAGCTTTATTCATGATCACCAAAAGCTGGAAACTATTCGGATGCCCTTGAGTGGGTGAACGATTAACAAACTATGGTACACCCGTGAAATACTACTCAGTAACGAACTGTGGCACACCCATGGAATGCTACTCAGTAACAAACTGTGGCACATCTGTGGAACGCTATTCAGTAACGAACTGTGGCACACCCGTGGAACGCAATTCATCAGTAACGAACTGTGGCACACCCGTGGAACGCTATTCATCAGTAACGAACTGTGGCACAATGTGGTGCACCCCCTGGAACACTACTCGGTAACGAACTGTGGCGCACCCGTGGAACGCTACTCAGTAACAATGTGGTGCACCCCTGGAATGCTACTCAGTAACAAACCGTGGCGCACCCGTGGAACGCTACTTGGTAACGAACCGTGGCGCACCCGTGGAACGCTACTCGGTAACGAACCGTGGCACACCCGTGGGATGCTACTCGGTAATAAAAAGGAACAACGACTAAATATACTCATCAACCTGAATGAGACTCCAGGGAATTATGCTAAGTGAAAATTCTAACTCCAAAGGTTACATATTGTAAAAATCCATTTATACAATGTCTTGAAAAGACCAAATTATAGAAATGGAGAACAGAGGAGTGGTGGCCAGCGGTTACGGAGGGACATGTGGGAAGCCATAAAAGGGCACAAGGAGGGTCCCTGTGGTGTGGAGGCTACCGATCTCCACTGTAACAAGGTTAGTATCCTGGGTGTGACACTGTACTGGGGTTGTGCAAGAGGTTACCACTGCAGGAAACTGGGTAAAAGGTACAAAGAATCTCAAAATAAAAGCTTTAATTAAAAATAAGCAACCACCATGAACAATATTTAAGTTTAAAATGGGAAAACCAAGGCGTAACTCCAGAGCAATGCTGTTTCTTAAGGACAAGGGTGTATGCGGGCAGCACAAGTTAAAAGTGTAATCTTATCTAAAGTCCTGTATTTGTAGTTAGTGCAAATCATGAAACATCTGACGCCAAGAAAATATTACATGGACACAGCTGACACACCTTCGGTACACATTCTCAAAGAAAAGGACCAGGTCCTCTATGTCAGAAGGGCTGGGGAGAAACGCCAGCCGCCCTGCCTGTCCCTGCGCCTGAGTTCAAGCACACGCAGGAGTGCCATAAACCGCGCCCTCCAGCTGAGGGGCTCATTTTGCTATCAGCTGTGACACGTGGCCTGGGTACTTGAGCCTGCACGAGGCAGGGCCCCGGAAACAGCAGGGTTCATTTCTAAACACAACAGTGCTTGAAGAATCAGTGGAGCTATGTAAACTGAGGAGCTCAGCCGTGAAGGGAGGATGTCAGAATCACAGGCTCCTGCCCTCCAATGGTAATGTACTTCCTGGGTGGGGTGGGCCAGCCCAGCACCCACTACTGCAATACTAGTGTATGCTCTGGGAGTGGCCAAGATGCTGCCAATACGAGGCCCCAAAAGGCGCTGCCTCCGCAGCCCCAGAGCCCACTGGCCACAGCCCTTGGGGTCCTACTACACACTTAGGGGCCTCGAGGTTCTCCTGCCACTGCCTCCCAGAGGCCGGTGACTCTGCCCCATCCCCTCAACCTCCCAAGTCAGAAACTGCTCCCTCAACTTCACCTCCTCTCCTGTGCTATCTTCATCACTGGGCTCCAAATTCTTTCTTTCTTCCACAGAAATAAATTCAGGGAGTCTTTCACTTGAGCAAACAGAAAAGATCCCTGCTCCTGTGGAGGTTACATTTGAATGCAGACAGTAAATACTTATTAAAGAAGTGAATTACGCAGCATAGAGAGTAATAGCTTAGCTAGTGGTGAGCACTATGGATACACAGGAGACCAGAAAAGACAGGTCTGGGGGCCAGGGGCTCCACAGCAAAGATGGGGAGAAGGTGAGGAAGGAGGCAGAGACCAGGAGAAAGCAAGGAAGGAGGTAGGAAGGGCTGGGCCAAAGCAAGCACTTGGCACATGGCTGGTGGTGTGTGGCTGGGGCTGGTGTCAGGACGGGGGCCAGGGGCCAACCTGGAAGCATGAGGGCCACAGAGAGCCATGCAGGTGTCTGTAAGAACTTTGGCTTTACTCCATGTAGAATAAGAAGCCATGCAAACTTAAGTTTGGAAAGCATCATTCTGGTTGTTTTATTGAAAGCTGACAATAAGATGCAGGAAAGAACTCAGGAAACCTTTTGTGAGGCTCCTCAGTAACCCCATCATGAGACGACGGTGAGGAGAGTGGCTGGGCTCTGGGTGTGCTCTGAGGACAACAACAGATGAGACAGGGTGAGAGAGAGAAGTCCACAGTGACCTTCAAGCAGCTGACAGGGTGCTGCTCCCATCCCAGGAAGGGGATGCTGTGGGAGAGCAAGCTTTACAGCTGGGGGGGTGTGGGGGGGGGGGGAGGGGGGCCGGCAGGTCCACGTGGACATGCTGAGGGCACGGTGTCGATCAAAGTCTCAGCAGCGTCCAATGTCTTCTTATCTCATCCATGAGGTCATCTTGCCATCAGCTTGGTATATTAAAAACAAAAACTTAAAGATACTACAGAAATGAGATCACTCATACGTGACCACTGCTGGTGATAGTTCTGGAGGTAATTTGACAATCCCCAGTTAAGCAGAAGATGCACACACCTGGCAATTCTATCCTTAGAAACACATTCTAGAGAAACTCTTGTCTGTGTGCCCAAGAAGACAAGGATAAGCACATTCACAGCAGCGCTGTTGATTACACGGATCTGGGAAAACGTACGTCCACAATGGGACGTCTTAGATCCCGGAACAGTACAGAGGCCACGAAAACCAGCATCACGGGCCTCAACTTGAGCCATGACTGTCAGGAGCGCTGAGGTTCATGCCTCATTCCCCAGAAATTCTGATTTAACTCCAGGAATCAGGAATCAGTTGTTTTAAACCTTGAACCATTTAACCAAAGCTAGATGTATCCACAGGATAAATCCAGGAAGTGCAATGCTGTGGATGCCCAGTCTGATAACATTTATTCAGCATTTTAGAACCGGTTCAACAATGCTATATATTGCTTATGCGTACACATACATGTCAAAAAAGTACACAAACATGAAAACAAATGATAAACACCAAAGTTAGAATGGAGGTGACCCCGGGGGTGGAGTGGCAGGAAGAAACAAGGATAGGAAAGAGAATTCCAAGTGCCTCCATTATATCTATTATGTTTATTTCTAGGGCTAGAAGTAGTCATAGTTGTGTTCATTGTGTTCCTCTTTGAATGTTTTAAATGTTTGTGGTACAAAAATATGCTAACATGCCCAAGCCAGAACTAGAGACACACACATTCTAACTGTGCCCTACACCTGTAGTTTAGCCATAAAGAAGGTTAACAGGTCAGCCTGAAACCACGCCAGTAGCCAGACTCTGCTGATAGAACTGGGGGAGGGGAATCTCCTGAGTGCCTGAGCTTGGCATTCCCTCCCTTATCATCTCCAACCCCTCTATGCGGAGCTCCCAGGGCTTTTACACACCCTGGCCAGGCCCCTACTGACCGCCACGCATCTCATGGCAGACATAACTGTTCTTAATTTGTCTCTAAAATTTCTCATCCCAGAGTCAATTCCTGAATCCTAAATAGCCTGAGTGTCTGAAAACAAGGTAGATGCTTCATGAAGGGAGGAAAGGGAGGTCCTGGAGGAACCACTCAGACGGGGGCTTTTAGAGGAGACCAACAAAAACACCTTCCCTCCCAACACACACCCTTCCACAAACCACAAACCAACATCACAGCCTAGAAACCTCAAAGCACACAGAGACAAGTTCTACACTGTGAGGGATGGACAGACATGCAAGGTGAAAATTCACCCACCCAAAGCAGAACACATCTGGGCTCTGCAGTGTTTGTTTTAGGGGACTGGAGGGGAAATCCTCCCCCTGAGACAAAGCTCAGACAATAGGAATTCACCACAGAGAAGCTTCTTCCACCCGCAGGCTTTCTGTCTGGCCAGGTGAGAACCACAGAATGTTTCTAGCACATGAGTGAAGTCACACCACCAAGCCTGTATCTTAAAAAATCCCAGCCTTCCATTTCTAAGCCAAGCCAAGAAGCAACCCTCTGGAGCATCTTACAATGATGCTCAATTCCTTCCACTTAATTTCCAACCCCGACCCTGAATTCACCACCCGACAGCCTCCCAGTCTGATGGCACACTGTCCCCTGGGGCTCTTACCTGCTGCCCTTCCCACTCAGAACAGTTTCCAACTGCTCCACGAGTATCAAAAATGGAAGTGACCCAGCACAAACAAAAACTGAGTTTTAAAGTCAGTGTACAAGAGCCTACAGATCACGAAGTAGACCAGAGACGCCGGAGTAGCAAATCAGCACCGTGCAATCGGCCACCAACCAAGAGAGGGGCAAAGGGATGGCGCTGGGGGCAGGATAAGGCACTGGAAATACTGCTAAATATAGCTCCCGGGCTGCGGTGTTTGGAAAGGTGGCCGAGAATAAGCATCTGGCGCCCTGGGTCATTTCTGTCACTTCCTGTTACTCACATCCTGCTGTTCCAATGCTGCCCAAATCCTGGATTCCCTGTACACAATTCCCTACCTTGAAGCCCCCAGAGACAGACCATTCAAAGCAGCTGGGATGTGCGTAGACAACAGACTTCCTCGCAGAGCACCACACAAACACAAAAATAGTCACCACCACACAAACAAGCTCTTGGAGGTCCCCATGTGGAAAGAGCCCAACTGCCAGGTCCGGGTGAACTCCGCACAGCACTGTGTCAGGCCCCGGCCCAGCCTGTCAGCTCTGCACGTTGCCCTGCCTGCACCCCAAAATGGAACACGGGCCCAAACAGCCATCATGCACTTTCTCTCCTGGGCTGCACCTCACCTGCAGCCTCAGAGCAGCTCTGGGGGGGAAGGACGGGTTCCCCACCATGACGGCTAACAGGTGCCACCCACAGCACAGTCAGAGCGAGGCATTCTCCATCTGACCCATTCCTGCCTCCCCAGGAATTCAGGTAGCCCAGGCACGGAGCAAAGCCAACTTGGCAAGAAGTTAAAGTCACATGTAACCTATCAGAAGATAAAAAAAATTTTTTTAAGAAACCCATAAAGTAAAATGAAGCAAAAAGTGAAAGTTCTACCTAAAAATGAAATATGACAGAAATACTCTGTGTTACTTACCTACTCATTATTTCAACAGTGCTTCATTAAGCTTGAGTTGTGTTCAACTATGAGAAAACTAGAGATTGGGGGACTGCCATGGATGACGGGGGGGGGGGCCCTCTAGCAGGAAGGGAACATTATTACCCATGAAAGACACCTCAGATGTAGAGCTGGTGCCCCAACACGGGCTAGTCACAGTCAACCAGCACGCAGAAGGCAAAATACAAACAAACGTGGTTCCAATAGCAAAACGCTGGCAGCGCCTCAGCCTCCAGACGGGGCTGGCGAAGTAAGCTCCAGCACACTCACGCGATGCAATGTCACAGGCCAGTTTTGAAAAGGGTGAGCAGAACACATAGTCATGGACACAGAAAGACATTCATAAAGTAGTAAGTTTTAAAAGCAGCTCATAAAACAAAAAAAAAAAAACAAGAAAGAAAAGCAGCTCATAGTCTGTATAAATAATCCAAACTTTTATAAAACTAAAGTATATGTAACAATATTCACAGAAAAGGGCCCATACCTATTTGTGTGTACAGGGTTTCTCAGCCTCAGCACTACTGATATTCTGAGCCAAACAGCTCTTTGCTGTGGGGCTGCCGCACAACACGGCAGGATGTCTCTGAGGACCCTGAGCGGCTTCTCTGAACTCAACCCACTAGGTTCCAGCGACATGTACCCCCGGCTCCCCACCCCCACAATTGTGACAAACCAACGTGTCCCCAAAAGTCCTCTTCAGGACAATCTCACCTCCCCCGCCACCTTCTCCCTACCCATGTTTGAGAATCACAGGTCTATACGATAGTGTTTAATCTAGAATCTCAGTGATAAGACTTTTGAGTGGTTTTTGTTTGTTTGGGTTATCTGTACTTAATTATCTATAACGATACCTGTTATTTGTATTAAAAAGGGAATTAAAAAGAATCTTAACATCAGGAAAACCTTCCAGGTATTTTTGCTATAATGCAATTTCTGAGTTCCTAAAAACCCTCAAACTCTACAAAAGCACACAATAAAAATAAAAAGTCTCATGGGAATAGGGAAGCTGGGGCAGGCCACTGAGAACCTATGCAGTAACCAAGCATTAATGAAACAACAGCAATATTTTTTTTTAAATAAACAATTTTTACTACATAAACACTACAGTAAATACAGAACTTTGCCTTTTAAAAAAATGCACAAGGCGGGGCTAGGCACAGGGTCTCACGCCTGTAATCTGAGCACTTTGAGAGGCTGAGGTGGGCAGATCACCTGAGGTCAGGAGTTCAAGACCGGCCTGGCCAACAAGGTGAAAGCCCATCTCTACTAGAAATACAAAAATTAGCCAGGCGTGGTGGTGGGTTCCTGTAAACCCAGCTACTCGGGAGGCTGAGAAGGGAGAATCAGTTGAACCCAGGAGGCAGAGGTTGCAGTGAGCTGTGATCACGCAACTGTACTCTAGCCTACATGACAGAGCAGAACTCTGCCTCCAAAAAAATAAAAAATTTAAAAATGCACAAAGGAACTAAGACACAGTAAGCAATTCCAAGGCAGAGCTTGTGGCCACACTGCACACTGCAGCAGGGAGGTGGGAGAAGTGAGACCAAAGGCCTCATGTCCAGGGCTGTGCTCCTCCTGGGCTAACCATGTCCTGCATTAGCGGCCTTGGCTTTCAGTCGCTGGGCTGGTGAACTTCTCTCTAGAGAAACAAACCACAGCAGGAGGGTGGGACACCTGTATCCTTCAGCTACTGCACAGAAGAAACAAGGAGCTGAAAAAACTCAGAGTCCTGGTGATAAGGAAAGCTAAACCAAAGGTCCCTGGCAGTAAGTCTTGAAGGGATGGGGGTGGAGGGGAAAGGAATGGGAATGCTTTGGCATTCATAAGTCTGACAGTCACCATGCTGTCATAATTTATGCATTTTTCACTGGGATTAACTGATGGTAAATCTGCATATATCCAGAGGCAGCTACAGTAATGTTATAGTTAACAAGTAAGTATCAGGGAAGAGAAGGAAAAAGAGTTTCATAAGCTACTCAAAGACCTGGCACCACCATCTACTTTTTTGATCACTGAAGGTCAACTTGATTAAGCAATAAAATTTATCAGAGCAAAGTGGCCAAGGTAAGAACAACCGCACCTGCTGGCTCGGGCCAGGTGTCACCCTTAGTACAAAGTCTTGTCCACACCTTTTTAAATGAATTGATTCAAGCCTGTCTGTGTGTTCAACACTTAAAGTGGTTAAGTAAACCACAGAAGTAAGCTACCAGGCAGAAAACAAAGCCACACAAGGAGCGAAAAACAAAGAATTTATAAGAGGGCATATTTATACTGCACTCTTAAAAATAATTAAGATGCCAAATTTTATGTTATATGTATTCTACCACAATAAAATATAAATGCAGGAATGGGGAACATACACTCATCCATAGTATTGTGTTTTTAAAAAAAGGCAGGACACATGCAGCCGGGAAAACTGGAAGTTCACATCTCAAGAGGTAGGATAAAGAGATTTTTTTTTTCCTTTTCTTTTTGGTTTTCTCTATTTTCCAAATCGTCTACAGTAAAAGGTGTCTTTAAATGTATCTATGCCTGGTTGGGAGCAGCAGCCCATACCTGCAAACCAGTGCTTTGGGAGGCCAAAGCAGGAGGATCCCTTGAGCCCAAGTGCTCAAGATGAGCCTGTGCACTATAATGAGACCCTGTTTCTACAAAAAAAATTATAAATTAGCTGGGAATGGTGGCACCTGCCTGTGGTCACAGCTCCTCAGGAGGCTAAGGTGGGGGAAATCACTTGAGCCTGGGAGGTCAAGGCTGTAGTGAGCTGTGATCACGCCATTACACTCCAGACTGGGCAACAAAGTGAAACCCCATCTCTAATTAATTAATTAATTACTTAATGTATCTATGCCTTTTCAAATTCATGCCTTAATCTATGCCTATTTCCTATAAAAATCACAATCAGAGATAATTACTCTCATTTGCCTATACAAATTCCTTCACCCATTGACCTGCTATCCCAATGGCCTCTGGCCAGGCCTAGTTAAAACACTGGGTCTTCCACCACCCCTCAGCTAGAGCCAGCAATGGAGGCACAGGAGCTGACATCACGGGGAGACAGTTCCAGGAAAGCTCTCTGAGGGAGATGACTCAGCTGGCAGCCATCCTCACGGCACTTGCTTCAGGCAGCTTATAACCAAGATGCCCTACCCTAACATACCCTACCCTTATTTCACATGGAAAATTAAGAGTTTCTTCTGTGGGCTAAGGATTCCCATGTCCTCCAACTTTTCTGCACTTTAGTCCAAGAGCTCAGCTGTCTGGGAAAACAGCAATGTCTCCCGACAAGGTCTAACTGTTACCTGTGTGAGGGTGCTCTCAAGTTTTGCCCTTGGCAAAGAACTAGGCCAGCAGGAACAGAATCCAAAGAGTGGGTCCAGCATGTACCTGGAGTCCCAGCTACTTGAGAGGCAAAGGCAGGAGGGCTGGTTGAACCCAGGAGCTCGAGACCAGCCCAGGCAATATAGCAAGACCCTGTCTCTAAAAAAAACCCACACACACAAAGGGTGGGTCCTCCCACCCCCTTACCAACTCCCTCAGGTAGGAAGGTCAGGGTGCCAAATCAGCCGCAGGTCAGTGTATGGACAAAAATGGTTTACTGCTCACTCTGCAATGAGATGGCCTCATTCCCCAGCCAATCCACCTGCAAGATGGAAGGGCAGTTATCTCCTCTCCCCCAAAACTAACCCTAAGGAAAACATCTTCAAACACATTACTATTGCACTTCTTGAAAAAAGCATACCACGACCTGAAGCTTTCAATTTTTATCATTGTGAAGCAAAGATACAGGACTGCAGTGACAAGGTCAGGACCATGACACCTGAGACATTTCTCTCTTCCAAGCGTCATAGTCATCACATGGTCCTGTCATCACCTGGGGCCACAAGACAGTTGGCTAGGTCACCTCGTCCAAGGCATGCCATGGTCCCCTCCTACAGGGAGGGACAGAGTGCCTGCCTGGTGACCCTGTGGTCTGGCAGAGTTGTGTTTGCTAGCACATGAACTCAGCACTCTGTTTAAGAGGAGAGACTACAGGTTTCTGAGCAGCACAGCTGTTATTCTAAGTTACCCAGCTCTGATAAGGGAGCCTCTGACTCCCAAACCCAACCTCTACAGCTACTGCTGATGCACAAAGATCTAGTCCCCTTAAGAGGCAAAGGCTAAGTGGGTACAGACAGCTTCCTGATGCTGGGGACCTGAATGTAGTCAGCAGCCACAGTAGCCATGTCCTCCAAGAGAGAGGCCCAGTCTAAATTACCCTGTTCTCTTTTAATTCCCTGGCTGATTCATGTATTTGCTCCAGGAGCTGTCACTTGTAATCCATCCAGGAAAGGACATCTCAGAGCACAGTCCCAGTCAGGCAGGGAATCACACAGAAGGTCGAGTGCCTGCTGGGATTATCCTCATCTAGAACCACCCGCTTCCTAATTTTAGCTGGATGCTCAGAGCTGGTTTATCCCTTTCCTCTAACCAAGCTAACAATGGCTTCCCTTATTCCTCTGATATTTCAAGTACATTGCAGAAATCAAAAGAAGTAATTCCAGCTACAGCATTTTTTTAAAAGACTAGAACAGAAAAATGTTGAAAGTATTTTTTTTTCACTGGCTAGCCCCAACTCAGAGGGTCTGTGTACCAGCGCTGAGCATATCACCAAGAATCTAAAGAGCTGCCGTGGGAGGGCACAGCACACAGGGCAGCTGCAGCCTACCAGCCTGACTCAGCCAGCCCGTGTCACAGCACGGTGACAATACAGTCCCATGTGGACGGGGGAGAGCAGAAATGCTTCCCAGAGGTACCAAGGAATAGAGACACAGCAACAACAAATCAATTGAACCCCACAGGCATTTACAGAGTGGCTATTTGGTGCCAGAGAGAGAGAGAGAACGGGTGTGTGTGTAAAAACTATCAAACTGTACACCTTAAATACTGCAGTTTATTATCAATTATGCCTCAATTAAGTCATAAAGATGGTTTTCATGCACCAGAATAGTCATTAAAGAACAGTATGAACCTTTCTCTGAATGACCAGGGTGACTATAGAGAGCTTAACATCCAAGCCAGAAAACTTATGCAAGTCAAAGTAGGTCCTAAAGATAAGAGGTTGTGTGAAATGGTACTGCCCTGGAGAAATCAGTATTTAGGGCTTTGGGAAGAACAAATACCCAATCTCTTCCTTGGTGTGATTAGATATCATAACAAGGTATCTAATGATGCCTTAAAGCAAACCATCAATGGACGGATCCAAGATAGCCGATTAGGAGCAGCTCAGGATTGCAGCTCCCAGCGAAAGTGTGGAGGCCGCTGCAGGTGATCCCCAGGCAAGCAGGGCCTGGAGTGGACCTCAGCAGTCCTACAGTAGAGGGGTCTGACTGGTAGAAGGAAAACTAAGAAACAGAAAGAAATAACGTCATCATCAACAAACTGGACATCCACTCAGAGACCCAATCTGAAAGTCAACAACTTCAAAGACGACAGGTGGATAAATACACAAAGATGGGAAGAAACCAGCACAAAAAGGATGAAAACACTCGAAACCAGAACACCTCTCCTCCTATAAGGGATCACAACTCCTCACCAGCAAGGGAACAAGGCTGGATGGAGAATGAGTGTGATGAATTGACAGAAACAGGCTTCAGAAGGTGGGTAATAAGAAACTTCTGTGAGCTAAAAGAACATGTTCTAACCCAATGCAAAGAAACTAAGAACTCTGAAAAAAGATTTGACTCAATGCTAACGAGAATAAACAACTTAGAGAGGAATATAAGTAAATTGATGGAGCTGAAAAACACAACATGAGAACTTCGTGAAGCATACACAAGTTTCAACAGCGGAATTGACCAAACAGAAGAAAGGATATCACAGGTCAAAGATCAACTCCATGAAATAAAATGAGAAGGCAAGACTAGAGAAAAAACGGTAAAAAGGAATGAACAAAGTCTCCAAGAAATATGGGACTATGTGAAAAGACCTAATCTACGTTTGATAGGTGTACCTGAATGTGACAGTGAGAATGAATCCAAGCTGGAAAATACTCTTCAGGATATTATTCAGGAAAACTTCCCCAACCTAGCAAGACAGGCCAATATTCAAGTCCAGGAAATACAGAGAACACCACAAAGATATTCCTCAAGAAGAGCAACCCCAAGGCACATAATCATCAGATTCACCAGGGTTTGAAATGAAGGAGAAAATGCTAAGGGCAGCCAGAGAAAAAGATCAGGTCACCCACAAAGGGAAGCCCATCAGGCTCACAGCAGATCTCTCAGCAGAAACCCTACAAGCCAGAAGACAGTGGGGGCCAATATTCAACATCCTTAAAGAAAAGAACTTTCAACCTAGAATTTCATATCCAGCCAAACTAAGCTTCAAAAGTGAAGGAAAAATAAAATCCTTTGGGAACAAGCAAGTACTCAGAGATTTCATCACCACCAGGCCTGCTTTACAAGAGCTCCTGAAAGAGGCACTAAACATAGAAAGGAACAACCAGTACCAGCCACTCCAAAAATATACCAAATGGTAAAGAGCATCGACACAATGAAGAAACTGCATCAACTAACAGGCAAAACAGCCAGCAAGCATCAAAATGGCAGGATCAAATTCACACATAACAATATTAACCCTAAATGTAAATGGGCTAAATGCCCCAATCAAAAGACATAGACTGGCAAATTGGATAAAAAAGCCAAAACCCATCAGTGTGCTGTATCCAGGAAACCCATCTCACATGCAAGGATACACAAAGGCTCAAAATAAAGGGATGGAGGAAGATTTACCAAGCAAATGGAGAGCAAAAAAAAAAGCAGGAGTTGCAATCCTAGTCTCAGATAAAATAGACTTTAAACCAACAAAGATCAAAAGAGACAAAGAAGGACATTACATAATGGTAAAAGGTTCAATGCAACAAGAAGAGCTAACGATCCTAAATATATACACACCCAATACAGGAGCACCCAGATATATAAAGCAAGTTCTTAATGACTTACAAAGAGACACAGACTCCCACGCAATAATAATGGGAGACTTTAACACCAATTGTCAATATTAGACAGATCAACGAGACAGAAAATTAACAAGGATATCCAGGACTTGAACTGAGACCTGGACCAAGCAAACCTAATAGACATTTGCAGAACTCTCCACCCCAAATCCACAAAATATACATTCTTCTCAGCACCACATCACACCTACTCTAAAACTGACCACATAATTGGAAGTAAATCACTCCTCAGCAAATGCAAAAGAATGGAAATCACTAACAAACAGTCTCTCAGACCACAGTGCAATCAAGTTAGAACTCAGAATTCAGAAACTAACACAACCGCACAGCTTCATGGAAACTGAACAAGCGGCTCTTGAATGTTGACTGGATAAACAATGAAATGAAGGCAGAAATAAAGATGTTCTTAGAAACCAACGAGAACCAAGACACAACATACCACAATCTCTGGGACACATTTAAAGCAGTCTCTAGAAGAAAATATATAGCAATAAATACCCACATGAGAAGGAACAAAAGATCCAAATTCGACACCCTACCATCAAAATTGAAAGAGCTAGAGGAGCAAGACCAAAAAAACTCAAAACCTAGCAGAAGACAAGAAATAACTAAGATCAGAACAGAACTGAAGGAGACAGAGACACAAAAAAACCCTTCAAAAAATCAATAAATCCAGGAGTTGGTTTTTTGAAAAGAGCAACAAAATAGACCACTAGACAGATTAATAAAAAGAAAAGAGAGAATAATCAAATAGATGCAATAAAAAACGATAAAGGGGATATCACCACAAATTCCACAGAAATACAAATCATCATCAGAGATTATTACAAACAACCCCATGCACATAAACTAGAAAACCTGTAAGAAATGGATAAATTCCTGGACACTTGCATCCTCCCAAGACTAAACCAGGAAGAAGCTGAAACCCTGAATAGACCAATAACATGGTCTAAAGTTGAGGCAGCAATTAAGAGCCTACCACCCAAAAAAAGCCCAGGTCCAGACAGATTCACAGCCGAATTCTACCAGACATACAAAGAGGAGCTGGTACCATTCCTTATGAAACTATTCCAGACAATCCAAAAAGAGGGAATCCTTCCCAAATCATTTTACGAGACCAACATCATCCTGATGCCAAAACCTGGCAGAGACTCAGCAAGAAAAGAAAACTTCAGGCCAATATCCATGATGAACATTGATGCAAAAATCTTCAATAAAATACTGGCAAACCGATTGCAACAGCACATCAAAAAGCTTATCCACCAGGATCAAGTAGGCTTCATCCCAGGGATGCAAGGCTGGTTCAACATACGCAAGTCTATAAACGTAATTCACCACATAAACAGAACCAAAGACAAAAACCACATGACTATCTCAATTGATGCAGAGAAGGCCTCTGACAAAATTCAACAGCCCTTTATGCTAAAAACCTTCAATAAACTAGGTATTGATGGAATGTATCTCAAAATAATAAAAGCTATTTACCACAAACCAACAGCCAATATCATACTGAATGGGCAAAAACTGGAAGCATTCCCCTTGAAATCTGGTACTAGACAAGGATGCCCTCTCTCACCACTCCTATTCAATATAGTATTGGAAGTTCTAGCCAGAGCAATCAGGGCAAGAAAAAGAAATAAAGGGTATTCAATTAGGAAAGGAGGAAGTCAAATTGTCTCTATTTGCAGACGACGTGATTGTATATCTAGAAGACCCCATTGTCTCAGCCCAGAATCTCCAGAAACTGATAAGCAACTTCAGCAAAGTCTCAGGATACAAAATCAATGTGCAAAAATCACAAGCATTCCTATACACCAATAACAGACTTAAAGAGAGCCAAATCAAGAACGAACTGCCATTCACAATTGCTACAAAGAGAATAAAATACCTGGGAATACAACTAACAAAGGATGTAAAGGACCTCTTCAAGGAGAACTACAAACCACTGCTCAATGAAATAAGAGAGGACACAAACAGATGGAGAAACATTCCATGTTCATGGTTAGGAAGAATCAATATCGTGAAAATGGCCATACTGCCCAAAGTAATTTACAGATTCAATGCTATCCCCCATCAAGCTACCAATGACCTTCTTCACAGAACTGGAAAAAACCACCTTAAACTTCATATGGAAACAAAAGAGAGCCCCCATAGCCAACTCAATTCTAACCAAAAAAAACAAAGCAGGAGGCATCACACTACCTGACTTCAAACTATACTACAAGGCTACAGTAATCAAAACAGCATGGTACTGGTACCAAAACAGAGATATAGACCAATGGAACAGAACAGAGGCCTCGGAGGCAACACAACACATCTACAACCATCCGATCTTTGACAAACTTGACAAAAACAAGCAATGGGGAAAGGAGTCCCTGTTTAATAAACGGTGTTAGGAAAACTGGCTAGCCATGTGCAGAAAGCAGAAACTGGACCCCTTCCTGACACCTTACACTAAAATTAACTTCAGATGGTTTAAAGACTTAAACATAAGACCTAACACCATAAAAACCCTAGAAGAAAACCTATGCAAAACCATTCAGGACATAGGCGTAGGCAAGGACTTCATTACCAAAACACCAAAAGCATTGGCAACAAAAGCCAAAATGGACCTAATCAAACTCCACAGCTTCTGCACAGCAAAAGAAACAGTCAGTAGAGTGAATCGGCAACCAGCAGAATGGGAAAAAATTTTTGCAATCTATCCATCTGACAAAGGGCTGATATCCAGAATCTACAAAGAACTAAAACAGATTTACAAGAAAAAACAAGCCCATTCAAAAGTGGACAAAGCACATGAACAGACACTTTACAAAAGAAGACATACATGAGGCCAACAAACATAGGAAAAAATGCTCATCATCACTGGTCATTAGAGAAATGTAAATCAAAACTACATTGAGATACCACCTCACGCCAGTTAGAATGGCGATCATTAAAAAATCTGGAGACAACAGATGCTGAAGAGGATGTGGAGAAATAGGAACACTTTTACACTGTTGGGAGTGTAAATTAGTTCAATCATTGTGGAAGACAGTGTGGCGATTCCTCAAGGACCTAGACATAGAAATTCCATTTGACCCAGCAATCCCATTACTGGGTATATACCCAAAGGATTATAAATCGTTCTACCGTAAGGACACATGCACACTAGTGTTCATTGCAGCACAGTTTACAATAGCAAAGACCTGGAACCAACCCAAATGCCCATCGATGATAGACTGGACAGGGAAAATGTGGCACATATACACCACAGAATACTATGCAGCCATCAAAAACGACGAGTTCGTGTCCTTTGTAGGGACATGGATGAACCTGGAAACCATCATTCTCAGCGAATTGACACAAGAACAGAAAATCAAACACCACATGTTCTCACTCATAGGTGGGTGTTGAACAATGAGAACACATGGACACAGGGAGGGGAGCATCATACACTGGGGTCTCTTGGGGGAAACAGGGAGGGACAGTGGGGGGTTGGGGGAGTTGGGGGAGAGATAGCATGAGGAGAAATGCCAGATATAGGTGATGGGGGAGGAAGGCAGCAAATCACACTGCCATGTGCTTACCTATGCAACAATCTTGCATGTTCTTCACATGTACCCCAAAACCTAAAATGCAATTTAAAAAAAAAAAAAAAAAAAAGCAAAACATCAAGTTCCTCAGAAGGCAGAGCAGAGCCGGCAACAGCCTCAGCAAGTCAGCTGTGCCCATGACCTTGGTTTACAGACAAGGAAGCGATCCCAGCTCCCTGTCAGCGTTGGGTACAGGACAAACTCCAAGGCTCCTGCCTCCAAGGTCAGTGTCCCTTGAGCCCCTCTTTTTTCAAAGAGAAAGAAATCAAAGAATGGAGTGGAAGCCAACCCCACTCCTACCTATTTTCCAAACATCTAATTATCGTGACCCACCCTCTATAGCTTTGCAGTCAATGAACAATTCAGTTACAAAGAAAACAGCATTGGCCAGGCACAGTGGCTCACACCTGTAATCCCAACACTTTGGGAGGCCGAGGCAGGAGGATTTGACCAGGTTGACCAGACTGGACAACATGGTAAGACCCCATCTCTACCAAATTAAAAAAAGAAAAAGAAAACAGCATTGACTTTTTTCGTATAAAGTCCAGCATGATGGACGCACCCAGCCACAGCCCTGGAGGCAGTTCCCACAGGGCACATTCTACTCCAGACCTAGTCTGCAGGCCCAACCCTTTTGTACCGATCTAGTGAGAACCACTCCTACAGTCCTCCTGTCTTTAAAAAAAACCGGGGTGGGGGGGAATCACATGTTTCATTTTTAGGTTTACATTTCAAACCAGGTTCTCCAGTTGTGTGGTGGGGGAGGAAGGACTGGGTCAATAAACAGCAGTCTCCCTACCACAGAGCAGGAAATTATCTAATTTGATAACAAGTTGTTTCAAGGAAATAAAAAGATCCTACCACTATGTGCTGTGAAACACCAGGTTATTCTGGGACGTGAACGTGGGATTTTTTTTTTAACATGATTTCCTAGAGAATGATACCATTTTTGTAACTTTCAAGGAAAAAAAAA
This sequence comes from Ateles fusciceps, assembly GCA_036589455.1. NCBI lineage: Eukaryota > Metazoa > Chordata > Mammalia > Primates > Atelidae > Ateles > Ateles fusciceps. Next base: position 4,690,647 of record JAZHEH010001810.1, read on the forward strand.
ACCAGACAGACGGGACTTGGCTCAATCACACTCTGACACATTTAAAAGCATACTGAGTAAAGATGACTAAAATTATTCATTGCCCAGGCACCCTAGGAAAAAATTCAATCAAATTCATGTCTTCCCCACCGGGTCTTTTCTCAAAGAACTCTTTCCCTTACTAAATTACTATAATCCAATGACCGTCTCTCAACTGTCCATTTTGTTTTCTCTGCCATTTGTAAATAAAGACACTTAACAAATACGCTACACTTGTTCATAACAATTAACAAGTATAACAAGTGTTAACAATTAACACACATACTTTCTCACACACACACAATCATACGGTGAAAATGGCTTAGATTTCACAAATGCAAATACCACTGCGTGTTTTAGATAATCTAAACACACAGCCCAGTTGAGTAACTTCGTCCTCTCCCACCCCAGACTCTAAATGTAAAGAACAGAGACCATGATTGGTTCCACTGCTCACCAGCCAGGCTGCCAGAAGAGGACAGCATCTTCTCCTGTGCCTGCTTGGAGTGACTGTAAGAACCGAACCCTAAGCCCTCAGTAGGCTTTTCAGATCAGCTGAGCTGCAGAAGCAGGTGCTGACCTCAGTAAAACCCCACACTTAGCAAACAGCCACCAATTTGACTCAACACCTGCTTCTTTCTGCTTCTTTAACCTGAGAACACAGCGTGAATTACCAGGTGTGAAATTCACTGGGTTAACTTCCCTCTGCACCTGATCCCGCAGGCCTGCACTGCTGTCCAAGGCACGTGTTAACAATCACAGTATTTCATTCACTGAGCACCTACTCTGTACGTGGTGCTTGACGGCCACACCATCGCTGTGCTACAGAGCACCACCCTAGTTTGCAGATGGGAAGATGAAGCTACAGGTGGCCAAGAACCCGCCCCTGAGAGCTGACAGAGCTGGGAAACGCAGTCAGGTTCTCCTGGAACACTGCACTTGAGCAGAAATAGAGGCAGGCTCACTTGCAGAAGTGAGCCCAGGGGGCAGGAGCTGCTGACGAACGGGGGCCTTCCCAACAGGAAGAGCAAAGACACTTCACATTCAAGAGGACTTATGGGATCCACAAATACAATTCTCCCTGTCCCAGACCTGGGCCGGCAGTTGCAGCAAATGGGAAGAGTCTTTTATGCAGAGACATTTACCAATTATATACAGTTTTTCTGGCTGGGCGTGGTGCCTCACACCTGTAATCCCAGTACTTTGGGAGGCCGAGGTGGGTGGATCACCTGAGGTCAGGAGTTCGAGACCAGCCTAGCCAACAAAGCAAAACCCTGTCTCTACTAAAAATACAAAATTAGCCGGGTGTGGTGCTACATGACTGTAGTCCCAGCTACTGGGGAGGCTGAGGCAGGAGAATCGCTTGAACCCTGGAGGCAGAGGTTGCAGTGAGCTAAGATAGCAGCACTGCACTCCAGCCTGGGCAACAGAGTGAGACTCGTCTCAAAAAAAAAAAATAATAATAATACAGTTTTTCCTCTCTCCAAGCCAAAGTGACTGGCTTAGGAATTTTGCCCAGAAAATATCTGAAATCCAAACATGCTAAAAAGAAAACTGATGTTGAAATCTGGATAAAGATCATGGTTCCTCACCCAAGAAGCAGCCCCAACCATTCCCTGGGCTGATGTCTGCTAGAAACAGCTGAGAAACCCGGCTGCCATTTCACATTAGGTAGGCCTACTAAGGAACTTTCATTCCCCCAGCAAATATGAATGCCACATGGACAAGACTTATTTTATTTTTGGACACAGGATCTTGCTCTGTTGCCCAGGCTGGAGTGCAGTGATGCAATCATAGCTCACTGCAACCTAGAACTCCTAGGCTCAAGCAATCCTCCCGCCTCAGCTTCCCAAGTAGCGTGCCTCCATACCTGACTTTTTTTTTTTTTTTTTAAGAGATGGGATCTTGTTATGCTGCCCAGGCTGGTCTTAAACTCCTAGATTCAAGTAATTCTCCTGGCTTGGCCTCCCAATGTGCTGGGATTATAGGTGTAAGTCATCGTGTTTTGCCATGACAAGTTGTAAACACAATACTCTCATCCATTACATAGCTTTCTTTCTATTTAGCTACCAATTAAAGGCATCTTATATGTTAAATTACACTTGGTTTTCCCTTAACTTTTATTTTTCCTGTTTTTATTCATTATAGCCTGAAAACTTTTAAGAATAACTTTTTCTGGATATCTACTCTTCTGCTATAGAAGCTATTTTTTAATATTACCTGTAAGGTTGGCCTCATTTGAAATCCTTTGTAACGCCTATAAATCAGAATAATTGCTACATGTTAGCAAGTTAAACCCTATTACTTTCCTACCAGTAGAGATGACTGGTGGTGGAGAGTAAAAACTAGGCAACATTCAGAACGCACTTCTGTGACAACCCAATGACCTCTGAGATGGGGTCTAATATTATCCCATTTCACAGATGAGAAACCCGACTCTTAGAAAAATGAAGCACCTTGATGTAGGTCACACAGCTAACAAGGAAGATCTTCTTTATGATATACCTCATCAAACTTCTTGATACCATAAACTATTCCAAAAATATTACTTAGGGAAAAGGAAGTCACAAATACAGACATGAAAATCACCCTTCTCTCTGCGTAACATGGTTATTCTGACATGATTAGTTCAGGGCAAGCATTCTGAGATCTATATGGTATGAGCATATGACTAAAGGTCAACCAGGAGGATGACCGCAGAAGTGCCATGTCACACTTTGGGGAAGTCAGACAAGAGCTCCTCATCTGTTGTGTGTCATGGACCCCTTCTGGCAGTCTGGTGAAGCCGATGAACTCCTTCTCAGAATTTCTCTAAGTGCCAAAAATAAAATACTTATGATTACAATGGAAACCAATTTTAATAAAATACAGTCATATCCACAGACCCCTTTGAGGGGCCATGAATCCTGGTACGAACTCCTACCAGGCAAGGACTACTTTCTTTGGTGTGAAAGAATAAAACCCTGCATGTTCACAGCATTCTTATCTGTAGCTATAGGGCATCAAATGATGGCCTCCAAAAGGTATGTGCACGTTCTAATCTCTGGAACCTGTGAACGTGACCTTATTTGGAAAAATGGTCTTTGTACATGTCATTAAGTTAAGGATCTTGAGAGGAGATCATCCTGGATTATCCAGTGGGCCCTAAATCCAAGGACAGGTGTCCTTATAAGAAACAGAAGAGAACACATAGGAAAAGGAAGAAAAAGCCATGTGGAGACAGAGGCAGACACTGAAACAATGCAGCCACTATCCAGGGAACCCCTGGAGTTACCATGAGCTGGGCAAAGCAAGTCACAGTGTGTCTCCTAGGACCCCAGCCCTGCCAACGCCTTGACTTCAGATGTCTGGCCTCCAGAAATGTGACAGAATACATTTCTGTTGTTTCATGTTATTTGATAATTTGTTATGAAAGCCATGAGAAACTAATACAGTAGCCAAACCGAATTCTAACATACGCTACCTTCATGATTTTCTACCAGCATTAAACATTACAAACTGTCCTTTATGTATAGAGTATTATATAGGTATTACACATAAGCAGCCTTCTACACATGCGTCTTAGTCTGTTTTGTGCTGCTATAACAGAGTACCACAGACTGGGTAATTTTAAATGAACAGAAGTATATTTGGCTCACAGTTCTGGAGGCTGGGGAGTCTAAGAGCATGGTGCAGCATCTGGTGAGGGCCTTGTGCCGCACCATCCCATGAGGGGAAGGCAGGAGGGAAAGAAGGTGACAGTGAGAGCAAGGGGGAGGGGCTGAACTCATCCCTTTATTGGGACTGACCCCCACAATAACAGCATTAATCCACCCCCAGAGCAAAGCCCTCTTGGCCTGATCACCTCTTAAAGTTTCTACCTCTCAATACTGTTGCACTGGTGATTAAGTTTCCAACACATGAACTCTGGAGGATACAATCAAACCATAACAACATACATATCTTAAATTTAATTTTCATTTGTCTTATAATAAAAACACCCTTTATTTTCAATCCCCATTATTTGGTCAATCCATTTTCCTGAAATTTAAAAATAAACCAAGAGCCTGTCCTTTTTTCTTCATTCTGTTCTTACATGATACCAACAAGTATCCACTTCTCACTCTCTGATCTCTTTCAAGCTGGTTCCCTTCCCATAAACCAGCCCCATCCCTCACATGAGTATGTACTCAACTCTTCTACCACCTTCCATACCTGGGACAGGTCTCCACCTAACCTCCACCCACCCTCATTCCAGGATGTGCCACTAGGACAGCAGATGCTCACCCAACGTCTGCTGATGGGCCTTCCTCCACTAGCTCAGTTACATAAGCCAGAGTCCCTGATCTGTCCACTTCCCTTCAACAAACCCAATCCTTCTTGATACAGTCTTTTTTTTTTTTTTTTTGAGATAGAGTCTCACCCTGTAGCCCAGGCTGGAGTGCAATGGCTCAATCTCGGCTCACTGCAACCTCGGCCTCCCGGGTTCAAGCAATTTTCCTGCCTCAGCCTTTCGAGTAGCCGGGATTACAGGCATCCATGACCACGCCTACCTAATTTTTTGTATCTTTAATAGAGATGGACATGCCAATCCTCTAGAGATTCTGGGAGCTTAGGATACCTGAAAGTTCAAATTATGATCCATCTAAAATAGTATAAAGTAAACAGAAGCCGAAATACAGAAATACTCAAAAATAAAGCTGTAAATAGAACCAAACTATAATCTCTCAAAGCAGGAGGAAGTTTTGTCTTCTCAACCTTCAGGGCAGGTAACAGAAAGGGACCCAAGACCCAAACCAAAGCAGCTCTTGAAGGGCAAACTGCACCCTCTTCTGGGCAAACAGGGCTCAGCATGGAAGCTGCTCTGCAGGGGAGACCAAACTCACCTCCCTAAACGTCCCTCCTGTGATCTGAAATGCTCATTCTAACGTTATCTCCAACAGGAAAAACTGAAACGTTCTCAGTTCCTAATGCTGTAAGAATGAGCAAATGATGTTTAACTGACCAGTGATGACATATCTACACAATGAAATATCTGCCACTGTAAACAATGATCATTACAGAGACTCATGATACGGAGAAGCTTATGATAAAACAGTAAATAAAGCCAAAATACAAAATTATACATATACTGATGTGTATATAACACATGTAAAATTTAATGTTTGCCTATTAAAAAGTCTGAAGGGAAAAATGAAAAAAGAAAACAGCTGCTAAGCTACTGTGGGAACATTTTCTCCCTATTTTGTTAATTTATGTATTTATTTTGAGATGGAGTCTTGCTCTGGTGTCAGGCTGGAGTGCAACAGTGCGATCTCAGCTCACTGTAACCTCTGCCTACCGGGTTCAAGCAATTCTCCCTGCCTCAGCCTTCCTAGTAGCTGGTATTACAGGCACCTGCAACCACACCCGGCTAATTTTTGTGTTTTTAGTAGAGGCGGGGTTTCACCACATTGGCTAGGTGGTCTCGAACTCCTGACCTCAGGTGATCCGCCTGCCTCTGCCTCCCAAAGTGCTGGGATTACAGGTGTGAGCCAGCACGTGTGGCCCATTTTCTCCCTATTTTAAAGTTCTTTTAAAATCATTACTAAGATTCAAACACTTTAAGAACTAAGTTAATAAATGAATCCGCACAGGAGGGCTTGCACCTGGAAGGCAGGCACTGCCAGTGTGTCACATGAACAGACACTCCTACAACCTATTCCCTGGATACACCCGATTCCCTGACTCTTCCCCCATCCTCTCTGCAAAAGGGACCTGTCCCCCACATCCAGCTCTGGTGCCCCCTCACAGAAGCTTCCCTCCAATCCCAAGGCTGACTGCGACTCCTCTTCTCACCACTCTCACTGTACTTTGCACCTTTATCCACTCTGCGTATCACAGGGCACTACAACTATTTCTTTATATGCTGTGAGAAGTCTCCCAGAGCAGGAACACACTTATCCACCCTGTACACCCTCAGCCAACCAGTCTAGAGTTTGCCATGATACAGGATGGTTCAAGAAGAAAAAAGAAGTTCTAAAACTTGTATCTTTTCCAACTGATCTGATTTCAGAAATTAGGTGGCCAGGGTAATGCTTTACTTGTCAAATGACTCCTACATTCTGTGAGATAAACAAGTTTTCCAGCTGGCAAATTCGCTAAAAAGCGCACACACACAGAGCACAGGGGCTAACCCTGTCCTAAAGCTGCCAGCCGGACATGAGCTGGGAATCTCTAACAGAGAGAGCCTGGCCCACAAAGGGGTGCACAATAGTGAGCACCTCTTCAGCCGGGCTTCCCAAGAAAGGGGTGAGTCAACATCCTCTCTGTTGTGTTAACAAAAAGAAGCAACAGAACCTGCTTCTTCCAGCTCATATTCATACACATCATCACCCCAAAGGGCAGAGCACTGGGGACCTTAAGCTGCCAAGAGATTCCCTGGCCTTGAGTTCAAGGTGTGGCCAGCTACCCACGACTAGGGAGCCTGTGCTAATTTAGCATCACATGAGTGACACAAAGTACCCTCAAGACGGGAGCCCAAAGTGGCTGTACCCTAAGATTTTGGAAGGCTTTGAAAAAGCACCCACTTGCAAATTTCTGGGGAAAATTCGAAAAGGTGCTCAGGCATGGTCAAATTTGAGAACCACGGCCCCAAAGAAGGAGATGCCAACTTCCTGAGCACCGTGTGAACAGGAAGGCTTCCCTGGGGGGAGGAAATGGACAGGGCCTGCGGAGAGAATTTGGAGAAACGGACCCCCAGAGACCAGAGCCAGCAGGTGACCTGTGCATACAGGGAACTCCCTAAGAAGCACCAGGCTTGGCTGGGCCAAGACCTTGAACTTCATCAGATAAGATTAAAGGGGCCCCTTGATGGTTTACGGCGCTTTTTTTTTTTCTTTGACAAAGCCTCACTCTGGAGTACAATGATGCAATCTCAGTTCACTGCAACCTCCAACTCTGGGGTTGAAGTGATTCTTGTGCCTCAGCCTCCCGAGTAGCTGGGATTACAGGCGCTCACCACCATACCCAGCTAATTTTTGTATTCTGAGCAGAGATAGGGTTTCATCATGTTGGTCGGGCTGGTCTAGAACTCCTGACCTCAGGTGATCCACCCACCTCAGCTTCCCAAAGTGCTGGGATTACAGGCCTAAGCCACCTTGCCCAACCTTTATTTACAGTGCTTTTAACAATGGACAGAACAGGACCCTTCTGAATGGCTCTGTATTTCAGGCAGATTCCAGTAAAACCTGTCTTTCCTCTTTAAGGTTCACTTCAGCTGCCACTGCTGCCATGACCCAGGGAGTAGTAATAATACAGCCAAATTAACTGAAGTCCAGCAAAACCTGGAGGAATTCAAAGTGATTTTGTTCAATTAAAGTTATTATTCAGTAAACAGGAAAAGTATGAAACTAAGAATGCCAAACTAGAAGAAAATTTTCCAAGTACCAAATGACATAATAAATGAAATTGGTTTACTGCTTTCGATTCATTCACTGAATAAATAATCAGTAAGTGCCTATAATCACAGTGTTAACAGGCACAAACACATGTATCATGCCTACATTCAGTAACTCATTTAGTCCTCACAACCAAACCACCCCACAAGGCAGGTTACTAGCCCCGTTTCTCAGATGAGAAAACAGAGGCTTCGAGCCGTTCTGTGACTGGCCCACGGTCATCTGCAGGGAAGAGCTGAGCTGGGATTCACACTCTGGCTCACCTTTAAACATGAAGTTACCTTGCAGGGTCTTGTACTTTCAGAGATTAAAGAAGAGAAGGAGCCCAGTCCTGCTGTCTCGGGTCTTCTATCTGGTGGAGGATACACAGACCCTGGACATTTGAAGATGGAGTCCCCGATTTCTCTAGGGAGCCCACACTTTGGAAATATGCATAGCATATAACTTCCCCCATAAAGGAGGTAAAAGGCAACTGAACATGCAGCATCAGGAGGCCACACACACTCAGCTGGAACAACTGAGGAAGAACCAGCCTTTCTACGAGCCTCCTGAATAGCCCGGCCTGTCGAGCTCTAGCTCTCCAGGAACAGCAGCTTGGGCCTTGCCCTCCAGCTGTGCAGGCAGCCCTGCCCATGAGCGGGGGCCAGGGCTACCCAAGGGAGCTTAGGGAGCTCAGGTCTATGCACCATACCACCCACTGAGGGGAGTCAAATGTGTGCCCCACAAAACCAGGGCCAGAGATGGACTCAAACCATATCCTGCCCACATCCCGCCCAAGGCAGGGGGCAGGGGAAGGAGAGATATGAGAGGAGAGGCAGTTAGGAAGTAGCACTTCCACAAATGGGAGCGGCCATACCAGCAGATGGCCAGGGAGGCCCAGGGACAGGACAGCACAAGGCGTCTTCAGGCATGGCAGTGGGCACTGGGTGTGAAGGGCAAAGGGCCCTGTGGGAGTGGAAATGTCCACCATGCATCACCACTCTCTCCCAGCTCCAGCCTCCCTGCCCTCTGAGGGACCTGGCCGAGGTCCAGGCCTCTACTGCCTCTCGCTGTCCTGTAGACGAAGCCTGGCTATTGGGAGCACCCACGCCCACTTTGGGTGATGAACCCCTTTCTAGAAAATCTTCACTAAATTGAATTTACCTCTGATTCTGCCTCCTTCACAAGAGACAGAGACTCTGATACCAGCCACCATGAAGTCAGTCTCTGAGGGGACATTTCTAGAACTGGAAAGGCCAGTGATACCACAACATTCCGGTGAGAAGAAACCAAGCCTCTGGAGAGCTGCAGGGGTGCTGTGATCGTGCCACTGTGCACAGCGCTGCTTTCTAGGAAGCATGTATCATGGCCAATATTCCATTTTCCTTCAATACTGTTATTAATACTTAATTCCCAGAGTAACCCAAAACACAGAAAAAAGCACCAGCAACAGCAGAAGCAGGTACCCTGCCTACCTGCAGTATGTGGTTCTCCCCCAGGCCCCATCTCTCATCTCCATAAACCCATTCAGGCTGTCCACATCCTTATGTAGGGGGGGAGGGTAAAGGCCCCTCTGCACCCCTCTCATCCACCTAGCCACCTCTTCCCTGCAGATCTCACCTCCAGCAGCAGACAAAGTCTTCTAACAAAAACCCAACTTTACCACCCTGCTTTAAAATTTTAGTGGCTCCCCCACACCTCTGACAAAAATGCCCAAACCTACCCCAGCCTGGAAAGCACTTCCTGCCTCTGAGGCTGCACGCCCAGCGTACCTCCCACGCCCACTCTCTCTAGCAAGAAGCACTCCTTCCACCCACAACCACACTCTTCAGCTCCAGTGTGGTCTCACCCCACCTCCACCACAGGCAGGGTCCCCCATGCCCTGCCCAGAGAAGCACCCCCCGTCAGTTCCTCCCCAGCCCTGCCGGGGCTGCTGCGACGCTCATGGACTGTGCCCTGCATGAAGGAGGACCTGATCTTGCAGCCAAGCGCATCATCTGGCCCCAGGAAGCATCCTACAGAGCAGAATCAATGAGGGGCAAGGCCCAAATCATTCTGGAACTGGAGGTGACCAAGCCACTCTTCACCAAAGAGTTATGCGCACCTACTGTGTGCTGGGCACTTGGTGTAAAGCTATAAACAAAACAGACAAAAATCCTTGCTCTCATGTAGCATATATTATAAACAAACAAGACCAAATGGAATGTGGGCAGAAATGACTCTCCAAGAGGGTTGGGGGAAGGTGAGAATAAAGCCCATTGCTTTAATTCCTTTTTGCTGCATTTTGAAATTTCAAACAACATTAAAGGAGGCACTAAAAATTCATCAATCCTTTATCAAAAGAAGACATGGGTTAAAAATGATGAAAAACACTGACTTGGAGAAATAAGTAAATAAAAGCACAAAACTCTAATGCACCCTATAATCTTGTAGTGTTCCATAGCTCTAGGTTGCTAAGGGAAGATTATAAAACATGACCAGGTATGGTTGCTCACACCTGTAAACCCAGCACTTTGGAAGGCCGAGGCAGGCAGATCACTCGAGCTCAGGAGTTTGAGACCAGCATGGCCAACATGGTGAAACCTATCTCTACTAAAAATATAAAAATTACCCAGGTGTGGTGGCAGGCGCCTGTAATCCCAGCTACTCGGGAAGCTGAAACACAAGAATCATTTGAACCCAGAAGGTGGAGGTTGCAGTGAGCTAAGACTGCATCATTGTACTCCAGCCTGGATGACAGAGTGAGACTCTGTCTCAGAAAAAAAAAAAAAAAAACAAGCATAAGACTTGAAGACAACAACTAAAATCACTAAAATATGCTCAAAGATTAATAAATCAGGGGAGAAATCCTAAGTCAATGAAAACATTTGAAAACCCAAGATAAAATGGAGATGATCAAAGGAAAATCTTTCCCCTGGGGGGGAATGACTTTGTTAAACAGAAAACTTTTAAAAAATATTTTACCTATCAAACAAGAATAAGCCAGGATAAAAACAAAAGATGTCAGAATCAGGGGTGGAAGCTGGGAAGAAAGGTTGCAAGTAAATGCAGTAACAAACAATATAAAAACTTTGATAACCAGAACTAGGAAAAAACCAACCAATTAAATAAAATAAGACTAAAGAATGTGACAGACATGGAAGATAAAGAAGCCTTCCCCAACACCCCACAGCCCAGGTCCTCTCTGCACTCCTCAGCTCACTTAACGGGCCTGCAGCTGTACTGAGCAGAAGCCCTGATACCACTCCCCATTGACCTGATCAGCAGCCTGCCCACTGCCCCCAGATACCTCCACACTCCCCACTCCACTCTCTCCTAACAATCCTACAAACTCCCCACCTATTCCAGTTCACCCTCCACTCTACAGCCAGAGTAGAACTTTTCTGACATCTGCAAATCTGGAATTTCACCAAATAGAACTATTCAACAGAAGTCCAAGCCTTGAGGAGTAAGTCCCAAGCCCTGCCCTGGTCTCCTCTGGTGTCGTCTCGGTTTGTCCTCTGCCAGCCACCCTGGCCCTTCCACCACTTTGCACACTCGCATTGTGTCCCTACCCCAAGGGTTCGCATCGCTGGTCCCTCCGCCTGCCCCATTCCGAAGGTGCCTACTTGCACAAGCCACACACATGCAGAAACATACAGGCACACATGCCCTCTCAGGGTCATGCTCCCCTCAGACTGCCCAGCCCCTCCCCCACGACCAGATGGGTCTTCACATTTCAGGCACCATGTAATACTCTTCCATCAGAGCTTGTCTCAGCCTGTACCTAAGGCTCTACATGTATGCTTATCTGATCCCCCGACTAGAACATAAGCTTAATGCAGGGAAGCTCCTCTCCATTTCTGCCCACCATCGAAACTTGAGCACTCAGCATGGTGTGTGGCCCAGGGTAGACCCCCCCCAAATGCTTGCCAAACAATGACTGGATAAACAAGCCAAGTTACAAAAGACCAAGAACCAGCTCTGCCGTGAACCAGAATTCTTTTTTCTTTTTAAGTGTTAAGAGAAAAGAAAGAAAAAATTGTTTTTCAAAGCTGGAAAACCCAAAGCCAAGTGGGGGAAGAAATCAGGCTTGCTCTATACCAGACCAACCAGTGAGCAAAACCAGCATCACACAAGAGAGAAGGCAACTTCTGAGACTTTGAGCAGAAATGCCTTCAAAGACAGCAACAGCACTCAGCCTGCTCCCGATGCCCCTGCAGCACCAACACTGGGAAACACTATGTCCTCGGAGCTCACTAACAAAATACCACAGATGACTCCTTTCTGGAAAGGAGACTATTCTGCATTATTTTTCTTCCATGTTCTTCAGCACTTTTCATTTTCATGGTTTGATATGAACTGAATAACAGCTATGAAACAAAGCACTGAGTAGCATGTTCTCTGTGACTAAACACTCAGTAATACACAAAGCTTGACCAAAAAAAGGATGTCACCATATGGGCTGGCTACAAACAGGTCTAGCATAAGAAAATTTGGCCAGGCGTGGTGGCTCATGCCTGCAATTTCAACACTTTGGGAGGCCAAGGCCGGCGGATCACTTGAGCCTGGAATTTCAAGGCTTCAGTAAATGGTGATCATGCCACTGCACTCCAGCCTGGGCGACAGAGTAAGACCTGACCCTTAAAATAAGAAGAAAAAAAAAAGGAAAAGGAAAGAAAACAAGAAAAAGAGGGGAGGGGAGGGGAGGGGGAGGGGAGGGGGAGCTCAGCTCTTCTGCGTTTAAGAGACAACACAGAAGAGAGGTAGAAGAGAGGTACCAAGAGAGCATTAAAATAAGAAAGCATGGCCGGGCAAGGTGACTAATGCCTGTAACTCCAGCACTTCAGGAGGCCGAGGTGGGTGGATTACTCCAGCCCCAAAGTTCAAGAACAGCCTGGGTGACATGGTAAAACTCCTTCTCTACAAAAAATACAAAAATTATCCGAGCATGGTCACGTGTGGTCAGATAATTTGTATTTTATCCCAGCTACCCAGGAGGCCGAAGTGGGAAGATTACTTGAGCCTAGGAGGTTAAGGCTACAGTAAGCCATGACTGCACCACTGTACTCCAGCCTGGGTGACAGAGCGAGACCCTGTCTCAAAAATAAATAAATAAATAAACAAGAAAGCACAATACGTTCAGCCACAAAACACAGGCATCAGATATGCAAGAATCCTGACAGCAGAAAATGACTGAAGCATAATATTTACAAGGCAAAGGGTTTCCGACTAAAATAAAACAGATTCTAACAATATACTGTTTACAAGAATTAAATCTCGGCCAGGCACACTGGCTCATGGCTGCAATACCGGCACTTTAGGAGACCAAAGCAGTAGATCACTTGGGGCCAGCCGGGGCTGGTCTAGAGACGATTTCTACAAAAAATAAAAAATCAGCTGGGTGTGGTGGCAATGCCTGTAATCCCAGCTGCTGGGGAGGCCGAGGCAGGAAGATCTGTCAAGCCCAGGAGGTCCAAGCTTCAGTGAGCCATGGCAGCACCACTGCACTCCAGCCTGGGATACAGAGCAAGACCACGTCTCAAAAAAAAAAAAAAAAAAGAATTAAATTCAAAATAATAAGAAAAACTAAAGATAAAAGTTAGGATGGAAAGCGGGGGCGAGGTGGGGCGGAGGGCGGTATGTATATCAACTAAATTCTGAACAAAGAAAAGACTTAGAAATGCTAATATCAGAGAATGGTTAATGACACAAACTATTCACTATGAAAAAGATCTCCTTTAATCCCAGCATTTTGGGAGGCCAAGGCAGGAGGATCACTTGAGGCCGAGTTCAAAACCAGCCTGAGCAATAGTGAGACTACTTTCTACAAAAAAAAGTGTAAAAATTAGCCAGGCATGGTGGCAAGCACCTGTAGTCCCAACTAAGTGGGAGGCTGAGGCAGGAGGAGCACTTGAGCCCAGGAGTTTAAAGCTGCAATGAGCCACAATTATGCCAATACACTCCAACCCACGTGATAGAGCAAGACCTTGGACTGGAGAAGAAAAAAAAAAAAGAATGCTACTACTTTATTAATCTTTATTAATAAATTATTACTCAATATTGAAGGTATTATCTTTTTAAACATTTACATGCTTAACAAAGCTTCAAAATGGGGAAGGTGAAAACTGCTAGAAATACATGGACAAAGTGTTAAATGTAATTGGCCTGAAAGAGATTAACTCCTCACTAACAGCCTACGGAGCTCAAGTGATAAAAAACAAGATCATCAGGGGACTTGAACAACATATTTCGTAAGTTACAACAGATAAAAACCAATACACGGCTGGGCATGGTAGCTCACACCTGTAATCCCAGCACTTTGGGAGGCCAAGGCAAGTAGATCACCTGAGGTCAGGAGTTTGAGACTAGCCCAGCCAATGTGGTGAAACCTCGAACTCTACTAAAAATACAGAAATTAGCTGGGCATGATGGCATGTGCCTATAATCCTAGCTACCCAAAGCTGAGGCAGGAGAATCACTGGAACCCAGGAGGCGGAGGCTGCAGTGAGCCCAGACCGTGCCACTGCACTCCACCCTGGGCAACAGAGCAAGACTCCATCTTAAAAAAACAAAACAAAACAGTACACATAAATGCAGACATTGAATTAGAAAATATAAAAGTAGGGCCCGACACAATGCCTCACACCTGTAATCCCAGCACTTTGGGAGGCTGAGGTGGGAGGATTATTTGAGGTGAGGAGTTCAAGACCAGCCTGGCCAACATGGCAAAACCCCATCTCTAACTAAAAATACAAAAATCAGCCAAGCATGGTGGTGCACACCTCTAATCTCAGCTATACAAGAGGCTGAAGGAGAAGAATCACTTGAACCTGGGAGGCAGAGGTTGCAGTGAGCCAAGATCACACTACTACACTCCAGTCTTCCAGCCTGGGAAATAGAGTAAGACTCTGTCTCAAAAAAAAAAAATAAAGAAAGAAAGGAAATAGAAAAGTAGAACTGTTCAATAACCTGAGAACTAGGTTCTCTTTAAAAACAAAGAAAACAAAAATGCTGGAGTTTAAGAAATCTGACAAGAAAAGCAAATTAAACAAATAAAATTAGAAATGCAAAGGAAATCCAACCAGACATAGGTATTTAAACTACACAACAGTACACGCTACTAAATGTGAAGGTGTGGAATTACTGAGAAAGTAAATTATAGATATGGACTCAAAAAGTAAAAAGGCTCAAATGATCAAAATGCAAGAAAAAAATATCTTAGGATTTATTTCAATTACAGCCTTAACCTCCCTAAAAGTCTTCATGACAAATAATTTAAAATAAACTCTCTCAAACTTAAGACACAACCAATCCCAAAGCTACATAAAATGCTGCACAAAACATAACCTCATGGGAAGTTACTAAATGAATTTTATGGAGTTAGTTTAACTCTGAAATCAAAACACAACAAAGGCAGTATGTCCACCTATTCTGCATCCATTCAAATGAAAAACAGGAAAAACAATTGTTTTAAAACTGTAACAAGGAGACCTTTTTACCCGAAACAAATGCATACATACCAATGGGAAAATTCTAAATTATAAGATTAAGGAATAAAATTCAACATTGCCAAGAATAATTTTTTTATTTGGAAATCCACGAATAACTGAAACCAAAATGAACATCTAAATTAATGTTCAGAGCCAGGCGCGGTGGCTCATGCCTGTAATCCCAGTATTTTGGGAGGCTGAGGCAGGCAGAGCACTCAAGGCCAGGAGTTCAAGACCAGCCTCGCCAACACGGTGAAACCCTGTCTCTACTAACATTACAAAAATTAGCTGGACGTAATGGTATACGCCTATAATCCCAGCTACTAGGGAGGCTGTGGCATGAGGATTGCTTGAACCTGGGAGACAGAGGTTGCAGTGAGCCGAGATCACACAACCACACGCCAGCCTGGGTGACAAAGGGAGATTCCATCTCAAAAAAAGTAATCCCAGCTGGTAAAAATAATAGAGAAAACTACAAATATTCCAAGTAAAATGAGGAATAAACCAAGAGCAGTTACATCAACACAAAATAAGCAGAGGTTTAGACACAAGAAGGAAAATCCATTTGTACCAGCAACATCAACAATTAATCCATCAGTAAATAAAACAAAACTTGAAAGCACCTGAAACTAATACTAATCCCAAATGTCAGATCCTAAACATGAGGGAAATGACTGTGACTGAATGATAAAAGAATAATTTTTAAAATTGGGAGGCATACTTTATGTCTAGATGGGATGGCCTAATGACACTAAAAAAACAGCTTTAAAACTTGTAGTGCTGTTATTAGAGTCACGCCTTATACAGGTAGGCTCTAAAGTCAGCCCATAAAGCCTAAATTATAAAACCATACAAGGAAATGCTATTATAGCCACTAAATACTATCATGAACATTTAGATCAGCTAACGTGAGAAAATGTCTAGTATAAAATGTCTTCGGGGGCGGGGGGGGAAAAGGTGTAAACAAAAAGGTGCAGCATGATCTCATGGGTACACGTTGATAAAGACACAAATATACAGAATAAATACTCTAGAGTAAGCAGTTGGCCACCTCTAAGTGGTGAGATCACCTGATTTTGTGCATTTAGAACTTTCGCAGAAAGTCCTATATAACTTTTATAAATTTGGAAGAAAGTTTAAATGTAAAAAAGGAAAAAATAAATAAATAAATACACCAAAATATTAACACTATGTTTTGAGGTAGCTGAAATGTGGCTGCTTTTTATTGCTTTAACATACTTTTCTGCATTTTCCAAATATTCTACATTAATCACAAAAACAAAACTCTACACACAGATGGTAAGACGTGAACCAAAACACATTAAAAAAATTTATTTGGTCCTTATTGTCCTTTTGTGCTTATGCATGTCAAATTCTCAGGTATTCTCCTATTCTCCAACCACAGTATTACTTTCAGCATTAAATACTAATTTTACCAGCAATCACTCCAATCAGAAAGAAGAGAATGAAACTGTTTGAACTGCTGGCACACGTGTTCAAATCAAAACGGAAAGCCAACTGCAGTGAAGAATCAAGAAAGGCATGACTCAAGAATCTTACCGTAAAACTGTTGTTGACGTTTTTGGTGCTGGATTCAGCCACGCTGGCATCTGTCAGATCCACCTCATCAAATATGATTGACTGGAAAGAGACAAACACAGGCACATCCCTAAGCACTAGCCAGCACTGCCCACCACACCCCCTGATCCCTACCAAGCACCCACAGATGCCCACGAACCTTGAAATTGTAGCATCCAATCAACACGCCAATCCAAATTAACCCACCCACCTGCTTATAACCAAAAGCTCGAGCTCACAGGTACAGTACCATGATTTTTTTTTTTAATCACGAACTTTATTTGACATTGCATTAGTGGAGGGAAAAAAGAGAGAACCAACGCAAAGAACCCAATGCTGTTATTTCTGTGTTTATTACTGTCAATACCAGTGTTCACTTTGACATGTGAAGTATGTTCTCACACAGTGTTTTAGCTTAGAGAAGGCCAGGGTCCACACTGAGGATTCTATGTCCTTCTGGCTTGTTCCTCCAGTGAGCACATAGAGGGGGAAAGGTCCTAGCTACAACAAATTCTTATGGGGAAGAGAGACGGGTCCAACTAGAAGGGGTCTGGCCATGAAAGGAAACAAGAGAGCAGAGCAGAAGGAGCCTGATCCTGGAGAGAGAGATGCTCCAGGGCAGGGCTGGGAATCAGGCCTGGCGACCTCCCACTGTTTCCCTCTTTATTCTCCCCAGTCCCCCCCACACAGCCCCTGCCTCCTGTTTCCCTTATACCATCCCCCTCTATTCTACGATGGCTCTATGCGGAACCCTGGAGAAGATCAAACTAATAACTCAGAAAAGAGACTCAATCTTTTAAGTAACCTTCCCCTTCCCCTCACCCCGAGAACTAACTGTAAAAGGTTGTTTTGTCATTTTTTTTTTAAGTGAGGGAAGTTGTCAGAACCCTTTCTAAGCAAGCTGCTTTGTTCCATTTCAAATTTTAATGCAGTAACTTTCTAGGGATATGTCTCAAAATGTAAATGATTCAAATTCCGGATTTCTTAAATATCAAAATATTACTAATGAGACCAATACTGATACAAAAATGCAGATATTCAGAATCCCAGCCAACAACTGGTGTCTGAAAGTCTAACACTGAAAGTCTGATACCACATTCGCTTAAACATGGCAGTATCTGTGACTTTCACTGGCTGCCCCTCCTCCAGCAGCACCCAATCGGTGCTTCTAGCTTTAAATCTACCTACAATAGGGCACACAGAAAGAAGGTTAATTGCTAGAAAGCCTAAAAATAAAGAATTTCCCATTTCTGTTCACGCACCAAGAAGCTCAATATACTTAAATAATTATTTAACATTAAGAAGATGAGATTTATATCCCTGTGATCCCCCCACCTTTCTGAAAGAAAGATATCCAGTTGTAATGTGGCTATTTCTGTGACTCTTTTTTCCTTTTCCCCATTACTGATGACATTAAAGGAAAATGAATAAAAATTAATTTTGATAAGAAATAAAGCATGCCTTGAGACAAATAAAACCTGACCGTGTGGAGTGTTACAAACTCACTGGCAAGAACAGATCTGAAAATCGAAGCTTCTCCCACACAAGGACGGACTCAGCATCCCGATTCCTCCCCGGGACGCTCCCGAGTCCTCACGTGTGCTTTCCTGCATGGGGCCTCACCTTTGCCGTTTTGGCATAAGTACAGCGTTCGCCCTCGTAGCTTAAAGTATCTCCTTTTTGATCGCTGGAATGAATTGTTCTGTTTGGTCAGCATCCCCCTCTTTGATGATGGTCTGAAAGTACAGAAACATATTCATAAACTTGCATTTCAAGGTGCCCTTTCACTCTTCCAACTGAAACGCACCCTGTTGTGGCTGAAACACATTCTTGTCTCAAAGAGAAAATATTTCTCACACTCTCATCAGACCTTGACCTATGCACAGGCCCAGTGCACTGCCGGGGGCGTGGGGGATTGCACCAATCTTACCCCTAAGGGGCAATGTATGCCTGTGCGGGTGGGGGTGTAGGGGCCCAGGGCGTGCCCTGGATGCTCTTGTAGGTGTGCTGAAGGGACACTGAGGCTCACAGGGCCACAGTACACAGCAGCTGGGAGGACACCGGGACACAGGGCCAGTACATTCTCCAACTTCAGCATTTGATATTTTTCAGCTATTCTTGGCCCTGTCTCTGTGTTCTCTGGCCCCCTGCCATTTCTCAGGATCTTGCTGCCAAAGCTGTCTACGTCAGTTGCTCTGGGGCTCAGCAGCTCTAGGCCTGCACCCTCAGTCCAATCTACCACTCGCAGGCCGGGCGTGTGCATCTGCACACACGAGAGGGAAGCACCTCAGCCACAGACACTAAAACTCCTTCCAACCTGAAAATCTGATGAGTTCCCCCAATAACACAAGACATTCTCTTAAGAGAATCCAGAAATGGATTCTACAGTCCACTCACCTTGGTTCAATTAAAGTCAAGAACGAAAGGGGCACTGCTTCTCCCAGAGCTGCTCCCCTACCTTACGTGGCCCATGCCACAGAGATGTCAAATATATAAGGAGCTACTTGGTCATGAGATGTTTTGAAGTACTTGGAGCCGTTAACACAGTCAAAAAGAATAAACGACACGCATGAAGACAAGAACCTGGCTCTCAGCGTTTGCACACTATGTTACGCCCCAGCTCACAGCAATGCCCAGTCCACAAGGAGCATGGAAACAGAGGGAGGCTTCCTAAAAATTCTGTTCAAAGACAAGCACATTGATTCAGAGAAGCTTTTGCTTAATTACCAAATCCCATATACCTCTGCACTTTATGTAAATGTTTTAAACAGCGCACGTACAAAGTTCTTAGTTATCTACAGACACTTAAAACTCCCGAAGATAAAACCAGCAAGAGCAAGTCACAGAAGGCTCATGTCCCCATCTGTGCCAGAATGCAAGAGCAGAACACTGCACTGTCTGGTCCGTCCACCAGCTGCTCACAACAGGAGAGGGAGTGGAACAGGAAGACTGCAAAAAGCCCCCAGCCCCACATACCATCAACATGTAGAGAGGCACCAGGACTACACCCAGACAGCACAGCACAGGCCAATGCATAGTGCCCGGGGGTCTCTTCTCCTTATCCCGCAACAGGCCATCCTCACTGTGCCCTTGCTGGGTTGGGGGGGAACTGGCTGCATGCACTCTTCCAAGAGCTCCTTGCTGACCAGCACGTGCCAATCATGGTGAACTCTGCTTTCAGCACTGGCCCAGTGGTACAACACCAGCCCTTTCCAACTCTAGAGGATAAGTGCAGTGGAGAACTGCTGAAGAATCTACTGACTCATTCTTGGCTTATACATTCACCTCACACTTCTGAAGAAGGCACCCACCCTCTCTCCCCAGTAATCAAAGAGTGCCAGGAAGGAAAAAGAGAGGAGCCCAACATTATCCAACGATCAAGCATTCTGATGAAGCTTGTTTGCCAGAAGTGACTTCCCCCGTCCCCCACCCCCTCCCCCAGAGACAGCAGGGATCCCCCAGGCTACACCTAGCATCTGAGATCCCATCCAAAATGGAACAAGGGTGATCCAAGGCAGAGAGAAAGCCTCTGATCCTGGCAGCAAGAGGACAGAAACCAGTCTTCAGTGTGAAGGACTGGGAGATGGTATCTGTTTCCAAATATCCTTTTTAGATCCAAGTACACATGGATGACACTCATTTCAAATACATCTGCACAGAATAATGCCATCCATGGAAGCCTGAAACATACGCCACAAGACACTTGCTCTGTTGACCTCAAAGGTCACACTGTGAAGACATCTCTCCTGGCCCCCCCATTCATCTTCCTTACCTCTGCAGGGAAAGTAATCACTTCCATCTCTTCTCTAAATGGAAAAAAAAAAAAAAAAGACATCAAAACCAACAAGCCAAAACCTGGAAAAGTTCTAAGTTATCTTTAAAGGACAGATGCTGGAGTATTTTTTGTTGTCTCCTGCTACACATCTCATACATAAAAGAAAAGCAAAATTAAAACACAACTCACTGCACCACATACACTTCACACACACACACACACACACACACACACACGCACGCACAATCTTTCTGAGGGCGGATGAGAGTCTGCGATCTTGGGCTGCCCAAGGAGAGCTGCCGCTCTATTTATAGAACAAGAGTGCTCAGAAAAAGACTGGTGGGTTTCAGCGGAAAAGGCTGGGGAAAAGATAAAGACCATGATTTCTTTGAAGCCTTCTCACAAACTGCATTTCTTCTCCTGATTCGCTGCTTGTGAGTACTATAGATATGCTGCAGAATATTTTTAAACGTTTAGTCAAAAGCAATGAACCAAAAGTGGTCAAGAAAATAACACCCCAAAATAATGTGCTGTGTTTTGCACGTGGCAGCTGTGAAAGGCACCCACAGGAAATGCTGCTCGGCTGACAAGGCCTCTGCTTGCCTCCCAGAGCAGAGTCAGCAGTGAAAGGGCCAGACCCCTGCACAGTTCGCTCAGGCCATACCGGGCCACCGGACTCTTGAGAGTCACTTTGTTGAGTTCTATGCACAAACAAATGGGCCAACTGTTGTTCAAGCCGTCTAGGATGCCCTTATTCCCATCAGAGGCAAATTTGCAATACACACAGCACTGAGAAAACTCGCAAGCTCCAGTCAGATAGAGAGCAGCAGGTGGAAAGCGAACACGTGCCCACCTGCAAATACAGGCGAGACACCAGTCCCAAGGCTGGGCTCCCTGGAGGAAGCCAACGAGAGCACTGGGCCTGAGCTGGAGTGTGGTCCTGGGTCCTGGCCATCCAGTGACCCAACAGACACATGCCCAACCCACAGGCCCAAGACTACCATGTGGAGCTGCTCGGGGAGAAGCGCCAGCCTCCAGTGGTCCTTGCTTAAGAGTAAGACAGCTCTGAGAATGCCTTTGAAAGGGACTTCAAACCACAAGGCAGAGAAAGTCCAGAACAGACTCCCCCGAGCCCAGGTCAAACACCCACCCGCCAGGCATTCTCTGTCTGGAAGGGACCAGCAGGCCTAGTCACAGGGTGAAGCTGCCCCCTCTCTGGGAAGGCAGTGAAGATCTCTTTCTCCCTCCCTTCCTCCACTCCTTCCTCCAACACATGGCCGCATCACCAGGTGCAGGCCACCACACTAGGTGCTGAGGGCTGCATGGGCAGGAGCTCAGACCAGAGGAGGGCAGATGTGTGCACGCCAGAGTGCGCTGGGATGTGGGGTACAGGGCAGTGAGCAATGCCCTGTAAGGGAGGCTGCCTGAGATGACAGGTGTCTGAGCAGGCCAGGGAGGAGGGGCTGGACAGCCAGAGGCCCGCTGCTGCTCCTTAGGGCTAGAGACAGAGTCCAGTGGTGGCTCAGCAATACACTCTGGAAAGCTGACTGCGGCCACAGTGTGGGAAAGAAGAGGGCGGCAAAACGTGGAGGATGGCAGAACACTCCAGAAATTCGCATAAGGGGGTTTTTGGTGACAAGAGTCTGGGGTGGCAGGGGAGAGATGGACACAGGCATGAGAATGTTCAGAAAGATGTGACAACTGACCAAGGTGAAGAGGAGGAGACAGGACTGAAATCCTGGATGACCCCGAAGAGTGTGGCTCAGTTGCAGAGGGTGTGGGCTTCATTCTGGACGTGCTGAGTCTGTGGGCCTCAAAGTCGCCAGGGGAATTCAGTGTAAGCCGACAGCCAGCTCTGCGGGTCTGTAATGTAGAAGGTTTAACGCAGGAGATGCCTTGCCAAGGGCCCCCAAGGAGAAAGCATGGAGTGCATGGAGGCCCAGGGAAATGGGAACCCAGGGACACCAACATCAAGCCAGAAAGGAGGAAGGAAAGGCAGAATAGGAGAACGAGAAGAAAGTGGACAGAAGCGCAGGAGAGGAGAGAGCGCGTCGAGGAGATCGCATCGATATTGTCCAATGCTGCAGCGAGGTGATAAATGAGAACTGAGATGAGGATAAAGGACGCAGCCACCAGGGGGTCACAGGGACCTGCCAGAGCGAACGTGGTGGCCTGATGGGGTTAAAGCCAAATAAAATCACCCTGAGTGTGACCAGGACAGGAGAAAGCAAAATGACAGGTTTTTTCCAACTTACAACTTTCTTTTTATGAACATGGAATCCATACTGTACATACTGTATTTGATCTTGCTATTTTTTCTGTCACGTATATTATCACCATATAGCCACAGCAGCAAATGCATTTTTGCTGGCTATAGAGTATCTCATTGCACCTACACACTCTCGCCTCCATCATTCACCTGCTTCCCACTGCCGGAACGTTTAGAATGCTTCCCGTTCTCTCAACGCTATCAACAGAACTTCAGTGGATATTCCTGTAAGTAAGTATCTGCTTATGTCTTCAACTATCCTTAGAGCAAATTAAGACAAGTGGGAATTTGGGGACCAAAGGTAGCCCAGAAACAGACACTCGCAGATTTGGAAGCTTGATGTGTAATAGGTGGCACTGCAAACCAGGGTTTGTGGTGAGAGGGACTTCAGCAAAGGGGCTGAGATGGCAGGTTACCCAAGGACACCACACTCGTGAGCTCCCGGCAGACTCTGAATGTGCTAGGGAGCAAAAGGCAGAACTTCAAAACCTCCAGCAGATGATACAGAATTTCCAATGACTTTGGAATTGAAAAAACTTTCTTAAATATAATTAGAAAAAATATTAGACACAAGCTATGACTGCTAAACTCAACTATATTACAATTGAGAACTTCTGCTCATCAGAGACACCTCAAAAAGAGAGGAAGGCAAAGCCAAGGTGAGGAAAAATATGTATACTACTACTGGCAGCCAGTCAGTAACCAGAATACAGCAGAAACTCCCACAGAACGGGCTGGGCATGGTGGCTCATGCCTGTAATCTCAGCACTCTGGGAGGCCGAGGCAAGTGGATCACCTAAGGTCAGGAGTTCAAAACCAACCTGGCCAACATAGTAAAACTCCGTCTCTACTAAAAATACAAAAATTAGCTGGGCATGGTGGCAGACACCTGCAATCCCAGCTACTCGGGAGGCTGAGACAAGAGAATTGCTTGAACCCAGGAGGCAGAGGTTGCAGTGGGCCAAGATCTCCTCATTGCGCTCCAGCTTGGGTGACAAGAGGGAAACTCCCTCTCAAAAAAAAAGAAAAAAGAAAAAGAAAAGAAACTCCCGCAGAATGATAAAAAAGAAAAATGACCAAAAGAAAATCAGTAGAAAGTGTGAATCGGCATTTACCAGAAGAGTAAGTCAAATGGAGACTAAACCCCAAAGGATGCTTAACCCTGGGGGATGCCACACCACTCAGCTGTAAAGGTGGGTCCATGGGTGCACAGTCCATGACTATGCTTCACAATTTATATGTATACTCCATGCATTATTCTGCATGCAAAATGGTAAAGGGAAAAACATAACCAACATAACAATGGAAGTAAAATCTCAGAATATTAGTGTTCATGTCTCCAGCATGTAAAGGAGTGAGGATTTCCACATTTACCCAGTAAAAGAAAAAACAAATGAAAAACAGCTGCCACACAGGGGTGAAGAAAATGGAGGAGGCCAACCCAAAGACACATGTCCGGAGGCTGAGGGCAGCAAGCCACAGCCTGCCCAAAGGGACCTGGACAGAGAGACTGGAGGCAGACAGCTGGGAAACTGGGGAGGGGGATAAGAAAATAGGAGAAAGAGTGAAAATTAGCCAAATGTCCACTTCAGCCATCTATCTGTCCTTAGACCTTCCCAGTCCTTCAACGACAAAGCAGGTAAAACAGAAACCTGACTATGCTAACTAAGCAACATCATCCAAATTCACAGAGCCCCCCCAAAAAGTGGAAATACTCGCATAAAAAAATTAACATACAAATGTTTCAGTGGAAAGAAGCTGTTACAACTTATTGCTATCAATTTGCATCGCTTTGTCTGTTTGCTGTTTGTTTGTTTTTGAGTCTGGCTCTGTCACCAGGCTGGATGGAGTGCAGTCGTGCAATCTCTGCTCACTGCACTCTCCGCTTCCCAGGTTCAAGCAATTCTCCTGCCTCAGCCTCCCAACTGGCTAGGATTACAGCCTCGCACTACCACGCCCAGCTAATTTTTTATATTTTTAGTAGAGACAGGGTTTCACCATTCTGGCCAGGCTGGTCTCAAACTCCTGACCTCAGGTGATCCATACTCCTCAGCCTCCGCACCGAGCCCAATTTGCATGCCACTTTAAATTTTCATGAGTATTTTTATATTTGCTTGTCTCCTCAACAGAACAAACATTTGTGGTCTATGAGACAGAAACTAATATTCCAGTCAACAAATAAGAAAAGTGGTAAACAGAGAGACCGAGTAACTTGCCCAAGGTTGAACAACTAATGACAGGTCTCAAAAGAAATCCCAGGCCTCTCCAATTCTATCTCAAAGCTTTGTCTGTGGTTTGCAGTTGATAAGCACCATGATTCACAAATAGGAAACAATCAGAAAATGATTTGTTCATAAAACATAAGGCACACACAACATATTCAAAGACCTAAAGGTTATCTTCAACACTTCTTCAAACATACCACATCTGCTACCCGAGCAGGGACCATCTTCATCTTTTAATCCTCACAGCAATTTTGAAATTGGTGGTAATATTACCACTTTACATATTAGGAAACTAAGGGGCAGAGGATTAAGTAATTCACCCAGGACCACTTGGCCAATAAATGTCACACCCAGGATTCAAACCCAGAGCCCAGACAGTAATACTTGTTGGGAAAATAAAACTTCAGCATAAAAGTCTGCTGATATCGGATTTAAATCAAGCAAAAGTAAATTCCTGTATCTACTCAAAATACTACCCATAGATTCATCCTCATTCAGGAGCTACCTGTAACTTACCCATCACGTATCTACCTATATCCCAATCTTAGCGCATCCTGGCAGAAGCTGAGGGAGTGTGCACGGCCAGGGCGGCAATGGAATGTGTGCCACACCAGTGTCTCCCTGACACCAACGGCCAGCAGGAGAGAGCACACCAAGCAACTGCTGCACTGCAGAATCCCACTCAGCTGTGCAGAGCCAGGCCCCGAGTCTGGTGCTGCCACTGACAGAAAGGAACCCAACACAGGTTTTCTGAAGACCCCAAAACACCAACCCATGGAAAAGGACAGTCATCCTTCCCTTACCAATCAAGATAATCCAATTTTCCCGTTGCCGCCACCCTGGTTTTCCTCCTTCAATGCACTGCCACCAAGATTAAAAGTGACCATGTTCCAAAGACCCTATGCCAAAGTTTCCACTGACAGAAGGAGGGACACCTCATTCCTGCCCTGACTAATGTGAGGAAGGACCAAACCAAAAAAGCCAAAAAGTGGCAGCGACGTGTATGCCCAAATCCCCAGGAGAGCTGCTCCAGATGTGCCCTTCATTTGGAGTTCACACCCACTTTCCCTAAACCCAGGACACATCTCTTGCTGCGGTATGGCCAACACTGTTAATTTCCCCATGTACATACACAGACATCCTCACTGCTCACAGGATCTTGATTCTGAATTGGGGGGTGGTGGCGTTGTGGGGGAGAATTTCATCACAGGGCTAATCCCCACTGCCCCAGTCCTGGTCAAGGAAACCTAAGCAGTTCTGTTGGGGGTGGGGAGGTAGGCAAGTGCTTGGCTGGTACATGGGAACACATGTAGACTCAATGCCACCTTTGCTTTGAATGAACATACAATATCTAGTGCTGCAGCAGCCATGTTGGGGCCACAAGGTAGCCAGTGTGGGTCCTGATGACATCAACCTGCAGCCAGATGCATTCCTGCCTGATGACGACGGGTCGGCTGAGTTCACTCCCAATCGGTCAGTGTCACTGCTACTCCAATCTAGTCTTGCATGCTGGTGTCCCGAGGGCCAGGCCTCCACCCTAAACATACCTCATCTCACTGTTCAGTGACCCCACATTTCCTCCTTAGTTAATAATAGCATCACCAAAGCTAAAAGTAGTAGCAGGCGCTCAACTCTTTTTCTCCTTCACTCCCCATTTCTAATTGGCTGTCTAGGATCATTGGTTGTATTTGTTAAAATAATGGAAGATTCTGCCCCCTCGTCTTCAGCCCCACCTACCTCAGGACTAAGTTGTTCTACCTCTTGTCTCTGGGCCTCAGTGCCTCTCAAAGCGTGACCCAGACCACCATACATCAGAACCCCTGGAATGTCTGTTAAAAATGCAGGTGACGGCTGGCCTGAAGGCAGTGAGCTATGTCAAATGATGGTTCACAGTCAGGTACAGACTAAACCCCTTGCTCTATTCTTTACCCCATTCTCACTACTTCACTGGACTAGTCTAAAAAAAAAATCAGGTTATTAAAATAATAATATAGAAATAAAATAAATAAAAAGCAAGTTGCTGCTCCACTCCCAACCTCCTGAGCCTTGGAAATACGGATTTTTGCCAAGAGCCCAGGTGGTTCCTAAGCACACCAAGTTTGTTCTCTGTCCACCCTCCCTCCAACCTGCTGCCACAATTCTCTCTCTCAGCAGGAGGATCTCAACCCCAACTGCCACTACAATTACCTGGCAAGCTTCGAGACACAGTGACCACTGGCCCCACCCTAACTGTAATCAGCATCAGCGAGGGAGGGACCAGGGAGCAGCAGTGTTAAAAGCTCCCGGAGACTGGAAGTAGCAAGGGTCTCAGAGCCCAGGGCCCACTCACAAACCTCCCCTGGCTTTCCTCCTCGTCTAGGAAGCCTTCATGTCACCCACAGGGCTCCTCCCAATCTAACAGGCTCCTCTCTCACCCCTCCCAGAACCACCCAACCCAAACACAATCCACTCCTTTATTTCCCCACTCTTTCGAATATACACTTTCCTCTGCCTGGAAATCCTCAGCTCCTTCTTCTACTGGCTGGAAAATGACTGAGCTTCGAGATCCAAGTCAAATGCCACCACCTTCAGGAAGCCTTCCCAGACGCCCCCCCAGGCAGAACTAGCTGTCACCATTTTGCAAGTACATGAACATCCATTACGAGGTTGTCTCCCTCCCCAGACCAACAGTCCCTGGGTTCAGCGAGTTTATTTATTTTAATCACCCCAGTGCCTCAGGAAGTTTTTAGTTTTATTTTTGTTTTGAGACAGGGTCTCACTCTGTCAACCAGGCTGGAGTGGAGTGGTGCAATCACAGCTCACCGCAGCCTTGACCTCCTGGGCTCAAACGATCCTCCCATCTCAGCCTCCCAAGTAGCTAGGACTACAGGTGTGCTAAATTTTTTTTTGGCTGTTTTTTTGTAAAGACAGAGTCTCACTATGTTGCTGAGGCAATCCTCAGGCCTTGGCCTCCCAAAGTGCTGTGACTGCAGGCATAAGCCGCCACAGCCAGCCAGGAAGTTTTACAAAATACCATAAAGGGCTAATATCCTTAATCTTTAAAGAACTTATAAAAATTGAGACCAGACTAACAATCTGGTAGAAGAGGGGCAAAAAATATAAACGTTTGACAGAAGAAAAAAATACAAAAAGCCTTAAACACAGGAAATGATGCTCAACCTAGCTCATAAGAGAAAAATATAACTAAGTGAAAATACTATTTGCACCATCAGACTGGCAAGAAACAACACCGTAGCTCACGCCCAGAACTTTGGAAGGATTAACAAAAATAATAATAAAAATCGTTAAGTGGTTACCTCTAGGGAAAGGGAACAAGGTAGATGAGACAGGGAAGGCACACACATGATTTTACAAGGACTCCCTGGCAGGGGCAGCACCCAGCAGGCTAACTGAGCTCTGACTTGCTCTAGGTTCAAGTGTAGCACTTTCCAAAGATCACCCATGTAATCCACGTTAACGATATTCTAAGGGAGGCCCAGGAAACGTTCCCATTTCGCAGAATCATGGGCAAGGAGAAAAAAGAATCAGTATTTCTGGAGTGCCTACTATGTGCCAGGAGCTTATGTAAAAACCTGTATTTAATCTGCCCTGTACAATAGTTATGGTCCCATTTTACTTATTAAGAATTTGAGGTCCAGAGAGAACATGAACATCTACAAAGAAGTGACAGGTGTGGGCTTCAGACCCAGATCTGTCTGATTTCAACTGTTTCCACACTTAGACAGCAAATGAAAAACATTTTTTATGTTTGGAGAAGACTTACTTTTCATTATTTTTGTCTGTACAAGTTCAGACTAAATTATAGCCATAACCAATCACCCTACTTTTTCTGAAAGTGAATTTATACACAAACCCATCTCCCCTACACACCAAAGGCACAAACCTTAAACACCAGCAGCAGGAGCAACATTCCGAAACACACAAACACTATCTGTGGTTCATTAAGGTAGGAAAGACTCAGCTTCCACGAAACCTACAGAACAAAATCCATCTCCCTATCGAGCTATGGAATGAAATCACTGTTTCAATAAATGTTTATTGAGCACTTGAGTGCTGAGTGCGGCCTGGAATACTATGATGAAAGGGACTCGACCCTTGACCTTTCAGGAAACTGCTCCAGCAGAGGGATACTTTACATCGCAGGAAGTGTCAGAAGAATTTGCTTTAAAATGCTCAGAAAAAAAAGGGGGTGGGGGATGGGGGGGGTGGAGACAGATGAAACAAGACACAAGGCTGATGTGATTAATTCAACTGTCTCTACTTCCGTGTCTGTTTGGAAATTTCCATAAATTGTTTTCAAGTGTCATGAAACGGGTGCGACAGGGCGCTTCGGAAACTTGGAAGTCAGTGAAACACACCAGATGTGTGAAGCTGGTGCTGCCTGGGCTCGAGGCAGCCTCCCCAGCTTCCTGACCTGTCGATCCCACCTCAGACGGCAAGGCACCAAACAGAAAAGCACCTGAGAACAGTGCGGCAGTGCCGCCACTATCAGCATTCAACCTCTTCTCCCCTGGCACGTGCTCAACCAGCTGCTTCCTCACGCGTTTTCTGACACTTAGTGGAAATAAAGTCCTATATTAAACGGCCCAACACACGGCAGACTTGTTTGCTGGGAGTTATTTTTTATTCACTTAAGCCCACCCAGAGCCCAGCCACTGCTAACACCTACTACTCATATTCCAAGATAATATCCTTCACATATGTTTTCTCTTTTTTTTTCTTTTGAGAAGGAGTCTCGTTCTGTCACCCAGGCTGGAGTGCAGTGGCACAATCTTGGCTCACTGCAACCTCCACCTCCCAGGTTCAAGAGATTCTCCTGCCTCAGCCTCCCAAGTAGCTGGGACTATGGCCGTGTGCCATCACGCCCGGCTAATATTTGTTATTTTTAGTAGAGATGGTATTTCACCATGTTGGTCAGGCTGGTCTCGAACTCCTGACATCAGGTGATCCACCCGCCTTGGGCACCCAAAGTGCTGGGATTACAGGCGTGAGCCACGGCACCCAGCCTCATCTGTTTTCAAGTGTGTAAATAAAACAGAAAAGTGGAACTGGGCATGGTGTCTCAAACCTCTAATCTCAGCACTTCGGGAGGACGAGGCAGGCAGATCACTTGAGCCCAGGAATTCAAGACCAGCCTGGTCAACACAGCAAGACTCCATCTCTATAAAAACTATAAAAATTGGCTGAGTGTGGTGGCATACACCTGTAGTCCTAACTACTAGGGAAGGTGGGGGCAGAAAAACTGCTTGGACCCAGGAATTTGGCTCCAGTGAGCTATGACTGAACCACTGCACTGCAGCCTGGGTGACAGAATAAGACCATGTGTCTAAAAAAAAAAAAAGTCAAAATAAAATTGCCAGGTGCTATGGCTCACACCTGTAATCTCAGCACTTTAGGAGAAAGAGGTAGACAAATCACTTGTGCCTAGGAGTTCAAGACCAGACTGGGCAACCTGGTGAGATACCATCTCTACAAAAAAATTAAAAAATTAGTTGGGCATGATGGCACACACCTGCGGTCCCAGCTACTGGGGAGGCCAAGGCAGGAAAATCACCTAAGCCCAAGAGTCCAAGGTTGCAGTGAGTGATGATGGCACCACTGCGCTCCAGCCTGGGTGACACCCTATGTCAAGGCCAGGCACGTGGCTCACGCCTGTAATCCCAGCACTTTGGGAGGCTGAGGCAGGCAGATCACTTGAGGTCAGGAGTTCCTAACCAGCCTGGCCAACATAGTGAAATCCTGTCTCTACTAAAAATGCAAAATTAGCCGGGTGTGGTGGCGCACACCTGTAATCTCAGCTACTTGTGAGGCTGAGGCAGGAGAATCACTTGAACCCAGGAGGCGGAGGTTGCAATGAGCTGAGATCGCACCACTGCACTCCAGCCTGGGTGACAGAGTGAGACTCGTCTCAAAAAAAAAAAAAAAAAGACCCTGTATCAAAAAAAATTTAAAAACATAAAAACATAAAGGGGAGTTATATGATGTATGAATTATTTAATAACTTAAAAGCAACAATAACTTGCTTTTCCAAACAGTTTGCCTGTCAGGCTAAAATACATCCTATATATACCAAGACATTGAGCTCACCACTTAGATAAGTATAGACTTATTTTCAACACAGGAGTTAAAAGTTTAAACAAAGGGGAACATAATGAAGTTGTTCCATATAATGTACGCATTTATTAGGATATTACAAAATTTAAATCCTATGTTCTCACAAGCGTGCCCTTTTGTATATATGACTCGTGAAATTCAATCTAATTTAATCCAACAGTACTGTTTCGGCTGTTTTAGGACATTCAGACAAGGCTGAGGGCAGCCGCGTCTCCATCCTGAATTATCATGTCGTGACACAGCCCCTCTTACCATTAGGAGTCTTCCATTGACAGGAAGCATAACACAGGACAGTGTGTTATGCCTTTTTGTTTCCTTTGATATGAAATATAATACATGCTCATTTTAGAAAATGCAGGCAAGCAGATGTAAACATAAAAATAATACAAATCCCACCACCTAACACGACCCCCAATATCATCTGTGAAACTTCCTGTCTTATTTCCTATGCTGTCTTATTTCCAGTACTTTACACACTGCTGAAATGCATTCTGTAAACATAGCTTTGCCTCTTTATTTCTCCAACATCACACAGTACTGTCCCTGCCGCTGCCCTCCTCAATTACCTGGCTGGCTGCTTCAAGCACTGAGGGCTGCGCGCTCTGCCACTTTCTGGCTTTGTGACCTGGTACGGCCGCCATGAAGTTGTGAAGTGGCACAGCACGCGCACAGAGCACAGCACGGGACCCGCCCGCGGTACCCATTTTATCAGCTACTATCATTAACTCACTGAGTCATTAAACTGGAGGGTTCTGGTGGAGCTTTTCCTAAGCTGGACTTGGACCTGGGGTGGTTTGCAACTTTTTATATTTAATGGTACAATAAACATGTTCATGAGCTTCATATTTAAGATTAGTTCCTCAGGACAGGGCCCCACTGTTAGAATTTTGGACCAAGAGTCTCTTGCAGTTATTTAGACACTCATTAAATCACTTTCTCAAATGGTTATACCCATTTCTGCTACCAGAGGGCAAAGAAGCTGCAGTAACTACAAAAGAGTTTCTAAAAACAGCAAAATTCCCACTTACACAAAACACTAGTTAGATATGAAAACACAGACAATTGTGACTAACAAGACAATAAAAATACACTTGGACATTAGACTCATGCCTCATTTGTCAGATCTCCCTTAAATGTAAGAAAAAAATAAAAATTAAAAAAAAAGACTCAGGCCTGAATTCTTGACAAATCTGGTTCTACCTGCCATCAAAGTACACAAAAACGTTCAGCAACCACACAGAGAGAAAGCAGATAGAGAACAACTTCTAGACTTCCTTTTTGCCCAGCTTCTGAGTACGGGGTCCATTTTTATCAGGGTTCAAATACAGAGAATGTCAAATGAGACTGGACTTAATGAGATGAGTGTTATTTCAAGTTTATCAAACTATAAGAAGCACTGAGTCAAGTCCATATTCTCAAATATAAAATGTAGAAGAGGCTGGGCGCAGCAGCTCACACCGGCAATCCCAGCACTTTGGGAGATTGAGGTGGGCAGATTGCTTGAGCCCAGGAGTTCGAGGCCAGCCTAGGCAACATAGCAAGAACCTGTCTCTACAAAAAATACAAAAATTACCCAGGTGTGGTGGTGCACACTTGTGGTCCCAGCTACTCAGGAGGCTGAGTGGAAGGATCACTTGAGCTCGGGAGACAGGCTGCAGTGAGTGGAGATCATACCGCTACACTCCAGCCTGGGTAACAGTGAGACCCTGTCTCAAAAAAATAAAATAAAACAAAATAAAATGTAGAAGAGTTCCATGGCAGTAAAAAGTTCTGAAATGCAGATACTTCCTTTTAAACCTTTACATGTGTAAATGCCTCATAACCATCCATAAGAATCGCTTTATGAACTCCACTGAGATTAGCAAGCACTCCTGAGAAGCTCTGTGGCTGTTTTTCCATACTGCAAGGCTGTCTGCACAGCTGGGGAGGCAGACTCCAGCTGGAGAGCGTTCCTCTTCAACAGATGGTGCTGGAACAACCACACATCCACACAGGAAGAACGAAGCTGGAACCTGACCTCACACCACATACAAAAAATAACTCAAAATGGATCAAAGACTAAATATACTAATAATAGCTGAAACCGTAAAACTCGTGGAAGAACACAGGTTAAATCTTGACTTAGGATTAGGCAAGGGTTTCTTAAGTATAACACCAAAAGCATAAGTAACAACAACAAAAAAAGAAATTGGACTTTATAAAAATTAAAAACTTTTGTGCCTCAAAAGACACTATCAAGAGAGAGAAAACACAACTCACTGAATGAGAGAAAATATTTGCAAATCATGTATCTGATAAGGGTCTAGCACCCAGAATATATAAAGAAATCCTACAATTCAATAAGAAGACAACCCGATTTTGAAAATGGGCAATGGACTTTAATAGATTATTTCTCCAAAAAATTCACACAAATGGTCAACAAGCACATGACAAGATGCTCAACAGTGTTAGTCATCGAGGGACATGAATAAGATCCTATTATTAAATTATTAAATATTATAATAAGTGGAAAGTGTTGGCAAGTGTGGAGAAACTGCAACCCTCACATACTGCTGGAGGGAACGTAACATGGCGCAGCCATTGTGGAAAACAGTTTCACAGTTCCTCCATAAGATGAACACAGAATTACCTAGCAATTTAACTCATGCATGTACCCAAAAGAAATGAAAACATGTCAGCCAGGCACAGTGGCTCACACCTGTAATCCCAGCATTCTGGGAGGCCAAGGCAGGAAGATCACTTGAGCCCAGGTGTTCCAGACCAACCTGCACAACATAGCAAGACCTCAACTCTACAGAAAATCATAAAATTAGCCAGGCCTGGTGGGACACATCTTTAGTCACGGCTACTTGGGAAGCTGAGGTGGGAAGATTGCTTGAGCCCAAGAGGCAGAGGCTGCAGTGACTACACCACTGCACTCCAGCCTGGGTGACAGAGACCCTGTCTCAAATGGTAGAAAAAACACAAAATAAATGAAAACAGGCATTCAAATAATAATTTGTACATGAATGTACACAGCAGCTCTCTATTCACAATAGTCAAAAGATAGACACAACCCAAATACCTTGTCAACTGATGAATGATCAAACAAAATGTTGTACATCCACAGAACAGAATATTATTCACACATTAAAAAAATGAAGTTCTGAAACGTACAACGTAAACAAGCCTTGAAAACATAGTGCTCAGTGGCTAAGCACAGTCACTCATGCACATAATCCCAGCACTTTGGGAGGCCGAGGCGGTCAGATCACTTGAGGTCACAAATTGGAGACCAGCCGGCCACAATATGGTGAAACTCCCCTCTCTACTAAAAATACAAAAACCAGCCAGCCATAGTGGAGCGCACCTGTAATCCCATCTACTCGGGAGGCTGAGGTGGGAGGATCACTTGAACCTGGGTGGCAAAGATTGCAGTGAGCTGGAATTGAACCACTGCACTCTACCCTGGGTGAAAGAGCAAGACTCTGTCTAAAAAAATAAATAAAAAATAAATGAAATATGCAGATTAGGCAAAGCCACTGAGATGGAAAGCAGATTCGTGGCTGTCAAGGGCTGGGAGGAGGGGAAATGAGGAGTCACTCACAATGGGGAAGGGATTTCCACATGGGCAATAAAAAGTTCCCAAACTAGCTTTCAGCTCAGAGACGGCCAAGGTGCAACTTTCTTCAGTTGTCCTGAATCCGGGTTCATCCAACACCAGCCGCCTCCACCATGCCGCCAAAGTTCAACCCCAGTGAGATCAAAGTCGTATACCTGAGGTGCACCGGGGGTGAAGTCGGTGCCACTTCTGCACTGGCCCCCAAGATTGGCCCCCTAGGTCTGTCTCCAAAAAAGGTTCGTGATGATATTGCCAAGGCAACAGGTGACTGGAAGGGCCTGAGGATTACAGTGAAAACTGACCATTCAGAACAGACAGGCCCAGATTGAGGTGGTGCCTTCTGCCTCTGCCCTCATCATCAAAGCCCTCAAGGAACCACCAAGAGACAGAGAGAAACAGAGAAACATTAAACACAGTGGGAATATCACTTTTGATGAGATCGTCAACACTGCTCGACAGACACGGCACCGATCTTTAGCCGGAAAACTCTCTGGAACGATCAAAGAGATCCTGGGGACTGCCCAGTCTGTGGGCTGTAATGTTGATGGCCGCCACCCTCATGACATCATTGATGACATCAAGAGTGGCACTGCAGAATGCCCAGCTAGTTAAGAAGCACATAGGAAAATATTTCAATAAAGAATCATTTGACAACCAGCAAAAAAAAAAAGTTCCCAAACTAGATAGAGGTGATGGTTACACAATGCCATTAATGTACTTAATGCTACTTAACTGTATACTTTAAAATGGTTAAAATAGCAGGTTTAAAAGGAAAAGAGTGGCCTTCTTCCATCACTCTATAAGGACAAAGCACCATTTATCATGGGATGGGAGTCCAGCCCTTCCTGTGGGGGAGAGGAAGGCAGACACCCTTCACCCCCAGACAGAACAGTACAGTGGGCAGCAGGTAATCAACAAACACCCACTACTCAGGAACACACATGGACATGGAAAGTGGGGCCACTGCACAGGAATTTGAGGGGAGGGGAGGGCACGTCCAGAGCAGCAGAGACACAGCCTGGGCCCGTGGCCGACCATCCCACGGCCAGCCCCAGATCACACCCAGCCAAGTGCCCAGCAAACAGCAATTCAAACCCGCAGCCTGGCAAACGCCAACTAAATTAGAACAGAAAGGGGGAGGGGGGAGAGGCTGATGGAAAAACATGCCATTAAGCACATGCACAAACCTGAAATGAATGATTGCAGAAAATGGAAGACCATTTCAGAAAAGATGTGGTTCTTGTCGTTAGCAAGATGCAGGAAGACGTGGCCTTTATTTAAAAAGTTAAAACTTAAATGCTTTTAAAGGACAGGGAGCACCAAAATGAGAACAGGATGAAATTAAAAGACAACAAGCTAAGATGCTGACCAAGATTAGAAGAGAAAATGAAAACAATCACACTAAGGAAAAATTAAAATCCAAATGGAAGGAGCCAAAGGGAAAAATGTACATTACAGAAAATGTCACTGGTGGCAAAAAGACAAAACTGAGAGGCTCCCAGAATGCTGATGGATATGGTGGAGAGCGAAAATATCGAGATGGACAGAGTGGTAAGGAGACAGATGGTCTAACACACAGATAAGAACCTCCCCCCCAAAAAATACAATAAATGGAGATTCAATATGAGAGGTAGAGACAACAAAAGCCTTCCTAACAGAAAGCTACCCACCTCATTTTAAGAGGGTGGGACAACCCTAAACCTAAGCCAATCCAAACAATGGAAACAAAGACCTCCAGCCTGAAATCTGGAAACTCCTAGGCACTCTTGTGCCAGGACTGAAGGGAGATGGGCTGCCACCTTGGCCACAGGACACACACTGTCTCTTCTACCTACAACTCCAGCTCCACGACTCCATCTAGAAGATGAACACAGATCGCAACATAGCAAGCAAGCCTTCAAAGACCAAAGAGCCAGATGAAGGTGTGTTTCTGGGAAAATCAGAATGATTTGAGCATCAAAAAGAATGACTGTAACTGTGTGTAAAACACTGAATAAAAATAGTCACAAATCCATATAATGATACTCAGGGTGGGTGTGGGGGTTTAGGGTTGCGGGGGAGAGAAACATTTGCCTCTACTGGGGATGACTATTTACCAAATCCTTACCTTGAAAACTGGGAATTAGCCAGGCGCAGTGGCTCAAGCCTGTAATCCCAGCACTTTGGGAGGCCAAGGCCACTCACGAGGTCAAGAGATCGAGACCATCCTGGCCAACATGGTGAAACCCCATCTCTACCAAAAATACAAAAAAACTAGCTGGGCGTGGTGGCATGCGCCTGTAGTCCCAGCTACTTGGGAGGCTGAAGCAGGAGAATCACTTGAACCCAGGAGGCGGAGGTTGCAGTGAGCTGAGATTGTGTCACTGCACTCCAGCCTGGCGCCTGGTGACAGAATGAGACTCTGTCTCAAAAGAAAACTGGTAATTAAACAGAAAGAATCCAGCAATTGCCCTACCTTTTTAGGAGGGACTATGGTCCTTAATTTGGTTGAAGTGAGAAAATATCTTTTTTATTTTTATTTTTTTGACAGAGACTCACTCTGTTACCCAGACTGGAATGCAGTGGCACATCTTGGCTCACTGCAACCTCCGCCTCCTGGGTTCATGCAATTCTCCTGCCTCGGCCTCTGGAGTAACTGGGATTACAGGCGCCCACCACCACGCCCAGCTAATTTTTTTGTATTTTTAGTAGAGGCGAGAAGTTTCACCATTTTGGCCAGGCTGGTCTCAAACTCTTGACTTCAAGTGATCCACCCCCCCTCAGCCTCCCAAAGTGCTAAGATTACAGGCGTGAGCCATCTTGCCTGGCCCCGAGAAAAGACAGAACACCAATAGATAAATGTGGAATAAATGACAGAATGGGGGAGGTGGGAATCTCCATTTTACAAACTCTCATAATAAAATTCATTCAGGCAAGTCCTGTATTGTGTACAAATGTGGAAACCATTTGGGGAAAAGGATATTTGCACAGTGCCCAGGAATCACCTATTCCTTCCTAATTGTAAAGGCGAAATCACATCTCCAATGACAAGATCTGGTCAGACAGGGTGGCTCATGCCTGTAATCCCAGAATTTTGGGAGGCCAAGGCAGGAGGATCACTTTAGGACAGTTCAAGATCGGACTGGCTTAACGCAGGGAGATCCCATGTCTCTTTAAAAAAAAAAAAAAGGAGAAAGGAAGAGAAAGAAAAGGAAAAGAAGGAGAAGAAGAAAGAAAAGACCTAACAATCTCCTGTAAACCAAGCGATGACACAGCAGAGGGGGACAGCCTGGCAGGGCATGCCCACTTCCGAGTGGGATGCAGTACAGAGCACAGACAGTCCCATATTTAGGGATGTGCCCAAAATGTCAACCAAAATACGGAAGTGAGAGTCTTTGAAACCTCTCACTTCTACTTTATAGGAAATATAGAAGATAAAAAAATGATGTAAAAGAATGCATGAGCAATCAGAAAAATCCAGAAACAGATTTTATTAGGTTGGTGCAAAAGTAATCGCGGCTTCTGCCATTAAAAGCCATTAATACAGCTGGGCACGATGGTTCACACCTGTAATCCCAGCACTTTGGAAGCCTTAGGTGGGCAGATCACCTAAGGTCAGTAGTTCGACTCCTGCCTGGCCAGCATAGTGAAACCCTGTCTCTACTAAAAATACAAAAATTAGTCGGACATGGTGGCAGGTGCCTGTAATCCCAGCTGCTTGAGAGACTGAGGCAGGAGAATCATTTGAACCCAGGAGACAGAGGTTGCAGTGAGCCAAGACTGCACCACTGCACTCCAGCCTAGGAGTAAGACGCTGCCTCAAAAAAAAATTAAAAAGTTGATGTCATAGTAGGCAGGTAGGGAATGGAAGAGAGGACAGTAGAAACTGTTCTAATTTAACAAACTAAAGAGGTACAACAACCAAATATAATTTATAAAATTTGATTGGTACCTGGTTCCCAAAAGGAAGGTCATAAATGATATTTCTGGTTCAATTGGGGAAATCTGAAAATGATCTGATATTAAATGTTAGAAAATTACAATTCAATTTTAGGTATCATGGTATTCTTACATAGGAAAATCTCCTAACTTTGTGGAGATGTTCACTGAGGCATTTAGGGGTAAACTGTGCTGGTTCTGGGGCTTCTTGCAGCCCCCTTCCTCCCCTCTTCCCTGCCAGTCCTTTCTTCTGTGACTGGTTCTCCTCATCCTCCTCCACCCACCTCCTAAAAGCCAATGGCCCAAGCATCCAATCGGGCCCTGACCCCGTCATATGTCCTCATTCTCGGGCTCAGATGAACCATCCTCACTGCTGCCACATGACTGGGGACTGGGGAGGAAGGGACAAGGAGGCCCAATCTGGAATCAGTGAGACCTACATGGCTTCACAGCACACTAGCAAGCCACCTAACTGCTAAGTCTATGTCACTCGCTGGCAAAACTGGGGTAGTGGAGAATAAGATGATCCAGGATAGCATGCAGTGGAGCTAGGTAAGAGTAAAATCCCCAAACTTGTCCTCAACTACAGCTCCTTAAATGAGAAAGAGTTCCATTAGCCAGCTCATCACAGGAACCACAAACCTCCTTTCCCCACACCCACACCAAACCATCATTGAGCTCTCACAATGTCACCTCCTCAGCATCTCTCAAATCCAGCTTCTTCCCCCATCACCACTGCCACAGCCCATGCCTGGGCTGCCAGCATCTCTCACTGCATTGGGTCAGCCAGCATCCACTCAGGCAACCGCAGCCCAGACAGAGCCATCTTTTCAACCATGATCTGATTACGTTATGCTCCTTCCTAAAATCTCAAAGCAGTTGTATCCCACTACTCTGGGGTAAAACAGACAGAGTTCCCTAACGCAGCCTCTAACCCTCTCCAGTGCCAGGTCACAACCAAGGGCTTCTTACGCTTGCCAGCCCTAACCACCATAGCTTTCTTTCAGCCCCACGATTTCCCCCAAGTTCCCTCTTGCCACGGGGCCTTTGCATACCTCTTTGATCAGCAACCTCCTCCTCCACATTCTTTAACAAATCCTTTAAAAAAAAAAAAACTTCTATTTCCTTTGATTTTAATGTGTGCTATTCTTCTAACTACCTGATTTTCAGCATGTCTTCTTTCCTAATATATGTATCTTAAGCTATAAATTTCCCTCTAAACATGACTTCAGCTGTACCCCATTTTATATACATATATATATTTATTTGCTGTTGTTCAACTCAAAATATTTAAGCTTTCTATGACTCATAAGTTACTTAGATAACTAAAATTTCTAAATACTTTGAGAT
Source organism: Ateles fusciceps (assembly GCA_036589455.1). NCBI lineage: Eukaryota > Metazoa > Chordata > Mammalia > Primates > Atelidae > Ateles > Ateles fusciceps. The sequence goes on from JAZHEH010001810.1 coordinate 4,730,364, forward strand.
TTTCCTTTTATTGATCCTGGCTTAATTCTATTGTTGTCAGAGAACATACTCTGTATAATTTCAACTCTTTGAAAGTTGAGACTTGTGTTATGGCCAGCATATACTGAATTTCAACAAATGCACCTGTGCATTAGGAAAAAACTTAAGATTCTACAATTGTTAGGTGCAGTGTTCTATATATTTCCATTAGGTCAAGTTTACTACTTGTGCCAGGTGCAGTGGCTCACGCCTGTAATCCCAGCACTTTGGGAGGCCGAGGCAGGTGGATCACCTGAGGTCAGGAGTTCGAGACCAGCCTAGGCAATACAGTGAGACCCCATCTCTACTAAAAATACAAAAATTAGCCAGGCATGGTGGTGCATACCTGTAGTCCCAGCTACTCGGGAGGCTGAGGCAGAAGAATCACTTGAACCTGGGAGGCGGAGGTTGCAGTGAGCCAAGATCACGCCACTGCACTCCAGTCTGGATAAAGAAAGCAAAACTCCATCTCTCAAAAAAGAAAAAATTTAATACTTGTGTTGTTCAATTCTTCTACATTTTTACAAATTTCTTTGTCTACTTGATGTCTACAGCATGTGAGACAGGTATGTTAAAACATCTCACTATGATTATAAACTCATATCCCTTAAAATTGTGTTAATTTTTTTTATATTTTGAAGTTATTACTTACAAATTTTAAGTTATTGTATCCAAAATGAACTTTTTTTTTTTTTTTGAGACAGAGTCTCATTTCGTTGCCAGGCTGGAGTGCAGTGGCGCAATCTCGGTTCACTGCAACCTCCGCCTCCCGGGTTCAAGCAATTCTCCTGCCTCGGCCTCCCAAGTAGCTGGGACTACAGGTGTGCACCACCACACCCAGTTAATTTTTGTATTTTTAGTAGAGACGGGGTTTCACCATGTTGGTCAGGATGGTCTCGATCTCTTGACCTCGTGATCAGCCCGCCTCGGCCTCCCAAAGTGCTGGGATTACAGGCATAAGCCACCAATCCAGGCCCAAAATAAACTTTTTATCATTTATCAGTATCACATCTTTATCTCTATGAATAATTTTGACCTTAAAATCTAATTGGATATTAAAATAGCTACACCAACTTTCTTTTTGGTCAGTATTTGCATAGTATCTTTTCCTATTCTTTTACTTTCCATCTTTTTATATCCTTATGTTCTAAATGTATCTCTTTAAAATAGCCTAGTCAGGATTTGCTTTTGTATCCCATCTCACAATCTCTGTATTTTAGCTGGAGCATTTAAGTCCACTTACATTTAATGTGATTTACTGATATACTGGGATTTAAGTCTACTAACTTACTATTTGCTTTCTCTTGTCCCAATTCTTCAATGGGTTCTCTCCTTTCTTGCCTTCTTTCAGATTTAGAATCTCTTATTCTATTTTTCTTCTCCGTTAGCCTAGATATCACACGCTATCACAATTTCAGTGGCTACCACACAGATTACATACACCATGCATCCCGACTTGTCTAATATGATTGGTTTTTTGTTCTTCTTCCTGGAAATGCAAAGACCTTAGAAAAGTTTTACTCCATTTGCCTCCTTTCTAACCTACATGACATGTTTTCATGTATTTTATCCTATATATTTTAAACACAAAGGCATAAATTTTATAGTCAATAATCATTTGGTCTTTTCCATGTAGAAACCCTTTTTATGGGTCTCCATTCCTTCCTGCAACTCTAACATTTAACTTGAGCTCACTTTCCTTTAGCCAAAACAAAAAAAAAATTAATATTTTAAAAAAATTTAGTGTGGGTCTGCTGGCAAAAGAATTGTCTTCATTTATATGAAAGTGTCTTTATTTCAACTATATTTTCTGAAGGACATTTTTGCTGCACACAGAATTCTGGGTCCACAGTCAGTTTCTTTGAGCACTTAAATTTCACATAAGTACCGCGCGCTAACCGATTGCACCACTGGAGCACCCAGAGCACTTAAATTTCAATACGCTTTTGGTTTCCACTGTTTCTGTTAAGAACACAGCTGTCATTCTTTTTTTGTTGAGATGGAGTCTCGCTCTGTTGCCCACGCTAGAGTGCAGTGGCACGATCTCGACTCACTGCAACCTCCACCCTTCTCTCTTCTCTTTATCTGTGGTTTTCAGCAGTGCTACAGTCATCGGTTGCTTAACAATGAGGATATATTCTGAGAAATGCATTGTTAGGTGATTTCATCCTCTGTGAACATCATAGAGCGTACTTTGACAAACCTAGATGGTACACACCTAATCTGTATGGCATAGTCTATTGCTCCTAGACTACAAAGCTGTATAGCACATGCCTGTGCTGACACTGTAGGCAACTATAACTCAATGGCAAGCATTTGTGTATCTAAATATAACTAAACGTAAAAAAGGTACAGTAAAAATATGTCATAAAAGATTTTTTAAATGGTACACGCATATAGGGTACTTACCATAACTGGTGCTTGCAGGACTGGCAGTTGCTCTGGATGAGTGAGTGAGTGACAGGTGAGTGACCGTCATGGTCTAGGACATTACTGACCAGTACTCTGTGCTTCAGCAACACTGTACTCTTAGGCTACGCTACATTTTTTTTTTAAACATTTTCTTTCTTCAATAACAAATTAACCTTAGCTTACTGTAACATTTTTACTTCATAAACTTTTAATTTTTTTTTACTCTTTTGTAGTTACACTTAGCTTGAAACACACACACATATTATAAAGCTATACAAAAGTATTTTCTTCATATTCTTATTCGATAACCTTTTTTTCTATGTTTTATTTTTTAAATTATTTTACTTCTTAAATATTTTTGTTAAAAACTAAGAAACAGGCCTGGCGTGGCAGCTCATACCTGTAATCCCAGTACTTTGGGAGGCCGAGGCGGGCAGATTGCCTGAGCTCAGGAGTTCAAAACCAGCCTGGGCAACATGGCGAAATCTTGTCTGTACTAAAAATACAAAAAATTAGCTGGGCGTGGTGGCAGGCGCCTATAATCCCAGTTACTCAGGAGGCTGAGGCAGGAGAATGGCTTGAACCCGGGAGGGGGAGGCTACAGCGAGCAGAGATGGCACCACTGTACTCCAGCCTGGGCAACAGAGTGAGACTCTGTCTCAAAAACAAAACAAAACAAACAAACAAACAAAACAAGAAACAAACACACACATTAGCCTAGACCTAGAGAGAGCCAGAGTCATCAATATCATTGTCTTCTACCTCCACACCCAATCCCACTGGAAGGTCTTCAGGGACAATGACAGGCATGGAGCTGTCACCACCTATGATAACAATGCCTTCTTCTAGATACCACTTGAAGGACCTGCTTGAAGCTGTTTTACAGTTTGGTTTTTTTTCTATAAGTAGAAGGAATATACTCTAATAAAAAGTATAGACAGTAAATACCTAAACCGGTAACATCGTTGCTTAGTATTATTATCAATTATTATGCACTATATATACTTGCATGTGCCATCCTTTTCTACCACTGGCAGTACAGTAGGTCTGTTTACACCAGCATCACCACAAACCACACATAGGTAATTCATTGCCCTACAACATTACAACAGCTACCATGTCACTAGGCAATAGGAATTTTTCAGCTCCATCATAATCTTATGGGACCACCTTTGTCCATGTGGACCGTCGTCCGGAAACATCATTATGCAGCACAGGGGTGTATCAGGAATTGATTACATGTGATTTTCTTTGAGTTCACACAGCTACTGAACCTGCAGATGGTACCTTTTATTTGTTGTAGGAAATTCTCAGGCATTATCTTTCCTTTTTTTTTTTGAGATGGAGTTTCACTCTTGTTGCCCAAGCTGGAGTGCAATTGCGCAGTCTCAGTTCACTGCAACCTCCACCTCCCGGGTTCAAGCGATTCTCCTGCCTCAGACTCTTGAGTAGCTGGGATTACAGGCGCCTGCCACCAAGCCTGGCTAATTTTTGTATTTTTAGTAGAGACGGGGTTTCATCATGTTGGTCAGGCTGGTCTTGAACTCCTGACCTCAGGCAATCTGCCCACCTCGGCCTCCCAAAGTGCTGGGATTACAGCCGTGAGCCACCACATCCAGCCAAAAAAAGAAAATTCTAAAATTGAAAAACATAATAATCGAAATTAACCAAAGAAGAGCAGATTAGACCCAGGCTAAAAAAAATCTTGTGACCCAGAAGAGAACTCAGAAGAAAATACCCACAAAGAAGCCTGGAGACGTAAAAAAATAAAAAAATTTAGAGAGGGTGGGAGACAGATACAGTAAGAAGGTCTAATTTGTGTTTAATTGTCACAAGAGAGGAAAGAGAAAATTTAGTGAGACTCTGTCTCAAAAAAAAATAATATATATATATATATAACGTTCCTTGTGGGCAAATTAAAAAGAAGAAAAAAATGCGGCCAGGCACGGTAGCTCACGCCAGTAATCCCAGTACACTTTGAGAGGCTGAGGTGGGTGGATTACCTGAGGTCAGGAGTTCAAGACCAACCTAACCAACATGGTGAAACCCCGTCTCTATTAAAAATACAAAATTAGTCGGTCATGGTGGCACATGCCTGTAATCTCAGCTACTAGGGAGGCTGAGGCAGAAGAATCACTTGAACCCAGGAGGCGGAGGCTGCGGTGAGCTGAGATCGTGCCATTGTACTCCAGCCTGGGCAACAAGAGTGAAACTGTGTAAAAAAAAAATTAAAAAAAAAAAGAGTCTAGTTTTTTTAGTAGAGTTCTAGGCCAGTACGGCCTAGAACTTTCATTTGGTTCTTTTTTATAGTTTCTAGTTCTCTGCCAAAACTCTCAATTTGATCTCATATCTCTTTAAACACAATAAGCAGAGTTGTTTTAAAGTCTGTATCTGGAAGCCCTGCTGATGTATCTACAGTCTGTTGTTTCTACTGGTTTTAACTTAGGTGCCTTGCCTCCCTGGTGTCCATTTTTTTTACTGTATGCACACTAATGAATTTACAAACAGACTTGTGGAAGTCATTAGAGGTCTCAAATGATGATGTCTCCCACTAGATAAAAATTAAAGTTTGTTTTTATTGGGAATTTGGAGACACTAGTACACCGGAATTAATTTCAGCGAACTGAGATGATCTGAAGCAGGACTGCAGTCCTTCCAATCTTACTTCTGGCTCGTGCCCATTCCTTGGAAGGGGCTTCTTGGGGATCCCAACGCAAATTGTGAGGGGAGGGTGTCACCCAGAATTCTTGCCCTTTGGCAGAACCTGACGCTTCAGCCCTCCTAAGGCATTGGACAGTCTGACAGATGACGGAGCTCAGCCTCTCAGCTCCCATGTTTGTTTGGTTCATGACCCTATGTTCGTTCCCTAGGACTGCAACAAACTTCAAGGCTCAAAGCAAAAATTTACCATCTTACTGCTCTGGGGACTGGAAGTCTGAAATCACGGGATCAGCAGGGCCGCACCCCCCTCTGCAGGCTCTAGGGAGATTCCATCTGTCACCTCTTTCAGCTACCAGTGGCCCCAGGCATTCCTAGGTTGCAGCAACAGAACTCTAATCTCTGGCTCTGTTTTCCCTTAACCTTTTTCTCCATGTTGTCTTTCTGTCCAAATCTCCCTCTCCTTTCTCTTATGAAGACACTGACATTTGAGTTACAGTTTCTCCTAAATTCACGATGATTTACTCTCAAAATCTTTAATTAGCAGGAGGATCGCTTGAGCCCAAAATTTTGAGGCCAGCATGGGGAATACAGTAAGACCCCATCTCAAAACGAAAAGTTTTGGTCAGGCACAGTAGCTCATGTCTGTAATTCTAGCACTTTGGGAAGCCAAAGTGAGAGGATCGCTTGAGCCCAAGAGTTTAAGACCCTAAGCATGGGCAACGTAGTGAGACCTCCGTCTCCACACAAAAAAATTTTTTTAATTTGCCAGGAGTAGTGGAACACATCTGGAGTCCCAGCCACTCAGATGACTGAGGCAGGAGGATTGCCTGAGCCCAGCTGGAGACTGCGGTCTGCCACTGCACTCTAGCATGGATGATCAAGCGAGACCCTGTCTCAAATAAGAAAGAAAGAAAGAAAACATTTTAAAAAGATATTTAACTAATATCTAATTATACCTGCATTCTAAAGTTCTAGGCGGATCAAATTTGGGGGAAATGCCAAACCCACTACAGATCCCAAAGTCAAAAGCAGCCCCAAATACCACACTTACTTCCACAGACCTTTGGCCTCCCCAGATCCTCGTCCAGAAATTCAGCATCATCTCATCAGCAGATTGTGCGTGGTAGAATGGCTCCACCGCTACTCAGCCCACCACTACCAGAAACAGCAGTCGCTGCTCCCTGCTCACCTGTCAGACCTCAGCCAGTCACTCCCTCAAAAAGCCCTTCCCAGACCTCCCTGATATCAGGTCAAATTCACCTGTGATGTCCTCTCTGGCCTTCTCCTGAGCAGCACTGGTCCCCATCACAACTTTATATTAACCATGTGATTGTTTTATTAAGGTCTTCCATTTAGTCACCTAGGAATCCTTTTTGCTGCTCAGTAAGACACCCCCAGCGCCTCATACAACAATTAGCAATGTTAAGACCTCAAATATTTGCTGTTAAACTGGACCAGTGAAAAAAAAAATTACAATACCTAGCCCATGGTATTCCCGCTAGTGATCAGTAAATTAACAATTTCTTTAAAAATGGTATTTGTTAATTTTCAGCCAGATCTGTTTTTATTTGCTCTTCTGGAGGCCAGAGATGGAGACTCACTCAGACCAGCTTGAAGTGGGAGAAAAATGGAGTCAGGGGAAATGATTCCTATCTGGGATACAAAAAGAATAATCAGAAAGACAAAAAATAATCAAAAGTAACCATTTAGTGACCACTTTATACATCAGCCACTATGTTAAGTGTCCTACACAGATTATCCCATTTAATTTCATGAGTTAACATCACCATTCCTACTTTATGGATATAGCAACCGTTATTTCTATTTTACAGACACGGAAACTGAGGCTCGGGAACACAGAGCTAACATTTACTGTCACTACAACCAACCCAAGGACTAATATTTTCCATGTTTACAGATGAGGAAACCAAATCTTAAGGGAGGTTTAGACACCCTGTCCACAATCACATGCTTCATAACTAGAAGAGCAGGGTCTGAAGCGACTTCATCTGACACCAAAGTTTAGACTCTGAAATCCGACCATACAATGGCATTTAAAACCTTTTACATTACTTCATACCTACTAGGATGGCCATTATCAAAAGACAGATAATAACAGGTACTGGCGAGGATGTAACCTCATACACAGCTGGTGGAAATGTCCTCATACACAGCTGGTGGAAATGTAAAATGGTACAATAGTGTTACAACATGGTCCAGCAATTCCACTCCTAGGTATATACCCAAGATAAATGAAACCTATGTCCACACAAAAACATGTACATGAATGTTCACAGCAGCATTATCCAGAATAGCCAAAAAGTAGAATAACCCAAATGCCCATCAACTGATAAATGGATAAATAAAATGCAGTATATCTGTAGAATGGAATATTACCCAGTAATAAAAAGGAATGAAGTACTGCTACACGCTATGGCATGGATGAACCTTGAAAATATTATGCTAAGTGAAAGAAGCCAGACCACATATTGTATGATTCCATTTATGTAAAACGACCAGAATCAGCAAACACAGAGACAGAAAGTAGATTCTGGTTGCCTACGGTTAGGGGGGTTGAGAGGAAATGGGGTGATGAAAATGTTCTGAAACAGACTGTGGTGATGGTTGCACAACTGTGAATACACTAAAAGCCACTGAACTATATGCTTTAAATGAGTGACTTGTATGCTATGTGAATTATATCTCATAAAACTGGGGGGTGTATTTTTTTTTAAGTTCTTTACAACTTAAACCTTTTACCTAATTTTCACTAGTCTTCATTTCACAATGGAAAAAATGCTTTGTTTAAATTTCAAATCAGGAATCCAAGCACTGTCATGCTCATATCCAAAATAATGCTAACTTTTTAAAAACATTTAAACAAACTAAACTCTTTTAACTGATAGCTTTGCAGAATTACACGGTTCTTCACTGAAATTTCAAAATACCTTATAATGTGCTAGTGAATGTACTGGCTGGTGCGTTAGCTCCATTTTCTCCTTTTCCGTTCTAGCTATGCAGTTCTACAGAGTGATTACAGTGTACTATGGCCAGGAAATACACATGAAGTAATGTCTCTGCTGGGGACAGTTTCAACTCTGAAGAGTTCGAACATATTAAAAAATCAGACATGCATGAAATGCTAAACCGATAAATGGCCATCACAAATCTGCACACATCAAATTTTCAGTATGCTAAAGACTTATAACCTGAAGAAAGATTTGGAGTTTGGAGAGGCTTCTCTTTACATATGTGCCCTGTTCTAAGTGTGGTCCATGGACCAGCAGCATTAGCATCTTCGGGGAGCTTGTCAGAAATGCATATTCTGCAGGGCGCAGTGGCTCACACCTGTAATCCCAACACTTTGGGAGGCTGAGGTGGGTTTATTGTTTGAACTCAGGAGTTTGAGACTAGCCTGGGCAACATGGTGAAACTCCATCTCTACAAAAATTAGCCAGGCATAGTGACATGTGCCTTCGGTCCCAGCTATTCAGGAAGCTGAGGCAGGAAAATCACTTGAGCCCAGGAGGCAAAGGCTGCAGTAGCTGAGATCGCACCACTGCACTCCAGTCTGGGTGACAAAGTGAGACCCTGTCTCAAAAAAAAAGAAAGAAATGCACATTCTAAGGCCCCACCCTAGACCTACTCAACCACAGTCATCATTTTAACAAAATCCCTAGGGGATGTGTCTGCACCTTAAAATTTGAGGAGCACTGCCCTAAGACATTTTTTTTTTTCTTAAGACAGGTCTGGCTTGCACTAGACTAATATTTTTAAAGTCTGACATATATACAGTTCTGGTCCTGGGCCAGCTGGTCCTCAGATCCATTCTTTGTCCTTCTGCTTCAGTCCAAGTTGCGGAGGGGGTGACCCTGGCAAGGCCGGGGTTCCCAGGCAGGAGGGGGAACAGTACATCTGCAGCAGCAGCTGTGCCCTTGCAAGGCTTCAGCCACTGCCAGATGGACTCCCTGTGACCCCAGTTTTTGGTGGGTGACGGCTGTCCCTGGAATCTGAAATGCCATCTCCTTCCTTCACCCTCCAGCTTAGGGGTGGCAGCGGTTTCCTGCTTGCTGCCTCATCTCCGGCTGGCCTCACTGCAGCTGCATTTTCAGTTCTTCTACCACCTGTGTGACCACTCCCCTACGTTACATTCCTTCTGTTCTAAAGTTCTGGGTTTTTTTTTTTTTAGACTCAGACTGCTACTCCATACCATTCTGGATATTTCTATGATGTACCATAGATACCAGAAAAATTTTGTGAATGGCTTATCTGCTGGGGAAAAAAAAAAATGGAGCTATTGCACAGTAAACCTCGCATTCCCACATTCTGACAATCTCTTAACAACTCAGAAGAAAAATCAGCCTTAAGCTATCTGTACAGCAGATGTGACTGTATTCAGAAACTCTAAGTCCTCGGGGTGTATTTTTAACAGTCTACCCATCACTCCTCCTCAACCAGAACAGCTGGTATAGCAGCTATTGTTTTAGGAGAAAAAAGAAGGAAAGCAAAAACACCTCCTAACGAACAAGATTCTGAACTAGCACTGGAATCTCCCAGGAATCAAATCTCTCTCCACACAATCTTGATCTTAATCAACCTTGTAAATCACATGATCTACCCCCACACTGGGCAGTACCTTGCCTGGGCAACAGGAGAAAGCAACTCCTATCAGTACCATTCAGGGCTATTCAGAGATCTTCCCAAAAGCACATCTGATCCACGGCCCCCATGCTTTGAACAATCCTCTGTGGCCACCTCTTGCCCAAGGCCAAAATGTCAACCCTTCAAAGAACCAGCCCTTCGAAATTCAGCCCTCACCTACCCTTCCAACCTGTAAGTCTACTCAAGGTGCTCCACCTTCTGGCCCAACTTCTGATCATTTCCCAGGTGTGCCTAAAGCTCTAGACACAATGTCCAAATATGTGGAAAGCCATTTCTCACCCACTTAGCCCGGCGAACTCTTTATGCCCCAAGACCTCACCTTAAAGGAAACCCCTCCTGCCTCCCCCAGGGCAGGTCTCTGCCCCGAGTTGCCACACCACTTAAAATGTTGTCATGTCAGGTGCACAGGTACCCATCTCCCCGTTAGACTGAGAAGCCCTAGGTGTAGAAACTGCCTTCCATCTTAAGATCCTGCCCATTGTTCCAATCCAGATCCACATTTATGACCTGTGACACCCTGGGCAAGTCATGTCACCTTGACTCTATTTCCATTCCAATTTCAAAAGACGGCGATGATAGCATCCAACTCACTGGGTTCTCACCAGTACTAATAAGCTAACCACGTGAAGCGCTGTAAAACTAACCCAAGAAAGTGCCTGGCACATAGAAGGCATTGAAGAATTGTTATTTGCCGTTGCTATCAGTATTATTACTACTGCTACGGTTACACCCGGAACAAAGCAGGTGTTCGGTACCTATTTGCTGAATAAATGGAGCACTTCACAACAAACCTGTTTGTAACATGTTAGGACCTCAGGTTCCCCCATCGCAGGTATCAAAGGCTGACAGAAGAGAAAGCTCCCACGGAGAAGGGACCGGCTGAACCTAACCCGCCCTGGAGGAAAAGCGCACTGCAGCAGGAGGAGAAAGTCCGTGCCAACCGGATCTGCCAGTGCTGCCCCCACGGACCCAGCCTGCTCTCGGCCACCTGTCCTGCCACCTGCTTGAGGATGCAGGGTACTAATGGGACGAGCTCACCTAGAGCAAAAAACCGTAAGCAGTTTTCAATAGCAAGCACAATGGTAAAACAAACGGTGCAACTTTCCTCCCGCAAAAAGGACGTGCATCTTTAATATTTAGCGTCCAGAGTTCTCCGTGGAGAGTTGGGTGCCAAGCGGGTGCGCGGTCCCAGCTTTCCAGAGACAGACGGTCACCGAACGCGCATCTTTTCCTTTCCTTTTGGGATGAAGGGGTGAAGGGGTGATTCCCTCGCACCCGGGTCCGAGCGGACTTCTTAGGGCACCACAGGGAAGTCTGCAGGGCACTCGCAGAACACCATCCGACCGCTCCTGAGAAACGTGCAGAACCGGGGTTTGGGGACCGCGCAAGCCCGCGGGGCGCTGCCGGGAGCCCCCCGCGTCGGACCCGCTCGGTAGCACGAGCGTAGCCCCCTGCATCTAGGCCTCAGTTTCCTCCTGGTCCTCGCGGCCCACCTCGGCGCGCGCCCCCCGCCCAGCGCGCGGGCCCCGGGGGCGCCCACCTGCGCGCCCCCAGCCCGGCCCTGCCACCACCCGCCGTCCGTCGGGGACCGCGCTCTCGGCCCGGGGCTCCGACCCGTTACCGCGGCGGGGCGCGCTCGACCGGGGCGGTGACGCCCACGGGACCCCGGGCCGGGCCTGGGCGGCCGCTCGGGCAGGGCCACGGGCCTCCGCCGGAGCTGCCGCGGCGTGAGGGGCGCGCGCGGGCCGCCGCGCCGCTGGCTCACCTTCTGTCGGATCTGACCCGACGTGGACACCTTGCGGATGGCTTCTGCGGGGAGCCGGGCTCCGCCTCGGGCTCGCTGTCGGACGACTCCTCGGGCGGCGGCGGCGGAGGCGGTTGCGGCGGACCCGGCGGAGGGGCGCCCGCCGCCGCCGCCATGCTGCCGGGCCAGCGCGCGCACCGCGGGCGGGGGCGGGGCGGGGCCGGCGGGAGGGGCGGGGCCGAGGGCGGGCCGGGCCGGGGGCGGTGGGGGCGGCCTCCCGCCTCTCCCCCGCCGCGCCCCCTGCCGGCCGTGCGCGCAGCTGCGGACGGAGCCGCCCGACCCCCTCCCCGCCCCCCACCTGAGGCGTCCCGGGGCCATCCCCACCCACCTCTCCGGGCCGTGGTTTCTGTGTGTTCTACCTGGGACGCGGTTTATGTTCGTCTGTTTCTGTGTTCACTTCTTAAAACATCTCTACCTTTCCCCCCATCAGAATGTAGGTAACCCTTGGGAGCCCGGGGCCGCATCTGTCCTGCCCAGCCTTGCGTGGCCGAGTTTGGGGCGAGCTCGAATGCACACGCGCGGGCGGGAAAGAGACCCCGGTACTCGAACGGGCCTCGGGACGCCGGAACGGGGATGCAGCGCTCCATCTGGGAAGGCTTCCTGGAGAAAACGGTTCTTAAGAAGAGATGGAAAATGTGAGCTGGAGTTGTGACTAGGAAGAGATCAGATTTATGCAAAGGCCTGGAGGCAAGGAAGAACAAGTGGGTGGGGGAAGAAAGGGAAGCTGGTGCTCAGAGCAAGGAAAACAGCATTCAGATGTGAGCCTCGGGGCGGGCAGGTCAAAGCGAGCTTTGGAAAGCAGATAAGGGGTTGAAGGGCAGCAGGAGGCCCTTGAGGGATTTAACCCTGGGCGTGGCTGGGTCACCACGCTGGGGCTGGGATCCAGGCTTTGAAGTAATCAGGGCAGGTGGAAGCCCTGGATTACCGAGAGGCTGAGAGATACAGACGTGGATTGAGATCCAGGTGGGGGAGTGACCAGCGACTGAAGAGAGACAGAGGTGACCGGAACGAACCCCGTGTTTCCCAGGGGGGCTGCTGGATAGGGGGTGGGTGGGGTCCAACCATGCTCTGGGCAGAAGAGGAGGAAGTGCCGCTGGAGATAAGATCCGCTGAGTTTTTGGTGCCATCCAGGTGGAGCAGGGCTTGGTGCAATCCAGAGGAAATGCTGTCCACCTGTCTGCCCTGCTCTGAGGGGCAAATCAGTAAGGGCTGCCCAGGTGTGCCCTCATCCCATCAAAGGTCTGCTGCTAGAGACCCTACCTGCCAGTTAGCATGCGCTGGCCCCACCGCCCTGGGCAGTCAACAGGGGCTGCAGAGTAACATCTGGCATGGGGACACGGCCAGGGAAATGGCCTCACCGCCAGGACAGAGGAGGACAAGGCCTAAGACAGGAACAGTCTGGGACAGGCCAAAGGCCCCAGGGTGCACCAGGGTGCTATAGCCACTAGCCACATGTGGCTACTTAAACTTCAATTAGTTAAAATTAAGCATTCAGTTCCTCAGTCTCGCAGGCCACATTTCAAGGGCTCAGTAGCTGCATGTGGCTTAGCAGCTGCCACGCTGTGTAGCACAAATATAGAACACTTCTTCCGTCCCCACAGAAAGTTCTGCAGCACACAAGGATAGTGACAGCTCTGGTCCCGGGCACCCGGCACATGCCGGACACTTGGCCAGCAATTCCAGTCCTCACACAAGCCCCACAGAGCTTCCTCTGGAGAGGAAGCCCCTATAGCCTGAGGTTCAGAGACCTCCCCCAAAGAGTGCCAGAGGCAGGATTTGAACCCAGACCATGAGATCCCCAAGCCCTTGGTGCTGCAGGGTTAGCTCTCCCAGGAAGCTGAGCCCTGAAGAAATTCACTGTAGGGAAGAGAAGAGAACGGCACTGTCATGGCTGGGCGTGGTGGCTCGTGCCTATAATCCCAGCACTCTGGGAGACCGAGGCAGGTGGATCACTTGAGGTCAGGAGTTCGAGACCAGCCTGTTGAACATGTACAAATCCCATCTCTACTAAAAATACAAAAATTAGCTGGGTGTAGTGGCTCATGCCTGCAATCTCAGCTACTCAGGAGGCTAAGGCAGGAGAATCGCTTGAACCGGAGAGGCAGAGGTTGCAGTGAGCCAAGATCGTGCCACTGCACTCCAGCCTGGGCAACAGGAGCGAAACTCGATCTCAAAAAAAAAAAAAAAAAAAAAAAAAAAGGCATTGTCACATGCTGAACTGTGTCCTCCCGTAATTCATATGTTGAAGTCCTAACCCCCAGGACCTCATCATGTGACTGTATTTGGAGTTAAGGTTTTCAAAAAGGTAATGAAATTAAAATCAGGTCACGGGGCTGATCCCTAATCCAGCATGACTGGCGTCCTCATAAGAAGAGGAGATGAGGACACAGACACACGCTGAGGGCAGCCCCTGTGAAGACACAAGGAGAAGATGGCAGCTACAAGCCAAGGAAAGAGGCCTCCGATGGAACCCCCGGCTGACAACACCGTGAGCTTGGACTTCCAGCCACCAGAATTGAGAGCGTCAATTCCTGTAATGGAAGCAGCTCAGCCTGTGGTGCTGTGCTCTGGCAGCCCTGGGGAACTCATGCAGGCACCAAGGGCTCGGGCCTCCCCACAGAGTTGGGACTGTTGTATCTGTTAACTACACGTGGAGTGATACACAGAGGCAAAACCCTGGGGGTGTGCAAGGCGGAGGAGGGGTGGGGACGCACAGGGGAAGAAAGACTTCATTCCTCGGGGGAGCCGGGTGACCTGAGCGGGGTTTGGGATTGGAATGGAGCGGCCATATATGAAGGGAGCTTCCCAGGAAAACACAAAAAGGGGGAGGCTACCCCCTAACAGGTGAGCAGAGAGGGTGATGAGGGATTTAGGTGAAGCTGGTGGCAAGGTGGGTGCAGGAGGCAGGGAGGTGAGCAGCCGTGCCAGGACGAAGAGCAGCCTCTGTGCCCTGCTCTGGGGCAAGGACTTCAATCCCATGGACACTGGAGTTGCTGACAGGGTTTTGGAAAGCAGAGGAACTCATGTTTCTGGGCAGAAAATGACCCAGGGAGAAAAGACTAGAAACAGGGAGACCATTGAAATGCTGTTGCCTGCACCTGTTAGGAGCTCAGGGACATCTGGGCTCCAGAACTCATCATTGTAGAGGCAAGAAGGCAAGGGCATGAACGTGACGGTTAAGAAGCAGAAACCGTGGCTGGAGAGGAGGAAATCTGCAATTACCAGAAAGTACTGAGATTGTCACAGCCAAGAGGAGCCAAGGAGACGTGATGACTAAATGTCACATGGGATCCTAGATGGGATCCCAGAACAGAAAAAGGACATTAGGTAAAAGCTGAGGAAATTGGAATGCAGTATGGGGCATTAGTTTAATAATAGTGTGTCAATATTGATTCCCGGTAGGAGGAGGGTGAGGATGGAAGAACATCCTAGCGGGGATTAGTATGCTGATCACTTTGGTGACAAAAGTGTGTGTACACCAGACCCCCATGACATGCAATTCACCCACGTAACAAACCTGCACATGGACCTACCTGCCCCCTGGACCAAAATTAATGATAGAAATATATGTCTATTTTACTGGAAACAAAATTTGAGTCATTCAGCGTGGCAAATGTGCCCTACTAGTGCAAGACGCTAATAATAGGGGCTTCTGGATGTGGAGTGCCTCACTATAACATCTTTGCAACTTTTCTGTAAATCTAAAACTATTCCAAATAAAAAGTGTATTTAAAACAAACAAACAAAAAAAAAAAAACAGAGGATTCAGCTTGGTAAGAATGATGTTCTTAAAGAAAACTCTGGCATAAACGTTCTTTGATGATGAAGCAGCTTTTTGTTCTCCCGGTGAGCGTGCAGTGCGGTTCCCCCTGGAGATCTCAGAAAGGGCTGAGGCATCAACTCCCCCAAAGCAGCGGCCTGGAAGAGCACATTCCCTCCGGTGCCTCTTTATTGAATGAGTCATGCTATGAATCATCTCTAACCACGGTCTGCTCCCTGAGCCTACCCTACCTTGAGGGCATATCAAGGTGGCAGTAATAACACACTTCACGTCCAACCTCATCCTTCTTCGTGACATGTCAGTGAAGAGGCGCAACTCTTGTCAGACAGAACC
Organism: Ateles fusciceps; assembly: GCA_036589455.1. Lineage (NCBI taxonomy): Eukaryota > Metazoa > Chordata > Mammalia > Primates > Atelidae > Ateles > Ateles fusciceps. The sequence continues at coordinate 4,746,035 of JAZHEH010001810.1, forward strand.
ACTTCACACTGGAGAATATAAACGGGAAACTTGAAAACATGGGAATCATCCAATTTTTACCCTGAACTAGGGTCATGACTGACATTTGGAGCAGGACATTTCTCCACTGCATGTGACACATAGCTTCCGGTCCCCCAAGCATGTGAAAACCAAAAACCACCGCACACATTTCCAAACGTCCCCCAACTCCCACCTCCCCACCTGCCCTACTCCTCGAAGATCAGTAAGGGCGACTCAGTCCTGTGAAATTAAACTGGAAGGAAGACAGTTGTTTTAAATATTAAAGGAGGAGGAAAACAGACACCCTAAAAAGAAATTAACTACACATGTGACAAAATTGTATCGAACTAAATCCACACACTAGTACGAGTCCGGTTGTGGAGATCTGAGTCAGATGGGCAGACTGCACCCATGTCGATACCCGGTGTGATATGTACTTGTAGCTTTACACAATGTGGCCACTGGAGGAAATTGGGTAAAGGGTTCCTAGGGTCTCTCTGTATTACTCCTTACAACTGCATGTGAATCTGCAATTATCTCAATGAAAATTTATGCTGGGAGGCTGAGGCGGGCAGATCACGAGGTCGGGAGTCTGAGACCATCCTGACCAACATGGTGAAACCTCGTCTCTACTTAGAAAATATAAGAAAATGTCTTTCTTTTTTTTTTTTTTTTTTTCTTTTTTTTGAGACAGTCTCCCTCTGTTGCCTAGGCTGGAGCACAATGGCGCAATCTCAGCTCACTGCAACCTCTGCCTCCCAGTTCAAGTGATTCTCCTCTCTCAGCCTCCCAAGTAGCTGGGATTACAGGCACCTGCCACCATGCCATCTAATTTTTGTACTTTTAGTGGAGACGGGGTTTCACCATGTTGGGCAGGCTGCTCTCGAACTCCTGACCCCGTGATCTGCCCACCTCGGCCTCCCAAAGCACTGGGATTACAGGCGTGAACCACTGCACCTGGCCTGAAAATTTCAATGGAAAAAAAAATAGCAAGGGCAGTTATTGAATCCTAAATGCTAATCTCCCGCCTCCCACTCCACCAAACTCTCCTGCTTGCATTCAGCACCATACAGTGGGCAAAGGTCTACTTATAGACTCAGGGACACCAGCATTCAAGCCTTGACTCTCACTAGCTGTGTGACCTTGTATAAGGTGCATAACCTCTCTGAACCCCAATTTCCTTGTCTAATGAATGCAAATGACGCTACTGATTTGCAAGTACTATTGGAATGGTTAGATGTCAGATGTGAAGTTCTTGGCATGAGGCAGGCGCTCCATCAATGGCAGGGATCCCCCCTTCTCCAGCCCTTAGAACTTTCTCTGTGCAGCACCTTCAACTGCTCTTACCCCGTTTCTTGCACTGCACCTGTCCCAAAAACTCTGGGCCACACATTCAACCTGCACACAGACTTCCTGCCTCCTGATACCAAGGGACACTACATGCCGGTAGACAGCCCGACAAACATGTAGGCTGAGCTGAGCCAAGGTTCCACATCCCGCTCAGGGCAGCTGGCTGCTCACTTCCTTCCCCAACTCCCTCCCCAGGGTGGCCAGCTGCAGGCCATAAACAAGCCAGCACCTGGAGGGCGTATCAGGACGTTCTGGCACCAAAAGAACCCGGAGGGCAAGGCCTGTTCTGACCTCTGGTCTCCAGGGATTGGTCCTCCAGCCCTTCCCTCCGGCTGTCTCACCCACATAGTTCCAAAGGTCGGGCTTATTAACGCCCACCCTGACTTAGGATGTCCTGGGGTCAAGCAATGCAGGAGCCAATGGGCTGGTCCTCTCACCAGGCACCGAAGGGCAGAATCCCAGTCTGGGTAGCCCAAGAGCTCTAGCAGGACTAAACACAGCAGGCTGTGCGCTGTGGCAGAGGGCAGGGGAAGGGCTCAGTGCAATGGGGAACAGCTTTGGGAATCCCCCAGAGGAGCGTGCCACCCTGGCTGTCCCTTGCCTGGGCGCCGAGAGGGGCATGGGTTGAAATAGTTATGCACCGTTGCCTTAACACAGGAGAGAAAAAACGAGGGACTGTGTCTGATCCTGCTAACCCAGAGCTGAAGGACCAATCTTCCACCTGTAGTCTAGGCTATTATAAATCCTTCTCCCAACCCCTGGATGCCTGAGTCAACACACAGGTCCACATCTCGCTTGGTCTGGGATCCCATCCAGGCTTTCCAAGTGGAGCCTCCTCATCTAAATCCCAATCTCCAGGACCCAAACAGCTGGAATCCTGCTGAACAGTTGGGAACCTTCATGTGTATGGAACCCATGCCCTGGCCAGCCCTCCACCGCCATGTTCTGTCCCCGAAACCTGATCCATGCGTATTTCCCATATAGAACCCCTCCCATCACCCTCTGCCTTCTGTGAGTGGGTTGAACTGTGGAGAAATCTCCAACCCCCCTTCACCCTGCTCCCTTAAAGCATGGACCAGAGCCTACACATCCCCAATCCACTCCGTGGCCACCATGAGCCTGTTCACTATCTGTGCCATCAGTAGCAGGCCCGGTGAGTACCTCAGGATGGGAAGGGACCCCATAAAGGAAAGGCCCCTGGTGTCCCCCACTATTATCCCTCCTCCACATGTAGCTCACCTTCCTCCCTGACACTCAGAGTGCTCTCCCCCTCTGCCTTTCATGCCCAATCTCAGGGAAGCACACTGTAAGGAAGCCCATGTGATTCACAATCAACCCTTTTTTCTGGGCACTCCATCTCCAAGGCTGGGCTCTGTCATCACTGGCCACAAAGTGTTGATCCTCCCAGCCAAAGCTGAGCCAGTGGATTCTCCTTCCCAAGAACTGCCCACTGGGACCAGAGACACAGAGCTGGGAGTGTGTGGTGCTGAGCCGCATGAATGGCTGTTCCGGAGAGTGGGTTCCTGACCCCTGGAGCTTCTCTGATTGGCAGCTCAGGTTCGTCCTTCAGTTCTCTGACCACACCAGGGTTCTCCCACTACATTCCTTCTCCCCCACCTTAAGTTAACCAAATCTGATTTTGTTTCTTGCATTGAATGGAACTTACCCAACAATCCAAAGCTCAAACGGGCACCTGGACCCAAACGTTGAATCAGTAACCAAGAGTATTTCTGTCCACATGTGTTCTCTGCCCTATTTAACTTAGGAGGCGCTTTAGGGGCCTGGAAGCTGGGATGGGTCGGGTAATTAGAAACATACACACTGGGCTGTGGGCAGTGGCTCAGGCCTGTAATCCCAGCACTTTGGGAGGCTGAGGAAGGCGGATCACCTGAGGTCAGGAGTTTGAGACCAGCCTGGCCAACAGGGTGAAATTGTCCCTACTAAAAATACAAAAAATTATCCGGGCATGGTGGCATGCGCCTGTAATCCCAACTATTCAGGAAGCTGAGACAGGAGAATCACTTGAACCCAGAAGGTGGAGGTTGCAATGAGCCAAGATCGTGCCACTGCACTCCAGCCTGGGCAACAAGAGGGAAACTCCGTCTCAAAAATAAAGAAGAAAAAAAGAAAAGAAACATACACACTGTTCCCAGAGAAACAGCTCAGACTGGGACCCCTGGGAAAGCCCCTGGCACACCAAGGGCCCCACCTGGTGAGCACATTGATTTTGAGATGCCTTCTCTCCCTGATGGACCAGCAGTGAGCCCTTCTGTGGAAGGCTGGCCCCCCCTCTCTCCAGCCCTCCGACTCTAGGAACCCTAAAGGTGGCCGCTTCTGCGTCATGTCATCAACTCAGCCTCCCCAACAAATCAACCGACTCGTGACCCAGGGGAGAACAGACAAGCTTTATTTCCCGGAAGAAGACTCATCCTTTCATACTTAGCATAACTCCAAAGGACTAAACTGTGGCGCCTTGCTCATTGCACTGGTAACTACAGGCCATTTCCCGGCATCCTGAGCCGACGTCTTCACTCGTCGTCGTCATTCTTGTCTCTCTTCCCCTCCTCGCCTTCTGCATCTTTCAGATTCTGCCGAGCAAACTCCTCAAAAACTAAATTTGCATCCTGATAACTAAAATAAAACAAACAACATTTGATCATTGCACGCTCTTTGATGCTGAAAGGGAACAAGATCCTTGATCTTTTTGCAACAAAGGAACTGATCAAGGTTTTCCCCGTGATAGAACACGGGAGCACGCCATTTTCCTCATGGCTTCGTTTAAAGTTCCTTTAACTAGTACCAATGGGAGAAAATGAAGGCACGTGCAGAGTGAGCAAGCACACCCAGTGTAATGGAATGTGCGCTCCTTCAGCTCTAGGGAGTGGAAGGGAAGCAGCGGATGTGCCTCCTGAGCCAGCTGAGAGCTTGGGATATGCACGAAGACTCAAAGGGGGGTCTGTGCTGGAGGAGAAGGTCCCAGGACACAGGGCAAGTCAGGGCCACGTTCAAAAGGCTCATTCACCTGTCCTTAGCTGTAAGCATGGAATAAAAGGGAGGGAAGAGAGAGGAAAGAGAGAGACAGAGAGAGAGAGATCTGTTAGTATAAATTCTGTATCAAAGCTGTACCTAGAAAATGTCTACCTTTTAGGTGACGTTACAGTTTGAGAGATAAGGCTTAGATATAAGTAATTCATGATCACTGCATGTAATTCCTGCCTCCCTGCCTTTCCCACTTCAACAGCTTTTCTCCTTGCATTTTATTTTATTTTTGACACCAAGCCTCGCTCTCTCACCCAGGCTGGAATGCAGTGGCACGATCTCTGCTCATTGCAACCTTTGCCTCCTGGTTTCAAGACATTCTCATGCCTCAGCCTCCCGAGTAGCAGGGATTACAGGCATTCGCCATTACGCCTGGCTAATTTTTGTATTTTTAGTAGAGACCTGGCTTCAACCATGTTGGCCAGGCCGATCTCAAACTCCTGCCCACCTCGGCCTCCCAAGTGCTGGGATTACAGGCATGCGCCACCATGCCCGGCCTCTCCTTGCATTTTAAACCACTGCTTCCTTTACAATGTGTCACAACCCTCACCTCCTCAGATGAATCCCCCCTCAGTGTCACCTCTAGGATGCTTTCCCTGATCAGCCTTGCCCCCTTTGATGTCGCTTCTCCTTTCTTATTTTTTATTTATTTAGTTTTTGAAATGGAGTCTCACTCTATTGCCCAGGCAGGAGTGAAATGGTGCAATCTCGGCTCACTGCAACCACCACCTCCTGGGTTCAAGCGATTCTCCTGCCTCAGCCTCCCAAGTAGCTGGCATTATAGGCGCCCACCACCATGTTTGGTTAATTTTTATATTTTTAGTAGAAATGGGGTTTTACCACACTGGCCAGGCTGGTCTCGAACTCCTGACCTTAAGTGATCCACCTGCCTCAGCCTCCCAAAGTGCCAGGATTACAGGCATGAGCCACCGCAACCGGCCAGTCGCTTCTCCTTTCAAAGTATTTCTCCTTCCATGTCCTCTGGACACCATTGAGGTCAGAGTCGCCAGGATGCCGTGAGCACATGCACCCTGCCCACCTCCATCTATCAGGTGTCAGAGGGCTGAGACCTGGGACTTGACGTTCACCAGCACCCCAGGGTGCTACACACAGTGTCTATGAGGGTCGCTACACACAGGGCCCTAGAGAGGCTAGCTTGTCAAAACATCCTCTGGGCAAGAAATACCCTGCCGCCCACAGTGCCACGCAAGGAAATTACACTAAGTGGGACCATCAGCCTTGACGAGGTAGGCAACAAGGAAGAATCAAATCAGCATCTTCTGGTTCAGTACAGATGCTCTCGACAGGGAGCAATAAAAGCTTGGTAGCATGTCACGGCGCTTATTACACACAAATTACTTGGCCCCCCCAGGCTCCAGCAGGGTTAACTACATACAGCTCATGCTTTCTGTGCTTAGAATCTTACCAGCCTAGACTCAGGGAGCCGAGGACTAGGCAGAGAAGACAGGAGAGATGACATTTGGTGACTCATCTATCTCTAAAATCAAAATTGTGCAACCATGAGGTGATTTGTCTTAACCTTTGCTCCCAGAAATCTCATAGTACAAAAGATCATTGTTTCATCCTGACACTGTGATATGTTCACTGTTAAGGCCATGATGGTTGGAACATGAAAGTTGTATATGGAGAAAGAATTTTTAAAAAGTAAGTCAGGCCGGGCATGATGGCTCACGCCTATAATCCCAGCACTTTGGGGGGCTGAAGTGGGCAGATCACCTGAGACCAGGAGCTTGAGACTAGAATGGCCAACATGGCAAAACCCCATCTCTACTAAAAATACAAAAATTTGCCAGGCGCAGTGGTGCGTTCCTGTAATCCCAGCTACTCAGAGGCTGAGGCACGAGAATCACCTGAACTCGGGAGGTGGAGGTTGTGGTGAACCAAGAATGCACCACTGCGCTCTAGCTAGGGTGACAGAGTGAGACTCTGTCTCAAAAAAAAAAAAAAGTCATAAAGTCTACTCAAAGTTCCAGAAAACAACCCAATATAAACTATGACATCTCCTCAGGTAACTATCTTTTTAATGTCCTTGAAAGGAATCAGAAAGCATTTTAATCTCACACTGTTAAAAAGCAGTATTTTAATGACACAACCATAAATGAATTGAAAATATAGAGCTACACTACATTTTTCTCCAGGGAACAGTTTTGGAAAAGTTCACTGAGGGTCTGAATCCAAAATATTTGGAAAAACTACTTTGAAACAAAGTACTGCTGAGACAAAACCTAAAATGAATGGGAGGGGACTCATTCCAGTGTTTAAATGGCATCTCACTATCAATATAGAAAAGCTATTTGTAAAGTCTGAGAAAAATAAACCCTGCTTGTTTACCACTTTCCCTGAAAATATTCCTTATTCCTGTACCTGTGGAGAGTTCTCATTTAGACAGATCTCTTTTCCTTCCTTGTCAACTAAGCTGCCTTCACACAAAGAGAAGGTTTCTTCAGAATTTCTGAGATTGCACCTATATTATTTTTGCTGCTTTATTTACCGTTTTAGAAAGAGAGTGATTCAGATCAAATTCATATACCACACAATTTACCTTTTCACAGTGAACAGTCTAGTGGTTTCTAGTATGTTCTCAGAGTCATACAACTATTGCTTCATGTCGCATCCATACAAGAGCTAGTAGATTTACAATTCAAATGAGCTGAGGTGTCAGGAACCCAGCCTGACCCTCTTTCTAGTATTTTCTGTATTCTTATCATAACTGCCACTGTCAAAAATAGTTATCTTCAGGCCAGGTGCAGTGGCTCATGCCTCTAATCCCGGCATTTTGGGAGGCTGAAGCGGTGGATCAGCTGAGGTCAGGAGTTCAAAACCAGCCTGGCCAACATGGTGAAAGCCCTTCACTACTAAAAATACAAAAATTAGCCTGGTGTGGTGGTGGGCACCTGTAATGCCAGCTATTTGGGAGGCTGAGGTACGAGAATCACTTGAACCCAGGAGGCGGAGGTTGTAGTGAGCCGAGATTGTGACAGAGTGAGACTCCACCTCTAAAAAACAAACAAACAAGCAAACAAAAAACAGTTATCTTCATCCAGGTGTGGTGGCTCACGCTTGTAATCCCAGCACACTGGGAAGATGAGGCAAGAGAATCACTTGAGCTCAGGAGTTCAAGACTAGCCTGAGCAACATGGCAAGATACTAAAAATCAAAAAAATTAGCTGAGGGTGGTGGCATGCCTGTAGTTCCAGCTACTTCAGAGGTTGAGGTAGGAGGATGGTTTGAGCCCCGGAGGTCGAGGCTACAGTGAGCCCGATCATGCCACTGCACTCCAGAAGACTGGGTGACAGAGTGAGACTCCGTCTCAAAAAAAAAATTATCTTCTTTTAAATGCCTGTTAATGCTCTCAAATGAAACATGAAGCCTTTCGTTTCCAAATGAAATGCAAAAGCCTCGTGCTCTCAAATTAAGTTTTTACCTAAATCATCTTTAAGTCTAAATCCAGGTCTGTTGACAGCAGAGCTTCTGCTTTTAAATCATTCTTGATAAAACCTAAGGAGATTGTCGCTATCCAGGAGCAAGGATTCTACGTCTTGCCGACTCCAGCTGAAGGTGGATAAACTACCCGGCTCAGCACTGAACAGACGGGCTCTCCCTTCCCACCAGACTATTCGCCTTGTAGATGACATGAAATCTCTTATACCTGGCCACTTCCATACTCTGAGGTGTGGTCAGGAAAGACTAGAAATAAATCAACAATAAATCTGCAAGTAGTAAATAACTAAAGAAAGCCAAAAACGGACATAACTGACCTGGGTCCTCAGGCTGAGGGTGCATGAGGCGGAATGGGACCTCAGTGGCAACTTCACTAGAAAAAAAAGAATGAAGATTGGTGAGAAACACACACACACACACACACACACATACACAGACACACACACACATACACACACACTTTTATAAACAACCAGCAAAGACTTATGGCTGTGGAGATCAGAACAGATACCCAGACCCAAGATGAAAGACAATGCAGTAGAACTTTTTTTAAGATGGGAGTCTCACTCTGTCGCCCAGGCTGGAGTGCAACCTCCACCTTCCAGGTTCAAGCAATTCTCCTGTCTCAGCCTCCCGAGTAGCTGGGACTACAAATGCATGTCACCATGCCTGGCTAATTTTTGTATTTTTAAAAAGTAGAGATGGGGTTTCACCATATCAGTCAGGCTGGTCTCAAACTCCTGATCTCAGGTGATCCACCTGCCTTGGCCTCCCAAAGTGCCAGGATTACAGGCATGAGCCACCATGCCCAGTTTGCAGTGGAATTTAAAACAAAACAAAACAAAACAGAAATGATCAAGTAGAAATTGTGAAGGTATTCCAGTAACTTCACTTACACACGCATGGCTAAGGCAGCTAGTCTATTTAGGTTTCCCTTACTCCTGTTTACTAGGTACCATGATATTGTGGGTGGAGAAGAGGTGAAATCCTGGAGAAAGGATTTTTTAAATACATTCTTCACAACAACGTACACCATGTTTAATATGTTAAAATTTCTGCAAGGCTGGCATGTTGCTGGGTGGGCACAATCTCTTGCTACAGGGCAGAACGGAGATGAGCAGGATCCGCTGAATTCCAAAAGCTAAAGGGATGTGGGGTGATCTGGATTTTTTTTTTTAACACAGTGTACACAAACTTTTTTTTTTTTTTTTTTGAGACGGAATCTCACTCTTATTGCCCAGGGTGGAGTGCAGTGGCATGATCTTAGCTTACTGCAACCTTCGCTTCCCGGGTTCAAGCAATTCTCCTGCCTCAGTCTCCTGAGTAGCTGGGATTACAGGCGTGAGCCACCACCCCCAGCTAATTTTTCTATTTTTAGTAGAGACAGGGTTTCACCCTGTTGGTGAGGCTGGTCTCAAACTCCTGACCTCAAGTGATCCTCCCACCTCAGCTTCCCAAAGTGCTGGGATTACAGGTATGAGCTACCATGCCTGGCCTTGGAATTTATATAAAATGAAGAAAGGGGTGGGTGCGGTGGCTCAGCTGAGATCAGGAGTTCGAGACCAGCCTGACCAATATGGTGAAACCCTGTCTCTAATAAAAATACAAAAATTAGACAGGTGTGGTGATGCATGCCTGTAATCCCAGCTACTCAGGAGGCTGAGGCAGGAGAATCGCTTTAACCAGGGAGGTGGAGGTTGCAGTGAGCCAAGATTGCATCACTGCACTCCAGCCTGGGCGACAAAGTGAGACTCTGTTTGAAAAATAAAAACAAAGGAAGGAAGTAGAAGGAACATTTAGAGAAAGGACAAATAGAAAGGTGGGGGAGAGGAGATGAAAAAACCAGAGTTACTCCTCACTTCACCCAGGACCCAGGGCCTTCTACCCAAGGCTTACCTCCAGACCAAGCACCTCTTTTTACAATGAAGCCACCCTCATCAGACCCAGGAGCAGCTAGGTCTAAAAGTGAAGGTAGAACCTGGGCTTCAGGTGAGGGAAGGAGATGAGAAGCGTTGGGATGATGGGGGACATAAGCTCAATGCCTGTCTCAAACATTTCTTAACTTGCCGCTTTTTGTGCATAATTTAAAAGGCAGCCATCACTATTTGCAATACCAAAAGGTAGAAACAACCCAAATGTCCATCAACAGTTGAGTGGGATAAACAAAATGTGGTATATCCATGCAATGGAATATTACTGAGCCATAAAAAGGAATGAAGTACTTGTACATGCTACAACATGGATACACCTTATGCTAATAACACTATGCTAAGTGAAAGAAACCAGTAACAAAAGGCCACATATTGTATGAATCCATTTACACACAATATCCAGAACAGGCAAATCTACAGAGATGGAAACAGATTAGCAGTTATGCCAGGGACTACAGAGAGGGGGAAATGAGATTGACTAGTTAATGGGGATGAGATTTCCTTTTTGGGTGATAAAAATGTTCTGGAACTAGATAGCGGTGATGGTTGTACAACAGCATAAACATACTTAATGTCACCAAATTGTGCACTTTAAAATGCTGAAGGCCAGGTGCAGTGGCTCACACCTGTAATCCTAGCACTTTGGGAGGCCAAGGCAGGTGGATCACTTCAGGTAAGGAGTTCAAGACTAGCGTGGGTGACATGGTGAAACCCCATCTCTACTAAAATTACAAAATTAGTTGGGCATAGTGGTGTGTGCCTGTAATCCCAGCTACTTGGGAGGCTGAGGCAAGAGAATAATCACTTGAACCCAGGAGGCAGAGATTGCAGTGAGCCATGATCATGCCACTGCACTCCAGCTTGGGCAACAGAGCAAGACTCCATCTCAAAAAAATAAAATAGAATAAAATGGTTAAAAAGGTAAAATTTATGCTAGGTATGGTGGCTCATACCTGTAGTCCCAGCACTTTGTGAGGTCAAGGCAGGAGGATCACTGGAGGTCAGGAGTTCAAGACCAGCCTGGCCAACATGGTGAAACCCTGTCTACAAAAATTAGCCAGGTGTCATGCCACACACTTATAATCCCAGCTACTCAGAAGACTGAGGCAGGAGGATCGCTTGAACTTAGGAAGTGGAGGTTGCAGGGAGCCAAGATCCTACCACTGCACTCCAGCCTGGGTGACAGAGTGAGACTCCATCTATAAATAAATAAATAAACAAATATAACGGTAAAATGTATGTTATGTGTATTTTACCATATACGTGTGCGCGCGCACACACACACACACACACACACACATACACACAAGCTGGCCACGTGGAGTGTGCCAGATTTCTGGGTGCATATGTGTGTGTCCTTACCCAGGCGTAGGCCTAGCTGTGGTCCCAAAGAAATGCCTGTGGGCCACGGTTCTGTGACGCATCCGAAGGCAAAGCGTCATTCCCAGCACCTCTGAGCACAACTGCGCAGAAAGCAGCTTTTACCAGAAACCGTTCTGGAGCCCCAGGTTTGCTGCCTTTGATATTTTGAGAAACAAGCAAAGAAGGAAGGTGAACAGGCTTACCTGGAGGTGAGCTCTCCCAGAAAGCTAGGAAACACAAAACAGATGCCTGTGGTAACTGTCACAGTGGCAATGCAACCCTTTCCCATGATTCAGAGGCAGGACACAACCTCGCTTTCATGGTCCTCACACCCTAACTCACAACCTCCAGGGTCTTTGCATCCCTTAATGTTCAACTTCATTCCTCCTCTCTACCTGTGACGTCATCTCTTTCACAAGATGATTAGTTGAAAAAGGCCAGGCGCGGTGGATCATGCCTGTAATCCCAGCACTTTGGGAGGCCGAGACTGGTGGATTGCTTGAGGTCAGGAGTTGGAGACCAGCCTGGCCAACGTGCTGAAACCCCGTCTCTACTAAAAATACAAAAATTAGCCAGGCATGGTGGCGGGCACCTGTAATTCCAGCTACCTTGGAGGCTGAGGCAGGAGAATTGCTGAAACCCAGGAGGCAGACATTGCAGTGAGCTGAGATTGCACCACTGCACTCCAGCCTGGGTAACAGAATGAGACTCCATCTCAAAATAAATTAAAAAAAAAAAAAAAAAAGTCAAGCCCTGACATTCAAGATAAGTCACAGAGGTCATTGTGAAATACTTGCTGGTCGCTTTTCTTGACTGCTTAAAGAAACTCCACCCTGTTTTTAGATCCTTTTATGGAGAATCCACTGTGAAAAATAAAACAGACACTATGCTAACAAAAATGCAAACCAGACCCATGTTCCACTTTGTTAGAAATTTGGGAACTCTTTTTTTTTAACCCTTATTTTACTCAAGGGATTCTTTACTACTTAGAAATATGAAACCAAGACACAGACTCGCCTTTGACGGCAGAACTACCCCAAGGCTCATCCAGGTAACAGGCCAGAGCCTTTGGCACGTGGAACTTGAAACAAAAATGAGAACTCAACTTATTCCCTTTTGGTAAGATTAAAAAAATGGAAGAAATTGGCTTCACATGAAAATAAAAGTGGAGACCTGTTTCCTTAAAATTCGGATATTGGCCTTCTTGTTTTAAAAGGACACTCCAATGCCCTGTGATTACGAGTGTGAGAAGGGAAGAGAAAGTCCCCACTTTATGGATGGATACCTTCTAAGGTGCAAGTACATGGAGATTTGCTGAGTTATCTCACAGCAGTGACTCTTTTCTGAAGGGTAACATCTGACTAATCTTCACTCTTGCACATGAGCTTCTACCACGTGCACATATGCACACGTATTTTGCAAAGTGCCACGAAGTGTGCACCCGTTTCAGAGTCTGCTTCTCCACCCCTTCCCACCTGACATTTTCTCGGACAGAAGCATGGTACTAGACAAACAGAACCTCTCCCAAGCTCTACTTGGTGATCCAGTGGAAGCTGGGGGCCTTTCCTTGCATTCTGTCTCCCTGTCATTCAGGAAAGGAACAGTTCAGACCATCTAGGATCAGGACAGAGCGGCCCGAGGGTTGGTACCGGGACACTTACCCTGACACCGTGAGCTTCACCTTGATCTGGTAAGACACCAGAATCCCCAGGACGGTCCGGTCTATGCCCTCCTTAATGCTGCCCAAACAGAAGGAAAAGGAGAAGGATGATGGAGAGCAGACGAGGGTGAAGAGCAGATGGGCGGCCCTTCCGTTCCAGGCAGACACACCATCATGGAGGTTCTCCAGGGACTGGAGAACTCACTGAGCTGCCGAAGTCCTAGAAGTTTGCATACCTGGTGAGTGGGTGTGGGGATTCCTTGCATGCACTGGAGGAATTCCTGTGTCTTCTCCTCTGCAAGTTCCCAGAGGACAGAGCATGCACCCCCTTCTCTGTGCGCAACCTCTGCAAACATACATCCCTAGTCATCCTTCTCGGCTCCTCCCTCCTGCCACCTGCCAAAACTTGCCATCTCTGCAAGCCCCCAAGTCCTCCCGCAGGCTCTGCCTGCCTGGATTATCTCACCAACTCATCTCTCACGTGCCAGGCCCCTTCTCTGAGCTCTGTGGCCACCTGCAGGTTCAGCCTCAGAAGCCGCCCGTGAGCTGCCCCAGCCTGGCTTTGCTACTTCATCCCCAACTGTGTCACAGCGTCCCCCGCACCAGACTCGCCAACACAACCCAGCTCCCAGAATGCCCCCTCCTTTTCTCCTGCCTTCCAAGATATCCAGCCGTGTGTCCCCAGCACCCAGCATCAGACCTGGCACCGAGTGAGAGCTGTCAGTGTTTAAGGGAATGAGCAGGATGTGTGACAGCCTCAGATGTGTCCCCCAAAGACAGTGCAATGTGACGTTCCTTGACAGAAACATCATTCCAGATCCCACTAATAGGTACTGAAGACCTACTATCTGGCAGGCACCATGCTGGGCATTTCAACGCAGGTGATTATCGTGTGTGATCCAACGCAGAAGACATGAGTACGCCAGGACGTCCAACAACAGGAATTAAGGTATGAAAAAAATCACGAAATGCTAACAAAAATCATGTGAATAATGATAGAAAGGCCCAAGAAATCTGAAGGCTACAGGCAGAAGGCAGGGGAGGGTGGAACAGCTCTGGAAAAGGAGTTGGCGTGGTGGCCAGCAGGTGCTGAGCCTGGAAGAAGACATCAGCCCGGGAGCCTCTGAGGGGGGGTGTCTCAGGCACATGTTTCCAGGCCACAGTGCTCCCCCAGAGAGCTCCTTCGGCTCACGGGTATCTGGAGCTCCTTTAAAAGAGGACAGAATAGTCGGGCATGGTGGCTCACATCTTTAATCCCAGCACTGTGGAGGCCGAGGACAGCAGATCACCTGAGGTTGGGAGTTCAAGACCAGCCTGACCAATATGGAGAAACCCCGTCTCTACTAAAAATACAAAATTAGCTAGATGTGATGGTATATACCTGCAATCCCAGCTACTTGGGAGGCTGAGGCAGGAGAATCGCTTGAACCCGGAAGGTGGAGGTTGCAGTGAGCTGAGATCGTGCCATTACACTCCAGCCTGGGCAACAAGAATGCAACTTTATCTCAGAAAAAAAAAAGAGGACAGAATAGCCAGGCACGCTGGCTCACACCTTTAATCCCAGCACTTTGGAAGACCGAGGCAGGCAGATCGCTTGAGTTCAGGAAGTTCAAAACCAGCCTGGACAACATGGTGAAACTCCATCTCTACTAAAAGTACAAAATTTGCCAGGTGTGGTGGCGGAAGCCTCTAATCCCAGCTACTCAGGAGGCTGAGCCAGGAGAATTGATTGAACCCGGGAGGCAGAGGTTGCAGTGAGCCAAGACTGCACCACTGCACTCCAGCCTGGGTGACAAAGTGAGATCTTGTCTCAAAAAACATAAAAATAATTTTTAAAAAAGAAGACAGGATATCTTTATCTGGACTTGCAGAATGTGGTCAAGGACCTGGTGAAGAGAGGATGCCTCCAAAGGGAAAAAAGAGGGTACAAGCTTGAGATGCCCCCAGTGCTGGGACTGACTTTTGTGTGTGTGTGTGACAGGGTCTCATTTTATCACCCAGACTGGAGTGCAATGGCACAATCATAGGTCACTGCAGCCTCAATCTCTTGGGCTAAAGCAATCCTCCCATCTCAGCTTCTCAAAGAGCTGGGACTACAGGCACATGCCACCAGGCCCAGTTAATGTTTTAATTTTTTATGAAGATGGGATTTCACCATGTTGCCCAGGCTGGTCTCAAACTCCTGGGTTCAAACGATCCACCCGCCTCGGCCTTCCAAAGTGCTGGATTACAGGTGTGAGCCACTGCCCCCGGCTGGGATTCACTCTACCTTGCACTGAATGGGGCCGAGCAGCTGGTGAACGGAACATGCTCTGCCACATGCCTGAGGACACCCTGCAATCTTTGTACCTTGGCAGCTTCCTGAGCTGGGAGATTTGCTGTGGAGTGGACTTTGCTCTGCTATTAACTGATTCAGTGTCCTTGGATAGTCTTTCATTCTGGCTCAACTTCAATTTCCTTATCCATAAAATGCATATAAAAACACCTTCCTCACAGAGGGGTGGAGAGTCGAACATGTTTAGAAACTAGTCCACACACAATGGAACATTCCCGCAGTGCAGGCCGCCATCATCATTCATATAATTCCTATGCCCTCGAATACGTTGATCTAGGCCCTCAGTTTCCCTGACATTCTCTCTCCCAGAGCTTCACGAATGTGCTCTACAACCTAACACAACAACTTGGCCAATAATCCTCAGAAAAGTCCTTTGACTCCCACCTGCTGTCTGCTGATTGTTCCTCTTGGTCTCAGAGAGTGTGAGCTACCGAGTGTCAGGGTCATGGGGTCAAACACTCCAGCCTCCTGGCTGTTGGCATCACCTCGGAGGTGGTCCACTGGGGCGGCAGAGGGAACCCCCAGCACATCACATGGGGAGGTGGCAGTGAGTGGGCCTTGAGCCCGGGTTTTGGCTCCAATCCAAAACTCTCAGAGTTCACCAACAGACACACTCCCGGGAAGGGAAGCCCAAAAGCATGGCTCAGAAGGACAGCCGACGCTGACTTTGGAACTTCACGGTACAGTCTTTGCTACATCTGCTGCCCAAATTCAGCCAGTGGTCCTTTGAGTCAGGGTCAGCAGATCAGTACTTAATTTCATTTAAATTCAATGGATATCTAAAGTCATTAGGACCTCCTGTTCTTCACATTTCCTGATGGAGATGGATGAATGAATGAGTGAATGAGTGAATGAATACAGCCAAGAGCATTACTCAGTTTACATGCTTAGGGCACTACACTGGCTAGTGATGCTTCAGAAAACAGTAGCTGACGTTCCTAGAGTACTCACTGTCTGTCAGGCTCCACGCTTTACACAGATTGTCTCACTGAATCCTCATAGCCACTCTATGAGACTTGAACTATTATCAACCCCACTTTACAGACAGGAAAACTGAGGTTCTGGCAGAACTCAAGGCATTTTCCCAGGGTCAGCAGCAGAGCTGGGGTTGGCGCACAGCTGTCTCCAGGGCCCACAGTGTGACCCTCACATCACACCAGGGGTGGGAGTGGGATCCTTGTTTGGACCCCTGCGTGTGCGCTCTGTACTGCCCACACCAGGCCCCATGCTGCATGTGCACGCCTGGGAGCGCAGCAAGGTGCCGTGAAGGGGAGCAGACCGGGTGCCGGGCCGCGCTGCCGGCGCCTACTCCCTGGGAGCCCAGCAAGGTGCCGTGAAGGGGAGCAGACGGGTGCCGGGCCGCGCTGCCGGCGCCTACTCCCTGAGCCTTGAGGACTCACATAGTGCTAGAGGCAAGGTTCGTGTCCTCGTGCCTGATCTTCCCGTCCAGGGCAATGCCTCTCCTTTCGCGGTTGTTAGCCAGCAAGGGCAGCAGCGTCAGCGTCTTGGTCAAACTGCTGTTTGGCGGCACTTTCTCTCTAGAGGAAGAATAGAGGAGATTTATAACCAAAAGTGCTGCCATGGGCCCCGTGAGCCCCTATGTGCCATTAGGCATTTTCCAGGGTCAACATCCCTGATGGACTTCCTGGGAAGATCAGAACTTGCCTTTTGAGAGGCGGAGCAGTGCTTGTGAAATCTCAGGGTGGGCTGGCAGCAACAGGAGGATATTTCTTCAAGCAACTCAGCCTATTCTAAATTGCTGAATTTCTAGAATGTTCTATGGCGTTAATGAGACCAACTGGCTTGAGAGTCAGAGACCACAGTTTCCTCCTGAGACTCTGTGAACCATACGGCGGCCTGCAGAACCTTCTGGTTAGCGTCAGCAACAAGCCCAGGCCAGGAAGGCTCTTGTTACCAAAAACTGTTCCTATAAGGGGGTCACAGTGTGACTGTGTGGTAAGTTGTCTAGAGGGGCAACGCAGCGACCCACAATTTGTGGCTCACACAGACCGACTAGCTTGGGTCTAAAGCAGCACATACTCTTTCTCTCCTGGATCTTCTTCATCATTAGTCAGGCTGTAGATTTCTCAACATCTGACAGATGGCAGGGACCCTCTGCCAACGGGCGGGTCTGGGATCAAGCTGGGGACACAGCAGCGTGTATTTCTCCAGGCAGACACATGGCAGCATGGCCAGGACCATGAAGCAGCCTCTGAGGCTGGAGAGTTGGCTCTTCCGTTCACGTGCGTGCTGTGTGCAAGGCCTGGTGCTAAGGCCTGTCCTCAAAAACCCTCACCTGACCCTCATCAACCCCATACCAAGAAGGTTCTCCCAGGATCCCCATTTTCCAGACAGGAAGTGTGCCCACGGTCATATGGCTGCACACTCTCGGACGGCAGAGCCCATTCGTGCCAGAAGCACGCCCTCATCCTGTGCCTGGCCAGAAGCAGGTGGGGGTGTGGCTGGCATCAGGACCATTCTAAGGCTGTCCTGAGACAGCTGGAAGTCTGAACTGCCTCTCTGGGAAAGGATTTCCCCCTCCCTAATCAAGTTACTCTGGATAGGTAAAAGCAGCTGTCCCCTATCCTGCCTCCAGTGTCTACGGGAAGCTCTTCACAGAAATCTGCCAGAGCCCAAGGTGGCTACATTGTCCCATCTGAGTCCTGATGGAACCTCTCTTAACAAGCATAATTTGGTCATTGAGAAAAGCAGAAGCAGCATCGTGAAGATGACTGAAATAGGAAGAGCTGGGCTCAGAGGATGGCCTTTTTTCTTGTGCAGAGCTTGCCAAAGGACTATGCCAAGGCCCTGGGGCCACTTCCCAGAGCTTCACGATGTGGGTTTGGATAGGGGAGCAGCTTGGGAGTCAGGTCTGACCTGGTTCTGTGGAAGCCTGCCCACCAAAGCCCCAGAAGCCACAGGGTTCAGGGACGATGGTTCCCGCTCTGCAGCTTTCTCAGTGGCCTCTAGCCTGAGACTCGTCAGGTGTCCAGTTCAGCTCCCAGGCTCCTCTAGCCTTTGGGGGACTTTGGGATGCTTTCCAGTTTCCTGGGTAGCATTGACCCCAAATGCACCCAACACTTTGAAAGAGGACCAAGTGATGGAATATATATTAGGGGAAAACTCGACCAGGACCCTTTGCTCCCACGTTGCTGAGCATATGTGGAAAGATGAACCAGGGCCAAGACCCCCAGGGCACAGGGATGTGTGAGGATGCCCTAAAGGCCGAACAGAGCCCAGGCTTGGCCGAGAGGAGGTAATGGGTGGCAGTTCTTTCCTGTTTTCCTCCCTCATAGACCTATGTTTCAGCTTAAGGTTGAACCTGTTTTGAGTAACAGTAATAGTTTCTCCTAAAGTTGCTTGTTAAATATTACCATATAGGCTGGGTGCGGTGGCTCAAAGCTGTAATGCCAGCACTTTTGGAGGCTGAGGCAGGTGGATCACCTGAGGTCAGGCGTTTGAGACCAGCCTGGCCAACAGGTGAAACCCAGTCTCTACTAAAAATACAAAATTAGCCAGGCATGGTAGTGGGTGCCTGTAATCCCAGCTACTTGGGAGGCTGAGGCAGGAGAATGGCTTGAACCTGGGAGGTGGAGCTTGCAGTGAGCCGAGACCTCACCACTGCACTCCAGCCTGAGCAACAGAGTAAGGCTCCATCTCAAAAATATATATATCTATTACCTTATATTATCTTAAAGAATCAGTTTGTCTTTCATCACTCCCCTACCCTAACCTTCCTCTAACCCGGCTAATATTTTTCACATACAATGTTGCTTAGAACATGCCATCAAGGCAAAGAGGAAAGACCTGCTCAAGCTATCCTCTTGACGGGCTGGAAGTGGGGGATGATCGCCCCCCACCCCAAGCCACGTATTGAATGAGTCTATTTGACTTTGCAGCACACAGCAAAACTGGGCAGGTGTCTCAGACCAGCATGAAGGAACCATGGCAGGATTCTTATTTCTTTTTGATTCTAACAAAAGGGCAAAAGTCATTCACAACAACCAGCTAGGAATGGATACATTCTAACCTAGCTGTCACTGGTATCAGATTTTCAATTTGAGATCAAAAGATAGGGAATCCCAGGCTGGGTTGACAGTTCATTTGACCCTCTTCTGGAAGGCAGGAATAGTATCAAATTCCTAACAAATCATTCCAAGAAAAATAGAAAAGGCCAGCGGATCCCATGGTGACATCTCTGTCTTTATTTCCTCCTCTGCGTCATTCTTTAGCCTGGACTAATCCTTAGAACTCCTGTGAGATGGGCACAGAGGGGTGTGGTAGACGCAGAGCTGAGATGCCAACTTTCTGTGCAGCCCTCGAAGGGAGAAAGAGGAAGGAAGTGGAAGGCTGGCGGGCTAGCTGAACATTCTAGTTCCCTCTTCAGCAATAAACGGTGAGGAACGTGACACAGAGGGCTAAGCCACCCAGGAAACGGAAACCCAACGAGCTACTCACTGTGCTTCCTCCATGGCCACAGGCTTGACGTAATAATCACTCGAGTAGAGAACCACGTTGGCCACCTGTTCCACTGCAAGGGAAGACAGGAGTTGGGTGGTCAGCGCCGGTCCCCCCGCCCCGCACATGCACATTCCCTGCGGCCTCCCAGGGGACACACAGCTCTCGCCTCCCTGATGATGGTTTCCCTCCACTTCCCAGGCTTGGCTTTCTCAGCCCTTGGCTTCAAGGCTGCGTTGTTTTTTTTTTTTTGAGACGGAGTCTCGCTCTTGTTGCCCAGGCTGGAATGTGATGGTGCGATCTTGGCTCACTGCCACCTCTGCCTCCTGGGTTCAAGCGATTCTCCCTGCCTCAGCCTCCTAAGTAGCTGGGATTACAGGCAAATGCCACCACACCTGGCTAATTTTTGTATTTTTAGTAGAGAGAGGGTTTCACCATGTTGGCCAGGCTGATCTTGAACTCCTGACTTCAGATGATCCACCTGCCTCAGCCTCCCAGAGTGCTGGGATTACAGGTGTGAGCCACCGCACCTGGTGCATATCAGAATTTCTGAACCTCATCTATGATGGACTCACAGGTAAAGAGAAAAGTGGTATATGACACCCAGGCCCACTGCTCATCTTGGCTTGCCTGGGATAGCCCATTTTAGGACTGGAAGCTCCACGTCCTCAGTCCTGGACCACCTGGACAGTTAGTCACCCCAAGATGTGTAAGTCTAACTGTCTTGGTCATTGAATGTTTGAGTTAAAAACTGAACTTAGAGGTTACCCTCACAGGTCATTCCATCATGTCTTTCTCATGAAAGAGCCACTTAAGGCCATCATCTAAGATCCCTGTGCTTTGACGCCTTTTGAGCTGAGGAAGCATGTGGGAACAGCAGGCAGGAGGCACCTTCCCTGCGGGATATGGCAAGGTCGGCCATGACATGATGGCCACTGGAGGTGAGACAGTCACACTTCACCATTTACAAAGCGCTTCCACATGTGACCTCTCCTTAGAGCCTCACAAAACCTTGGAAGACAGACGAGGAGCCCCTGCTGCGGATGCCAGCTCGGACTGCAGAGCCCACAGCATGAGCCCACAAATTAGGCCTGACCCATGACACTGTGTGGCACCCGTCCACGATGATGATGACTGTGGGGTCCCTGCAGGAAAGCATGACCATGGGAAGAGATCACTTGTCAGGAATTTTGTTCCATGACAAGAGCCAGCCTAAGTGGGCAGGAAGTTGAATGAGAAAACGGGGAAGGTCTTTCTCCCTCTACAGTCCTGCTGCCTAGCATAGCAGAGACAAGCAGCCAGTTCCAAGGACCCGGAAGGGCCTTATCAGACCAGAGAAGCGACCCCTCAGGAAACAGGATCAGAAATTCTAGGAGACTCTGCCCTCTACTTTTGAGAAGAAGGTCCTACCGAATGCTTTAACCTTCTTCACTGTCTTCTCCGTGTTGTTGGTGACAGTCACGGTCACAGGGATGGGCTCCCCATGGAAATAGATCTGGAAAAGTCAGCAGATAGGTCAGAAAAAGAGAACAGCTGTGGTGGTGTCTTTAATCTCACAGCTTTCTAGATTCATCTCAATCCCTTTCACTAGAATCAAAGCAGGGGGGGACTTAAGGCAGATGAAGTGACAGCCATACGTTTCTTCTGAGGAAGGGCCTGACACATGTTCTGCCCACCTGTGGGAAGCTGGGGGTGGGGAATGGAGTTCTGAACGTCAGTCACATCAGAGGAGGCCAGGGGTCCGGGGGTTCTGGGAGCAGGAGGAGTGAAGTGAAAGGAAACCACTGGGAAAGCCAAGTGCTGGCATCTCGCCCAGCAGAGCCCGTGTAACCCAGCCCCCATGGGCACACCCGCACACAGTGCACACACGCTGACTGCCGACCACTGACCAGAGGAACCAGAGTCACCTCGGCCAGCAGCTCCCACCTTTTCCCACCGTGACACCCCTAAGAGATGATCTCACAGGTGACACCACCATCCATCCCACGTGGCTTCTATGAAACTTAAATTTCCCAGGAAGTGAAGAATTTGGGATACCACAGCTACTGATGTTCCATTGGTGAATGAGGCCCATGGGGTGGAGAGGGCAAGGATGGCTGGGGGCAGGCATGTGAAAGACACCGCCCTTTCCTTCCGCAGTCCCTCGGGGCAGCCAGTGGGTAGAATGAAAGCCGGTTCGACCCTCTCTAAGGACCCTGGTGACCAGCTCCAGGCTGGGAAACAGCCCCACAACTTACGCATGTTGGTGCTTTAACTATCCTAGAAACAAGCTTCCTTGCAAGGCCCCCATGTAGTTAGAGGGTCTGGGGCTGGTGGAGAGAGGCGTGTGGGCCTCCCCCAGACTTGCTGCCCTGAGGGGACTAGCGATGGGATGTGGTTACCTCTTTGCTGAGAGAGACCGCAAGGTGCAGGGGCTTGTCAGACATGAAGAACTGCCAGGCCGCCTCAGCTCGGGGCTGGGGACCCATCTCAAGTGGGGCGTGCTGTACTTTGCGGATCAGCAATCGCACGGAGCTCCTGCACGGAACAGCACAGACAAGCAAGGGATTCACACCCAGACGGCTTCAGGGAGCCCTCTGTTCTCTCCCCCACATCACACGGGGATACTCCAGGAATGCTCCCCCACGAAGACAGGGTAGACGGGAAGAGGGCAAGGATGCTGGTCAGAGCCTGAGGCAGCCCTGATGGCAGGAGAGCCTGGGGGTCTGGTTCCTGGTCCCCTCCTTGAGATCCCACAGCTTGTGGGGTGTGGGGGGCCAGGCAACATCCTGAGGGCCAAGCTTAGCCTCTTAGGCTCCATAGGCTCCCAGCTCTGCCTCCTCTCAGCGAGGCTGAGATGTGAGGGCATCAAGGGCCTCATGGAACAGCCACCATATACATGCGAGCTCCATGACTGCAGCTGACTATCCTGAGCCTCCAGAGATGTGCACATGGGGCATGAGGGGACAGTGCGAAGGCCAGGCAGAAATCTTGTTTAGGTCAAAAAAGAAAGCAGTACCAGGGGCCCTGAGGACGGGAGGGATCGGGGTAGGCTTAATGGCTGTAGAGTTCCTGCTTGGGGCAATGGCGAAGTTTTGGGTATAGACATCGGTGGTGGCTACACAACACTCGGAATGTACTTAAGTCGCTGAATGGTACCTTTAAAAGTGGTTAAAATGGGCCAGGCGCAGTGGCTCACGCCTATAATCCCATCACATTGGAAGGCCGAGGCAGGTGGATCACTTGAGGTCAGGAGTTCAAGACCATCCTGGCCAACATGGTGAAACACCATCTCTACTAAAAATACAAAAATTAGCTGGTGTGGTGGGCATGCCTGTAATCTCAGCTACTTGGGAGGCTGAGGCAGGAGAATCGCTCGAACCCGGGAGGCAGAGGTTGCAGTGACCCGAGATTGCACCACTGCACTCCAGCCTGGGTGACAGAGTGAGACTCCATCTAAAAAAACAAAAACAAAAACAAAACAAAACAACAACAAAAATACCTGTTCAAAGAAATAAAGTTTCAGAAAAAAAAAATGGTTAAAATGGCCAAGTTCATGTTGTGTACATTTTACCGCACACAACACACACAAACAAACCAAAAAAAAAAAGGGGGGAAACCTGGAAGCTTTTAGGAGCTTGCATTAGCCCTGGAGGTTGCTACCTTCCCCTGCCATTTTCTTGTTTTTTAATTTTCTCCCAAAATGATCGACCTTTGACCTCCACCCCACACACAGATGGCACCCCAGCCATGCCAGCCCCGTGGGAAGAGTTCTGTCCCACAGAGACAAGGTGGGGGCGGTCCATTCTCTCCACCTGCACCCGACCCCTCACCTATTCCGCAACCACGCTCTTACTTCTTGGGGATTTTGTCCTCTTCAGTATCGGCACTGTCTGTGGCAAATGCTTTGACCTCGAAGTCAACCCCACAGGACTGTTGGGGGAGAGAGAGCAGATGGGCAGTGATTAGCGCCTCCCTCCCTGGGTGCCAGGCCAGAGGGCCACACCTCAGGCAGGGCACATGCTGTGGCACTCTTTTTTGTCTCGGCCATGTCCTATCTGGGGTTGCACCATTTAGGGATTTAGGAGCATACTAACAGTGAAACAATGACAGTAGCGCGAGGAGGGTGCCATGGGCCCAAAGCCCCCAGAGGGAGGGGATCTGCCTGCCCCATGAACCTCCTACTGCTGTGGAGAGTCCCTCGAATCCTGGCTGTCCTTGCCTCCTGCCACCTCGCACACAAGTGTCCCCCAACTGTGTCCCCCGCGCACGTTACTGACTTCCGCTGCCCACAGCGGGAGCCAGAGATACAGGCACTCACAGGGCCAGCATGGGGGTCCAGGAATGCCCTGATAGGGTATAGAAACCCTGACCCCCATGGTCACCTGCTGTTCAGCAGTAGCCTCACGTGGCCAGGCAGCAAAGGCACCCAGTGCTGGAAGCTTGATTTTTTTATTTTTAAAGACAGAGTCTTGCTCTGTTGCCCAGGCTGGAGTGCAGTGGCATGATCTTGCCTCACCACAACCTCTGTCACCCGGATTGAAGCAATTGTCCTGCCTCAGCCTCTTGTGTAGCTGGGATTACAGGTGCACACCACCACGCCCGGCTAATTTTTGTATTTTTAGTAGAGACGGGGTTTCGCTATGTTGGCCAGGCTGGTCTCGAACTCCTGACCTCATGATCCACCTGCCTGGGTCTCCCAAAGTACCGGGATCACAGGTGTGAGCCACTGCGCCTGGAGAGCTTAATTTTTTAAAAAGAAACTGAACATTGAATTTGGAGTGAAATCTCCTAATTTTTTAATTAACTAAATAAAAAGACTTAAGCATTGCATGAGTTGAACAAACACATCTGCCAGTGACCTTCCCCCAATTCCCAGCCCCTGATCCCCTGTGCAAGCCCTCCATAACCTCCCTCATCTCTGCATGTTCACAGGCACTGGGGAGCCAGAGGAGGGCACCGGGCTGCCCTCCACCATTGCCTGGAGGGGAGAAGTAGAGCTGGCAAAAATTACAGGAACCCAGCTCTGTCCATGGTGACATATGAGGCACAGATTTATTGGTTCTTCAACCAGGGAATCACAGAAGTCCTAAACTCTAGGTTGAAAATGAATATGCGGCCAGGCACAGTGGCTCACACCTGTACTCCCAGCACTTCAGGAGGCCGAGGCGGGTGGATCATGAGGTCAGGAGTTTGAGACCAGCCTGGCCAACATAGTGAAACCCCATCACTACTAAAAATACAAAATTTAGCTGGGTGTGGTGGTGGGCGCCTGTAATCCCACCTACTCTGGAGGTTGAAGCAGGAGGATCGCTTGAGCCCGGGAGGCAGAGGTTGCAGTGAGCCAAGGCACCACTGCACTCCAGCCTGGGCGATAGAGCGAGACTCCGTCACAAAAAAAAAAAAAAAAGAAAAAAGAAATAAATAGGCATCCTTCCCTGCCATTAGCCGGCCATTGTTCAGCCACACTAGCACTGGTCCTGCTCCCCCACCTGCCCTCCCCACCCCGCTTCAATGCTGCTCCTGCAAAAGCTGTCCTCTTTCATGCCCAGGTATAGGCTGTGCCTTCCTTCTGAAACACTTGTCTCTCCATAGATAGATAGATAGATAGATAGATAGCTTTGACAAACTCCTAGGTAGTTTTCAAGCCCCAGGGCAAAGGGCTCCTCAGCTGTGGAGGCCCCAGGCCCCCAGGCATCCAGGTACTTCTCTCAAGCTCCCTGGGCTCAGGACACACCCTGTTTCCTGAAGCCCTGCAGCTGCGCTAAGGCCCTCTCCTCTCCTAGAAGAGGAAACAGGTGGTGCTTTGTTAGGCCCATACAGTGTTGTAAAAATCAAGAAAGCTCACCTAAAAATCTGAATCTGCCGTCTCTCTTATAGAGCACTGTAAGATCTAACACAACCAATCGCGTCCCCCATTGTTCTCTGCCCCCTTCTTCTATCATCACCTCGTTTTCCCCCATCTTGGCTGCCCGTACCCCACCCCGTTTCTTGGACCAGTAGCTTTGAGATGTTTTGAAAGCTGGATTCATAACATAGCCCTGCAAACAGTCACACACACGTGAAACAACTCTCCTGACATCATATTTAGCTTCACCATGTGTGACACATTCTGAGATTTTCCAATCCATTCCATTTTGTTCTCTTTTTTTTTTTGAGATGGAGTCTTGGCTCTGTCGGTCAGGCTGGAGTGTAGTGGCGCTATCTTAGTTCAATGCAACCTCCACCTCTCAGATTTGAGCAATTCTCCCACCTCAGTCTCCTGGCTAGCTGGGATTACAGGTGTGCACCACCATGCCTAGCTAATTTTTGTGGGTTTTTTTTTTTTTTTTTTTTGAGGCGGAGTCTTGCTCTGTCACCTAGACTGAAGTGCAGTAGCGCGATCTTGGCTCATTGCAATCTCCACCTCCCGGGTTCAAGCGATTCTCCTGCCTCAGCCTCCTGAGTAGGTGGGATTACAGGCACCCGCCACCATGCCTGGCTAATTTTTGTATTTGTAGTAGAGACGGAGTTTTGCCATGTTGGCCAGGCTGGTCTCAAACTCCTGACCTCAGGTGATCTGATCTGCCTGCCTTGGCCTCTCAAAGTGCTGGGATTACAGGCATGAGCCACTGTGCCCAGCCTGTTCCATTCTCCATTCCGTTCTGTTCCATTCCATTCCATTCCATTCCGTTCCATTACATTCCATTTTTTAAAAATGCCATTTCAGATCCACTACATTGATTTCACAAGCCACTAACGGTCAGATGCCCCACGATAAAAACACTGCCTTGTCATCACCTATCACTGCCCAGCCCATAATCCAGTTACAGAACCTGCCACTCTGCCCTCAGTTGTATCTGTGTGGCTTCCTTCCTCAGTAATCCCAGACCCCAGTGGCTTACAGGGCCTGAACCCATGGGTCCTGGCACCTCCCTCTCCTCCAGTCCCCACTGTCTCCTTCCACGCTGGAGTCCCCCGGAGCCCCGTCCACCGGGCTCACTCCTCTCTCACACACCCTCAGCACCCCACAGCACATGCTTGGCCAACTCAACTCCATTCTTAACCTCTGTGGACATAGTGACTGTGAGGAAAGCCATTCACCTGTCATTCACAGCCTGCCAATGGCTCCCATCTCATTCAGGCAAAAACCCAAGTCTCTATGACATCTACGAGGGCCCTCATGATCTGGCCACACCTCCCCTTCCACTGTAACCTCAGTTTTCCACTTTCTTTTTTGTTTGTTGGTTTTTCAGACAGGGTCTTACTCTATCACCCAGGCTAGAGCGCAGTGCAGTGGCACGATCACGGTTCACTGCAGCCTCTGCCTCCAGGGCTCAAGTGATCCTCCCACCTCAGCCTCCCAAGTAGCTGGGACTACAGGCACATGCCACCAAGCCTGGCTAACTTTTGTATTTTTTGTAGAGATGGGGTCTCACCATGTTGCCCAGGCTGGTCTTGAACTCCTGGGTTGATTCGCTTGCCTCAGCCTCCCAAAATGCTGGGATGATAGGCCTCAGCTACTGCACTTGGTCTTCCCCTCCATCCCTTACCCCTCTCACTCAGCAAGCAGCCTCCTCGCTGCCCCCAGGAACACCAGGTGAGGTACACCCTCTACCTGGCAGGCTCTCCCCCTGGAAAAGTGTGGCTTTCTCCTTTGCCTCACTACAGGCCTTCTTTAAACACCCTCAACACACATCCCACCAGATACTCCCCTTGTCTCTCACAAGCCTCTTGCTCCCCACAGCATCTGTGGCCACCTGACATGCAACGTCACGTTACTTGTTATTTGGGTCTTGCCTGGGGCCCTCAGTTAATGTGTGAGACTCACAGGGGTTGGGTCTCTGTGATTTTGTTCACAAGGATGTTGATGGTTAATAATTGCTGAGGACAAATGATGCGTTCCTAGAAGATCTTACGCTGGTCACTCTACTTTTGGGTATGTTTGAAATTTTCCATGACAAAAAGCTATCTTTAGAAGTCTACTGAAGAAGCCAGCGTGGTAGCTCACGCCTGTAATCCCAACACTTTGGGAGAACAAGGCAGGCAGATCGCTTGAGATCAGGAGTTTGAGACCAGCCTGGTCAACGTGGTAAAACCCCATCTCTACAAAAAATACAAAAATTAGCTGGGCGTGGTGGCATCTGTAGGCCCAGCTACTCGAGATGCTGAGGCTGGAGAATTGCTTGAGCCCAGCAAGTAGAGGTTGCAGTGAGCCCAGATCATGCCACTGCCCCCAGCATGGGCGACAGAGTAAAACCCTGTTTCCAAAAAAAAAAAAAAGGGCTATTGAAGGAATGAGCAGATGCATAAACCCATAGCATTTCTTCTTGAACTAACCTTTCCTGTGTCTTGCGGAGCTGGCTGCAACATCACCGAACAGGGCAAGTAGTCAGGAAACTGTGGAAAGAAACAAAAAATCATTTATTTCAGAGGGGTCTATTCCATGAGTAATATAGAATCATCATGTACAAATTAGAAAATAAAGATAAGCAGGAAAAATGAAAAAACACATTCACCTATACTCCTAACACCAAAATAGACGTTGCCGACATAACCTTCCCAAAGTTGCCTGCTGTACACATAAATATATGTTTTGTCTGGAGACGGAATCTTACTCTGTCACCCAGGCTGGAGTGCAGTGGCACGATCTTGGCTCACTGCAACCTCTGTCTCCCGGGTTCAAGCAAATCTCATGTCTCGGTCTCCCAAGTAGCTGGGATTACAGGCGCACAGCACCATGCCCAGCTAATTTTTGTATTTTTGCTAGAGATGGGGTTTCACCACGTTGCCCAGGCTGGTCTCCAACTCCTGATCTTAAGTAATCCACCCACCTCAGCCTCCCAAAGTGCTGGGATTACAGGCGTGAGCCACTGCGCCCTGCCACACATAAATATGTATATGTGAGAAGACATTTTACAGAAATGGGACCAGGTGATGAGCATGTCCTGTAGTCTGTTTATTCGCTTCATTAACTCGCCCTTTTCAGAAAGCATTGTGATCATTTTTCCACATCATAAAATACAGTTCTGAATCATCCTTTTTAGGGCTCTATATACATTTAATGTAGCCAGTCCCCTTTGCTGGCTACGTAAGTGGGCTTTAGTTTTTTTGTCATTATAAACAATGCTATAATAAATCAGTTTTAGCCAAATAATTTCATAAGCTGCATTGCTAGAAAGAGAAGCACACTTTTCAAGATTTTCAATACACATTGACATATTGTCTCTAAAAGGTAATGTCACTTCAAACTCTCAGCACAGGTACATGGGAGTCCCTGACACCATATAACTTTTTTGTCAATGTGATTTTGTAAAACAGTTGTGATAAACATAGAATAACACCAAACCTACCATTCAGGCTATTTTAACTGTACAGTTCGTTGTTATTAAGTACATTCATGCAGTTCTGCAGTAATCACCACTATCGATCATCAGAACTTTTTCAACATCCCAGTCTGAAGCTCTGTTCCCATTAAACTGCAACTCCCCATCCTCCATCCCCCCAGCCTGGGAAGCTGTATTCTGTCTCTGTCTGTATGAATCTGATTACTCCAGGTATCTCCTACAAGTGAAACCATATGGTATTTGTCTTTTTGTGTCTGGGTCCTTTCATTTAGTATAATGTATTCAAGGTTCATCCCTGGTGTAGCACATGGTTCATTACTTTTTAAGGCTGAACCATGTAACTTTGGAAGCGCGTATGCTCTTAAGACAAATAAACATGCTTGTAAAGGGGATGGTAGGCCTCCAGAGGGATGAAGGGATATATCTCCTGTGATCCCCCAAGTGTGGGCAAGGAAAACGATGATGCCTTACTTCACTAAGCTCTCCTGTCTCGTAAGGAACGCTCTCCTGCTTGGAACTCCCCAGGCCAGCGAGGGACACTTCTGTGAGCTTTCCTTTTAGAGCTTAGCAAGCAAAGGAGTAACATGTGCTCATGTAATTAGGGGGTCGGGTGAAGGGAAATATGTAAACGGTAGGTTGAAAGGGTGTCTTCAAAGGCTGACAGGCTATTTTCAAGGACTTAAAAAAAGACAATCACAGACCATGCAATCTAGAGTTTCTTTCAAGTGTACAATTTCCAGGCTTGCAGATGTGAAGTCCTTCCTCTGTTCCCTTTCCTTTGCCCCCATCCACATGATAAGGTGCTGGGGGTGAAGGAAGCAGGGCCGGGCGGGGGGAATCACCCACCGTGAGCACAAAGGGGTACGTGTTGCTCCCCAGCTTTTTCAGCAGGCTCTCTTGCAGTTTTGTGGGGGTGCTCGTGGCCCCCCACGGGAGGGTACACCTGGACCCGGGGAGAAGTACAGGTCCCTGCGGAAGGCCAGGCCGATCACGTCAATGTCCTCCTGGCCATAGCGGAAGGCGCAGGTCAGAGTGACGTACACTGCAAAGAGATGAAGGCAGGGTTGGTCTTGGCCCCTCGGCCTGCTGCCCACCACCACCGATGGAGTGGGCAGCGGGCATGGGTTTACAACCTTTAGCATCTGGAGGAGACAGGGGATGGGACTGGAGAGAACCCTGCCACCCAACTACTCCACACCACTCTGGAGAACCAGCCCCTTCGTAAAGGTTCACCGCTCTAAAGGGGGATCCTGGAGGACTGGGACGCAGCTTCCTCCCAACTGCATTGCGTTGCCAGGATGGTGCGAATCTGCAGACGGAGGACATGGTCCCCTCTGTCCTGCCTGCCCACCCCCTTCATTCCCTAGCTCTGTGGCCTCAGAGGCTTTGAGATGGCGCTGGCTGCTCAGGTTCCGGAGGGCAGGATGTCTGGATGAGTGAAGGAAGAAGGTAAGACGCAGAGGTAAACAGTGCTGGGCAGCAAAGCAGATGTGTGCCAGAGTCAATCGTGGGCTGAGCAGAGCCAGAAAGGCTCACAGGCCACGTGGGGAGGTGAAATCCAAGTCGAGAAGGCTCGAGTTCCAGCCTCCTTTTCACACTGCTCTGAAATGTACTGAGCATTCTCCAAATCCCCACTTCTGAAAATTCCACTTGCTGAATAGACTTAAAGGGCGTGCCCAGTGGACCAAAAGAATTGTATGGAAGCTCCGGCCAGGCACCGTGGCTCACACCTATAATCCCAGTACTTTGGCGGATCATGAGGTCAAGAGATCAAGACCATCCTGGCTAACATAGTGAAACCCCATCTCTACTAAAAATACAAAAATTAGCTGGGCGTGGTGGCTCACACCTGTAATCCCAGCTACTCAGGAGACTGAGGCAGGAGAATCACTTGAACCCGGGAAGCAGAGGTTGCAGTGAGCCAAGATCACACCACTGCACTCCAACGTGGGCGACAGAGTGAGATTCCATCTCAAAAAAAAAAAAAAAAGAAAAGAAAAAAATAGAATTGTATAGAAGTTCACTACACCTTCTAAAAAAGATACGAAGTGTGTATTTCTCAAATATAACACATCAGAAGTGGCCCCTGCAAGTGTGTGGTAGCTGTTGGTTGAGAATTTTGCCTGTCAGCCCCAAAAGTAACTGCCCCTTGCTGCTGACTCAGAAGAAACACTGCCCACTCACTCACCCTCATTCAAGGTCAGGGCGAGGAAGGCGCCAGAGACAAGCTGGGTTGACAGCCGTCCTGTGCAGTGGCTTTCCCTGAGAACAGGCACCCTTCTCTGGTCAAGGGCATGAGCTTCTGGGGCTCAAAGCAGATGCCTCCTGGTCCAGAGAGGAGCAGGGCACCCAGGAGGAAGGTGGAGAGGACAGAGGGGACTGCTTGGGGCCCTGTTTCAGCCATACCCCCTCGGTGCTGACAGCCCCACAGCTGACATATTCCAGTGGCACATCCAGGGTTCTGAACAATTCCTTCACGTTGCCAGTAGCAACACACGAAAAGGCATATTTAGAATGGAACTGAGTCAGTGACATTATCACAAGGGTAGCTGGAATCTGTTCTAATTTGGTTTACGCAACTGTTATTAGTAACAAATTACTTACCACACACATCAAAACCGCCAGAAATCTTCAAGGGCACCGTGACACTGGTTCATTCCTTCTGGGTCTTACTCCCCCTGCCTCCCAGCAGGCATCATTTCCCCTTTTTTGGATAAAACCACCTAGGTGCCCTCCTGAGTTTGCCCCTAGCACAGACGTCCATGACACAGGGGCGAGCACACAGGGACGGAGCCCACAGACCTGGGCTCCATCTACCATCTACTTATCTGCCACCCTGGACAGTGACTTTGCTGAGTGAGTGAGCTCTGGTGTCAACAGGACCTATGTCGAGTGAATTAGGCAGGAATGTGGGTCAAACGGGCCTGACACTGGTTCCACGCACAGGAGCACTGCTTCTGCCTTCCCGTCTCTCCTTCCATATAAATAAATGCTCCTTCCCAGAGCCACCCAGAGAGCAGCCCACTCCGGCCAGAACCCAGCCTGAGGCAAGGGTTTTTTTTTTTTTTTTTTTTTTTTTCTTTTCTTTTTCATGCTTTTCTTTTCCCTTATTAAAGAAAGGCAAGGGGTTTTATCTCACCTTTCTTTCCCTTCAGGAGATCAGGATCGACCAACACAACACCATCTAAGACAAAAGAGGGAGAGAGCAGTGAGGGTGAAGAAGATCAAAGAGACCAGACGCCTACTTTAAAAACTACGTATGTTTTTAATTGCGCATGTAATCCATGTTCATTATAAAAAGGAAAGAAAAGTGAAGCAAAGAGAAAACAAAGTCATCCGGACCCCTACTACCTAAAACACCCATTGTGAAGATCTTGGTGCAGATTTTTTTTTTTTCCAGACCAGGCATGGTGGCTCATGCCTGTAATCCCAGCACTTTGGGAGGCCAAGGCAGGAGGATTGCTCAAATCCAGGAGTTCGAGACCAGTCTAAGCAACATAGTGAGATCCTTGTCTCTACAAAAAATTTTTTAAATATAAGCCAGCGGCCTTGGTAACAAAATGAGACCCTGTCTCTAAAAAATAAAAAAATTAGCTGGGCATGGTGGTACATGTCTTTAGTTCCACCTAGGCTGAGGGAGGA
This sequence comes from Ateles fusciceps, assembly GCA_036589455.1. Taxonomy (NCBI): domain Eukaryota; kingdom Metazoa; phylum Chordata; class Mammalia; order Primates; family Atelidae; genus Ateles; species Ateles fusciceps. The sequence goes on from JAZHEH010001810.1 coordinate 4,778,579, forward strand.
GCATCCCTTGAGCCAGGGAAGTCAAGGCTGCAGTAAGCCATCACCACGCCACTTCACTCAAGCCTGGGTAATAGAGTCAGAACTTTTCTCAAAACATACTAAAAAGAAAAAAGAAAATAGTACGGCATGGGCCAGGCGTGGTGGTGCACACCTGTGGTCCCAGCTACCTGAGAGGCTGAGGTAGGGGGATTTCTTGAACCTGTGAGGTTGAGGCTGCAGTCAGCTGTGACTGTGCCACTGCACTCCAGCCTAGGTGACAGAGTGAGACACTGCCCTGCACGCCCCCAAAATTTTTTTTCCAAACATATATAACTTAATTATATGAATGTTTTTACTAAGTAAAAAAGAGATCCAACTGTACATACTGTTCAGTTAAGTGTTTTCCTCACTTAATTATACATTGCAAACATCTATTCATACTCACATACATACATCTATACACACACGTATACATATACACACACACAGAGAAAACGTGCTAATCATTTTAATAGCTACATATTACTCAATTGAATGGATGTACCATCAATTATTTAATCACTTCCTATTGTGAGGGCATCGAGGTTGTTTCTAATTTTTCCCATTATAATTAATACTGTGATAAGCACCCTCATACATACTTCTTTATATCTCTCCATGATTTTTTTTAAAAGGTTTTCATTTTTTCCAAACATTACACAACGTAAAGCAGAGCTTTCGTGATGCGAGTGTGTTGTTGAGGCGTTAGCGGTTCTGCCCTCACTACGTGCTCGCTGGACAGCAGCGCAACCCCAAGAAAAGGATGGTTTCTCTCCATGATTTTTAAAAAATAAATTATAGAATTGGATTTGGCTTTTGATAACATACTGCCAAATAACCTTCCAGAAAGTGTTTTGCCAGGGAACATTTTCATATCCAGTGTCGAAACTGCCAGTTTTTCTACAGTCTTTAAAAACCGTTTTATGTTGAAATGATTATAGATTCACAGGAAGCTGCAAAGATAGTACCGAGACGCCCCTAGTATTCCTCATGCAGTTTCTCCCAATGGTTCCATCTGCCATAATTATAGTACGACATCAAAGCTAGGAAGCTGACGTGGGACATTCTGAGGAACATTTTGGTTCTTTCCGGTTTGGAGCTACCACAAATTACGCTGCTGTGAACAATGACGTATAGGTTTTTGTGAGGACACAAGTTTTCATTTCTCTAAGTGCCAGGGATGCAACTGTCAGGTCATATGGTAAGTATATGTTTCATGTTTTAAGAAACTGCCGCTGGGTGCAGTGGCTCACGCCTGTCATCTCAGCACTTTGAGAGGCTGAGGCAGGCAGATCACTTGCGCTCAGGAGTTCGAGACCAGCCTGGGTAACATGGTGAAATCCCAACTCTACAAAAAAATACCAAAATTAGCCGGGTGTGGTGGCACGTGCCTGAAGTCTCAGCTACTTAGGAGGCCGTGGTGGAGGATCGCTTGAGCCCACGAGGCGGAGGTTGCAGTAAGCCAAGATCGTGCTACTACATTGAAAGGAATGGCAAAAAACTGCAATTACTTTTGCATCAACCTCAAATATTGTAGCCATTTTGGTAGGTTATGATACACTCTCACTGCAGCTTTAATCTCTATTTCCCTATTGGCTAATGACACCAAAGAGGTTTCCACGTGCTTGCTTGCCTGCCATGTACCTTCGCTTCCTGTCTTTGCCCATTTTCTCCTAGCATCTTACTTTTTGTGTTGTTAAGTTCTGAGCACTCTTCACACATTCCAGACATGAGTCCTTTGTCTCTTCACACTCTTTAAAATTGTTTCCAGCTGGACGCTGTGGCTCGCAACTATAATCCCAGCACGTTGGGAGGCCGAGGCAGGTGAACCACCTGAGGTTAGGAGTTCAAGACCAGCGGGACCAACATGGTAAAACCCCATCTCTACTAAAAATACAAAATTAGCTGGCATGATGATACATGCCTGTAATCCCAGCTACTTGCGAGGCTGCGGCAGGAGACTCACTTGAACCCAGGAGGCAGAGGTTGCAGTGAGCTGAGATCGCGCCACTGCACTCCAGCCTGGGCAAGAAGAACAAAATTCCATCTTCAAAATAAAAATAAAAACAAATAAAATTGTTTCCAGTCAGCCAGTGGTGCCTCACTGATGTTTTAATTTGCATTTCTTTAATTAGATTAATAGCAAAGCCGATTTTTTTTTTCACTCCTCCACCTCCCCTCCCAATTTTTAAAAATCAAAGTGAGCAGTTATCTGATGACTTAAAGGAAAAACGGCATTACAATTTTCTCCAAGCAACTTACCCACAGGCTGGACTGTGCTGATATGGTCTATGTAGTCTCTCTTCCCCCAGGTAGATGGTCACCTGCAAGAAGAACAGGTGTGGGTCTAAGAGCCAAAGAATGCTAAGTTAAGGCATCCATGATAAAAACCAGCGGCAACTGCATCTTCTCATTCATCTTGAAAAGAGGAGGCTTTGCAGTTGCCCCGGCTCGGCTGTGGGCAGAGACAACAGATTTCAGGCAACGTGTGTTCTGTCCTCAGTTCTCATCTATCTGCTCTAAGGAATTCTCCCCACCCCTTTGGATGGTCGGGGCTCCCTGTCTCCCCACCTTTCCCTCATCAAGCCCAGGTTGGATATCAGCCAGCTAAACTTGCTGAATTACCTTTTAATACTTCAGTGGAAAATTATGCAAATGAGACTTTTGCCATCCATTTGCTATTAAATCTTTTATTTCCAGCTGTGGAATGAAAGGTATCCCCCTCTTGCTACAAGAACTTCTGCTACAAGAACTCACACCTATAATCCCAGCACTTTGGGAGGCTGAGGCGGGTGGATCACCTGAGGTCGGGAGTTGAGACCAGCCTGGCCAACATGACGAAACCCTGTCTCTGCTAAAAACACAAACATTAGCCAGGCATGATGGCGCATGCCTGTAATCCCAGCTACTCAAAAGACTAAGGCAGGAGAATTGCTTGAGCCTGGGAGGCGGAGGTTGCAGTGAGCAGAGATTGTGCCGTGCCACCGCACTCTAGCCTGGGTGACAGAGTGAGACTCTGTCTCAAAACAACAACAACAAAAAAGAACTTATGGGAGAGCAGGATTGGGTTCCCCAGCCCTGAGCACTTTAACCCATGGGACTGTGCCTTGATGGTAGTAAGCTGGGGTCTTCTGCACATCTTTAAGCATCTATTACAGAGTCCAGGGCACATAAAGATTCAGTGTTTGCCAAGGGCATCAATGAATGAGAGCCCACCCTTTGGCCGGCCCCCTTCTTCAATGCATATTTTGAAGTCCAGGAACAGCCTAAATCATTTCTGCTGGCATTAAGTCCTCTCTATACTCTCCCCTTCCACCCATATCAGATGTCCCAAGTGTAGCCCTGTGCCCTCTAGGTTACTTGCATGATTAATGCTGAAGTGACTTCAAGCAAATACCACAAGAACCCTGGTTTACAGAAAAGATTCCATGGGAAACTTTATACTCCCAGCACTAAGCCAGGCTTCCAGACCTCACTAGCCTGGGCAGTGTGGAAGCCTGGCATCTGAGAGGAGAGGGCTGACCGGGACACACGCTGCTACCTGCTGGTTCCTGCAGTGAGTCCCAGCTTCCTAAACACGGTGGGTGTCTTGGCCTCACCCTCAAGATCCACCCCTGGGGGCTGACCACGGTGTGTTGCCCTCGTAGATTCCCTGGCCTTCTGGCTTCTGGGCAAGGTGGGCCAGATGTTTGTCTCCACCTTGCCTGGATGGTGGCCGGGCCTGGGGCTGGCACAGCCCTCTACTGGGGACCACAGTTCCTGGCAGTTAGCCCTGAGGGCCTCGGAGTTCTGATATTTGTGCCATCCCTCATCTCTTATGCCCAGGGAGGTACCAGTGCCCAGCTGCTTCTCAATGCTGTGTGACATACTAAACTCTTTCTTGTAATCTCTCTCTCTCTTTTTTTTTTGAGACAAGGTCTCATTCTGTCACCCAGCCTGGAGTGCAATGGTACTATCGTGGCTCACTGCAACCTTTGTGTCCCAGGATCAAGTTATCCTCCCACCACAGCCTCCCAGATGCATGCCACCATGGCCAGCTAATTTTTTGTATTTTTTTGTAGAGATTGGGTCTCCTCATGTTGCCCAGGCTGGTCTCAAACTCCTGGGCTCAAGCAATCCATCCACCTTGGCCTTCCAAAGTGCTGGGATTACAGGCATGAGCCACTGCACCTGGCTATTTATTGTGATTTCTTTCACACATGCCCACACCTTAGCAAACAGCCCCTTTTTAAAAACTCTCCTCTGGTCAGGTACAATGGTTCCTGCTTGTAATCCCAGCACTGAGAGACCAAGGTGGGAAGGATTGCCTGAAGTCAGGAGTTCAAGCCTGGGCAACAAAGTGATATCCCCCTCCTCTGCCGATTGCCATCTCTACAAAAAAAGTTTTTTAAAAATTAGCTTGGCAAGGTGGTGCCTGCTTGTAGTCCCAACTACTTGGGAGACTGAGGAAGGAGGATCACTTGAGCCTAGGAGGCTGAAACTGTAGTGAGCTACGATCGTACCATTGCACTCCAACTCCGCTCTCCCACAAAGCGGGTAAAGAGACCTTCGCTGGTCTCCAGAGTAAGACCCTGTCTCAAATTTAAAAAAACCAGTGGAAGACAGTGTGGCCATTCCTCAAGGACCTAGAAATAGAAATTCCATTTGACCCAGCAATCCCATTACTGGGTATATATCCAAAGGATTATAAATCGTTCTACTATAAGGACACATGCACACGAATGTTCATTGCAGCACAGTTTACAATAGCAAAGACCTGGAACCAACCCAAATGCCCATCGACGATAGACTGGACAGGGAAAATGTGGCACATATACACCATGGAATACTATGCAGCCATCAAAAACGATTAGTCTGTGTCCTTTGTAGGGACATGGATGAACCTGGAAACCATCATTCTCAGCAAACTGACACAAGAACAGAAAATCAAACACCGCATGTTCTCACTCATAGGCGGGTGTTGAACAATGAGAACACATGGACACAGGGAGGGGAGCATCACACACTGGGGTCTGTCGGGGGAGAACTAGGGAGGGATAGCGGGGGTTGGGGAGTTGGGGAGAAATAGCATGGGGGAGAAATGCCAAATATAGGTGATGGGGGAGGAAGGCAGCAAATCACACTGCCATGTGTGTACCTATGCAACAATCTTGAATGTTCTTCACATGTACCCCAAAACCTAAAATGCAATAAAAAAAGTGATACTTATAAAAAAAACAAACCCATATATATATATATATATATATATATATATATATATATATATATCTCCTCATATTGACCTATTTAGAGGCTGCCTTGCTTTTTGATGGCCTTGCAGGAATTGTGACTGATACATTGCTATTCTGCTGCTCAGGGTCTACTGGCAGCTCACTCCTTCCCTGTGGAATAAACTCCAGTGCGTTGTGCGTGGCCACCCTGAGAGTGTCCTCCCTAACAGCTCCGCTCTTCCCTGGCTGCTGGCCACAGCGGCTCTGCCACAGCTCCTCAAAACACCACAGATCTGTGCCTCTGTTCCTATTGTTTCCACTGTAAGGAAGGCCCTTCTGCTGCACTTTCTCCTGGGGGGGAGTCCTATCCACGCTTCAGGAGACACCTCAGGGTCCCCCCTGTCTCCCTTCGCGCCGCACACCCCAGGAGCACGTGCCTGCGGCCCACCGCAGCCTGCACCACACCGTGTTCTGGGTGCTCTCGCAGGAGCCGGTCTCCTCTGCTAGACTCCGCCTGTCGATTTCATCCCACACGTGGTTCTGGAGGCCCCAGCAGCTGCTGGCTACAGAAAATAAAAACCCAAGAAGACATCCCATTGGTCCCCAAGGTCCCTGCTCTTTGGTTGGGAGCCCAACAAGTAAACTGGCAATTATGCCCCTGGGATAAATGCCAGGGCAAAGGCTAGTGGGGAAGAAGCCCCAGGGGAGGGCAAGGAGAGAGGGAAGGCTCTTGTTTTCAGAGGGGACTCTATCCAGTGAACAAATGGCATAGCCAGGGGACAGGGGACGGTGAGGGCATGCTCTCTGAGCAAAATGTATACAAAGCCCCAGACCCGAGAATGCTTCTAGAACTGCCAGTAGCTTCGCCTGCAGGTGAATGGCCATTGGATGGGGATGCAGGCTGCTGCTGAAATGGTCTCATAGGACCTGACCCTAAAGAACCTCAGAAGACGGTGAAGTGTTTTAAGCAGGATGAAAGACTTGAATTAAACAGTATTTAGAGACGTTAAATAGAGAAATAGCTTTGGGAAGAATTAAATAGCATTTAGAGTGCTTATCATCTATCAGGGGCCAAGCTAAGCACTTTGACCACACGGTTTCATTTAATCCTCACAGCAACTCAATGAGATAGGAATTGAGCCCATTTTATAGAAGGGAGCACTGAGATCTAGCTCATATCAGCAGCACAGTGGGGAACGGATGGGCACGGGGAGAGCCTGTTAGGCAGCCCGACTGTGGCGGGGACTTGGGGGACTGAAGAGTGGGTGGGAGAGAAGAGGGTAGGCGAAGAGAGGAAAGTTTCCTTCTCTTTCAAAAGGTTTGGCTACAAGGGAAGGAGAGCTAGAAAGGATATAGGGTCGAGGGCAGTTGGTGGTTGTTTTTAAGATGCATGAGGTCGGCACTTATTTTTTTTGAGAGGGAGCCTCTGTTTCCCAGGTTGGAGTGCAGTGGCGCGGTCTCGGCTCACTGCTACCTCCACCTCCCGGGTTCTAGAGATTCTCCTGCCTCAGCCTCCCCGAGTAGCTGAGATTACAGGCACCCTCTGCCATGCCCAGCTAATTTTTATATTTTTACTAGAAACGGGGTTTCACCATGTTGGCCAGGCTGGTCTCGAACTCCTGACCTCATGTGATCTGCCCACCTTGGCCTCCCAAAGTGCTGGGATTACAGGCGTGAACCACCGCGTCCGGCTGGTACTTATTTTTAGGCTCAGGCAAAGTACTAGCAGAAAGGAGAGGCTGCAGACATAGACAGACCAATGGCTGAGGGCCCTGAGGAGGTGGCCGACCATGAAACCCAGGGTGTAAGAGGTGGTGAACCTCAGATGGGAGCAAAGCACCCCTTCCACTGCAACAGGAAGGACAGGGGCAGGACGGGGGGCAGGTAGAGAAGTGGGTGAGTGATGTGGAGACTGTAGCCAGCCTGCGGGGGCTCATCCACACACCCCTTCTTCCAGGATAAAACTGTGTTCAGGGACCACCATCTTCCACGAGGCAGCGCGTTCAGAGGAGGCCAGCTCCAGGGAACATTTCTTGATTGGCCTGATTCAATTATGATCATCTAATTCTTCTGGCTTGGGATTGGTTTAGGGTGGGCATGTGACCCAGTTTTGACCAACGACATGTGAGAGAAGAAGGCTTGGGAAAGATTTCCTGACCCTTGCAAGAGACCCCAGGACACCACAGCCTCTGCCTTCTGGATGTTGTCAAGAGCAGGTGAGATGTTGGGAGCTGGGGGAGTCATTTAGCCACGTGCTGGAGCATGAAGGTCAAAGAAGAGGGCAGCATTGGGAGAATCACAGAGAAAAAGGCTCAGAGTCCTGGCACACCATGCCCGGGGCCACACAGACATCGCTGGTGAAATGATCTGAATACATGAGACAGGAATTGAATTCTTTTTTTTCCCCCCCCTCCAATGACTTAACTACGAAAGCCCTCTACATTTCTTGTTGAAAAGGATGTCCATCTAGGAGTGAGGGGGAGAGCAGCGTGGAGAAATGAACACAAGTGGTTTCCTCTTCAGCCAGAAGTTGAGATAAAATGGGCTGGAAAGATACAACTTGGGAAAGAGCTTGGAGATTGAAAGAATCAGAGTACTTGATTAAAATGACTGAGTTCCTTAACTAGGAGAGAAGAAGGCAGAAAGCGCACAGGCAAAGCCTGATCTCCTGGGTGGCACTGTAAGGATGGGGAGGTTCTTTGGGCCCCTTACGGGCTTCAGAAGTCAGCCACAATGGGCCGGCGGCCACAGCTCATGCCTGTAATCTCAGCACTTTGGGAGGCTGAGGTGGGTGGATAACCTGAGGTCAGGAGTTTGAGACCAGCCTGGCCAACATGGTGAAACTCTGTCTCTACTAAAAATACAAAAATTAGCTGGGCATGGTGGCACCCTGGCTGTAGTCCTTAGTTACTAGGGAAGCTGAGGCAGAAGAATCGCTTGAACCCGGGAGGCGGAGGTGGCAGTGAGCTGAGATTGCACCACTGCACTCCAGACTGGATGACAAAGCGAGACTCCATCTCAAAAAAAAAAAAAAAAAAAAAAGGCAGAATCATGACAAGCTACCCTGTCCAGTGTGGTAGCCCCTGCTTAAGGTAGCTCCCGGACACCTGAATATGGCCATTCCAAATTGACACGTTCTGTAAACATAAAATACACACCAGATTTCAATAATTCTTTTCTTTTTTTGAGACAGAGTCTCCCTCTGCCGCAAGGCACCAGGATGGAGTGCAGTGGTGCGATCTCGGCTCACTGCAACCTCTGCCTCCTGGGTTCAAGCAATTCTCTTGCCTCAGCCTCCCAAGTAGCTGGGACTAAGGCACGCGCCACCACACCCAGCTAATTTTTGTATTTTTAGTAGAGACAGGGTTTCACCATGTTGGCCAGGATGGTCTCGATCTCTTGACCTCGTGATCCGCCTGCCTCAGCCTCCCAAAGTGCCAGGATTCCAGGTGTGAGCCACTGCGCCCAGCCAATAATTCCTATATTATTATTTATGAATTGAAATGATAGTTTTTTGGACATAATGGGCTTTGGATATATAGCATCAAAATGACTTTCACCTATTTCTTCTTACTTTTTAATAGTGGCTGCCAGAAAATTTAAAATTACATCTGTGGCTTGCACTGGACAGTGCTAAGCTAGATTTCCGGGACGTAAGAAGCTGTTGAGCGGAGCCATCCACAGAGGCTGGAGGGTGGACCCTCTCCCATGCCAGGAAGTTCATGGGCACATCTGGAGCATCTAATGTGCCCCTCAAGAGTGGTGAGAAGGGGGCAGACTGGGGCATGTTCCCTTTTCCAGTGGCCCCGCAGGCCCGGCTGAGGTTTGAGAGCCCCGTGGTGGGGTAGGTGCACAGAGAAGGAGTCACATTGATCAGCGTCTGGGTTTTACCCAGGCAGGTGACACAACAGATAGATGAAAGACCAAGGGCATCACAGGTACTGACAAAACAGTGTTTAAATAGTAAGTCAAGGGTTCAAGGCCAGCTAGGAAAAGAAGCAGAGGTGGGGGTGACAGTGTGGGGATTGAGAGATTGGGAGAAAACTGAGGGTCATAGGACTAAGATCTTGATGAGACTGAAGAGAAGCTGTATTTCTGCAGTTCATTCATTCATTCATATCTCATTGATCATCCATCTTAGACAGAGATGGAAAATAGACACAAAGCTTCCCTGCCCCTCATAGGGTCTGTCTGTTTTTTTATTTGAGACACAGTCTCCCTCTGTTACTCAGGTTGGAGTGCAGTGGCATGATTTGGGCTCACTGCAGCCTCTACCTCCTGGGTTCAAGTAATTCTCATGCCTCAGCCTCCCAAGTCTGGGATTACAGGCACCCACCACCACGTCCAGCTAATTTTTTTACTTTTAGTAGAGATGAGTTTCGCCATGTTGGCCAGGCTGGTCTCAAACTCCTGGCCTCAAGTGATCCACTCGGTCTCAGCCTTCCAAAGTGCTGGGACTACAGGCATGAGCCACCACGCTCCGGCCCTCAAAGGGTTTTGATGTTGATTGTGACTACACTGTACTTGAAAAGGCTCCATTTTTTTAAAACAATAATTTCTATCAAGCCACTCACTTCTGCACCACTTACCGATTTGTCCCGGGAGATCTTCTTGAAGATAACTTGGTTCGGTTCGGACTTGCTGGTCTTCCCGCTGGCTGCCATGTTATCTGTCCCTGGCAACTTCTACCACCTTGGGATGTTCGTCAGGTGTTAGAGGGCTGGCGAAGGCAAGACAATTATAAATATCAAGTCAAGAACATCCTGGGTAGAAGACCTACTCACGAGATGCTGTGCACCCTCACTGGACATTCCCTTCCACCTGCTTCAACATTGTGTTTCATCGATTAGTCTTTGCTTAGTTTGCATTTTACTGTGGCATGCTTTGGGGTGTTTTTAATATTTTCTTTTCTTCTTTTTCTTTTTTTTTTGAAACAGAGTCTCACTCTGTCACCCAGGTTGGAGTGCAGTGGCACAATCTTGGCTCACTGCAACCTCCGCCTCCCGGGTTCAAGCAATTCTTCAGCCTCAGCCTTCTAAGTAGCGGGGATTATAGGTGTCCACTACCATACCCAGCTAATTTTTTTTGTATTTTTAGTAGAGACAGGGTTTTGCCATGTTGGCCAGGCTGGTCTTGAATACCTGCCTCGGGTGGATCACCTGAGGTCAGGAGTGAGCCACCGTACCCAGTTGAATATTTTATTGTTTTGGTAAGCTTCAAACATTTCTCAGTAAACCTCACCAGGGAGTCTAGCTAGATTCCAACGAGGTTTTCCTTTCTGACTAACCTTTGATGTTATCACACTTAGCTAGGTTGAATTTAAAGTTCTATCATGACTGTGTCTTATGGCAAATAAATCAAAAAAGTTCCTGAAAACCACAACATAACCACTTCACAAATACCGTTTTCAAAAATATACTAATGGTTAGGTACTGTGGCTCACACCTGTAATCTCAATATTTGGGAGGCTGAAGCAAGAGGATCATCTGAAGCCAGGAGGTGGAGACTGGCCTGGGTGACAGCAAGATCCTGTCCTTTTCCTTTTTTTAAAAAAAAGATCCTACCTTAAAAAAAAAAGAAAAAAAAAAAGAATATATTAAAATCCCAAAAGTTCTATTTAGCAGTTCATACTAAGATATAGCCTTTTCTTGTTATCCCTTTTACCACTCTGTTTTACAATTAAGAGGCCATCTTAGTGGTCTGGAATTAAACATACTCTGAGGCTTTTTTTTAAGACACAGGATCTCGTTCTGTTGCCCAGGCTGGAGGGCAGTGTCATAATCATAGCTCACTGCAGCCTTGAACTCCTGGGCTCAAGTAATCCTCCTGCCTCAGCCTGCTGAGTAGCTAGGACTACAGGTGTGCGCTACCATGCCTAGTTACCTTATTTTTGTTATTTATTTATTTATTTATTTTTGCAGAGACTGGGTCTGACTGTATTGCTCAAGTTGGTCTCGAATTCCTGGCCTCAAGCAATCCTCCATCCTCAGCCTCCTAAGTCGCTGGGACTATAGGCATGAGCCACTGCACCTGACTCACTCCAAGTCTCCTTAATTAGCAGTCTTACAGAAACCACACAGAAAAAGTGAAGCCGGGACATACTGTCTGCATGAAAACACCCATCCTAGCTCTTCCCCACACCTCCCCCAGGTTTCTGAGAAGGTTTTGGCCTGTGGTGGTCACATACCTTGTGATTTGTCACCAACCAGGTGGGGAAGGGCCAGGTGGCAAGGAGAGGGTCTCTATGCCCTGAGATGAAGAACAGCCAGCCCCTGTTCTGAGCAAGCTGGTACCGTCTCACCAGATGAGCCCGCAGAGGCACTGCTGAGGCCCCTGGGCTACGTATGTGGGGGAATTTGTAGGGGATCCAGCGAGGATGCCCAGCATCCAGGTCTCAATGTCTAAAAGCCAAATCCCACTTAAGGAGCAGAGTTGGATTAGTGCTGAGACGGTGAACTGGTAGTTTCAGCAGTTCTAGGCATTAAGCAACACCCCCGCACCCCCGTCTCCAGACAGAGGGTCTCACAGATGTATGAGTCACCCAGCTCACTTGGGGAAGGTTGGTGGGAAGGCCAACAGCTAAATGAAAGCTACTTTTTCTTCTAAACCTCTTTGGATTCTGGAAATAGACTGATTATCCCTTCATTCCCGGGCTTTGCCAGGACAGGAAGAGATTTGATTAAAGTCAGCAGGCAGCTAATGCGACCTTGTGGGTGGGGACTAAACAAAAAGGTCAAGGATAAATGCCAACCTCAAGATGAACCTGGTGTTATGCAGGCCAGCGGGATCTGTCCCTCTCCTCCAGCCGGTCCTGCCGACTGATGGCTCAGGAGTCCTGCTGATCCCCTCAGTGTCTCTGGAACCTGTCTGCGTCCTCCATCCCCAGCACCGCCTTTGCTTCCCCAGACCGTAGTGATTCCCCCACTGTCTGACTACATCTATTTCTTTTTCTTTTTTTTTTTTTTGGAGATGGAGTCTTGCTCTGTCTCCCAGGCTGGAGTGCAGTGGCGCCGTCTTGTCTCACTGTAACCTCCGCCTCCGGGGTTCAAGTGATTCTCTGGCCTCAGTCTCTGAGTAGCTGGGATTACAGGTGCACACCACCACACCTGGCTAATTTTGTATTTTTAGTAGAGAAGGGGTTTCACTCTGTTGGTCAGGCTGGTCTTGAACTCCTGACCTCAGGTAATCTGCCTCCCTTGATTTCCCAAAGTGCTGGGATTACAGGCATGAGCCACCACACCCGGCTGACTACATCTATTTCTACTCTCCAGGCCCTTTTTCACACAGAGGCAGAGAGGCCTTCCGAGCCCGGACGTGTCACCTCTTGCTTAAATCACTCATTGCTCTTAGAATGCAGGCAGGAAGCTTGCAGCCTCTGGAAACTCCGCCTGCCTTTCCTTCCACGTCGTCTGCCGTGCTTGCTCCTTCCCACTGTTCTTTTTGCCTGGAACAAGCCTCTCCTCTCTCCACCTTGTTGACCCTTCTTGGCCTTTCAGATTTTGACCAGGAGTCACTTCCTCAGGGGAGCTTTCCCCAACCTCCAGGACCAGATTGGAGGTACACCTGCGCTTCACTCTTTGTTTTTTTTGAGACAGAGTCTCACTCTGTTGCCTGGGCTGGAGTGGTTTGATCTCGGCTCACTGCAGCCTCTGCCTCCCGGGTTCAAGTGATCCTCCTGTCTCAGCCTCCCGAGTAGCTGGGATTATAGTTGTGTGCCACCACGCCCAGCTAATTTTTGTATTTTTAATAGAGATGGGGTTTCATCATGCTGGCCAGGTTGGTCTTGAACTCCTGGTCTCCAAAGTGCTGGGATTACAGGCATGAGCTACTGTGCCTGGCCTGTAGAATTATTCTACAGTCTCTCTTCCCTCACCAGATTCTAGGCTCCAGGAGCGCAGAGCCTATGCCTTTTCATTTCCCTCACTTTTGTCTTCATAGTGCCTAGAACAATGCCTGCTCCCAAGAACACTCAGGGAATGAATGGAGGGCACTCTGTGACCAATAACACACTTACATGGGGGACTTGAGCTGGGAATGAAACAAGTATATGCGGAAAGCCCGTTCTGAGGTTTGGGCATCAGCATCCATCCAAACACTCCAGTGGCTTCCCATCTAAGTCTGGACAATGCTTGCCAGGTCCGAGGGCCGCCCCCGTTTTCTCCGGCTTTGTTTCTCACCGCTTTCTCCCTCGCCCACTTGGCTTCAGAGTACTGAGTCTGTTTCCTTTTCTTTTAGAGACAGGGTCTCACTCTGTCACCCCAGCTGGAGTGCAGTGGTGCAACCACAGCTCACTGCAGCCTTGAACTCCTGGGCTCCAGCGCTCCTCCCACCTAAGCCTCTCGAGTAGCTAGGACTACAGTCACATGCCACCACACCTGGCTAATTCTTTAAATCTTTTGTAGAGATGGGGTCTTGTTATGTTGCCCAGGCTGGTCTCAAACTCCTGACCTCAGTTGATCCTCTCACCTGAACCTTCTAAAGTGTTGGGGTTACAGACATGAGCCACCACCCCTCGCCTGCTTTTCTGCAAACCTGCCTCTAGGCCTTTCCACCTGCTGCTTCCTCTCCAGGAACACTCTTCCCACAGCCAGCCACATGGCTCACTCCTTTGAGTCTTTACTTCAATGTCACCCCATCCTTAGCATACTCGATTGTTGGCCTCACCATACCTAAACTGCAAAACCCCTATTTTAAAACACACTGATTATTCATTGGTGCCAAAGCCATTAGGTGAAGAGTTGATGGGAAAATGACTGCAGGACTGAAGCGATGTGACATGGATCGCGGTGTCCTCCCAAGGTGCAAGGCGGATACCATGGTCAATCTTAGCATTGTCAGTGGTCTCAGCCACACGTGATGTGTCCCCTTGGGTTAACCTGAATCCATGAGCCTTTAGACATCACTTCTAATTTATCGGAAATACAAGGAACCAGCTACATGACACAAGAGGGCTGCCGGAGAAATTCAGCAAACAATACCATAGAAATGGGGTTTACTAGATTAGAAGACACTACGGCACTCGACACCCAGATGTCGTGTGCGGCCCCAGACTGAAGACACAACTGGCCAAAAAGGATGGGTGGGACATTTTGGGTTCATTGGGAATATCCGACTATGGTAAAACGACTGGAGTGGAAAGGTAAGAGATTGGGACTGAACCTACAAGGCTGCAGAATGGTGCCGTAGCACGTCCGCGCTTTGCAAACACACAGAGACTATGTATTTGTGTATACATACATATATGTACATTCATACGCACATGTATATACAAGCATATTTACACATACACATGTGTGTTCACATGCGTGCTATACCTATGCATCCTCTGCAAGAATACACCTTAAGCTAACATTGGTGGTCTCTGTGTGGTGGAAATGGTAGGTTTTGCTTAAATTTTCTTGTCTGTAATTTTTCACATTTTCTCCTACAATCATTTACTGCTCCTATAATAGAAAGGTTAATATACAAAACTGTATTATATATTATAAGCGAGATGTGGAGGCTCATGCCTGTAATCCTAGCACTCTGGAAGGCTGAGGCGGGAGGATGGCTTGAGGCTGGGAGGTTGAGGCTATAGTGAGACATGATCACGCCACTGTATTCCAGCCTGGGCAACAGGGCAAGACCTTGTCTCAGAGAATTATAATACTAATAAATAAGGCCAGGCACAGTGGCACACTCCTGTAATCTGAACACTTTGAGGGGCCAAGGCAGGAGGATCGCTTGAGCCCAAGAGTTTGAGACCAGCCTGGGCAACATAGTGAGACCCTATCTCTATAAAAAGTGAAAAATAGCCAGGCATGGTGGTGTGTGCCTGTGGTCCCAGCTACTTGGGAGGTTTACGTGGGAGGATTGTTTGCGCCTGGGATGTTGAAGTTGTACCCGTGATCACATCATGGTAATCCAGCCTGGGAAACAGAGTGAGACCCTGTCTCAAAAAACAATTTTGTGGCTGGGTGTGGTGGCTCACACCTGTAATCCCAGCACTTTGGGAGGTTGAGGCAGGCAGATCGCCTGAACTCAGGAGTTCAAGATCAGCCTGGCCAACATGGCGAAACCCCATCTCTACTAAAAATACAAAAATTTGCCAGGCGTGGTGGCATGCATCTGTAATCCCAGCTACTCTGGAGGCTGAGGCAGGAGAATCGCTTGAACCCGGGAAGTGGAGGTTGCAGTGAGCCAGATGACGCCACTGCACTCCAGCCTGGGCAACAAGAGCAGAACTTTGCATCAAAAAAAACCACAAAAAACAAAAAACAAAAATTGTTGTAAGTTTAAAAGAATATCTAACTATTCCCTTAAAAATGCAAAGAGAAGCCAGGCATGGTGGCTCACATCTGTAATCTCAGCACTTTGGGAGGCTGAGGCAGGCAGATCACCTGAGGTCAGGAGTACGAGGCCAGCCTGGCCAACATGGTGAAACCCCATCTCTACTAAAATTACAAAAAAAATTAGCTGGGTGTGGTGGCCCATGTGATCCCATCTACTTGGAAGGCTGAGGCAGAAGAATCGCTTGAACTCGGGAGGTAGAGGTTGAAGTGAGCCGAGATTGTGCCACCGCACTCCAGCCTGGGCAACAGAACCAGACTCCATTTCGAAAAAACAAAAACAAATACAAACAAAGAGGGGAAAAATGACTAGGGTGCTTCTTTCAGTGTCCCCATCAGAGGGTTGCCCTGAGCTGAGGCTGCAGGACCCAGGCCCAGTTTGGAGCTGTGAGTGCTTCCGGATCCCCCCCATTCTCCTGCTGCATTGCTCCCAGCTGTGGAAGGGCACAGATGCCCAGATCTTACTCACCGCCCTGCCAGTGTCTTGCAGGTGGGAAAATTTGGGTGGGACTGGATGGCAGATCTCACTCTTTTCGGAAATGTCATTCCCAGCTCTTGGTCTGTGATGATTTTTTCTCTTCTTGGTGGAGAAATGAGAAAAATAAGGACAGTCTTGTGAGTTTCTTTTCTGGGAGCGAAATTTATTTAATATAAAGGACTGTCCTTTTGAAATTATGAGCTTCTTAATTTTTTGGTATTAAAATATCTTTCTTCAGTCAGGCTTGGTGGCTCATGCCTGTAATTCCAGCACTTTGGGAGGCCGAGGTGGGCGGATCACTTGAGGTCAGGAGTTTGAGACCAGCCTGGCCAACATGGTGAAACCCCTTTTCTATGAAAAATATGAAAATTAGCCAGGCATGGTGGTGGGTGCCTATCCCAGCTACTTGGGAGGCTGAGGCAAAGAATCACTTGAACCCGGGAAGCGGAGGTTGCAGTGAGCCAAGACGGCGCTCCAGCCTGGATGACAGAGTGAGACTCTGTCTCAAAAAAAAACCCAAAAAGTCCTTTTTGTCCCTCTATCTTTATTGAGATATATATATAAAATGTATGAAATGGGTGAATTTTGAAATATAGCCATAGATGAGTGCAGGCAGATATATAGAGAGGTAAAATACATGTATTTTATAACCAACAAAATTCACCCATTTTGAGTGTACAGCTTGATGAGTTTTGGTCATCATATACATTGTGTAACCATCACTGTGATCAAGACACAGAACATTCCACCACTCCCCCAAAGTTCCCTGTACCCATTTCCGTCAACTCCTTCATCTACCCCTCCCGCCCCCGGCAATCACAGATCTGCTTCTGTCATTAGCTCTGCATTTTCTATGATTTCATTATGAAATTTTAAAGCACAGAAAAGTTAGAATAACTATATAATAAACACCCAAACAGTCAACCTCAAGATTTGACAATTAACCTTTTGCTGCCTGCACTCCTCCGTGTCTATCACTGTTTTTTTCCTTTTTAACCATTTGACCGTACATACAGACGTCACGACACTTTACCCGTATTTCAGAATGCAGCTCCTAAGCATAAGGACATAAATGTCCTTTCTTTTTTATGAAATAACAATCAAGAGTGTATGGCAGTTTAGAAAAAGTCCTTACTTGGCAAAAATTAAAAGTTGGCAATCTTCCCCTAGATTTATTTTTGAGAATTACTGGTCTATGAATTCTCAAAGTCTGGACACCAGTGGCTAGAGCATGCTTGTTTCTGTGGAGCTGGCCTCCAGTGAGAAAGCTACGAACCTGTGTTTCATCTGCAAACACTAAGCACAGCAGCCTGCTTGCGGGGCAGGGGAGGTGGGGGCGGGGTGGAAACGTCCAGCTAAGAGGCTTATGGGCTTTGGGGGTGGGGTTGTCTTATGGTCGTCTTAAGGGTTTACCAGGGCACATGCACGAGGCAAATGGGTACACTCTGCTAAACATCAGCTACAAAGCGAAAACCTTGTGTCTTCATTGCCTTAATTTTACTGAAGCAAAGAACACCTGGGCAGTTTGAGGTATTTATAGAGTGCCAGGGAACCGGAGCTTTTAAAAGTCACCTTAATTCCAACATGTATCTCCTAAACTTAGTCAATCAGTTTAAAGAACACAAGGCTGTTTTGGGTTGGGCTAATAATATCTGAAATCAGAAACGCAATCCTGTGGGCTCTCAAGGTCATGAGAGGCCTTTAAAAAATCACTTTGTTCCCATTCCATCCCTTACTTTGATCTCCTCTGTTAACATCCCCCAGTAAGTTATTGAATGCTTCCAAATGTGGAGAAATGACTACCTTGCTGTATATCCATTTTTCTCTTTTTTTTTTTGAGGTGGAGTCTTGCTCTGTCACCCAGGCTGGAGTGCAGTGGTGCAACCTCGGCTCACTGCAACCTCTGCCTCCTGGGTTCAAGCAATTCTCCTGCCTCAGCCTCCCAAGTAACTGAGACAACAGGCGTGTGCCACCGCACCTGGCTAATTTTTTTTAAATACAATTTTTAGTAGAGACGGGGTTTCACCATATTGGCCAGGCTGGTCTCAAACTCCTTACCTCGTGATCTGCCCGTCTTGGACTCCCAGAGTGCTGGGATTACCGGCGTGAACCACTGAGCCTGGCCCCATCTTTTATTCAAATAGTACAAAGAGTGAAAAAACTATTATTTACTGATTATTAGTATTTACACTAGTATTATTTACTAATACTAAATTATTAGTATAAAGAGTGAAAAATTATGTTAGGATGGAATTGGCTTCCCTTCTGCTTCTCTCTGTTGCTCGAAGTTAATCTCTTCCACATGTAAACCCTTCCATGATTAGCCTTGCAGGCACTGGCACCCTCTCACCACCCTGGGGTCCCACCACTAGACAGATTTCCAATGTCTGTCTGGAGGCACCATGTTGAAAACGGTACCTAGTGTTCCAGGCTCCCATGCAATAGAAGCATGCTGTACAAACAGCCCCAGATGGAGTCCTGGGTTCTTGGCCTACTGATGAATTCCACTGTGACCTTGAGAAGCAGCATGGCCTATTTCCCTTATCCATCTCTCTAAGGGGACCCCACTGCCTGCCTTGCCTCGCAAGGTGGAAAGATTCATGGAATGTGCAGATGATCTAGAAGGTCAAGTCTTGTGCAGGATGGGGACACAAAGCTCCTGATCAAGATTTTCTCTTGCCCTCTCCAGCGGTGAGTGAGGCTGGCGTCTATCTTGCATGCTTCTTCACCCTCTGGTGGTGCTGCCTGGGCCCCACCACTGACGGGGGTTCTGATGACAATGAGGCTGCCTCTGCAGAAGGGTTGAGAGCCAATCATAAACCAGGGGGTTTACCCTGGGATCCCTGGATGGGCTTCAGGATCTGTGAACCTAAGTTGCCTGCAAAACTATGTAGAGATGCCTTTTTCTGGGGGAGAGGGCTCACAAGTTTTCTTCATATAGATCCACTGCTACTGATCAAAAAAGTCTGAAAAGCACTGATCCTCTTTCTTGATGGAATTAGAGGTGGTGGTTGCACAACATTGTGAATATATTAAATGCCGCTGAATTGTTTACTTTAAAATGGTTTGTTATGTGAATCTCAACTTTTTTCTTTTGAGACAGTCTCGCTCTGTCGTCCAGGCTGGAGTATGACGACACCATCATGGCTCACTGCAGCCTTGACCTTTGGGACTCAGGTGATTCTCCCATCTCAGCCTCCTGAGTAGCTGGGATTACAGGTGCCTGCCACCACACCCAGGTAATTTTTGTATTTTTAGTAGAGACAGGGTTTTGCCATGTTGCCCAGGCAGGTCTCGAACTACTGGCCTCAAGTGATCCGCCCGCCTCAGCCTCCCAAAGTGTTGGGATTATAGGCGTGAGCCACCGTGCCTGGCCTACTGCTATATTTTTAAACTACTCTCTTCCTTTCAGCTAGTTATAGTTTGGGACAATCTTGGGGCTGTTTTGGTTTGTTTTTCACTAATTCTACTATAAACCCACCACGTGCCAAGCACTCTGTCGGGTATAAAGCATATGATGGCCCTGAGATCTCCTTAGTCTCTTAGGACCATCCGAGTGTACTCCTGGGGGCAACGGGACTTACAGCTTCATAACTGGAAGCCAGACTGTTGACAGTTTATCCTCTTACCACCTGGCTCACAAGCATGCCGACCTATCCTCTCCTCACTGTAGTTCTCTGACAAAACGAAGCCCAAAGTCAGAATTCACCTGCCCTCCTCTGCCTGGACCTGGGGTCAGAGCACTCCACAGCGGGAGCTGGGCCACAGTCATGGGCAGGATGAATAAAGAGAAGTCAACCACATCCAGTGTGGGGCATTCAAAAAAAGGTCAGCAAAAGTTACTGTTCTAGAATAAATACCCGGGTGATGGGGGGACGGCATGTGGACCCTGCTGCAGCCAGCTGCCCAGATGGCCGCCCCGTTCCCCTCGCTGCGCCCTCACTGTGGTGGGGCTGCCTGTGCCATCCACGTTAGCCGATGGAACATTAAAATGGATCGTGATTCAAACCAATCATAAGAAACATTGCTGCAACAATCAGGAACATTTGAATATGGACTGGAGGGTGGGCGATACTGTCACTGTTAATTCCAGTAGGTTAATCACGGCCTGGTATCTTTCCCCGGTTTGGGATGCATGGTAATTTATGGGTAAAATGACATGCTTGAAATTTGCATTACTCTGAGGGGGGAAGCACCAGAGAGGGCTTGAGGTTGACAGAGCTGTTGAGTGGTGGGTACACTGGAATCATCAGAGACAATACTGTCTACCCCTTTCGGTTCTGGGTTTGTCCTGATTTGGACATTCTCACTGTGCTGGACAATTGCAGGTTAGAATACGAAGGCAACGTGATGCTGGGGAAGGTTCACTATGGAGCGGGGGAAGGCTGAGAGGACACAACAGTTGGAGCAGCAGAGAGGAAGGATCTGGAACAGGCCAGGAAGGGGTCTGATGCAGACAGAAACCAGGTGAGACGTGTTAGCCAAGCCAGAGTTCCTGGAGGCCAGAGAAATCAAATTGTGCTGAAGTGAGAGCTAAGAACCATTTTGTAGTTAGTCCTGTCTTTAACTGGCAGGCACCAGATACCGCATGCACTTTTACAGAATCTGTGCAAATAGAGGCACACCTCATTTTACTCAAGATTTCCAGTTTTTTGGATGAAAAATAGAAATTTCTAACGTAAGTGGGGCTTATTAAAGCAGGACACAGGAGAAAAGGCCATGCGGAGGAGCGCAGCCCATTCACTTTTGAAGGCCCACCTTCGTGTCACGCCTGTCCCTGTGGGCCTGGCGTGGCGGGCAGTGCTGAAGCAGTTAGGCCCAGAACTCTAGGACGAGGAAAACGTCTTGCTTAGCTGTTAAACTTTTCCCCATTTGTGAAATGGGATACAATCCAGGTAACAGAATTTGAGAGCCACAGACTGATTACCACCCAAGACATCTCATAAAAACAAAAACGCTTGTGGCTTCTGTATCAAAGTAACCAGGCTTGGTACAAGCCAGTGTTATCACTATCATTCTTGTCTCCTGGTGCTGCAACTAGGTATTAGTGGAAAGTCCCCATTTCAAAATACCTGATCCGGCCAGGTGCAGTGGCTCACGCCTATGAACCCAGCACTTTGGGAGGGTGGGCAGGCAGGCAGCCTGCTTGAGTCCAGAGTTCAAGACAACCCTGGCCAACATGGCAAAACCCTCTCTCCACTAAAAGTATAAAAAATATGCCAAGCATGGTGGCATGTAGCTGCAGCTACTCAGGAGGCTGAGGTGGTAGGATCACTGAGCCCAGGAGGTCAAGGTGGCAGTGAGCCGAGATTGTGCCACTTGCACTCCACTTGGGCAACCGGAATGAGACCCTGCCTCAGAAACAGAAAAGAAAAGGTCTCAATTACAATTGCTGTTGTGCTAGACACACAGGTAGTTCTGCAGGCACCCGCGACCTCCCAGCCAACCAACCCGCTCTTGGGGCCTAAGAATGGCTTCTTCATCCATTCACTCTAGTGTCTACACAAAACGTCCTGTGCCATGCTGTGAAAGCAGGAGGGGCTTTGGGACATTTATGGTAAGAGGCAGCATATGAACAGTATGTGCTTTAACAATAAGGCTTTGGACAACATGGTGAGACCCTGTCTCTACAAAACATACAAAAATTAGCTGGGCGTGGTGGCACGAACCTACAGTCCCAGCTACTTGGGGAGACAGAGGTGGGAAGATCACTTGTGCCTGGGAGGCAGAAGCTGCAATGAGCCGAGACTGCGTCACTCCACTCCAGCCTGGGTGACAGAGACCTTGTCTCTAAAATTAAAAAAACAAAAAAAAATAGGGCCAAACAAAAGCGGCTCACTCCGGTACTCCTGGCACTTTTAGAGGCTGAGGCAGGAGGACTGCCTGAGCCCACCTGGACGTGGTGGTTCTTTTTGGCACTGCCATTGGAGATCAGCCTGCATTTGGAGGGAAGCCATTAAAGACTATTAAAAAGTACTGAGACTCCATCTCTATTAAAAATAAACCTAGCCGTGCATAGTGGCGTGCTTGGGAGGTTTAGGGAGTAGGATCACTTGGGCCTGCGAGCTCGAGGCTGCAGTAAGCTGTGACCACACAACTGCACTGTAGCCTAGGCAGCAGAGCAAGACTCTCAAAAAAAAAAAAAAAAAAAAAAGAAAAATGCCTATGCATGGCTCCTGCTCTGACCAACAAAACTAGCAGCTGGAAGGGCCCTAGTCCATGTGCTGGGTAGGGAGTTAAAGGGAAGTCACATTCCTCCGGTGCTGTGAGACCCCTTCACCTTCAGCTCAGCATTGGCAGTTAAGGGACTGGAATGAAGTCCAGACTGAGAAAAGAAAAACAGCCATGCTTCCCTCCAAATGCAAAAACAGGATCATCTGAGACGATCAGAACACTTATTTGGGGCCTATTTGGAGAATCTCCTTCTTAAGGAGATTGCAAAGGGCTCGTCCAACTTTTTTGAGAGTCAGGGTCTTACTCTATCACCCAGGCTGGGGTGCAGTGGTGCGATCATAGCTCACTGTAGCCTCCAACTCCTGGCCTCAAGTGATCCTCCTGCCTCAGCCGCCCAAAGTGTTGGGATTACAGGTGTGAGCCACCACATCTCGCTTTCATCCAGCTCTCTGCAAGTGTTGGCTGCCTCAGACTTTCGACCCTGATGACACTGTGACTCCAGGTCCTGGGCTAAATGGACGTCTGGATGTTTCCTGACAAGGGTGGTCATAATTTCTTACAGCACAGGTTGTGTATTAGATATCCGAGTTGTCACCAGTGAATGACTCCCCCGTGCGGTGATTCACTGGAGGAAGGCTCCATGCAGAGGCTGAGGAGGAATCCATGCTGGGCTCCTCCACGGCAGCGGGTCTCCCTCTGAAGAAACACCTTTCCAGTGTCTGTTAAGATTTGCGTGGCATGAAACTGGAACGCTCATGTTTACAGCGAGTGACGCTTTGTGGAATGGAGCTTACATGAAGGAGGAAAGACCGTTAAAAGTAAGAGCCGTTGTTTACAGGCCAGGTAGACAAAGAAATCACTTTCCTTTCCCTTTCTAAGGATAAGGGAGCATAAAATAATCACCAATAGGCGTGGAGTTTGAAAAGTATATAACAGATTTATTATTATTTACAATCAAGTTCTGTTGGGCAACACAATGAAATAAATAAAAGATGTGCCCTGGCCTGTGAGTTTCAACTCTCCTTCAGTTCTCTGAAGGGCAAACTGGAAAGCAGTGATCAGGCAGGGAAGAGAGGGCAGATGGAGGCCAGGCCCATCGGTGGGAAGGCCGCTCTCCTCTCTCACCAGCTTTAGCACTCATATCCCCCAAATGTCCAGAGACCAAGTATGGAAGAAAACAAATAAAGTGCAAATTTAAAAGTGATAAAAATGGTGTTTCGCACATCCAAGGAACCAAAACTTTATACACAGGTAAAAGGGTAAAGGTAAATGGTTTTCCCTGGCCTCCATCACAACCCCTGAAACGGAAAGACGGCATTGCTGTGCTTCTGGGCCTGGGCTTCTTGCTCTAAAGCACCGAGGACATCGCACGCAGTTTTGGCAGAGGGGCTGTGGCCACCATCACCAGCTTCAGACAAATACGCTGGAGGTCTCGAATCCTTTGGCACCCCCAAGCGTGTTGTGTGCACCCATGTTCTGGGTGTCTGCAGATCGATACAGAACACATCCTTACCTCTGCAGCAAACCCATTTCCCTGGAAAAAATTTTCACACATCCTCTCTCACCTCAAAAAAAAAAAAATTTTTTTTAACCAAATGGAGATTTTTAAATATGTTGAATTTTATGGGGGAAAGGGGCAGAAAGCTCTGAAGAACAGTTAAGAGATCTGAGGAAATTTCAGCAGTAACGAGACACATTCATGCAGCCCCCCCACGGAGGGGGCTGTAGTCTCAGTTGCCGTTAATCCAATGCTTAAAGTGAGTTCACTGGACAAAGGCCCCAAGGTGATGGGGCACACGTAGGCCAGAACGACTTTGGAAGGATGAGAGAAAGCACAGAGAACACCACCTGGGTGTGGGGTTGTTTTTGGCGCTGCCGTTGGTGAGGAAACCCAGCGGGGCCCTGTGCTCCCCCCAAGTGAGGTATGGAAGATCAGAGCCATAGTGTTTCCCAAGGCAAGAACCTGAACCTCTGCTAAGTGACAGCAGCGTCAGGTTTTTTCAGTGTTATTCTTCAGGTCAAGAGAGACCTCAGTCAAATCTTCAGAAATCTCGTTCACAGCAGAGCTACTTGCCACATAGCTTGAGCTTCTCCGGGAGGTCCATGCTATACCCAGCACCTCACATGCCAGGACAGGGCCGCGGGAGCCGACGTGCTTCTTTTGAGGAGGGCGCTGGGATCCTCCCAGCCCTGAGAGCCCCGTCAATACTGTGCCCACAGCACAGCTTTGCATCCTTTGTCCACACTGACAACGTGCGAGCCGGAGGGCGACCACGCCACTGCATTGATGGACGAGCTTCAAAGGAGAGATCAGAAGAGCACCAAGTTTCAGAACATTTGGGATGTGATCTTAATAAACTAAACACCAGAAGCTTGTGCACTCAGGGAGTCAGAATTTTTCCAGCTTCCATTTTATTCTCTGGCACTGTGCCCATGCAAGGCAGGAACTCACTGAAATGCAAAGACCTCTGAAAAATCCAGTGGTGTACTAAGTCCTGCTGGGATGGAGGGAGTGTGGCCCCTTTGGCAGTCAGGCCTTACCACACTCTCCCTAAGAGAGGAGCTCTGAGTGAACTGGAAAGAGCCAGTACATACGCCTCTGAAGAGTCAGGCACTGGTGGTCAGCACTGGTTTGGGCAGGGAGAGAAGATTCTGAAGGAAAATGCTATCTGGGTTCCAACTAGCAGGTGGGCTTGTGTGGGCAGAACAAAGCTAGGAGAAAAGGGGGTCTGGGGCCTGCCTATCAGATGGAAGATAAAAGGTGTGTGTCAATGCACTGACCACAGGGAGTTACAAGGGAGAGAAGGAGGCAGAAAGGAAGGAGAGCAGAGAAGGGGAAGGAGACACAGAGGACGTGGGACATAACGAGAGAAACAGGGATGTGTCTCTATAACCCTTTCTCCAACGGCTGCCACTGTGACCGCTCCTCCTGAGCACTCTTAGACTGTGGCCTGCTGTGCTGCATCAGTGGCCCCAGCTTCTCTCCACTGACCTAGCTCAGTCAGCCAAGCAAGTGATCGGACAGTGCCCTCACAGCGCTGACCAAGGTCTAAACCGGATGACCTCCTGAGATGAAATCGAACACCTTGCTCACAACGCAAGGGGGGCTGAGATGAGGTTCGTCTTACCTGTGCTGCTTTGAAAGAACCTTTTCCACTTTCCCTGTGAGCACACTCCAAATATAGAGAGAGCCCTCAGCAGAGCCTGCTGCCACGTAACTGCCATCAGGGCTAGAGAAGATAGTAAGAAAAGAAAGGTTGTCAATTCCCCACCCCCATTCAGCATCTCGGTGGCCTTCGTCCCAGGAAGAAATGTTTATTCTTCACTGGTGACCACTCCTGTGTACCCCGACCTCAGAATGTGTGCCAGTTATGGCCCTCCCAGCCAAATCTGCTTTTCCCGGTATTTCAGCCCTACCGAGCTAAACGAAGAGTGGCATCGTATTACTTCTTGGGGCTCCAAGCCCCTAACCATCCATCGGACTCCCATCAGACTCAAATAAAACAACATATAGGGAGATCAAAGCCAAGTTCCACATAGCTAAGGGTTTTAGCCCATGGACTGCCTTGTTACATGCTTCAGAGGAGGAAAAAAAAACAAGCATCGATTGTGGAGAAGCTTCTCCATAATAGGGGAACCGAGCCTGCAAATGTATTTGGAAGAAGCATGATCCAAGGAGGAAGGGAACAAGGAGCAGGAAACTGCAGCCCACCGTCCGCACGCCATCCTCCAGAGAGCCTTTTCAGTCCCGCCCCAGGCCCACAGCCACCCCTGCCCTTTTCTACGGGCTCTCCAACAGCTCCTGCATGAATGAGTGCTAAGAGGTGAACCTAATGGGCTCGCCCAGAGACAAAGCTACCAGCCAACTGTTAGTTGTTGGTACGACACGTTAGGTTCATGTAATCACAAAGGAACACTGGAAAGGAAGAGACAATAATTTAGGTGACCTGCAATAAGGAACTTACAGTCACACTCCTGGAAACACAGGTTGGGCACCGAACAAAATTTAGCTCTATATCCCCAGTGGGGAAAATGCCAATGCAGTACTCTCTGCGATGAACTGAACTGGCAGGGGGCGGGTACTACTAACCTGAAGACAACTCTGGTCCAATCAGAGCCACACTTGAACCCAGGTGCACTGAAACAAACAACAGGGCACTGTCACCCGGGCAGCTCAGGCCATGCAGCGTGTAGAGAGCAGGGCTGGGCCTCCAGTCTTCATGCAGCCAGCACATCCTCAGTTACCTGAATGTCTGCTTGATGGCATTTGTTCGGAGATCAATAACTTTGAGCAAGTCATCACGGGAGCAGCTCAGGAGCTCAGTCCTTTCTGGATTTAAGTCCAGGGCAGTAATCTTTCCCAACAACTCCATCTCTCGAACTATACTCTCTGATCTAAGAGAGAGAATAGATTTGAGAAATGCAACATAGGCTAAAACTACTATACATCATGCCATGGAGGGAGAAAAAAAAGCACCGCAATTCAACTAGAATGCAACACTCTGCCATAACACTCGCCAGAGTTTCCGATCAGCATGGGCTAACGAGGGCTACCACCCCATTCACATGATTTCAGTGATGGGATTTCAACTTCTGGATAAAGCTGGCACAGAAAACTGCATGAGTGGCCTGGGCTGCCTTGGAAGTATAACTCGTAGCCTCTTGCAGGTTTCCTGCCCTATTCAGTGTGGCTCTGTGGCCCTCCACCTCTAGATGTAAGGCGGGGAAAAGAGCCACGGCCCTGTGCACCTCCCTCTTCCCTTCTCCCTCTTCCCCTCTGTGTTCCAGCCCATGACCAGGTCAGCTAATAGCCACCCTGGGCAGGGCCCTGCTGGTGACATTCACAGCCAAAGGGGGTGCTGACCTGGTCTGTGATGATTGTGTGGTAGGCTTTCGATGAAATCATTTTCTACCTCACACCTTAACTAACAAGAATTTGTCTTATTGTTGCTAAATACGCAGCCTGAAGGAAGCTACACCACTTCCTTGGGACCTGGGGGTCTTCACCTGTCAAATTATAGGATGGACTAGAAGATTTTGAACATCCAGCTTAACTCTCAAATTCCATGTTTCAAGTTCCAACTTCAGGTTTTAAAAGCCAACTGAAGATTATGAATAAAATGTGGTGTCCTGGAGCCACGAGCATTGTGTCAGGGCTTTCTGCGCCACGCTGTGTTTCAAAGCGCCATCTATCACCATGGGCCCTGGTACCTCCCCCCATCTCTCTACAACCCTGCTGGGAGCCTGTCCACATTTACTCTCCATCCTGTCTTCCCCCCTCCTCATCCTCTGCCTCCAACCTGTCAATAAGCCCTGTCCAAATTCTCCTTCAAATAGATTCCCTCTTCATGATCCTCTATGGCCTTGAACTTAGAAGGTACCTGCCTCTACTTCAATGCACTAGTCACCGACTTTTGTATCTGCCTTCCCTACTCCAGTTTAAATTACCTAAAGGTAGAAAGAATATCCTGTTTTCTTTTTCTTACCTGTCAGCTGGTAAAGGGCCCAGCACTCACTGCATGCTCAATAAATGACTGCTAAACTCTGGTCTACTTCATGGTAAAGAATATCCTAGTACAATAAGCTAACACTATAAATGTACTAAGCTCATTTCTGCCATTTCCTGAGATTTTAAAAGCACAGCCCACATACAGAACCATCACTGTGTAGACTCTCATGAGCCTCCCAAACGCTTGGGTGTCATACCGAATGTCCCAGAAACGAATTTTCTTGTCAAAATGTCCACTCATTACACATTGCTCTGTGCAGACAATATCATTGCAACTGGATCCTGCAAACACTGTCTTTATGCCTGAAAGAAAAGCAAACATCATTAATCAAGCAGAGGCACCAACGTGGCTGTTTACATAACACTGCTACCCTCTAACCACTGACTTGTCAGAGTTCCTCACTTAAATGAAGCCTCAAACAAGAAAAGCCATCACCACCCTCAGTGCCCCTCTAAACATGAAGCCAGATCTGACATTCAAACTGTATTACATAAATGCAGGCTCTGATGTGCAAATGCACACCTCTACGCTAACACCCAGGCATATACACAGACAGAGAGACTGAATTTCCTCACAGACTTTGCTGCGTAGATCCCAGAGTTTGAGAGTCCGGTCGTGACTTCCCGAGACAATCCGTGCATTGTCCAGCAGGAACTTAGCAGACAGCACTTTCCCACTGTGTCCCGTGAGTGTGTGCTAGGAGAGATAACACAGCCAGGGTGAGCCTCAGGGCGCCAGGCCCTTCCTACACCAGCAAAGTATCCACAGTATCCTTACCTCCAGAGTCAGAGTGTCAGAACACCCTGAGATCCGACCAGGAACACTCAAAGCAATAAGACAGGAAAGGGAAAACAAACAGGTCGGGCACAGTGACTCGTGCCTGTAATCCCAGCACACTGGGAGGCTGAGATGCGAGGACTGCTTGAGCCCAGGAGTTCAAGACCAGCCTGGACAACACAGTGAGACCTCCATTTCCAGAAAAAATTTTTTAAAATTAGCAGGGAGTGGTGGCACGCACCTGGGGTCCCAGCTACTTGGGAAGCTCAGGCAAGAGGACTGCTTGAGCCTGGGAGGTCGAGACTGCAGTGAACTATGATAATGCCATTGCACTCCACCTGAGTGACACAGCAAGATCTGTTACCCAAAAAAAAAAAAAAAATCCCAAAGGATAAGAAGCACCATTTCATTCACTGAGTCTCAACCAGAGGCCAGGCATTTCATGGGAAGCCTATCTCTGAGTGTTGCCCAAAGCTGAGGTATCAAGACCAAAAGGATAAACTCCTACTAAAAATAACATTAAAACAAAACTTCAGCATCCCTAGGACCAAGCTTCACATGCTCGCCATCCTCATTTTTGAATCTGAAATCAGCTCCACCACAGATACCTGCTGTACTGTTTTTATATGTCTGGATTCTATCAAATTTAAAAATTTTAAAAGCTTCGATTTTACCCCATGCTGCTGAAAGTCAGTTCCATATATAAAGTCAGACTAGACAAGGTCACCACAGGCACAATTTACAAAAGGAAACCTCAGGACTCTTTATGTAAACAATTAAAACCCTTGGGGGGATTTTCAATCAGAGGTCTTAGCTTTAACAAGTCAGAGCACAGCCACAGACACCAGCACTCCCAACAATCAAATCCCTTTGGGACTAAGCTATTGGATGCCAACCAGCATCTTCCCTGAGCTCACGGAGGAACACAGAATGGGGACATCACTGAGTGTCAGCTGCCCTTCTGCTCATCATAGCAATTCTGACTTTGGAAGCCCAATGGAGGAGAGGCAGCTGGGGGATAACTGGGACGCTGGGAGGGGAATCTGGAAACTCACACCTTTTACCCTTCATCATTGACTTTTATACAATGCAGGATCAACAGTTTTATGTGTGTAAAACCCCAGAGGTTCAGAAGGTATTCACTGATATTTTTTTCTATTTAGAAAATGCAAGGGTGGGGAAAGTGGCTTACATCTGTAATCCTAGCACTTTGGGGGGCCAAGGTGGGAGGACTGCTTGAGCCCAGGAGTTCAAGATCAGCCTGGGCAAAATAGTGAGACCCTCATCTCTACAAAGAAATTCAAATTAGCTGGGTGTGCGCCTATTCTATAGTCTCAGCTACAGGGGAGGCTGAGGTGAGAGGACTGCTTGAGCCCAGAAGGTCGAGGCTGCAGGAGCCCTGATCATGCCACTGCACTCCAAACATCAACTCCCAAAGATCAGACCTCATGGTTCAGTGTTAGATTTTTTGTGTTAAAATTTTTGAAACCAATCTTCTATTCTCAGTGGAGTAACTCCACTTTAGCACAGGAACAAAAAACTTAGGGCCACATATACTCCTCTTTCCTCTTCAATGAGAGAAGCTTGCATGGGTTCTCAGACTGCTTTATCCCACATTCAAACCTCTGAAACTGGGACAGCATCTTACAACTGCTGCCAGTCGGGTGGCGGCTGTGCTGCAGTTGTGTGAAAACCTCCCACTGATCCTTCTGTAAGATCAAGAAAGCTCCAGTAACAAAGCTTACACTAGACACAGTCCATGAATAATAATTCCATTCAACAGAAGACATCCACTCTGCACAAATCATGGAGAGAGACAAAACTTGGGTAGGCTACTTCTTAAATTCTTTTGTTGTTGTCGTTTTTGAGATGGAATTTTGCTCGTCGCCCAGGCTGGAGTGCAGAGGCGTGATCTTGGCTTACTGCAACCTTTGCCTCCTGGGTTCAAGTGATTCCCCTGCCTCAGCCTCCTGAGTAACTGGGACTACAGGCGTGAGCCACCATGCCCAGCTAATTTTTGTATTTTTAGTAGGGACAGGGTTTTACCATGTTGGCCAGGCTGGTCTAGAACTCTTGACCTCAAGTGATCTGCCTGTCTTGGCCTCCCAAAGTGCTGGGATTACAGGTGTGAGCCACCGTGCCTGGCCTTACATTAAATTCTTAATAATCATTTTATCAAAAATTTGAATTTGTATTTATATTCACTATCTGTTTCTTTCTCAGTGTTAAGAGTAAAATCCCATTTCACAAACATAGGGAAGAAAAAGACATTGTTCATAAGTGGGATATGCTGGATACAGATGCTCCTCGACTCATGATGGGGCCGGTCCTGACAAACACATTATAAGATGAAAATACCCTAGGTTGGGGGTCACATATATACTCATTTTTACATGCTTTAAAGGAACATGTTAACCTTTACACAATTATACTCTTCCTAAAAATGTATCCATTGCGCTTTAACCTTAGAGCATAAGCATTTTGTCATGACAGCTGAACATTCATGGGCTTTGGGGTTCCACTGATTTGAACACCCCAGGTCTCTGTAACATCCGTGAATGGGAAACACCCTTGTGCTATTTTAGTATGGACTCAACAAGATTGATGCCATCAGATCTCTTCCTTTTTGCACCCTCCTTTCTTTAAGAGTCTGTTACAAGGGCCGGGCATGGTGGATCACGAGGTGAGATGAAGACCATCCTGACCAACACGGTGAAATCCCATCTCTACTAAAAATACAAAAATTAGCTGGGTATGGTGCTGTGTGTCTGTAGTCCCAGCTACTTGGGAGGCTGAGGCAGGAGAATCCTTTGAACCAGGGAGTCGGAGGTTGTAGTGAGCTAAGATCTCGCCACTGTACTCCAGCCTGAAGACAGCAAAACTCTCAAAAAAAAAAAAAAAAAAAAAAAGTCTGCCACAAATGCTGCTGCAGTGAACACCTGTGAGCACAGAGCTTTCTTATTTCCAGGAATGAAACTGCTGAATTAATGGAATAAGGGAAAGGGATATCTTGTTTCTTAGCTCCTTATACATATTGTCAGCTTGCTTTTTATAATGTTTGGGCTTCTGCTCACCTTATTCTCAGTGGGAATAAGCTGGACCTGCCTGAAGCTGACTAGCTATCTCACAGCTTCCAAAGGCACAGAGCTTGGCCTCCTACAGGCATTCATTCACCTTTACCATTTATAAAGAGTCCTTTGAAACTGATTAGATTTAAAATTCTTATATCCAATAAGTGTTTCTGAAATTTATTTTTATTATTAACACGACTTTTAGGTTTTATCTTCTACTTTTAAACAGGGTTTAACAAGTAGGGGCAGCAGGTTTAGATGTCATCAAAGCCCAGTCGGGCCTCAAAGCAGGGAGGCTTAAAGATTCCTCTGCTCTACTGGGCTCTGCACAGACTCTCTCTGTGCCTCATGGCAGATCCCGTGTGTCGACCCCTATTTCTTAACACAAAATAGCTCATTCAGGTTAACACCTTAATCATGCAGCTAACCTAACACCAACCAAAGACAAATGATTCCAGGAGAATGGAGAGCTCACAGTGGAAGATTCCAAACAGAAACCGTCACCTAGCAGCCACAGCCAATCCTTACTATGGCCACGTCACCACACCACGAGAAAAGTGGGCACAGACTCCAACCTAGTTCCTCAAGTCAAATCTTACAGAGCAGCCAGGCAGTTTTGCTCGGAGTTTCGATTTTTCGACAGAGGCATCAAAGAGGACTCCTTTCAATGCCAGGCTGTTTCTAGGGTGCATTTACAAAAAGGATGTTAAAGCAACCACTCAACCAGCTGCTTCTTATATGCCAGTCTCTCCCAACACCATTCCCTTATCATAAGAGCAAAGGAGATACTGAATAGGGCGTGGACCATGTCTGTGAGTTTCACAACATAGATGAATGGATTCCTGTCCTCCAATATCATCTGTTACCTGGAGTCTAAAAAGAAGCCAGCACTCCCTCGAATGGGAAGCCTATTTTACTTTCTGGAACTTGGTAAGGTTTTCAGGAGAGTTCTCTGGGTACAGGGAATCTGCTGCAAAAGGCCTCCCGATCTTCACACATTTACGAAGGAACAGGACACAGTTATGAGCAGGCCAGGAACTCAAAGCCAACTAGTCCAGAACAAGAGGTTCCTGCCCCAGCATGGCATCATCAGAACCCCAGCCCTGTGCCATACTCCAGCACACTGAGAGCATCTCCCCAGGGAGACCTTCCATGCCGGCTCACTTGGAAAAAGCTTCCCAGTGTTATGACCTTTGTCTCTCAGTCTAGCTCCCTGCTCTAGGTCCCCTTCTCATTATTTCTGACCCAAAGGCTGACGCCTACCTGTAAAGGACTCCTTCTTTTCCAATTAAAAAATATCATCCTGCACTACTGGTTGACTCAACTTCCTCTTCTGCTCCAAGGGACTATCATAAAAATGCTGTAGGCCCCTCTTTAATTGGTTAGTTTTACTGTATCTCAGTCTAGAATGAAAGATCAATGGTTAAATGAATCACAGTATACCGCAGGATGGATTACCACGTAGCCATCAGTACTGGCTTTTCCATGTGTATGGTACAGAATTACAGGGCTTCAACTGAACCTGTTCAAGCATTTGAACTGATGTGCCCTGTGGCGGGCTCTCCAGCAGTTCACTTCCCTCGTCCCTCATAGGCAGGCTCCTCAGCTCTCACAACACATCCTTGTCATCATCAGGGCTCATATTTTGCATGTTTGGACCTAGATCTTCTTTCAACTGAGAATTAAGAATGACTACCCCTGAGGTATTAGCTAGCATCTAATACTAATAATCTTCTATACAACCCTCTCAAGGAAAATCACCAGAACCCCACCTAATGGACCATTCTACTGCAACTCCCCCCACCTCCCTTGTAGATTTAAGAAATTCATCTGGGCCAGGAGCAGTGGCTCACGCCTGTAACCCCAGCACTTTGGGAGGCCAAGGCAGGCAGATCACCTGAGGTCAGGAGTTCAAGACCAGTCTGGCCAACATGGGGAAATCCCATCTCTACTAAAAAAAAAAAAAAAAAAAAAAAAAACACAAACTTTAGCTGGGCATGGTGGCGCATGCATATAATCCCAGCTGCCTGGGAGGCTGAGGAGGAAAATCACTTGAACCTGGGAGGCAAAGGATGCAGTGAGCCAAGATCACATCATTGCACTCCAGCCTGGGCTACAGACTCTATCTCAAAAAAAAAAAAAAAAGAAATTCATGTGGCTGGGAGCAGTGGCTCACACCTGTAATCCCACCACTTTGGGAGGTCAAGGTGGGCAGATCCCTTGAGGTCAGAAGTCCAAGCCAGCCTGGCCAACATGGTGAAACCCCATCTCCACTAAAAATACAAACATTAGCCATGCCTATAATCCTAGCTACGCAGAAGGCTGAGGCAGGAGAATTGCTTGAACCTGGGAGGCAGAGGTTGCAGTGAGCCAAGATCACGACACTGCACTTCAGCCTGGGTAATGAGCGAAACTCCGTTTAAAAAAAAAAAATTTTTTTTTCATCTTAACATCACTCTGTTTTTGGTGTGAGTTGACACACACAAACGGCTTATGTTAAACTTTTTTAAGTAAAATGCCTACTAATGCGAAATTCATCCTCCATTATATCTTTTAATAGCTTGTATTTAATAAGCTATGTGATGATTCCTGCAGGCTTATGGGAAAAAAAAAACTCTGCAAATTAAGTTATAAGTTTTCCTCCGCCCCCCAATAGAAAAAAAGCGATATAACCAAGTTTTGATCTCTATCTTGAATGCCGAGAGAATTCTCAGCAAGTTTTGGTTCAAATGCAGCTTTCCTCAACATCCGATCATTTCTCCCTGCTCTGACACCTGTCTCCTGTTTCTCATCTTGGAGTTTTTGTTTGAGAATTGTCTTACCGCTATGACACATCCATTTGTCCTTCTATATCCCACCTTACTCTGTGAGGTAATTAGGTTTTACAGCCCACAGGAATCGTAGTTCACATGCTCTTGCTAAATTCTGTGTCATTAAGCTAAAATTGGAATCTACCAAAAGTATCTACTCCTTATGAAAAGTATCCCAAGGTTTTCATGCAAATGTTAGGGTCCTATTGCAAACATTTTGAAACTGAGTCTTGGACAAAGAGTATAAAGTGGAAACACAGATTTCTCCAAGGAGGAAAGGAAAGGGGCAGGGTGAAGCATGATTTTTGGGAAAACAAAGTCCCCTAATTAAGCACCTGCCAGTTTGTGCCTTGATACCACCACACGAAGTTTGGAGACTGCACTAACTTTCTTAACCGCGTCTTACCCGTAATCGATAATCATCCACAGTCCAGATTCGGCTTGCAAAATCATTCGAAGCTGCTAAGAGGTAAGATCCCTATGGGAATTAAGAAGAGGAAAACCATTTTTTAGGCAAAACAGAGGAATTATGCTCACATGATATAAATTCCCCAATAATCAAGTCCAAGAAGGTTTAGATGCCTCAAACTATACATCTAACCTGAACACCAACTACTGTCATGAGTATGCTTCAACTCACCAATCTCCTTTGAGTTCAGACCTTTTTTCTGAGTTTGCTCGATTTCACCTGAATATTGCAGACACCTCAAGCCTTCCCCGCTCACTCCTCCCTTGGCAACCTTCACTAGCAGCAAATATTAACAAGTCAGAAACCTCAGAAGCACCCATGACTCTCTCCTTGCCTAATCTCTCAACTCTCGCTCGGAGAACTGTTCATCTTCAATGTGTCTAGCCTGGTCCTCTCCTCTCTCCCTATTGCCTCAGCCCCGACCTGGGCCTTTGCATCTCTGCAGAAGCACTGAACGCATGGGCCACTGCAGACCTGCTTCCCCCAGTCCAGTCTTCAACACTGTCACAATTACACCAGAATTTAATGCCACACCCATTTCTAAAAATCTCTCAAGGCTCCACATGGCTTTACAGAGTCTAAACCTTTCAATACAACATACCCTCATTTTCCAACCTTATTCCTTATCATTCCCCAATTAAATTCAAGGAGCAGTTACTTAGAGCCTAACAGGCACTGTGCTAGGTGCTGGGGGTACAAAGATGATTAACGCCCAGACACTTGTCCTCAGGTAGTCAGCTCTCAGCTTAGCAAAAGAAGCAGATACAGACAACATCTATGCAACCGAATAGGTTTGCACAAGATGCCGGGAACACGGAAAGCCACTCAGTCCACCCAGGAATGTTGCAAAGGCTCCCCAGAGATGACAATCAAGAGAAAGACTTTTGGGAGATGAGGACACTGCCTTGGTCTCACCCAGTCATCACCTCCACCCAAGCTCCCGCACCCGCCCAGCCCAACCTCCTCTGCTTCCTCTGCCTGCGGTGTCCGTTCCTGGCTTTTTGCCTCTAACCTCTGATTATATTTTAAATCTGCCTTAAAGGCCCCTAACCCTTGCCCCTGAATGAGCTCTCTCATCGGTATTTCCTTTCTACTCCACACGCATCTCAACCGTAACCTCGGCACAATTTGCAGTTTAATTCTTTCCCATCACTTGCATTTAGATGGAGAATCTCTGAGGGCAGGGAGCACACTGTCCCTGGAGTACAGCATCTATACACTCAAAATACAACTGTTAAGTGAAATTATACAAGGTACTGAGTAACATCACAAGCCTAATGCAAGCAGCAGAACCCAAGGGTTTATCCAAGTTGATACAGCAATAAACTCGACAGTCTACTTGCATCTTTCTTTAACAAGGATTTGACTTAAGATACAGAAAATGCAGACAAATCAGGTAGGTTATTCTATAATTTCAAGAACCAGATGTCTTAAAGTATTTCTAAAAACCTCTAATCACAGCAATGAGATACTTACAGCGCTATCAAATTCGATGCTTGTAATTCCTGCATTACTGCCAGATAGAGAACCCTTGAATTCACATTTTTCTGTATAAAAAGAAAAAAATTAGAAAAAGATGGGAAGTTGAATAAAGCCAATAAATAAGTTAAAGCAGGACGATGAAATACAATGGAAGCCAATTATGCTGTTGAAACAACAGCTGTTCCGTATCCTTACAGAATCAAACAAAATAGCAGGACAAGCGGAACACGAGAGACTGAATACACCGCTCATTTCAGGAGGAATGCATGTCTAAGTGGACACTGACCCAGCATTTCACACCTGTGTTCTATTCTTTAAGAAATGTAGTTATTCATTCTCTTTACAAAAATCAAGTGTAGGAATTTAGAAGCCATGTCACAGTTTGTTCAGTTCCATTATTTCTCAGTAAATTTTAAAAACTTACATAAATAAACCTTTGGGTTTATCAGATATTTGTGCCAACTTAACTATCACTTCTGTGGAAACTGGCCATCAATTTCCGAATCCATGTTGTGGTAATTTTCATTAAGATGTGAAAAGAAATTGTGTTAGTTACATTTAAATGACTAGTCATTAGAACGCCAGTCAAGCTAGTCTGGAGTTTCTGGAATTTGCCCTCATACTTTATCTCCATGAACCTAAGGTCCTGGCAAGCGAAGTAAGTGCCAGCACCTCCTGTACCTCTACACGGCTGGCCCTCACCAATAGAGCCACCGCACCTGCTCTGCTTCCAGACAGCCTGGCCACCCACACGAAACTTCAGCAACAGGCAATCCCAAACTGAGAAGATCAAAATCTCAATAATTTGATTAAGTTCCTTTAAAAAAGGTAACTTAAGGATGATCCACACAGATAAGCTAGGAATTAAGGAACCACTGTAATCACATTTGTAAAAGAGGAACACAGAAACAGAAAACATGTGGACACATTTTTATCTTATTCAGCATTCTAAGTAGTAATAATAATGAATGGAAGCAGGTATCAAGCTGACACAAATACTGGTTTGAAGCTGTCACGTACATTCAGGGCACAGACTGTGAATCTGGTTGATGAACCCCTCCTCTAAATTTACTTGCAAAATATAGCATATTTAATACCATGTTCTGGATCTTAGCTTTCATAAGATTTTCAAAAGGGTAATATTCATTATGATTTTCCGTTAGATAAAATCTTCACAGATAAAAATATTACTGCAAATTCTAAGAAATATCTTTGGCTTATGCTTAAAATACTGGTCTATTTGCTTGGCACTTAACACAGTGCCAAAATGTAAGAAGTGACCAAAAAATTAATACTATTCTATATGAAAGACTGATCTCAAAAGGACAAAGACTGTATTAAAATTCTTAATTATCTACAAGGTACCAGGGGAGGCTATGTCAACAGCGTTTATATCATTCCTAGTGGAACCTCTGCTTTTGAGAGAATGAGCAAAAACAGATGCTGGGTAGAAAGTGCCATTCTTCTGATAGCCTGACAGCATGAAAAAATAGGACCCCAAACTATTTCAGAAAAGGTCTCTTAAACTTGGCCTCTTCCAAGATTCAGTAAATAAATATTAGCCAAGAGGAAAAATCTTGTAGACGGAAAAAGCTGTTTGTAGAAGAAAGGCCCTACACAAAACTGTAGGAAATGCTGCCAAACATTCTGCTATTTCTGTGGATTAGGTAGAAACTTGATTTTATTAACACAAATTATGCTCTGGCACAAATTATGTCAGTATTAATTTCAATTGACGTTTATTCCCTTTTCAGCAGCAGAAAGGTTACTAGAATTAAAGGCTGGCAACTCTAATTTTCTTATAGGTGTTTTTACTGACCAAGGAGTAAAACAAAAAGATTTCTAGTGTTATTTTTATTTAATCTCAATGGCATAATCAAAAGAGACTGTTTATTTTGATTTTACAAACCAAATTCCCTAAAATTTCCCTTTTTTTTTTTTTAAAGATACAGGGTCTTCCTCTGTTGCCCAGGCTGGAGTCAGTGGTGTGATCACAGCTCACAGCAGCCTCGCACTCCTAGGCTCAGTCCATCTTCCCACTTCAGCTTCCCAGGAAGCTGGGACTGCAAATGCATG
Source organism: Ateles fusciceps (assembly GCA_036589455.1). Lineage (NCBI taxonomy): Eukaryota > Metazoa > Chordata > Mammalia > Primates > Atelidae > Ateles > Ateles fusciceps. Next base: position 4,816,982 of record JAZHEH010001810.1, read on the forward strand.
CCACTGCACCCAGCTACTTTAAAATATTTTGTACGTAGAGACGGGGTCTCACTTTGTTGCCCATGCTAATCTTGAACTCTTGGCCTCAAGTAAAACTCTTGCCTCAGCCTTACAAAGTGAAAATTTCTTTTCTTATTATTTGTTTTTATTATTGTTTTCTAACAGCTTCAGCCATTATCACTCATAAGCTAAAATGTTTCTGGGCAAAACAGCAAAATTTAGTGGGCTTCAATGGGCTCTACCTGCTGAGTCCCTTTCCTGAAAATCAAAGGCTGGGGCAGACAGGAGGGGTGCTTTACTAATAATCTATTCTAACCATGGGATTAAAAAGTTGTTCCTGCTCTAATAAACCTTAAAAGCAGTACCCCTGTGATTTTTCAGTTGCTGGAGAAAGCTACAGTAAGAAGAGCATGGAATTTCAAGTCTTCTGACCTGCATTAGTCCTAGTTCCACCACTCCCTCACCATGGAAATCATTCACTAGCCATGTAAGTCATGTATTGTCTGAGTTTTATTGCCTTCATCTGTGAAATAGGGCAATCTCTACCTTTCTAACCACACAGGGCTGTTGTGATGATCAGAGGAATTAACAGACAAAATCACTTTGGAGCTCTTTATTGCTGGTCAGGGATAATGTATGTGCTGCAACTATGGATACCTGACAAAGTGGTTCCTATAAACACCTTAAGCCTTATTCTTTGGCCTTACTTAAGTAAAAATACGTGCATATTTAACTGAATCTTGAAAAATGTCAAAACTGGGATATACCCAGTTTCAGATTTCTAAGAGATAGTCTCATCAAATCCCATTTTCTGTTTTAATGCAATCAATTTCTGAGCATCCTAAAAGTCCAATAAAAGAGACTGAGTCTTGATCTAAGGGCCTCTATCTGATAAACTGTTAAATGCATCTTTTCCAGGTAATACACTTCTCTTTTCTCAAGCTCAGACATGACTCCAGTCATTTTTTCCCTAGGCTACTGCCACTGTCATTAAATGCATCAACCACAGCTTAATGTATAGTTTAATTACAGAATCTATGGTCATAAGCCTCATTTTCCTTGTAAAAATGGTACTATTTTGCAAGATGCTCTGATTGGCATATATTTGAGAAAAATTATAGAAACCTTCATAATCATATCCATAACTTTAACAGTATTTTCTGGTCACTACTTTAGAAAATCAGAGCAAACATCCACTCAGATATAAAGAATAACTCAAGTGTACAATGCTTTGGTCAAAGGATCCCTTATATAAAACGTATGTTTTGAGAAGATGAACAATTCAGTGCTCGAAAGCAAGGTCAACCAGATGCCACCAACACAGCTTTTCTGTGGTGCAATGGTGCATCATCTCAAGTTTTCAGTCATGCCTCAGGCTCTCACCTGCAAATACTTCCCAAAGCTTAACCCTGCGGTCCATGCCTCCGGTGGCCAGTAACCGGGAACCTGGACTGAACTGCACAGCGTTGACTTCCCCATCGTGCGCATCCTGCAAGGCAAACACCCTGTATCAGGTCATTCTCATCCCAAGAGCTCAAGATGCACGAAAACTCCAAATGCCTAACTCAGGGGAAAATACGCATCCTCAAGCAGAGGTGGATCCAATCACAAACGAAACTGGACTCCTAGCCCGGGTCTCCTAAGATACTGTTATCATTTTATTCTTCTATTAACAGTTGCATTAGAGTACAGTGCAACCTTCTCAGAAAGTATTCAAAATTTGTGTAGACTGCCTAGAGTTTGTCCTTGCATTAATTTTATCTTTTCTAACAATAATGGCCTGTATTTATCTTACTAGTTTTTGGTCTAGACTGAGTTAATGCTACTTATTGATTTACCAGCATTTACTAATTTACTAATTAATATTAAGTACTACATATCAATAATGCATAGTACATGGCCTCTTATAATACAGCTTTCACAATGAGTTCTAATATAAGTAGATGGCAAAAACATCAATCTGTGTTATTATGGAACTCAATGCAGTTCTTTCCGGAAACAAACATTACAGCACTAGTGTGTACTGGCAGTGTGACCTCTGCCAAGTTTCTTAACTTCTAGAAGTCTCAGTTTGCTCAGCTCCAGAAAGGGATTTTTGCAACCTAGAACGGTGCCTGTTAATGAGTACGCCTTAGATAAAAATGACAGTCATTATTTTAGGAGAATTTATATTCTTCATAGGGAAATTTCTGATACTGGCATAAACACTGGCAAAAGATGGTACTTGTGTTCAGGATGAGAAAGAAAACCAAGAAAAAAAGAATCTTGGCTGGGTGCAGTGGCACACGTGTGTGATCCCAGCACTTCAGGAGGCCAAGTGGGCAGACTGCATGAGCTCAAGAGCTGAAGACCAGCCTGGGCAAGATGGCAAAACCTTGTCTCTACCAAAAAAAAAAAAAAGCTGACGTGGTAGCACACGCCTGTTGTTCCAGCTACTTGGGAGGCTGAGGTGGTAGGACTGCTTCTGCCCAAGGCTGAGGCTGCAGTGACCTGAGATTGTGCTACTGCACTCCAGCCTGGACAACAGTGTGACAGCCAGCATCCCATTCCAAAATGGGAAGAGGGAATAACCGAAGAATCACTGTACTCTCTAAGATTATGGGTAGTGAAATACTTTTGGATGAAATATAATGCCTAGGATTAGCTTCAAATTGCTGCACCAGAAGTGTGTGGGGGGAAAGAGATACTGCATATGTTTGAAAATTTCTATAGTAAAGAAAAGAGACTAGAGGCTGGGTGTGGTAGCTCACGCCTGTAATCCCAGCACTTTGGGAGGCTAAGAGGGTGGATCATGAGGTCAGCAGTTTGAGACCAGCCTGGCCACCAACATGATGAAACTGTCTCTACTAAAAATACAAAAATCAGCCAGGCGTGGTGGCATATGCCTATAATCCCAGCTACTTGGGAGGCTGAGGCAGGAGAATCGCTTGAACACAGAAGTGGAGGTTGCAGTGAGCCGAGACAGTGCCACTGCATTCCAGCCTGGGCAACAGAGCGATACCCCATCTCAAAAAAGAAAAAAAGACTAGAAAATATGGACTATCTAGATTGTTAAGCAGATAATCACTTGTCTAAAAGGTCACTTGGGGAAGAAAATATGTGATATTCACCTTTGCTTGGGACTAAAAATAAGATGCTTGAAATACCACGGAGAGAGCGACTATGAACAGGCTGGGCAATAGGTGTCACTTTGGTAATTTCATTTTCCACTTTCCCTCCCTCTTGTGACCCACCGCTGAAAAGTATGATAGGTGACAAAACCTTTTACCCCCATGAAATTTCCTTTTCTTTGTCATGGTTTCTTTCTCCTTAGGAGGTCTCAGATTGAAAACTTGAGATCATGCACCGTCACACCCATGACTGCCACTCGTCAGTCTCCTGCATAAGTGTTCTGTTGGATACTTGTCAGCTGTGAACCGATTACTCTCAGAAACACACACTAACAGAATCCCAAATTATCAGCTGCTCCATGATCCCATACACATAACTTAAATGTGATAGGAGGAAAAATATGGGCTGCTGGGAGTTGAGGGCAACAAAGGGACTGTGACATTCAGTGCAATCAGACCTTTTACCAATCATCATCGACCTCTGCAAGGCGCCTGGTGATCAGAGAATCACAGGAGTGAAGTGGGACTGGGAAGGGGCCTTGAGGCACCCCGTCCCCGACTCCTCCTCCAAAGTGGAACTCTCTTTAGAACAGTCAAGGCAGTTCATCACTCAGCCAGTCCACTGTGTAACTATCAAAGTCCCTTCTTATGCCTGGAACCCAAAGCTCCCACCATATAAATTCCATCCCATTTTTACGGCAAACTCTTCCCCTGCTTTTAAAACTGGCTCCTTTAGCTCACTTGCTGCCAGTGATTAGGCCGATACTGGAGTCAGCCCAACTCTCCAGGCTGTTCTTTGTGCTCTGTTTCCTACCCTCCTCATGCTTTGACAGTTCTGAGCCAGGTACTCAACGTTTCCCCAGGCTGGTTCCATTTCTGCTCAATTACTCCAGCTGGACGCAGATTATCTGCTAGTACTAGGACCCAGTTCTGAACTCCAGGTGACAGCCCTGGTATCCATCACAGTGGCTTCTGCCCAGGACTGCTTCCAATCATAGACCCCGAATAGTTGGGAGTCCTACAGATAGGGGTATAATTCATGAAACCAACAGCTGCCCTACTGAACTTCCAAAACAGATCACTGACTGGCAACTCACTCTAAACTGGAGCCAAATGGTGACAATAATTATATAAATTACTCTCCCATTTTTCACTACCCCTAATTACTTTTCCTTTGCCCCATCCCTCATGATAGCAATGTTTTCTCAGTCAGCTCTGCCGTTACAGAGGATGGTTGTAACAAAATCTGTCGGGGGGTTTGGGGCTGAAGCATACTTACAAAGACACATAAGGCAGTAGTTGGGACCCTCACTTCTTTACCAGAACCAGGATGAGGATCCACGTTGTCTTGGGGGACTGGGAAGGAAGAGACAGAGCGTCTCCTAAGAAATAAGATAAAGACAAATATTAGACAGGACTGCAGAGGTTTACTGCTCATCAAATTGTTAGAAAGAACTCCAAGATGACCTTGCTTAAGCAGACTGCCTCTGTTGATAGCCTGTCCCTCCTGGATTCTTCAAACTACAGAACAATTCACAAACAAATCAGAAGCACCCTCACTCAAACGATAAGAAAGAGAGCCAGCACATGCCTTACTCTCCTGCACACTAACCTGTGGACTCCAAAACCCAACAATGAAAAGCAATCCTCAACAACAATTGCTTACCCAGTCAGTAAGCTGCTGGGAAACTTTCTCAACTTAATTTAACAGCTAGGTCAGAGGTAGCTCTCTGGTATTTTTCACAAAATTATTTTATTTCTATGCCTAGTCAGAAACATCCTCATCAACCTGTGATCAACGTGGAGTCTAACACATGCCAAAAGAAAGCAACAAGAGCATGAGTACTGTACAAAGTGTTCAACCTGGTAGCCCTGTTCTGAGAGCTCCCGGCATTCCTAGGAACATGCAAAGCGTCCTGGTTAGCACGTGAACATCTGATGACTGAGGGCGGTGAAGCAGTGATCGGCATAATTGTTAAGGACCCACACTCACATGCTGGACTAAGAGAGGATAATAGTTTCACCTGGCAGCATCAGAAGAAGAATGATGTCCCAAAAGGGGGAGACTCGGACAGACTAAAGGGAAAGGCCAGAGATCAGCACGCAGCGAGATTAAGAGGAAAGGAAGTTGAGGAAAAAAGGAAGAAGCTAAATGAAAAGCTGAAATTAAGGCACGTGTATATTCTGTACCACTGAAACCTGGTGTACATTTAAAAAATAAAAATAAGTCATGTACATATATTTAGGTATAATTATACACATTTTAAAAAGGAAAGGTGAAAGTCTTCTAACCTACCCAAAGATATTAGTGATAGAATCCAGAAGGCCTCCAGCAGGCTGCGAGAGTCGCTTACTAAAGAGGAGGGGGAGGATAGGTTTAAACCTTAGAAACATTTTGCCCAAATAATCAATCAATAAAAACAGCCCACAAAAACAGGTACCTGGGAATATGTTTCCCATTTAGTTCCCAAACCCCAGCTGAGAGAAACCCAACACAGTACCAAACTGCCAGAAAACAGTGGGAAGGGAAAGGGAAAACCCAGCCTAGAGGTTTCCAAAGAAACAAGGTTCCCTAGTACTAAATTAATTTCCCTGGAAATAAAGCTAGGCAATTAACCTCATGATTTCTGGCTAAGTAACCTCATAATTTCTGGCTGTTAGTAACCAATCCCCACTCTTGAAGTCCTGCTTTAGGGAAAAAGAAAAAAAAAGCCCTAGTAAGAATGAAACAGGATGATCTAAACCTGAACAATCATTCTGCTTAATAAGGTTTACTGTTCATATTTTAGCAAGCCACTACATTTTTTTCTATTTAGAAGCATTTGAAGCCATCTGTGTTCTGCTTCTGTCCCATTAAGCAGAGGTGAACTGAGAGACTAGACACCTCTGTGGTGTGTATGATGCTAGGTGTCCTGGCAAAGGGGTAGGGGGTTGGGTGCACCTGACTACATTCTTTGTCATGTCCACAAATGTGCCTTCATATTGCTCCTCGAGCTGTCTTTTCCCTGGCCCAAACCTGCCTACTTACGTGGCTGCTCTGCTGATGGCTCGCACAGGAGAGGTCTCTTCCGTGTGATCAGAGGTTTCATCCACAATGACCTCAATGTCATCATCCCTGGAAAGAAAGGCAAGAGATTCTTTAATTCTCCAGAGCAGGAGCTTTGTGATGAATGTGTTCTGCAAATGCTAATGTCACTTTCTAGCTATAGCCTATGTCACTTGGCTATGACAGCAATGGTTAAAGGTTCTTTGGAGAAAAAGGAAGAGCTGCCATGTTCTTAACAATGCTAAAGTAAACATTTAACCTGTTTAAATAAAATCCAGAATTCCAGCTGAGAATAAATTTGAAAGTGAGCTTTTGATCCTTTTAGGTATAAACAGCTCCCACTTGGAAAGCAATTGAATACTTAACCATTACCAAAGGAGGACATTCCATCAGCAGTCAGCTTCACAGCTGAGGGGCTGCAGCACTCACCAAGCACAGTTCCCATGACACAAGGGCTGAGGGGGATCTAGGACAGTTAGGGGCAGCTATGGAATATAAGCAAACAACAGGGTAGGGAGAAGAATTCAGGGGAGAAGGGATTGCTAAATGGGCCATGAAATCAACAGCTGTCTTAAACAACCCAGTTTCAAATATTATTTTAATTAAACAATAGAAAAGCAGAATCTAAACAGTATACATTTTCAACTCTGTGTGTTTTATGTTTAAATACGTAGTGTTTCTGACATTAGGAGAGTCCACTGCACCTCAAATGACACAATCAAGTCACATAACCTGCTCCCTTTGTTGCTGTTTCTCCCAGTGGATGCAAAGCACCTCTGGAATTTGTCTTCCTCATTTTTATGGGCCATGTCTTTTCTGGTTGGAGGATGGTAAGTAATTATTTTGGTCTTAATGACCTCCTACTGAGATGCAACCTTCATGGAAAAGTAAAATAATTAAATGTAATAATCCAAGATTTCATCACCTACTGTTTGGATTCGTAAGAACTTGACAGAAAGATTTTTCCTTTCCGGTGAATAATTATCTGGATTATGTAAATATACACTTAAGAACTTGTTACTAAGCAAATTAAACCAAGCCAAAGTAAATTTATTTTCCTTAGCTATTTATTCCAGGACTATGTGTAATTATTGTACCATATTCTTGGCCAGGATGTAGAAGACAATTAAGGCAGGTCTAAAGAAAGAGGACAAGGCTGTGCTTTATTTTCTTGATTGGCTTTCCCAGAGGTCTAGGTTTGTGAGAGTCACCTGTGCCCACACAAGGACGAGAGGAGAACTGCAAAGACAGGAACTGCAAATATGAGCTGAGCCTTTGACAATGTCCTGTTGAAAATAGAATTTTATGGTTTTAAGTACTTGGAACTGTGCTCAGGCCCAGGACCACAAGAAAATACTAGCATTTGCTAAGTTATCAAAGTCTTTCAAAGATGTGTATGTCCTCTGACCCAGAAACTCCTTAGGGAAGCGTAGAGATTAAGAACAGGCCTTCACAGCCCTATGTTTGCGTCCTACCTCAGCCCTTTCCTGTATCATCTTGGGGAGGATGCTCAACCTGTCTAAACTGTCACATCCAGTCAACCTGGTTATGCTGGCAATTATAAGGCAGACAAATGACACTTTTATAAGCTGTTATTTTGAAGAAACCAAATCTCATTTCCAGGTCAACTATTTACTTTGTGGCTTGGGAAAATACAACAGAGATTAATCTTCCACATCTGAAAGTATAGATACACACATACCCTACACATCTAAAGCAAAGGCATGATATGAGAACCTTTGTTTCTTTATAAATTAAGACTTTTGTTGGTGAATGACTCCTAATTGAATTTAAACCACTCCACTTATAAGGAAGCAACTAACATTTTAAAAAATAGTGGATCACAGCTTTGAAACTATATTCCAAAACACACATTTCAATAGAAAATATAAACATCCTAGAGCAAAGAAAACTGTTTCCTGCCACGATTAAAGCTTCAAATTTCAGAGAAGATCCCCCTATCTTAACTTGTAGGCAGATTAAGAAAAGCTCCAAACTAGTTCAATTCCTTTTGTTCCAAGAGATCTTAGTTTTCAGTTATGCTTCCACTTTAAGTAACAAACCAAAGGGAGCAAGGAGGAAAAAAACAAAAACCCACCACCACAGCATTACATGGCAGGCACAATTAGAGGCAGAAAACTGATCGCTCAAAGTGTCAACAGGAAACAGTGAGGCAGTAACGTGTACAGAATGCAGGAAGTTAGAATTCACACTCACAGCTGATGAACAGAAACTTTTGGAAGGTTATTTGGTGATACGTTCCAAAAGGTTTGATCCACCGAATTTTACTTTCAAGAATCTATCTCAAGTAAGTAATCAGAAATAGGGACAATCAATGCATTATTTGTGAGAAATCAGAAGTCACCAAAATACAATTAAAATGATATATGGATGTTACTTCTGAGTAGTGGAAGAACTGTACGTTTTCATTTCTCCCTTTAACATTGAAGTTTTCTTTCTGAAATCTGTAAGGTGATTTTACAGAAATAAAAATATTAGAAGCTATGATCACACCACTCCACTCCAGCCTGGGCAATAAAGCAAGACCCTGTCTGAAAAAAAAAAAAAACTTTTAAGAGAGCCAAATTCTCAGGAGCACAGTTTTGATTCATTTATCTCTACTTACTGTTCGACTGGTAGAGGTTCCTTTGCTGCTTCAGCAAGCTCTTTCTGCAGCCGGGCTTGCCGCCTCCTGTTAAAAAAGGCCCGCCATTTACGTCTGCTTAAGAAAGCATGGGGTTTAGGCTCTCTAGAAGCTACCAGTTCTAATAACACATTCAGTGCACGTAAAAATAACAACTACCCTGAGCAAAATACTCGAAGTCCCAAGCCCAAACTCATAACATCAGTAAGGCTCCCCTTTTAAAGGGTTTCACAGTAAAGCCTAGAAGAGAGAGAGACAGGTCACGTTATTAGAGAAAGCAGTCAGCTAGCAAAGGAAGAGGCCTGTCTTCTGGGACCCAGGGTCTCTTAGGAAGACACGTGCCTCAGGCTCACTGGGGGTTAGTCATGGTTGTGACTTAAGTTTTCTGCAGCAAACAGTCTTACACGAGCTGAGCATCCATGACCTGAAATGTTTGGGACTACAACTGTTTCAGATTTTCAAAGCTTTGCATAAACATGATATAAATCTTGAGGGCGGGATCCAAGCGTTAACATGAAATTCAGTTGAACTGACGGTAAATCGGAAATCTGAAATGCTCTAGTGAGTACTTCCTCTGAGTGTCATGTTGGCACTCAGGAAGTTTCAGATTCTGGAGCATTTTGGAGTTTGGGATATGGGAATGCTCAACCTGCATTAACACCCCCACAGCATGATCACCAATAGTGAAGATTTACATAGGACTTCCCCGTACCTGACATTGCTAATTAGTTCACAGAGTTTAACTCGTTTAAACCTTTTGAAATAAATACCATTATTGCCATTTACAAATGAGGAAACTGAGGTATGGTGAGATTCTTCAACTGTCAAAGTTTACATAATATTAGTAACTTTACTAAAGTCACTGCACTCCAGCCTGGGCAACAGAGCAAGACTTTGTCTCAAAAAATAAAAATCTATCAATGAGTCTGATTTAGGAATTTCACATTTATATGCATGTGAGTTTGGATTATAGTCTTCTCGTGCATTAATAAGATCAGAATTTTTATATGGATACAAAAAGCTTCACAAAATTATGGGGCAGAATTCTAATTGTGGTTTATTTCCTTTTCCTAACTCTGGTTTAATTTATATTGTTCAGAATTAGCTTTTCTCCTTGAAACACTGAAAGAATTCCCTAGCAAACCTCCTGCAATAACTGCCAGGTTTCTCTTTCTTTTCAAAAACCTAGGGTTCTGCTTTACTAAGGATGGAAACCACTACCCGTGGACTGATATCCCACCTGGAGTCTTTTCATTCTCTGCATTGAGGCGATTGGCTTCCTGGGCTTTCTCAGCCATCCATCTGGTGACCAGCTCTTGGTTCTCTTCTGTAGTTTTCCTCAGTTTTTCCTCCAAGGCAGTAAAAGTGATCTGCAGGGCATCATATTCATCCTTCAGGGTCTGGTTGGCTATTTCAAGGTCCTGAAGCTTAGTGCGCAGATCTAGGCACTCCGTCTCCAGGTCAGAGATAGTCTGCAAACATTCTGCAATTCTGAAAGTATGACATCAGAGGAGGAATGGTACCTCACCACAGCACTGTGCCAGAGCCAGATGGAAGTGGCTGAGTGCTTAACACTTTGTGTCAATTACATCTCTTAGCCAGGCCCATCCCAATGGTTTACATGATAATCCGTTAGGAAACACCTAAGGTGAAATTCATCCTATTAATGACGAGCAAAAACATGATGTGAAGGAAGAGAAACTTCTGATGCTTAGATTGGTAAAGGGGACTTAAAAGGAGGCTGGAAACTCTATATACTTCACCAGCTCTAACATTTTCTGAGCAAGAATGTCTGATCAAGTGCCCCACCTTTCCAAGCCTCTAGACCCCCTTTCCACATACTAAGGAAACCCAAGCACCCCCAACTCCAGCTCCAAGGTCTTAGGATTCAGAGTCCCTATGTATCTTGTCTGCCAGGCTTCTCTCTGATCAGCCACAGTTTTGCTCACAAACTCATTCCCCTTTCCCAAAGGCCACGCGCTCAGCTATCCTGGCCCTACCACCTCCACCACAGGAACATACCAGGCTCCCACACACTGTGGCCACAGGAGAGCTGTTGAGTGTCTCTGGGACACTTGCAAGGGCCAAGGTGACTTCCCTAGGAGGACACTAGAAGCCTGAGGGCACTGTCCTTGCTTTCTCCTTCTCAGAGCTGGTAGAAAAGGATCCCAGAGCGTGCATGCACTGAAATCAAACTCTTGCTGAGTGTACTGTGGCCACTCATTGCCACTGGCCCTGCTCACAAGAGTTCAGCAGAACAAGGACATGTGACCCAATGACCAGGCTCCAAAGAGGCATGGTCTCTACTCACTTTGCTTCATTCATCTGCATCTCCCTGTCCTTCTGCTGCATTTGGTTATTCAGGTCAATCACCAATTGAGCTAACTGGGAGATAAAGAAGAACACTTTCATAAATAAGATTTTAGGACCTCACTTGGAAACTACATAGTGGGTGGCTATTTATTTTTAAGAAAGAATAAATGAGTTCAGTGACAGCAAGGAGCCGAGGCACCTATGGGGACACAAAGGGGAACTGTCCCTGACACTCCCTGTTAAAGGACAGCTTGGCTGGATGAGAAGTTTTCCAGGTGACTGCCAGAGGTTTCCTGAGGACAGCTGTCTAGCCGTCAACCTCAGCTACCCTTTTGGAGACTCATTACTGCTGACAAGACAATCAGTTGAGCTGTAGTGATGGTGAACTGCATTTTCCCAACTGGAGCTTTGCCATAAGACCACCATCCAGGGAAATACAGCCTGGGACTTGATTCTTTCTCATTAATGTTTCTGAAATTTCAGGGTTTGTACTGAAAAGCTTCGTATTGAAAAGCTTTATGAAACCATCAGTAAGACCTTCAATGGACCAGGTAGCAGGCTTTTTGTTCTTTAAAGCCTCTCTACTCTCATCTCCCATGCTGATTTTGGAGCATGGTAACTGGCAGTGCTCTCACAGGACTGCCCTTCTGCTGATGGGCCTCACTCTGCTTGGTCTTTTCATTCCATTTTCCTTGCCCCTTTATTCCTGTAGAGGGGGGCTTTTGATGTCATATATGGCTAAGGCTGCTGCCAATTCTGGTGAGAAGTGATTGAGCTCCCTCCCCTCCCCACAGGACTCTCACAGACAGCAGAGGACAGATGAGGAAAAGGGCTAGCTTTACCTCCCCCACGTTTCTTGTGTAATTCAGTCAGTTCTTCTTGGTGCTTAATCCTCAGCTGGGCCATTTCTTGTAGCTGACTGTCATTCCATGTGCCGTCATGTCCGGGACTAAATTGGCAAACCAGGCAGATGAAGAGAATGTGCAAAAAAGGGAGGGGAAAAATGAGACTCCAAACCTTTCCAATTAGGCAGCGAAACAGTAACTCCAGAAACATGTTCACACAGCCAATAAATCATTTGGGTGTCTCTAGCAGCTGAGGTTACAGCCACTGTGAGTGGAAAGGAAGAGACGTGAAATACATGGAAAAAAGCAAAGCAACTGTGACCACCAGGCATGTCAGGAATAAAGGGCAGAAAGTTCCTGAAGGAAGTGCCAGTAACAGAGAGGCACCAATGAGGCCCACTCATTGATGGGCAAGCACTTGAGGGCCAATGAGGCCGCAACGTGTACGGGGCTCTTTCACGTAGCCGACAGTCAACTGAGAGCAGATGTGAGGTCAGGAGTCACATGTGCTGTGCAGAAAACTCAAGCAGAAGAAGAAAGGGAACAGAGCGGGGGGGGGGGGGGGGGGTTCCTATTTCAATGTAATTGAGAAGGGTTTCTCCAAGGTGACACATGACTAGAGACTGTAAGGAAGTGAGGAATAAGCCATGTGGACCCTTGGGGGAAGGGCCCTCTGAGCAGAGAGAGCAGCAGCACCAGCGGCGGCAGGGCCTGGAGAGGCATACAGAGGGTGTGTGCTTGGAGGAAGCGTGACTGAAGCCCAGGCGCAGGGGACAGAGGAGGTGGGGGAGATGATGCAGAGCCTCGTGGGCCCCTCAGAGGACTGTGAGGTTTACTAGGTGTGAAGGGAAGCTGCTGGAGGGCTGTGAGCAGCCGAATGACTTAGGTTTTAAAAGGAGAGCAGACTGCAGGAGGTAGGGCAGAAATAGGAAGACCAGCCAGCAGGCTACTGCACAGTGCAAACGTGGGACAGTGCAGCTCAGACCAGGGGGGGGGAGCAGTGAAGGTTAAGATGCTGTCTGATTCTAGATCCATTCTGAAGAGAGCGCCAACTGGACCCGACTTTGAATTGGGTATGGGGTGTGAAAGACAGATCGGAGTCAAGGATGACTCAAGGCTTTTGGCCTGAGCAACTGGTAGAAGGTAGGTGTCACCCACTGAAATGGGCAAGCTTGTGGGGAGAAGCAGGTTTTGGGGGAGGCCTAAAGACTAAAGAGTTCAGCTGTGGCCATTCAAGTGTATACATTAAATGGAAACTGGGTATTAAGAGTCTGAACTTCAAGGAGAAGTCCAAGCTGGAAGCTAACATGTAGACTCTGTCAGCAAACAGATGTGCCTAAAGCCACAGGAGTCGGTTCAGATCACCTCCAGTCAATGCAATTTTGGAATCTTTGCCAAGTGTTTGCATGACATCTCAGAAACAGCAGAAGACAACTACAACTGTGGATTTATAGTTCAAGAGAAGGCTGGTGCCACAGATGAGAATTATCAGATTACAGCGAGTAGCTGAAACCACTGTCGGGGGGAAAGCTTGCAGATGAAGAAAAGGAAGAAGGCTGGACGCTAGGATATCAACATCTGTAGAGAGGGGAAAGAACTGCCCACTCCATATGACCTGGAATAAAATAAAAAGAGGGGAGGTAGTAGAGCAGTCCCTCCATCTCTGTTATGTTGTAATACTACAACTAATATTTTATTACACAGCTAAGCACAAACTAATACCTCATCTTTTGAGGCAACAAGGCACTTACCCAATCTTAGCCCAGGAAGTAAAGCCAAGAGATTAGAAAGTGGAACACACTTCACATGAAACCATCCTAAATTAGGCAGAATAATTATCAAATCTCCCCCATCTTCTAAAAAATTATTGAGATGGTGTCTTACTATATTGCCAAGGCTGGCCTCGAAATCCTGGACTCAAGCGTGTAAGATGTGGTCCCTCCTTCCAAGGAGCTGGCTATCTACAGAACATATTCACGAAATAAAAACTAACAACATAGAGAAAAACAAAAGTGTATCAAAGAGTGGCAACCCAAAGTGTTAATCATGCTCAGAGGCAGACTTCCCCAGACAAGGATGGTCTCAGTTTGAGAGGGGTTTCCGAACAGGAACTAAAGTAGGAATCACCTAGGAAGGGCAAAATGGAGGTAAGATCATCAGCAGCAGGACCACAGGACTACATGCTTAAACTTCAAAGTATACCAAGATGCAGAACTCAAAAGAAATGCTAGGAGAGACTAAGGCAAGCAGGATACAGCTCATTCCACCACCCAGAGCCTCCAAGGACTTCCTATTTTACTTACAATGACTATCAGCCTAAGGTACTTCAGCAAGCAGAAAAAACAATCACTTGGAGAGCATGGTTAAAGCAGATTCCTGAAGCCCGCTATGATCTGCTTTTCTAGCAAGGCCCAGCAATCTGCATTTCAGCTTTCTGTGCTCCAGTGATGGGAATGCTGCTGGTTCCAGGAACTCTGAGCAGCAGTAAAGGTGGTAGTGCTCAAACTTTAGAGGTCACTAGAATCACCTAAAGCATTTCTGAAAACACAGATTACCAGGCCCCGCCCCCAGAGTTTCTAACAGAGTAGGTCTGAGGTAGGGGCCCAAGAATCTTCATCTCTAACAATTTCCCAGAAGATGCCACTAGTCCAGGAACCATGCTTAGAATAAACAATTTCAAGGCTGAAGAGTCTGATTTCAAACTGTAGGCAAAGTGATGAAAATAAGAAGTCTGCTAACTGATGCAGATCACTATTTAAGCACAGTGTGCAGTGTTTCAAGGTTAATCAGGACGACACGGGCAGGAACTCTGGAGAGACACAAGAAGGGGGAAGGAAGCCAGTGGTGCCCGGCTTCTGTGAACACCCTTACATTCTCTAGCAAATGTCCCTTTGGGGCGGCCTCCTCGTCTAGACTCCAGTCCTCCTCAGAGCAGGGACTCTGGCTTACTCATCTCTACGCCCCTAATGCCCAGCCCACACTGCGGTCGCAGAAGTCTACTGAGTGAATGAGGCTCCCACCACAGTCTGGGAATAAGAAGACAAATAAACAAAGGAGGTGGCAAAATAAATGCAACCAAAAGGATGCAAGAGGCTAGGGGGTGGGCTTGGTGATGAAAGGAATATGGGGGAGGGGGAGATCTGGAGGGAAAAGGGAACCACAGATGACTCGAGGAAAACAATACCATGAATGGAAACAAAGAACTCAGAAGGACAGCCTTATTATGGATACCATTTGTGGAAATGGAAAGACTGAAACCAATGGTAACCTGATTAATCCCACCATTCAACCCGCCTTGCCTGCTTTTCATCACTTACTTCTAGTTCCAAACTCCCACTAGCAAGTCAAGCAGCCAAACAATATATAACTAAACTCTCACTAGCTTCCCTATAAATAACTGACTGTGGCTCACTATAATAACCAGTGCTTAAAGTTCTCCTCCAGGAACTAGGAAGCAGCTCTTGCTCATTAAAGCCAGCTGACACCCTCAACCCCTCAAGTGGGCCTGTGTGAATGCCCAAGAGGTGACCTTTTGACATCAGAGGGCCAAAACACTCCTCCTTCAGATGGTGCTAATGCCACCATTTTCTGCATGTGTCCTATCAGGAAGCACACAGCTAGATTATGCTTGCATGGAAGCCCAATCACCTCATCTTTCCTACCCACCAATCACCTCTTCCCACACTTTAGACCACACTGCTTCCTATCCCATAAGTACCCCCAATCCCTATATTCAAGGAGTGGATTTGAGACCTGTTCTTCTGAATCCTTGCTTAGCAGCCTTGTGAATAAACTGTTGCAAAATGCATCATCTCAATGAACAACTTGCTGTGTCCAGGCTGAATGAACCTGGTTTATAACAAGACCTCCACTTAAACGACCATCCCGCTGGGCGTGGTGGCTCATGCCAGAAACCCCAATACTAATGGAAGGCAGAGGAGGGAGGATCGCTCAAGCCCAGGAGTGGAAACCAGCCTGGGTAACAGTGAGACCCCTATTTCTACAAAAAATTTAAAAATTAGCCTGGCATGGTGGTGCACACCTGTAGTCTCCCAGCTACTCAGAAGGCTAAAGCAGGAGGATTGTTTGAGCCCCAGAGGCTGAGGCTGTCGTAAGCCATGATCACGCCACTGTACTCAAGCCTGGGCGACAGAGAGAGACCCTGCCTCAAAAAAAGACTTATCCTAGTGAAATTCAGCCAAAAGAACTGCTGCATATTTATTTATAGTGCCTTTCCAAGCAAATGAGTTTGGCTAACAGATAAAGAATACAAGAATATAGTCACCAAGGATTTAATCAGAGATGTTTTAAGTTTTCAATTGGCTGAATTTAGATGAAAACGGTGAAACAGCATTATCTATACCTAAAATTAACTGAAATACTACAAGTAATATCTTAAGTACTACAGAAGACCTCCCAGGGCCACAGCCACGCAGGATTTCCTGAACTGTTAGAAAGCAAGGATGGAACCTAGGTCCTGTCAAGCCATCTGTTGTCTGCAATCTTTTCCACTCTGTCCTCTACCAGGAGACCATTCTGCCAGATGAGGAGACGTGACAGCAGCTACAGCTCTAGGAGCAAATTAACACATAAGACTACAGATACCATTTCTAGTTTTTTTTTCTAAACACCATAAATCACCTTGTTTTTACAATTGCTAAATGTGTGGAGATTTCAGAGCAATATGGCTACTGTTCCCAGATCAACCACCAAATTTAGCATGCAAACACAATGAATATTATGGAAGAGGACAATAAGACTTCAAATATACATAAAGGCACACAATTGACCCAGTAAACACAAACAACCCACCATGGACAAATATGTATTAATTAAACACTCTATTAATATACACTGATATTTTTCTAATCTAGTTCTTAAAGAAAAATAAGAGCTTATTGCAATCCGCTCATTTGATCTCACAATCTACTAATACTGATGCTCCTCTGCTTACCGGGGCTATGTCCCTTTAAACCCATCAGAAGTTGAAAATAGGTAACAGGTTGAAAATGCATTTAATACATCTCACCTACTGAATATCATAGCTGAGCTTACCTTAAGCATGCTCAAAACACATTAGCCTACAGTTGGGCAAAATCATCTAACACAAAGCCCATTTTATAAGTTATTGAGTATTTCACGCAATTTATTGAATACTGAACTGAAGGGGGAAAAATAGAACGCTTGGATGGGTACTCAAAGAACAGTTCTACTGAAAGTGTATCACTTCTGCACCATTACAAAGTTGAAGAATTGTAAGGTGGCTGGGCACAGGGGCTCATGTCTATAATCCCAGCACTTTTGGAGGCCAAAGTAGGTGGATCATAAGGTCAGGAGTTTAAGACCAGCCTGGCCAACAGAGTGAAACCCCGCCTCTACTAAAAATGCAAAAATTAGCGAGGTGTGGTGGTGGGCACCCGTAGTACCAGCTACTCAGGAGGCTGAGACCGGACAATCACTTGAACCGGAAGGCAGAGGTTGCAGGTTGCAGTGAACTGAGATCACACCACTGCACTCCAGCCTGGGTGACAGAGCAAGACTGTCTCAAAAAAAAAAAAAAGAAAAGAAAAGAAAAAAGAAAAATTTTAAGTTGAACCGCTGCAAGTTGGGGACCATTTATATATGCTGAAAAAACACCAACCTAAAAAGGATCAAATAGACCCATATTGTCCAAAAGCAATTTTTGTGTATGTGCCAATCAATCCTATATTAACAGGATCTACATAAACCTGCTCAGAAATACTTGTCTGTGATTAAAAAAAAAAAAAAAAAAAAAGGCCAGGCCCAGTGGCTCACGCCTGTAATCCCAGCACTTTGGGAGGCCGAGATGGGTGGATCACCTGAGGTCGGGAGTTCGAGACCAGCCTGGCCAACATGGAGAAACCCCGTCTCTGGTAAAAAAAATACAAAATTAGCCGGGTGTGGTGGTGGATGCCTCTAATCACAGCTACTCAGGAGCTGAGACAAGAGAATCGCCTGAACCCAGGGGGCAGAGGTTGCGGTGAACCAAGATTGCGCCATTGCATTCCAGCTTGGGCAACAAGAGCAAAACTCTCTCTAAAAAAAAAAAAAACAAAAAAACAAAAAAAACCATGAACCCTGGCAGGTTAGATGGGAAACACCTAAGGTTACCACATGAACCTGCCTTAAGTGCTGAGAGCACTGTATGATAATAACCTTTCTAGGTATGTACATACCTTTTAAAAATGATTTTAATTACATGGCTTTAGTAGTTCTCATTTGAAAGGAGCTGACAAAAACCGGAACCCAGAAATAGTACTTGATTTGCTTTTAGAGAAGTGACAACTGAACTGAGATAAATTTCATTAGAGGAGACAGAGATGATACACGTTAGTTTCCAAATACCTTATCTCATGCCTGTTTGGTACGTCATGCTTTTCAGCTTGTAGTTTTTGGGCCAACACTGAATGAAGATCTGACTTTTCCAGCAATTTGTTATCTATTAAAATACAAATTTCAGAAATTAAGTTATTTATAACATACGCACACTTACTAGGTACCTACTTTGTCACGCACTGTAGGATAAAATACAGGAACATGCATTCCCCAGCCACAGTAACCTGTAGAAACACCTGCAAGAATGTCTTCCCGATTAAAGGGAGCTGAAAATGCTTTCCATCCCCAAAGTTATTTGTTTCTACCTTGGGAGTAAAAAAGAAAAAGAAACACACTAAACACAATGGCAAAGTGAAATACTATGTACCTTTAAGTAATACAGGAGAACTTTATCATAATTTGATACATTTAATTACTTTTTAGGTCAGGGAACTAGAAATTCAAATACAAATGACAGTCCCCAACATGAAGGAGTTAACATTTAATTCAGTCAGTCAACTATAAAAAGGTACACAGAATACACTCTTTACTCTTTTTTTTTGGAAACAGTCTCGCTCCGTTGCCAGGCTGGAGTGCAGTGGCGCAATCTCAGCTCACTGCAACCTCCACCACCCGGCTTCAAGTGATTCTCCTGCCTCAGCCTCCCAAGTAACTGGGACTACAGGTGCACACCACCACACCCAGCTAATTTTTTGTATTTTTAGTAGAGACGGGGTTTCACTATGTTGGCCAGGATGGCCTCGAACTCTAGAACTGCTCACCTCAGCCTCCCAAAGTGTTGGGATTCCAGGAATGAGCCACCACACCCGGCCTCTTTACTCATTTTTATGAATGGTGTCACAGGTGGTGATATATGAGTTAGGTTTGAAAGGAAGATGATGGTCCACACAGAAGGAATAACAGAGTCTTTGGTAAGTGGCTGGAAATAAAGGTTGAGCCAACACAGGAAAAAGCAGGATCAGAAATTTAGACTCAGACTTCTTCTTACTGGCAATGATGAAGTAAGAGATTACAAAAGCACACAATTACACTACTAGATCCGTAGTAATAAAAAGTGAAAGAGTCTTCTGAGGCTCCTGGCTCAGGCAACTGGGTGGAAGATGCTAATGTGTGAAGAGAACACAGGAGGGGAGAGCTTGGAGAGGAAATGAGTTCTCTTTCCAAACATCATAAATTTGACAGGAGACAGAGTACAGAAATTCAAAAGACAGGACTAGAAAGAACATGTCGTTAAGAGTAATAGGCACACAGGTTGGGCTCAGTGGTTTGTGCCTGTAATCCCAGCACTTTGGGAGGCTGAGGTGGGTAGATCACTTGAGGTTGGGAGTTTGTGACCAGCCTGTCCAACATGGAGAAACCCTCTCTACCAAAAATACAAAAATTAGCCCGGCACGGTGGTGCATGTCTGTAATCCCAGCTACTCAGGAGGCTGAGGCAGGAGAATTGCTTGAACCCGGGAGGCAGAGGTTGCGATGAGCCAGGATCACACCATTGTACTCCAGCCTGGGCAACAAGAGTGAAACTCTGTCTCAAAAATTAGTCAGGCATGGGGCGCTTGCCTGTAGTCCCAGTTACTGGGGAGGCTGAGGCATGAGAATTGCTTGAATCTGGGAGGCAGAGGTTGCAGTGAGCCGACTTTATGCCACTGTACTCCAGCCTGGGTGACAGAGCAAGACTCTGTCTCAAAATAAATGAAATAAAAAATAAGAGTAACAGGCACACAGGCACCAGTAAGATCAGATGTGGAGGCAGGTACCAAGAAGAACAAGACAGGGTTTATGCTAGTGACTGTTCTTGTTAAAAGAGCTTATTTCTCCTTTTAGAGTCTTGAGTCCCACTTCTTGATATCTGAAAAAGAGAACTCCTGGGTAGAAACACTCTCATCTATATTAGTTAAATGAACTAGCTCAGCCAAACTGGGAATTGGTTTCAACCTGGGACATCATGATCAAGAGAAAGGTTTAAAATCCACCAGTGTTCAAAGGGCTCTAGTAAGATCTTTAGATGTGAAACCAAAGCTTGGTGCCCTGTGATAATTTTAGGTTCTTTCAAAAGACATAGGCATTCAAAAGGAGTCCTTCCCAAAGGGTCCTCCCTGAAGAGAAGGCTGGAGATGGAGGGAAGCTTTTCCCCTCCCGCTATGGCCTCTTTCCACCTCTCTCTTCAGTTCAAAGGCAGGGACTGAACAGGGAACAGACTCTAGGTTGACGGAGGGTCAGAAGCTGACTGGCCTGGGAAGGCTGGAATGAGCGGAATGAAGATGTTTTACAAACTATAATAGAAATGATCTCCCTAGCTGTCAGTCCCTTCGCCAAAACAAGATCTTAACATGCAAAGGCTGTCTCACTCTCCTGCCCCTTCCTAGCCTCTTATCCCACCAGTCTCCTCTCCTGGTCCCTCGGGCAGGCATTACTCACTACTTTAGTGCCCTTTAAAGGTATCTTCTCTCCACGACTGACCTCTTATTCTGACTGCTCTAACATACTCCTGCCTCATCAAGATGCCATTTTCAAAGGGCAGGAAAACATTCCATTTGTTTCAGAGACGAACACTTTACAATTACAGACTATTATACAGATGACTTTGAAAGCACTTATATGCACATCACTGTTTTAACAAGTGGGCACGGTAGCTCCTCCCCATTTTATAGAGGAGGCAAAACAGACACAGGGTTCAGGCGGGGGCGAGTCAAGCCTCCAACTCAATTTGACTTTCAAAATACATTAGCTTTTAAAGCGTAAACACCCAATAAGCACCTAATGAACTGATATATGTAATCTGTAAGGGAATCATGTTTTGAGTCAGAGGGACTTCTTACGCCTCTTTCTGAAACAGCACTATTCTTCAGGACCTCCTAGAACAGCAAAGCATCCCCTTTCTTCTTAGTTTTGTTAAAACAATGGGTGCAGTGAAAGCAAAGACCCATTTGCTATGGGAGCCAGTGAGTAAAGCAAATGCAAAAGTTAGTCATCAAGCCTGAGTTCAAACCCCTGTCCCGGCTGGGCCTGCAATCCCAACACTTTGGAAGTCTGAGGCAGGTAGATCACCTGAGGTCAGGAGTTGGAGAACAGCCTAGCCCAATACAACGAAACTGTCTCTACTAAAAATACAAAAATTAATATTCGTGACAACCTTCTGAGGTAGGTAGGCATCATTACTGTCCCCATTTTACAGATTAGACAACTAAGGCTTGACGGTGCTCGCCTGTAGTTCCAGCTACTAGGGAGGCTGGGGCAAGACGATCGCTTGAACCTGGGAGGCGGAGGTTGCAGTGAGCCGTGATTGCACCACTGCACTCCAGCCTGGGTGACACAGCCAGACTCTGTCTCAAAAAAAAAAAAAAAGCAAACCAGTCCCACCATTAACCTGCTGTGCAACCTCAGAAGTTACCTGATCTTCCTAGGCCTCAGTTCCATGTGTGAAAAAGTTCCTGGTTCATACACATTATTTTGGGAAAGATAAAATGAAATAACACATGCAAATACTCACCACAGTACTAAAATTTGTCTGCACAGTAGACTCATTTGGGAAGCATCAAAAAACACTGATAACGTGACATGCAGTTCATACTTAAGATTTCAATAACAGTGAAGGTTCCGTCCCGCCTCAAAGATAAGAATCAGAATGTGCTGGGCTTGGTGGCTCACGCCTGTAATCCCAACACTTTGGGAAGCCCAGGTGGGAGGATCGCTTGAGCCCAGGAGTTGGAGACCAGCCTGGGAAACACAGGGAGACCTCGTTCCTACAATTTTTTTTTTAATTAGCCGAGTGGTAGCACGCATCTGTAATCCCAGCTCCTCCGGAGGCTCAGGTGGGAGAATCACCTCAGCCCGGGAGTTTGAGGCTGCAGTGAGCCGTGATCTCCGCCACTGCACTCCAGCCTCGGCGACAGAGCGAGACCCTGTTCCCCAACCCCCTTTCTCCTAAAAAAAAAAACACCAAGGTTAAATAAGGGATACAAGTTCGAGGAATCCAAGGCCACCCGTTCCACTACATTGAGAAAGCAATGTTAATTCTGCGACTTAAAGTCAACGACCGTCATTAACATGCCTCCACAGATGGGATGTTTCCGGGACCTGTTTAAGTGCATGAGCATTGCGTGAGCTGCTGGGACTTACAAATACAAACACGAACTGTGCGTCCCCACAAAGATCGTACAAGTCAGTAGGGAAAATCCGCTAAAGGTAAAACGCAAATTAGAGAAAGCATTTAAAAGGCGTGGGGCGTCCCAGGCGTGGGGTACGGGGCGGCCGCCATGCGCGTGGGCGGCGCCGGGGGCTCCACCTTAGGTTCCCGCTGGCGCCCCGCGTACATCCGCGGGGCCCGCCCGCCCCGCTCCCAGCCCACATGGGCGCCGCTCACACTGCAGGATGATCTCCTCGAACGCCTGCCTCTGCAGGCGGTCCCGGCGCCTCAGCTCCTCCGAGATGTGGCGCTTCCAGCGGGGGAAGTCAGTGGCTCGGAGACCCGACGACATGTCGCTTGCTGCCCCGGCACCTCAGCGCCACCGATGCGAGCGGGGGCTAGCGGCCACGGCCTGCAGCATGAGGCGACCAGCGGACGCGGAAAGCCGGCAATCCCAGAGCTCACCCCCCACACACTGGGCGTCCCGAGGCCATCCGGGACGGTCTTCCGGCTCCTGCCGGAAATGATTTTCGAGAGGGCCGGAAGACCCGCCCCCTCACCGGACGTATTACGCCACACGTGCTCAGGGGCCGGTGCCAACGCAGGGGCGCTCGCTAGTGACGCCAGCCTGCAGCCGGAAGCCTCAGCCGCAGAGAGGCGGCCGCTAGGGGCGTTCGGACCCCGCGCAAGGCCTAGCTCCGGGCGGGAAGGAGGCAGGAAAGGGGCAGCTTTCGCCTGACCGCTTACCTTTCCTTTCCTGTTTTTCGACACTTTGCGTGTTTTCTTGGCCTGCCTCCCTTTTTTTTTCCCTTTTAATCTCAGTTAAGGAACAAATGGGGTTCCCTTCCTCCATAATAGCTGTGTGGCTGTGGATGAGTGACAACCTTCGAAACCTGTGTTGTCTAATCTGTAGAATGGGGACAGTAATGATACCTACCTCAGAAGGCTGTCACGAATATTAAAAAGAAAAGCCCATGTAATGCAGTCAGCACTGTGCTTGGCACCGGGGGAACCTGACTTTACAAAGACAGCTGGTGTCTTCTCAAGACCTACCCTGACAGGAGCATTGCCATCTTGGACAAACATCACCATTTTAAGTTTCCCTTAATTAAAAAACCGCCTAAATCCAGCCAAAAAACATCAGCCTAATGGCTGTCAGGATAACCAGAAACATTACAACCCTAAGATGAACCCCCCTCCAACCAGAAACGTGCCAACCGTGAGACAGCCTCCCTCTGTCCAGAGACTTTCCAATCCCGCAACAAACTTTCCTTCACACAGAAACATTCTGAACCTGCAATAAGCTCCCAGCTCCCTAAACCCTTAAATACCCTTAGTGTGTTAGAGAAACGCTCCTGACCAAAAAATCGACCAGAAGCCCCTCTCAGGTTTATTCTCCAAAATAAATCTGTCTTTGACTGTTAAGCTGCTTTTCGTGTTTCTTTCCTCTTTCTTAACTCATATACCCAAAGTCAGGGTGCTTTGGCAGGCATGTCACACTGGGAAACAGGTTTTGTGGTTTGTTCGGGTTTTTTAGGTTGTTTTTTGCAATGGGAGAAGAGGACTGGAAACAGGAGCTAAGAAAAATGTGAATAGTGTATCAGAGTTTGTCTTCCTCATTAGAATCATAGAAACTGTGGGCTGACAATAAATGGAGCCTTAGAAGGTAACCTAAGGCTGTAGATGTTGAAACGGGGAGGTGAAGACACACTGGCTCCTGAGAAGATTGTGTCTGTCAACAAGCTCAGTAGAATGGAAAACCCAGTTCTGTAATAGAGTTGCTAGAGTTCCATCTGCCTTTAATGATTAGTGAATTTACTGCATTAAAAGGGAACTGGACCAAGTAGGTGGCCAAAAAAGAAAGGAATACCAGAAACTACCTTCTCTTCCAGTGTCTCTCAAGGCCATAGGAAGATCCTTCAGAGACAGATAAGAAGCATTTAAGCTGAGGAGAGGAGGACAGTCAGGCTTCTAGCACTGTGGTTAAAGATGTTTCACTGGTAGTCAGTATTGAGTGGACCTGAAGTCACTGGAAGGACCCATGGGAATCAGAAATAGAAGAGACTTCATCACATGCTGAAGAAAATGAAAAAGCAAGTTCTGAAAGTGACTGAGAATGCTTTCAAATGCAGCAGTGGCACCACCCTTAAAAGACCATCACACCAAATCTTGACAGTTGAACATGTTAATTTTCCACATTTATAATTAAAATATGTTTCCAAAGCCAGGCACGGTGGCTCGCACCGGTAATCCCAACACTTTGGGAGGCCGAAGTGAGAGGATCACTTGAGTTCCGGAATTTGAGACCAATCTGCCTAGGCAACATGGTGCAACTCTGTCTCTACAAAAAATACAAAAAATTAGCTGAGTGTGGTGGCATGTGCTTGTAATCCTAGCTACTGGGGTGGGGCTGAGGTGGGAAGATCGCTTAAGCCTAGGAAGTCAAGGCTGTAGTAAGCAGTGATTGCACCACTGCATTCCAGCAGCCTGGTGGACAGAGCAAGACCCTGTCTCAAAAAAAAAAAAAAAAATATATATATATATATATACACACGCACACAAATTTGCAGTTTGCCTAACCAGCAATTCCACTTGCAGAAATTTATGCCAAGAAATATTTGGACACATGTCCACATACAAAAACCTTTGTTACAACATTGTTTTTAGGTTGGTGTAAAAGTAATTGTGGTTTATAATAATGGTGAGAAGTTGGGGAAAAAATCTACATTTCCAACAATAAGAGATTAAATTACTGTATATTTATTGCTGTAAATTGTTGATAGTAACAGCAGTATATGTCATAAATCAATTTATGTAAAATTAGTGTGCCCCTAGTTCCTCATAGACAACAAGTATTTGTTGAACACATGAAAAATACTTTCTAAAATAAGTATATGAAGCTCCGTTAGGTCTGCCCTCTTCCTAACTTAACCAGCTTCATCTCACACGCAGCTGCAGCCACGCTGAGGCCTCTTATTTCTTTCTGCTTACCATCCTCCCTCGCATGGCAGGGCCTTTGGATTTACTGTGTTAGGCACATCTTCCCTTCTGACTTCTTCGAATTAATTTCTGTGAGTTCATTCTCATTTTAGTAGTCACTTCCTCACAACTGTCGGATAAGAGACCTTCACAACTCGATCATATCTCCCTATTACATGTGTACCTCTCCTTGATAGCATTGATCACAGTTACAGCTTCACAGATATTTGTATCATTACTTGATTACGGTCTGTCTCCCGCAGTAGACTGTAAACTCCATGAGACAAGAGCTGTGTCAGCTTTTGCACATCGTTATATCTCCAGCAAGCGAATGAAGCCCTTTATGTGTTAGTTGCTTAGTAAATGTTGTTTAATTAATAAATGGAATATGTGAAAATACTACTAATAGTACTATCTGTAGGCAGGGGTATTGCTGGTGTTTTTTTTTTTTTCTTGTATGTGTATTTGATTTGCATTTTCTAATAGGTAGACATTATATATATATGTGTGTGTGTGTGTGTATCTATCTATCTATATATATATAGATACACACACACTATGTATGCATGAAAAAGTTCTAGAAATGGGCCGGGCGTGGTGGCTTGTGCCTATAATCCAGCACTTTGGGAGGCCAAGGCAGGTGAATCACCTGAGGTCAGGAGTTCAAGACCAGCCTGGCCAACATGGCACAACCCCATCTCTACTAAAAATACAAAAAATTATCTGGGCATGGTGGCGGGCACCTGTAATCCCAGCTACTTGGGAGACTGAGGCAGGAGAATCGCCTGAACTCGGGAGGCAGAGGCTGCAGTGAGCTGAGACTGCACCATTGCACTCTAGCCTAGGTAACAGAGTGAGACTCTGTCTCAAAAAAAAAAAAAAGAAATTCTAGAAATGAACAAATATTTATTGATAAAACCATTTATTTTAACAGCATGGTAGACTCTGGGAGATCACTAATAAGCAGGAACACTTCTACAGTGCTCTGGGCTGTGCATTCTTCTGAGTAGTTTTTCACATCTTATAAATCATTTTCTCCTCACAATAATTCTACAGATGAGGAATCTATGGCACACGGAGGTTAAGTAACTTGCCTGAGGACACCTGGCTAGTAAAGTGGCAAGACCCGGGTTCAAATACAGGCAGTTTACTTCTAGCGTCTGTGCCTTTAACCACTGCACTCCATCATCCAGTCTGTTCCAGCTGTCACTGCAGTCTGGCTGGTCTAGAATACATGAAACAGAATAATTTTTAAGTAATATGTGATTCATTCCTAAATTAGCCGATAAGGAGGGCAACCTGGTGAAGAGCAAAGTCAGTGCTGGGGAGGCTTCAGGTGTGCTCACAGGTC
Source organism: Ateles fusciceps (assembly GCA_036589455.1). Classification (NCBI taxonomy): domain Eukaryota; kingdom Metazoa; phylum Chordata; class Mammalia; order Primates; family Atelidae; genus Ateles; species Ateles fusciceps. The sequence goes on from JAZHEH010001810.1 coordinate 4,843,752, forward strand.
CTGAGGGGAATGGCTGGATGGAGGGTGAGTAATACAGGGGGGTGAGTAATAGGACCGAGGAGGAAATAGGTTGTCTGAATATTCTGGTGACACATAACGGATCTTGAGAGTTTTTATTTGTTCTGGTAAATAGTGATCGTCTAAAGGATTCAGCATGCTTTTCTGGGAAGCAGCATCTGTGAAATGGAGTCTGACTGCCTGTAATGGATGTAAGATAAATGTAAAATAGCCCAAGATTCTTGCAAGCAATATGTTAAGCCTCACGAATTTGCTCACAGGAAATAGAAAAGGCATCACTTATCAAAGAACTTTTTTGTGGAAAGTCTAGTTTCGCCGAAACAAAGTACCACCGGCTTTAACATAACAGCTTTTCCATGGCAGCATTTCCACTGCGAAAAACTTCCAAGAGATTCTCACCTCCATCATCGATGCCTACACAGCTCATCTGTGAGGTCCTCTAGTTATGCTCCAATTCAGAGGAATTCAAGGGCCAAACTTCAGACTATTGTCCTGTTTACTCTTTTCTCTGCCCTTTGGGTCTTCCTCATTTCCTTTACCCTCCACTCAGCAGGTTAAAAGAACAGTGCAATGCCAGTGTGGGTTGGGCACAGGGATGGGCATCCTAACTTCAAAGAGCTCACACCAGGAAGGGAGACTGGAACATGTATCATTTATGGATACAAGGAATTTTGAGTGCAAAGGGCCGGCCTGTTGGCAGCACCCAAGGGGTTCAATTCTCTTCTGTTGGTTTTTCTCTAGCTTTTATTCTTATTTAAAACATAATTTCCTGTTATTCTTTTAAAAAGTTCTCTTAGTCTTCTTTATTTCCACTCCTTTTCAGATTTTTCCAAAATTATATTACTCAAAGTGAAAAGAAACTAAGTTAACTGTGTTACTTGTTAACTGTCTACTGGTCGAGTAAACCAAAGGCTCGTCAAGAAACCAACTAACGCAGGTTTCCAGACACAGCGCTGAGCCTTCCAGACCTCTTATTTATTTATTCATTCATTTATTTATTTTTTCGAGACAGGGTCTCACTCTGTCACCCAGGCTGGAGTGTAGTGGTGGGGATCTTGGTTTACTGCAACTTCCGCCTCCTGGGTTCTAGGAATTCTCCTGCCTCAACCTCCCGAGTAGCTGGGTTTATAAGCGCGTACCACTGTGTCCAGCTAATTTTTGTATTTTTAGTAGAGACGGGGTTTCACCATGTTGGCAAGGCTGGTCTCAAACTTCCTACCTCAGGTGATCCACCCACCTCAGCCTCCCAAAGTGCTGGGATTATAGGTGCAAGCCACCGGTTCTGGCCCAAACCTCATTTCTTTTTTGTTTGTTTCTTTTCTTTCTTTTTTTTTTTTTTTTTTGGGACTGAGTCTCACTCGATTGCCCAGGCTGGAGTGCAGTGGCATCATCTCGGCTCACTGCAACCTTCGCCTCCCAGGTTCAAGCGATTCTCGTGCCTCAGCCTACCGAGTAGCCGGGATTACAGGTGCCTGCCACAATGCCTGGGGAATTTTTTGTATTTTTAGTAGAGATGGGGTTTCATCATGTTGGCCAGGCTGGTCTCGAACTCCTGACCTCAGGTGATCTGCCTGCCTCGGCATGCCAAACTGCTTGGATTACAGGCATGAACCACCGTACCCAGTCCAAACCTCTTTTTTTTTTTTTTTTTTTTTTTTAGGATTATTGCTTGTGTGTGTGTGTGTGCGTGCGTGTGCGTGTGTGCATGCGTGTGTGTATAAATACAGTTTTATATATTTTTAGTGGAAACGGGGTTTACCGTGTTGGCCAGGCTAGTCTCAAACTCCTGGCCTCAAGTGATCCACCCGTCTTGGCTTCCCAAAGTGCTGGGATTACAGGTGTGAGCCACCACGTCTGGCCAGATTTCATGCTTTAAAAATGCTGTACGAATTAGAGGAATTTAGGAGAAAAAAAAATATCTGAGCAAGTGTTATTATCCTTATACTCCAGTACAAGCATTTTAGTAACATTCAACTACTTAAAAATAATTTTAATATTTTACATTTATTTTATTATTTTGCCAAAGCCTACCAAGTATTCCCAGGCAGTCTCCCATCCATGTACTAACCAACCCCAACCCTGCTTAGCTTCCAAAAATCAGACAAGATCAGGCACATTCTGCGTGGTATGGCCATAGACATAACATTCAACTTTCTTGGAGATCTTTATGTCCCCCGCGAATTGGCAGCCAGTGTCTGGAATGCTGGCCAGAGGGTTCAACATGACACCGCCACAAGCTGGGAATGTGATCTGTGGTGGAGGTGGGGACACTGTCTTCCTTGATGTGTTTCTTTGATCTTTAAAGAAATGATAAAATTTCTCCTAGGCACTACTGCCTTCTCCCACTACAAACAATAGTTAACGTTATGGAGTGGTTTGTACATGTCAGGCAGTGTGTTACGTGGATCAACTTTTAATTCTCACAACACGATAATGTATGTGCTACGAATATTTCCTTTTTGCAGATGAGAAATATAGAGGCAAAGTAGCTTGGCCGGGCACGGTGGCTCATGCCTGTAATTCCAGCACTTTGGGAGGGTGAGGCAGGTGGATCACCTGAGGTCAGGAGTTCAAGACCAGCCTGGCCAATGTGGTGAAACCCCGTCTCTACTAATAATACAAAAAAACTAGCCTGGCATGGTAGCACACGCCTGTGATCCCAGCTGTTCAGGAAAGTGAGGCAGGAGAATCACTTGAACCCGGGAGGTGGAGTTTGAAGTGAGTCAAGATTGTGCCATTGCACTCCAGCCTGGGAGACAAGAGTAAGACTCTGTCTAAAAAAAAGAAGTCAAGTAACTTGTCTGACGTCACAAGTTAAGAAGAAGCAGAACTGAGATACAGTCAAGGCCGACGGTGCCAGAACTCGCCTGCTTCACCATGCTACTGGCTGTGTGTCAGGCTATGAGGGCTGAGGCTGTCTGTTTTAGGTTGAGATCATATATCAGTTAGAATGTTTTTGATTGCAAGCAATAGAAGTGCAACATGAGCTACCTTAAGGGAAAAAAGGGGGTTATTATCTGGATTCGGGGTGCTGCAGGGACTGGCAGCGGGAGATGTGGCTGGATCCCAGGAATCACTGCAACCCGGATGCAGACCCAGCCAGCGTGCTCAGCCCTTCGCATCTGCTTCGCTGTGTAGGTTGCTGCTTCCTTCTCCTCTCGTCTCGTGGCCCAGCCATTTCTGTTCCCCAGTTCTCCCATCCTTGAGATAAAGAAATGACTCCTCTGACAGCTCCTCATGACACAAAAGCAGCCAAACAGAGCTGGCGTCTCTGAGCTCCAGTTCTCAATCCCTGAGAGAAGATGCTGGTGGACCAGCAGGTGCCCATGTCTATGAATCCTTATGGCAAAGGGGCAGGTCAGTCTTCTAGGACCACTTCCTTTGGATGGAAGGGAAGGGGCAGCTCTCAGAAGGGACAGGTAGAACACATCTTCTATTTGGCCTGGCTAGCACTCTTTCTTTTTTCTCTTCCTTCCTCCCTCCCTCCCTCCTTCTCCCCCTTCCTCCTTCCTTCCTCCTTCCTTCCTTCTTTCCTTCCTCTTTCTTTTTTTTTTAAGACAGAGTCGGCTCACTGCAGCATCCACCTACTGGGTTCAAGTGATTCTTGTGCCTCAGCCTCCTGAGCTGGAATTGCAGGCACATGCCACCACGCCTGACTAACTTTTGTATTTTTAGTAGAGACAAGGTTTCACCATGTTGACCAGGCTGGTTTCAAACTCCTGAGCTAAAGTGATGCCCGCCTTGGCCTCCCAAAGTGCTAGGCTTACAGGCGTGAGCCACTGGGCCAGCCTCCCACCTTGCCTTTGCTAACAGATTTTACCCTCCTGGCTACATTAATAGCATTTCTTCAACCCTTCCTGCAACAAAATTGGCCCAGGGGTAGGCATAGGAACCCTTCTCAGTCAGCATCCTCCATGGGGATGTTTAAACTGGATCCAGGGGAGAGGATCCCTTTTCTTCTTTGGTCATGAAGTCTAAGGATCTGCGTCTAGATCTGCTAGTGGGCATGTCCCCTGTCTCATGAAAAGGCCAATCTGAAAGCAGTGGAGCAATCCTACAGAGAGAAGTATAGTTGAGAAGCCAGGAGCCCTGAAGGAGTTAGAATCCCTTGTTCCAGCCACTCCTGAAACTAGCCCAGCCCTATTCTCCACACCAGGACTTGAGCCAACGTCATCCTGGAGGTCACTTCAGCTGGTTCACACTGGGCTTCCATTTTCATTTGCCACCCAAGACTAATACAAGGAGCCAAGCCCAAGAAAAGACCAGGGCTGTGCAGACAAAATAACAGTCACTAAGTCAGGCTTTTCCCCTTTAAGATATTGACAATGGGGAGGAGCCAACCAGCTGCTCTACCCTCCATGCGGTTTTTGTGTTGACCAGCAATCTACATGCAAGCTTCTTGGGAATGGGTCTGAGAGCTCATGAACTTCTGAGTAAGTTAAGCTGTGCTCTTAGTAATAGTATCTCTTGGTAGAAGAAATTCAAATTTAAAAAAATCACAACCCCAAAATTACAATTAGAAATGTTAGAATAGGCTGGGCATGGTAGCTCATGCCTATAATCCCAGCACTTTGGGAGGCCTAAGCAGGCGATCACTTGAGGTCAGGAGTTCAAGACCAGCCTGGCAAACATGACGAAACTCCATCTCTGCTATAAATACAAAAATTAGCCAAGTGTGGTGGTGGACACCTGGAATCTCAGCTACTTGGGAGGCTGAGGCAAGAGAATTGCTTGAAACCAGGAGGCAGAGGTTGCAGTGAGCCACAATTGTGCCACTGCACGATCCAGCCTGGGTGACAGAGTGAGACTTCAGTTCAAAAAAAAAAAAAAGGAACTATTAGAATAAACCTAGAATATTAGAAAATACTGTTGTTGTCATAGAACTATTCCCTCTTTCCCCTAAACAGAAAATGAAGGGACACCATTTCAAACCCCACTGTTCAATGACTCACGAGATACGAGCAGCTCTGCAGCGTATCTAACCACTACCGCGTTCTCATGCAGCAGAACCAGACACTATGCGGCTGTGGATCTGATTTTGATTCAATAAATAAGTAAATATTGAATGCCATGAGATATGGGTCTTTGCTTTAGTATCAAGTTGACATTTTGTCTTTATAAGGCCCAAAAATGTGAACAGCAGTTTGTTTAACTTTCTCATTTGTTCTGCAAATCTGAACGTCCAGGGCACGTTGCCTTTGAGAGACTGGTCCCCAAATCAGGAGGAGCTGTCCAGGGACACAGGTTCCTGCAGAGATGGGGCTCCAGGACTGGCCCCTCTGCATGACATGTGATATCCCACGCACTCCAGCTTTTTGTCTCCAAGCCTCTTCTTTTCAATAAGGAAATATTTCCATCCCAAAGTGCACACTGGACCTCAGTTTCTTATGAAGCTTCCCCACAGCTGAAGTTTCCTTAGAGATCCTTGCATATCTCCCTTCATTTTGTCCGAGTCTGCATGGATGAATGGCTTCTCTAAAAACCAGGGTAACTCCAGCACATGGGGTTCTCCTCGTTCTCCTGGAAGTGTGGGATGTTGGGGATTCACTCAGGGTGGCTGACAAAATATTAGGGAAATATTAGGGAAAGTTATAAGATTATAGTCTCAAACCTTTTGGAAGGCCAAAAGGTTTTAATGGAACGGGCTGAAGGCAGCCAGTTCTTATGTTAGAACTTTAAGTCACAGGGTAAACATTAGAATAATAAAAGCTTCCCCAGTTAAGTCTGTTTACCCCACATCCTTGTGTTTCTACTCTAACTGTTTACTCATGTAAATGTTTGTGGTGGATGGTCCTCTCAGAGGGAGGCGGAAGGGGAATTACCTGTTAATGGTGTTTATTCTGGGCCCCCCAGATCTAAGACCTTTTATCATTCGTAAAACCACTCTTTTAACCGTGTTAATTATCCACAAGCTTCAGTTGTCCTTTCCTTCAGGCTTAAGTAATCTGACCCAGCCCTTACAGAGTCCAAATTGAGGGGAGATTCAGGAGCAGCTTCTCTGGTCTTTTTAACTTGCACATGAGATTTCCCTAGGGCCCAGGCTCTGCCTAGACCCTAGACCTCAGAAGTGCATTACTTGATCACACCCTGGTGGGCAGAGTAGGCCACACCCTCTCCCTTACACATCTCTCCCCTCCCAACACTTTTTATTTTCTTGACTTTTTTTTTTTTTTTTTGAGACAGAGTCTTGTTCTGTCACCCAGGCTGGAGTGCAGTGCATGATCTTGGCTCACTGCAACCTCCACTTCCTGGGTTCAAGCAATTCTTGTGCCTCAGCCCCCTGAGTAGCTGGGATTACAGGCATGCACCACTATGTCTGCCTGATTTTTTTTTTTCTTAATTTTTAGTAGTGACAGGGTTTTGCCATGTTGACCAGGGTGGTTTTGAACTCCTGGCCTCAAGTGATTGGCCTCCCAAAGTGCTGGGATCGCAGGTGTGGGATCACAGTGCCGGGACCGCAGGCGTGGGATCACAGTGCCGGGCACAGCGTGGGATCACAGTGCCGGGACCGCAGGCGTGGGATCACAGGGCCAGGATCGCAGGCGTGGGATCACAGTGCCGGGATCGCAGGCGTGGGATTACAGTGCCGGGATCGCAGGGCCAGGATCGCAGGCGTGGGATCACAGGGCCGGGATCGCAGGCGTGGGATTATAGTGCCGGGATCGCAGGCGTGGGATCATAGTGCCGGGACCGCAGGCGTGGGATTACAGTGCCGGGATCACAGGGCCGGGATTGCAGGCGTGGGATTACAGTGCTGGGATTACAGTGCCGGGATTACAGTGCTGGGATTGCAGGCGTGGGATTACAGTGTTGGGATTACAGTGCTGGGATTACAGTGCTGGGATTACAGTGTTGGGATTACAGTGCTGGGATTGCAGGCGTGGGATTACAGTGTTGGGATTACAGTGCTGGGATTACAGTGTTGGGATTACAGTGCTGGGATTACAGTGCTGGGATTACAGTGCTGGGATTGCAGGCGTGGGATTACAGTGTTGGGGATTACAGTGCTGGGATTACAGTGTTGGGATTACAGTGCTGGGATTACAGTGTTGGGATTACAGTGCTGGGATTACAGTGCTGGGATTACAGTGTTGGGATTACAGTGCTGGGATTGCAGGCGTGGGATTACAGTGTTGGGATTACAGTGCTGGGATTACAGTGCTGGGATTACAGTGTTGGGATTACAGTGCTGGGATTACAGTGCTGGGATTGCAGGCATGGGATTACAGTGCTGGGATTGCAGGCGTGGGATTACAGTGCTGGGATTGCAGGCGTGGGATTACAGTGCTGGGATTGCAGGCGTGGGATTACAGTGCTGGGATTGCAGGCGTAGGATTACAGTGCCGGGATTACAGTGCTGGGATTACAGTGCTGGGATTGCAGGTGTGGGATTACAGTGCCGGGATTACAGTGCTGGGATTACAGTGCTGGGATTGCAGGCGTAGGATTACAGTGCTGGGATTACAGTGCTGGGATTGCAGGCGTGGGATTACAGTGTTGGGATTGCAGGCGTGGGATTACAGTGCCGGGATTACAGTGCTGGGATTACAGTGCTGGGACTGCAGGCGTGGGATTACAGTGCTGGGATTGCAGGCGTGAGCCACCACGCCCAGCCTTCTTTACTCGTTTTATCTCTCTTCCCTCAAGTCCCCATCTCCTTGTGTTCAACATGATCCCCACCCCGATTAAGGTTAAGGTTGTCAACCATTCTCTGTTTCATCCATTTCCTCAGTTAAGGGTGTATGTATTGGAGGCAAGAGGAAATGACCTTTATAGTTTGGTCAGGAAGCAGGGCACTGGGGGAGTATCTAAAAGACAATCAGCACTTTGATTCTTGCTAGTGACTCTCCTTTGCCTTATTATGCTGCCTTATTTTTCTCCCTGCAAATCTTGACTTCTATTACAGAAGCCCAGCACCCACCTCACACCCATTACCTTAACCTTAAAAGTTACCAGCTTTTAAGGTTAAGGTAAACACATTCTCTCATGCAAGCAAGAGTTAAAGTAAGTTACAATCTGCAGATCTGGGAATCTGAGCATCAGTGGATAATGATAATTTACAATGGGGATTAGAGTGACAAGCAGCCTTACATCAGCATTCTTGTGTCAGCAATATTTACTCCTTGTAATTTTAAAGCAGGGATCAGCAAAATATGGCCTGCAGGCCAAATGCAAACAGTCATCTGTTGTACAGCTTCCTGTGCAAAGGAGAGCTAAGGGGAGGCTGAGGTGGGATCACTGAAGCCCAAGAGTTCAAGGCTGCAATGAGTTGTGATCACACCACTGCACTCCAGCCTGAGTGTGTATATATATGTATATGTGTGTGTGTGTGTGTGTATATATATATACGTATACGTGTATATATATACACGTATACGTATATATATATACACACACACACACACACATATACATATATATGATGGAAAATGCCTGTGGCAGCTTCAGAAAGCATATTCAAATCTGAGTATAACCTAAGGAAGTAGACTCTCTTTTAGGAATGTGAAAACTTCCCCAGAAGCCCAGCAGACATCCCCCTTATATCTCATTGACCAAAATAGGGTCATATGCTTATTCTTGGCAAGGGGGAGGCATCACCTTTAGACACATCTGGTTCACCCTTGGGCTGGAGGATAAAGCTGGCTTCCCCAGAGGCCTGTGGCTGAGTGGGAAAGGAGTACTTATGGTAGCTCCTCTCCAAAGCTCCCCCTTGCCCCCAGTCTGCCACACCATGCCTCCCGGTAATCCCTGGACTGAGTCTGGGCTGTTCCTGTGTAACGAATAAAATGTGGGGGAAGCATCTCTGCACAAGGTTCAAGCCCGGGTTATAAGAAGCCTTGCAGCTCCTTCTCAGTCTCTTGGAATGCTTGCTCTGTGGGAAACCAGCCAGCATCTACAGAGACTGACTGCAGGGAGACTGCCATTCTGTGAAAAAACCCAAGCTAGTCATGTGGAGAGGCTGCGTGGAGAGCCAGTGAGAGACACAGAAAGAGAAAGAGAAAGAGAGAGAGACCAAGATCCAAGCCAGTTTCCATTGTCTGGACTTGTGAATGAAGAGGCCATTTGGGATGGCCTCCAGCTCAGCTCTGTGAGGCTTCGATATGACCCAGCCCCAGCTGCCATCTGACTGCAACCGCATGAGAAACCCCAAACGAGAACCACCCTGCTGAGCCCAGTCAGCCACAGAAGTGTGAGAGAGGATAATTAATTGTTGTTTTCAGTTTTGGGATGCTTTGTGATGCAACAATAGATAACCAGAATATATGAAGGAAACTGAGTCTCCCTCAGGAAGAAGAAGCAGGGAATGGGTGCTGGGTAGGCTGCCAGTGGTGTCCCCCTTCACCCTGTTGGGAGTGTGCACAGAACACCGTGTTATTCTCAGAAGACATCTGATGAGCATAGAGTCAGAGCAAGGTGAAGGCCTGTAGGTGGGATCACTTTACATTGTCAGTGTGGGATTCATTTTTCCCACCATACCAAGGAAACTACTTATTTTCAGAAGAGACCACTGGGATAAAAACTGTGTATCTTCGAAATTGCTAAAGAAAAAGTCTGTACCTTCTGTAATAATAATTAGTAACGCCAGTAATGGAACGTAACATGTGTTAAATGTGTACAATGTGTGAGGGTCGATGCTTTACGTGTGTTCTCTTCTCAGTTTTCACAACAGCATGGTCCTGTTGGTGCTACTGCTGGCTCTACTTCACAAAGACAATGACGCCTGGATTCTGGGTTCAAATTCTGATGCTAGCACTTATCACCTCTGATATCTTAGGCAAGTTGCTTAAACTCTGTGCCCCAGGATTAAATGAATTATTACTGACAACAGTGTCTTGCACACAGTAAGTGCTTTATAGGTATGGCCGTTATTATTATTTCAGAGGAAGAAAGTGAAGCTCAGGGAGGCAGGTAACTTGTCCAAGGGTACATGATGGGTAAGAGGCAGGCAGATTCCAACCCAGCCTGTGGACTCCGTAGCCTGCAAGCTTACCAATCTCTGCGTTTCTTCTCCTGCTTCATAAAAAAGAGCCTGTTTGTTGACCTTGAACTTGTATCTCTCAGATCTCCGGGGAAATACAATCACCTGACAGCCCTTGATGCTGTGCTCTGAATCCACCACCACGTTCAAGCTGTGTCCCCATTTCTTACCACTGCTCCCAACCAATGACGCAAAACAGCAAGGCTGCTAAGGCAGAATGACTCCTGTGACACGTGGGACTCCTCTGATGAACTTTGCCTCAAGGGTCCTGCTGTGGACTAAATGTTTGTGCCCCTATCCCAAATTCATATCTTGAAGCCATAATCCCCAGTGTGATGGTATTTGGAAGTGAGGCCTTTGGGAGATGCTTAGGTCACGAGGGAAGAGCCGTCACAAATGGGATCAGCACCCATTAATGAGGTGAGGACCTTGTAAAAGAGGCCCCAGAGAGCTGTCTTGCTCCTTCTACCAGGTAAGGACACAGCGAGAAGTCTACTCTCTACAAACTAGGAAGAGGGTTCTCACCAGATACTGTATCTGCCAGCACCTTGACCTTGGACTTCCCAGGCTCCAGAACTGTGAGAAATACATTTCTGTCATTTATAAGCCACCCAGTGTATGGTATCTTATTATAGTAGCCTGAACTGACTTAGACAGATGCCCATCAGCCCTGCCCAAATTTTGTTAGAATTGCAGGCTGAGAGTCTTCCTACCTCACCTTCCTTCCCACTCTCCTTCACCAGGGTCAGACCTGCATCATGAACCTGACAGCTCTCCCAACCTCCTCCTGTAACCTTCCCATCTTTCTGCACAGGTACCTCCTTCAATAAATCTCTCATATCTAACCCTGCCCTAGAACGTACTTCTTTGAGAACCAAAGAGGTTTTGATGAAACCCAAGTAATAGAAGAAAGTGGGAATGGAAAGAGCTGCCACCAACACTGCTTTGACATTTTGAGAGTCCTGACTCTTCCTGAATCCACTTCTCTTTCTCTCTAATCATGGCATGTGCCTGGGTGGCTGTGTTTCTATTCCATGACTAAAGTTTTCTGGCCAAGAGCTCTTTGGACCAGCCATGGACACCTAACTGGGCCAAAATCCTCTCTTAGGGGCCTGAGAGTGAGGACTAGGCCTCCAGGTCTAGAGCAGTAAAGGGATGAGTCAGTACCATGGGAAGACAAAGCCAGGGAGACCCAGGAGTAGGCAGAAGACGCTGGGCAGAGCAAGAAGCAGGTGGGCAGAAGGAAACATCCAGAGAGGACCAGGGCACAGAGAAGAGCCACTTTCTGACTGTCAACCTTGTTTCCAGCTCCATGTGGCTGAGGCCTGGCTAAACTCTTCATCAGCTCTCCCCCCACCTTTTTTTTTTAGACGGAGTCTCGCTCCATCGCCCAGGCTGGAGTGCAATGACACAGTCTTGGCTTACTTCAACCTCCACCTTCCAGGTTCAAGTGATTCTCCTGTCTCACCCTCCCAAGTATCTGGGATTACAGGTATGTGCCACCACACCTGGCTTATTTTTGTAGTTTTAGTAGAGACAGGGTTTCACCATGTTGGCCAAGCTGGTCTCGAACTCCTGGTCTCAAGTGATCCACCCACCTCAGCCTCTCAAAATGCTGGGATTACAGCGTGAGCTACTGTGCCCGGCCAAGTTCTCCTTAGGGTTAGGTTACCCTGTCTCCATTTGTAGCTAGTTTCTCTTCCCCATAAGCAGAAAGCCTTGACTGAAATGGAAATTTAGTATTTTGGAGCAGGAAGTCCCCTTCGACATAATTTATGGCAAAGACCCAAAGCAGGACATTCCCACCCTCTCCTACTGCCTTTACCAAGATCTGAGGACATGAACTCCTGCGTCCTGGAAAGAGGCCCAAGAGCTGCTCTCTGCGTCCTAGGTGGGAGTGGGAGAGGGCCCCTAGCAGAAGGAGGGTGGTCTTGCAGAGCCCGTCTCAGGCACTGCTGGATGCCAGTGTGGGAGATGTGCCCACCCTCTCTGCTGCCTCCAGGGGTGGCCTCTCATGCCACTGCTCCGGGCCTAGATGGAATCTTCTCCACTCCTCCCAACAATCTTGCCTCTCCCTGGGCCATGATTTCACAGCTTCTCCAAGGTTGATGGGTGGGAATTTGCTTTACCTTTGGGTAACTAAAAAGCACATTTTCTGTTAAGTTTCCCAGAGTCAATAAAGTCAGCTCCAAAAGGCCATCTCCAGAAATGGAAAGCTACCAGCAACCCTCCAAGCAGCTTTGCTCCTGAAAATTAAAAAGGAAAAACCTAAATCCCATTTGGGGTGAGCATTTGTTTTAGTGGTAGAAGTTACTTTTTTAAAATTTTTATTTATCTATCTATTTCTGAGACAGAGTATCCCTCTGTCACCCAGGCTAGAGTGCGGTGGTAAGATCTCCGTTCGCTGCAACCTCCACCTCCTGGGTTCAGGCAATTCTCATGCCTCAGCCTCCTAAAAAGCTGGAATTACAGGCATGCACCACCACTCCTGGCTAATTTTTTTTTGTATTTTTAGTAGAGATGGAGTTTCACCATGTTGGTCAGGCTGGTCTCAAACTCCTGACCTCAGGTGATCCGCCCACCTTAGCCTCCCAAAGTGCTGGGAATACAGGCATGAGTCACCGCATCCAGCCAGTGTTTTGTTTTGCTTTGTTTTTTTAAAATGAGAAGATGCCTTACCTGAAAAATAGTCACAAATGCAGGTTTTATTCTGTCGAGATAGAAAAAAGCACTGTACTTTGTGTTGATTTTTAGTGAGTGAAGTTCAAGGAGAAAAAGTAACAAGAATTCAGAGAATTTTGAAAATGATTGTTTTGAATGTTGAGTTTTTGAATTTGGAAAACAAGGTAGCTGTTTCCATGGCTTTATGTTAACAGCTAAAGAAACCAGCAAAAAGTAAACGATGGGCCTGCATCCCCCAGGCAAGGGGAAGTTTTTGGAACATGGAAACATGGGTTTTAGAAACACGATTCAACTGTCAAAACACAAGAAATCAGCAATTCCGATTGTGAAACTAAATGCCAGTATTCTGTTTGTCGGACCACAGAGCGTATGTGACAGGAGCTGTCCTGTGATGAAAAGTCAAATCAGGCCAGGTGCGGTGACTCATGCCTATAATCCCAGCACTCCGGGAGGCCGAGGCGGGTGGAATACATGAAGTCAGGAGTTCGAGACCAGTCTGACCAACATGGTGAAACCCCGTCTCCACTAAAAATTCAAAAATTAGCTGGGCGTGTTGGCGCATGCCTGTAATCCCAGCTACCCAGGAGGCTGAGGCAGGATAATTGCTTGAACCCGGAAGGCGGAGGTTGCAGTGAGCCTAGATGGCGCCATTGCACTCCAGCCTAGTCAACAAGAGGTAAAAGAGCAAAACTCCGTCTCAAAAAAAAAAAAAAAGTTAAACCAAAGAAAAGCTTTGAGAGAATCTATTGCTAGCTCACCTAAGGACCCTCTCCCCTCTCCCTCGTCCTGCATGAAATCCCTATGGCGGGGTTCAAAGGCTTTTTCCTCCTACATTTCAGATTTTTTGTAGGATAGGGTCCTAGCAGGGACTCTAAGAAAGGTCAAGGATTATGAAGATATCGAAGCCTCTAAAGCCTCTAGCCATGTAGCTTTCCGCAGGGGTTTCCCACCCCACACTTCCACCCCACGCTGCAGAACGCGCAGCTTAACCACAGCTTCGCCAGTTTCGATAGAGCAACGGCAACGAGAAATTCTTGCTGGTTCGATAGATTGTGATAGCATCTGACTGTTGTTTTAATTTGCATTTTATGGGTAAAATTATAGATTTTCCCACATATTTGTTATTTGCTGTTTTTTCTCTTTGGGTAATGTCTGTCTAAATACTTTGCCCATCTTGTCTAGGCAGGGAACAAAAAATTACCTGTGAATGGTTTGGGAAGAAAGCTAGCAGGAGATAATACTTTTGGTGTGAGTTTTCGGAATTGGTCTACGAGGCATTCTTTGTAAGACAGACAGGAGGTGGGTGTTGCTAAGTTCACTCAACTTTTCAGTGTTAGGAAGCCTCTTTTAAGGAAGTTATAAAAAGAGATCGAGATCGAGACCATCCTGGCCAACATGGGAAAACCCCATTTCTAATAAACATACAAAAAATTAGCTGGGTGTGGTGGCACATGCCTATAGTCCCAGCTACTCGGAAGGCTGAGGCAGGAGAATCGCTTGAACTTGGGAGGCAGAGGTTGCAGTGAGCCTAGATTGCACCACTGTACTCCAGCCTGGTGACAGAGCAAGACTCCGTCTCAAAAAAAAAAAAAATTCCCTCCTTAGTGCTTATGAAACATTGTGATATCTGAGTATTTCCATATGTTGGCATTTCCGTATCTTTGGATGAAAAGTTCTGCTAATTAAGGTATTATCATAGGGGTGGGTGGTCATAACTTGCCCAAGCTGAGACTTCCGTGGGAGAGTAAAGACAGAATTATTTTAGAAGGTCAAGGAAAAGCTTAGTAAGTCCTCAAGTAGAGCAACTGTGCAGGGCAGGACAGCTTCCGAACAGCCATCCTGAGCACAGTGCAATGACAGCGGTGCATTCATGGATCTAAAAATTATATTATCCCTGGAGGAGGTGGTGCGTTCCTGCAGGCCCAAGTCATGCCTAATGGCTTGGCTAGCGCACTTTTATGTAATCGATTCCTCTGGGCTCTTGATCTACTCCCTTCTTTGAGTCAGGACCCCTTTGAGACTTAATTCAACAAGTATTTATGGTGTGCTTACGATATCCCAGGTACAATTCTGGGTGGTAAGCCTGTGTTACTACCTTTGCCCTCAGTGAGCTTTCATTCTAAGGGGGAAGAGACAGATGATATTAAAAAAAAACATACTAAAGAAATAAATTGTCTATGTTAGAAGGTGATGAGTTCTATAGAAAAGAGAAACAGAGCCGGTGGTGGTGATGGGGAGTGGGTAGGGGTGCAGTTTCTGCATCAACAGGGTGGCCAGGATGGGTCCATTGAGGTGGTGAGATTTTAAGGCCAGGTGCGGTGGCTCAAGCCTGTTAACCCAGCACTTTGGGAGGTCAAGGCAGGCAGATCACTTGAGGTCAGGCGTTTGAGAGCAGCCTGGCCAACATGGTGAAACCCCGTCTCTGCTGAAAATGTAAAACTTAGCCAAGCGTGGTGGTGCGAACCTGCAGTCCCGGCTAC
Organism: Ateles fusciceps; assembly: GCA_036589455.1. NCBI lineage: Eukaryota > Metazoa > Chordata > Mammalia > Primates > Atelidae > Ateles > Ateles fusciceps. Next base: position 4,858,911 of record JAZHEH010001810.1, read on the forward strand.
TCAGGAGGCTGAGGCATGAGGATCACTTGAACCTGGGAGATGGAGGTTGCAGGAGGTTACAGTGAGCTGAGATCATGCCACTGCACTCCAACCAACCTGGGCTACAGAGTGAGACTCTGTTAAAAAAAAAAAAAAAGAATAAAAAGGAGGAAGAAGGTGAGATTTTAGCAAACTCTGAGGAGGTGAGGGAGTTGGCTGTGAGGTGATCTAGGGGAGAGCATCCCAGGCAGAGGAATCAGCCAGAGCAACAGCTCCTCCATGGCAGGTGCAGCTGGGCCCACGCAGCTCCTCTGCAGCAGTGCTGTCTCCCTCTCTGTTGTTGGGGGGAGGGTGTTGTCTGCTAAAGCCTCACACCTGTCCCCCTCTCCTGAGGATAGCCCTTGGCTGACCCAACCTGCCTCCCGTCCTGGACATGCCTGGAAGGGGACCAATGCCTGACAGATGCAGCAGTGTGGCAACTCCTTGGAGCCCACCTACGGCTGGTAACCACACATGTTAACTCCCTGATAAAGCATCCATTTCTCCACGAAAGAGAAAAAGGCTGGACGGGCATCTTCTCAGATAGAACTTTCCGTCTTTAGTTAAGAAAAGTGGCCTATTTCCCTCTTTCCAAAGCTGCTTTCCTGGAAAATAACTGGATTCACTTGCTATGGATTGAATTATGTGTTCCACCAAATTCATATTTTGCAGCCCCAGCCCCCACAATGATGGTATTTGGAGACTGGGCTCCTAGGAGGTAACTGAGGTTAAATGGAGTCATAAGGGTGGGTGGCTTCGAAAGATGGCTGCATCAGGCAGCTCATGCCTGTAATCCAGCACTTTGGGAGGGTGCATCACCTGAGGTCAGGAGTTTGAGACCAACCTGGCCAACATGGTGAAACCCCATCCCTACTGAAAATACAAAAATTAGCCAGACATGGTGGTTCACACCTGTAATCTCAACTACTCGGGAGGCTGAGAAAGGAGAATTGCTTGAACCCAGGAGGTGGAGGTTGCAGTGAGTCGAGACTGAGCCACTGCACTCCAGTCTGCATGACAGGAGTGAGACTCCATCTCAAAAAAAAAAAAGGAAGAAAGGGAAAGAGAAAGAAATTTCTCTACTGCTGTCTCTGCCATGTGAGGTCACAGTGAGAAGAGGGGCATCTCTCGGCCCAGAACCGAGGCCTTATCAGAAACTGAACTTGCTGGTATCTTGATCTTGGACTTCCGGTTTCCAGAAATGTGAGAAAGAAATTTCTGTTGTTGAAGCCACCCACTCGGTGGCATTTTGCTTCGGCAGGCTGAACAGACTCATACATTATCAAAGCACAAAAATCGGTTTCAAAAATTCTAGTGAGGTTTGCAAAGATCATTTTTCCAATCCTGTTGGGGAAACAGTCCTTGCAATGCCACCACCGAGCTCCAGGGAGGCCAGCGACAGAGGGTGTGAGAACCAGGCCCCAAATTACTTTTCTACTTTCATACCTAACCATAAGATGGAAGCATTGTCTGAAGGTAGACGGAGGGAGACTTCTCAGAATTTTAATCACTGCCTGTGTCGCTGCTGTTCTGTGAACCCCGAGGTAATCTCCTCTTGTGTAGAAAATTAATACTAAGAGGTAATTTTTGTTTTGTCTTGTTTTTTAAATGTAAAATGCTTAACCCATCTCTGCATATCCGGGCAGTACAACCAAACTCTTGACAAGGAGTTGAAAAGAACAAGATTAGAGACTGGAGACACAACCTGGGGACTTGGTTCTTTATCTTTCTTTCTTTTCTTCCTCCTTCCCTCCCTCTCCCCCTCCCTCTCTGTTTTCCCCTTCCCCTTCTCCTTCCCCTTCCCCTTCCCCTTCTCCTTCTCTCTGTCTCCTGGCAGTTACATGATCTCAACTCACTGTGACCTCTGCCTCCTGGGTTCAAGTGATTCTCCTGCCTTAGCCTCCCGACTGGCTGGGACTACAGGTACGCACTACCACACCTGGCTAATTTTTGTATTTTTAGTGGAGTCAGGGTCTCATCATGTTGGCCAGGCTGGTTTCTAACTCCTGACCTAAGGTGATCCACCCGCCTCAGCCTCCCAAAGTGCTGGCATGACAGGCTTGAGCCACCGCGCCTGGCCTTTACCTTTCTCATATGACCTTTGCCAGTGCCCTGACCTCCCTGAACCTTAGTTTCTTCCTCTATAAAATACATGTAGGCCCCACCCTACAGAGCAGTGAGGTTCAAGTAGAGAGCCCATGAGACAGTGCATTTGATCTTAGCCCAAAGGTATCCATGCCTTCAACCAGTACTAGCAATTCCTGAGATAGGCAACTTGCTGGATTTGAGTGATTTACCTTATTCCTGCGTAGATTGTCATGTGGCCTTAGCCCAAGAGAAGTCCAAGAGTTCAAGAAAATTTCTTAATCTTGAGGGCACACCTATGTCTGCTCACAGGTGACAGAATGGACAGGTACAAATAAGGAAGAAAGAGCCCCTGTAGGGAGAATGAACTAGCCAGTCCTCCATTAGCTACATCAGCATCACCTGGGGTTTAAAATGCATATGCCTAGGTTTTGCCAACTTGCGGGATGCTCCTCCGTCCCCCAGCTACTGAATCAGATTCTTTATGAGTGGTCCCAGGGCATGCACTTTAAACATTTTTATTCATAGAGATGGAGTCCCGCTATGTTGCCCAGGCTGGTCTTGAACTTGTGGGCTCAAACAGTCCTCCCACTTCAGCCTCCCAAATTATAGGCATGAACCACTGTGCCTGGCCAACGACCTGCATTTTTAAAACAGGCTCCTCACATAATTCTTATGTACACCTAAGTTTGAGAAGCAAAGGTCTGACAGCTAGATTTGATTTTGCAGTCGCTAACAGGTTACTGTAGATTTTATACCCCTAAGTTATAAGTACATATTTTGAATAGCCTGTTTGGAACAGCTTGCAGTTAATATTTATTCTCTGTAACAATCAGTATTTTTTTTTTTTTTTTGAGACGGAGTCTCGCTCTGTCACCCAGGCTGGAGTGCAGTGGCGTGATCTTGACTCACTCCAAATCACGCCACTGTAATCTCTAATTTCCTGTAACTTCTGCCTCCTGGGTTCAAGCGATTCTCCAGCTTCAGCCTCACGAGTAGTTGTGACTACAGGTGTGTGGAACCACGCCCGACAATTTTTGTATTTTTAGTAGAGATGGGGTTTCACCATGTTGGCCAGGCTGGTCTCAAACTCCTGACCTCAAGTGATCCACCCGCCTCAGCCTCCCAAAGTGCTGGGAACAATTGGAGACTCTTTTTACATTTATTCACTGAAAATCAAGTGAGTTAAAAATTAGGACATGCAGTGGTCGTTAGAATCTGGGCATAATCGAAACTGTTGTATTATGTGGTCTGAGTTTTGCTGTTTGGGGTCTGATGCCAAGATGCACGGCAAATTAAATGGCAACGTGATGTATTTTGCAGTGAACAAAGAGCAAAGGTTCCATTAAATTTAGCATTCTGACTTCATTAAAGATTTTTATTCCAGCACATAGAACATGCTGTGAAAAAGAAATCACAGAATGACATAAAACAACCTCTCTGTCATTTGGGAGTCTATATTTAGAGTCATTTCTAAGTGTTTCCGCACCACTGGGACTGTGGGAAAGATTTTCCTTTTCATTATGCAACATTATGAACCAGAACCAAAAATTGAAGACAGCTAGTTTTAATATTTTTTGTTGACACCATATTGTTGAATGGTACCATGCCAACGGCAAGAGAGAATGGATAAAAAACCTGTTATCCATATGCTGCAGGATGAATAATAATTTCACAAGTGGAAACGAGGAAAGAGTGAGCCTGAAAAACATGAAATCTATGAAATACAGTATCTCAGGACGGCACTCAGTGACTGCAAGGAAACAGTGCTAAGATGGTACCAGACCAGCTGATCTTACAGGTGCCATCCTCCTGGGTCTTTGAAGGTAGGACTCTCAGAGCCCAATTACCCTGAGAAAGGCTCACCCAAGAACCTTCTGGGTACAAACAGTGAAAGCCACTACGTTTTCACCCTGCTTTTCATTTTTCATTTGCTACCTCCAGTTTTCCCAATGACTCTGAAGTCTATGTATTGCCCTTCTTGCAAATGACGATCAGAGAAGGTAAGCTGCCTCCACTAATTCATGGCAAAGTTGGGATCTGAACCCAGCTCTGACTCTTAATCATTCCCCCACTTCATCTGTTACAGCACTTTGCCTCCTTGGGGTATGAATCCATGTGTCTAATGCTTTCAGTGGTGTTTCTCCAAATATGATAGCCTGAACACCAGCATGATAAGGACCCGGAGTGCCTCTGAAATTCAGATTCCTTCACCCAGACCAACAGAATCCATCATCGTGGCAGGGCCCAGGAATCTGCATTTCAACAAGTTCCCCAGGTGATTTTTATGCGTAGCAAAGTTTGAGCATTATTGTCTTTCAGGAATCTAAAGGAAGCATCAGCTAGAGTAGCTGCCCTTAATGCTTTTACAAATGAGTTGGAGAGAGCAGCTCCCACACATCAAAAGCAAAAACTTCCAGATACTTTTGCATCGTCTGCAGCAAATTGTGAAATCCCAGCCTGCCTTCCACCTGGTGCTCAGTGTGCTTCTGAGCCATCCTGCTTTGTGATCAGGTGGTATTTACTTGGGGAGTCAAACCCTCATATTAACATAAGCAAAACATAATTAGAAAAATCTGTTATAAAAACCATTCTGTTTTCCAAGCCAAATATAAATTACTTTGGGGTAAGTCATGCCAGGAATTCCACTTCGTTAGCTCATGCAATTAAGAATGACTGTCGTGCCAATTGCTGTCACTATCTTTCTTCATTGTTTGGGCATGTGGCCCCCCACCATCTTTTACTCACAGTTTATGTACAGTTTGAAAGAGTTGGCTGGGTGAAGTGGCTTATGCCTGTAATCCCAGCACTTTGGGAGGCTGAGGTAGGCAGATCACCTGAGGTCAGGAGTTCGAGACCAGCCTGGCCAACATGGTGAAACATTGTCTCTACTAAAAATACAAAAATTAGCTGGGTGAGGTGGTGGCGGACACCTGTAATCCCAGCTACTCAGGAGGCTGAGACAGGAGAATCACTTGAACCCGGGAGGTGGACATTGCAGTGAGCTGATGTGATGAGATCACACCATTGCACTCCAGCCTGGACGACAAGAGTGAAACTCTATCTCAAAAAAAAAAAAAAAGAAAGAAAGAGTTGCCATCAAAAGATGATCTTTTTCATTTTTAAACAAGTTGTGCTGGGTACTCTTCATCCACCCGTCTTCCTCCCCACCCATTGTCCGTCCTTCTCAGTGTGCTCTGGGCTGGAGGCTGAGCCCTGGAGGATGATAACACCACTTGCCCTCTGGATTCTGGTTGGGTTTGACCAAAGGGAAGAACCAGCAGGGGGATAAAGAGCAGGAGAAAGAGAGGTCAAAGTAACTTTAGTCTACAACTTTTTAACCTCTCATTTGTTCCTGGTTTCTTTTCTGGCTGCAGCTTCTAGCAGGAGTCAGTCTTCCTGCGGTCTGCCTACACCACCTTGGGCAATGCCATAGCTACTCGCTTTCAGATATAGGGAAGGTGATGGCTTTCTGCCGCTGCTCGTCACTCGCTGGCTCCACACCCTTGCTACTTCCCCTAACTCTGCCTGTACCTCTGTGAATGGACTCTTCATCAAGGTCTCTCTAAAGGGTGCCGTTTCCTGTGCATTTAAGCACATCTTTTTTTTTTTTTCTTTTTTAATATGGAGTCCCGCTCTGTCACCAGGCCGAAGTGCAGTGGCGCCATCTTAACTAACTGCAACCTGTCTCCTGGATTCAAGTGATTCTCCTGCCTCAGCCTCCCGAGTAGCTGGGACTACAGGTACGCGCCACCGTGCCCAGCTAACTTTTGTATTTTTAGTAGAGACGGGGTTTTACCATGTTGGCCAGGATGGTCTTGATCTCTTGACCTCGTGATCCGCCTGCCCTGGCCTCCAAAAGTGTTGGGAGTACAGGTGTGAGCCACCCTGGGCCTAGGTACGTATCTTTATATTCATGGGTTATGTGCATATAAAAATGTCTAGTCTATTCAAATTATGGAGTTAATTTGCAAATATAATTACTAAGTTAAAATGATTGGGTTTATTTTCAAATATATAGATGTGTTTGTGTGTATACACACATATGCACACAGGCATGAAAAATATTAGAGTGGCAACCTACTCTCTCCCACCTTCTTAAGGAGGAAAGACTTTGTTGATTCAGTTGAGGGAATCGATGGACAGGGACCATGGAGAAAGGAAAAAGGTGTGAGTCTCAATTTCACTTTATAAACCTGGGAGGGCGTGGACTAGAACAGAGAGGAATGTGAGGGGAGAATGGGTGGAGAGAGGAGAGCTGGGTGGCTGGGCTGCCCTGAAGTCCTTTGGGGAGAAAAGTGGGTAAAGAGGGTTTTAGAGAAGCTTTCTGTGGATTGTGCAGTATTATTTTCCTCTCATTACTGCCCATCTGGAAAACTTGCCATTATGATCAACACTGCTCTTCCAGGCTGTGGGATCTTAAAATATACCTGCAAGGTCTTTAACATTTCACCCATCAAAAGGTGGAGTCGAATTCCCTCCCCCCTTTAATGTGGGCTTGCTTCAAGTAGAAAGCAGTAGAAATGATTCAGCAGGCTAGGTCACAAGAGGCAATATGGCTTCCACCTGCTGCGTGCTCTCATTCTCTCTCTCTGTCTCTCTTTCTCTCACTCCATCTCTCTCGTTCTCCCCTGGCTCTTGGAACGCAGCCAAGGGTGTGGTGAAGAAGCCAGAGTCATCCAGGAAAACCACACGTAAGTGTCCTAGGCGCTCTCGCCACACCCCAGGCCAACTGAGGTCCCCACTGATGCCAGCGTTAACCACTGGACTTGTGAGTGAATGAAACTTCAGGTGGTTCCGGCCCTCAGCCTTCAAGCACACCCAGTAGGCAGACTTGCTGTCCCCAACAAACCCTGCCCAAGTGACAGATTTGTGAGCAAAATAAGTGTTGTCATTAAGTTTTGGAGCTGTTTGTTATGCAGCAATAGATGACTGGCACAAAACTTTTACAGTCAGACTTTGGGTTTCTTAAACTGGCCTTAAAGGGGCCCAGTGTTAATCAGTGACAAGGAGATGATATGGAAATGGTATGTTTTTGTCCTCTTAGTGGCTTTCAGAAAAATCCATCTTAGTTTAATGTTAAAAAAGAAAAATAAAAATAGCCAGGCACAGTGGCTCATGCCTGTAATCCCAGGACTTTGGGAGGCCAAGGCAGGCAGATCACTTGAAGTCAGGAGTTCAAGACAAGCCTGGGCAACAGAGCAAGACCCTGTCTCTACAAAAGTCAGAACAGAAATATGGATGTGAAACTAGAAACTACTAAAAGCAGCATAGCTCCCCGCCAAATCCCCTTTTAGTGGTTGCTCTAGAGATTAAAATCTGTATCACAGTCTATTCAGAGTTAACATTGTACCATTTTATGTAAAATGTATAAACCTTGGCCTGGCACAGTGGCTCACACTTATAATTTCAGCATTTTGGGAGGCCAAAGTGGGAGGATCAATTGAAGTCAGGAGTTCAAGACCAGCCTGGCCAACATGGTGAAATGCCATCTCTACTGAAAATACAAAATTTAGCCAGGCATGGTGGCATGTGGCTGTAGTCCCAGCTACTCAGGAGGCTGAGGCAGGAGAATTGCTTGAACCCGGGAGGTGGAGGTTGCAGTGAGCTGATATCACGCCATTGTACTCTAGGAGCCTGGGCGACAGATTAAGACTCCGTCTCAAAAAAAAAAAAATGTATAAACCTTGCAATCATATAGTTCCATTTACCATTCTCCCCTAGCCCTTATGCTTCAATTGTTGTAAGTATTACATTTTAAATGCTAATAAAATGTCGTAATTATTTTTTCACACAGTTGTATTTTAAAGAAATTAAGAAAATTAAGAGAAAAAGTCTTTTTATATTTATCCACGTATTTACCATTTTCAATGCTTTTCATTCCTTCCTGAAAGACCTGAGTTTTCACCTATTATTATATAATATCAGCCTGAAGAAATTCCTTTAGGATTGTTTGTAGTAGATCTGATAGCAACAAATTCTGTCAGTTTTCTTTAATTTGAAGATGTTTTCACTTCATTCTTAAGGATATCATCACTAGTACTAGAATTCTGAGTTTGCTTTTTAAAATGTCTGTTTCTCTCGAGATTTATATCATTTTGCTTGTTTCAAGAGTATTTTCCTTTATGTTCTTGAGTATAATGATAATAGCTGCTTCAACATCTTTGCTACACAGCATCTGGAATGGGGTCGATCCTGGCTGTTTGTCTTTTCTCTTGAGATGGACCATGTTTTGTGGGTTCTCCTTATATGAAGCAATTTTGACTGGTGTTTTGGACATTAAAAGTTATGGATTTTCGGAATTCTATTCTATTCTTCTGAACATCATTGACGTTTTTAAGGGCCATTAATTTGGCTGAACACAAATTGCAAATTCTGTCTTCTCTAAGATGTTAAATAATTTGTCCAAAGTGACACAGCTAATAGGTAACTAACTTCAGACAACTTATAGGTGAGACTTTGGCAGGAATTATTTACTTCTCTAAGTTTTCATCTAGGTTTAGAAATTCTGTGCTAAAAGCAGGCACCCTCTCAGCTTCCGCTGGATTCTCTTTGATGTGAAGTCAGCACTTGCAGTCCGTACTGTTTCCTGTCACTGATCCTGCTTGCCTCAGGCTTGTGTCTTATAGATCCAGAGTGGTAGTGGCTCATTTCAGCTGTGAGTGTCAACTTGATTGAAGGATGCAAAGTACTGTTCCTGGGTGTGTCTGTGAGGGTGTCGCCAAAGGAGATTACGATTGGAGTCAGTGGACTGGGAGAGGCAGACCTACACTCAAGGTGGATGGGGACCAATTTAATCAACTGCCAGTGCAGCTAGAATAAAGCAGGCAGAAGGAGCTGTGAGAAGGGGACTTGCTGAGTCTTCCAGTCTTCATCTTCCGTGCTGGATGCTTCCTGCCCTCCAACATCAGACTCCACATTCTTAGCCTTTGGACTCTTGGACATATACCACTGGTTTGCCAGGAGCTCTCGGGCCTTCAGCCGCAGACTGAAGGCGGCACTGCTGGCTTTCCTAGTTTTGAAGTTTTGGGACTTGAACTGTCTTCCTTGCCTCTCAACTTGCGGATGGCCTATCACAGGACTTCACCTTGTGAACATGTGAGTCAACTCTCCTTAATAAACTCCCCCGTCATACAGACATCTGCTCTATTCAGTCTTTTCCTCTAGAGAACCCTGACTAATACGGCCGTCCTCCAGCAGGGAATGGGGCCTTTTTCTGGATCCTTAGATGGAACAGGGCTAGGATTGCCAGATAAAACACGGCAAGTTCAGTCAAATTTGAATTTCAGATACAAACCATGATTTTTTGTAGTATACTTTAGATATACTATTTGGAAATATACTTACACTAAAAATTGTTTATCTGAAATTCAGATTTAACTAGGCATCTTATATTTCTTTTATTTTTTACTTTTAAAAATTTTATTTATTATTCATCTCATCAAGAAGCAAGGCATCTTACGTTTCTATTTGCTAAATCTTTGACAATTGGGCCCTAAAGTATCATTGCCTGTGCCCCTATGTCTGGCAGAGTTCCTCCTAGAAGCTGTAGCAGCCTCTCTTCCCATGGGGCCCTGGGGGAGTGTTTGCCAGGCTCTTGTTCTGTGTCAAGCACCTAAGGACGGGATGGAGATGCAGTGCCGTGCCGCGAGCCTCGGAGGTCTCGCCTTTCTTCGTTACCCAACATAGCCTCTCACAAATACCCTCCCTCTTCCTTCAGCTATCAAGGTGCCGCACCGCACCCCTACTACCTTCATAGAGATGGCACCAGCTTCAAGAGGCTGAAGAAGACATGTGGCTCCAGCAAACGGGACACGGGACATACTGGGCGCTTACATACAGGGATGGTCCATTTGGGCTTGACAGAGTGGCGGCAGGCAGACAGGAGAACTGCCACCACTTGCAAAAAGCATGCAGTTTATACAGCACCTTCACTTAGCAACTCCTACCTGGCAACCCTCTTTTAACCCAAAACAAAGGGCCTTCCTGCCCTATACGGCCCACATCGCATAGGATGTGCTGGGGCTCAGATGTTCTTCACAGTTAAGGAATGAATCTCCAGATTGGCCAAGCTGGAAACTCCGAACACACATTCAGGTGTGTCCGCCCTTGGGGGCTGTTCTAGAGTGTGCTTCAGTTATTGCTGTCAGGTGCAGCCACACTGTGCGCAAGGGACGTCCTCAAGCAGATCAACTCTGGCTCATGGACTCCTCTAGGGCCCCCTACCACTTCATGGATTCTTTCCGTGAGTGACTCGGTTTGGGCTCAAGACAGAGTGTCTGTCCTACGGAGGAGTCTGTGGATGTGTCTGCCCCATGAAAATGTAGGACACACAGGACAAGTTTAGGAGTGGAGGTTTAATAGGCGAAAAGAGACACAGAGAAAGAAAAACAGCTCTCTCTCTCTCTCTCTAGTGAGAGAGGGGGATCCCAAAAGGAAAAAGATGGGCTGGTGGGCCGGGCACGGTGGCTCACGCCTGTAATTCCAGCACTTTGGGAGGCCAAGGCGGGCTGATCACCTGAGGTTAGGAATTCGGGAACAGCCTGACCAACATGGAGAAACCCTGTCTCTACTAAAAATACAAAATTACCTGGGCCTGGTGGCACATGCCTGTAACCCCAGCTACTCGGGAGGCTGAGGCAGGAGAACTGCTTGAACCCAGGAGGCGAAGGTTGCAGTAAGCCCAGATCACCATTGCAGGCCAGCCTGGGCAACAAGAGGGAAACGAATGCCATCCCCCCCCCCAAAAAAAAAAAAAAAAAAGCAGCAGAGGGGGCGTGTGTGTGTGGGAATGCGCAGTACTTTATAGTCAGGCTTGAGGAGGCAGTACCTGATTTACACAGGGCTCACAGATTGGTTCCATCAGGTATGACGTTTACATAGCAGGGAGAGGCTGGTTGCCCCGCCCTAATCCTATTATGCAAATGAATTTTACCCCTGGCTGGCGGCCATCTTGTCCGCTGTTAACTGTGCACGTGGCTGACAGAAGGGAAGATGGGAGTCACTGGTGGCCTATGTCTGCAGCTGGATTTTACAGACTGCTCCTTGTTAGAAAGGAAAATAATTTGGGGTTGCTTTCCATTAAAAGGAAAACCTTACTGGGGATTTCTGTACCCTCACTACCTGCCTAAGTAACCTCTTCTGAACTCCTGGATCAGGTCTTTATGGTGTCTTTCCCGTTCCTGCCTCAAATCCCTGCTCCCTCGCTTCTGTAGTGTTTCCTGAGTTATCCCCAAATACCTTCTTTGCACTCAAATCTTTACTCAGAGTCTGTTTCTGGGGAACCCAAACTAATAAGCGACAGGTGACGATTTACAGACCCCCAAACCAGCCTTCCCAGCAGATTTCAATGTAGGACACGCCCAGAGAGGCCCAAATACGTGTGTGGGGCGGGGTCAGGAGTGTGGGCAAAGCATGGGGGAGAAGCCGCAGAGTGGCCACTGTGGTGGAATGGGTCGGGCGGGGAGGAGGGAACCTCTGGAGTTCGACAGGACCCGGGATGCCCGGCCCTAGGGCTGGCTCTGGGCTCACAAGGGGCTTCTGTGTCGTGACGGCGGAGGCTTCCTCACTTCCATGCTCCCTGGTGACAGACCCATCTCCTGAGGTGACCTGCTACATCTTGGCCCTTTGAAACAGAGGCGCCTAATGGGCCCGTGATATTTCTGCAGATCTGTGCGGGGAACCTCCTTCCTGCTAGCTTTCCGCACGTGCGCATGTGTGCGTGCATCTTTGTGTGTGTTAGGTGTCAGAATTCGTATCCTCACCTTCTTCAGCAATGAGTAGCCTTTTCTCAGAAGTGCTCTATGGCACTTGTCCACTTCTGGGGGTTATTCTAGTCTGCCCTCCTCTCTCCCAGATGGTGACATTTGGCAATGTCTGGGGGTGGGTCCTAGCGTCTAGTGGGCAGAAGCCAGGGATATTGCTAAGCAGTGCCCCCGCCAGCGCCACACCGAAGAATGACCCAGCCCCGCAAGTCAGTAGTGTCGTGGTCCACAACTCCTGCCCTGTGGGGAGCAGTTCGGCATGGGTTAGTCCTCCAGGAGCTAGCCTGCAAGATGGAGGCACAGTTGTCCCAGACCCTCATTGCTTTGTGCTAGTCATCGGTGGTCACACAGGATTCCGGGGATGGATTGTAGAAGGCATCCGAGGACAGGGAAAGAGTGATGGACCTCGCTCGCACATGTGCGCTGGGACTGTGGCTGTGCTTGGTGGCTGTGCTGCTGCAGGTGCTGCCGCTCCCGGCAGGCACAGGGCCTGACTTCTTGTGTCTCAGGTGTCGCACATGGTGTGGCCTGCAGGAGTGACCTGGCCAGAGCCCTGCAGCTTGTCAGATCTGGGGCCAGGACCAGGCCCTGAGTCCAGAAACGAAGATGTCACCTTGAGAAGGGCTTGTAAACGTCCAAAACTCTGCTGCCTTGTAGCCGCCGAGGCTGCAACGGGAACATGGAGAATTCTGTTGGCTTTGTGAGAGCATCATGTTGGTAAGAGTGACATTGACTGAGTGCTTACATGCAGCCAGGGCTATTGACATTAGCACGTCTTTTACTCTTCACAAGCCCCTGTGAGGTTGATGTCATTATCGTCTCCTTTTTACAGATGGGGAAACTGAAGTGAAGTACTTAGCCACGGACATACGGCCTGCCAGTCAGTGGCAGGTAGTAGGGATGGGGCTGAATCCAAGTGTTCTGACCCCAGAGTCGGAGATCCTCAGCACCAGTCTAGTTATCATTCTGAATCCTAAACACTAAGTCATGAAGCATTGTCCAGCTAACCTGAAAGGAAATTCATCACCGCCTGGGGCTTTTGTCGCATACCCCTTACTTCCCGCATGGCAATGTAACTGGTGACCCATGCGTTGGCTTCTTCTGGAAGCTGGGGATGTTGCCTTCTCCGCACCAACGCTCACAGCCTAGAACGTTTTTGACATGTTTAAGCAGTTTGGCTCCAGAGTCTGCGCTCTCAACGACTACCTAAACAGAGTGCTTTTTAAAAATAACAGAAGCAGGACAAACCATTTCTGGGGATGTACTCTATCTAAATAAGGCCTGGAAATTCAATTTATAGCCATGCACTGAAACACAATTCCACGTGATGCAGAGGACGACCTCTCCCACCTGCACTTCCAGCCCTTCCTTCTCTTTCCAAGGCCCTGCCAGGGCTGCGGGTCAGAGCGTCGCCACCCTTCAGCCACAGGAATTCGGCTCCTTCTGGAATCTAACTTTCACTTTTCTGCCTGCTCTGCGGGGCGTTGGTGAAGGGGAGGCAAGTCAGGCGTGGGTGGGGGGATGTTTAAATATGAGGTGGTGCACGTTCGGGGTGAGCACTGGAGAGTGAGTGTCAGTTACCTTTTGCACCCCCTAATCTTGCTTGCCTCACGCTATTCTTGATCTTCCTAAACGCCGAGCAAGCACATCACTGTCTGCTCTGGAGTCCCCCAAGGCCCCCCATTCCCTGCAGAATAAAGCAGCACTGCAAGTCACTGACACGGTTAGGGAAGGAGGAAGAAAAAGCCAAAGGAGGGCGGGGCGTGGTGGCTCACACCTGTAATCCCAGCACTTTGGGAGGCCGAAGTGGGCAGATCATAAGGTCAAGAGATCGAGACCATACTGGCCAACACGGTGAAACCCCATCTCTACTAAAAATACAAAAATTAGCTGGGCGTGGTGGTGCATGCCTATAGTCCCAGCTACTCAGGAGGCTGAGGCAGGAGAATCGCTTCAGCCTGGGAGGCAGAGGTTGCAGTGAGCCGAGATCATGCCACTGCACTCCAGCCTGCCAGTAGAGCAAGACCATCTCAAAAAAAAAAAGAAAAGAAAAGAAAGGAAAAAAAAATCAAAGGAGGGAGAGACAAGCACAGGAGCCGAGTCTTGCAGGGACAGGCCCATCCAGAACTGCTGTGGGCCACAAAGCTGCACTGTGGTGACTGGATCTGTCTACTTGTCCCCTAGTGGCCAGAAACACTGCCCAGCACTGCCCTATGAAGTGTTCCTATGTGTCCCCTGAATCTGCTCTCATTGGCTCAGGTCATCTGAGCAGCTCTGCTCTGTGCAGCTAGGGAAATCCACATATACCTCTGGCTTCAACTAGTTTTCCTCACCCCTCCTCTGACCTCAAGTATCCCCTCCTTAGCCTCAAATAGCCTACCTGGCCTCATCTAGTTCCCCCTGGCCTCAGTTAGCCACACCTCCGCCTGGTCTAGCTCCCTACTCTTCATGGCTTTTCACAGCCTTGACTTGCCCCCAGGGTGTCCTGCCTTGTTGATTTATTCACGCCTCTTGCCTTTACCTCCTTCTTGGACATCCCTGCATCCCCCGAAGCTCTTCTCTTTGTTTCCTTTCCAGTGCTGTGCATAGTGCCCGCCCTCACCGCCTCGTCTCCAAGGACGAGGGATCGGGATAACACTCAATGAACCCCTGCAGCAGGCCAGGGACCCAGCCAGGCCTTTGCAGAGATGAGCTTAGTGACCAGGCAGAAAGTAGCCTCCTTCCATTGTAGGGATGAGGAGACCGAGGCTCAGAAAAGCTAAGTAACTTGTGCAAGATCATAGTTTTATGAAATAAAAGACATTTAAGCCCCCTTCTATCTGTTCCCACAGCCCAGGATACCTCCCCACCCCGTGGCCTCCTTCAATAGAAGCACTGACCCCCGAGACCCAATGCACACCATGAATGTGTGTGGTCAAGTGCATGGAGGAAGAGCGTGAGCTGGGTATGCCTGGTGTCAGATTAGTCACTGGTAAGCCCAGTGGTGTGGTCTGCTGTGACTTGAGAGAGAACTCGCCAGCACTTGCCAGCCACCCCATCTGAAAATAACAAGAAAATAGATTGTCCAGGCCAGGTGCGGTGGCTCACACCTGTAATCCCAGCACTTTGGGAGGCTAAGGCAGGTGAATCACAAGGTCTGGAGTTTGAGACCAGCCTGGCCAAATGGTGAAACCTTGTCTCTACTAAAAATAGAAAAAATTAGTTGGGTGTAGTGGCGAGTGCCTGTAATCCCAGCTACTCTGGGAGGCTGAGGCAGGAGAACACTTGAACCCGGGAGAGGGAGGTTGCAATGAGCTGAGATGGCGCCTCTGCACTCCAGCCCGGGCAACAGAGTTGAGACTCCTCTCAAAAAAAAAAAAAAAAGAAAAAAAGAGAAGAAAATAGATTGTCCGTACCTAGACTCAACCTGTCAGTGTGTTCCCTGGGCAGTGCAGATTTCCCAAAATGGGCCCTTTGTGGGTGGGAGTGTCTGTGGGGGTGAGACCACACATTTGAATTATAAAGGGTCTCTGTCGGAGTGAAGGCTGGGAACTGAGTTTGCTGCCTTGCAGAGAGCTTCTGGGCCTTCCCATAGCTGGGTCTCCATGGAAATTTGTTTGCCAAGAGAAAGGAGCTATTTTAAGGACATGCAAAGATGACAACCTGGTAGGCTGGGATTAGGGAAGGTAGCTGTGGGAGAGAGCTTTTCTGAATGACTCACTAATTTCTCTCCTATCAGGGTGGGGAAAATGGTGTGGAAAAAGAATGGAAATCCAGGAAGGAGGAGGAGCCCGTGGCTGACTCTGTCCCTGCAGGTGGCATGGGCTGCAAGTGCTGCCTTCCAGGCTGTGGGGGCTGGAGGCACTGGGATGAGCTGCGTGGCTAGAGACTGTCCATCGTGAGGGTAACACCTTCCTGTCAGCACAAACTCTGTTGCTCTCAACCAGCCTTCGTGGCATCATGCATAGAAGGAAAAAATTGCTTCTTAAAAGGAACAGTGACTGTAGCAGCATCTGCAATCTCAGAGGGTGGTGGAATTCATCCCAGGAAGGGAGCACTTTGATGAGGAGAGCTGGCTAACTGACATGCCTTCTTGGTTAGGGAGCCTGGTGTAGGTGAATTACTTGGAGGTGAATTACATAGGTGACAAGGAGGTGGAGAGGTCTGGGTTCCCCCTCACGCTGCCAGAGGAGGAAATTGGGTGTTTGGAAGCCTAGAATTGTCAGGAAAGGAGAGATAGGAGAGAGCCCTGGTTAAGGTGGAACCTCGATGATCCTGGCAGCCCAGAGCCTAAGGAGAAGGTGGTCAGGGACCTCCAGGGGTGGGTGCAGGGCTGAGAGATGGAAAAGACAGGGATGAAAGTTCTTGCATTCCACAGCGTTTCCTGTTCTGAGCACAGGTGGGCCTCTGTTGGCTGACCAAGTGTGATCAAAGCCAGGACCTCACAGCAGCCTTTGGTTTGACTGTGGAGGGGGCACTGCATTTGGTTGAGTAACTAGAACTCAGAGCAGGCGAGGGGGAGCATGAGGCATGCCCCATACAGCTGCTCTCCTACCCGTATCTCCTGGGAACCCACAGAAATGCTGGGGAGCGCCTAGACATCCATCCCAAGTGGGCGTGGGGCCTCAGACTTGCCATTCTCCCTGTGGGTAAGCAGCTCATGGCACTTGTGTAGCAGGCCAGTCCACCCAGCAGCCAGTGGGTTCCCCCAGGGACCATGAGCATCCATGCCCGGGTCCTCAGCTCTGGTGATGGGGGCTGGGAGGCTGAGAATGTTTGGGTGTCTCCAGCTCTCTCTCCACCCTGGCCCTTGGTCTGCTGAGTCAGAGGCTGGGGCCCGGGACTTAGGTCAGGTTCTATATGGACACCAGGAAGTGAGCCTGCAGGGCGGGGACACCTGAGTGGAGGTAGGGAGCTGAGGTCCCAGCAGGCACTCAGTCCTGCCCCTGCTGGGTTCCACGTGGCACTGAGGCACGGCAGTGAATGGTTTGCTCCGAGGCTGCCAAAGACACTGCTCCAAGCCGTGCCTGGAGCTCAGGCCTGGTGTCTGTGAGCACGAGCAGAGGTCAGGCAGCCCGAGGTGGGGCAGAGGCGCCCTGGAAGTGGCCTGCGCTGTGCCTCTGGGCCGGGGGCTGCTCCCTGACCTGG
Source organism: Ateles fusciceps (assembly GCA_036589455.1). Taxonomy (NCBI): domain Eukaryota; kingdom Metazoa; phylum Chordata; class Mammalia; order Primates; family Atelidae; genus Ateles; species Ateles fusciceps. The sequence goes on from JAZHEH010001810.1 coordinate 4,875,905, forward strand.
GAACCCATGACCTGGGGAGTGTTGACATGCTTTTTTTTTTTTTTTTTTTTTCAGAGGGAATCTCTCTCTGTTGCCCAGGCTGGAGTGCAGTGGCGCAATCTTGGCTCACTGCAACCTCCACCTCCCGGGTTCGAGTGATTCTCCTGCCTCAGCCTCCCGAGTAGCTGGGACTACAGGCATATACCACCACACCTGGTTAATTTTTGTATTTTTAATAGAGACAGGGTTTCACCATGTTGGCCAGGCTGGTCTTGAACTTCTTCCCTTGTGATCCGCCTGCCTTGGCCTCCCAAAGTCCTGAGATTATGGGCGTGAGCCATTGCCTTTAATGTATATCGTATGTGTATTATATATTGCATGGCCGACGTGTTTTTTTTGGCTCTGCAACTTAAGCAGTGAAAACGTATAAAAGCTGGGAGAAACTTGGGCTGCAGGAGAGCAGGTTTGAGGGGGATGCTCATGGCATCTAGGTGGCTGCAGGTTGCTTGGAGTGCCAGGAAGATGTGTGGAGGGAAGGAGTGCTGTTCCCCCCTGTTCCCGGTCCAGGACGGGCTTCAGACTGGCTCTGTGGTGTCCCACTGGTCAGGGCAACACCATTCGTCACCACCACGAACCCTTAACTGCCTAGGTTGGGCCCTCTGGCCGCCCTGCAGTCTAGAAGGGCATCTATGGATCTGAATGTCAAGAAAAACACCACATACACAGCTGAGTGAGAAAGGCACAATTTATTGGTCATGTACACTTCCACCATGGGAATGTGGGGCGCATACCCTACCCCTGCGTCCACAGACACCTCTGAATTTAGCTCTCTACATTAATTCTGCTATGTTGAAAAGCAACACAAGGAAAGACATCACCCATGTATTCTCCTAATAACCAAGGAAGCAGAGCTGAAAGCCACAGAGCTAAGAAGAAAAGGCTACACTATTTCAAGAGCCTGGAACCACGAGGCCCACCCTCCCTGGCAGCCAGGCTGGAGAGCATGGCTTTTGGGAGCAACAGCAAAGACTCTTCCATCCGCACAATGGAATATGTGTCGGGGGCTCGGCTGCACTGTGGCTGGTGGTGGCTGCCCACCTCGAGGAGGGTACAGGGAACCCAGCACGGGCCCTGGCATCCCTAGCCCAGGCTGAGGCCAGATCTCTCCCCTGAGGGTAGGAGCTGATTTCCTGCTCCTTCCAACTAAAGAACTGAGAAGCCAGGTAATCCTGCTTGCCGCCCAGCTATGCCGGGGCCCCCGAGGCTTTAGCTAAAGCAGCTTGTGTCACTGAAGCTGGACAGAACAGGCTTCTTGTACCCGAAGCAAGCTACCCAGACTCTTCAGCTCCCTAAGGCCAAGCCCTTGTCTCACTCCAGGAGGGCACTGGCCTTCTTAATGCTTTCGCCAAACCCCTCCATTTGGAACTGGTGGGTTTGGGGACGTGGTTTTCATTGGCTAGAGCCGCAGCTCTCGAGGTCATCCTGATGTGATGAAGATTCATAAAGCACTTAGCACAGCTCTTGGCACACAGTGAGTGCTCCATCCATGTGGCCATTATTATTAATAATATTATTATTATTATTTATATCTCCACCCTGGAATCGGCGCTGCAGTTCCTTTCTTCAGTTGGCACCCTGAACAAGGCACCAGAGTCTCAAGTACCAAGAGCAGACTGTCTGTTGCCCGTCTGGCATGCGTTTTTCTTCCAGCCTCAGCACTTGGTGCCAAGTCTCACAGGCAGTGAACTCCGTGGGCCACACAGAAGCTAGGCCCTTTCCTGAAAACACAAAGCCTTGCGTAGGAAGCTGGGTAGGAGAAGCCAGCAGGAGGTCCCGGGAGAGGTTCCCAGTGGCTTCACGCTGTTCCTCTGGGCTCCCGACTCACTGGCAGCTCACCGAGGGCTTCACTGTGGGACGAGAACAGAGGGCTGTCAGGGCTCATTCTCACCAGGCCACATTGAACTACGTGGCCCATGGCCCTGTATGCTGTGGACTAGGCCAGGCTTCCTTTAACATGTAGCTGAGAGGGCCAGCACCCACTGTTCTAAGTACTTTACCTAGTTATGCTAAAAAATTGTTTTTACTCTGTTGCCTAGGCTGGAGCACAGTGGTGCAATCATAGCTCACTGCGGCCTTGAACTCCTGGGCTCCAGCTAGCCTCATGCCTCAGCCTCCTCAGTAGCTGGGACTACATGGCACCATGCTTAGGTAAGTAATATATATATATATATAAAACATATACACATATGTAATATGCATATACACATATATTATAATATATACACATTAGATGCATATATATATATGAAATGATATGTAAGGGATAATAGAAATGTAAATATATAAATATAATTTCTATATAGATGATAATATATGATAATAATTCATAATAGTCTACGACACAATTGTCCTTCTAACTCTGTGAGGCAGATGCCATTAACAGCTCTTTTTACAGATGAGTAAACAGAGGCTCACGGCACAGAGCCAGGAAGTGGGAGGGCTGGGATTCAAACCCAACACAGCTTGGCTCCGGAGTCTATTCTTAATTGCTGTTGGTTTTGCTCAAAAATTTTTGTATTTTACACCAAGGAGGGGGAAAGTGTGCTGAATTCTCTAAAAATATTGGGAAAATTTCAAGGATGAATGCAAATTAATAGTAACAGTGAGGCCAGGTGCGCTGGCTCACACCTGTAATCCCAGTACTTTGGGAGGCCGAGGCAGGTGGATCACCTGAGGTCAGGAGTTTGAGACCAGCCTGGCCAACATGGTAAAACCTATCTCTACTAAAAATACAAAAATTAGCCGGGCGTGGTGGTGGCTGCCTGTAATCTCAGCTACTCGAGGCTGAGGCAGGAGACTCCCTTGAACCCGGGAGGCGGAGTTGCAGAGAGCCGAGATCACGCCACTGCACTCTAGCCTGGGCAACAGAGCGAGACTCCGTCTCAAAATAATAATAATAACAACAGTGAGATACAAATGATTTAGGCTCCTTTTCTTTGTGGAATCTTCTTCCTCTGGGCCTGACACTGGACTAAGAGTTTATCCACAGCCCTGCCTTTCTCCCTTTCAACAACTGCTGCAGAGGCAAAGCAGGGCCAGGCATGTGCGGGACAGGCAGGCCTGGGTTCAAATCCTGACTCTCCCTTCTTATGGAGCAGTTCCCAGGACTATCACACACAAGTGTGCACATGCACGCACACACACATGCACGCACACATGCACACACTCACATATGCATACGCACACACACACTCCGGCATGCACACGCACACATGCACACAAGCCCTTGTGTGGCGCAGCGCACCTGCATGGCAGTCCTGCCTAGCGGCCCCGGTGGCCCCTCCTCTGGCCGGTGCTTGCCGTGGTGCGGGAGCTCGGTGTTGTCGCGGTAGTCGCGGCCCTTGGAGTGCTGCAGGTGCAGAACCGCCGGGCTCTTGACTGGCAGCGGCGGCCGTGGAGTAGGGGTAGGCAGTGTCTGCTGGTTCATTTCCGACCTGGAAGGCTTGATGGGCCTCTTGGCTGGCACTGGGGCCTGGGAGTTGGCCGGGGTCTTGGGCTTCCCTTGGCTCTTGTCCCCGCTGGCCGCCCTGCCCTCGGTGGAGGACGAGCAGGTGAAGGAGCGCAGCCGGGGCGCGGGCGCCTGCTTGGCTGGCCCCTCGCTGCGCTCAGCCTCCTGGACTTTGGTGAGCACAATGCTGGGCGACAAGAGGCCGGGTTCTGGGCAGGGCGGGGGCTCCTTCCGCAGCATTTTTGGGGATTCCTGGTCCTTCCTGGGAGCAGGCTTAGGGAAGGAAGTCACGGACCCATACAGGGGGTTCTCGAACATCTCGGGCTTTGTCAGCGGCAGGTCCTCCTGAGGCAGCGCATCCCCTGCGTTCCTCCCCAGGTCACTGGGCCTAGAGCCGGGGACAGGGCAGGGAAGACACATGTTCAGGGAGAAGAATAGGGGCGTGGCTGCCTAATGGCTCTAGGTCCTTCTTTGGGGTGATAAAAATGTTTCTGAACTAGATAGAGATGTGTAACATTGTAAATGTACTGAATGTCACCAAATTGTTTTGTCTTGTTTCCTTTTAGAGACAGAGTCTCGCTCTGTCGCCCAGGCTAGAGTGCAGTGGTGTGATCATGGCTCACTGCTGCCTCAACCTCCTGGGCTCAAGCGATCCTTCCCCTCAGACTCCCAAGTAGCTGGGACTACAGGCAGTACCACCAGGCCTGGCTAAGTTTTTTGTTTTGTTTTATTTTGTAGAGATGGGGGTCTCACTATATTGCCCAGGCCAGTCTTGAACTCTTGGCCTCAAGCAATCCTCTCACTTTGGCCTCCCAAAGTGCTGGGATTACAGGCACAAGCCACTGTGCTCAGCCTAGCAAACTGTTCATTTTGAAATGGTTAATTTATATGTTATGTGAATTTCACCTCAAGTGAAAAAAAAAAAAGGAAGCAGTACTGTGTTCATCATATGTTGTCCTCAAAGACAGCTTCAGTTCTGGCCTAGGACCTTTTCCACCATAAAAACTGTTCACATCAGAGCATCCATGAGCAAGGGGCACGGCACTGGAGGATTTGTAGGAGAAACGAAGCGAGAACTTATCTGGCACCTCGATATCGACCCCTTGTCCTCATCAGATGAGCCTGCTCTCCACGGCCCCTCCCCGCCTCTCCAGCCAACAGGCCTCCTTTCCTAGCTCCTCCCATCCCCAGCCCACAGCCTCTCTGACTCCAGCCACTCTGCTCTGGCCCGGCATTTGCATGATCACTCAGGAAGGTGATCACACCTCCACAGGAAGTGCTACTTGAGGGTGCAAGCTCGAGAGGCTCCATCTACCAGACTTGTGTGTGAGACCCTTCCCCAGGCACAGCAACGCAGTCAAAAACAAGGACAGAATCTGAGCTCAGGGGGCCGACATCCCGGTTAACACATGAAGTCCTCTGCCTGGAAGGCTCTCCTAACTCACAGCAGAAGGAACACGTGGTGCTCATGGTGAAAGTCAGAGGGAATTTGGACACTTGCGAGTACTGGGGAAACCAAGGCCAGTAGCTAGAAGAAAGGCCTACTCCACTCATGGGCAGGGAAGCTCCTGTGTTGTGACCCAGAGTAGGCAGGCGCTGCCTTTGCTTGTATTCTGATTCATCATTGCTCTGACTGGAGGTGATTTCCTGCTGAGCAAATTATGAGAATGAGGAATGGGGACACATTTTACTTGCTGACCAGCAGCAGAATCTCCCAGGGGAATGTTCTAGGTTCTGCTTTCTACAAAAGAAGAAGCTATTGTGGATCCCCCGGGAACCCACTGAGCTGCTGAGGCTGCCACGCCTGTTGCTGATGGGCTGTGCACTGAGATGCTGCTCAAAGGCACTCAACAGTGACTCTTTGGGGAGCAGGTGTGGGCTCAGGGGACAAAGGCGGGATGTTGTCCTCGCACAGATGCCAGCGAGATGCTATGGGGCTCCAGGAGGCTAGCCTCAGGGACACACCAAAGGGAGCCTGACTGTGCACTGGGGGGTGTTGCCCATTGCTTTTTGGAAACACCTTAGAGCAGGTGCATACACAGATATTGCTGGGGCCTTGAACAAGGACTTTGGAAAGCGCCCCTCCACCTGCAACCCTCTTTGCACCCCCGTGTGGGCCCTCAAAGGCCGTTGCTGTGAGTTAGCCAAGGGAAGAGGGCACAGGAGGGTGCAGCTGGCAGTGGCCACAAGTTTTCAGATGAAGGAGCAAGAAGTCCTGACCTCTGACCACCCCTCTCAGGGGCTGAGATGGGAGGAGGGGCTCACTTCAGAGAACTAGGGGCAGGACCAGGAAGAGAGCCCTGGGTACAAGCACTTTTGTGACTCCAACGCTCACTCCTCCGGGAAAACAGCAGTGAGATAGAGACCAGAGAAGCTTTCCCTCTAGGAGGAGGCGCTTAGAGGGGAAGGCTTGGTGGGGGCAGCTGGGGAAGACTGGGGAAAACCACAAAAAACTCAAAAGTCAGTCTTATTTCCCTGACCAAAGGTAGCAAGGAACTGACTGCTATAGCAGGCCACAGTTGTTGAATAAGGGAACAGATATCCAGGGGACAGAGTTGATTCCTGAAGCAAATAACTCTACTTCTCAGATTCAGAAGAGCAAAGACTCTTCTCTAAAGCAGCTAAGCACTGGCCAGGGTCTGAAAGAGTCCCTTTCCTAACCGCACAGCTTCGGTCTGGGGTGACCAGTCGTCCTCCTTGCTTGTGCAGGACTGAAGGGTTTCCTGGATGTGGGACTTTCAGTGCTAAAACTGGGACAGAGGTGGAGCACCGTGGCTCACGCCTGTAATCCCAGCACTCTGGGAGGCCGAGGTGGACGGATCACCTGAGGTTAGGAGTTTGAGACCAGTATGACCAACACGGAGAAACCCCATCTCTACTAAAAAATACAAAAATTAGCTGGGCGTGGTGGCGCATGCCTGTAATCCCAGCTACTCGGGAGGCTGAGGCAGGAGCATTGCTTGAGCCTGGAAGGCGAAGGTTGCAGTGAGCTGAGATCGCACCACTGCACTCCAGCCTGGGCAATAAGAGTGAAACTTCGTCTCAAAAGTAAATAAATAAATAAATAAATAAATAAAACTCGGGCAGTACATGGCAAATTGGGAAGGTCAGTCCCTGCACGTGGATCTGGGTGATGGTGGGGAACACTGACGGTGCTTGTAACACCTCCTTCCACAGGCTTGGCTCTTGCTGAGCCCAGGACCTGGAGCAGCGGAAAGGGATGAGGCAGGTGTGGGAGCTGCAGGGATACAGGCTCCAAGCGCCTCCTTGGTGCGCAGTGAGTCAGAAGCGCACCCTGGGGGCTCCTTGCCCATGGATGCCGGCCTGTCTGCAGCTGTCACCATGGGGCTGTGGGGAACATGCTTCTGCCAAGTTTTTGTGCTCATTGTTAAGCACCAAGATCCATTTGCTTTAGGAACTGAAAAGCATTCACTTATACAAATAATCATGCTCCCTGTTCTTTCTGGTTGCTTAGAGCTCCATTTCCTGGGATCTCCAAAGAGGTGGCCACACAGGCACCTGGATACCCACCAAATACTACCTTTTGTCCTCATATTTCCAGAGCAGGAAACTGAAGTTGTTTCTCCTCCCCACAAGTTTCTTAGGGAATGACCAGAGTCTGACATCCTATCAACACATTCTGTACAGACGTAAAGAGAGAGACAGCTGAGCCGAGCTCCAGGGCTATCCTGTCTTGTCCTTTTCTCTCTCTCTTCCTGACTTCCTCTCATCTATTCTTTTTTTTTTTTTTTTCTGAGACAGTCTTGCTCTATCACCCAGGCTAAAGTGCAGTGGTGTGACCTCAGCTCACTGCAGCCTCCGCCTCCCAGGCTCAAGTGATTCTCGTGTCTCAGCCTCCCAAGTAGCTGGGATTATAGGCGTGCGCCACCACGCGTGGCTAATATTTGTATTTTTAGTAGAGATGGGTTTCACCACGTTGGCCAGGCTGGTCTCGAACTCCTGACCTCAAGTGATTTGCCCACCTTGGCCTAAGTGCTGGATTACAGGTGTGAGCCACTGCGCCCAGCCCAGCCTGTCCGGTTTTTAGAGCATATCTTGCACATCTTGAGAAATGAGAGTGTCAACAGCTCCTCCATCCAGAGGAAGGCCGCACCAGGTCAGGCCTGGGAAGGTGGGAGCTGGAGGACAGTGTGATGGAGAACACACCCTCTGCTGGCTCTGTCCCCCATATGGCGGACAGCATCCAAGTCCTCATGGAGAAAAGATGAAGAAAAAACCAGTGTTGGGGAAGAGAGGCTGAGAGTGAACCCCTGAGGTTGTGATTCACTGGCAAAGAGCCTCGAGGGAAGACAATGCTCACGCTATTTTGCACATCTTAAATCATTGGTAGTTGGGGCTGCACTTTCACGTCTGTCTGTCATCCTGCAGCTACTAGAAACATGTAGAGCTCCCCACTTGTGTATCCACGACATGCCCGTGGTTGGCTCTGCTCTGTGCCAGCAGTGCCCAAGAGCGGTCGTGCCTTTGGGAAGTGTGACCTCGTTCCTCGGCTGCCCAGCCCGGTCTCCCATCTAGCTTCCATTCTTCTACCAGAACCAGTTCTAGACTCCCATCAGTATTTTCAACCACCTGGGGCTTCCCCAGAGTTTCAGGGCCAGGCCTCCTCTCTCTGCAGGTCGGCTGCTCTGCCTGATTTTTACGTCCCTAGTTCCAGTTTCTAACTAAGTGTCCCCCACAGGAGAGACTAGGAAGCTGCTTATAGGACAGAGAACCTCGTGGTTGAGAAAGAGGGGAATCACGTAGTGCGAGCAGACTCTCCAAGGAAATTCCCACCCCCTGTTCCACGGAGCCCTCTAGGGAGTGGGAGATGCCTGAGGTTCACTAGCTCTAGAATTTTTTTTTTCCCAAGACTGAGTCTTGCTCTGTCACCCAGGCTAGAGTGCAGTCGTACAATCTTGGCTCACTGCACCCTCTGTCTCCTGGGTTCAAGCGATTCTCCTGCCTCAGACTCCCAAGTAGCTGAGATTACAGGCATGAGCCACCGCGCCTGGCTAATTTTTGTATTTTTAGTAGAGACGGGGTTTCACCATGTTGGCCACGCTGGTCTCAAACTCTTAATCTCAAGTGATCCACCTGCCTCAGCCTCCCAAAGTGCTGGGATTACAGGTGTGAGCCACCACGCCTGGCTGAAACATGTTTTTTGGTATGTTTATAGTTTTTATACAAGATTCCTTTTCTTGGCAATATCTTTACAAATTTTTACCCTTTAAAAAGAAATCGAGTTGCCCCAATAGGTTAGGACGTGGAAGACTCCACATACAAGTTTAGGGGCCTGCTGTGTTCCAGGCCCCAGGGATAAGTCATTAGCAAAGTGAACACAAATCATGGCCCTCATGAGGCTTCCATTCCAGGGTGAAAGCCCAGGGTGCTTTAATAAGTAGGGGAGGGAACCGTCTTAATGAAGAGGATGCTCACCTTGACTCCTGTGTCCTGGGGCAGAGACCCCGGTTTGCTGTCGAGGACGAAAACTTCTTGGGTGAGATGGGCGGCTGGCAGGGAGGTGTGGGAGGACCTTCTCCCCTGCAGGACCCCAGAGAGGAGTCCTTGGGCGGCTGGTCGTAGCTCCAGGCTGTGGGCTGCTGGTCAGGGGACAAGGTCTGCTTCACGTGCAGGGGCACCTGGCGGCCCAAAGGGCCCCACTCCCATGTAGTTGGGATTGATGATTTCGGTGATGCTGGAGCCACTGCATGGAGGGGCCCTGCAGGGACGACATGGAGTCACATCCCAGGGCCCCTTCCCTTCTCAGGGTCAGCACAGCCCACGGAAAGTGTCCTCTGATAACCCTGGGGCTCTCTTGGGCTGTCCTCAACTCCTTCACCTCTTGGGCAGTGATTCATTCATTCATTCATCTATCGTGTGACACTGTGGTTAGTGAGAGCCTTGTAAGCACTCGGCCCCAGGCCAGGAGCAGGGAATACGGCTGTGAGTGAGGCAGCCGTGGTCTCTGTTGGAACTCGATTTGGATGGGAGAGATAAGCTCGGTAGCACAGAGACGCAGCATTGTAGTGCTGAAGTCTCAGAGTAACAAGGGCCAAAGATGGAGACTAGTGAAGTGTTGGGACCAACTGGGCATTGGGTGACCCCAGGAGGCCCTGTCTGAGGAGATGGTCTTTTAACTGAGATAAGAAGATCAGCAGATAAGAGAGAAAGAAGGGGAGGGTGTTCTGGGCAGTGCGAAGAGTACATGCAAAGGCCTCCAGGTGAGAGGGCCTTGGCCTGTTCCTGGACGGTCTGAAGGTTGGTGAGCAGGTGCAGAGGATGGAGTGAGAAGCTGGCAAGGCTGGCAGTGCAGAGAGATGGTGGGAGTGGCCTGGGTGGCAGGAGGGGAGGGGATTTTCAGGGCAGAGTCGGGCAGAGTCTGGCAGGGGTTCTTCTGGAACATGTCAGCCCCACGTCTGTGTGTGCAGCATCAGCACGGAGACAGCTGCGTGCATATTTAGAAAAATGAGTGTGAGGTCACAGACATCAAGGCTGGAGCCTGGAATGGGGGGCAGTCAGCTTCAAGCTACAGAGGGGATGGCCCAGACCTGGGCGAGGTGGCCCCAACAGACACACGGCACGCTGCCACTGTGTCAGGCACCAGCCTCTTGAGAACTGAGTTCTGAGTACATAGGCTATCAGGGACACTCCACAGCTTCCATGTGCATCGCCAGTGGTCCCCCAGCTGCACCTTGCTCCCTCCACCAATGCCTGCTTAAGAAATAAATGCTCATGGCCGGGCACAGTGGCTCATGCCTGTAGTCCCAGCACGTTGGGAGGCTGAGGCGGGTGGATCACGAGGTCAGGAGTTCCAGACCAGTCTGACCAACATGACGAAACCCCGTCTCTACTAAAAATACAAAAATTAGCGGGCATGGTGGCACCCTGGTTGTAGTCCCAGCTACTCAGGAGGCTGAGGCAGGAATTGCTTGAACCCGGGAGGGGGAGGTTGCAGTGAGCCAAGATCATGCCACAGCACTCCAGCCTAGGCGACAGAGTGAGATTCCATCTCAAAAAAAAAAAAAAGAAAGACTCATTCTCATACTAGTCAGAATGGAAAAGAATTTGTTTCCTTACACTGATCCTAGTTCTGGAAACCAGTAGACACTTCAGAGCCAGGATGCATTTGCTGATGGGACCGTCATGGGAGGGAGAGTGAAAGGGATGTGCGTGTACCCACGGCTGTGAACCTCAGAAGCTGGAAGTGGATCAGGGAGTGTGTAGAGATGAGACTTGCCATGTGCAGCGTGGGTGGCTGGGGTGAAGGCAAAGGTTGGTGGGGAGGAGTGGTGGGGGAAGGGAAGGAGGAGAGGAACAGGCTCTGTCTGCTGCGACCATGGCTCTGTCTCCTTGGCTGGTGAGCCAGCAAAGAGACCAGAACTTGATTCTGGAACTCGAGACCACATCGGTGAGTGAGGGCAGCCCTGCTACCCAGGACGTCTGTCCTCTGCTAATACGGACTTTATCATCTGTACTGTTCTCAGTTCAGTCTCTGCCAAGACCAACCGGTGTGCATTTTCCCCCAGTGATTCTTCTTGTTAGTGACAGGGTGGGGTTTGGTGGCCACAGATCCCATGATTGCTGGTGTCCTCGGTCCCACGGGAGACACAGCCACCATTTGTAGACTTGGAATCTCTCCATCCTCCCGCAGTCACTTCATGCACTAGGCCGCAAGTTCTAAGTAAGGGACTGCACCGAATTTGCCTTGATTTCTCTAGAACTGGATACATCATAGGGGCTCAACAAATGTTAGCTGAGCCAAACGGAACTTCCCATCACGCTAGAGTTTCCCAGGCTTTGTCACAGTCACACCAACCTCCGCAGCGGTCAGGAGGCCGGCAGAGTGGAGGCAGGAGAGCTCCGCTCGTGGGGTAGAGCTGCTTGTTCTGTGTTCAGTTCACCTCTCACAGGCCCTGGGTCTGCAGAGTCATGCTAGTGCTTTTGTTTTGTTTTGTTTTGTTTTTTGAGACAAGGTCTTACTCTGTCACCTAGGCTGGAGTGCAGTGACACAATCACAGTTCACTGTAGCCTCAGCCTTCTGGGCTGAAGCAGTCCTTCCACCTCAGCCTCCCAAGTAGCTAAGACTACTACACCCAGCTAATTTATTTTTTTTTTGAGACGGAGTCTTGCTCTGTCACCCAGCTGGAGTACAGTGGTGAAACCTTGGCTCACTGCAACCTCTGCCTCCTGGGTTCAAGCAATTCTCCTGCCTCAGCCCCTGAGTAGCTGGGATTACAGGTGAGTGCTGCCACGCCCGGCTAATTTTTGTATTTTTAGTAGAGACAGGGTTTCACCATGTTGGCCAGTCTGGTCTCAAATTCCTGACTTCAAGTGATCCATCACACCCGGCCAAACCATGCTAGCTTGTCATGAGTCACTGACGTCCGCCCCGCTGAACACCCACCCATGCCTGCTTTACCTGCTGGTGGGTTCCCACTGCTTCATGGGGTCGTGGCTGGTGAGGCTCTTCAGGGACTTCGGCCCACTGGCCTCATCACGCTCCGTCTTCACAAAGTCTGGAAGGAAAGAGCCAGGAAAGAGCACGTGAGGGCCCAGCTTCCAGAGCTTAGGCAAAGGATGGCAAAGAGGTTTCCATTTGCAGGCTGATCTGCACAGTGAATAATGGGTACCTGGGAGGTGGGTTAAGCAAGATTCTGAGGCCTCGTAAGAATTCAGTGATTGATTAGTTATGCCTGCTGTAGCTCCACAGAGGAGAGTTGGGATCCAGAGCTGTCATTTCATGTGACATTTCCAACTTATTGGTCTCAGCAATGAACAAAATAGGCAAATATGTTTTGTCAGATTAAAAATAAAACAAACAGGCCAGGCACAGTGGCGCATGCCTGTAATCCCAGCACTTTGGAAGGCCAAGGCAGGCGGATCACTTGAGATCAGGAGTTTGAGATCAGCCTGGCCAACATAGTGAAAAAACCCCGTCTCTACTAAAATACAAATATTAGCCAGGCATGGTGGCAGGCACTTATAATCCCAGTTACTCGGGAGGTTGAGGCAGGAGAATCACTTGAACCCAGGAGGCAGAGGTTGCAGTGATCTGAGATCATGCCATTGCACTCCAGCCTGGGGCTGCAGAGTGAGACCCTATCTCCAAAAAAAAAAAAAGAAAAAAAGAAAAAAATCCAGTCCGGGTGTGGTGGCTCACGCCCGTAATCCCAGCACTTTGGGAGGCTAAGACAGGTGGATCACTTGAGGTCAGAGTTCCAGACCAGCCTGGCCAATATGGTGAAACCCTGTCTCTACTAAAAATACAAAAATTAGCCAGGTGTGGTGGCGTGTGCCTATAGTCCCAGCTACTCTGGTGGCTGAGACAGGAGAATCACTTGAACCCTAAAAGTGGAGGTTGCAATGAGCTGAGATCGTGCCACTGCACTCCAGTCTGGGTGACAGAGTGAGACTCCGTCTCAAAAAAAAAAAAAAAGCAGTTTGGAAGGTACAGAAACCTGGGTGGGCAGCATGAGGGCAGGGTTTAGGCACGTACAAGGTCTGTTTGTATATGGGAGTGGGCACCATGTGGCTGTTTGGACAAGCAAAGGTCACCCAAGAAATTCTAAATCTCAACTGCAGCCGTAGCTTTGGACTTCCTGGACAGCCTGGAAGGAACCATTTAACAAGAGGTAGGTTCGCTTGGTACCCTGGGTCCTTCTTTTGGCGGAGATGCTAATGGGGGAATGACAAAGCCTAAAGGCTGATAGGTGAGGTTTGGGGCCCTGAAAAACCCACAGGGTCAGGGAGGGCGATCTGGGCATGCTGAGTGTTGGAGTCTGTTGGGAAATTTTTGAGTCCAGTGAGGGTCGGGCCAGATTGTCTGAGATCCTTTCCAGTGCTGAATTTCTGCTCTGAGGCCACAGCAGAAGGAATACTGGATGGCTTTGCTGAGAAAGCACGTTCCTGTCGCTAAGGCAGGCGGTGTTGGGGGGGGGCGCTGAAGAGGGCGCTGGGGAGGGGCTCGCTGCTTACCATAGAGCTTCTCCCTCTTCTTTCCCTGAGAGGTCTGCAGCTTGATCTCCCCCCTGGAAGTGGCCTGTCATCTCCCCATGGTGGGTGAGAGGTGTGTAGATGGGCAGCTGCGTTTCTGTGGCCTCTAACCGAAGGGCAATGCAACCCTCGCCTGTGGGGGAAAGTGGGAGACCACCGGGTGAAGACTCTGCCTTTCGTGGCGGAAACACCAAGCTCTTGGCCTGAGAGTTGGCTCTGTGACCCAGAGATGGTCCTTTGAAACTGTGGCCCGGGCAAGGGTTATTTAGTAAATCCGTCAGAACAGCAGCACAGTACTTTGGAGCAAATGTCTCAAGTCTTACAACAAAAGGTGGATTCGTTGATGTAAAAAAATTATGTTGTAGAAATGCAGCAGAAAGACAGAATTAAACACTTATCTGATCGCTGTAGGGAATGAAAACTTCACAAGATTTGATGCAGTACAAGACATGACAGAAGAAAACCAGCAGGTAAGAGGATATGCAAGCTTAAACTTGCACACAGTGGGAGGCGGCGCCAGGATGGCCGAGAGGAGGCAACACGGGAACGGAGCTCCCAGCAAATGAGATGCAGAGGACTTCACGATTCCAAGTGAGGTGTCGGGTTCGTTTTGGGGGACTGGAAGGACTCTGAAAATAGCCCAGGGAGGGAGCTAAAGCAGGGCAAGAGCTGCTCAGGGAGAATGAACCGACAGGGCGGGGCATGTCCCCACCTGGAACGCGCAGCTGGCTCGGAGGGTCTGGGGACTTCACCCCCTTGGTCTTCCGATCCGGATCCGTGCTTACCTCATCCCTCTTGCAACCCACGGTCCCCGAGAGCCCCGCCAGACTGAGGGGCACCATGGGTTGTCATTGCAAATCTGAGCGAGGGCTCCTGCCTGGTGCCGCAAGTTGTTGGTCGGATCTGGGCAGAAGATTGGACTAACGCCAGCAGGACAGAACAACCCTCCCACAGAAAGAGGCAGAGCTGAAAGCTGGGAAACAGGTCATAAGGCCTGGCAGGCCCCACCCCACAGAAAACTCAAACTGAAGCCCATGAGCCAGACAGCTTGGCAGCAAATACACCAGTTTCACCCCAACCAGGAAGATCGAGCTCAGGGAAGGAGAGAGGGCATTGGAGAGGCCGGGCTAATTTTACCTGCAAACAAACCCCAGGGGAAGACTACCACCCAGCAACCTGGCTGAATCCGAGGCAGCCCAGCAGCGCCTCTACAGGCCAAAAAAGATATAGCTCCAACTGCAACAGAAGGGACGTCCACTCAGAGATTTCTCCCGAAATCACCAACTTCAAAGATCAAAGGGAGTTAAATCCACGGAGTTGGGAAGAAACAAGTGAAAAAATGATGAAACCATCAAAGACCAGAACACCCTGTCCCCTCCCAGAGATCAACTCCTCACCATCAAGGGAGCAAAACAAGACAGAAAATTAGTTTGACGAATTGACAGAAGCAGGCTTCAGAAGGTGGATAATAACAAACTTCTCTGAGTTCAAAGACCGTGGTCTACCCCAATGCAAAGAAACTGAGAACTTTGAAAAAAGGTTTGACAAAATGCTAACTAGAATAACCAGCTTAGAGAAGAACATAAATGACTTGATGGAGCTGAAAAACACAGCAAGAGAACTCTGCAAGGCATGCACAAGTTTCAACAGCCAAATCAATCAAGCAGAAGAAAGGATATCAGAGATAGAAGATGAAATCAATGAAGTAAAACAAGAAGTCAGGATTAAAGAAAAAAGAGTGAAAAAAAACGACCAAAGCTTCCAAGAACTATGGGATTATGTAAAAGGACCTAATCTATGCTTGATCAGTGTACCTAAATGTGATGGGGAGAATGAATCCAAGTTGGAAAACACTCTTCAGGATATTATCCAAGAGAACTTCCCCCAACCTAACAAGGCAGGCCAACATTCAAATCCAGGAAATACAAGAGAACACCACAAAGATATTCTTCAAGAAGAGTAATCCCAAGGTACATAATTTTCAGATTCACCAGGGTTGAAATGAAGGAAAAAATCCTAAGGGCAGCCAGAGAGAAAGGTCAAGTCACCCACAAAGGAAAGACCATCAGACTCACAGTGGATCTCTTGGCAGAAACTCTACAAGCTAGAAGGGAGTGGGGGCCAATATTCAACATCCTTAAAGAAAAGAACTTTCAACCCAGAATTTCATATCTGGCCAAACTAAGCTTCATAAGTGAAGGAGAAATAAAATCCTTTATGGACAAGCAATTGCTGAGAGATTTCGTCGCTACAAGACTTGCCTTACAAGAACTTCTGAAGGAAGTACTAAACATGGAAAGGAACAACCAGTAACAGCCACTGCAAAAACATACCAAATGGTAAAGACCAACGACGCAGTGAAGAAACTGCATCAAGTAACGGGCAAACAACCAGCCAGTAACAAAATGGCAGGATCAAATTCAAACATAACAATATTAACGTTGAAAGTAAATAGCCTAAATGCTCCAATCAAAAGACACAGACTGTCAAACTGGATAAAAAGTCAAGACCCAACGGTGTGCTATATTCATTAAACCCATCTCAAGTGCAAAGACTCACATAGACTCAAAATAAAGGGATGGAAGAAGATCTACCAAGCAAATGGAGAGCAGGAAAAGCAGGGGTAGCAATCCTAGTCTCTGATAAAACGGACTTTAAGCCAACAAAGATCAAAAGAGACAAAGAAGGGCATTACATAATGGTAAAGGGATCAATGTAACAAGAAGAGCTAACTATCCTAAATATATATGCACCCAGTGCAGGAGCACCCAGATACATAAAGCAAGTTCTTAATGACCCACAAAGAGACTTAGACTCCTGCACAATAATAGTGGAAGACTTTAACATTCCACTGACAATATTGGACAGATCAATGAGACAGAAAGTCAACAAGGATATCCAGGACTTGAACGCAAATCTGGACCAAGCAAACCTAATAGGCCAAATCCACAGAATATACATTCCTCTCAGCACCACATCACACTTACTCTAAAATTGACCACATAATTGGAAGTAAATCACTCCTCAGCAAATGCAAAAGAACAGAAAACATAACAGTCTCTCAGACCACAGTGCAATCAAATTAGAACTCAGGATTAAGAAAAGCACTCAAAACTGCACAGTCACATGGAAACTGAACAACTTGTTCCTGAATGATGGACGGATAAACAATGAATGAAGGCAGAAATAAAAGTGTTCTTGGAAACCAACGAGAATGAAGACACAACGTACTAGAATCTATGGGACACATTTAAGGCAGTGTCTAGAGGAAAATTTATAGCAACAAATGCCCACATGAGAAACAAGGAAAGATCTAAAATCGACACCCTATCGTAAAAATTGAAAGAGCTAGAGGAGCAAGATAAAAAAACCTCAAAAGCAAGCAGAAGACAGGAAATAATTAAGATCAGAGCAGAACTGAAGGAGATGGAGACACAAAAAACCCTTCAAAGAATCAATAAATCCAGGAGCTGGTTTTTTGAAAAGATCAATAAAATAGACAGACCGCTAGCTAGACTAATAAAAAGAAAAGAGAGAAGAATTGAATAGATGCAATAAAAAATGATAAAGGGGAAATCACCATCAATTCCTTGGAAATACAAACTACCATCAGAGATTACTACAAACAGCTCTATGCACATAAAACAGCAAATCTGGAAGAAATGGATACATTCCTGGACACTTTCACACTCCCAAGACTAAGCCAGGAAGAAGTTGAAACCCTGAATAGACCAATAACAAGGTCTAAAGTCGAGGCAGCAATTAATAGCCTACCAACAAAAAAGTCCAGGTCCAGATGGATTCACAGCCAAATTCTACCGGACATACAAAGAGGAGCTGGTACCATTCCTGTTGAAACTATTCCAAACAATACAAAAAGAGGGGAATCCTCCCTAACTCTTTCTATGAGACCAATATCATCCTGATACCAAAACCTGGCAGACATACAACTAAAAAAGAAAACTAGGCCAATATCCATAATGAACATTGATGCAAAAATCTTCAATAAAATACTGGCAAACTGAATCCAATAGCACATCAAAAAGCTTATCCACCATGATCAAGTAGGTTTCATCCTGGGGATGCAAAGCTGGTTCAACATACGCAAATCTGTAAACGTAATCCACCACATAAACAGAACCAAACACAAACACCACATGATTATCTCAATAGATGCCGAGAAAGCCTTTGACAAAATTCATCAGCCCTTTATGCTAAAAACTCTCAATAAACTAGGTATCGATAGAATGTATCTCAAAATAATAAAAGCTATTTATGACAAACCCACAGCCAATATCATACTAAACGGGAAAAAAACTAGAAGCATTCCCTTTAAAGACTGGCATTAGACAAGGATGCCCTCTCTTACCACTTCTATTCAATATAGTACTGGAAGTTCTAGCCAGAGTAATTAGGCAAGAAAAAGAAATAAAGGGCATCGAATTAGGAAAAGAAGAAGTCAAATTATCCTTATTTGCAGGCGACATGATCGTATATTTAGAAGACCCCATTGTCTTAGCCCAACCTCCTTAAGCTGATAAGCAACTTCAGCAAAGTCTCAGGATACAAAATCAATGTGCAGAAATCACAAGCATTTCTATACACCAACAACAGACAAACAGAGAGCCAAATCATGAGCAAACTCCCATTTACAATTGCTACAAAGAGAATAAAATACCTAGGAATACAACTAAAAAAGGATGTAAAAGATCTGTCCAAGGAGAACTACAAACCACTGCTCAAGGAAATAAGAGAGGACACAAACAGATGGAAAAACATTGCATGCTCATGGTTAGGAAGAATCAATATTGTGAAAGTGGCCATACTGCCCAAAGTAATTTATAGATTCAATGCTATCCCCATTAAGCTACCATTGACCTTTTTCACAGAACTGGAAAAAAGCACTTTAAACTTCATATGGAACCAAAAGAGAGCCGGCATAGCCAAGACAATCCTAAGCAAAAGGAACAAAGCTGGAGGCATCACACTACCTGACTTCAAAGTATACTACAAGGCCACAGTAATCAAAACAGCATGGTACTGGTACCAAAACAGAGATATAGACCAATGGAACAGAACAGAGGCCTCAGAAACAATGCCACCCATCTACAACCATCTGATCTTTGACAAAGCCAACAAAAACAAGCAATGGGGAAAGGATTCCCTGTTTAATAAATTGTGTTGGGAAAACTGATTAGCCATATGCAGGAAGCTGAAATTGGACCCCTTCCTTACACCTTATACAAAAAGTAACTCCAGATAGATTAAAGATTTAAACATAAGAACTAACACCATAAACACCCTAGAAGAAAACCTAGGCAACACCATCCAGGACATAGGCACAGGCAAGGACTTCATGACTAAAACACCAAAAGCATTGGCAACAAAAGCCAAAACAGACAAACAGGATCTAATTAAACTTAAGAGCTTCTGCACAGCAAAAGAAACAATCATTAGAGTGAACTGGCAACCAAGAGAATGGGAAAAAATTTTTGCAATCTACCCATCTGACAAAGGGCTAATATCCAGAATCTACAAAGAACTAAAGCAGATTTACAAGAAAAAAACAAACAAACCCATTCAAAAGTGGGCAAAGGATATGAACAGACACTTTTCAAAAGAAGACATATATGTGGCCAACAAACATATGAAAAAATGTTCATCATCACTGGTCATTAGAGAAGTGCAAATCAAAACCACATTGAGATACCATCTCACGTCTGTTAGAATGGTGATCATTAAAAAATCTGGAGACAACAGATGCTGGAGAGGATGTGGAGAAAAAGGAACACTTTTACACTGTTGGTGGGAGTGTAAATTAGTTCAACCATTATGGAAGACAGTGTGGTGATTCCTCAAGGATCTAGAAATGGAAATTCCATTTGACCCAGCAATCCCATTATGGGGTATATACACAAAGGATTATAAATAGCTCTATTATAAAGACACATGCACATGTATGTTCGTTGCAGTGCTGTTTACGATAGCAAAGACCTGGAACCAACCCAAATGCCCATCAATGATAGACTGGACAAAGAAAATGTGGCACATATACACCATGGAATACTATGCAGCCATAAAAAACGAGTTTGTGTCCTTTATAGAGACATGGATGAATCTAGAAACCATCATTCTCAGTAAACTGACACAAGAACAGAAAACCAAACACCGCATGTTTTCTCTCACAGGCAGGTGACGAATAATGAGAACCCTTGGGCACAGGGAAGAGAACAACACTCACTGGGCTAGGTGTGGGGGGTGGAGGGGAGGGGAGGGGAGAGAAAGCAGTGAGGGGTGGGTTGGGAGGATGGGGAGGGATAACACCAGGAGAAATGCCTGATGTAGGTGCTGGGGTAGGGGGGATGGAGACAGCAAACCACCATGGCATGTATGTACCTATGCAACAATCCTGCAGGATGTAGGGTGTGCACATGTACACCAGAGCCCAAAATACAATTAAAAAAAAAACAAACTTGCACACAGGGAAAAAACCTAAAATAAAAAGGAAACCGATTGGGAACAGTATCTGCAGCCGGCTCCCAAGGCAAGAGGGCACTCGATCTGAACTGTACAACGAACGCCTCAGAATCAAATCTCCAGCAGACACATGCACAGATAATACAGAGAGACATTTCACGCAAAAAGAATTGCAGCTGGTTAATTTTAATAAATGGAAAACAGTTCCACCTTCCTAGCCATCAAAAATGCAAACTAAGGAATCACTAATTTGCTCTTTCACAGACATGAAGTTAGCATAGATAGGAAGGGAGAAAAATTACACCCAATGCACCAGGCACGGTGGCTCACGCTTGTAATTCCAGCACTTTGCGAGGCCAAGGTAGGCTGATCACTTGAGGTCAGGAGTTCGAGACCAGCCCGGCCAACATGGTGAAACCCCATCTCTACTAAAAATTACAAAATTTAGCCGAGGCGTGGTGGTGCATGCCTGTAATCTCAGCTACTCAGGAGGCCGAGGCACAAGAATCTCTTGAACCCAGGAAGCGGAGGTTGCAGTGAGCCATGATCACGCCACTGCACTCCAGCCTCCAAAAACAAAAAACAAAACCACCCAATGCCAGCAAGGATCTGCGGAAACCTATCCATGGTGAGGCTGGCTGAGACAGCCTTTACGGCGATCAGTTTGGTGTGTGCCAAGAAGCACAAACACTGATCGACACTCCCTGACCCAGCAAACATGGGAACCTATCCTCAAGAGATTACTCAAAAGAATAAAAAATGTAGCTGAGGAATAATAAAAATGTCCACAAAGAGATTCATCTCAGCGTTGCTGACAGCACCAGCAAAAACAACTGACAGAACCTCAAGTACTTTTCAAATGAGGGATACTTTTAAAATGAGGATGCAGTAAGTGCATGGAATATTATGCAGCCATCAAAAGGAGCAGTCACAAAGATGGGGCAGAAGGAACCATGGAAAATGTGTTTCATCTAATACCAGGTGAGGAAAGCAGAGTATAAAATGATGTTTCTGTGATGATAAGTATGAAAATCTAGGTAGGCCTATGCATGAGGCTGGAAATGTGAAGCCAAAATAAAAATGATTGCTGGAATGACACTGTCTGTTGACTTTTTTCCTTTTTATTATGATAGCTGTTTGTGAGTATGAACTTGAAGAGGGAGAAACAAAGGAGGATTACAGTATTTTATTTTTAGAGAACAGGGTCTTGCTCCGTCGCAGGAATACAGGATTTGAATGAGAAAACGAAGCACCTGTTCTGTGCACTGCCTGTTTCCTGCCACCAAAGCTTTAGGCATTTCAGCAGCCACCCAGATGCTCCTGCACCGGTGACGAGGGGATCCCTATCAGGGCCATCGCACTCCTCAGGCTCTGCGCACCCCTCCTCTGACTCAGGGACCCTCTTGCCAGCTCTGCACTGGGAGTGGGGAAGAGCTGTCTGGGCCCTGGTCCAAGATCATGTAGTTACCTCGAGCAAGTTGCTCAGTAGCTGCGTGACCTTCAGGTCTCCCAGCCTCCTTTCCTCGCCTGCCCAAGGAGGGCAGCGATAGTGCCCACAGCCAGGTGTTGGCAGAGCCTGCACAGTGGGCGACGGTGTGCCAGGCCGTCCTTTGCGTCTGCAGCCTCTTCCCCTTTAGTGGCTTCCACCCAGCAGCATTCAAAGCTCTTCCATTTCAAACAAACAAGCAAGTGGACGAACGTGCTCCCTTCACCCAGGCGCAGTCTCCTCTGCCTCCTCAAGCCCTGTTCACTCCTAACTGCTGAGGTCTGATGTCACCCCGGCCCTTCCATGGACACTGCTCTCACCAAATCTGCGGATGGTCTGAGTCACTCCATCGAGGGGATGCTCAGTGTTTGTGTTGGGTCCCTTGGCCACATGTGCTATTGTAACCACACCCTCTTCTTGACCCAACTCTTCTGATGGTGTCCCCAGCACCACAGCATTCTGGTCTTCCTTGTACTCTGTGGCTTCGCCTTCCTTACCCTTACCTGCGACACTACACCTAACCCAGTGCCGGAAGTAAAAGGATCATTCACGCAGCTTCTCAGATCCTGATACGGTTTGCCTGTGTCCCCACCCAAATCTCTTCTTGAATTGTAGTTCCCATAATCCTTATGTGTCAAGGGAGGGACCAAGTGGAGATAATTGAATCACGGGGGGCGTCTCCCCCATCCTTTTCTCGATAGTGATAGTGATAGTGACAGTGATAGTGAAAGTTCTCGAGATCTGATGGTTTTATAAGGAGCTTTCCCCCATCGATGGGCATCCACTTCTCCTTCCTGCCATCATGTGAAGAAGGATATGTTTGCTTCCCCCTTCTGCCATGATTGTAAGTTTCCTGAGGCCTCCCCAGCCTTGTGGAACTGTGAGTCAATTGCACCTCTTTCCTTTATAAATTACCCAGTCTTGGGTTTGTTCTTGGAGCAGTGTGAGTACAGACTAATACAGACCCTTTCTCCAATCCCATGCCCAGTGTTCTACTCCATTCCCCCTCAACGGTATCATCTTTTGTCCTTTTTCACAGTCACCGCTTCTATTCTGGCTCACTCGTCTGTCATCATGATCACCGCAGATGCAGATTTCCAAGATGTGAATCTGATCCTTTCCTTCCTTGCTTGAATCTTCAATGGCTTCCTACTGCCCTCGAGATAAGGTATTTGCTCTTAGCTTGGCTCGGTCTGGCTCCTGCCTCTGGCCTCTCTCTGACCCCTCCAGGCTCTCTCTGCCTCTCTCACCCCATGGTCTAGCCACACATGTGGTCTAGCAAGGGCGAGCCTGATTTTGGGCTGCAGCCACAAACAGGTGGAGGTGGTTCAAAAGCCCCTGGTGTCTCTCTGGCCACGGGCCTCCACAGCCTGCCCGGTCTGGGCACTGGGTGATGCTGAGCAGAAGACCAGAGAGCCTTGGGCTGGTGTTTCCAGCACCCCAAGTCCCACCCAGGGGACCCTGCACCACACCTCAGCCCAAATCGCTCTGGCTTGAGGGAGGCGGGTCTTCATGCAGAGGGTGGCCACTTGGGGGCAGAAGCAGCAGCCCCTTTGTGCCTGAGAAGGTGTTTCAGAGTCTGGGTCAGCAGAGGGGAGTCTGCAGCTCCAGACCTGTGAGCTGAGGAGGCTGACTCAGGACACATGAGAAGCAGAGAAGGGCAGGCAGACCTGCGTTCAAATTAGGGCACAGCCACCACTCCCTGTGTGACTTGGGCAAGTCACTTGACCTCTCTGAGCCTCCGTTTACTCATCAGATAACAGGGAAGGCTCAATACATAGAAGGGGTTGTCACTGCTGGCTGTCCCCCAGAAGCCCGGTGGGGGAGGAAAGGCTGACTCAGCGGTGGTGACAGTCCCACTAGCAGCCCTGGGATGAGGAGAGGAGAGGCAGGAGCCTATGACCAGAAGTGCCAGGTGGCCTCTCCTTGAAGACGATGCTATGTGAGAGGCCGCCAGCTCACAGGCAGGTGTGGCGTCTGTCCGTGGACACTTACCATAGGATTCGTCGCTGTCAGAGGACTTGATGCTGATGAGGATGTGCTGGTCCAGCAGGTACTCAGGGTCAGAGATAATGGGCTTCAGCTGCAGAGAGAAGGGCACAGGACTGGAGTTGACAGGGAAAGGACAGGTGAGGGGACAGGTGGGGGACAGGTGAATGACGATGACGGAAGGTGTTCTTAGTGATCAGATCCAAATCTCTGCTGTCCACACCCAAGAGAGCAGGGGGCAGGGCTAGCTTTCACATATACCCCGTCCAGCAAGGTGGGGGGTTAGCTTCCTTCCCTGTCCCCGCCCACCTCCACACTGCATCCCAGGCCTCCTAGACTGACCTGGCTCCCAAGTCCCAGCAAGAAGGGTGACTCCCAAATGGGCCCCATCCATTGCCCCACTTCCTTCCTGTGCCCATGCCAGGGTCATGGAGGAGGAGGCAGGCTGACGGGTATGTGGGGCCAGGCACCAGGTCTGGAATGGCCCCTGCAGTCCACCCTGTGCCAGGCTCCCCCCCACAGAGCACACACCTTCTCCTTGGCCTCCTCCAGGACTATGGCTGCATCCAAGGCAGCACCCAGGGCTACCCCTCTCTGGGGAGGATGCAGCCTCTGTGTCCATCCTGGCAGAGATCCCAACTGGGCCTGAGTGTCCTACAGATTGTCGGGGGTGTGGCTCGGTGAATGACAGACACAGACTCCCACATTCCATCTGCGAGCAAGTCTCCAGAGCCGCGGCCTGCCAGCTCCTCCAGAGGCCCTGCTGGCCTGGCCGGGGTGTGGGGGGGTGCTGCTAACAGGCTTTGCACAGAGCTGGGGAGCCTCGGACCTCACCAGTGGAGGCCGTGTCCGGGCAAGCGCAGGGAGGAGCATCACACGCTAAGTAGCTCCTCATCCGCCATGAGCTATGGCTTTCTGAGATGTGGGGCTGTTCCTCACGAAGACTCCCGTAGAGGGGGCCAAATAAAAAGGTGACATTTTGCTCTAGGTGGTTCCCTCCCTTCCCTTCCAGACACCAAAAGGCTCCTGGTTCAGGGCTCTGGGCACCATGTTGGCCAACAGGACAGATTCACTACATCTTCATTCAGAAAGTCGGGCACGATGGCCCACATCTATAATCCCAGCACTTTGGGAGGCTGAGGCAGGTGGATCACTTGAGGTCAGGAGTTCAAGACCAGCCTGGCCAACATGGTGAAACCCCATCTCTACCAAAAAACACAAAAATTAGTGGGGTGTGCTGGTGAGTGCCTGTAACCCCAGCTACTCAGGAGGCTGAGGCAGGAGAATCGCTTGAACCCAGGAACTGGAGGTTGCAGTGAGCTGAGATCTCACCACGGCACTCCAGCCTGGGCGACAGAGCAAGACTCCGTCTCAAAAAAAAAAAAAGTTCCAGAACAGACAACTGGAAATTGCAGTGACGCTCTAGGCCTTCCAGGGTTCTACGTCATCACTTGGCTTCTGGCACGAGGGGATGTCTGGCTCTAAGTTAGACCCAGGGCCAGGGCTAGGGGCCTCGGGTGCAGGAGGAAGACCGGGTCCTCCCTGGGATGCAGGCGGAGTGAGTGACAGACATCTGAACAATGAATGTCTCTGTGGGACACCACCCTGCAGGAGTGGCAGGGAGGAGGACTATCTCAGAGCCACAGCAGGGATTTACAGGGTGAAGAGAAGAGGCCGCCAGGCAACAGGGGGTGGGGCGGGGGTCAGGGAGCAGGAGGCAGTGAAGGTCCCCGCAGTCCTGTGGGAGCAGTTGATGAGGCTGTTTGCTCTGCTGGGCACCAGGGAGTCGACCGGATAAAGAGAGGGACGCCAGGATCAGACAAGCATTCCAGAAAGATCCGTCAGGGTCCAGGATGCCTCAGCAAAAGGCAGGAGACAGGAGGGGTGGAGCCCCCCTGGGGAGGGGGCAAGGGATGGAGGGGGAGGGGCAGAGGCAAGAGAAACAGCAGGACTTGGTGGCTGCAAGGATGTGGGGAGTGGAAGAAACAGGGTGCCCTAGGGGGTCCCTGAGCTGGACCGGGGGGTAAACGTGTTGGGAAATGGGGTGCTGCTCCTTTTCCAACATCACCAAAGGAGGAAACAACTGTTCAGGCCCTGCCTGGAAGCAGCCGGGGGAGGAGGAGCAGGAGGGCAGGCTTGGGCTGGGTGAGGCTGAAATGTCTCCTTGAAGTTCAGAGCCACCATGACCCAGGGGCCTGGAGACAGCCCCAGAACGGGGACCTCTGACAACTCTACCCGGGCCTCTGCGGGAGACCCCAGTCAGCCATGTGAACCGGCTGCAGCCTCTAAGTAATTTGGAATTGTGGCCCAGTGGGGGGAATCTTGAGTTCAGGTATCAGCCTCTGCTCCTGAGATGATGGGGCCTTTTTTTTTTTTTAAGCAGAGTTTCGCTCTTGTTGCCCTGGAGTGCAATGGCGCAATCTTGGCTCACCGCAACCTCTACCTCCTAGGTTCAAGTGATTCTCCTGCCTCAGCCTCCTAAGTTGTTGGGATTACAGGCATGTGCCACCACGCCCAGCTAATTTTTGTATTTTTAGTAGAGATGGGGTTTCTCCATGTTGGTCAGACTGGTCTCAAACTCCCGATCTCAGGTGATTTGCCCACCTCAGCCTCCCAAAGGGCTGGGATTGTAGGCGTGAGCCACCCTGCCCGGCTGATGCGGCCTTTTTACGTGGCCTGAGGGTTGGTTCCAGTCAAAGGTTGACGTCCATGTGGGTCCAGCCCCTGCCTACGTTCCACCCTAGTCTCAGGAGATGATAGGTCCCTCCCCGTTTAAGACTGTCCTTTAAAATTCACCTTGAATGTCACCTCCAAGGGGAGCCCCCAAGACACGCCACCTCCTGTGATGGATCTGCCTGGCCCGGGATTCCTCTTCATTCCACCCCCTCCCTCATGGTGTGAGAAGAAACTCCACTTCCTACCCAACGTGAACAACTAATGAGCTCCTAATAAGCCTGTACTCAATGACAGCCAACACCTCCTCTGTCAATTTAGCATCAATAAAGCAATTTCAGTAGAAAAACATTAACAGAGACAGGGTCTCACTGCATCACCCAGGCTGGAGTGCAGTGGCATGATCACAGCTTACTGAGCCTGGATCCCCGAGGCTCAGGTGATCCTCCTGCCTCAGCCTCCAGAGCAGCTAGACCCACAGGCGTGCACCATCGTGTCTGGCTAATTAAAAAACACAAATGTTTTAGGCTGGGTACGGCGGCTCACACCTGTAATCCCAGCACTTTGAGAGGCCAAGACCAGTGGATCACTTGAGGTCAGGAGTTTGAGGCCAGTGTGGCCAACATGGGGAACCCCGTCTCTACTAAAAATACAAAAATTAGCTGCGTGTAGTGGTGCACACCTGTAGTGCAAGCTACTCAGGAGGCTGAGGCAGGAGAATCGCTTGAACCTGGGAGGTCGAGGTTGCAGTGAGCTGAGATGGCGCCACTTCACTCTAGCCTGGGTGACAGGGCAAGACTCCGTCTCAAAAAAAAAAAAAAAGGAGAAAAAAATTAAAAAAAATTTTTTTTTTGTAGAGATGGGGTGTCATTATGTTTCCCAGGCTGGTCTTGAACTTCTGGGCTCAAGCAATCCCCCTGCCTTGGCTTCCCAAAGTGCTGGGATTACATATATGAGCCGCCACATCAGGCTAGAAAACCATTTTTTCTATAGCAAAGAAGAATGTGTTCCCACTAAGGTTTGGTTGAGTGTTTTCTTCTTTCTTTTCTTTTTTTTTTTTTTTTGAGACAGTTTCACTCTGTTGGCCAGGCTAGAGTGCAGTGGCACAATTTCGGCTCACTGCAACCTCCGCCTCCCAGGTACAAGTGATCCTCCTGCCTCAGCCCCTCTAGTAGCTGGGACTACAGGCATGCGCCACCATGCTCAGCTAATTTTTGTATTTTTAGTAGAGACAGGGTTTTGCCATGTTGGCCAGGCTGATCTTGAACTGCTGACTTCTGGTGATCCACCTGCCTCAGCCTCCCAAAGTGCCGGGATTACAGGCCTGAGCCACCGTGCCCGGCCTGGTTGAGTGTTTTCGATTCCACCCTCTGCTCTTGCAGGGCCACAGACATGTCAAGTCCTTCCTGTGTTCACAAGTGTATGATTAGGAGCCAACGGGCTCCTTTCTATGCCCCTCTGTACTCGATTCTATGAGCCAGGGCTGACCAAAGGGGGGAACTGGCATCTTGGGGTTGCATCCTAGGTGTGTTACCGCAGCCATGAGGCCACGAGCAAACAGCTTGCGGCCCTACACCTGAGTTTCTTTCTTTGCAAAATCATGTGGTTAGACGAGCTGACCTCTAGGTCCCTTCTGTGATCCTTTAGGGGAACTGAAAGCATTTAGGAAGAGTGAGGCCATATACCCACTGCTGCAAAGCGCGGCATGAACCACCTCGAGGGAGAGCTTGCTCCTAGAGCGGCCTCTTTCTGCATTTGGTCTATGAGATTCCTGCTCCCTCTGGTCAGGCCTGGCAGGGCTCTGCCACTGGCTGGTACTACTGGCCTAGCAAATGCAACCCTCCCCCTGGGGAATGCCTTGACCTAGAATTACCTTGGGAAGGGTCTCACCAAACTTCACCAGCAGCTCCCCCTCACTTCCTTCTTCATTTTCTCCTTCCTGACTCTTGACAAAACCTGTTGGAAGGCAAGAAGGCTGGTTTTCAGAAAACAGAGCAAGAATCAGACGGAAAAGACTCCCCCGGGTCACCCCACCCAGACCGAGGAAGATGTGCTGTCTCCTTTTTTTTAATCTCGGGGCCTTAGCCTCATTTAGGAGTCAGGCCTGCTGGGGATTCTGTTTTTGTGCAGGGATTGGTCATTTGCCAACATGGTCTAATTATGTCTAGGAAAATCAAAGAGATTCCCCCTCCTTTTCAGTTCCTCTTTGCAACAAACCAAGTAACAAAGAAATCATCACATCATAGGAAAAAAGATTAGGAATCTTGACAGCTCGTCCCACGCCACTCAAGATAGCAGCCTTTTGAAATTCTAATTTAAGCTTCCTAATATGCTGTTTCCATAGAAATGTATGCAAGTGTCTTGATAGTTTATTAAAAATGCCCGCACATTTTTAATAAAATTTAAAATTTCTCGTCATTTTTCGAACCGCTTTGACCCTGCTGGGTGAACTGGGGCTTGGGGACTCAGTGGCCAAGCCTGCTGTAGCACCAGGCCTGGGCCTAGCTGAGTTGGAGAAGGAAGCAGGGACCAGAGTGGCAGCATTGGCAGCACACGCTTCTTCCTGACTTCTGGAAGCATCCCAGCCGGGGCCTCACAAAATGCCCCTTTGTGGAGTTGACCCCCCCTTTTCCTCTCCCCCACCAGTCTGCAGACCATCTCAGTGAAGAGGGCTGGATACACGCAGCTCTTGCCTGGCGTGAGACAGCTTTAGACAGTATGCTTAGAAACGTCACCCAGAAAGGGTGTTTCTTAAACACCGTTTGCGCTAAATGCTGCTGGCTCAGGGAAGCCCGTCCATCTCCTGCTTGCTTTTGGGCACTGCAGATCCCCGAGAAAGACGCTGTGATCTCAAAAGAGCAAGAGGGGTCAGGGCGACAGCAAGCGGCTGCTGCTCAGGCCCCCACGCCGGCTCTTTGAGGTCTGGACATGGGCCCGACACTCTCTGGTTGAGTCAGAGCCCCAGGGAACCTCAAGTGGGTCACAGTCTGCCCTGAGGGGCAGGGATGGGAGACTGCCTGCCACCTACAAGGGACTGAGGGGTCAGTACATTCATGGCTGCCTCTGCCCCTTGGCTGCCCAGGCCACAGGGACCCCTCCCAGAAACTGAGTGTCCCCTTGAGCCATCCACCTGCAGCCCCACTTCTCTGACCCCCTCCGTGAGTCCTTTCCAGGGAGAGGAAAAATGGAGCAAAGCGACAGGTAGGAAAGGTGTTTATAAGAGGGCTCTGGCCAGCTCCGCCCAGAAGGTGGCAGAGCAGCCACTCACTCTCCAGGCAGCTGGAGTGGAACTCCAGGTAGAATTTGGTCTGGGACTTGGTCTTCAATGTGGCGTAGCACTTGAGAAACTCAATCTGCCCCTGGCTGTCGACAGTGCCGGGACCTAGAACAGGGGAGAAGAGAGATTCAGTTCCAGGACATGCCTGGAGATGGAGCATTTCAAATTAGTTCTCATGCCACACACTGAGCTCCTTCTCAGGGTCCCAGGAAGGTGGGAGTCTAGTGGGAGGAGAAGTAAAGCTACAGCGAAACCCAGCACACATCGGAGCATCGCCAGCCTCTCTGATGCATCGTGAGCTGGCCAGGGCAGAGAGCGGGGCAGAAAGACGCAGAGTCCCAGGAGTCTGGACCTCGTCTCAGCTCTGTCACTAAAGCTGCGTGGCCTCAGGCAATGCCGCCACTATTTCAGGCTCCCAGCTAGTACCGGCAAAAGGACTTTGTAGAATGGCTTGGTTGCTCAATACCCAAGTCAATGCTGTTTCTGAGTTCAGCTAGGGAGGGCTGGTTGCTCTTCTCCCTTAGGCGCAGTTATTCCCACTCCTTAACTCTGGGCTCTGTAAGCTCATTTGCACAGAGTTAACTTGCCTGCAACTGTGTTAATTTAGACGATGCTTTTGCAAGTATCCTTAAGCTGGTTGTAAACAAGTGTTCTGTCCTTTCATATAAATTTTGAGCCACAGAACAGAGTGATGTTCTGAGAGCATGAACGAATCTTTCCTTCCCTCACATTCTTCCTTCTTTCCTTTCTCTTTCTAAACCCCGCAGTGCCCTGTCCAGGCTCTGCTTAGGTAAACGCCCAGTCAACACTCAGTCCCGGTGATCAGAGTTTTCAGCATCTACTGCGTACTGAGTCCCTGTGGAGGGAGAGCCCAGCCCGGCACTGGGGATGCACTATACCGGAACAGAGGAGGAGATGGCAGGGGCAACCCCTTCAAGGCTGCAGGAGCTCAGAGAAAGGGGAGACAGGTGGAAGTCGGGGAAGAGGTCCAGCCTAAGGGCTAGGAAGATTCTAGAAAGGCACAGTGGCCAGACCTAGGAAGGAGATGCGATGGTGGGTCAAGGCTTGGCTGAAGAGGGGAGTTCACGTTTCTGGGGCCATGGATGTTAGATGCAATAGGATGGAGAAGAACGTTCCAGAAAGACAGTGCTCTGGCCTCACCGGTGTCCCCCCAAAGCATGAAGGACACAGAGCAAGATGGTATTTCCCTGTATTTGGGTCCCATATGCTCGGTCTTCCTAAAGGAGCCTGGTGAACAGTGGGCTGACCACAGAAGCAGAGACTGGGCAGAGAAAACATGGCTCTCTGGTCACTTGGGCCGAGGGCTGGATGGACACATTACAGAGAATACCCGGTCCCAGCTGGGATGAGGGTAGCCTGGCAACCAAGGCTGAGCTGGACTATTTGAAAAATTACCTGCAAATCTAAATATGATTTACTGTGGTGTTTCCCAAAACTCAGTCATCTGCACCCCATCTTCATGATTTTTACCATCTCTGGGCACCACTCACCTGTACTACTCTTTAATATTTTCTCTAAATAGACTCACTTTTTTTTCTC
Organism: Ateles fusciceps; assembly: GCA_036589455.1. Lineage (NCBI taxonomy): Eukaryota > Metazoa > Chordata > Mammalia > Primates > Atelidae > Ateles > Ateles fusciceps. The sequence continues at coordinate 4,906,847 of JAZHEH010001810.1, forward strand.
TTTTTTTTTTTGAGATGGAGTTTCAATCTTGTTGCCCAGGCTGGAGTGCAATGGCGCGATCTCAGCTCACCACAACCTCCGCCTCCTGATTCTTCTGCCTCAGCCTCCCAAGTAGCTGGGATTACAAGCATGCGCCACCATACCCAGCTAATTTTTTGTATTTTTAGTAGAGATGGGGTTTCTCTACGTTGTTCAGGCCGGTCTCGAGCTCCCGACCTCAGGTGATCCACCTGCCTCGGCCTCCCAAAGTGCTGGGATTACAGGCATGAGCCACCGCGCCCAGCTAGACTCACTTTTTAAAATTAAATGTAACTGAATAAGGTATATCACAATACTAAATGGAAAAGCAACGTTGCTTGCCTTAAACAGAAGACGTAAATTTAAAACATGTTAAAATAAAGGCATTACTAATAAATGTTTGTCCATGTCCCCTGACCCCTCCTCCCACCCCACCACAAGAATTGTCTCTGGTGGGAGACAGGCCACACCTTGGTAAACACTGATTTGCCCATTTTTTCAGACTAAAACTGAAGCTCAAAAGGCTGGCATTATTTGCCAAGCAGAGCGAGTACATTGTCTGGACTGAAACTGCTGTGGCTGGGACATGAAGAGACCTGACTGATGGAGCATGACCTGCTTGGGAAAAGGCGTCTTCCTCTAATGCAGACCACTGACTGCTACATCGAAGACAAGCGCCCGGTGCCCCTTGCCATAGAGGAAAACAGAGAGACAGACACCATCGTTTGCTTACCATTCTTGGAGACAAACTGGGAAGTGACCCCTGCCTCAAACGTGGCAAAGACAGGGCTGTGGTCACTCGTCATGATGTCGGTGGTACTGCCTGCAGGGGAGGAAAGGCATTTTTAAGCAGGAGAGAAGAAGCCCCTCTGGTCAAGCCAATGATGGCAATCCTAAAGCAGGAAGAAAGCTTAATGACGGGGCCTCCAGAGTGTGAAGGTTTTGCACCTGTTGTCCTGTTGGCCTTCCACAGCAAGGCTTAAAGCGTTCAGTGGAAGACAGTACGGACTGTCTTTTATCCTCCATGGATAAAAGAAGCCTGTGCTAGTTTTTCCTAAAGACCTATGACTTTTTGAATGGATTAGGGAGTGTGAAATGTGGAGATTTTTCTGGTCTAATCATTTTGTTTTTTTTATTTTTATTTTTATTTTATTTTTTTGAGACAGAGTCTCGCTCTGCTGCCCAGGCTAGAGTGCAGTGGCGCGATCTCGGCTCACTGCAATCTCCACCGCCCAGGCTCAAGCAGTTCTTATGCCTCAGCCTCCCGAGTAGCTGGGATTGCAGGTGTGTGCCATGGTGACTGGCGAATCTTTTTGTTTTTTGCAGAGATGAGGTTTTGCCACGTTGGCCAGGCTGGTCTCAAACTCCTGAGCTCAGGTGATCCACTCGCCCAAAGTGCTGGGATTACAGACATGAGCCACCACCCTGGCCCACTTTATTTTATTGATGACAAGCCCTAAACACAGAGTAGGAAGGGGACTTAAGGTCACTCAGCTCATCAGTGGGAGAGACAGGACACCTTCTCCATCCCATGATGCCTCGCAGAACTGGGAGAGAGCAGAGGACGCTTCGTGTAGAAAACTCTCTTAAGGAGCTGAGCTAGGGTGAGAAGGGAGGCAGCAGAGCACTTTGGGAAGGGGCAAGAGAAAGAGCTCAGTTCTAGAAGGACAGTTCTTTCGAGATAGCCCACTGGAGATGCCTGGCAGGAAATGGGTACTCAAGGCTGGAGATGCATCTTTAGATTTGGAGTCTTGGGATTAGGTGGGAGCAGAGAGACACGAGCATGTTTGGGCTTTCACATGAAAGATAAGAAGAGCTGAGGATGGAATTCCAGGGCACACCAACCGTGAAAGGGCGGGCAAAGGAAACACTGTCAGCAAAGGAGACCAAGAAGCTGATAACACAGACTTGGTATCCTTTCCTAGACAGCGTTTACAATCAGCAAGAAAAAGATAGACACCCCATCCCTCAACCAACCAAAGATATGGACAGAAAATTCACCAAAAAATATAGATGGCTAATAAACATGAAAAGAAAAAAAGGTCACTTACTAAGGATCACCAGAGAAACACATGGAAACCATGAGACAGAACAGAGAAAGCGACCGACGAGGAGGACGGGAGTGGGGGCACTGGCTGGTAGTGGAGGAGGAACAGACGGAGTCGAGGGTCCAGGGGCAAAGGCTGGGCAGGAAAGAAAGAGGAGGCTACCCCTTCTCTGAGACAGGAGGGAGGAAGATTCGAGGGCATCAGCTTAAAAACTGGACCTGAGGCCAGGCACGGTGGCTCACGCCTGTAATCCCAGCACTTTGGGAAGCTGAGGTGGGTGGATCACTTGAGGCCAGGAGTTCGAGACCAGCCTGGCCAACAAGGTGAAACCCCATCTCTACTAAAAACACAAAAAATTAGCCAGGCGTGGTGGTGGGCACCTGTAATCCCAGCCGCTTGGGAGGCTGAGGCAGGAGAATCGCTTGAACCCAGGAGGCTGAGGTTGCAGTGAGCCAAGATGGTGCCATTGCACTCCAGCCTGGACAACAGTGCAAGACTGTCTCAAAAAAAAAACAAAAAAACAAAAACCAAACTGGACATGAGCAGGAAGAAGTCAGTGAGGTCCAGTGCTGTGTGAGGCAGGAGAGGATGGAGGTGGGGGAGTCAGGCTGAGCGCATGGGTACAGGTTTGCAGTGGGAGTTGAGGAGAGGTGTTCCAGGGAGAATTTAATGGGTTGACAAGCGGGTTTTTTAAGCATTCTCAGAATATTTCAGAAATGTACTGAACATAATAGCAATGCCACTATAGTGTGCCCTTAAGCCTGGGAGGTGGACTGTAAGATGGGTGGCCCTCAATGACCCAGTCCTCCTCCCAGTAACCACACTCTCTGTGGTCCCCTCCCACCATGAGTCTGGGCTTGGCCAGGTGACTTCCTTTGGCCAATGGGACCTCAGTAAATGTGAGGCCAATAGAGCCTTAAGAAGAACTTCCATACGTGAGACTTGCAGCTGGGAAACCTGAGACCAGGAAGTGAAGAAGCCTGCACTGGCCTGCTGGATGATGAGTACCACCCTATGCCTGCCGACAGCCAGCCCACCCCAGATCTGACTGGGCTCCTGCCTGAGTGTACCCAGATGACACCAACTAGAGCAGAGGTGAGCAGTCCAAATTCAGCCTAGCCCAGAGAATCACGAGCAAATAAATGTTTGCTTTAAGTCACTGAATGCTAGGGCAGTCGGTTATGCAGCAATAGGCAGCTGATATACCTGGCTATGTTCATTGCCACGAGAAGACTGAGGCTCCCAGGTCACCCCTATTTCTTTACATCCACTCCCTTTTCTTTTCCAACGTCTTGCCTCCCCTCAACCCCGAGTCATTAAACCCTCTGGCACTCGGTGAAATATCATCAGCAAAATTCCCTGTATCTTTAATCTTCCCTTGACCTCCCACACCCAGCCCTCCCCGAACGGAAACACTGCTGCCTCTCTGCTGAGGCTTGTTTTCCTCCCCAGGTGGGGACAAAGGGTGCCCTCCCTGCTCCTCGCTGCCACTTCCGGACTGATCTCCCTCCTCTTTCTCTAAAACCTCCACTGTTGAGCAGTTTTGAATGCCAAGTTTAGGTGCAGAGCAGTAAGTGGTAATTCTGCAAGCGTCCACTCTCTCCTGACTCTGGGCAGAGGCTGGCTGAAGCAGGCGGATTTGAGACAAGGACTGGCAGGACGTGCAGACCTGCGGGATGTGGGGGAGGACAGTACTGACAGGGTTGGGAAGCAGTGACAGGTCTGGAGAGTCCCAGGGGTGGTGGGGGACAAGGAGAGAATGCACAAGTGAGGAGGCTGCAGGCAGAGGGCAGGACGCGGGCACTTTGAGCTTTGGAAGCTGGGGACGATGCCCTGGCCGTGGCTGTGAGGGCGGGCTGCCCTCCCACACATCTAAAGGTGTTGTGTGAAGTTTGTCTAGTGACGTCACTTCTGGGAGCCAGAGCTCATTCCTTCAGCAAGGAACGCAGGGTGCGTGTGTTCAGCTGTTTCAGGGTAGCTGCTCTGGGCTCTTCTGGGCAGCAGAAGACATGCACAGAAGATAGGAATGGAAATCAATTCAACGTACAGGACCAGAGTTAAACTTGTGGGACCAAATTTGCCAGTCCCCAGAGAGGGTGGGTGCCACGAAGGAGGCCACTGGGCAGCAGCAGGATTCCCCCACCCTCTCCTCACTCCGAGGGCCACGGTGGCCCTCCTTTGGAGTCCATTGTCTGGGAATTTGCAGTTTTAAAAATAATACCACTGGGCTGGGTGCAGTGGCTCACGCCTGTAATCCCAGCACTTTGGGAGGCCGAGGTAGGTGGATCTATGAGGACAGGAGTTCAAGACCAGCCTGACCAACATGGTGAAACCCCTTCTCTACTAAAAATACAAAAAAATTAGCTTGGCGTTGTGCACCTGTAATCCCAGATACTCGGGAGGCTGAGGCTAGAGAATCACTTGAACCCGGGAGGCGGAGGCTGCAGGGAGCTGAGAATGCACCACTGCACTCTAGCCTGGGTGACTTAGCGAGACTCGTCTCAATAAATAAATAAATAAATAAAAATAATACCACACTTCTCAGTCAGGGACGTGTTCAAAGCAATTCTGTTCTGTGGATTTTGAAGGTCTCGGTTTGTAAGTAACAGGAACTAATCAGTAGCTTTCAGGAATAAGCATTCAGGCAATTAAGAGCTCCTTCAGTGCACCTTCAACCCTGAGGGTCAAGAGTTAACAGTCATTTCTCTCTCTGATTTTTTTCAGAGGTGGGGTCTACGTTGTCCAGGCTGGTTTTGAACTACTGGGCTCAAGCGATCCTCCCACCTCAGCCTCAAGTAGCTGAGACTGTAAGGGTGTGGCACAGTGCCTGGCTAACAGTTATTTCTTAATTGTTTTGATAGTTTATTCCATGATTATTTATTTTAATATTATATATTATGCCTTTAAAAATCAATTTAATGCAGTTTACCCTTAAATCTCCCAAATATATATGTGTATACACTTGTGATATGTATTAGTTTGAGCCATATGAATTTCCAATAATTGATTATTTCTGACCTACAAAAACACTTTCATACAGTTCAAACTTAATATGTTATTTTCAAAAGAAATAAAACTCAATTTTTTTTTTTTTTGAGATGGTGTTTAGCTCTTGGTACCCAGGCTGGCTCACCGCAACCTCCGCTTCCTAGGTTCAAGCAATTCTCCTGCCTCAGCCTCCCGAGTAGCTGGGACTACAGGTGCGTACCACCATGCCCAGCTAAGTTTTTTGTATTTTTAGTAGAGACAGGGTTTCACCATGTTGACCAGGATGTTCTCAATCTCTTGACCTCGTGATCTACCCGCCTCAGCCTCCCAAAGTGCTGGGATTATAGGCGTGAGCCACCCGCGCCCGGCCTAAAACTAAATTTTTAAAAGAGTGCTTCAGGTCAGGCGCGGTGCTCACACCTATAATCCCAGCACTTTAGGAAGCCGAGGCAGGCTGATCATCTGAGGTCAGGAGTTCCAAACCAGCCTGGCCGACATGGTGAAACGCCATCTCTACTAAAAATATAAAAATTAACCAGGCATGGTGGCAGACACCTGTAATCCCAGCTACTCGGGAGGTTGAGGCACGAGAATCACTTGAGCCTGGGAGGTGGAGGTTGTGGTGAGCCAAAATCACGCAACTGCACTCCAGCCTGGCCACAGAGCAAGACTCCATCTCAGAAAAAAAAGTGCTCCCATAATTCAAATGTCTCCCAAAGCAGAGGATATTGAAATATAGGTATGGATGCATCAACTTTTCCAGGTAACTTGATTAGGGTTACAATGAATTCCTCCACTTGACACATCAACAGACGGAAGCCCCTGGAGTTTAGGGCAGTCACACCGCCAGCTTCGTGCCATCCTCTGATCCTGGTCTGCCCTCCCCAGTGTTTTGACTCACCGTAAGACTGACACACCACGTGCACCAGGGGATAAGACTTCCAGAGGACTCGGTCACACCAGGAAGGCAAGTTGTACTTCATCTGCAAATCAAAGTCACAGGCTTTGCAAAATGCCTCTTACTTTTTTTTTAGTCAGTGAAAGAAAAGATTAACTGGTGGCCTCTATAATTTTCAAATTAATTGGCTGTTACCTTTTTATAGAATTTCCTCGTAGGTGGCTTTTCACATGCCTCAAGTCCCGACTCCACTGCCACGCCCCACACTTTCAGACATCCTGGCCTTCTGTTCTAGAATAAGATAACTCACCTTGCTGTGTTCCCTCACCTGTCCTCCTGGCTACTTCAGTATCCCTTGTATTCACCTTGTCTTACTTTCTTTCTGACCCGGATGAACCCACACCTGTATTTTCAACCCAGTCTCTACTCATTTTCTGCAGCCACTTACTTTAATAACACACTCCAGCTTCTACTCCTGCTTCCCTATTTATCCACCTACCCACCTCTTCATCTCCCCATCTATCCATCTACTCATTCACCCATCCATCCACCTACCTACCTATCCATTTATCAGATCTGTCCATCCACTCATCTACCTATTCATCCATCCATACACCCATCCACCCAACCACTTATCTATTCATCCATTCACCCATCCATCTATTCATCCATCCACCCACCCACCCACCCACCCACCTATTCCTTCATCCATCCACCACCCATCCACCCACCCACTTATCCATCCACCCATTCACCGATCCCTCCATCCATCCCTCCACCCACCTACTCATTTGCCTCTTCACCCATCCATCTATTTATCCATTTATCTACCTATCCATCCATCCATCCACCCATCCACCCAACCATCCACCCATTCACTGTGGTGGGCATTGTGGTAAAGGATGAGGTTGCTTGGTTCACTGCAGCCCATCCACCTATCCCTCTATTTATCCATCCATCCATCCATCTCTCCACCCACCCACACATCCATCCATCCATCCATCCATCCATCTCTCCACCCCGCCTACCCATTCACCTATTCAACCATCCATCTATTCATCCATTTATCCATCTATCCATCCACCCACCCATCCATTGACCCATTCACACACTTGTCCACCTACTTAGCCAGTCACTCAAACAGTTATCTATTAATACTATATGACAAGCCTTCCTCCAGGGCCTCAGGCTGCAGTGGTGAGCAAGATGTCCACTGGGGTGGGATAGACAAGGCAAACTGGCGATAACAACCCTCTTTATCGATATCCTGTCCCCCCTCATGTTCTAGCTCTTTCTTCTTGACCTCTGTCATCTCCTTCAATTACTTTTCTCTTTCTTCCTTTTACCAATTTTCTTCAAGAATGTTCTATTTTCATTGCCTCTGCTTCTGAACCACTCACTTAAAAAAAAAAAACCTTTAGGTACAACTTACATAAAGTGTACTAACCGTAAATGTATAGTCCCTTGAATTTTTACATTTGTATACACTCAACCACTACTGAGAGCAAGATACAGAAAACCCCCACATCCTACAAGTTCCCTCATACCCCTTCCTCGTCAATACCACAGCCCCCTGAAGGTGAGCATTACTGCGAATAACATCTCCATTGATTAATTTATATGATCGTATATAAATGGACTCGCTCAGCAGATATTGTTTTATGTTGGACTCTTTCAGTCACTTTGTTGCGTGTAAAAGTTCCATTGTCTGTAAGTATCACATTTATCTACTCTACTGTTAATGGACATAGGCTGTTTCCAGTTTTGAAGATTATAAACAAAGCTGCCATAAACATTGTTTCTTCTTTTTTTTCCCTTGACATGGAGCCTCACTCTGTCGCCAAGGTGGGGTGGGGGCCCAGGGTGGGGGGGCAGTCTCGGCTCACCGCAACCTCCGCCTCCTTCTGAATTACAGTAAGCTAAGGTTAATTTATTATTGAAAAAAAATTCTTTTAAGTTAATGTAGAGTAGCCTAAGTGTACAGGGTTTGTGAAGTCGACAGCAGTGTAATGTCCTAGGCTTTCACACTCACTCACCACTCACTCACTGACACCCAGAGCAACTTCCAGTCCCGCGAGCTCCATTCATGGTAAGTGCCCTATACAGGTGGACCATCTTTTTCTTTTTTTTTTTTTTTTTTTTTTGAGACAGAGTCTTGCTCTGTCACCCAGGCTGGAGTGCAGTGGTTCGATCTCAGCTCACTGCAACCTCTGGCTCCTGGGTTCAAGAGATTCTCTTGCCTCAGCCTCCCGAGTAGCTGGGGTTACAGGCCTGTCCCACCATGCACAGCTAATTTTTGTATTTTTAGTAGGAACAAGGTTTCACCATGTTAGCCTGGCTGGTCTCGAACTCCTGACCTCAAGTGATCCACCCAGCTTGGCCTCCCAAAGTGCTGAGATTATTGGCACGAGCCACCACACCCAGCATATTTTTTTCTTTTTAAACCGTATCCTTACTGTACTTTTTAATGTTTAGATACCCAAAAACTTATCATTGTGTTACAATTGCCCACAGTATTGAGTAAAGTAAAATGCTATACAGGTTTGTAGCCTGGGAGCAGTCGGCCACAGCATCTAGCTGAAGTGTGCTCAGGTAATGCCACCTAGGTCTGTGTAAATATATTCCATGAGGTTCCCACAATAACCAAGTCACCTAATGCTTTCGGAACATATCCCCGTAGATAAGCGATGCATCACTATTTTCAGCTGCCTTCTGGATATTTTCTGTGTCCTTCCACTAATGTCATACAGTCAATAAGTCTGAAAACAAGTTCTATTTTTTTCCCCTTCAAGCCAGTTCCACCTTGCGATTTTCCAGTTTTTATCAATGGCAATCAGGTCTTCCAATATATCCTGCTTTCCCCCTTTATCTTTTTGTTTTAGATGGAGTTTCTCTTTGTTGCCCAGGCTGGAGTGCAGTGGCAAGATCTCAGCTCACTGCAACCTCTGCCTTTCTGGTTCAAGCGATTCTCCTGCCTCAGCCTCCTGAGTAGCAGGGATTACAGGCGTGCACCACCATGCCCGGCTAATTTTGTATTTTTAATAGAGAAGGGGTGTTTCTCCATATTGGTCAGCCTGGTCTCTAACTCCCGACCTCAGGTGATCCTCCCGCCTCCGCCTCCCAAAGTGCTGGGATTACAGGTGTGAGCCACCGCGGCTGGCTGCTTTCCCCTTTCTGTCATTTTCACTGTTGTTCCCTGTCTGGCCCTAGCTGTTGCTCAGCTGCACGTGCACGATGGCTTCCTCACCGGTGCCCCTGCAGCCTCCTCGTCCTTTACCTCAATGCCCACCACAGTTCTGCACATGCCACTCAGATGCACCAGTGCCCGGCAGAGCTTGCAGTGGGCTCCTGTGGCCTGTCATGCCTGGCATCTAGGACTTGCCCCCTCCCATCTCAGGCCCTCATCTGCCTCAACTTAAACTCACATCAAACCAAACCATCCTTCACCAGCCTGCACAGGGGTCCCCATGGACCTGCTCTGACAGTGCCTTTGGGCCAGGTGACCCCATTCACACAGCAGGCAGCGGACCCTGCAGAAGAGGGTGTCCCATCCTGGGGGTCCCAGCTTCACTGGTGGCAGCGGTCTGGGACCACCTCCTGTCCTCTCAGTTCTGTTCTCTTCCTCTCCTGCTCTGCTCTGAAATTCACCCAGCGCTTGGCCTTCGTCTTCCACGTCCAGTTCTTCACTTGCCCCTGCACCCAGATGGGGCCTAGAACTCTTTCAGATGACACTTTGAACTCGTGCTCCATTTCCCTAGGCTTCTGGCGGGCCTGGGTACCTCCCTGCCCCAGCCATTTGACCCTTGAACCCTGCCAGGGTCTGGCTTCCCTGATCCTTCCCGGCCCTGGCTTTGTCACGTTCTGGCTCTGGCTACGGAGTTGCATATTTGGCTTGTTTTTCCTGCTGTGAAGTCCCTGGAGTAGACATCTTTGCTCTCCCATCACCTAGGAGAGTGCCTAACCCATAATAGACCATCAGGAAATAACTTTGAATAAATGAATAAATAATTTATTGCATCTTTCCCCCAAACACTATTCCTTGGAGCACAAGTGGCCTCATAAGATATTAATTGGTATTCCATGAACAACTAACTGAGTTTGGCACACAGATTTTCTCATGGAGAACCACAGTGCTCTAGGCCCATAAAGGCTCCGATAAGTCCTGCAGTGAAGAAACCTGCTTAATACTAATTCACTCAGCAGTTTAGCACATTTATGTGATCATGAGACTTTAAAAAAAATGATCTTCAGAACCCAGTTAAGGAAATAATATTTTAAAATCCTGTCAGCATCTTAGAGTATCTTGGACCAAAGGTAAATCACAAGGGTTATTTTCTCAGCTCACTGCAGGGCACAAGTGTGGTTGCCCATTTGCTCTGTGACACAAATCAAAATGTGCTTTCTAATTTTTTTCTTTCTATCTTTCTTTTTTTTTGCCTAATGGATGAAGATGCTGTCTGTTCACCTTTTGGCAACAGACATGAGCAGGGAGGAGATGGAGGCTGGAGAGGTATCTGTGAAGAGGACTCACCCCCTGTCGCCTTCTGCTTGGTATAGGCGTATTTGTCCCGAGTCCATCTTTCAAAACGGTAGGTGGGGGCAAACGTGATTTCTTCCTCCTCTGAAACAGAGAGACTTTGGTTTCAATTCTGATTCCCCCAGGTTTTGCATCTGGCCAACTTTCCCTATTCACCTGGTGAAGAAATCGGGGGAAAGGGGATGAAAGGATGGCTGGAAAGGCCGCAAGAGAAGACGCTGCTGCTCTTACCAAAGTGCAGGAAGACCTTCTGCTCCTTCCTCTCTGTGAGCAGCTGGTCGTGGCACAGGAGGTCTGCATACTGCTGCTGCTTGATTTTCTGGATGATGGTTTCTGCCTCCTGGAACAAGAATATGGCCGGGCCTCTGGTGAGAAGCCCTGCAGATCCAGGCCTGGCAAGCTTTGGGGCTGGGGGTGGGCAGCTGGATGAGCTGGGCTACAGAGTGACGGTGGGAGGGTGGCTGTGACAGTTACGGGAACCAGGCATAAGCACAGGGGGACCCGTGAGGAACGGCTGAGGCTCAGTAACGGGACAGTGTTGAGCCCCCAAGGGAACAGCCACCTTGGCCCACTCGGTCCACGTGCTCTACGACCACCCACCCTGAGCTGACTCAAGGGAGGCTCCATCCCTGCAGCCCAGCCCAGCCCCAGGCGGGCAGCCCCTTACCCAGGTAGGCAGGTCCACTCGGTAGTTAAGATCCCCAAGCCAGAAGAGGTGCGTGAAGCGGTGGGTGATGTTAAAGGGACTCAGCTTCTTGTCGCCCAGGGCCAGGAACCGGAGAATGTTCATATAGTTTTGATTTCGCCTAATGCAAAGAAAAAGTGGCCATCTAGCATGGGGTCACTGGCTCCCCCACCACTGTGGCAGGAAGTCACTCCTGCCATAGGTGCTGGGGGTGGGGGGAGGAGCATAGCAGTGGAGGGAGTGAGACTTAGCCCTCCAGCCTGGCTGCAGCCGACCACCTTAGTGTGCAAACACAGCACGGCCAGGAGGCAAAGGGCGTTTGAGGCCACGCTGGGTGCACAGAGGGCAGGGGCCCAGGAGCAGGTGCACCTGCTCAGCAGAGAATCAGACAGCGAGGATTCTCTAGATGGCTGTCTTCATTCCTGGGCCCCAGCTAGGCTCGATGAGTGTGGATTTGTAAGGGGGCCCCAGAGGAGGCTTTCTGCTTTAGAAACAGCACTGGTTAGGGGTCCATCAGGCTAATGACATAGGGAAATATTTTTTGTGACTTTTAGACAAAATTCTTCCACATATGAGGTCACTGTTGTGCTGCAGTTGCTTTTAATGAGACTGTGGTGAGCCCTGAAAGGCCATAGGACACCCACAGGGTCAAGGGCAAGAGCTGAGCAGGTCCTTCTGGTGCTTAGAGGTGTGAGGCGTGTCCGGGCAGATAACCCAAAAGCACGCTCCTGGGGGAAAGGAGTTCCATTACCTGAGTTTCTTTCACTTCCCGAAGTCAAATGGCTGTTGACAAACCCCAAGGAGGTTCCATTGAACATGAACGATACCCCCACAGCTCCCTTGTTCCCTAAAACAAAGAGCAGAAAGAAGAATCAAAATATCAAACAGACATACTTGCCAAGGGGCCAGAAATCCCGGGAGGGCAGGGTGAGAGAGGAGCTGGCAAGGGGAAAGCGGATCGGGGTCTTCTCAGCGGGGCAGAGGAAGGTGGCTGCTGCGACCCGCCCCGGGCATCTCTCTCTAAAGTGACCCGCGTGCTAAGCGGGCAGCCAGAAGCCCTGGGAAGATTCAAAAGGTTTCAGCCTGGGTGGGCTTATCTTCCTCCCAGCGAACTCAAGGTTCCTGGGGGAGACCAAAAGCGCACACTGAGATCACACCTTTTTCTGCCAACGTTCTAATCCATTCTAGACCAGTGGTTCCCAAAGGGAGTTCTCCGGACCAGCAGCTGCACACCACGTGGGAACTTGTGGGACAGCCCCACCCCAGACCTGCTGAATCTGAAATCCTGGGATGGGGCCCAGTAATCTGTTTGACAAGCCCTCCAGGGTCAGCGGTGGGCGAATCCTGGCTCACTGCACAGCTACAAATGGTTTTACATTTGTAAATGGTTACAAACAAATAAAAAGAAAAGCAATCTTTTGTGATGCATGAAAATATGACATTCAAATTTCAGTGTTCAGAAAGAACATGTTATTGGAACACAGCCGTGCCTCTTCGCCTCGGGACTGTCCTGGCTGCTTCAGGCTACGAAGGCAGAGCTGAGGCACTGTGACAGTTGTTGGCCCGAAGAGCCTAGAATGTTCACCATCTGGCCTTCTTTGGAAAACGTTTGTCAACCCCTGTTCTAGATGATCTGACACACGCAGGTGAGAACCTGCTGTGTCCAATGTAGGCACAGGCCACATGCGACTATCAAACACCTGCCTGATATGTGGCTGGTACCAAATGAGACAGGTTCTGAGTGTAAAATACACATCAGAATTGTGGCGTTGGTAAGAAACACAGACTGTAAAATATCTAATAACTTTTTACATTGGATATCTATTGAAATAATCGTTATTTTGGATGAATGAAGTTCAATAAAATCTATGATTGAAATTAATTTCACTTGTTTCCTTTTGAATATGGCTACTAGAAAATTTGATCTATGTAATCTATTTGATTATAAAACTATTTATGATCTGTTTGGCTCTCATTTTCTTTCTTTCTGTTTTTTTTGGAGATGGAGCCTCACTCTGTTGCCCAGGCTGGAGTGCAGTGGGGTAATCTCGGTTCAGTGCAACCTCCATCTCTCGGGTTCAAGCAGTTCTCCTGCCTCAGCCTCCTGAGTAGCTGAGACTACGTGTGCACACCACCGCAGCTGGCTAATTTTTTAGTAGAGACGGGGTTTCATGGTGTTGCCCAGGCTGATCTCAAACTCCTGAGCTCAGGCAATCCTCCTGCCTCGGTCTCCCAAAGTGCTGGGATTGCAGGCGTGAGTTACCGCGTCCTGCAGCGGTCATAAAGCTGGGATTCTGGCCAGGCCTCTCTCTTCACCCCTCCGATGCCAGTCTCACTGCCCTTCTCAGGGAGGCCCCTGACCTCTGCTCTTTGCCCACGCCACACACTCCTTTGTCAGCACGCTCTTCCCGGGAACCAGCTTCTTTTCCTCCTGTCTGCCCATGCAATGGCTGTCAAGTCCACATGAGCAGAGCTCCTGCCTGCTTAGGAGCTGACCCCAGTGCCCAGCCCTGAGGCCAGGATGACCAGGAACTGGGGTGGTAGCTGCAGGCAAGGCCTGGCTGAGGGCGTGGTTTTATGTAGCCCCATGAGGTCTGAGCGTATTCTGCACAGTGGGGCAGGGGCCGGTGAGTGGGGCTGGAAGCCCAGGGAGCTATGGAATCCAGACCCGGGGCGGTTCCTGGGCAGCAGGAGGGCGTGGGTGCAGCCAGGACAGCCACGAAGCTCCACCCTTCCACTGTGGCAGGAAGGAAGGGGGACGAGCGGGGTGGACGTGGGCAGTTTGCGGTTTGTCAGCAGAAAAGCTGAGAGAGCTTTTCACATTCAGTTGCAGCAATTCTATTTCCTCTTCTCTCTGGGACTCTGTCCTATTCCTGAGTCCACCGACTCCAGTCACCAAAAACCACTGGCCTCACCCCCGGTGCCAGTTCTGGAGCCCTGTGTGTGCACCGCCCCACGTGCACACACACACACACACACACACACACAGAGGCTCTAGCACTTACGGACATGGACTTGAACACCCACCCTCACATACCTAGACTCTCATAAACACACACAAACACACATGCATGGACTCGCACACACAGAGACACTCACACACTCATAGATATGGGGTGGTACACACACACGGACTCACATACCTAGACTCACATAAACACAAACTCAAACTCACATGCATGGACTCATCCACACACACAGACACACGCTCATAGATTTGGGGTTGTACGCTCACACAAGAACTCACATACACAGACTTACAGAAGCACACACAAACACATGGATGGACACATACACACACAGACACATTCATAGATATGGGATGGTACATTCACACAGGGACTCACATATATAGACTCACATAAACACACACTCACAAACACACCTGCATGGACTCATGCACACACACAGACATTCACTCACTAATAGATATGGGGTGGCACACTCACACATGGACTCACATAAACATGCTCACAAACACATATTTATAAACTCTCATACCCCTACATGGGCTTACACACTCACATGCACGCTCACACACTCACACAAACTCACATACACAGACCTACTCACATACACACTCTATAGACACACACACATACACACACACACACACACACACACACTCGCATTCCCATACTCATGAAATCTACCTGCCCTTGTTTCTGTTCTCTAAAGTCAGCGACTCTCCACTGACACCAGCGTTTCCAGATCCAACCTGGTGTACAGGGAGCGAGGGAGGGGCTTATAAGGAAGGTCTCGCTGACACACAGCCACTCCCACCCGCTTTCTGGGTTGACTGTGGCTGCTTTCCCGCCAGAAAGGCAGACAGGAGCAGTGTCGAGTCGCCTGCAAAGCCTGAAATATTTACGACTGGGCCCTTTCCTGTAAAAGCTGGCCGATCCCTGTTCTAGGTTCTTGCTAATTCAAGTGGGTCCCACGGGCCAACCAGCAGCGCTGAAGTCACCTGGGAACTTTTCTGAAATTGGAACCCTGGGCTCCACCCAAGATCTCTGAGTCAGAACCTGCATTTTAGCTAGGCCCCCAGGAGCACTGGTGTAGATCCTGAGTGAGTTTCAGCCAGGGAGACCAACCACCCCTATTTGTTGAGGATTGAGCAGGGATCTGAGGACGCAAGGCTCTCCGTTTTCAACCCGGGTGGGCGCGGGATGACGTGGTGGCGTGAGCTGGAGCAGAGGGTGTGGGAAGAACGCAGGGTCCCCGCCCGGCTCACCCAGCGTGTTTGCGATGCCTGTCTTCACGTTGTCAGTACAGACATGGCTGATCCGGTTCTCGTGCTCGGGCTTGGCCAGCACCACGATGCGGATGTTCCAGAGCGTGTGGATGGCGACCTGGTGGGAGGACAGCGTTGATACTCGGCCCAAGTGCAGAGGGTGAACCGGGGCACAGTGATCCACACCCAGCCCCAGCTCCTGGGTGTGGGATACTCCGTCTGTAATCCCAACCCCTCATGGGACTCCCATCAATGCCTGATAGGGGAGACAAAGCATCCTAAAGATGAGAACCAGGGGCTGACCAAAGGCGGGAAGATAAAGGACTCAGTGGTTTCCAGCAATACCCCACGGATCCCATTTATTGCTGAATACAGACGCGTCTCTCAGTGGGGGCCCCCAGACAGTCTTGAAAACTGAGAGCTGACGGCCTGAGGCTGCCCTTGCCTCTGAGACAACCCAGCTGAGCAAAGACTCTGTCCCGGAAGCCCACCCAGGGCACGGCCAGCTGCTCACTGTTTTAAAAGTCACGCTGGTGATTTCTTGCAGGGAGTGTTTGAGGATCTCCAGCCACTCCTTCTCGCTCAGGGGGTCCTCCTGGGTGCCGATCACGTAAATGTCATGGGGGATGTAGTCAGCAGAGTCGTCCCCGCGTCTTTCCCTGCCCCTTGGAGAGAAACCAGGACGTGATCTTCTTGGGAGGGGAGGGCGTTACCTTCAACAGCAAAACCCAACACCAAGTGAGTCAAAGGCACATGAAGTCAAAGCATCAGGAGAATTCAAAACAGAGGGCAGGAGTGTTGGGGAGGTCACGTCGTCACCCAAGACCATCCAAGCAGCCCAAAGAAAAGCCTGCCACGGAGCCCTGGGCGCTAACCTCACCCAGGATGTGGGTTAGGGTTGGAGCTCAGTTAAGCCTCTTTTTAAACATAATGTTAAATTTCAAGGTATAGAAACACCAGAAGATTCCCTGATGTCAGACACTGTCCTGTACTTTGAGGCTACGATAACTGAGACACAGTCATGTCCCTCAAGGAACTCACATCCTATTCTCGAGACAGCCAAGGGAACTGACGAGTTTTGGGTGGCGGCTTCTAACCCATTGCTGGGTGACAACAAAGGCTCCCTTGCAAGACAGATGCCAGCCCAGAGCGGACAGAATCATGGGTGTGAGCCAGAAAAACAGGAGCGCCTGGAAACTCCTCCGCACTCCCATTTCAAAACTGAGTTGCAGCAGCTCAATCAAGAAATGTCAAACAGTTCACCCTGCAATGCCCTTGAAGGATGAACAAACTTTGTTCCTCAAAGAGATGAGTTTCTTGGCTAAAAAGTGCAAAGAAGCCAAGCATTGGAGTAAATGGACTGTGGCTAAATTCTGCTCCCCTGAGAGGCTCACAGTGGGTGCCCAACCCCCGGGCTGGTGGGCCCGGCCCTCCTGCAGCATGGCCCCAGCTGGCTCCTTCCACACGCTTCTGTGGGAAGGGCACCCCCTGCCCTTGTGTCATGGACATCCCTGACCACGTCCAGGAGATCAGGCAGACTATTTTCTCTTATTAGAGACGCTGAAAGGGACCGAAGGGGACATGTGACCCCAGAGGCACTGGCCCGGGCTCTATTCTAGGGCTGCTGTGGCCCTGGGACACAAGTGACATGGTGCCACTTCACGTCCAGGAGGCCCCCGTTGGCTGCTGCTCACCCTCTTCCTCCCAGACAAAGGGCACGGACGCCCAGTGAAATTCCACACAATAGCTGTATCTCTGAAATTCAGATTTAACTGGATGTCTTCTATCTAATTTCTACCTGAACACCTACACTAAAAAATTATTTAGGATGGGCGTGGTGACTTACACCTGTAATCCCAGCACTTTGGGAGGCTGAAGTGGGCGGATCACCTGAGGTCAGGAGTTTGAGACCTGCCTGATCAACATGGAGAAATCTCATCTCTACTAAAAATGCAAAATTAGCCCGGCATGGTGGCGCATGCCTGCAATCCCAGCTACTTGGAAGGCTGAGGCAGGAGTATCACTTGAACCTGGGAGGTGGAGGTTGTGGTGAGCAGAAATCGCACCATTGCACTCCAGCCTGGGCAACGAGAGTGAAACTCCATCTCAAAAAATACATATATATTTACTATTATTTATATTTAGTAGAGTGTATATGTTTAGTATATAAACATACATTAGTATATAAATATACATTAGTATATAAATATACAGCATACATGTTTAATACAAAATATATTTAGCATATTCTTAGTATTTATTATTAGCTGTATGCTCAAACTAATCACTTAGTATGATTTATATTTAATATAATTACATTGATATATTTAGCATATGTATATATACTATATATTCAGCATAATGTCTATTTAGCATATATAATTAGTATTTATTTGTAGCTAAACATATATACTAAAGAAGTTGTTTCTATCAAGTTAAAATTTAACTGGGCATCCTTTATCTACCTACCTACCTCTCTCTCTCTCTCTTTCTCTCTCTCGATAAGTCTGGCAACCCTACTCAGGGGCTAATTTCTTTCCGTCAGGCCTGGGCCCCTTGGTGAGCTGCCTAAGGCTGGCGGGGTGCCCATGAGCCCCTTCACCTAGATATTCAGACTCTTTCCCTAAAACTTTCCAATTTAGATGTACAGAGCGACCCACTCCAGCTGCTCTTGGGGTACAATAGCCTCAAAGCTCATCTTCCTTACCCATCCTCTCAGGAAAAGGGTGGAATTCCTTAGAAGGAGGCTGAGCGGGTGGGCTGGGGGTTGGGGACAGGGCCCTGGGGCAGGAAGGAAGGGGAGATGGTTGTTGTCACTCCACCTCACCTTGAGGAGGCCTGAGTCAGGGAAGCAGAAGCAAAGGGGCGACTGCAGGGAGGGGTTACTGCGGGGAGGGGGCGACTGCGGGGAGGGGGGGGACTGCGGGGAGGGGCACGCAGACCCACCCATGTTCCAGGTGCCGATGAAGATGGTGATCATGTCGGGCTCCGGCTGTTCCGAGTGTTTGTTCTTCATCTGCTGCAGGAGCTGGCAGAAGCCTTCTCTCTTCTAGGGATGGAAGGGCAGACAGACTTAGAAAGGCTTCTGCCTCCCTGCACATTACACTCTGCAAAGGGCTTGGTCAGCTTCAAGAAAACTGAGAGGAGTGTACATCAATGTGAACTTCCGGGACAGCAACCTGGAAACACGTGTCCAGAGTCTGCCCCAGACATTCCCCCGTGAGGTCGGGACTTTAAGAAAGCCATCAGGAGCTGCGCAGAGGTCCAACCCTGCCACAGCTCTGCAGCTCATGCCTCGGTACAGAAAAAATCAGAAACAACCTTACTGTCCAGCCTTAGGAGATTCATCAGAAATGTATTATAGGGCCAGGCACATGGCTTATGTCTGTAATCCCAGCACTTTGGGAGGCTGAGGCAGGCAGATCACCTGAGATCAGGAGTTCAAGACCAGCCTGACCAACATGGTGAAACCCCGTCTCTACTAAAAATACAAAATTAGCCGGGTGTGGTGGCACATGTCTGTAATCCCAGCTACTTGAGAGGCTGAGGCAGAAGAATCACTTGAACCCAGGAGGTGGAGGCTGCAGTGAGCTGAGATTGTGCCACTGCACTCCAGGCTGGGTGACAGAGTTAAATTCTGTCTCAAAAAAAAAAAAAAAGTATTATAGCCCATCCATAAATTAGAATTTCATAGTGTTTAACAAGTGTGATCCAGAACTATCTTGCCAACAAGGACAGGTGGCCACAATATATTGTCAAGTGCAAAAAGCTAGTTGACAAATGGTGTGAGTGGCATCACTGCATTTTTAATAAAACATTTGGGCCTGGCACAGTGGCTCATGCCTATAATCCCAGCAGTTTGAGAGGCTGAGGCAGAAGGATTGTTTGAGCCCATGAGTTTGAGACCAGCCTGGGCAACACGGGGGAACCCTGCCTCTACAAAAATACAGAAGTCAGCCAGGCATGGTGGTGCATGCCTGTAGTCCCTGCCAACCTAGGAGGTTGAGGTGGGAGGATTACTTGGGGCCAGCAAGTTGAGGTTGCAGTGAGCCATGATCTTGCCACTATACTCCAGCCTGGGTGACTGAACGAGACCCTGTCTCAGAAAAGAAAAGAGAGGAAGGAAAGAAGGAAAGAGAGAAAGAGAGAGGGAGAGAAGGTGGGAGGGAGGGAGAGGGAAGGAGGGAAAGAAAGGAAGGAACAAAGGAAGGGAGGGGAGAGAAGGAAGAAAGAGAAGGAAGAAAGGAAATGTAAAAACATTTGGAAGAGGCATAGTCGAAGATTAACTCATGGATACGGGTGTTTTCATTTTAAACATTTACTTGTTTGTGTTTGCCATGTCTTCACCAAGGAGAATAGATTACTTATGTAATGAAAGAAAATTTAAATTAAAGAAGCTAATTAAAAAGAAGAGAGGACAGGAAGGCTGTCATAGCCTCCTCAGGATTTTTCACCTATTTTTCTGGGGTACCCAGTGGGGCACCAAGCAGCCTCAGCTGGCCCTCTCTTAGGTTGCAATCAAATAGAGCAGGCTGACTTTAGCAAAGCTACCCCAAATTTCAGGTTGTAACATTATGACATGACCAGCGTTTGACTATTTCAGACCTGCAAAGACAGAAATTCTACGTGATTCAACCTCATAATCGCAAATCTCGTTAAGTCCTCCCTGAAGACACCAGCTCACAACGGTGTAATGATGGCCATGTTTACTGTCACCTGCCTTGAGTTGGGGGTGGCTCCAGATTCACCGCCTCTGTTTATCCCTGTGCCTCAGTCCGTTTGAGGTCACAGCAATGGGGCAGAACTGGTGTTTGGGCCTGCACCCAGGAGCTCAGAAAGCATTCCAGGCCGGCGGTCTTTCTCTCCACCTCCCATCACCTGTCTGGGCCCCATTCCCTTGTTCCCCCAGACCCTTCTCTGTTATTCCTGGCGGCTCTGGACACCCTAGACCTCCCCACCAGCCCACGCCTGCTGCTTTGGAGGTGAAAGCAGGAGTGGGGACTGGGCACTCAGTGGGGGGCTATCACTGTGGGCCTGCCCCAGAGACCCTTGTCCCTTGGCCTTGCTGGGGGTCCCTAACGTGAGATGTCAGCCGACACCTGATGTGATGGACACCCTTATTGCTCTGCAATCTTTTGTTTTTTTTGAAACAGGGTCTCGCTCTGTCACCCAATCTGGAGCACAGTGGCTTGATCACAGCTCACTGTAGCTCTAACTCCTGGGCTCAAGCAATCCTCTCATTTCAGCCTCCCAAGTAGCTGAAGCTACAGGGTCATGCCACCACACCCAGCTAATTTTTTTTTCCATAGGGACGGGGTCTCACCATGTTGCCCAGGCTAGTCTCGAACTCTTGGTCTCAAGCAACTCTCCCACCTCAGACTCCCAAAGTGCTGGGATTATGAGCATGAGCCACCCACCATGCCTGGCCTAGCTTTTTTGTTTTGTAGACATGGGGTCTCACTATGTTGTTCAGGCTGGTGCAATCCATTCTTACTGCCTCACAGGAGCTGCACAGCAGAAAACAGAGTGAGGCCACGATGATGGGTTTTGGCCCCTGGTTTAAATTTCTAAGACGAGGGATCAGGTCACAAAGAACCCACCCTGGGGGCACAGAGGCCCAGCCTGGGTTTCCCCAGTGGCCCACAGCACCTCTTACCCCAGGAACTCATCCTGGCAGGGGCATCTCACTTCAGCAGAGTGGGGCAAAGTGTAGAAATGAAAGTCTCTGGGATGGAGCTCCAGTCGAGACTCAGATTTAAATCCAGGGTGGCTCGCACCTATAATCCCAGCACTTTGGGCGGTGGAGATGAGAAGATTGCCTGAGCCCAGGAGTTCGAGATTAGCCTGGGAAACACAGCAAGACTCTGTCTCTACAAAATATAAATAATTAGCTGAGCGTGGTGGTGTGTGTCTGTGGTCTCAGCTACTCGGGAGGCTGAGGAGGGCGGGGGGATCCCTTGAACCCAGGATGTGGAGGCTGCAGTGAGCTGTGATTGCGCCACTGTACTAGCCTAGACAATAAACTGAGACTCTGTCTCAAGTCAGCCAATCAATCAATCAATCAATCAATCAGTCAATCCCGGAGTGTCCCAAAGGTTTCCCAAGTCCAGCCCAGAGAAGCTAAAAGCCTTTCCTCCAGGCGTGGGGCTAAGTGAGATGTGGGTGATAAAGGACATGGCCTCGAGGCTAGGAGGCAGCTGGCAAAGTGGGAAGCCTCCCTGCTCCTGAGACAGTGACTGCTCAAATCCTGGCCGACCTGGAACACGGTCCTAACGTCTCTGAGCTCACCTTTCCCAGGTGTGAAATGGGTTGTTCTGGGAACCGAGTGAGCTAATGATACACACTCCCTGGCATACAGTGAGCCTCAAAACACATGTGTCCCCTCCCTACCTCACAGCCCATCTTAGAAGTTTGCTGTCACTTACTTTGGAGTCAGCAAAAACATATTCCTTCCGCAGGGTTTTCTCCTTCTCTGTTTCCACCAAGATCACCAACTTGTTCAGAAATTTCTGTGACTTAATGAGCTGCAAGACTTAAGAGGAAAGAAATTCATTAATTCATGCATCCACTCATTTAACCAAGATCAACCGTCTCCATTATGTTCTAGGCACCTGACTATCAACTCCCTTGATGTTCCCGTCTCCAAGCTGAGCCCCGAGTTTGTGTCTGGTCTCCCAGATCTCTCTGCTTCCAGCTGCTCTTCCCAGGAGAGGCTCACGCTTGGGAAGGGTGATGTCTGGAACAAGAAGAATTGGCCTGGCCACAGCAGAGACAGCGTGATTGTCTTTTCATCTTTCTCCCTGCCTCCCTCCTTCCCCTCTCTCTTCTTCCTTCTCCTCTTCTTCCTCCCTCCTTCTTCCTTCTCTTCATCCTTTCCTTATTTTGCTTTGCTTTTAATTTATATCTAAATTTAATTTTACATTTTACTTTCATCAACAATCAAAAGAGTCAAATTGTTCTATAACATTTTTGCAAACAATAGTCCCCCTCCAACCCAACCCCCCTTCAATGTCCTGCTTCTTTGAAGCAACCAATTTCAACTCTCTTAATGGATTCTTTTGGAATTTTACTGTTTCTAAAAAAAAAAAAAGCTTAATTACTACTTTCTGACATTTCCGTTTTCATTATTTCCTATCACGTTTGACTGTCCACCGTGGAAGATGAAGGTTTAACTTTCACACAACCTGCTCCCCCGCCTTGACTCCCTGCCAATGCGTAATTTCAGTCTCCACATCATCCTTCTAACAATTATATCATAATTTTGGCCAGATAAGTACTCAGTGTTTGAGTACTCAGTGTTTGTTATTCTGATTATAGAAATGCTATTGACAGACCAGCTCTGATTGGTTCTCTTTTCTGGACAACTTTTTGCTATTCCTGGAGTTAGTGATTGCCATACTTTTTTATTGTTTCTAATTCTTCCCCAGTTTGTAACTCTCTTCCACGTGACCAAACGCTTTCATCAGTTTCTTTGTGCTGAGGGAGGCTTTCCCAGAGCCTCTGGGTCTTCTCTGGACAGGTGACCTCTAGGCCTGAGGCAGCGTCTTTACCCTGGGGCTTTACTTCATATCCAGGAATCCATTTATTTCTCTTTCTCTCTCTCTGTCATATTAAATCCCATTTCTTGGAGCCCATGTCTTCCTCCTCTTGGTTTACACCCTCATTGTGGTAGAGCAACATCTCTAGTAGCTTTCCAGGAAAGGAAGAATGGGTGATACATTTTTAGAGGCCTCGCGTGTCTGAAAATTCTACCCTGGCACTTCACTGACAAAACTCTACATTTGAAATAATTTTCCTCAGGACTCTGGAACCTTGTTCCATCATCTCTAGTTTTCAGGATTGCTGGAGAAACAATGTTGTTCTGATTCTCTTGTTCAGAAAATAGCACAGCAGGCTCGGGACTGCTGTCCTCAGAAGGGCTTGCTTGAAAGGTTGGCTTTTTGCTGTCATCTGGGAATGTGGATTTTGGGAGGGCTCCCACCAGCCCCAGAGCTGAGGAGTGGCTTGCGGTGCCTACACTGTTTGTACCAACAATATGGTTTATGCTGAGTACTTGCTTTCCTTCCGGGAGTCCAAAATCTGGGTACCTGCCAGGCAGAGGGTGTCTACATGACCAGTCCCCGATTAACAGCCGCATTTCACACGTATTGTCACAACTCAGTGGGGGGTGGGGGGGGAAGTGTGCTGCTATGTGACTCCACAGGAGAGTGGAGCCACTCCTAATGGTGGCTCACTGCACTTAGAAGGAAGCATGAGGCTGGCACTCTGGCTCAGCAAACCCACACGCCTGGCCCCTGCCTAGCCTCAGCCTCATCTGAGCCCCAGCCGCCTGGCCAGCTCACCAGCCACACTGGCTCCTGTCTTGGAACTGTGCCCAGTGGCCCCTTTCCCTGGTTTGGGCACAGCCAGCATCTTCCTGACACTCAGGTCTCAGGCCCAGACTCTCAGAAACTCGTGCCTGGCTCCTTCCAGACCTTCCCCACGCATGTGGCTTTTCCCTTGGCTCACTGCGCTCTGTATCCTTTGAATGTCATAAATCGCAGCTGTGAATATGATCACCTGCGGAGTCCTGCCAGTTCTCCGAGGAATCGCAGGCCCTGGGGGTGGTCCTGTGGGACCCCTGACACAGGCTGTAATCTATCCTTTGCTCTGAACGTTTTTAGGATCTTTTCCTGGAGCCCAGCGTCATGAGGCTTTCCGGGGTTGTGAGTTTCTCCTGTGTTGTATGAGCACTTGGCCATTTTCAACCCGGAGACAAGTGTTATTCTGTTCTGACACTCTTTTCTGAGTTTTAAAATCAATTTTCTCACTCTGTTTTCTCTTACTAACACTTATTATTTTGATATCAGGCCTCCTGAACTGGTCTTCTTCTTTTTTTTTTTTTTTTTGAGATGGTCTCACTCTGTTGCTCAGGCTGGAGGCAGCGGTGGATTTTGGTTCACTGCAACCTCTGGCTCCTGGGTTCAAGCGATTCTCCCGCCTCAGCCTCCCGAGTAGCTGGGATCACAGGCATGTGCCATCGTGCCAGTCTAATTTTATATTTTTAGTAGAGATGGGGTTTCACCATGTTGGCCAGGCTGGTCTTGAACTCCCGACCTCAAGTGTTCTGCCTGCCTCAGCCTCCCAAACCGCTGGGATTACAGGCATGAGCCACCGTGCGCAGACCTGAACTGGTCTCCTAAATTGCAAACATCTTGCCTCTCCTATTTTCCAAGACTTCGTCCTTTTGTTTTGCCTTTTGGGGCTTTTCTGAACTGTATCTTTCCACCCTTCCATCGGGTTCTTATTTTTTAAAATTACTGCTATAATATTTTTTATTGCCCTTCCTTTCCCTTCTCCCTTCTTACCCCTTCTCTCTTCCTCCTCCTCCTTTTTCACTTTCATTTTCTTCTCTTATTGTTCCTTTCTAGATATCATTCTGTTATTCCACAGTCCCATTTCTTTTTATCTATTGAATGTGATCCCTCCGAGGCTGGGGAGCTGTGGCTCACGCCTGTAACCCCAACATGACAGGCCAGGTCTCACTAATGCAGGCCTCCCTAACAACTGTTTCCCTACTGACTGAGTGCTTAACTTAAATATTAAAAGCCAGCGTCCTCATACAAAGGCTGGAACGTAACAAAAGCCCATCAAAAGTTTTGCCTTTCCTGAACCTTCCAGCATGACAGGACCCATTTAGGATTAAACAAGTTTATCAGAGGTCTGAAGGAACCCCCAAACCTCTGTGATTTAGCAGGAGACAAGATAAGGGTAATCACCCCAGCACCTGGCCCCATTTAAATTAAGTACATTTACTGAGGCTCCAGAGGAAGGTCTTCAGGACTTAGACCTTAATTATAAATTTTTTTTTTTTAAGACGGGGTTTCACCATGTTGGTCAGGCTGGTCTTGAACTCCCGACCTCCGGTGATCCACCCGCCTTGGCCTCCAAAGTGCTTGGATTACAGGCGTGAGCCACCGCGCCTGGCCTTAGTTATAAATTCAAAGAAGTTAATCACATATGTCTTTAGATGAATGCACACTTACACGTAGACATGTAGCTGAGAAGGTATATAAGCTCTGGAAAACTTTGTAATTTTGAGTTGGTCTGGCAACAATTTCCAGGCCTTCTTCCTGTAACCAGTTACAGAAAATAACAACTCTCTTCCTCCCCAGTTCATCTGCATTTTGTTATTGGGCCACGAGAAACAGCAGCCCAACCTTCATTTTGGTCCAGGAACACCAGCACTTTGGGAGGCTGAGGCAGGCAGATCACCTGAGCTCAGGAGTTTGAGACCAGCCTGGCCAATGTGGTGAAACCCTATCTCTACTAAAAATACAAAAATTAGCCAGGCATGGTGGCGGGCGCTTATAGTCCCAGCTACTTGGGAGGCTGAGGCACAAGAATCACTTGAACCCAGGAGGTAGGTGGAGGTTGCTATGAGCCGAGATCATGCCACTGCACTCTAGCCTGGGCAACAAAAGCGAAACTCTGTTTCAAAAAAAAGAGAGAATTTGATCCTCCAAGCATTTTGTCTTTGTGTCCCCTGTCTCCTGTCCCCAGCTTTCCTCCAGTGTCTGGTGATCCTTGGCTGTCTGTGTCCAACAGTGAGGTGGGGTCTGTCGAGCAGGGCTTCTCCACGGGGTGGTCCGATGGGCTGAATCCTGGGGAAACCACGTGATGGCAACACCTTTCCATCTTTGCCCCTGGGCTGACCAAGGCTCCCAGAGAAGATGTCTGATTCCTACCTAGGGATGGTGGGGCCAGCAGCGTCCTGGGAGATGGGCAGGGAAGAAAGCTGGGGTCTCAGCACTCAGAAAGTGACTGTCCCTTAGTCCTCTGTTTTCGGTAGGCTCTCCTGCCTCTAGCCGGCCTGGCGTCTCCCGGCCCTTCACCTTCTCCAAAGAACAAACATCCAATCTTCTGCCAAAGGAGTGAGGAGGAGCCACTAGCTACACGGAGTGCAGCGAATCTGTTGGGCTGAACTCTCTTTTAAACAGATTTGCATCTGACCCTGCTGTGTATAACCCCACCTTCACCCCTCTTCTCAGGGTCCCCAAGGCTCTCAGCTCCTGAACCCTCTGTGGGTTTTATGTGAGTCAGTGTCTCTATTTTTCTTCCACCTGCTTAAATTCCATTTTTTGTTTCCTGTAAGTGGCTCTCACTATCCATCCCCTTTCCAGCTTTCAGAATGTTGTTGCTCTCCCATTCTGTTTCCCTGTGGGCTTTGCCTTCCCCGGAGGGAACTGATGATACAGTATGCATCAACCATCACCCTGGGCTGGAAACCTCCCCAGAGGGAAATCACATCAGCCTCGTTAGCACCTCAGTAAGCATCCCACTGTCCGATTCCTACCACTGCTAACCAAACGCCCTGAGACTTTTCCAGTCTGCTACTATCAGGCCATGTCTCCTACCCCTGAATTTCCTTGCCATCTGTTTGCAGGACTGTGCTGCTGCCCCCAGAATGTGACGTCTTGTTTGATCAGGGTTATTATTCCGTCAGGGTCAGTCAGCACCCCACCTTCCACATGCCCAGTGAAATGACACTAGACGTTCCTTTCCCTTGTTGGGCTACATGGCATCCATCAGCAGGTGCTGGCCGGTCTACCTTTGAAACATTCCCATTCCGTTCACCTTTCCCATCTCCAGCTGCCACCGCCTCTTGCCTGGCTGCTATCACGGCCTCCTAATTGCTGTCCCTGTCTCCACTCTTCCTCCCTTCCCATAGTTTATTCTCAGGACAGCAGCCAGAGTTACCTTTTTGAAGTGGGATCACGCCACCCCCAGCTGAAAACGTCCTAATGGTGGCTTGCTGCATTTGGAAGGAAACGTGAGCCTGGTACTCTGGCTCAGCAAACCCACATGCCTGGCCCCTACCCAGCCTCAGCCTCGTCTGCCCAGCCGTCTCACACGCCACACTTGCTCCTGCCCTGGAACTGAGCCCAGTGGCCTCTTTCCCTGGGTTGGGCACAGCCAGCATCTTCCTGACACTCAGGTATCAGTTCAAACGGCAAAGCACATCCTCAGAAAGGCTTTTCCCCATTATTGTCATTTAAATCCCCTGCCTCATGCTTGGCAAAATTGTATTCATCCTTCAAATCCTGGTCACAGCCATCCCGATGTTGTGAAGCCTGCTGCCCTCACTCCCCAAAAGAGCTAAGCAATCCTCCCTTGGGACTAACAGTCTTCTGGAGCACATTCTAATAGCTGCCCATGTGCCAGCATTCCCTTCTCCACAGCAAATCCTTGGTGGAGCGTTCACGATGAAGGGCTGGACCATGGAAGATGCCACACAAATGTCTGTTGAGTGAAGCCACCAAAAGTTCACAGCACTTCTCAGAACCCTGGGAGGTGTTTCTTTCAATCTTAAGTTTTTTAGTAATCAGGTGTTCTGACAATCTTCACTCGTCTTACATTTCCATCTGCTCTTACCCAAGTTGGGGACGCCCCCTCTTTCCTTAACAGATGTATTGGTCTGTTCTCATGTTGTTAATAAAGACATACCCAAGACTGGGTAATTTATAAAGGAAAGAGGTTTAATGGACTCACAGTTCCACATGGCTGGAGAGGCCTCACAAGCATGGTGGAGGTAAAGGAGGGGCAAAGTCACGTCTTACATGGTGGCAGGCAAGAGAGCTTGTGCAGGGGAACTCCCCTTTATAAAACCATCAGATCTTGAGGCTGGGCATGGTGGCTCACGCCTGTAATCCCAGCACTTTGGGAGGTGGGCGGATCACCAGGTCAGGAGATCGAGACCATCCTGGCTAACACGGTAAAACCCTGTCTCTACAAAAAATACAAAAAATTAGTCAGGCACGGTGGCATATGCTTGTAGTCCCAGCTACTTGGGAGGCTGAGGCAGGAGAATTGCTTGAACCCAGGAGGCGGAGGTTGCAGTGAGCCAAGATTGTGCCACTGCACTCCAGCCTGGGTGACAGAGCAAGATTCCGTCCAAAAAAAAAAAAACCATCAGATCTCATGAGACTTATTCACTACCATGAGAATACCATGGGAAAGACCCACCCCCATGATTCAATTACCTCCCACATGGGGATCATGGCAGGTAACTGAAGATGAGATTTGGGTGGGGACACAGCCAAACCACATCAACAGATAAGACTAACCACCACTCTAAGCTCACCTTCCACACAGCCTTCCTGCTTGAACCATCAGTGACTTCCCATTTCTCCCGCCCAACTTGGCCCCATACACAGAGGCCACCATGAGCTCCCCCTCTGCAGGGCTATGACAGCAATGATGTCACCCCCAGCCATTTCCTGAGATCACCCTCCCTCGTGGCTACCCTGGACGGGTAATGATAATGGTGGTGGTGGTAGTCAATTGCAGTGAGTACTTCCTGGAGGCTGGGCACCAGGTGCTTTGATGTTCACCCACGTAAGACTCATAAGAGCCCTGCGAGATGCTACTACTGTCCCTGCTGGACAGAAGAGTAAACTGAGGACCAGAGAGAAGGCACCAGACCCAAGTCACAAGTGGCTGACCTGGGACTCAAGGCTGGGCCACTAGCACCCCACCGTGCTATCAGTGGGGTTCAGGATGCACTATCCCAAAATATGGCATCCTAAGCGTATTGAATAGTTTAAGCTGAAGGAATTTGAGCAACGGCAGGTGCAGGAAGGACCCTCTGACATTGCTCTAAAGCAGGTTATAGACCCTCATGTGAGAGGGGCCCTCCTTATACCTGGGGGGACAGAGCGTCCTATCTCCAAGGACACAGGGACAGAGAGGACTCTGAACACACAGGCCCTGCCAAGGTCCTCCCTGTTCCCCACCGTTAGTGCATGCTACTTTATTAAGAACAAAAGATGGCCAAGTGCAGTGGCTCATGCCTGTAATCCCAGCCTGTAATCCTGAGGTGGGCGGATCACTTGAGGTCAGAAGGTCGAGACCAGGCTGGCCAACATGGTGAAACCCTATCTTTGCTAAAAATACAAAAATTAGCTGGCCATGGTGGCAGGCCTGTAGTCCCAGCTACTCGGGAAGCTGAGGCAGGAGAATCACTTGAACCCAGGAGGCAGAGGTCGCAGTGAGCCAAGATTGCACCACTGCACTCCAGTCTGGGTGACAGAGTGAGACTCTGTCTAAAAAAAAAAAGATGCTGCTCATGCCTGGAGCAACCAGATAAAATAGAGGAGGCCCAGTTAAACTCGAATTTCAGGAAAACTATGCAACGTTGTATATAAGTATATCCCAAATATTGCATGGGACATACATACACTATATTGGTTGTTTATCTGAAATTCAAATTTAATTGGGCCCCCTGGATTTTTTTTTTTTTTTTTTTTTTGTAGAGAGATGGGGTCTCACCATGTTGGCCAGGCTGGTCCTGAACTCCTGACCTCAGGTGATCCTCCTGCCTCAGCTTCCCAAAGTGCTAGGATTACAGGTGTGAGCCCCCATGCCCTGCCCCAAAATATTTTCTTTCTTTTTTTTTTTTTGAGACAAGGTCTCATTCTGTTGCCCAAGCTTGAGTGCAGTGGCACGATCTTGGCTCATTGCAACCTCTGCCTCCTGGGTTCAAGCAACTCTCCTGCTTCAGCCTCCTGAGTAGCTGGGATTACAGCCATGTGCCTCCATGCCCAGCTAATTTTTTTTGTATTTTTAGTAGAGATAGGGTTTCACCATGTTGCCCAGGCTGGGGGCCTCCTGGATTTTTATCTGATGAGTATGGCAACCTTAACCATGCCCCTCTAAATGAACTTTGAGACTCTGAAGAACAAAAAATGCTGTTGTAGCCACAGGGATTTGGGGGGTTTCATGGGGGTCTTAAAACCTGACATAGGATGTACACTGTTGCATGGAGGTCGAGATTTACCTGAGGGAAGGGTCTACACATTGATTAGGTTTCTCAGGGGAACCCACTGGCCACCCAAATGAAGAAAGGTGTCCATTCGCCATCAGCCAGAACGGGAGGCTGCGCAGGAAACTCTCACGGTTTCGTCAACCCTCTGGTCCCGTCTGCTGCTGACCTCCAGCCCCATGTGACCCCGCACCAGTACTGCCTACCCCGCTGCCTCTGACACCCTGCCTGGCCTCCCTAACCTGGGCCCTGGCATGCCAGCCCCAGAGCTCATCTCCCGGCATTAGCACACGCTGCCCCTGCTAGCTGGGTGCTCCTCCCTCAGACTCCTGCCCGACTGGTTGCTTCTCAGCCCTGGGGTCTCCGCCAATGTGCCTCTTACTCAGAGGAAACTCCCTTGTCTGCCTCTTCTACACTATCCCCTCTTGCCAGTTAACCTTGACCCCATTGCCCTGTTTTGTTTTCTTTGCAGCACCTTTCGTAGCTGGATCATCCACTGTATTGACAGATGTATTTGAGTCTCTATTGGCCACTCAGTGCACCAGAAAATACATTCCACGTGGGCGGGGCCTCATCTGTCCTGCTGGCCCCGGATCCCCCGTGTCTTGCCCACTGCAGCTCCTCCCTATGCATTTGTTGTGTGAAGAGTTTCCATTTTATGGATGAGTTGATTTGATGGTTCTCAGAACTTGCTAATAACCGCTGACTCTCAGAGTGGCTACCATGTGCTGAGCTCTAGCCTAAAGAGCCTTATGCATATTATTCATGTAATTTTTATCATCCCCATTCTACGGATGAGGAAACTGAGGGCTAGAGAGGTCATGATCCCAGGTCACACAGCTGCTAAGTGGCAGAGCTGGGATGTGAACTTAGGCAGTTTGGTTCCAGAGTCCACGTACTCACAGTTTAGTTTATCCTGTGCTAACGACACTACCCAATTGTCAACAAGACCTCATCTGTGCAGGGCTTTGTGCCTGGAACTGAGAGGTGAAAGCACAGATCAGACTGGCTCCTGGTGGGGACGAGAAGACACACACACGCACGCACGCACGCACACACGCACACGCGCAGGGCAGGCCTTCCGAGAGGTCAGCCGAGAGGGCAGGAATTCCATGGGCAGGTGGAATTCCTGTGGTTGATGGGCACCAGGGGTCTTACTTTTCTTGTGGCTGTAGAACTTGTCCTCAGAACCATCCTTGGACTTCTTAATGATCAGTTTTCCAGACTCAACGTCGACTTTGAGTTGCATTTTCTGAGGAATCCCCAGAGACTCTGACTTCACCTTGGAAGGGAAAGAGATATGTCACTCATTGATTTTCTGCCTGGGCTTCTGCAAGGCGACTGCGTGAGCCCCTTGTCTACGTGGCTGGGCAACCCCTGGTGGGCGTCCTTTATGTGGCCATTGGGCTTCTCTTGCTGCAGCAGCGCACATGCGCATTTCCACAGCTGTCTCCCGGGAATCACAGAGACTTTCGGGGTGTCCCCCCTCGTCCACTGTGTGTGGGGGAAGTGTTCTACCAGCAGGTTTGCTGGCAGAAACAGACGAACTGCTGGGAAATGGTTCATTCACTG
This sequence comes from Ateles fusciceps, assembly GCA_036589455.1. Taxonomy (NCBI): domain Eukaryota; kingdom Metazoa; phylum Chordata; class Mammalia; order Primates; family Atelidae; genus Ateles; species Ateles fusciceps. The sequence goes on from JAZHEH010001810.1 coordinate 4,938,630, forward strand.
ACGACTTTGACAACACTCATTAATCTGATGTGTCACCTACTTCCAGAAAGGATTTTAGTAATAGATTTAAACTCCCAGGCCTTGTTACAACCACTGATTGAATATTTACTGATAATAATAGAAAAAAACCCAAACAGTTATCTATGCATGCTCAGAAAATGGAAATTTATCTTAATAAAGGATTATCACCAGGGCTAGAAAGGACTTCGGGGTGAGGGACGTGTGTGTGGCAGAGGGGGTGCGGGTCTCATACTGGATTCCTGAATGTGGGACCAGTGCTGGGGTGAATGTATTAGAATCTCTGGGGATTGTAAAGAAAAACACATCTTGGGTCAAGCCTGGGGGATTAAAATCCAGTCATTCACAGGGAACTCACAGGAATTGCATGTTGTATTTTTTTTTTTCAAATTCCCCACCCCCTTGAGGCAGTACTTTGTAGCCCTGTCTGATGTCACTCATCTCCATCATTTTGAGGAGGGCAAAGTTTACATGGCACCTGGGCCAATGAGACACTCCTCCCTTGCAGCTTCCCTCCGAAGGCGGTTTCCCAGTCGCCTCTGGGTGCCCGTTCTGACATTAAACCATCATCACAGCAATGCAGGTCCACTGACTGCCATTCTTGCCTGTTGGGCTCCCTGCTCTTCCCCCAGCTCAAGCCCCAGTCTCTGTTTCCACAGAAACCAGAACATGTCCCTCTGGCCCAGTTGGGAAGCCCAAGGCCAGGGTCTGTTGTCCATGGCCACTTACCTCAAAGGTGACTGGAGGGATGAGGGAACGCCGGTGGGGGGGACTCAGGACCCTCGTGCAGCAGGGCCTTGACCTGTGGGCAGCAGCGTTAGAGACAGAGGGTCAAGGGGGCACCGAGCCTGTGCATCTGGACATTCTCCATGCAAAGAGGGGACCAAAGAGAAGCCAAGAGAAGCCGCAGGAGCCCCACAAGTACCTTGTCTTCAATAGAGGACAACAGGCTTGTCAGTTGGCTGAGCTTGGACACCATATTGATGGGATTGGCCTCACCTGGAGCCTGGGAGAGGAGGGAAAGGGGATCAGGGCAGCATCACTGACCTGAACCATTGAGAGGCAACGCACTGGACGCTCTCCGCCCCTCACCCCATTCCAGCCTCCCCCGCAGCCCCACCAGTGCTATTATTATCCCCCCCCAGCAGATGAGGACACAGGGATCTCTACAATCTTCTCAAAATTCACATGGCCAAAAAATAGATCTTCATCTCTTCTTCCCTCTAAATCTGCCTCTCCCCCCGGTGCTTCTCACCTCACCCACTGCATTGCTTCAACAAAACTCGAGGACTGTCCTTGCATATTACCTTTCCTCCCTCCTACACTTCCTGCATGGTGTTCCCATCCTACCTCCAAAATAGACCCAGCCCTGCTGCTTGAAACCCCAGTCCAGTTCTTCCCCCACTGAGAGGAGAAAATGATCCCAACTCCTTCCCTGCCCTCCGAGGTTCTGTATGATGCAGCCCCTCCCCTATGATCCAAGCCACTCTCATTCTCAAGTCAAATCTGCCACAAGCTTCCCTTCTGAGGCATCTCCAGAGACTTGATTTCCCCGGAGAGGGGCACCTCCTAGTCATTCAGGTCTCAGCGCCACAAAGAGTTCTTCCCTGATCACCTTGTCTAAAATAGCTACCGGGTTACCTCTATCAAGTTGCCCTGTTTTGTTTCATGCCAATCACCACCAGCTAAAGTTACCTCCTTCCAATATATGTTCATTGAATGTCTTCCCTGCTGAATGAAGGCTCCATGAGAATGGAGACCAAGAGGCCTGTGTTCAATACTGCAACCCTGGGGCTCAGAACACTGTCTGGCCAATGAAGAAGCTCAGTAAAGTTGTACAGTAAATACATAGAGCCCAGAGAGATGAACTAACTTGTCTGAGGTTGCGCAGCTAGCAAATGGCAGGGCAGGACACGTGTATCCGATCTGATGCCAAGTGCATGAGCTCATGCACTTATTCACAGAAGAAACACTTACAGAGCATCTATTCTATGGTAGACATGCTACCAGGTATGGAAATGTGAGTTAATAAAATACCATCCTTACCCTCCAGAGGTGCAATGAGAAACTCAGACACATGTATGACTAATGTGAACACAAAGCAGAATGGAACCATGGTTATCACCAGTCAGGTGATGTCCCTTTACCCCCAGCCCTTGCTTAATATAGCAGCCAGGCTGCACTTGCTTTTGATCTCAATTTGCAACCCAGCTACTTTAGTATACTACTTTTACTATCGTCACCTCCATTATCACTGCCGCCTCTGTCACAGTGATCAGTGGCACTGCCATGATCTATAGCATCCCCTTCAACAGCACCACTAGAGTCATCAGCACGGTCACCACAATCACCAACAATACCGCCATCACTACCACCGTCTCCACCCCATCACTCCCACCATGATCATGACCACCTCCACCATCACCATCACTACCACCATCTCCACCCCATCACTCCCACCACGATCATGACCACCTCCACCATCACCATCACTACCACCATCTCCACCCCATCACTCCCACCACGATCATGACCACCTCCACCATCACCATCACTACCACCCTTAGACACCACACCATTGCCTCCTCCTAAGAACCATCACTACCTCCATCACAGCAGTTAATAATTGTCAGTCATTTCTCTAACCACTTTTTGGTCTTTCCCTTGCTCCTTAATAAAGTTCACAATTCTTCTACAGTTATTGTCAATCAGGGAAGTGGCTTGAAGGGGGTGGAACTAAGATTCAGGCAAGGGAACAGCAGAAGGGCTGCCTGTTGGTTGAGAAGAAAAGCTGGTCTGGAGATGGGATAGCTCAGGATTCCCTTGTTTTAGGGTTATTTATCTCATAAATAATTGAAATGTTAACACAGATGCAAGCCTCCTCCTTTTCCAAGCAGAAGACATTTGGAATGACCTGTCTTCACCCCCGGGCAGTCACCATGCAATTGCAGGCTGGCATCTTTCTGCCCCCTGCTCTCTCTTTGGATTTGTGACTTTTGGGAGGGACATAACAAGATATTAGAGAGCATAAATGAAATTACTGACAAACAGGGCATTTGTCCTTGAAACAAAAGGTATTTGAAAAATTCTGTAGTTTTTCCCATACTTCTGCCTAATGATGATTACTTGATGAGTTCTTACAATGTGCCAAGCACATCTGAAATGTATTAAGTCATCTAATCCTCACGTCTTGATTTTTCTAATCCTTGTTTTGCTTCCGAGAGAATAGAGTCAGAGTGGTGAGTTCACAAGCAGTATAGACCTGAGATTTGAATTCAGCGCTAGCCCAGTGATCCCTAGCTGGTGGCAATTTTGCCCTCCAGGGGACATTTGGCAATGTGTGAAACATTTCAGTTGTCACAGCTGGGGGATGCTAATGGTATCTCATGGATAGAGGCCAGCATGTGGAGGACTCCTGGAGTGCACCATCCAGTCCCAAATGTCACCAGTGTCGAGGCTGAGGACAGAATTCACAGCTTAGCCTGCTAATGGGTAGACTGGTCTGAGTGCTACCCAAGGGTTTACATCAGCTGACCCAGTTTTTTCACTTTGCTCTTAGGTTGCATGTTTCAAAAAAAGGAAGCGGGCTCCAAGGCAGGTTAACCACCTGAGGGAGGTTACGTCTCTCCTTTCTCACACAGGGCACACCCGGGTCTCCTCCATCCCCAAGGCCAGGCAGCATTTTCATAACATCACATTTTCCACTTCCCAGCAGTCTTCAGGTAACCACACAGGAGTCTGGGTGCCACGGGGGTCTGGGTGCCACGGGGGTCTGGGTGTCCCCAGCCTGTCTTGCCTCATGTTGGTGAGAATCTACCAGAGTCAGATGTCTCACACACCCAGTTTCACTCACTCCTTAACCAAACCCTGCAGAGATACTACTGTCCCCATTTCACAGATGAGGAGACTCAGGATACGTGAGGGTGAATCAGATTTTGAACTTAGGTGTTTCTGAGCCACAGGTCAATGTTCTTTCCTCTCCTCAAGGCAGCCTCAACTCCCTCCCTGATTTCTGAATTCCTGTTTTCTTCAAGACTCAGCGTCTCATAAGGGGGAGGGGAGTGTGGCAGCAGAAGCCACCCTCCACCATGTGGCTGCTCTGCCCTGGTGTCCACCGGGCAGCCCCCCTAATGGGACTAAAGCAGGCCTCTCTCTCCAGGCTTTGTCTCTCTTCTGATCTACTTCAAAGACTTGACTGTGTGTCCTTCCACTCAAACTACTGAAGTTCAAGTGTTGGGCAGAACCCGTTTTGTCTAGATTTGCTTTTACATTCTTAGAAATTAACCCATCACTCACTTCAGAGAAGCGAAACTTTTTTTTTCCTGAATTTTAAAAGTTGCATAAGTAGAACACAAATGCACGTTCTGTGTAGAAACTCAAGCAAACAATGTGGGCGAACTCAAAATCCCCCCTTGGCGCAGGCCCCTTCTCCCAGTCCCACCCCTGCTGTTGAGTGACCAGCACGGCCCATTGGGTTTAAATCCTTGTGGTCTGATTTCCTCGTGGACACTTCCATCAGAGCTTCTGTATCATCCTGCCATTTGCTTTTCCACCCAACAGTAGCCTTGGAGATCCTTCCAGGGCAGTGCTCACACCCTAGAATAGAATTCTGCACCACTGCAGTTCACCAGCTCTCCATGTTTATGTTTATGTGATTTTCCTTTTTTTTTTTTTTTTTTGAGATGGAGTCTCACTCTGTCACCCAGGTTGGAGTGCAGTGGTGCAAAATCTCGGCTCACTGCAACCTCTGCCTCCCGGGTTCAAGCAATTCTCCTGCCTCAGCCTCCTGAGTAGCTGGAATTACAGGTGCCTGCCACCATGCCTGGCTAATTTCTGTATTTTTAGTACAGATAGGGTTTCACCATGTTGGTCAGGTTGATCTCCAACTCCTGACCTCAGGTGATCTGCCCGCCTCTACTTCCCAAAGTGCTGGGAGTACCGGCATGAGCCGCTGCACCAGCCTGTTTATGTGATTTTCAACTTTTTTTTTTTTTACTCTTTGTGTACTTATAGTCCCTAAGAAGCTGCCTACTTACGGAACTGCGGGCTTGAGGGAGGCCTGCAGTTAACATTTTCATGCAAATGGCCAAACTGCCTTTCAGAAAATCCATTTCCATTCCCAACAGCAGAGGAGCAAGCCCTTGTGAGCACCCCTTCCACCCCACACCCTAGCCAAGTCCTGACTGAACCATCAACTTTAGCATCAACTTTTTGTCCATCTAATAGGAAGAAGAGGTCTCCTAGTGTTGAATGTCATTTCCTAGTCACTAACAAGGTGAGGTTAAACACCTTTTCATCTCGATATTGGCTATTCCTTGTCCTTCTTCAGTGAACTGCCTTGTTTATAGCCTTTCCACATTGTAAAAATTGGATTCTTTTTACTTAATTATTTGTAGGAGTTTAAAAAAAAACATGGCCAGGCATGGTGGCTCCCACCTGTAATCCCAGCACTTTAGGAGGCTGAGGCAGGAAGATTGCTTGAGGCCAGGAGTTTGAGACCGACCTGGGCAACATAGTGAGACCTGTCTCTACAAAAAAAAATTTTTTAAGGAGACTGGCATGGTGGCATGCACCTGTAATCCCCAGCTATTAGTTGGTGCAAAAGTAACTGTGGTTTTAATACACGGGAGGATCAGGTGGGGGTGGATCGCTTGAGCCCCAGTGTTTGAGGATGCAGTGAGCTGTGATTGCATCGCTGCACTCCAGCCTGGGCAACAGAGCAAGACCATGTCTCAAATAATAATAATAAATTAATATGTTAATTTTTGTCTTTAATCCTTTGTCCCTAATCTTTGTTGCAGGTATTTTCTCCTGAGATACAGCTTTTGTTTAAAAAAAAAAAAAAACTTGTTAAACCTTTGCTGATGACACCTTTTGATACACAGATCTTGCTTCAAGGGCAACACGACCTTGGCCTGTGAACAGGTGCGGGGGTTGGGGGGCACCTTCATCCTGCTCCTCCCGGGACAAGAGGCAGGATCAAGAGTTTAGGCGCCCTCTGTTTTTCTTTCCTTTCAGTTTCTGATAAGAAATGATGGGAACAGGCCCTACTTGCCCCCTTATTTGACACAAATAAGTCTTGCCGATGGGTGCATAATTTGAAATCTTTATTCCTCAAATCAAAATCTGGCATTGGGAGATGGCTTCCCGGGATGGCCAGGGGCTGAGGCTTCCACCCCAGCGTACCTGCTTGCTGTTGCCCAGCAAACACGTGGTGGGCAGTGCTCCTCTCTTCCTCCTGAGCCCTCGGGACTGGCTAACTCAATCCTCGTCCCAGATGTATTAATGTCACCTTTTCAACCCCAGGACCCGTTACCTGAAGACGTGGACGGAGGCCGGGGGAGAGCTGCTGGTCAAATAACCTCTGCAGAGACTCCAGGGATGGGAGGATCCGGACAACTTCGCTGGGGGCGGGGGACAAGGTGAACGTCAAGAATTAATGGGCGCTGGGAATAGTCTTCCATGGCAGCAGGGGCTCCAGCCGGAGACGAAGTCACCCTCGGTCCAGCAGAAGCAGATAATTCTTCCCAGACGACAAGCCCGGGGCAAAGATCAAGGCTTGCCAGCACCGGCCCACCCACACTCGACCCCCATCCCTTCCTGACCCACAGCAAACTGGAACTGATGTGTAGTCCTGATTTTATCTGGGTTTTGCTTTAGCCAAACTTGAATTTGTAGAAAATTCAAATCTAGAGACACAAAATGACTTTACTTAGTCATCCATGGTTCCCAACCTTCAGTGTTTATAAGAATCACACACACACACACACACACACACACACACACACACACACACACAGGTGTTAACAATGCAAATTTCTGGGCTCCAGCCTGATTGAGTCTGGAATCTGCATTTTAAATATTAGGGCTGCCCAGTGCTAGTGATCTGTGGATTCTGATGCAAATCCCCCTCCTAGCAGCCCACTTGCGGCTCAGAGGGATTTTCCCATTGTTACAGCCATTGACAACTCCAGCTCATCTTTCTCCATTGTTTTAAGCATGGTGGGGCAGACAATTTTGAGTTCAACTTTTCACTTATTGTTTCATCAAAAACTGTTCCTGTTTTTACATACTTAACATTTTAATGAATTCAATACAGTCTATCAAGTAAATGTGCTGAAATTAATTGCTATATATTTGGGTTACTTTGAGATCTTTGTTATATAAATAAAGGCTGCTTTGAACAGCTTTGTTCACAAAGCTTTTCTTATTTTTAATCACAGAATTAGGATAACCAGAGATTATGGCTCTTGATCACGATTGCCAAACCTGTGAGTGATGGGACTGATGATATCACCAGCATTGTTCAGACCTCTAATGACTGCACTTCCGTTCTTTCTCTCTCTTTTAAGGGGCATAACACTGCACTTCAGGATGGATGAATAAATTTGCATATCTTTAATTTCTAATGTCATTAATTGTTTTTCTAATGCTAATTTCTAGCTAATGGCTACTGCATTTCTCTTTGCATAAACTGTTTTTCCTCCCTTGCCAATTTATGTTGGGAATTTTGTTCGTATTTTTATATATTGTTATTAACTTTACATATTACGTTTTTTTTTTTTGAGATGGAGTCTTACTCTGTCACCCAGGCTGGAGTACAGTGGAGTGATCCTGCCTCAGCCTCCCAAGTAGCTGGGATTACAGGCATACAACACCATGCCCAGCTAATTTTTGTATTTTTGGTAGACATGCGGTTTCGCCATGTTGGCCAGGCTGGTCTAGAACTCCTGACCTCAGGTGATCCTCCCACCTTGGCCTCCTAAAGTACTGGGATCACAGGCATGAGCCACCATGCCCAGCCTGAGCCTGCTTTGCTTTTTTATTTAATGTAGGAGTTGTATTTTTTTCTCCTTACATTATTAATATATTTTCATATATAATATAATCTCATTATATCATAATAATATATACTAAGATATTATTTTATATATAATATATATATATATATATATATATATATATATATATATTTGAGATAAAATTTTGCTCTTGTTGACCAGGCTGGAGTGCAATGGCGAAATCTTGGCTTACCACAACCTCCACCTCCCAGGTTCAAGCGATTCTCCTGCCTCAGCCTCCCGAGTAGCTTGGATTACAGGCATGTGCCATCATACCCAGCTAATTTCGTATTTTTAGTAGAGATGGGGTTTCTCCATGTTGGTTAAGGCTGGTCTTGAACTCCCGACCTCAGGTAATCTGCCTGCCTTGGCCTCCCAAAGTGCTGGCATTACAGGAGTGAGCCACTGCGCTTGGCCTATAATGCATATTATATAATAATATATTCTCATTACATTATATTAATCCTAGGTGACCTGGACTTCATTATGAAATAATACACAATTTTTTACTGTTTGAGTTTTCATTTTTTTCTTGGCAATTTTTACTTACCATAGTTAATAATTTATCATTGGTATTTACTAAGGAGCAATTATTTGCTCATTTTAAATTGTTTTTCTAACGCTTTAAGTAATCATGTTACAGATGAGGGTTTTCATTGTTGTTGTTCTCTGGGTTTAATTCCTTACCTCATTTAGAACTTTTTTCTTTTTAACCCATTTATGCTTAAGGTTGCAATTTTTTTAATTTTTGCAATCAGACCCTGGTGATGACATTGAGCAGTAGGACATAGATAACTCCCACATGCTTAGCATTCCAATAATGGAACATGAGGCATAAATGGCTAAATATGCCATGGCATATTCCTCTTTCTCTGAAGGCAGAGCTGCAGCCCTAGGGAAGCAAAGGTGAATAGGGCTGGGTCCTGCAGTAGGTCTGGTCCCAGGGATAGCTGGGAGGGCTTAGATCCCTTGCTTGGTCTTTCTGCACCTCCCAGAGAGATAGCCACCTCCCTCCTTGTTTCCCTTGAGTTAATTTCCTCAAGATTCCCATTCTATTTCTGTCTAACACATCCAAAGTCCCTGAATCCAGAACTACAGACTCAGAAGAAACGTTCTCATGCTTCCTCATGTCCTTTATTTTTGCTTCTCCAATTTTTTGCCTCTTTTTTTGGTATTGCTTTGGCAAAAATTTCTCATACAGCATTTAAAAATCAGATGATAAATAGTATCTCAGGCTAGGCGCCGTGGCTCATGCCTGTAATCCCAGCACTTTGGGAGGCTGAAGTGGGCAAATCACCTGAGGTCAGGAGTTCAAGACCAGCCTGGCTAAAATAGTGAAACCTTATCTCTATTAAGAATACAAAAATTAGCTAGGCGTGGTGGTGGGCACCTGTAATCCCAGCTACTTGGGAGGCTGAGGCAGGACAATCACTTGAACCCAGGAGGCGGAGGTTACAGTAAGCCGAGATCACGCCACTGCAACCAACCTTGGGGACAGAATGAGACTCCACCGTCTCAAAAAAAAAAAAAAAAAAAACGTTTAATGGAATTATTTTAATGTTTTTCTATAAATTGTAACTTATTAGTTTTACAATGATTCATATTGCATTACTAAGGAAGTATCCCTCTATTCCTTTTTTAAAAAATGATTTTTAAAAATTAGAGATGAATTTAAAATGTTATCTACATAAATGGTTTCCCTTAATCTTTTAATCTACTGCAAAATTCTAGTGTTTTCTTTTTGCTGATTCACCTTTGGAGTGACCTCCTAGATAAAGCCTGCATTTTTCATGTCACCAAATTATATTTGCTGGGATGTTACTGAAACAATCTACATTTCTATTAATAAGTGAAATTGGAGATAGTGTTATTTCAGGCTATTACCTTGATTAGCTTTTGGATTCGAATCATATTTTTCTTGAAGAGTGAATTAGATGACTTTCTTGTCATTCGGGAATAATCTATACCCTATGCTCACTATTTTTTCCTTGAAAGTTTAAAGGATACTCCTGGTACTTTGAATGTTTTATATTTTATGTAAAGTATGCGTTCCTTTTAATTATAACTTGAAGATTTGTAGCTACATAATTGTACACTATTTAGTGATTTGCAAATCTTTAATGCAGATTTTAAATGTCCTTTGACATTTCTAGTGCTTAAAATTTTCTTAATTGACTGTTTTTCCTGATGTATCTGTTGTTATTTTCAGCATCTTGTCTGCTTCTTCTCCTTTCTGGTTGCTCTTATTGCTCAGCAGAGATTTCTTAAAGATTCTGTTTTATTCACTGCTCTGTCTCCAGCTCCTAGAACTGTGCCTGGCATGTAGCTGGTACACATTTGATCTTTGTTCATGAATATTGAATAAATTAACGTTTCAGCGTCCTGGATTAACTTTGGTGGGTTAAAATTAACTTTGCTGGGTCCTGGAAACATCAAGGGGATTAGGACATGACCCGTGGTGTCTTCAAGAGACTTACAATCTGGACTCAGTTTATACGTTTGACTTGTTATTCTGTTTACCTTTTTTTTTTTTTTTTTTTTCCTGAGATGGAGTCTCACTCTGTCACCCAGGCTGGAGTGCAGTGACATGATCTTGGCTCACTGCAACCTCTGTCTCCCCGGTTCAAGTGATTCTCCTACCTCAGCCTCTTGAGTAGCTGTGATTACAGGCACACACCACCATGCCTGGCTAATTGTTGCGTTTTTAGTAGAGACGGGGTTTCACCATGTTGGCCAGGCTGGTCTCAAACCCCTGACCTCAGGTAATCTGCCTACCTTGGCCTCCCAAAGTGCTGTGATTACTGCCATGAGTCATCACACCTGGCCTTCTATTTACTTTTTAATAATAAAACTTTTAAAGCTATAGTTTTTCCTCTAAGTAGTGCTTTGGCTGCATCACATAGTGTTCTGCTATGCAGGGGTTTGATTACTCCACTCTATGCCTCCACACCTACCCCAGGTATTATTGTGTCAGTTTTCTTAATTTAGCTGTAATTTAGAAGGTGATTTAAAAATGTACAGGTAATTGGGTGGTTGTAGCTAGTTTTGTGACTTATTTCTACTTTCATCACAGTGTGTTATGGGAGTATATAACGAACACTTTCTGCTTTGAGTATATTCATATTTTGCTGCTCAGTAAGCTGCAGGCTTCTTGTTTTTAGGATCACTAGGACTATAAAATTTCTGAAAAACAATTTTTGGATTCCTTTTGAGTAGAGCATTTGATGGGTACATTTTTAAGAATTTTCTGAAAAAGACTCTTTATGCTCTTGAATGACATCTAGACTGAGCTTTTACAGGCTAGTAGCCTTGGAGATACTGCTTCAGAATCTTTATTATATCATCAAGGAATTTGAATAATATTAAATATTGACCATTTTAAAGCTATGGCACTGTTTGCAACAATCTATTCGTTGAATTTCTCTTTCCTTGTCATTTAGAAACATTGTAAGAGATTCAGGCTCAGCACAGTGGCTCACAACTGTAATTCCAGAGCTCTGGGAGGCCAAGGTTTTAAGCCCAGGGGTTTGAGACCAGCTTGGGCAATGTAGTGAGACCCCATCTCTAAGAAAAGAAAAATTGTTTTTAATTATCTGGGCATGGTGGCGTGTGCCTGTAATCCCAGCTACTCCGGAGTCAAAGGCAGGAGGATCGCTTCAGGCTAGGAGTTCAAGGATGGATAAGCTATGATCCCACTACTGCACTCCAGCCTGACACCTGTAATCCCAGCACCTTGGGAGGCCAAGGCAGGTGGATCACCTGAGGTATGGAGTTCGAGACCAGCCTGGCCAACCTGGTGAAACTCCATCCCTACTGAAAATACAAAAATTAGCCAGGCATGGTAGCTGGCAACTGTAATATCAGCTACTTGGGAGGCTGAGGCAGGACAGTTGCTTGATCCTGGGAGGTGGAGATTGCAGTGAACTGAGATGGTACCATTGCACTCCAGCCTGGGCGACAAGAGGGAAACTCTGACTCAAAAAAAAAAAGTGTAAGTGTTGCTGTTTGATTGTTGTATTATGTGGATGATTATGGAGCTTCTTAATACCTAGATTTAGCTCTTTTGTAGGCCTGGAAATTGTTTTTTATTGTATACATTGATTAGCAATTTTTTTCCTGCTTCTTCAAGAACCTATCCTATCAGCTACAGGTAGCATCTCTGAGCTCCGTCTCCAAAGACGCCCATTTATACCATACATTCCTCATCTATGCTTGTTTCATCCTTTCATGCTTTTGATACACACGTTTCTGACACTCTACTGTTTTGTGATTTAATTTCTGAAATTTGACTGGAAACCTATGGGCTTATTTTATGGCCTGCAATGAAGCAGATATAATGGTAATGAAGTATTTTTGGTTTTGGTTTGTTTATTAAAAATCTTACCCTGCTCTTATGTAATAGATTGTATTGATATTTGGATCTTTGATCTTTTATTTCAAAATTCCACTTTCTGTGTCTCCATTTCAAGTGTTACCAAATATTTCCAGTCTCTGGTTTCCTATTCTCTCTCTGGAAAAGTTTCTGTCCGGCTCTAGAGAACGTAACCTGGGGTTGCAAATCTTCCCTGACGCTGTGTACTACAAAGAGATCTTTACATGAGACCCGCACGGAGACAGCATCACAATATTTCTGCAGAGGAGGCTCTGGCACTTTTTCTCACTCCTCGGTGCTCTACCTCCTTCTCATTCACACTTGGGTCTGAGAAAATCGACCTGAACGTCACTGATGCCATTCTCAGCCCCCTCCCAGCTCCTCCTTCTCCATTCCTTCTCTAAATCTTGAGCCTGGCCTTCTTCTCCTCTGTCCACACTCTCACTTGCTGTGACCTTACCCCCAGTTTTCAGTGATTCCCCAAAAGCATCCCCTACGTCCCAACTTTTTTAAAAAAAAAGAAGACGGGGTTTCACCATGTTGGTCAGGCTGGTCTTGAACTCCCGACCTCAGGTGATCCACCCACCCTGGCCTCCAAAGTGCTTGGATTACAGGCGTGAGCAGCTGGAAACTGAAGGAAGCTCTCTCCACTGGCACCACATACCCGAGAAGAAGGCAAGCTGGGGAAGCTGCCGCTACTGCCATAGTAATGAAGTGACTTGGCCCCTGGGAAGTCCAGGTAGCAGTGTGGTGTTGGGGAAATCTATCAACGGGCAGAAGCGTCTGGGGAAGTCTGAGGGAAGCCTCATAGAGAGACTTAAATATATTTCTTTCTTCACAAGGAAACAAGGAAGAACAGAATCTCCATCGAGGCAGAACTAAGAGCTTGTTATCAGCCATCGTGAAATGGTGTTTTACAAAAAGAAAGTGCCATGTGTATGTGTTTTCTCTAGTGATAAAGTGATTCATAACAACAGCATGAAGTGGAACAAAATCCCTCCATGGGAGTCTGTAAAAATTATAGCTCCAGGTCCAATTAGCTACAATTGCATTAGTTGAAAGCTAATTCACTGACATTAAGCCCAACTGGCCAACTTGGGGAATGCTCGATTTGTCAAAGAAATTACTTCTTAAATTTACCAAATGTACTGATTGTGCTTTTAAAAGCCTTTAAAAGGCAAGTTGAATTTGATTACTGATGATGAAAGATTCTTTTCTGCATATTAACTAAGCTAAAATTGATACAGCCCCAGAGAAATTGACAAGGGTATCTTGAAACTGCTGTATGTGTAATAAAACACAAAACAGCACGGACTAAAAAACCGTTGCCAGTATGAAATTCCATTTTTCCAACCAAAATGTTGACCTTTCATTTGTTTGTTTGTTTGTTTGTTTGAGACTTGCTCTGTTACCCAGGCTGGAGTGCAGTGGCGAGATCTTGGCTCACCGCAACCTTAGCCTCCCAGGTTCAAACAATGCTCCTGCTTCAGTCTCCAGAGCAGCTGGGATCACAGGTGTGTGCCACCACACCCAGCTAATTTTTTGTATATTTTTGTAGAGATGGGGTTTCACACTGTTGGCCAGGCTGGTCTTGAACTCCTGACCTCACGTGATCTGGCTAACTCAGCTTCCCAAAGTCCTGGGATTACAGGCATGAGCCACCACACCTGGCCTGACCTTCCATTTGTGATAGGATTGTTTTGGCACCTTGTGACTTTGTTCAGATGCTCTGGAATGGTTTTTTTCTCTCCCAAGCTTTTAGCATTTAAAATATTCTTTGCTAATTCTTTGGATGACATATTGGCCTTACTTTTGCACTTTTAACAATTAAAATGTAATTAACTTGAAATAAACTTTCGTCAATTAAATTTTAAAAATTTAAAACCAAAAGAATCTAAAAGAAATCAGAACTTTTACCAGTTGGTCATTCAATGGATTGGCTATCAGAAAATTGAAGTTTTGGTGAATTATCTCACTTTGAAAAATTGACATCACTAGAAATCTTGGGCCATAACCATCCACACAGAAAATAGACTGACTTTAATTTATTTCCTCTTGGTGCCTTTCTGTGCTTGTCAGGTGCAAGAGCAGCAGCAAAAATCCTAAGAGCTGAATCCTGCGCAAGTGAGAAAGGGCTGGCCATGTCCTCCCACCCCATCCGCTTCCCAGAGCAACTGGCCTCAAATTAAATTTAGTTTTAAAAAGCTGCAGCACACACAAGCTACTGTTCAAATTCCATGATAACAAGACTCCAAGCAACCCCACAGAGATTTCTAAGCTGTGCTCCCAACTCAATTATTGTGAGTGCGGCAGAGGCATTTGTTCCGCCAGGCAGACTGCAGAGGTGAGTCTCGTGAGCTGTTTCCCTCGCCTGGTGGCCGCCCCCACCTGCCCGCCCCACCTGCCCGCCCCCATGGGCCAGCCGTTACCCATAGAGCTCCTTGCAGAGCAGCGTTGTCAGTTTCTTCAGGTGAGGAAGACTGCTGGATCCCGTCTTCACAAATTCAGAGTCCAGGGCGAGCTGAGTGCTCAAATAATCTTGGATGGCCTTAAGATGCTCTTGTGGAAGACTTAAAAAACAGAAACAAACCATGCTTGCCTGTTCCTTTTAAGCGCCATCACCAATGGTAACAGCAACCACAATAACAAATCCTCATCCTCAGAGCTTCCAAGGGGACACGGTCCTTCAGGAGAATGTTTGCAAACCTGGACAAAGGTTCCCCGTGGTCTAACTGACGGGGTAGATTAGTAGGTTAGAGCAAGAAGAGGTGGCCCAGCAGGAAAGGTGCCTCTCAATGAGCTCCTTTAGGCTCTGCTGGGAGGAAGTGGTTCTGGCTGGGGGGTCTGGGAAATGGTTATGCTTTAAAAGGAGACCAAGACTGGGTGTGGTGGCTCACACCTGTAATCCCAGCACTTTGGGAGGCCAAGGTGGGTGGATCACCTGAGGTTAGGAGCTCAAGACCAGCCTGGCCAACACGGTGAAACCCCATCTCTACTAAAAATACAAAAATTAGCCAGGCGTGTGGCGAGTGCCTATAATCTCAGCTACTTGGGAGGCTGAGACAGGAGCATCATTTGAACCCAGAAGGCAGAGGTTGCAGTAAGCCAAGATCATGCCACTGTACTCCAGCCTGAGTGACAGAGCGAGACACTGTCTCAAACCAAAAAAAAAAAAAGGGAGACCAAAAGCTTTGGAATGTGTATAGTGGAATTGTTTTCCTATAACATCTACTCATGAAGATAGGCTCTGAGGACTGACGGGATCTAGAGATGGCTTTAGCTCACACGCACACTGCAAATTCACAGCCAAAGGCTACCTAGGACACGGTGTTTGGAGGGTGTGGAGTCATCCCAGGCTCCAAAGGGGAGTCTGAGTGATTAGTGATGGGGGGTGGGATGGGGGACGAGGTAGTGCAGGTGGCTGACTGCCGTGCCGAATCTGCTCCAACCCCTTCAGTGTGCGGTGTGAATGGGCTGAAGGCAGGATTTGTTCACTGTACAGAACAACCCTGGTGGCAGAGGCACAGGCTGAGCCCTAGGCCAGTCCCTCGAGGGGCGCCCCCTAAAGTCGGATCAGACCTCTGCATTCTGTCTTCCAGCACCTTTTGCTCTGGGTAATGCTTGAGTCTTTGTTCCCATAATAATGAAAATTGTATTAATAGCAAGCATTTCCTGAGCATAACATGCCAGAGACACTATGCTAAGCACTCTATGCTCATTTTCTACATTAATCCACAAACCAATTTTATGACTCAGATATTATTACTAATTATTCCTGTTTTACAAATCAGAAACCTGAGGCTTAAGACAGAGTCTTGCTCTATCACCCAAGCAGAAGTGCAGTGGCGCGATCTTGGCTCACTGCAACCTCCGCCTCCCAAGTTCAAGTGATTCTCCTGCCTCATCCTCCTGGGTAGCTGGCACCACAGGTGTATGCCACCATGCCTGGCTAATTTTTGTATTTTTAGTAGCTTCACCATGTTGGCCAGGCTAGTCTCGAACTCCTGACCTCAGGTGATCCACCCACCTCAGCCTTCCAAAATGCTGGAATTACAGGTGTGAGCCACCACCCCAGCCACCTTAAAGATTTTTGTTCCAGGCTTGATATGTAACCAAATAGAAACTAAAGGCCACAAAGCTTTTCCTGTGGAATCTGTGAAAGAATGAAAAGCCTTTGCTCTTGAGATTGGATAGGATTGCCAGGCACAATGGTTCACACCTATAATCCCAGCACTTTGAGAGGCAGAGATGGGTAAATCACCTGAGACCAGTAGTTCAAGATCAGCCTGGTCAACATGGTGAAACCCTGTCTTTACTAAAAATACAAAAATTAGCTGGGAGGGGTGACGTGTGTTTGTAGTCCCAGCTACTTGGGAGGCTGAGGCGGGAGGATTGCTTGAACCCAGGAGGCAGAGGTTGCAGTGAGCCGAGATCACTCCACTGTGCTCTAGCCTGGATGACAGAGTGAGACTCTGTCTCAAAAAAAAATACTGGACAGGACTGGCTTACCCATTTTCACTTGTTAGACTGAGAAGTTAGCAACCATTTACATTTAAGTTCATCTGTATTTATTCTGGGTCTTGACATTATAAAAACCCAGTTTCTGCCTAAGTCTGTTTACAAAGGACAAACATCTCTTCTATAGTATTAAAACAGTGGTCCCCAACCTTTTTGGCACCAGGGATCAGTTTTGGGGAAGACAGACTACGGGGGGATGGTTTTGGGAGGAAGCTGTTCCATCTCAGATCATCAGGTGTTAGATTCTCCTAAGGAGCATGCACCCTAGATCCCTCACACACGCAGTTCACAACAGGGTTCACGCTCGTATGAGAATCTAATGCCACCGCTGATCTGACAGGAGGCGGAGCTCAGGTGGTCATGCTCACTTGCTCACCACTCACCTCCTGCTGTGCTGCCCAGTTCCTAACAGGCCAGGGGTTGAGGACCCCTGTATTAAAATATGTATCTTAACAGGTCTAATGACTATTGCCTTGTAACTCTGATACCATGAGTCCGTGTTATAGGCAGCTTATTTGTTAAAATGTTTGTTGTAGAAAAGTGTTGACATAAAGATGTAAATTATGTTTATTTGAGAAGCTAATTTGACTTAGAAATTTAATAATTAACCTATTAACTAAGACCTAACTGATGAGATCTAATTAACTTGCAGGAAAGACTGTGCACGTTGTCTTACAAAGAAAAATAATCAAAGGGCAATCCTCGATGTACAAAGCTACTTGACAAGTGAAATAGACTAACTTTAAAACACAATGCGGGTGGGTACGGTGGCTCACGCCTGTAATCCCAGCACTTTGGGAGGCCAAGGCGGGCAGATCATGAGGTCAGGAGTTTGAGACCAGCCTGGCTGATATGGTGAAACCCATCTCTACTAAAAATACAAAAAATTAGCTGGGCGTGATGGCGGGCGCCTGTAATCTCAGCTACTCAGGAGGCTGAGGCAGGAAAATTGCTTGAACCCAGGAGGCGGAAGTTGCAGTGAGCCAAGATCTCACCACTGCCCTCCAGCCTGAGTGACAGTGTGAGATTCCATCTCAAAAAATATAAGATAAAATAAAAACACAATGCAGAGTCCCAGTTTTCCTTGGCCCTGAGAATGGAGGGCAGCTCTGGGTTGCCTCTTTCCTTGGTCTTTGTGCAGGCCCCCTTCACTCATTCCCATCTCCAAGCAGAAGTTTTAGGAAGCTTCCACCACCATGAGAAGCAAAGACAGAAAAAGCAGGCCTCTGCCCCTGAGTCCTCAGCCCATGCCCTGATGTAACCCCTCCCAGAAGGCTGCCTGGAAGCTGGGCTTCACGCCGCGGCTGGCCCCACTGAGGCAGAACCCCATACCCAGGGTGGAGGGGCTGATTAGGAGATGGAGTCGGCAGGAGGTGTAGGAAGGAGACTTAGGAGGAGAGGCCAGCCGGTGAACCCTGAGGCGTCCCAACTCTTCCCCCATGCAGTTCACTGCATTCAGCATCTAAACCTGGGAAGAAATGGAAACCCTGGGGGAACTAAACAATGGGCTCTATGTGGAAGTTTTTTTTTTTTTGAGACACAGTTTCGCTCTTGTTGCCCAAGCTGGAGTGCAGTGGTGCGATCTTGGCTCACTGCGCGACCTCCGTCTCCCAGGTTCAAGCGATTGTCCTGCCTCAGCGTCCCACGTAGCTGGGACTACAGGCACACGCCACCACAACTGGCTAATCTTGTATTTTTAGTAGAGATGGGGTTTCTCCATGTTGGTCAGGCTGGTCTTGAACTCCCCGACTTCAGGTGATCCACCCGCCTCGGCCTCCCTAAGTGCTGGGATTACAGGTGTGAGCCACCATGCCCGGCCACCTTTGGCCTTCTTGAAGCCAATGGTGCAGAGGCCTCTGAGGTGCAAGATGACAAGCGCCCCTCCAGAGACCTCCCCATCTCCCTCTGGTCACCAGGCCCATAACTAGGATGGAAACGGAAGCCACCCAGCCAGGGCCGGGCTGGGCTCACTGCAGATGAAGCCCCAGCTGGAGTCGAGGGCCCCTGCCCGGCGGGGGACTCACCCACTGACGTCCATGCTTTGCAGTCTCTGGAACAGCGTCTCAGAGAGGCTCTGCCGGCTGGCCTCAGTCGCTCGGGGGATTCTCGTTTGAAAGAGGGGCCTCCTTGGGCTCACAGGAGCCGGCAGACAGAGGGATGTTTCTTGGGGGCAGCTCGGGTGGAGACAGGACGCTTTCTACCGGAGAGAACAGCAGGAAGGCCATTGGTGAGGACACTGTGCTCGCAACCCCGCCTTCATCGCAGCCCCATGGGGTCCAGGCCACAGCGCCCACGTTACTGATCTCCATCTGCATGTCTGTGTCCGTCCCTCACTGACTCCCTCCTGGAGGGAGAGCCTCCTGCCGCAGGGCCCTGGTGTGCGCAGTGTCTGTCCCACCATGGCTTCAGCAAACACCTGCCAGGGCCAGAAGGCCCTGCTCCATGGAGGGCCTGGACGGTCTGCCCAGCTGCTGACCTTGGACAGACTAAGCCAGCAGTGGCAGGCAGGTCAGCAGGATGGGCCAGGCTCTCAGGCTTTCAGGGGCGGAGACAGGTGCCTGGTGATGGCTGAGCCCTGGACGGGGGGAAGGCCCATTTCTAAGAATTGACCAAAACCATGGGAGGGGGAGCAGGGATGAGGAGGCAGGCAGGCCTAGCCACGTGCCCCTTCCCCTCCCTGGCCCCCTCTGTCTGCACCCTCTCTCCAACCCCTGCCCTTCCTTCTCTCCTCCCCCAGACCCTCAAACACATAAAAGAAGGTGAGGGTGGCCGGGCGCGGTGGCTCACGCTTGTAATCCTAGCACTTTGGGAGGCCGAGGTGGGTGGATCACCTGAGGTCAGGAGTTCAAGACCAGCCTGGCCATCATGGTGAAACCCCATCTTTAAAAAAAAAAAAAAAAAAGAAGGTGAGGGGGTTCCCTTCACTCAGAGACATTCAACATATAATTTGAACTTGGCCTGGGAGGTGGAAGCCCGTCCACCTCCTTTAGGAGAAGGTCCATCCTGTATGTACCATGAACGGATAAAGGTCACTGAGCCCCAGAGGTCCAGGGCTTGCTCTGGGCCTCTTCCCACACATAATGGCCACCCCCGACCCAGCCACAGTGGGCCCCGGGGACCTCCTCTTTAGAGAACATGCCCTTCGCTTCCCCTGTCTGGGGTTCTGAAGACAGCTAGGAGTCTGCTCTGAACCCTACAAGCTAGCAGTGCCTCCAGAAGCCCTGGGCCGAAGCAGACCTCTTGGAGTGGGGGCCTCACGTCGCATTGCTCTGGTTCAAGCCGACAATTGGGCGGCCCCGTTTGGGGAAGTGAAGCCAGCAGTCATGAGACCGAGGTTCTTTTTTGGCCCTCCTAGAACTTGTCTGGGTCTTTCTCCAGAAAGCCATGCCCAGACAGGCCCCACTAGCTGGGGTGGGCAGCCCGAGGGAACTGAGGGTGGTTAGTGTGGAGGGTGTTTCTGCAGGACAGATTCTCAGGGTGGCCCTGGGTGCCTGGGGGCAGCTGGGACAGGTGCGGCCAGGGCGCGGTGCTCGTGAGTGACCTTGGGCTCCCCCCTGGGGCAGTGTTTGACAGGACAGGCCAGCCCTGGCTCTTCTATAGCCTGACCTTCCTGATTCCAGAGGGCAGTGCTCACTCAGACCAGGGAGGCCAGAAGGGACAGGGCCTGCCCGGGGCCCTTTCAGCCTCCATGGAGCTGCGGTCCTTTAGGAAGTGAAGGGCTGCACAACCATGAAAAGGGTGTTTCCAGGAGGGCGGGAAGAGGCAGGGGGCCCTGGTGGCCCACAAGCCAGCCCACGGGCGAGGGAGGAAAAGGATGCCTGCAGCAAGCCCCCAGGACAGGCAGGCACCAGGCAAGGACCTCAGCATCTCTGGACGAATCTTTCTTCTCTTGTGGGGGAGCCTGTGGGACCTGGTGGTCTCCACTTGCTGGAATTCAGGAAGAGCTCTGGCCAACTGAGGGGCCCAGTTAGGGGTATCTCATGATTTTCTTTTAGGAAATAAACCTTTTTTTTTTTTAAACTTGTATTTTAAGTTCAAGGGTACATGTCCAGGTTTATTGCATAGATAAACTTGTGTCATGGGGGTTTGTTGTACGGATTATTTCATCATCCTGGTATTAAGCCTAGTACCCACCAGTTATTTCCGCTCCTTCCCCTCCTCCCACCCTCCTCCCTCCAAAGGACCCCAGTGTCTGCTGTTTCCCTCTTTGTGTCCATGCGTTCTCATCATTTATCTCCCACTTAAGTGAGAACATGCGGTATTTGGTTTTCTGTTCTTACGTCAGTTTGCTAAGGATAATGGCCTCCAGCTCCATCCATGTCCCCTGCAAAGGACAGGATCTCGTTCTTTTTTCTGGCTGCATAGTATTCCATGGTGTGTATGCCCCACATTTTCTTTATCCAGACTACCACTGATGGGCATTTGGGCTGATCCCATGTCTTTGCTATTGCAAATAGTGCTGCAATCAACATACACGGACATGTGTCTTTATAACAGAATGATTCCTATTCCTTTAGGTATATAGCCAGTAAATCTTTGAGGGGAAAAGCAGGGCATCCCCAGGTAAGCTCCTTCTCTGCAAGACTTTCTCCATCTGACTCTTGCTCTGTGGTCTTTGTCCCCCATGCTGTAAAGGGCACGCCTAAGTCTAAGTCTCACATACTTTTTAGGGACTGTACATTTTTTTCAACATATTTTTAGGGGCTGTGCTTCCTCCACCCCCTTTTAATGATGACATAAAGAAACACCTTTCTCGGCCAGGCGCGGTGGCTCATGCCTGTAATCCCAGCACTTTGGGAGGCCAAGGCAGGTGGATCACGAGGTCAAGAAATCGAGACCATCCTGGCCAACATGGTGAAACCTATCTCTACTAAAAATACAAAAATTAGCTGAGAGTGGTGGTGCACGCCTGTAGTCCCAGCTACTTGGGAAACTGAGGCAGGAGAATTGCTTGAACCCAGGAGGCAGAGGTTGCAATGAGCCGAGATGGCACTACCGCACTCCAGCCTGGCGACAGAGCGAGACTCTGTCTCAAGAAGAAAAAAATAAAAAGAAACACCTTCCTCATCCTTCCAGTTAGGCGCAAGGGTCCCCCTCCTTCACTCTCCTCATAGTGAAATTCAGCGGATTGCAATGATGCTAATGACCGTAGCTGCGTGTATTGAGAGGGCTTACTATTAATATGTACCCGGCTCTGGGTGCCACATTTCTTGAGTCCTTTGATTTTTGGGATACCGCGTGAGGCAGATATTATTTGTTATCCTCTCTCTCTCTCTCTCTGTCTTTCTCTCTCTCTCTATTTATTTATTTATTTTTGAGACAGAGTCTCGTTGTGTTGTCAGGCTGGAGTGCAGTGGCACGATCTCGGCTCGCTGCAACCTCCGCCTCCCAGGTTCAAGCGATTCTCCTGCCTCAGTCTCCCGAGTAGCTGGGATTACAGGCGTGCACCACCATGCCCAGCTACTTTTTGTATTTTTAGTAGAGACGGGGTTTCACCATGCTGGCCAAGCTGGTCTCGATGTCTTGACCTCATGCCGCATTGCTCTGGTTCAAGGCGACAATTGTAGATTAGGTGGGTCCCGTCATCAGAGGGAGATTGTTGGCTCGCTCTCTCCTTTTAAAGGCTAGTCAAGTCAAGCAGTGGAAGTGGAGAAGGACTTTTTACCATCTTTCTTTCTCTCTCTTTTTTCTTAGACAAGGTCTCATTCTGTCACCTAGGCTAGAGTGCAGTGGTACAATCACGGCTCACTGCAACCTTGAACTCCTGGGCTCAAGAGATCCTCCTGCCTCGCCCTCCCAAGTAGGTAGGACTACAGGCCTAAGCCACCATACCTGGGTAAATTTTTTTTTTTTTTTGAGACAGAGTCTTGCTCTATCACCAGGCTGGAGTGCAGTGGCATGATCTCGGCTAAGTGCAACCTCCGCCTCCCAGGTTCAAGCAATTCCTCTGCCTCAGCCTCCGGAGTAGCTGGGATTCCAGTCACGCGCCATGATGCCTGGCTAATTTTCATATTTTAGTAGAGATGGGGTTTCACCATGTTGGCCAGGATGGTCTGGATCTCCTGACCTGGTGATCTGCCCACATCAGCCTTCCAAACTGCTGGGATTACAGGCGTGAACCACCACGCCTGGCCCTGGATACATTTTTTTAAAAAACTTTTTGTAGAGACAGGGTTGCCTATGTTGCCCAGGGGGGTCTCAAACTCCTGGCCTCAAGCGATCCTCCCATCTGGGCCTCCCAAAGTGCTGGGATTACAGGTGCAAGCCACCACACCCAGCCTTATTTTTACTGTCTCTTTAAAGAGAAGTCTGTGATTCAGAGAGGTCAGGTCATTTCCCCAAGGTCACACAGCTAATAAGCTGGGGAGGAGGAGTTTTAACCCATGTCTGCCTGACCCCAGAGCCTGTGTTCGTAACTTGTCCTTAACTGCCATGCCAATAATCTTCCTCTAATAACAGGACCCTCCTAATCTACAAGCACTTAAGGTGGGCGCAGAGCAAGTTCCCAAGAGCACCTCCTGCGGTCCTGCCCCTCCCTCCCTACCTGTGTCCTCCTCAGGGTCGTCCCCTGTGTCCTCTTCCTCCAGCGGCACTGGGTATTGCAGATGGGTCACCAGCCCCATGTTTTCCTTCTTGTAAAACTCGATGAGCTGGTCCAGCTTGGTAAAGAACCTCATGGGGACGCCTTCAGATGCCTGAGGACAGAACACCCAAACAGACGCACATGTTAACCGACTAGAATGTCACGCAACCACAAAGGCCACCTGCAGCGGAGACCAGAGAGGCAGAGGAGTGACTGTGATCCAGGAAAAGCCTGGGGGTTCCTAGCAGGGTGTGTGACCCTCACGCCCACTCCCTCACTCACATCCTGCAACTGGCAGCTCCCCCAGGGACCCTTCTGCAAAAGGCATACAGAGGATTGTTCTTAAGATCTGTTTTTCTTTCCGGTTTTAAAAAACTTTTACTTTTTAAAGTCTTTTTGGGCCAGGTGCAGTGGCTCATGCCTGTAATCCCAGCACTTTGGGAGGCCAAGGCAGGTGGATCACCTGAGGTCAGGAGTTCAAGACCAGCCTGGCCAACATGATGAAACCTCATCTCTACTAAAAAAAAAAAAAAAAAAGAACATAAAAATTAGCCCTGCGTTGTTTTTTATATTTTTATACAATAAAATATAATTTTTTAAAAAATATTTTATTGTATAAAAATAATCCCCAGCTTCTCAGGAGGTTCAAGAGAATCTCTTGAACCTGGGAGGCGGAGGTTGCAGTGAGCCAAGATCGCGCCACTGCACTCCAGCTTGGGCAACAGAGTGAGACTCAGTCTCGAAATAAAATAATAGCATAACATAATATAACGTAACATAAAATAAATATTTTTTTAAATAAGAAATTTGGGCGCAGTGGTTCGTGCTTATAATCCCAGCACTTTGGGAGGCTGAGGTGGGCAGATCACTTGAGGTCAGGAGCTCGAGATCAGTCTGGCCAACATGGTGAAACCCCGTCTCTACTAAAAATACAAAAATTAGCTCGGTGTGGTGGCACCCACCTGTAATTCCAGCTACTCGGGAGGCTGAGGCAGGAGAATCACTTGAACCCAGGAGGCAGAGGTTGCAGTGAGCTGAGATCGCACCACTGCACTCCAGCCTGGGTGACAGAGTGAGACCCTGTCTCAAAAAAAAAAAAAAAAAGAAAAGAAAAGAAAGAAATCACTTGTAATCTCACAACCCTGAGATACCTATTTTCTTTTTTTTTTTTTAAAGACGGGGTTTCACCATATTCGTCAGGCTGGTCTCGAGCTCCTGATCTCAGGTGATCCGCCCACCTCAGCCTCCCAAAGTGCTGGTATTACAGGTGTGAGGCACCGTGCCCGGTGAGATACCTATTTTCAACAGTTTAGAATATGTTTTTCTAGACCTTGTGTGTGTGTTTGGTGGGAAAGTCATTTTTATTTTTTCCTTCATGAAGATCTTTAAAAAAAAAAAACCACAGGAAAAATCAATTCCAGCAATTACTTTAATTTTTATTTTTTTTATTTGTTATAGTTGTTTTTATCAAAACTCAGAACATGATCTACCCGGTTTGTATCTGTTGCTGATAGCACTGGGACTTGGGGGTAATTGTGCTCAGCTATCCAAATGTCCTGGGGCAGATCCCCTTCCTTTAAGCCCTGTGGCTCCAGCAGGTAGTTCCAGGTAGTCCCTGAGCAGCCAGCCCCACCCCTACCTCACCCTTAACGCTCTTGCCAGGGCCTGCCCTTAGGGGCAGCTGAAAGGGAGCAAGGGCTCAGGCTGTTAGTGGGTACAGGAACGAAGCCCCTAAGAGGCACTCCCTCGGATGGGGCCTCCCTGGCCTGGAGGAGCATAGCGCCCCTGGCAACTGCTAAGTGCCTGTGATTCACCCTGTGCTCATAACAACCACCATGTCAGTGACTTTCAGGATTTTTGTTTTTGTTTTTGTTTTTGAGACAGAGTCTCACTGTCGCCCAAGCTGGAGAGCAGTGGTACAGTCTTGGCTCACTGCAGCCTCTGCCTCCTGAGTTCAAGTGATTCTCCAGCCTCAGCCTCCCAAGTGGCCAGCATTACAGGTGCCCACCACCATGCCCAGCTAATTTTTATAATTTTAGTAGAGACAGGGTTTCACCATGCTGGCCAGGCTGGTCTCGAACTCCTGACCTCAAGTAATCTGCCTGCCTCAGCCTCCCAAAATGCTGGGATTACAGGTGTGAGGCACCACCCCTGGCAACTTTCAGGTCATTTTAAAATTAGTTGAAAAGCCTCCTTCCTTGGAGTTGGAAGTCAAGGATCCCACTCTTCCTCTGGGGGCTGCCAGCTGCCTTCTTTCTGGAGGGAATGGGACCCATCGACTCTGGGAAATGATACCCATAGACAAATACAATGGAGGTTGGAAAGCCCACCCTGGTTGGTGAGCAGGCCGGGTCTGGGCTGAGAGTGGCAGGGTCAAGTGTTGACCTTCCTGCCTCCAAGTCAGATATCTATCGCGAGGATTGATTTGGGAGGCTGGGAGGGTACCTGAAGGTCTTCAGGATTACAGGCAAGTGTAATCAGGAGATCGGATGAGGCAGGATGACCCAGCCTGGGACAGATTCAGACATCAGGGAGCCGGGTTAGGACTCAGACCTGTTCCCTAGGCCTTGTGCCTGGGTGGCGGAATCCAAGTCCTAGTGAAGGACACATACACCTGTTTCACTGACCTGCAATTCAGGGTTGTCCATTGGGCTCTGTCTCTGTCTCTCTCTCTTCCAAGTGTATTTTTTTGTGTGCATATGCATTGCACACATGTATAAGTTTGTGCCTATGGGTATGTGTGTGTGTTTGTGTGTGTATCTTAAGCTAGTTAGTAAATTTATAGAGAGTTTAGCAAAAGGGTGTTTTTAATTCTTTTCAATAAATTTCCCTTGTTTCCCCAAAGCCCCATGTTAAGCAATCTCTTTCAAACATTGTTAAACCAGAAATATCTGAGGAGCAGCTGCTGGGCCTTCTAAAAAGTAACGTGAGTAGGTTCAAAACCAAAGTGAACAGAATAACAAAAATAATTTGACATGATGCAGGATCTATGAACTTGATTCAGTTAAAGCAGCCATGAAAAGTGTCAGCCTGTCCAAAAATGTACAGCTAATAGATGACAAGCAATTAAGGGCATGGAAAAGGAATATGACGACACCAAAGAAAGTCGAAGGGGAATGCCTCATGCGTGAATCCAGAAAGGGATTCTCAGCTGGAGGGTATCTGAGGAACGCATGTTTGACTGAGCGCTTGAGATTTGGGAATTTAAGACGCACCAAAGCTAAAACCTAGTAAGAAATGTTATTTTATGCACCGCTAAGAAGCTGAACCACAGAGTATGTTACACCACTGATTATAGACGTATTTGACTCCAGAGACGTGAAATCGGAAAGGTAAACATCTTAGACTTGATGACATACACTGTGTACTAGGAATGGACCAATTTAAAAGGGACCCTGTGGATCCAGTGAGGCCACTGCGTGTACCTGGCCTGCTCCCAAAGGCCAGGGAGCCAGGGTCTGGCAGACCAAGGGTGCAGGAGGCCTGGGTTCCCAGGAAGGGAGAGAATGCAGGGTAGAAGCCAAGCCTCATGTGGCAGGCTGATAATGGCCACTGACAAGTGTCCTGGGGAGGGAGCCTTCCTCCACGTCTCCCCCCTCCAAGGAGAAAGCACCCAAGAAGAGCAAGCCGGTCCAGAGGAAGCAGAGCCACTGGGGCAGACCCCAGCTGAGGGCAAAGCTGCTGTGTGCAGTGGGCCTGCAGGAGGCCACCTGTGCCCGCAGGCAGTGCAGACAGGAGACAGCAAAGGCGGGGCACCAACCAGGCAGAGGCAGGTGTCCCGGGAGAAATTTCTGGGCGGGGCGTCCTCATAAGGCTTTGCTCTTGGGCCTAAGCTTTGACAGGGATAACAGAGAACTTATGTTCAAAGCACATTCTAGAACAGGAAGAGCAAGGGTCAGAGCTCAATACGGGATCATAGAGCTACTGAGCCAGCCCAGACAGGGGAGGGCTGGGGATTGTGGTCCAGACAGGTGGGTGGTGAGGAGCGTGGTCTAGCCTCAGTGTGGGCAGTGCAGAGAGGAGCAGTCCACCCACGGCACTGCATCTGAACCTGGGCCCAGAAAGATCCTGCCTCAGGGTCTGATGGCCAAGGGAACAGGGCAGAGTGGCCGGTGGGGGGATGGGTCCGTTGGAAGGGTGACTGTGCCTGGGTGTGACCTAACCATCCCCACCCAGTCAAAGCCAGGAGGGGCTTCCAGGCGAACAGTGTATTGACATTCGCAGGGCAGCAGGAGCAGGGGGGTCCTGCGGGGATGGGCCTGGGGGTTCCCACTCACAGCAGGCCAAGTCCATATCTGCCCAGCCTCGCGCCCACAGTCAGGAGCAGGTCTGCGCACTGCTGTGTTAACCCCAGACTGTGCCGCAGGGCCTGGCAATTGGAGCAGCAATTAGTAGTTCTGTGGATTTGCCGCCTTGGAGTCAGGATGACAGGCAAGAGTTGGAGCCAGGAGGAAGGATGGTTAGGTAGGGCCTTCTGTGGGTCTGGGACTGGGGACGAAGAGAAACCATGGCCGGCAGGGGAGCTGCCCCAACTCACACCCCGTAGCACATCCGCCAAAGGTGGTGCCTTTTCGGCAATCGTAAAAGGCAAACCGTGAACAAGGTGCCATGTGCATTTCTCATGTGCACCATCCAGAGTCCTGGCAGGAGGCAGATGTCGCATTAAACTGAGGAACTTGGGGGAGACTGTAGGGATGGGGCGTGGGGATACCAGTAAGAGGCAGTACAGCCCCCCAGAACTCACGCAGTTACCACCCTGGGAAGATCACAGGCAAGAAGTGGGTGCTGGAACGGAGGAGCAGGAGCTGTGGCCTCCAGTGGAGCCGAACACGGAGACCTCACAGGAGGGGGACAGGGCAGTAGATCCCCCACCCCCAACAACCTGCCTGTCATCTGGCTGCGGCTCCCACTGACTAAATCCAATGGGAAAGCAGGGGACAGGGAGGTGAATGAATCCGGGAGTAAATGGAAGGCGCTTAGCACATAAAGGCCACGGTGAAAGGCGCGCAACCAGACAGAGGGAAAGCAGGTGCCTGTGTCCCCCGATGATTCGTCCAGGCTTGGATAGGGAGGTTAGCACCAGCCACGCTTTTGACCAAGGAGGGGGCTGCCCTTGGTTCCTAACGGCCCAGGCTGCCAGATTTCATTCCTCATTCCACAGCGGCCGCCTTCCTGAAGAGAGTCGTTAAGTCATTTTGAAACAGAGAAGGAAACTGTGAAGGCCCAAGTTATCTGGGACAGGATCCCCCGCAATGGTTACTACCGGCGGCCCCCAAGTGATGCCCTCGGACATGGGATTTCTGCCGTGGTAGCTCTCCCTCATCTCTGGAATGAATGCCTACCCCTTTAGCAGGTAACTAGGGCACACCATGGCCAGCCTGATTTTGAGCAAAACCAAGAGCAGCATTTCCTTCTTAAGTAGGCTTGTTAAATTATGACACCTTGGCCGGAGGCGGTGGCTCATGCCTATAATCCCAGCACTTTGGGAGACCGAGGCAGGTGGATCATGAGGTCAGGAGTTCAAGATCAGGCTGGCCAAAATGGTGAAACCCCATCTCTACTAAAAATACAAAAATTAGCGGGGCACGGTGGCAGGTGCCTGTAATCACAGCTACTCGGGAAGCTGAGGCAGGAGAATCTCTTGAACTCGGGTGGCAAAGGTTTCAGTGAACTGAGATTGGGCCACACTGCACTCCAGCCTGGGCGACAGAGTGAGACTGTGTCTCAAAAAAAAAAAAAAAAAAAAAAAAAATTATGATACCTTGGCCGGACACAGTGGCTCACACCTGTAATCCCAGTACTTTGGGAGGCTGAGGTGAGCAAATTGCTTGAGCCCAGGCTATGGAGACGAGCCTGGGTGACATGGCGAGACCCTGTCTACAAAAAATACAAATATTAGCCAGATGTAGTGGTGCACAGCTGTAGTCCCAGCTACTTGGGAGGCTGAGGTAGGAGGATTGCTTGGAAGAGGTGGAGGTTGCAGTGAGTCACAATCACACCACTGTATTCCTGCCTGGGTGACAGAGCAAGACTCTGTCTCAAAAAAAAAAAAAAAAAAAAAAAATTCTGACATCGCAGGATCAGGGTAGCCCACGCTCAGGGCTTATTGGATCAACAGAATGGACATGAACTTGTGCTCATAGCCAAAAGTCAAGCAGAAAAAAAAAACATAGGGGTTAGTTCAGATTGTGAAACAAAATACTTCCCTCTTCTCCTGCCTCCCATTAAAATCTCTAGGTCTGTGGAAAGTTCTGGGCGACTTCCAGCAGGATCATTTTTACAGAGTCTCTGCAGATGGCTCCCCACCAAGCCCGGCTTAGAATCAACAGCTGGCTCTGCCTCATGTCACAGTTGCTGTGCCTGCCTCCCCACAAGCTCCGAAGTGGTTGATGGAAAGGAACCCTGATGGGCTCAGCCTCATAGTCCCCCCAAGTCTCCTTGCAGAGGAGGCTGGCTGGAAACATAATGACAGCCCCCACCACTGTGTTGAGGGGCGTGCGCATTGCAGAAAATGCACCTCTCCGTCGAAAAAAGGTATAGAGGGAACCAGAGAGTGGACTGCCAAGCAGGGCCTTGCAGGGAGAGGCGCCTTTGTCTGACTGCTTGGCACCTGAGCTCACTTAGGTAGCAATACCCCTGGGAAAGGTACAGGGAAAGGGGGAGAGGGGCTGCCTATGGCTCCAGGGTTCAGGATGGGAGGGTGCTGGGTCTTTAAAACAAAGAACAGCTGGTGTCCAGACTGTTGGAGGCTCAGGGCTGCATATGCTGAGAAGAACTGCATTTCCAGAAACAGTTTTTGGGCTATGACTTTCCAACACCATCCAGGAAAGTCACATCATCCAGGAAAGTCACTGCACAGGCTCGAGTTTCCCAGGGGGGTAATTTTAATTCTAGCACTGTTTGCTGTCTCTAAATGAGGCATAAAAGAGGACTAGGCACAGAGGAAGCCAGTGCAGGAAGCACAGCAGGAGCCCCGGGGCGCTAGGGACCCCCCACCAGGCTCTGCCAGGCTTTGTTTTAAGTGGAAGAGCATATAGAATGGTTGTGGAAATTTTACCAATGGTGGGACAGTATTAAGAAGTGGGAAAGAGGCCAGGTGCGGTGGCTCACGCCTATAATCCCAGCACTTTGGGAGACCAAGGTGGGTGGATCACCTGAGGTCAACAATTCAAAACCAGTTTGGCCAACATGGTGAAACCTCATCTCTACTAAAAATAGAACATTAGCCAGGTGTGGTGGCGTGTGCCTGTAATCCCAGCTATTTGGGAGGCTGGGTGGGAGAATCACTTGAACCTGGGAGGCGGAGGTTCCGATGAGCCAAGATTGCGCCATTGCACTCCAGCCTGGGTGACAAGAGTGAAACTCTGTCTCAAAAAAAAAAAAAAAAAAGAAGCGAGAAAACAAACCAAAACAAAATACCCTGCTCAGCTGCTCCCTACACCAAAGCATTTGTCTCAAGTTAGATGAGAAAGCCACTAGAGAGGTCTTGAAGACAGTGAAAATACCACTCGGCTGTGGTGGAGAGGATGCTGTGGGTTTGCGGGGTGGCTGCTGTTTTTATTACTTTCATTTCCCTGTGAGGAGACCCCCCTTCCAGCCTGTAGAGGTTGGGAAGTTTTGAAGGCCACAGAGGCAGAGCTGGATTCAGTCCAGGCCTCAGAGCCCACTGACCCAGGCGCCCACATGTCCGAAGGCTGAGCGAGGGGCAGTATGGAATCTGACTGTGCAGGCCCAGCCTTTGTGTTCTGGAAGGTGACCTCCTTTCATGTTTGCTCTGCTCTGAGTCAGCTCATCCAAGGGAAAGGATGGACGCAGCCTCCTGTCCAGCTCCCCACTGGGGGTGGGAGCCACCTCCTCGGAGCCTGGCATCTCCCCCTCTCTGCAACCCCTGAAATGCTTTCCCGTCCTTCTCTCCTGCCCTCAGGACAGTTTCAAGCTTTAACCAACTCCTCTCCCCCAAACCTAAGACTCATAGACCCCCACGTGGGTGAAGAAGTGGGAGAGAAAGAGAGGCCAGAGCATGGGTCTCTTGGGGCGCTGGGGCCTGGCAGAGTTTGAATTTTGTCTTAAGAGTGGTTTGGAGCCACAATTAACAGCTGGTGTGTGCGTGATGTGATCAGATTTACATTTTAGAGCTCTCGCCTCAGCTACGGTGTGGACGCTGGGGATGCAAGCAACCCCACTCTAGTGCTTGAATTAGGGAGATGCGGCAGGAGAGAGGCAAGCATGGAGCCGGAACCAGATTCTCCCAGGGCCTTGGCAAAGCAGCAAACAGGGCACGGTCGGGGGGCGAGAGCCAGGGGAGGGGCCCCCGATCTCTGGCTGCAGTAACTTGGTTGATGTTGGTGACATTTAATGAGATAGGAAAGGGAGACAGTGCGGGGAAGCAGGAGGATAGATTTGGGAAGAGCTTTTGAGGCCTCCTTCAGACCCAGGAATCCCTCTTAGCCACATGGCTTTGAATGGACTCCAAAATGTGTGACCTTAGAAAAACAATCGTTGAATGTGGCTTTTGTTAAGGGAAAAAAAAAAATTACAAACAAAACCGTCAGCTCTTTGTCTTTCCTCCCTTCTCTTTTCTTTAAAATATTTTATGGTTCCTTTTCTTTTTCTTCCTTTGAAGTGTCCAGGGCCAGCAGGTCTCGGACCTGGGGCCAAGGAGGTGGTCAGGATGCAGGAGGCTGCAGAGCCAGTGGGGCCGAGGGAGCAGCTGGGATAAGGATGTGACCAGGGCCTTAGAAGCCTGCACAGCCAGGACCAAGGAGGAGGGGAGTAGCATCAGGGGAGAAGCAGAGCCAGAAACGGGTATACACAGGGGAATAAGCCGGTAGTCCAATATACAGGAAAGAAGCAGGAGCCATGCTTCTCACTCTCAGAGAAAGGAGCTACAAACACAGAAGGGAAAAGGTCTCATGTCTGTGGAGGATTGGATTGGAATGGGCAGTGTCTGCGTGAACTGGGGCTTTTAAGATATAGAGGTAAATACCGGTCGGGCAAAGTGGTTTACACCTGTAATCCCAGCACTTTTGGGAGGCCAAGGTGAGTAGATCACCTGAGGTCCCAAGTTTGAGACCAGCCTGGCCAACATGGTGAAACCCCATCTCTACTAAAAATACAAAAATGAGCCAGGTGTGGTGGCAACGCCTGTAATTTCAGCTACTTGAGAGGCTGAAGCAGGAGAACTGCTGCAACCCGTGAGGCAGAGGTTGCAGGAAGCTGAGATCGCACCACTGCACTCCAGCCTAGGCAGCAGAGTGAGATTCTGTATCAAAGGAAAAAAAAAGATATATAGATAAATACAAGTGCATGAATGAGCGTGTGTGCAGACACATATTCCTCACTCTGTCTGCTGAGAGGACCCGCAACACTCCACCAGCAGCGAGCACCCCTGCTGCTCATATCTTGGCTGCTAAATGTCATTCTTCATGAACACAGCCTGTGCTCCTTGAGAGATGGCTCATTCTGGCAGCCTTTGAATCAAGGGCCAAGAAGATCTAATGAGTACCTGCAACCCTGTTGCCCCAGAAAGCAAGAAAATTCCAAAAAAAAAAAAGATGGAGATTTCTCAAAAGCATACAGGAGCCAGGAACCAACTGAAGGTGCCTCTAGCACAATTCGGGCACCAAAATGAATAATAAAAATCATTATCATCCATCGAATCAAATAGGAGTTCAGGAGTCTATACTGATGTAAATGAAGGAGAAGGGAAGGCTCCTCCCCGCAGTGGAATGGCAATTAACAACCGTTGGCAACCATCACAGTAATAACTGATTCAGGCAAGAATCATCAATACATGCTAAACAACGTGGGTGAGAGTTTGAGGAAAAAACTTACTGGTTTTGTTTTTTTTTTTTGAGACAGGGTCTCACCTTGTTGTCCAGGCTGGAGTGCAGTGGCGTGATCATGGCTCGCTGCAGCCTCGACCTCACAGGCTCTGGCGATCCTCCCACCTCAGTCCCCAAGTACCTGCGACTATAGGTGCGCATCGCCCGATTCCGCTAATTTTTTTGTATTTTTTGCAGAGACAGGATTTTGCCGTGTTGCCCAGGCTAGTCTCAAACTCCTGGACTCAGATGATTCACCTGTCTCGGTCTCTTAAAGTGCTAGGATTATAGGCGTGAGCCACTGCACCTGGCCTTAAATTGTTTTTTTTTCTTTTTTTAATAAAAAGACAGGGTTTCACCATGTTGGTCAGGCTGGTCTTGAACTCCCAACCTCAGGTGATCTGCCCTCCTTGATCTCCAAAGTGCTTGGATTACAGGCGTGAGCCACCATGCCCGGCCCCTTAAATTGTTTTTAAAAGCAGAAACTAGTAACTTTACAATCCTCATTGTAACCTGGCAGATACCACCTTAACCAAGTGCCCAGTGTTAACTTCTGAAGTAACAGAGCAGAGCGCCATTGTGCCCCCCTGAGACAGGTGCAGAGAGGACATAGCATTGCTGCTATGCACTCCTGCAGAAAACACAGAACCCAGGCCCCATCATGTGGAGATGCCTGAAAACCCAAAATTGACGGACAGTCTACAAAATTATTAGCCTATTCTATTGAAAAATGCCAAGGTCACGAAAGACAAGGAAAGGCAAGGAACTGTGCCCAACTAAAGGACACTAAAGGGATATGACAATTACACGTAACCCATCATCCTGGATTGAGCCTCAGCCCAGAAGGGGAAATTCTGTGTGTGTTGTGTGTGTGTGTGTGTGTGTGTGTGTGTGTGTAAAAGTTATATATAACCTCCATAAATATGTAAATAATGCACATATATACTGTTATTGAGACTAAAAATCATTTGAATGAAGGGTCTAAGAATTAGATGGTGGTATTTTATCCATGTTAATTTCCTGATTTTGATGGTCAAATGTGCGTACAAAGAAGAGTCTTTATCACTTAGGAAAAACGCATTGATATATTTAGGGACAATGGGGCATTGTCAGCAACTTACCTGTCAATAATTCAGAAAAATGGTAATAGTAATATGAGTGAAAGGATGTAAACAGTATGCTAAAACATTAATTGGGGAAAGCAAATGGTATACAGGAAAATTCTTTGTGCCATTTTTGAAAATGTTCTATAAGTCATACTATCTTTTTTTTAACCCCTTTTTTCGGCTGGGCATGATGGCTCACACCTGTAACCCCAGCACTTTGGGAGGCCGAGGCGGGTAGATCACGAGATCAAGAGATCAAGACCATCCTGACCAACATGGTGAAACCCCATCTCTACTGAAAATACAAAAACTAGCTGGGCATGGTGGCAGTGTCCCTGTAGTCCCAGCTACTCAGGAGGCTGAGGCAGGAGAATCGCTTGAACCCGGGAGGCAGAGGTTGTAGGAGCCGAGATGGCACCACTGCACTCCAGCCTGGCAATAGAGTGAGACTCCATTTCAAAAACCAAACCAAACCAAATCAAAAACTCACTTTTTTCTTTTTGCTCTTTTTTTTTTTTTTAGAGATGGAGTCTCGCTCTGTCGCCAGGCTGGAGTGCAGTGGTGCAAAAAAAAAACAAAGCATCTTGCCTAAAAGTGCCTATTTTTATCATACAAAAACATTCCCGGTCTATATACTTCTAGAGGTTTCTGTACAAAAGCTACAGGTACCTTGGAAACACCTATGATGCCCAGATAGTTGCGACAATGCTAACACCTATAATAAAAAGGTCACAGAGAACCAGAGTCACACAGCAGCGCGCAGAGACCAGGGTGCGGTGACCGCTGCAGCCCACGACAAGCACTGTGGTGAGTGCAGGCGGCCCCCTAGCTCGCTTGTGCTGTCTCAGCCGAAGGGAGTGCTGTGGGACTGGCCAGAGGGGAGATGCCACACTCTCTTCAGCAGCACAGGAGTCTCGGCTGGGGCTGGAGGATGGAGGTGGGATGGGCAGTGTGCATTGGCGCAGTGAAGCTTGGCTCCTGCAAGTTTCCATCCACAGATGAGCAAGGCAGGTCTCATTTTGTGACCAGGAGAGGGAGGTGGGTCTGGCTGGGAGAGGAAGGGCAGAGAAATGGGAGTAGAGAGGACATAGTTTCTGTTCTCTCCCACAACCCATGGCTTGATTTAGCTTCTGGAATGATGAGCAACAGATAGATTGATGGTGTGCATTCTCAGGGCAAGGTTTTGTGGGTCTCGGGGCACAAACTGAAGCCTAGAACTGGGCCAGAGGCCATCCCCTTCTGCCATGCAGAAGGTGGAAGACTGAGGATGGGTGGCTTTGGCGCCTGGCACAGAGCCCTCGGCTGGGACAGTGATCTTCGTGTTCTCATGGTACCCGGGGCAGTGCCTGTCAGAGACGCTGCACGTTAGGAGGTGGCAAAGGAGGAAGGAACAGTGCCCCGTGCTGTGCTGGGAAGGAACAGGGGAGGAGCTCCTTGACGCATCTCAGAAATACTGGTGGGGAATTTTCGAGGGGGCAAATTTCTGGCAGTCAGGCTGCAGGGAATTTGAGCTGACACATCTCACCAAGATGGCCTGATTTTGTGGGTTCCTGGGCCTTGGAAGGCTGTGAGCTGTGACCAGCACTTAGAAGGAGAGAAAGGAGGGAACATAGCAAGACCTCAGCTCGACTTTTCTTTAAAAAAAGAAAACTCTAAAAAAAAAAAAAAAGAATGGATGTTGATTGATCATCAGATGTGGAAGGAAGTGGGCCAGATGTGCTCACACATGTTATCTAATTTATATTTTATCTAATAACGCAGGTGGGTTTGCTATCTCCAGCTTACAGATGGGGAAACTGAGTCTCAGAGAAGTTGAGCAGCTTGCCTGAGCAGTCAGACATGTTATCAGAAAAGCAGCACCCCCCGGGGAACATTTCGAGATGAGAAAGGGGCTGGGAGGTGGTGGGTGGGAGACCCCCTGGAGTCTCTAGCTAGATGGTAGTGAGATCCAGGGGGAGGATGAGTGCAGAGCCAGGGGGCTGCCAGCCCAGGGCGGAGAAGGCAGTCAGAGACGCTGTGGCAGACGCAAGCCACTCGGGCTCAGTGGGTGGGTAGGGTGGGGTGAAACCTGGGGTTTGGGGAGTCCACCTCCTGGAGGACAGCAGGTCTGCCCCCCCCGGGGCTATGGTGGACTGAGGGGGTGGGAGGGGGGAAGCTGGCACTTGCCATCTCTGGGCACGGTCCAGTCTCCACTGGCCTGTCCCAGGCATGGTCCCAAACCACATGTCTGGAGACTTAAAAAGGGTGAAAGCCAATGCCAGTCTCAGTCAGAAATTCAGTGTGCAGAGGGTGGCACCGGGGGAAGAGGCCCAAGCTTAAAAGAAGGAAAGCGAAGACTGAGCCGGAGCACCCAACTTGCCTCCACCCACCCACTAGCTGGAGCCAGTGGGGACATCATCACTCCCACCCCAGACACCTGGCTCTTCCCAGCTCCCCAGTGAGCACCAGGTTGCAACCCCTCCCCCAGGCCCTTGCTGTCCAGGGCTTGATGGCCCTGGCACGGCGGAACTGGGTTCTGTCTTCTCCCAACTACTTCATTCCAACCAGCCCCAACTTCCCAAAGCTAGGTTCTTCGACGTTCCTCTCACCTTGTTTTGGGCAGACTTCCCAGAACGCCCTGGCATGGGCTTTGCCCCACTCCCCAGCAGTCTCTGTACTCACTTCTAATTCACCCCCTTCTCTGAGTTCATAGTCAACACACCCTTTGCTGCAAAAGACCTGAGCCTGTTGCCCACACATCTGCCCTTGGGCACTGAGCCATTTCGCTCATGGGGAGATCTAGGAGAAACCTGGGGAGTTCTAGGTTCCCTGTGCCCACCCAAGATAGCCAACAGGGGACCTGGAGTACCTCTGCAAAAGCCCAGTTTCTTGCCTCCCCTGCAGGACAAACTTGGAGATGTAATTCACACTCCATAGCTCCTTGTGGGATCGGGCCAGAGCTGAGACTTCACCTGAAATCCCACCTGGGCTCACAGTGTCCCTCCTTTCCACTTTTCAGTCCTCCCCAGGCTGGGTCCCCCGCCTACCCCCCTGCCCACCCACCAGCAGCCCTGCCTACCACACCATCACTGGGGAAACTCCCGTGCCAGGTCAACTCTCAGACATGGGCGTTCACTTAGGCCTTATCCCCCATAGCTGGGATTCCCAGTGGGATGTTGAGATCATCAGGTCCCCAGATCTCTGCCATTCACTCCCCCAGGATCGGTGCCATGGGAGTCAGGCCCATGCTTTCCTTGAAGACGTGAGCAGTTTAGAAAGCACTTTGAACCCCTCACATCAAAGGAGCTTGGGATGGAGGGCTGGAAAATTGATAGCTTTGGCTGATCCTGAAATGACAGCTCTGAAGTCCCTGTTAATGTCGCCAGGATCAGAGCAAGGGGACAAGGATGACAATACTCTACTCTCTGTTAGTAGGTGCTCTGGGTGTTTGGATGGTGGAAGCCTCATCTGGGAGCCTCAGGCCCACAATGAAGACTCCAGAATAGGATGTGTTCTTGGTCACTAGAGTCACAGCTGACAGCTGGAGACTGTGCCTCATACCTGGCATCACAGTGAGCTTTTCAGTTCACTGGGGGGAAAGGTTTCTGCACTTTCTCCAAGAGCTCAGTGCACAGGAGATGCCCAGAGGATGAGGAGGGGGCTATGGCAGAGGGGTTCTTCCCTGCTGCAGGACTTTGCATCCGCATTCTTCATCACGGCCCCTGTACTATCTTGCACTAGAGTGCGATGAATCTGCGTCTCCACCCCACTGATGCTGAGATCGGCTACGTGACTTAGGTCAATGCAATGTGGGCAAAAGCACCAGTTCTGAGCTGAGGTTTCAAGGGCACATCGGGTTTTTACTCGTCCTCCTGGGCCTCTGCAACCTGTCATGAGAAAGGACACCCAGGGAAACTGGTCCTCTGCCTGGCCCAGGAATGAGGATGTTAGGCACAGACCTGGACATGATTAGAAACCTGGAGTCCAGCCTGGTCCAGTTGAGTCCAGGAGAGCCCAGCTAGATTAGCCAGCCACACCAGACCTGCAGACCCAGGGGTGGAAAATCAACATTTGCTGTCACTAAGTACTGAGATTTGAGGCTGTTTGTTATGCAGTAAGCACTGACAGATACAGGTGTGGTGGGAAGAATTAACTCTCCCCAGGGTCTTCCTCTTATTGAACCTTCATGACATACTTATCTTCATTTATCCACGGGGAATCTGAAGATACAAGAGATAAGGCAACTTGTCCAATGTCACACCACTTGTTTTATCAACAGTATCTGCCAATAGGGACGAATCCTCAAGTCCACACACTCATTCCCATAGCGACTGCTCTCTGACCTCCCTTCATCTCGTCCCCTGTGCAGGCCTTCAGGCCCCTGTGCACCCCACCATCTCTCCAACAAGCCAGAACCACACTGTGGCCCCCAGAGACACTCTCTCCATGGCACCCTCCAGTCCCTGGCAGCCTGTCCTGTGGCCCCTGCCCTACTCACTGGGATCAGCGTCAGGATCAGCCCCAGGATCACCTGCTGCCCCGGGCGGGGCCGGAGGAAAGCAGAGCCTGCACGTGGTCACTACCCTCTTACCGTGACTTCCTCTCTGGCTTAGCCGCAGGCAACAGGGATCAACACAGACCCAGGCCCTGCCCGCGGTCCAGTGAGGGGAAGACACAGAACCACAAACAACTACGACCAGGTGCAGATGCTTGTGAAGAGAAGACAGTGGCTCGGAGGGTGTTCCAGGAGACTCAACCTGGTGGGTCAGGGAAGGATTCACCAAAGAAGCAACTCTGCAGCTGAGATGCTTCTCCTTCGGGTGGGCAGGAGGTGGTGGGAAAAGAGACAGGGAGCGTCCTGGCAGGCCAAGGGAGCAGCACCGTCAAAGCACAGGTGTAGATAGAGATGACAGTTTCCAACCACAGCCAAGTTCTTATAGAGACTGCAGTTGCGGTCCTACCCAGTTCCCCGGGGATCCCTTTACTGCTCCTCCCGCCCCCCCCGCTCCCATCCCCCACTTCCGGGGGCTCTGTTGCTTTGCTATGAAAGACCTGAGCCTGCTGCCTCAGATGACTGCCTTTGGGCACTGGAGCCACCTCGCTCATGGGGAGATCCAGGAAAAACCCAGGAGGTCCATGTTCCCTATCCCCACCCAAGACAGCCAGCAGGAGCCTGGAGTACATATGCAAAAGCCCAGTTTCTTGCCTCCCTGCGGGACAAATTCAGAGGTGTCATTTACACTCCACAGCTCATAGTGGGATCAGGCCAGAGCTGAGACTTCACCTGAAATCACACCTGGCTTCTCCCCCTTCCCTGTCCTTTGTCCCCCACTCCTTTACTGGTTTCTCCTGGGAGCCCTTCTTTCATGAATTACTGGCACGAAAGCCTAGGATCTGCTTCTGGAAGAACTGGACTTATGACGATCACTCTCAAATTCAATCCTTGCGCTTGTCCATCTCAAGCCTCTCCTCAACAGCCAACCAAAGGATTCACCCTCAAGTACTCAACCCAAGCCCCTCAGCAGTGGCAAAGAATTTGGACCCCCACTTTACAGAAGAGCTGATCAAACATGCAAACCATAGCTTCCTCTTCCTCTTCCTCGCCAATCCATGGCTCATGAGGACCACGACCATCCCTCCCTGAGCCTACCCCCATAGCTTCAGCACACATCCCTCCTCACCTTCTGTTTGCCCTGATCAGTCCCAAATCCTACTCTTTAGCAAGGCCTCTCTCCTGTGAGACCCTGAACCAGCTAGAGGGGATGCAGGGTGCCCTAAGTGTGACTGAGCATGCACAGAAACTCCAGCACTGAGGATGAAATGCATTATGCATTTACCTCGGTGTTAGGAATGAAGAAAAAGATGAATATTTTTTGAGTACTCAAACAGCTTCACTTAAGTTTCTGTTAATCTTCCCATTTTACAGATAAAGAAATGGGACAGGGTGCTGTGCCTCAACGCCCATAATCCCAGCACTTTGAGAGGCTAAGGTGGACAGATCACTTGAGGTCAAGAGTTCGAGACCAGCCTGGCCAACATGGTGAAATCTCGTCTCTACTAAAAATACAAAAATTAGCCAGGTGTGGTGGCAGGCACCTGTAATCCCAGCTACTCGGGAGGCTGAGGAAGGAGAATTGCTTGAATTCAGGAGGCAGAGGTTGCAATGAGCCAAGATCACACCACTGCACTCTAGCCTGGGCGACAAAGCAAGACTCCATCTCAAAAAAGAAAAGAACTACTTTTTTGGGAGAAGACCCTAGCCCTGGGCAGATCACCCCCTAGGCAGGCAGCTGGGATACAGAAGGGCCAAGTGATTTGACCTGGAAGCGGCAGAGGCAGGACTTGAACCCAAGAAATGCCAGAAAGGGACAGTAACAGCACAAGTGCAGTGACAAAGATGAGTCCTGCAGATCCCAGGGGGGCCCACCCAGGCCTCTGGGGAAAGGAGGCTGTAACAGGAGCAGACAGGCCGCTGGGGTTGACGCCACACCTGCAGAGGAACCGAAAGTCACCGTTCTGAAGAACTGGGACCAAAGCCCAAGGCAGAAAACAGGCTGCGACGACCTCACCTTCCACAGAACCAAGCCTCATCCCAGAAAGGGAGAGAGCTCTGGGGTGAGCGAGCTTACCAGGGGTGCCCATGAGTCCATGGGGGACGCTGAGAGGAGAGAGCCAGGATACCTGAGGGCAGGCCAGGGGGGGGATTCTGATTGTCACTGGGAGTAACATGGGCTGTTCTGGAGTTTACAGTGTAGTGAGCTTGACGTCCATCGCAGGCCAGAGGCTGGATGAGATTACTAACAGTATGAGCTGTGAGGAGAGGCGAAGCAGGTGCTGGGCCTGAGAACCAGCAGGAGGCCACTGGGAACACACTAGGTCGGCTAAACCTGTTTACCAGTGTATGGTTGATGGCCTCACAAATTAGGTAATTGGTTACATCTGATGAAAATCATAGCTCAATGCCGTCCAGCAGTCAGGCGGGTGATGTACATGAGTGGAACAGGCTGGGGAGCCAGGCGACAGGCGAGGTAGGGATGGTGGCACATCAAAGAGAAATGCCCCATTGAAAGGAGACGCTTCCACTCTGATATGGTTTGGCTGTATCCTCACCCAAATCTCATCTTGAACTGTAACTCTCACAATTCCCATGTGTCGTGGAGGAACCCAGTGGGAGGGGATTGAATTATGGGGCAGG
This sequence comes from Ateles fusciceps, assembly GCA_036589455.1. NCBI lineage: Eukaryota > Metazoa > Chordata > Mammalia > Primates > Atelidae > Ateles > Ateles fusciceps. Next base: position 4,980,066 of record JAZHEH010001810.1, read on the forward strand.
TCTTCCTGCCCTGTTCTCGTGATAGTGAATGAGTCCCAGGAGATCTGATGGCTTTAAAAATGGGAGTTTGCCTGCACGAGCTCATTCTTCTCTTGTCTGCCGCCATGTGAGAAGTGATTTTCACCTTCCGCCACGATTGTGAGCCCTCCCCAGTCACGTGGAACTGTGAGTCCATTAAACCTCTTTCTTTTGTAAGTTGCCCAGTCTTGGGTATGTCTTTATCAGCTGTATGAAACAGACTAATACACACCCCACTCCAGCTACACAGCACCGTGGAATAATCAAGGGTATCAGATCTTCAGATTTTTCAAGGAAAGCTGAAAATCCAGATTACTATGTAGAAATATCTGAATTTTTAAAAATGCTTGTAACTGGTTCATACTTTTTAAAAATATGGGTTGGGCGAACAGAACACTAAATCCAACATAGGGGCCACCAGATTGTGATCTTTAATCTGATATCTATACGTTTCCATACAGCATTTCGTGGGGTTCATTTGTGACTTCGTTGTTGTTGAAAAGCATATGGAGAGAGATGACCTGGCTGAGGGCACACCAGTGTCCGTCCAAGACGCAAGCGTCTGTGCTGTCGGTTCCTCCTCTCATCCACATCCGCAATTCAGAGGAGGATCCAGGAAGCGGGCCTTCCAGTGTGGGGGCTGCCACCGGCTAGAACAATGGCACACATGCGAGGTGCCAGAGCCCGGATGGAACTGACCTCAGCGATCTGGATTAACGGGCTGTTCTAGCCATGGTAAGTGTAGGACAGAACAATCTGAAGTTCTAAGTCTAGGCGGGGCGCAGTGGCTCACGCCTGTAATCCCAGCACTTTGGGAGGCCAAGGCGGGCAGACCACTTGAGGTCAGGAGTTCGAGACCAGTCTGGCCAACATGGTGAAACCTCGTCTCTACTATGAATACAAAAATTACCCGGATGTGGTGACACATGCTTGTAATCCCAGCTACTCTGGAGGCTGAGGCAGGAGAATTCCTTGACCCCAGGAGGTGGACGTTGCAGTGAGCCAAGATCACGCCACTGCACTCCAACCTGAGCGACAGGGCGAGACTCCATCTCAAAAAAATAAAAACAAAGTTTCAAGTCTAGCTTAGCAAGAGCACATGTGAAAAAGATGATGGCGTTTTAGTCGACAGCAAATACATTGTGGAGCTGGACGGCTGCATGGGCACCCCCCCGGTGTTACTGTTTGTGAGGCCGCACTCATGGAGGAGCGCCCAGTGGAGGGTCAGTGCACCCTGCAGGCCTTGGGTTCTGGGGCTCCCTTTAGGAAGGACAGACACCAGGTTGAGTGTGTCATGGGAGGGGCGTTGGGGATGGCCTGGGGTTAGGAGGGGCATGCGAAATGGCTGAAGTAACCCAGAGGGTTTGGCCTGAAGAACCGTCAAGGGAGACCTGCCTGGGTTTCCAAACAGTTGAGGCTTCCACGTGTCTCCTGAGGGAGAACCGGAATCCAGGAGTGGATGTCATCAGGCGGCAGGTTCCCGCCCTATTTAAGGAACACATTAAAGATGACCAGAACTGTCTAGAGATACATAGGTCGTGGCCGGAGAGTTTCCTGGTGTCTGGCCCTGGCCACTCCCCTGGTACCACGTCTCACCAAAGAGGAAGCCCACAGTGGGTTGAGCTGGTTTAGAAGACCCTGTGGCTGACCACTGGCTAGCTTGCCAGCTCCCAGCCACGGTGCTGGTCCCGTTTGGGCGCCATGCAGTGGACGCCTGTCTCTCGGCACTCCTGTCGCACTCCTTGTCTTTGATTTGCATCCTCCTCCTGGAGCAGAAACATCCTTGGAAATCAGAAGTGAGACAACCAAGGCTGGGCATGGTGGCTCACGCTTGTAATCCTAGCGCTTTGGGAGGCCTAGGCAGGTGGATCACTTGAGGTCAGGAGTTCGAAACCAGCCTGGCCACTATGGTGAAACTCTGTATTTTAAATCTACTTAAAATACAAAGTTTAGCTGGGCATGGTGGCACATGCCTGTCATCCCAGCTACTCAGGAGGCTGAGATGGGATAACCTCTCAAACCTGGGAGTTGGAGGTTGCAGTGACCAAGATCACGCCACTGTACTCCAGCCTAGGTGACAGAGTGAGACTCTGTCTCAAAAAAAAAGAAGTGAGACAACCGAAAGCATCACGCCACTAATCTGCAGCATTGCGCGGCGGATCCCAGCCAGTATGAAACGGATCAGAACAACTCCCCTGTCCCTAACTGAGTTGCATTGGAAGGAACAGACAGTTGGCCATTATTTACAAACAATAAAAGTATGTACCTAGAGAAGCCAAAAGAATTCAGACACTATTAAAATGAATAAGAGAATTCAGGCCGGGCCTGGTGGCTTATGCCTGTAATCCAAGCACTTTGGAGGCCAAGGCGGACAGATCACCTGAGGTCGGGAGTTCAAGACCAGCCTGACCAACATGGTGAAACCTCATCTCAAAAAAAAAAAAAAAAAAAAAGAGAATTCAGGCAGATAATTAAGAGTACTCTACAGAAACTGTCACTTTCCTAGACACCCACAAAACCTAATCAGAAAACGTCATGATGGAAAAGGAAGATTCTGTTTGCAAAGGTAATTAAAGCTACATCACACTCAGTAACAGGGCAGGTGTAAGAACTATGTGGTGAAAGCAGAAAAAAAAGATATAAAAGAAAAGATGAATAAATGGAGAGAGAAACCATGTTCTCAAATGGAAGGACTTGATGTTATAAGAACATAAGTTATCTACAAATTAACCTGTTAATTAAATGTAATTACACAAAATTCAACTGGAATTTTTAGAGAACTTGACAAGCTGATTACAAAATTCACCTGGAAAAAAAAAATCAATGGCCACCAAGGACTAATGAGAAGAACAATAAATGGTAACTTAGTCTGCCAGACAAGGAAACACAAGAAAGCCACAGTGACGAAAACCTATGCAACTGGGACGAGAGCAGATTAATCTACCAACGGAACAGGAGGAGGCGCTTCAAATCAGGTTAGGACACTAGCACGTGATACGAGGGCATCGTGAGTCCCCCGGAAAAGAATGGGCTATTTAATAGGGTGTTGCCTGTCCATTTGGAGGGTAAGTTATCGTCCTTATTTTATACCAAACATAAAACTAAAGAGCTAAACATAAAAACACATTAAAAATTACTAGAAGAAAATAGTGTTTTCCCAGGATAAATAATATTGGGATGGGTGATTCACGAAACTCAGAATCTGTAAATGAAAACATTTGACTATCTAACGGTTTTAAACTTTCCCATGACAAAATGCACCAAAAACAATGTTTAAAAAAATTGCAGTCTGGGGCCAGGTGCAGTGGCTCAAGCCTGTAATCCCAGCACTTTGGGAGGCCAAGGCAGGAGGATCACCTGAGGTCAGGAGTTCGAGACCAGCCTGGCCAACATGGTGAAACCCCGCCTTTACTAAAAATACAAAAATTAGCTGGGGCTGGTGATGCATGCCTGTCATCCCAGCTACTCGGGAGGCTGAGGCAGGAGAATCGCTTGAACCCAGGAGTCAGAAGTTGCAGTGAGCAGAGATCATGCCACTGTACTGCAGCCTAGGCGACAGAAAGAGACCCTGTCTCAAAAAAAAAAAAAATTGCAAGCTGGAGAAAATATTTACAGTATAACTTATCCCAAAAATTAATATACAAAACATACCAAGGGTTTTTAAAATCAGAAATATTTTTTAAATGGAAAAAATATAGATAGGCAGGAAAAGAAACATAAAAGGTGACTGCATATATGAAAATAGGCTTAGTGTCATTTCTTTTGAGACAGGATCTCACGCTGTCACCCAGGCCGAATTGCAGTGCTGTGATCCTGGCTCACTGCAGCCTCAGCCTCCTGGGTTCAAGTTGATTCTCCTGTTTCAGTCTCCCAAGTAGCTAGGATTACAGATGTGCCCCACCACCACTGGCTAATTAAAAAAAAAAAAAAGTTTTTTTTACATTTCTGTAGAGATGGGTTCTTACTATGTTGTCCCGGCTGGTCTTGAATTCCTGAGGTCAAACGATCCTCTTGCCTTAGCCTCCCAGCATGCTGGGATTACAGGCATGTGCCACCCTGCCAAGCCATTAGTGTCATTTCTTTTTTTCTTTTTTTTTTTGAGATGGAGTCTTGCTCTGTTGCCCAGGCTGGAGTGCAGTGGTACCATCTTGGCTCACTGCAACCTCCGCCTCCTGGGTTCAAGTGATTCTCCTGCCTCAGCCTCCTCAGTAGCTGGGATTACAGGCATGCGCCACCACGCCTGGTTAATTTTTGTATTTTTAGTAGAGACCAGGTTTCACCATGTTGGCCAGGCTGGTCTCGAACTCCTGACCTCTGGTGATCCACTCATCTCTGTCTCCCAAAGTGCTGGGATTACAAGTGCCTGGCACCACACCAGACTCATTTTTGTATTTTTAGTAGAGACAGGGTTTCACCATGTTGGCCAGGCTGGTCTCGAACTCCTGACCTCAAGTGATCCGCCCACCTCAGCCTCCCAAAGTTCTGAGACTACAGGTCTGAGCCACCACGCCTGGCTCATTAGTGTCATTTCTAATGAGAGAAATGCAAAATAAAATATTGCGATCACATATTTCACTAATTGTTTGATGAAAATTACAGGCACCGGTAAGGTCCAGAACTGAGATATGTGGCCATTATGAGGACCAAGAGACACTGGGTGAGAAGGTCACTTGGAAGAGCCCCGGGCAAAGCAATCTGGCAGTATTTACAATCATATATGCATGCCTTCAACCCAACAGTAGTTTTTCTGGGAGAAAGCTTGTATGCACAGTCACACGCAAGCCTTGCTTATTGTACCATCTGTCTTTTGTAGTAAGAACAACAAAAAGAAAATCATCTATGTATCCATCCGTTATTGTGCAACAGTGAAAAAGCACGAAGATGTGTGAATGAACTTGGACCTGTCTCAGGGACAGATTGCTAAGGGAAGAAAGGAAATCGCGGACCAGTGTACGCAGTATTATCCCATTTACAAAACCAAATATAAATGCATAAAACATATGAAAACAGTATCTGAGAAACTATCAACTGTGGGGCTAGGATGGGGATTTGCAGGCCGTTAGGGTTATCCATAAGAGAAGGCGGCCTCTATTTCCGACATACCCTTTGGTACTGTTTTAATTTCTTTTAACCAAGCTGAGATATAACTTTTAAATGTAAAATATATATATATCTTTTAAAAGTTCTATCTCCATTTTGGGAGGCTGAGGTGGGAGGATTGCTTGAGCCGAGGAGTTTATTTGTTTGTTTTGAGAGCAGTTTCACTCTCCTTGCCCAGGCAGGAGTACAATTGTGCGACCTTGGCTCACTGCAACCTCTGTCTCCCAGGTTTAAGGAATTCTCCTGCCTGAGCCTCCCAAGTAGCTGGGATTACAGGTGCCTGCCACCACGCCCGGCTAATTTTTGTATTTTTAGCAGAGACGGGATTTCACCATGTTGGCCAAGCTGGTTTCGAAGTCCTGACCTCAGGTGCTCCACCCGCCCCGGCCTCCCAAAATGCTGGGATTACAGGCGTGAGCCACCTCGCCTGGCCAAGCCCAGAAGTTTAAGAATAGCCTGGGCAACAGGGTGAGACCCCATCTCTAAAATACAAGTTCTATCTCAACACTCTTATGTAAGTTCAATCTTGTGTAGATAGTCTATCCCTTAACAAAAACCAAAAACCCTCTTACAATATTATCCTGCAGATTTTTTTTTTAAATGTTTGAGATCTTTCCAACTCACTACACACAGCTCTGCTTCAATCTTTTAAGCAGCCGCATAGTCTTCCATTGCCTGGGCCACAGCATATTCAAGGAGTTTCCTCGGCATCACGGTTAGGGTGAATGCTAACCTAAGCAACATTCCCCAGCTGCAATTCCCCAACCCACGCAGGGTCTCCAAACCTTAATGTGCCCCGGGATCATTCGGGGATCTTGTTCAAATGCTGATTCTGAATTCCTGGATCTGGGGCCTGGTTCTCTGAATTTCTAACAAGCTCTCAGGTGATGCTGATCTGCTGGCCTGTGGACCCGACTCTGAGTAACAAGATTCTAGAGCAATGATGCCCAGTGGAAATGTTATGTGAGCATTATGTACAATTTTAAATTTTCTAGCAGCCAGATTTTAGAGGATTTTTTTTGTTGTTGTTGTTCTTGGCTTATTTTTTGAGATGGAGTCTCCCTCTGTCACCCAGGCTGGAGTGCAGTGGCACAATCTCGGCTCACCGCAACCTCTGCCTCCCAGGTTAAATCGTTTCTCCTGCCTCAGCCTCCAGAGTAGCTGAGACTACAGGCGCACACCACCAGGCCTGGCTAATTTTTGCAATTTTAGTACAGACGGGGTTTCACCATGTTGGCCAGGCTTGTCTTGAACTCCTAACCTCAGGTGATCCTCCTGCCTTGGCCTCCCAAAGTGCTGAGATTACAGGCATGAGCCACTATGCCCAGCCTAGAAGTTTTTAAAGATTGGGTAAAATCAATTTGATTAATATATTTTATTTAAACTAATATGTCCAAATGTTAAGATTTCAATGTGCAATAAAATTATGAAATATAGAACATTTCTGGGGGAGAGCCATGTTCTAAGTGCCCTGTGGCCCCATGTGGCCTGTGGCTGCAGCACTGGCCAGCACAGCTGTAGAGAATCTCTTGGGCGCTACCAGTGAGGAGACCAGGGCAACATCTGCTTGTCAGACCCCAGGGAGAAGCACAGGGCAAACAGGCCAGGAGGCAGAAGAAGGGTGCTCAGGAGGCACTCAGAGCGTGTTCTTCTGCCAAGGGCATGCAGCCTGAAGCCACCTCTGGCCAGGTGACAGGAGAGAGCCAGTGGTGGGGCCCAGCTCTGGATGTCACAACATTGTTATTGACAAATTTTTACAAATCTTTTCACTCCAAAATTGAGGACTGTCAATCTCTAACAAATGCCTCATTGAACATTTGATGTGCTTAACAAAAAGTCTTTTTTTTTTTCTGAGACAGAGTCTTACTCTGTCGCCCAGACTGGAGTTCAGTGGCGTAATCTCAGCTCACTATGACCTTGGGTTCCCGAGTTCAAGCGATTCTTGTGCCTCAGCTTCCCAAGTAGCTGAGATTAAAGGCACCCGCCACCACACCCAGCTAATTTTTGAATTAGACAAAGACAGTTTTACCATGTTGGTCAGGCTGGTCTCGAACTCCTGACTTCAAGTGATCCGCCTGCTTCAGACTCCCAAAGTGCTAAAATTACAAGCATGAGCCACCTCACCCGGCCTTACCATAAAGTCTTGAAGACTATTTTTAAGATGTCAAATATATTCCAGACTCTAAAGTTACATTTTAGAGAAACATATTTACATTGAGTTTCCCAAGAAGGAAGGCTTATTTCCATGTCAGGGGATTTTACTTCTGTTTTATATTTTCGATTTGAACTTCCTCACCCTCACTTACTACTTTCCTAAGAGAAAAAGCAGAAATTATCAACATGAATCTGCAGTAATCCTTCTCCATCCAGAAAAAGAATAAAAAGATTAGACAGGAGCTGGGGGCGGTGGCACATGCCTATAGTCCCAGCTACTCGGGAGGCTGAGGCTGGAGGATCCCTTGAGCCCAGGAGTTCTGGGCTGTAGTGCGCTATGCCGATCGGGTGTCCGCACTAAGTTCGGCATCAGTATGGTGACCTCCCAGGAGCGGGGGGACCACCAGGTTGCCTAAGGAGAGGTGAACTGGCCCAGGTGGGGAACGGAGCAGGTCAAAACTCCCGTGCTGATCAGTAGTGGGATTTCGCCTGTGAAAAGCCACTGCACTCCAGCCTGGGCAACATAATGAGACCCTGTCTCTAAAAAAAATAAAAATAAAAAGATTAGACAGGAGAGGAATACAGTGGCCCCTCAGGCCGCGTGAAGGGGAACCTGACTTCTCGAAGCCCTCAGACCGAAGGCTGCTTGTTGCTCCATTTCTCTCAAGACAACGTTCTTTCATTTCTCTTTCTGTTTCTTCCTGGGTAACTATTTTTATCTCACGTCAAGAGATAATTTCACCCATGCCTTTTTCATCCAGCAGAAATCTACTGAGCCCTGTTAGATGCAAAGCGTCAGGTGGGGGCCGAGGAAGGAAGATGGCTGTGGGGAGGGGGCTGGGGGTTGGGGTGCTGGGGGCTGGGGGTGGGGGAGTGCCCCTGGTTACCTGGGATTCACCAACAGTGATGGGCCTGGGGCTCCTTGGCCTGTCTCAAGATGAAAGAAGGGACAGGAGGTCAAGGGAAAAGGGATGCTGTTGGGAGGATCCAAGGCCTCCTCCACCTCCCCACGCTCAATGTTTGCCTTTGAAATGGCGGTTTCCCTCTGCCACATGGAGGAAGTTCATCCCCCCTCACTGTTTCCATTTCCCCTTTCCTTCTCACCCCAAGCAAAGGTCCTGTATTTAGCATGCAGCTCTGTTTAAAGTCCTCCCCTTCAAGAACATAACCACACATCTTTTGGCACCGTACATATAGACAACATTCATCATTGCACAGGCTCACAGATGCTAAAAACCTGCGCTAATCATCATGTTTCAAAAGCCCTCATGATTCCACTTGGCCAGGAACACAAGCAATCTCCATTTTCCCCCACTCCCCAGAGCCCATGAGGGATATTTTATCCTTCATTACATATCCCCGAGACTCTCTTCTTTCCAGCTTGCTTCTTTTCATAAAACTCTTGAGGTACTCTGGGGAAGACAGAAGTGACAGCTGGCAGACAAGCCTGGAGTCTCCAGCCCTGGGAGCAGCCTGCAGAGAAGCTGCCTGAGGGGCAGAGCCTGGGGCGACTCCCTGATGAGCCTTGCAGCTCAGCCCCCAGATACTCAGGCTGCCCTGCTCATCCTAGACCCAACGCCTGCTGTGCCAACCTTGCAGAGCTGATGATGAAACATCGGCCCTGAACACCCACAGTTTGGGAGGCTTTGTTAATCTCGTAGAATGAATCAGATAATTTCAGAACAGGAAGGCTTTGGAGGTCTCCACTCCTTCCCTCCTAGGCCTTTCCTACTTTGTTTGTATTGCAAATTTACTCCTTCATTCAATCATGTAGCAAATATTTACTGAGCACCTACTCTGTGCCAGGCATTCTTCTGGCACTACAGAGACAGTGGAGAGCAAGATAGACAAGGTTCATCCTTGTGGTGGAGACAGATAATAAATGAGTGAGTCAAGACACAATCAAGATAGTTGCTGTGGTAGAAAGAGTAACAGCCTCCGCCTCCAACCCCTCCTAATCTTTGGAACCTGAGGCTGTTATGTAGCACGGCCTGGGGGAGGTGAGGTTGCTCATGTGCTGACCTTGAGGTTGGAGAGGATCCTGAATTATTCAGGTGTTTTCAATCTACTTTCTTTCTTTTTTTTTTTAAGATGGGGTTTCACCATGTTGGTCAGGCTGGTCTTGAACTCCCGACCTCAGGTGATCCGCCCGCCTTGGCCTCCAAAGTGCTGGGATTACAGGTGTGAGCTACCAAGCCCGGCCCTGTCACAAATTTTATGAACCAAGCACACAGTGTTATTTCATCTGAGCCTTTGTTTCCTTGAATTTAAAATGGTAATAGTAATAATAGCAACAGTAGTAATAAGCCCTTTCCCAGCATTAAAGAAGGCAGGTGAAGTGCCTAGCTCCTGACAGGGGTCAGCAAAGGGGAACCAGGGCGGAAAGGGATAATACGATAGGCCCCAGGTGGGACTTGTGGGGCCCTCCCTCTGGTTTCTCCTGTGTCCTCAAGGTTCCCTGATTTTTTTTTGTTGTTGTTTGTTTGTTTGTTTGGTGGTTGTTGTTTTGAGACAGTCTCACTCTGTTGCCCAGGCTGGAGTGCAGTGGTGTGATCCTGACTCACTGCAACTTCCGCCTCCTGGGTTCAAGTGATTCTCCTGCCTCAGCCTCCCAAGCAGCTTGGACCATGCCCGGCTAATTTTTGTATTTTTAGTAGTGATGGGATTTCACTCTGTTAGCCAGGATGGTCTTGTGATCCGCTTGCCTCGACCTCCCGAAGTGCTGAGATTACAGGCGTGTGCCACCATGCCCTAAGGCTCTCTCTTATTGTCATCTGGTGGAACCCCAGGCACCTGCCCTTGCCCTCACCCCGCCTCTGTCTTCCTCAGTTATTCAAAGCAGTGGTGACATGGGCCCAGTGAGCAGGCACAGGACAATGCCAGTTCTCAGAGGGTCCCAAGGCAGACAGGGCCTAGGGGTCCTACTTGGTGCCTCCTTCCCCCACAGCCCTCGCTCCTGGGTTCTGATCCAGGGTCAGTCAGGATTTCCAGGCACTCGTCCTCCTCTCCAAGGCCCCTCTGGACAGCCTTGCTGCCAATCCCAGGGCTCCTGAGTTTTTTGTGTCGCAAAGTCTCAGCCCTTTCTCTCTCCCCCCGGTACCTGGTATCCCCAACTCTTGGCCAGTCACAGGCCAGGGCCTCTGCCCGGTGACCCCGCATTGGTGTCGGTGAGTTGACTGGCCTCTGTGCATCCTCGCCATATCAAAACAGTCATCCATGGAGTCACGTGTCAGACATGAGCTGCGTATTTACCTAAGACATCTCTTTTAGTCCTTGAAACCTCCACAGGAGAGAAGGACTGCTGGCCTCCCACTATTTCTGAGGAGGAAACAGAGCCTGAGAGAATAAACTGCTTCCCTGAGGGCACTAGGTCAGTACATCACCCTCGAGACCCGAGGAAGAGCCTTCTCTGGAAATGCAGTTGCTAGAACTTGATCGGGACATCTCGGAAGCATCGGCAGCCTCCATGGGCGTTTTCAAAAGGCAAGGCCTTTATGACTCAGGAGTGAAAATCTCAAGAAGAGGGGAAATATGAACAAACGACAGGGCCAGTGAAACACAGAGACCAGCCAGGCAAGGCAGGCTTGCAACAAAATGAGAGGCTCAATTCAATGCTGAAATGAGAATCCACTTTGAAGGGAGCTACAGCAGAACTGAGTCCAGAAAAGAGAACCCTTCCCAAATGCAGAGGAAGTTGACCAAGACATGAAAAGCAAGTCAGTAGATAACGGTGGATCCTGTGGAGGCCAAATTTAAGATTGATAACGGCAGCAAGGGCAAAAGAAATCACAATTTTTTTTTTTTTGAGACAGAGTCTCACTCTGTTGCCCAGGCAGGAATACACTGGTGCGATCTCGGCTCACTGCAATCAATCTACCTCGGTTCAAGTGATTGTCCTGCCTCAGCCTCCTGAGTAGCTGGGATTACAGAAGTGTACCACCACCAAACCAGGCTAATTTTTGTATTTTTAGTACAGACAGGGTTTCATCATATTGGTCAGGCTGGTCTTGAACTCCTGACCTCATGATCCGCCTGCCTTGGCCTCCCAAAGTGCTGGAATTACAGGCATGAGCCACAATGCCTGGTGATAAATCATAATTTTAAGTGAAACCTGTAGCACTTCCTAGATTCTTAATGGCAGAAAAGTTAATTCATTCAGTAAATATTTATCGAGCACTCATTATATGCTAGGAATAGTTCTAATATCGACAATAAATAAATCAATATAAAAATATATTTTAAAATATAAAATCAGATAGTCACAAGTGTCACAAAGAAAAGAAAGGAGAGTAAGGGGTTAAAGAGCAACAGGTGAAGGGTGGGGCGACTATTTTTCTGGGGCGATCAAGCAAGGCCTCCCAGAAAGACTTTCTTTTACTTGGTAAACCCTAAGTGGCCTCTTGCAAATCTGACAGTTACAAACAATTAGACCCGGAACCTGATCTTGAAGGGCAAAGTCAAGATGAGAAGTGAAACCATTCTGCAATAAGCGAGTAATCAAGATGTCTCCCCAGCACACAGAGATTGTTAAAATACTGAGTGATTTTTGTGCGTTTTCCGGTTAGGGTTGAAGAAAGAGATACTGAGCCCAGGGATGTCTGACAGGAACACAGGTCATTAGGAATGTCTAGGACCCGGCTGGAGCGGGTCCCAGAAACACGGCACAGGCTAAGGAGAGGGAAGACCCAGGCACTATGTTGCTAGACCATGGCTCATGGGCATTTGGTGCAGTGAAACTCGATATTCAATTAGATATTTTCACTTTTCTGCTTTGAAATTTCCCTAGGATAGTTTAAACCTTTGTATGTTAGGACACTTTTAGCTGTTAGAAAATCCTAACTCAACTACTTGAGCAGAAAGGAATGAATTAACTCACAAAACAGAAAATCTAGAGGCAGGGCAGATCCCAGGTTGCTTCATTCTGTTCAACAAATTCAAAGGCATCATCCAGGACCCAGGTTCACTTCTCCTTTTGTGTTTTGGCCTCACTCGCCAGCTACCTCTCCTCATGGTTACAAGGTAGCAGCAGAGATCCAGCTATCTCATCCTATGGCAGCTTCCAAAGGTAAGAAAGAGGCTATCTTGGCTGGGCGTGGTGGCTCACGCCTGTAATCCCAGCGCTTTGGGAAGCCAAGGTGGGTGGATCACCTGAGGTCAGGAGTTCAAGACCAGCCTGGCCAACATGGTAAAACCCTGTCTCTACTAAAAATACAAAAATTAGGTCAGGTGTGGTGGCTTTCACCTGTAATCCCAGCACTTTGGGAGGCCGAGGCAGGTGGATCACGAGGAAAGGAGTTTGAGACCAGCCTGACCAGCATGGTAAAACCCCATCTCTACTAAAAATATAAGAAATTAGCCAGGCATGGTGGCACACACCTGTAATCCTAGCTACTTGGGAGGCTGAGGCAGGAGAATTGCTTGAACTCGGGAGGCAGAGGTTCCAGTGAGCCAAGAATGCACCACTACACTCCAGCCTGGGTGACAGAGCGAGATTCTGTCTCAGAAAAAAAAAAAAATTTAGCCAGGCGGAGTGGTGGGTGCCCGTAATGCCAGCTACTTGGGAGGCTGAGGCAGGAGAATCTCCTGAACCCAGGATGCAGAGGTTGCAGTGAGCCGAGATCATGTCATTGCATTCCAGCCTGGGCAACAAGAGCAAAACTCTGTCTCAAAAAAGAAAGAGGCTATCTTATCCCTATGTCTGTTTTTAAGACAAATAGACCTTTACTAGAAACCTGCAAAGCCCTTCTCTGCACACCTCATTGGTTACACTTGCCCGATTCCCTAGTCTAAACTTATCAAGTACATGGTGCAAGTTGAGGTGAGTTCTGCTTTGGGTGAAAAGGAGAGGAAACGGGTCCACAATGTGGGGCGAGGTGGCCCAGAAGGCTCTGGAACATGGAGAAGCAAGGACAAAGGCCCAGTGGCAATGCGAGAGAAAATACAGTCCTGTGGAGGTAGAGATCACAAATGGCGTGGATACTCTTTCCAGAATTCTCTGAAGGACTTGGGACGGGATCAGGGATCTCGCAGCCACATAAGAGGGAGGGGCTGCTCAGTCACAGGGCAAGTGTGCCCCAGGGGGCTGGAGAACGAGGGGAGGCTTGGCTACCTCCAGGATTATGAGAAAGATGCCGGAAGAGCTGGAATAAAAACTTACGCAGAGACCTAACTGAAGAAAAGTCTTTTGAGTCAAAGAAAGATCTGAGTTGGCAAAGTGGACAAGCCGGACACATTCCAGGTACTATCCATGAAAGGAAAATGACAAAGCAGGAAAAGAATTCCCACCGCTTCAAAGCAGAAAGAAAGAAAAAATGGGTCCCCTCTATTAGAACCAGCACAACTTTGGCCTCGGATTTCGTACTCAGAACTATTCATAACACTATATTCCTTTTTTTTTTCTTGAGACAGAGTCTTGCTCTATCACCCAGGCTGGAGTCCAGTGGTGATAGCTCACTGCAGCCTCTGCCTCTCAGGTTCAAGTGATCCTCTCGCCTCAGCCTCCCGAATAGCTGGGATTACAGGCGAGCGCCACCACGCCCGGCTAATTTTTGCATATTTAGTAGAGACGGGGTTTCGCCATGTTCCCCAGGCTGGTCCCGAACTCCTGACCTCAGGTGATCTGTCTTCCTCGGCCTCCCAAAGTGCTGGGATTACAGGCATGAGCCACCCTGCCCAGCCCATAACACTGCATTCTGGAAGACAGTGCTGTTCCTCATACAGGATGTTGAGCAAACAGTTGGTTCCAAGAATTCTGTATTTATCAAATGACCTCTTGAATGTGTAGACAGCTAAAGGCGTTTTGAGATATTCAGAGGCTTGGAAAATAGCTCTGTCCATATTCTGCAGTAGACAGAAAAGCCAATTCAAAACACAGGCTTCTAGAAGGTGAGTGTCAGGGCATAAAGGAAGCCGTCCTCCAGCATGGACCCCCACGGGGCCCACTGTCCTCGGCGTGGCTGTGGAGCCCACACAGGGCCCTGGCCGTGCGAGGCTTCTGTGCCCTGAGCCTTTTCTGTGTCTCTTGTGCAACTTCAGGAAGTGTGTGAGAGCCACATCCTTTGCCCGGTGGCTCAGACGGAATCTTTACTTTACTCGGTGACCACTCACAACAATAACAGCTGCCACTCGCTTCCTGAGCTTAATAACAATGGCTCAACCGTTCACCTCCCGGACGCGTGTGACAGAACAGCTTTTAGAAAGTTGTTTTGTTTTTCCTCTCCAAAAGCCATGCTGCCCAGAGCTACGTGACAGCCACCGTCAGGGACCAGGGACTTGAGTCATGAGTGTCTCTTCTTTAGAACTTGCCGGATGACCCAGGCCGCTGAAGTTTTCTTTCTATCTCATGAAAGGGTCTATGAGATAGATATTTTCTAACTCTCTCTTCATCTAAACTTGCATTAAAACCTGGGGGTGTGGCTGGGCCTGGTGGCCCACGCCTGTAATCCAGGCACTTTGGGAGGCTGATGTGGGTGGATCACTTGAGCTCAGGCATTTGAGACCAGCCTGGGCAACACGGTGAAACCCTGTCTCTACAGAAAAATACAAAATTTAGCTGGGCATGGTGGTGCACACCTGTAGTCCCAGCTACTCGGGAGGCTGAGGTGGGAGAATCGCTTGAGCCCAGGAGCAGAGGGTGTAGTGAGCCAAGATCATGCCACTGCACTCCAGCCTGGGCTACAGAGCAAGACCCCGTCTCAAAAACAAAACAAAACAAACAAAAACACCTGGGGGGTGCTCCATCTTGACTCAAACAATCAATATCCTAGATACAATCTCAACCTCAAGAAAAGACAGGAAGTTCACAGAGAATATTGACGTGATAGGGGATCATGGGTAGTTTTCATTTTCTGCTCTATTCCTCTTGGTGAGAAGGATGTCGGAAAGGACGCAAGGGCCGACAGGTTGTAGGATGGAGTGAAGGGTCCCTTTGGCTTCACCTGTGGCCCTAGGTTTGAGACAACCATTTATGCGACACGTCTGAGGCTGCTCCAGGCCTCCCTGGCCACCCTGGAGCTGGCCCATGACAGCCTCAGACTCTTTCTTACTCTCCCAGGGAGGGGGCCGTTTCGAAGGCGGCAGCAGCCTCCCAGCTCAGCCTGCAGTCAGCAGCTTGATGGGCACCGCTTCTCTTAGGGGAGAGTCACTTCCCTTTCCAAGTCAAGGAAGGAGTCTGGGCTTTACAAGAAACCTGCTCTCTTGGTGTGGGACAGTAAGGCCTGTGGGGCTGGGCCATCCTGCCTTCCTCTGGCCTCACACAGGGCTCAGAGCACTGCCCAACCCTCCCCCGACCAGGACAAGCAGTGCAGGCTGCAGTCCAGAAGGTTCTCAGGGTTTGAGTGGCACAGCAGCTGTTGAGCAATTCCAGACCCCACTCAGGTCCCTGAAGACACGAAGCCCACAGACCAAAGAGCAGAGTTGTGGGAGATGGAACTCCAAAATTTGCCCCTCCTTCCCCACCACTCCCAGAACTCCCTAGAATCCTCTAAAGCACCTCCAGCTTCCCGCTCTCTCCACCCTCCTCCCCTGCAGCTTCCTCGAGCTGGGAGGTATGTGTGTGATCTCTACTTTCCAGCAGTTTCCTGGCAGTCCTTGCCCAAGGCCACATGGTTGGCCAGATTGGACTTGAACCCAGATCCCAGCTGGGATGGAGTCTGCTTTCATCCTAGGGGTGCCTCGCTGATTTACCAGAAGAGACAGATGTCACCTGAGATCAAATATTCTCTACAACCGTGTGAAGGACAAGAGAGAGGCCCAGCTCTCTGAGAGGCCACATTGCCCTGCCTCCCTGTCCCTCTGGGCAGAGTCCTGGGCCCATCCTTCCCCAGGGGACTCCAGCCAGGCTTAGAAACACCTTCTAGGCTGGAAGGAAGAGCTCAGCCGGGAAGGTCTGGAGGCCTGGCTGTGAGCTCCAACTTCCGCACTTCTCAGCAACACTCATATTTAGAACGAGGGGGTTGGATGAAGTTACAGTTTGCATCCTGCCCCTCCCTCCCATCTTGGATATTTTTTAAGTCTGTGAAAGATGGAGTGAGAGAAGAGAGTCCCCCAGGTGAGGGGGCTCCTCTCCCCTGATTGATACGAGACTGGCGTGGGCGTGGCACGGGGGCCAGGCCATGAAGTGGGTCTGCAAAAACTGAAGAGGAGAGCTTTGGTGTTGACAGAGAACCGAAGTCCCAAGGAAAAGGGTTGAAGTTACTAAACTCAGAAACTACGAAAGCCTTTCGGGGCTTCACTTGGAACGTGTCAGGCCAGATTCTTATTTTTGGGAGCCTCACATTCTGGTGACACTGAACAGACTCAGGTGTCAGGAATGAGTTATTTAGAAACTGTGGCTAAGCTCAGAAGAGACTGTGAGGTTTTGCCTCAACATGAAAAGAGGAACTCGAGTTAAAATAGGCATTGATCAATAACTGCTGAAGCTTCCCGGAGGGCTCTGAGTCTGCTTAATTGGGCGTGAGCGTGCACTTGATCCTCAGGAGACATCTACGGTCATTTACTCTCGGAGGTAGATTGTCATAGGTGAGTCCACCTATGAGACTCCTATGAGAATTCCCCTTTAATTCCCCTTAAAGGGAAACCTCTTCAGACCACCTACGCCAACAGCTCCCTGTACTATGTCGGCTACTCAGGAGGTCACAGGCCCAGGGCCGGGGTCAGGAGCAGATATGTCCAGCAGAGCCACCCTTCTTCTGTGAAAGCTGCCTGCCTGCTGCCCTCGCTGAGCGGAGGCCTTAAGGAGCCACAATGCCCCCATGACTCTGTCCCCATCTCTAAGTGGTAGACGGGGGCACCTGCTCCGAGACGGCCGATCCATACACAGACAAGCAGCCCCCTGAGTGGCCCATGCAGAGAAAGCCATGGGAGCTGAGCCATCAGACTCCCTCTTAGGACTGGGGACTGAGAAGGGAGGCTGCTGGAGGGGGAAGAGCCACCCCCCAGAGAAGAGCGGCCCCCCCAGAGAAGAGCTGAGCCACGGGAGAAGCCGCGCACAGACCCCATGCTCTTCTGGTCCCAAGGCCCTAGGGCGGCCTTCTCCTTCCTGGCTCTGCACATCTTCACAAAGGCTGCCCTCCCCCTTCCCCCTTGCAGAGTCAGCCAAGGCAAGTTTCTGTTCCCAGTACCCCTGAAGCCCGATGAGGCCCCGGATCTCATCAGCAGTTCCCAGGGTCACAGGACGTCACAGCAGCAAGAGTGTGGTGATGAGACAGGAGCAAAGCGGAGACGCAGTCCACGTTTACAGGACGTGGGCGCCGACGCCACTAGAAGCCACAGAGTCATGTCTTTTCCAGTCATACTTAAAGTTGTCTTCACTTTGAAGGAATAGAAGAAACCACAAAGGGAAAAAAGATCAAAAGCATCGACCAACTTTTAACTTAAGAGAGTTTGCCGACTCCTCTCTGCAAGCCACCTACCACAGATGCCGACTGTGCCAGGAAAGCTCATGCCCTCCTAGACTTGGAAAAAATGGTAGAGGGCATTGGTGCCAAGCGCCTGCCCAAGACAGGCTCCCCTCAGCTGGTCACATCCCACACATGGTGAAGAGCCCATGTTAGAGAGACACTCCCATGGCAAATAGCCGCCGAGCGCTTGAAGGGAAGGTCTTGTACTAGGTGTGCCAACATCTGCTCCTGGCGACTGCTAAGAACCAGGCCAAAGCTGCGGGCGCCCAGCCCGGCGGAAAGCCTTCCAGCAGATGCGCCTTAGAGGCTGCCATGGACACAGTGGCAGGAGGACGAGGCAGCTGGCAGCAAGGCCAGCCTAACTATGCAGGGAGCGGTTCCACTTGAGCTCAAACTCGTAACTCCCAAGGAGGCCTTGCAGCAAACAGACCTGCACCGGGCTGGATTAAACATAGCCCTTGGGTCTCTCTCTCTTAACCACATCGATCCTCGAGGCAGTTCCTTTGATCCCCATAAGCGGTCTTCCTGAGGGGTGTTGTGCTCACCATGCTTTCCCGCTTGACACATTTCTGGGAGGGGGGTTGCCCCCAGGGACTTGCCTGTGATCTCCCCCCACCTTAAGCCCAGCTCCCTGTCTACTGCTGAATCCTAGTTCTGCACAGAATGAATCATTCCCTTCAAGCTTTGAAGCCGACCAGTGCACCCGGCTTCTCCTCTCCCACTTACACTTTCTTTCAGCCAAACTCCTCCAGTGCCGACACTGCTGTTCCATGACATGAAGTCCAAGCCTTTGTTGGCCCTGGATGTTCTGCTTGGGATGTGGCTGCACTGCTGTGCCTCTTACCCTGGTCCCTGAGAACTGAGCATCACACAAACACACACACACACACACACACACACACACACACACCCACTGGGGATGTGGAAGCTCAGTCTCCTTCTTCTTGCTACACCCATGTGCTCTTCATGCAGCCAGATAAGAATAGCTTTCCTGGCTTCCACAACACTCAGCTGTCACATTTTGCGGCGAAACAAAGCCTTTAGGGAACTGTGCTGAGGGTGGCCTTCCCGGGCTCGATGGGTGCAGCTGATTTTTCTTTTAAATTTAACTGTGGCCGAGCACGGTGGCTCACACCTGTAATCCCAGCACTTTGGGAGGCTGAGGAGGGCGAGTCACTTGAGGTCAGGAGTTCGAGACCAGCCTGGCCAACATGGTAAAACCCCATCTCTACCAAAAATACAAAAATTAGCTGGGTGTGGTGGCAGGCACCTGTAATCCCAGCTACTCAGGAGGCTGAGGCAGGAGAATTGCCTCAACCTGGGAGGCGGAGGCTGCAGTGAGCTGAGATGTTGTCACTGCACCCCGGCCTGGTTGACAGAGAGAAACTCCATCTCAAAAAAAAAAAAAAATTAACTGCACGTTTTGCACGTTTTGCACATTTTGACTTTGCATGGTGAAATCAGATGCTGTGAGCATTAGCCTCGGACAGAACAGAGCTCTACATATGGAAAGGCACTGTTCTGTGCTTGCCTTCCAGCCCCTCCGAAACACAATCTGTTTCTCCTGCAGATTCACCTCCCTCCTCTCCCTCCTGAGCCACTTCCTCTGGAGAGAGAGAGAGACAGAAGACAAGCAAGCCGCAGCCCCTCCTTTCCCTTCATTTCTGGGCAGTCTGCTTCACCTTCGTTTCCTCTCACACCCGTGAACAAAATACCCTGTGGCATGCGACTCCATCATGTCACAGAGCAGAGTCACTTGGAGGGCCGCAGTTGACCTGCTCAGCCACCCCCACGATGTCTGGGAGGAAGCCAGGCTCAGCCCAGCCACCATGTCCGGCGACCTGCGCACCCGCTTTCTTCCTCATCGTTTCTACCCTTTCTCTGCCAGTACAGGCTGAAGTCAGGTTCAGATTTCTAGGTTTATAAAGGACTCACCTGAACAGTGAATTTGTCATCTTCGTTGGGCAGAATTCTGTAAGTGTAGACGCAATTCCGATACCTGAAATAGATCAAAGAGTGTATTAGAACCCATGCAGGAAAACCCCGGTTTCCTCCTAACTGAAAAGACACGACTTCCTGACACGGCTTGAGGAATCTGGATACAAAGTCTCTGAATTTCGGAGCTGACAGTTCTCTGAGATGGAGGTGAGCCCTGACGTCCAGCAATCCTGGCTGAGGCACCCTGATTCTCCCATCCCTTCTGCACTCAGGGAGCTCCAGGAAAAGGTTGGGGGGTCATTTAGATGGAGACCTGGCAGCCACAGGGTCTGACCTAAAGGAGTCCGCCACACGGAGGGCTTTCTTAAGCTCTCAGCTGCCAAGAAGATAAAGCAAGAGGGGGGTGTTTGAAGAAGAAACACAACTTCAGTGGAGTCAAGCAGCGTGGCCTATGGCAAATGGCAGCCGGGCGCAGCTGCAGAGGGGCCACCTGGCCAGGGCAGGGCTCACCCAGTGCCTAGTTCCCGCTGAGCTCCCCGCCACCCCCCACATGGCTTCCTCCCCTTGGACACTGTGCCCCGTGGATTATCTCCCAGGGGTTTGGCCACCAGCCCTGCTGAGACCTGGATTTGCCCCAGAAGCTAAAGAGCAAGTCTTGGGGTTGTTTCTGACAAGGAAGTGCTAGAATTCCAGATTCTCTTCTCTTTCTAGAAGCTCTGCCTTCCTTTGGTGCCGTCATCCCCAGTGTGAGAAGAAGATGGTACTTTTTACTTTCCTAAAACCTCTGAGAGGAAAAGGAGCTGCCAAGTCCTAGCACCTTGGGAGAGGGGCACGCTGGGGTGGTCCTCAGCCTGCTGACACCCTGGCAGCAGCCAGCACCCATGGAATCCAGCGGGCTGTCACTGTGACATGGTAAAAAGCCCCATAAACCTGCATACCTCAACCATACCTCGGCTTTCAGTTGAAACTGCTTTCTATAACCCAAATGTGAATAAGTAATTAAGGACTGTAATTGCCACCCTACCCAGACAATGTGTAAACAAATGCTAATCTTGACTTTTGTGAACCACTTAAGTAACAATCAGAATGTCAAAAAGTCCCCTGGCCCTCGGAATGTCCGGAGCCCCCTCACCCTCATCTCCGCCCAGAAGGTGATTTACAGAATCCACTAGCCCTCGGAATGCCTGAAGCCCCTCACCCCCACCCCCCCACCCCTCACCCTCACTCCCAAGGTGATTTTTACGGGTATAAAAGTTCTTGACACCCTCCTTTCGGGGCCACGGGTTGGAGAGACGCAAGTCCTCCGTGGCCGCCGGCAATAAAGACCCTGCAATTTGGCATACTTTTGTCTTGGTGTTGCCTTTCTATGCTCGGGCCAGTACAACATCAGGAGATCGGGGGAAAGCCATTTGGATCTTAGGCTCACTCTTAAAGCTGCTAATCTGTTCCCACCTACCATAATCTTGCCCCATTTTGCTACATAAGATTCTCATAAGCCTTGAAGGCTCACCTGGCCCTTAGAGCCCCCTAGACAGGACCAGTCTCTGTAATCAAGCCAGTGCCTCAGTGTAGAAGTTCCACACACTAGCCGCTCCCAAGTACAGGCACTCCACTGAGCATTTACATATGTTATTGACATGTTATTGTTTAGGTAGACTTTTTTATTTTTTTGAGATGGAGTCTCACTCTGTCGCCCAGGCTAGAGTGCAATGGTGCCATCTCAACTCACTGCAACCTCCACCTCCCAAGTTTAAGCAATTCTCCTGCCTCAGCCTCCCAAGTAGCTGGGATTACAAGTGCCCACCATCACACCTGGCTAATTTTTGTATTTTTAGTAGAGACTGGGTTTCACCATATTGGCCAGGCTGGTCTCAAACTCCTGACCTCAAGTGATCCACCCGCCTCAGCCTCCCAAAGTGCTGGGTTTACAGGCATGAGCCACCGTGCCTGGCCCTGTTTAACTAGATTTTTTAAATTATATACTAACTTTAAAAAATGAAAACCATACAGAAAGATATAAAAATGAAAAATAAACATCTCCTTCTCCATTCCCATGAGTCCCTCTTCTTAGATTTCCTATTCCTGTTTGTAACTCAGTTCAGAAATGTTAAACATAACCAGAAGCTATATATGCACATCTTTTTAGATGCAAATAATATCATACCATATATACCGTTTTGTGATATTTGTTTTTTTCACCAGAAAAGATCATAGAGGTCTTCTCAGGGCCAAGTGAGAGATGGTTTATTATCATTTTCATCATGTTTTACCGTGTGTTATACATGTGTTAACATGTATTAGTGATTGTAGATAAATCACTGGCTAAGTGACCCGGGGCATTTGCTGTTTTGATAGAGACTACCAACTGTCTTTCAATGAAGTTGTGGCATTTTTTCTCCTACTAACCAGATATGAAAGTGTCTACTTCCCCACACCCTGCCGACTGGCTGTTGTCAGACCTTTTAATCTTTGCCAATCTGAGAGGTGAGAAAGATAACTTGCTTTAATTTGCCTTTCTTTATGAGAAAGATCCCTCAGCATGTTCTCATGTTTAGTTATCTGTGTTTCTTTTTCTGTGAATTCCCTTTTGTGTCTTTGGCTCGCTTACTTTGGAATCATTTTTGCTTAGTTATGAATAAGAGTGATACATGCTGCAGTCTATTTTGGAGTTATTTTTGACAGTTTTCGGGTTTTTTTATTTTAGCTGTGTAAATGTTTTACAATTTTTGTGGCCAGTTTTACAATATTTTATTTTATGGCTTTTGCATCAGTGGGTACTAAAAGATAACTTAGAGTAATTTTACTTCCACCTGTCTCTTCATTAGACATAGAAAAGGTGATTTTTCTCTCTTCTCCCATGGCTTTAGTGCCCAACCTTCTGCTCCCTGTCCCGCCCCCAGAGCCTGAATTGATAGCACAATCATCTTGCATCAGGGACAGCAAGGATGAATCGCTAGTCCAGTGACACTACATCTCACAGGGACACCTCTGGGACACAGAGAACCACTGGCCTTAATCCCTTTTGGAGAGCCTGCCAGACAACTGTGGAGATAGCTCAACCCTGCTGTGCTCTTATCTTTCAAGGCTCTGTTCTCTTGGCACTTCCTCCTGTAGGTATGCAAATGCGGGGTGAGAACAGCCTCTTATTTGGCTGAGGGCAGCTGATTTGTGGAAGAGCTCCAGCTGGCCCAAACTTCAGCCTGTAGACAGAGAGGAAGAACATGAGCCTGTAGACAGACAGAAAGAACATAGTCACGAAGAGAGAGTCAGAGGCAGTCGCAGAGAACGGGAAAGGCTTCCTGGTTCAATCAAGTGTGGCAGACCAGCCTCTATGGCTTTTTCAAAGATGTCCTAGAAATGTTGAAACATAAAAATATTGAAACAAAGAAACATAGAAATATTAAACAAAGAAACATAGAAATATTGAAACAAAGTAACAGCTCCATGTTACCAAAACAGATCAGAATTCAAAAGCTAGTATAACAGGAAGAGAAGATACCCCTTAGACAGTAACATCTCAGCAGATGTTAATGACCCTGCATAGCCAATGCACAGAGCTGGACATTCTGACCCCGGTGGCTGAATCAGTTTCAACCTTCAAGGGAAAGCATACAGCACCACCCCACACACCCTCAACAGCCCTGCCACACACGAATCATCGGGCAAGCAGTAGTACCAAACTGTATTCCATGGGTGTGGGGACTCCGCCAGGCGATGGAGGAGGGTGCTCACTTGACCTACCCCACCCCCCCAGAAGTTTGTACTTCACTCTGATCCTGTATACATACCCACACATACATGCATGTACACACACAAAATATGCATACATATGTATACATATAACATGCACACATGCATACCTGTAAATACACATACACACAATATCTTACATGCAAAATGTTTAAAGCAAAGATTCCACAACTAAATAGTGTTTGGCAAAGACTGCACGGGAACATAACCTGGAAAACATGCTCACTGCTCTTTGGGGACAGTGGGTCCCGCCCAGCCCTTCCCCAGCAATTGGTTGAGACCTCCTCCCAGTGACTGGCTGGCGTTTCAGAGTAATCGGATCAGGATTATTCCCACTGGAGATCTGGGTTAGGATAGCACAGGGCCCAACAGAACTTCCTCCTGCTAACAAATGAGATTGTTCCATTCCCAGATGAAGCGGGGCTTACAGCAAATTTCCCATGTGACTCCCACAGGTGCGGGGTGATGGTAGGTGCCCACCCTGTGCTGAGCATGGAGGCAAAGAAGAGGCAGGGAGGTGCCTCTCAGCAGAAGGGCAATCCCAGAGCCGGTCAACCCTGATGTGGTGTGAGAAGTTCTACTCTAATATGGGAGGACAAGCCCGTGGAAGTAGAAGAAACATCATCGTGTTTTATTCTTTCAGATACATCTTAGCATTTCTATTTGGCCATTCCTAGCCAAATGAACACTGACAGCCAGGCCCAGGAACATCCCCCACCATGGAGAGACCCACAGAGAGACAGAGAATCAAACTAAAACCTTTAAGAACCTCTTCATGTTTCTATCTCGCTTTGCTGAGTTGCTCCTATAATTGCTTTTAAATACTTCTGTGACTCTCCTTACATATCATTTCTAATTTCTAATGGTTTTGCCTGTGTTTTGGCTGTTTCTTGATTAAGACTGGTGTTTCTGCAGATTTCCAGACAAGATGGGGTGGGAGAATGAGGGCTGGTAACCCTGTACTCAAAAAAACAAAACAAAACAAAACAAAAAACATTTGCACCAAGGTAGAAGGACAAGAAAAAATGTGTGGCAACCTTGGGAAACAAGGTGTTCACCGTTTGCCACTCCAAACCTTGAAGAATCGCAGCCAGAGAGAAAGGAATTAAAAGAGGCCATCTGTTGCGAACCTGGACCCCTCCAGAAGGGAGAAAGCATTAACAGGTGACCCAGCTGGCTGGGAGGTGAGAGGTGGAGGTAAGGCTGGCCAAGTATTATTGGGAGCCCGCTGCGCACCCCCACAACAGCGTGGGATCCAGCGGCTATTCCTTGTCCCACAGCTACTCAAAGCCAAGACCCAGGTATGAGGCACCGTCTCCCCACCCCGGAGGGAACCCATCCTCTGTGTGTCTCACTATGCCGTCATCTCTGGCCCCACCACCGGCTGGATCTTGAATTGGCATCGCCCACCCCCATCCGTGCCAGTCCTTTAACCCACTCCCATCTCTTGAACAAACCTGATCCAATTGTTCTTGACAGTTCTTTGTCAGAAAAGAAAAATCACCATACATATGAAAACATGTCACCACTCAGAAAAAGGGCACCATTTTCCTAAGGACTTCAAGGACTTACTTCCATCTTAAATAGAATCACCCATAAAAATAAATTCTGAAGAAGTCTGATGTGTGAACTCAGGAAGATTTGAGAGACCACGGCATATCGGAAATTGGAAGAATCAACTGTGAAAACTGAGCAAACCGAGATCAAGGAAACTGACCATTAGGGAACAACTGGGACGTTTAGAGTCAAAATTCAACACACAACAGAGGCAGGAAATAGCAGCTTATGGACTGGAGAAAGTGAACGAGGACAAAGACAAACTCGAGAAAGTGGTACCGGAGGAAAGACAGATTTAAAAAAGAGGGAAGACGAGAAATACAGAAGACGATCTCAGTCAGCAACCGGTGTTCCTGCAAAGACAGAGATCGATCATTTGTTAGACTATAAAAACAAAAAGCAGAAGAGGTAAACCAACTTAAGAGCCTGTGACTTGAAAAGCAAAAGATTAAATGGATAAACCTGTGACAAACAGAATAAAGGAAAGAAACAAATGCAAGTGAGCTGGACAGTCTCCCCCACCTCCCCTCCCCCAGCGAGACCCACTCTCTACCCCTTTCCACCTGCCCTGTGCAGCCAGCAAACCTCTGTGGGCTGCTTCACCCACGTTTGGCCGAAGGGAGGCACTGGCAGGGTGAGCAGAGGGAGGGATGGGTGGATTTGTTCCCCCTGACCCCACCCTGCCTGCTGTAGATCAGCTGGGACTGATCTCAACCTCTGGGGTCTCCTAGCTGCAGCCCTGCCAGGTTCTGGTGACACAGCTCTGGCCCCTGCCTCTTCAGGTCAGGGGTGGGAATGGATCCTGAGGGTGCCAGCCGCTGCCTGCCTTGCCATTCCTGTCTTTATCACCCCTGTTGAATATGCCATTTATTTCCTGCTGGGACCCTGGCCACCACAAACAAAGTTAGAAATGAGAAAATGAAGATGGCCACAATAAAAAGAGAAACCTTATAATAATAAAAACTATGCATGATTGTTTGCCAGAAATTTTGAAAATCTCAACAAATAGATTGTTCTCTGAAAATTGTGTATAACTTAACAGAAGTGAATGGGAGGAAACAGAAAACAAGACTAACTCAGTACTAAAGAAGAAATTTAAGTAAATAATAAAGAAATATCTCAGGCCAGACGCGGTGGCTCACGCCTGTAATCTCAGCACTTTGGGAGGCGGAGGCAGGTGGATCACCTGAGGTCAGGAGTTCAAGACCAACCTAACCAACATGGTGAAACACCATTTCTTAAAAAAAAAAAAAAAAAAATCTCCATAAATGGGCTTGAGAAGAAGCGGCTTTACCAATTTTTTTAAAGTATTTCAAAAATCAGATAATAATTATGCTACATAAATGGCTCCATAATATTTTGTAAAACATACATGACTCTTAAAACCATAACATAACCAAAATAATGTAAATGAATCTCACCTATGAATACATATATAAAAATCCTAAATAAGTTTCAGAGTACAACAAAAAAGTATTGTATCCAGAATAGTTCACTGCAATCATGCAAAATGCTTTACTATATGTAAACCAAATATAAATACATAAAATTATTTTACCAGTACATGAAATAAGGAATATAATATAATCATCACAATAGATATTAAAAAGGCATTTGATCAAAATTAAATACTCTGTCCTTCAGAACTCTTTCTAACACTAGAAGACTGCTTCTTCTTGGACGTGACAAACAGCAACAATTACCTTTTATCAAGTGGTCACTAGGTGCCAGAGGCTATCCCATACCCTTCCCAGGTGGCCCGTGCTGATTCTCACAATCCTTCTCCTTGATGTAGATGTTTTCCTTTCCCAATATTCCCCACTGCAGTATTTTAGAAATATTGGCCCATGCAATAAGTTATGAAATCTGAATAAGTGTTATAAGTATTTGGAAAGTACACCATAAAATGACCGTAATTTATAGATGACATGAGAGTCAAACAAGAAATCCCAGAGAAACAACCAGAAAACAATCTGAAATAATGAGGAGTGAGTGAAGTGACAGAATAAAAGACGAATTCATAACATCTCTAACTTCCCCGTATGTTCTCAGTTACCACAAAACGTAGGGGAAACAGTGTTCCCAACAGTAATAAGAGTATCAAATAATCAGAAGAAATTATAACAAGAAATATGCAGAATCTATATAAAGAAAATTATAAAATTTCAAATAATAGAGACATCCATATTTGTTAAGAAGTCTAAACTGTCAATTTACACAAGCTATATTATGGATTTTGTGCAATTCCAATCAAAGTCCCAGTAGTAGTTTTCTCCAACTTGACAGTATTATTGGTTGATTCACCTGGAAGAATATTATTAGCTGGTTCACCTGGAAGAATACATATGAAAATCACCTAAAATAAAATATATTCTAAAATTAGGTGGTATATTTGGTATGATATTGGTGAAAGAAAAGCAAATATACGTGGAACAGAGTACAAACACAAAGAAAGATATGACTTAAAATAGGATAAAGAGGAACCCCAAAGGATAAAGGAATGTTATTCAGTAAGAGGTTTTGGGAAAGATGATTAGTTGAGAAAAATACACATACATCTTTTTTCTTCTTCTTTTTTGAGGCATAGTCTCGCTTTGTTGCCCAGGCTAGAGTGCAGTGGCACGATCTTGGCTCACTACAACCTCTGCCTCCTGGGTTCAAGAAATTCTCCCACCTCAGCCTCTCAGGTAGCTGGGATTACAGGCACATACCACCATGCCCCAGCTAATTTTTTTTTTTTTTTTTTTTTTGTAGTTTTAGTAGAGACAGGGTTTCACCATGCTGGCCAGGCTAGTCTCGAACTCCTGACCACAGGTGATCTGCCCGCCTTGGCCTCCCAAAATGCTAGGATTACAGGCGTGAGCCACCGCATGCGGCCTAAATCTTTATCCTACGTCATTTATTAAATTAATTCCAGAGAGATTAAATGGTTCAACGTAAAACAAAAATAAAAATAAAAAACCTGTAACTGCTTTATTTGTTTTTACCAAGTACTGTGCTAAAAACATGATACACATTTTTCATCCAATCCACCCCACAACATTACCACATAGGTATTCTTAGCCCTGGTTTTCAGATGAGGAACCAGGGCCCAGCAGAATTAGATAAACTGCTGGATCCTTAGCCCAAGTCTATAAGCTCCAAAGCCTCTGTCCTAACCCTCCTGTCTCACACAAGAAGAAATAACTGAATTTCTGTGTGCAAAGGGATTCTCTGCATTGAAAAGTGAAGGGAGAAAATAAAAGGAAAAGACCGATAGACTTCACTATATAAAATTTACAATCTCTGAATGTCAAAAAAACCCATAAAACTTAAAGGAAAATCACAATGAAAATATTTGCAACAAGTGACCTAAACAACTCGTGCAAGTAGATAACAGAAAAACTACAGCTTCAGTAGAAAAATGGCAATGAGAATTGAACAGACCTTTCACGAAAGAGGGATTATGAAGGGGAATAACTCCATCAAATAAGCTCAACGTGACCACAGTCAAATGCAAATCAAAATGAACATTCACCACCTTCACCTTGCAATGTCATGTGTTTTGAAATGAAAATACTCAGAATAGGGAGGTTAGAATGAGGTGGGAACTCTCCTGTACAGCTTACTGGTGCATATATGGAACAGAATTTCTGGAAAGCAATGCATCATTCTGTATCAAAAGCCTTACAAACATTCCTGAACTTTGATCTAATAATTCCACTCCTGGGAATCTATAACCAGACATGTTAATAGTATTTCTGCACAAAGACCTTCGTCAGTTATATTCATAACAACAAAACATTGTTGATAACTTCAATATCTGACAATAGAAGAGTCTTTTCATAAAGTATGGCACATGAGGTAATAGAATCCTGTACATCCATTAAATATGATCATTAGGAAGAAATTCTAACTAAATGGGAAAATGCTAATGCTGCTGGAAATCTCAGACTAAAATTATACATATGCATGTAATACATGTATATACAAAATGGACATTACATACATACAGGGAGGGAGAAAGAACAAGAAGATATACCAGCAAATTAACTATGTTTATGCTAGCGTCTCAGTGATGGGTGGTTACTTTTCTGCTTTTTGCTTTGTACTTTCTGTGCTTTGTGTAAATACCATTTTTCAAAGTTACTCTAAAGAACAGGACGTCACTGTTTATCAGATCTATTTGTTTCTCCATTGCCACTGACAGCTGTGTACTCCAGCAAGCCTCTCTGCTCTGGGGAGTGTCCCAGCTGATCCCCCCGGGACCAGCACTCCATGGGGTTGTTTGTAATAAGCATTGAACCCAAACTGTTAGGGGCCTGCACTTGTTAATATGGTGCTTTTCTAATTAATGGGGACAATGGGAGCGTGAAGTGAGCAGGGGGAGAGAATCTGGTCCCCATGTACTGACACAGCTGTCAACCCTGAGTCCCCCACTCACGGTACATGCTGTGCCTACTTCCATTGTCCTCAGCCCCAGGACTTCAGTCCCCTCTGCACTGACCCCTTCAATTGGAGCCAGAACTAGTAGTCTCAGATGCCTGCCTTTCTTCTGAGGTCGTGCTCATTACCCCTGGTTTCACTCTGCATGCCTCCGTGCTCCCATCCCTTCCTCCTGGCGGCTTCCTGGCTCCCAGTCCTGGTCTCAGCAGTCCCTGGAAGCAAGAAGGGGCTCAGTCCTCTTTCTGCTTCCATCTCTCTGAATGCTTCCTCTGAGGAGGCCTCAAGCGACAGCTCAGCATTCCCTGGAGGCCTCCAGGAAGTTTCTGAAGTGACCCTCTGCCCCAGTTCTCCTCTCTCCTCTGTGTGCTATGTTCTTCACAGATGGGCCCCGTACTCCTCTGCTTCTGAGATATCACTAGTCACTTTTAGCCCATAAAGACTAATTGCCAGCATGATTTTTTTTTTTTTTTTTGAGACAGAGTCTCACTCTGTTGCCCAGCCTGGAGTGCAGTGGCACAATCTCGGCCTACTGCAACCTGCACCTCCTGAGTTCAAGCAATTCTCCTCCTTAGACTCCCCAAGTAGCTGGGATTACAGGTGCCCGCCACCATGCCCAGCTAATTTGTTTGTACTTTTAGTAGAGACGGGATTTTACTGTGTTTGCCAGGCTGGTCTCGAACTCCTGACCTGTGATCTGCCCGCCTTGGCCTCCCAAAGTGCTGGGATTACAAGCGTGAGCCACCGTGCCTGGCCACCAGCATGATTTTTATGTGTGTAAAGCATTCGGTGGGTGCTTACCACATGACTGGCCTTGGGCTGTAAATGTCGCTCCCATCTTCCCATTTTATCCTCTCAATAACCCAATGAAACAATGAAAAGACAACCCACTTTTCTAAATGTGTAAAGGATCTAAATTGACCTTTCTCCAAATACGAATGGCCAATAAGCAAGGAAAGACATTCAGCATCATTAGCCATTAGAGGAATGCAAGTTAAAACCGCAATAAGATGTCACTTCACACCCACTAGGATGGCTATAATAAAAAAAGATATTAAAAACTGCTGGTAGGAAAGTGGAGACACTGGAACCCTCAGTCATTGCTGGTAGGAATGCAAAATGGCGGATCCACCAACGAAAACAGTTGAGCAGTTCCTCAAAGTGTTAGACTTAAATGACCCAGCAATTCTGCTCCTAGTTATATACACAAGAATACTGAAAATGTGTTTGCACAAAACCTTGTATATGAATGTTCATCGCAGCATTATTCATTATAGCCCAAAACTGAAAACAAGTCAAATATCTATCAACTGATGACAAACAAAATGTGGTCCATTCAGTACAGTGGCTCATTAGTCAGCCATAGAGAGAAATGATTCACGCTGCGACACAGATGAAGCTTGAGAGCATTGTGCTAAGTGAAAGAAGCTGGCCCCAAAGTCCACATGTTGTATGTTTCCAGTTATGAAACATCTGGAAAAGATAAATCCGTAGACAAAAAGTCATTTAGTTGTTGCCAGGGGTTGGGTGGAGAGGGAATAGGGAGTGACGGCTATGGGTACAGGGTTTCTTTTTGAGGTATTGAGAATGTCCTGGAATTAGACAGTGGTATTGGTTTCACAACATTGTGAATGTACCAAAAACAGGATAAAGAATTGTACACCAGGCCAGGCGCGGTGGTTTATACCTGAATTCCCAGCGCTTTGGGAGGCTAAGGCAGGCAGATCACCTGAGGTCAGGAGTACAAGACCAGCATGTCCAACATGGTGAAACCTCATCTCTACTAAAAATAGAAAAATTAGCTGGATGTGGTGGCAGACACCTGTAATCCCAGCTATTTGGGAGGCTGAGGCAGGAGGATTGCTTGAACCTGGTAGGCGGAAATTATAGTGAGCCGAGACCTCTCCATTGCATTCCAGCCTGGACAAAAAGAGTGAGACTCCATCTCAAAAAAACATAAATAATAATAATTAGCTGGGTGTGGTGGTGTGTGCCTGTAATCCCAGCTACTTGGGAGGCTGAGGCAGGAGAATCGCTTGAACCCGGGAGGTGGAGGTTGTAGTGAACAGAGATCACGTCACTGCCCTCCAGCCTGGGAAACAGAGCAAGATTCCATCTCGAGAAAAAAAAAAAATTAAGAATTGTACACCATAGAAAGGGTGATTGCACAGAATATAAATTATACCTTAATTTGAAAAAATAATCCAATGAGTGGGCTTTGCCCTTGTCATTCTCATTCCGCCCATGAAGATGCTGGGTTGGCACAGGAAGGTTAGCATTTTGCAAATGTAGCACACCAGAGCAAGCCAACCCCAGAGCCTTGCTCCTCAGGACTGCATAACATGGCATGAATGACAGAGGGAAGGGCAGAGCTCCTCTCACTCCATCTCTGGAGTGGGGAGAACAGCCTGGCTGGGAGGACCACGTCTCATCATGACACAAGGGTTCACGCGCAGGGAGATGGCACCAGTCGATTGAGAAGCGCTGATGTGAGGCTGTGTGCAGTGGCTCACACCTGTAATTCTTGCACTTTGGGAGGCCGAAGCAGGTGGATCATGAGGTCAGAAGTTCAAGACCAGTCTGGCCAACATGGTGAAACCCATCTCTACTAAAAATACAAAAATTAGCTGGGCATGGTGACACTTGCCTGTGACCCCAGCTACTCGGGAGGCTGAGGCAGGAGAATCGCCTGAATCCTGGAGGCAGAGGTTGCAGTGAGCCCAGATCGTGCTACTGTACTCCAGCCTGGGCAACACAGTGAGACAAGAAAGAAAGAAAGAAAGAGAGAAGGAGAGAAGAGAGAGAGAGAGAGAAAGAAAAGAAAGAAAAAGAAAAAAAGAAAGAGAAAGGCCAGGCACAGTGGTGGCTCATGCCTGTAATCTCAGCACTTTGGAAGGCTGAGGAGGGTGGATCACCTGAGGTTAGGCGTTTGAGACCAGCCTGGCCAACATGGCAAAACCCCATCTTTGCTAAAAATATTTTTTTAAAAATTAGCCGGGTGTGGTGGCAGGCGCCTGTAATCCCAGCTGCTCCAGAGGCTGATGCAGGAGAATCTCTTGAACCCGGGAGGCAGAGGTTGAAGTGAGCCAAGATCACACCATTGCACTCCAGCCTGAGCAACAGAGCAAGACTCTGTCTAAAAAAAAAAAAAAAAAAGTGCTGATTGTGTTCATGAATGTATGGATTTAACCTACCAGGTAGACAAACATGCAAAGCACCAAAGCTGGAGCCTATCCCTAGACCTGAAAGGACTTTTCTGGGAGGCTGAGCACAGGCACAGAATGCCTGGAGCGACTCCAATTTCACTCGCTGGTCTGCATCACGTCACAGAGAAGATACAGTCAGTGAGTGAAATACACAGGCCTTTAAGGACACACCACCCCTTCCTGGTCTTGCATGCAGAAAGAAAACCCGGCACAGTTCCTCGGAGAAAGCCCCTTGGCCTGCTTTCTGGTGTGAACCAGATGTCAGTAGCTCTGGCTACTGCCTGGGCCAGCATTTTTTCCCACTGACTGTCAATATGAGATATGAAAAATAGTGCCTTGTTCCATTTGCACAAAAATAATTAACAGTGTATATTTTATTGAAGCGTTGACAGAGGGTTGGAGAAAGGGACTTAGCCACCTGCTCACATCACATCTTTACACCTCTGTTGGACTCTCTGGGGTTAGGAGTTCCACCCTCTCAAGTTCCTTCTCTGTGGCTCCATCCCCAGGAGTTCCCTCTCCAGGCTTTGCCCCGCCCCACACAGACCACCCTGTGGGCTCCGCTCTGTTTCTCACTTCCAAGAAGAGCATGCGGCCAGTGCGGTGGCTCATGCCTGTAATCCCAGAGCTTTGGGAGGCCGAGGCGGGTGGATCATGAGGTCAGGAGTTCAAGACCAGGCTGGCCAACATGGTGAAACCCCATCTCTACTAAAAATACAAAAATTAGCCGGGCACAGGTGGCTGCCTGTAATCCCAGCTACTAAGGAGGCTGAGGCAGAGAACTGCTTGAACCTGGGAGGCGGAGGTTGCAGCGAGCCGAGATCACACCCCACTGCACTCCAGCCTGGGCAATAAAGTGAGACACGCTCTCAAAAAAAAAAGCATGTGTGCAAGTCCTGGCCCTGTTATTTGTTAGTCCTGCAAACTAGGCCGGTTCCATAAACTTCTCTGTGCCTCAGTTTCCCCATCTGTAAAGTGGGGATAATAGGACTTCCTTTCAAGGTCTTCATGGACATCAAATAAGCCAGTACTAGCCTAGAACGGTGCCTGGCACACAGCTGTTTGGAAGTTGCCTGCTGTTATTAGGCAGAGCAGGTTGGTAACAACCTTCTGTTAGCAGAGCAAGGTTTAGGGTCTGCTCTGTTTGACAAAACTCCCCCCAGAGCAGGCACTCAACATGTGCAGAAGAAACTGTGTGACAAGCTCCTGGAGGCCACAGACAGCATTCTCGGGCTTCCCCCGTCTTTCCTGTGGTGCAGGCAAAGTCCCCAAGTCCAGGACTGTTCAGTGCACTGTCTACACTGCCCCTGGGAAGGGGTGAGCCAGAGCCTGCCATGGTGCCTGGGTGGCTGGTGGAAGGCCACATGTGGAAGGAGACCAAAACCACACTGTCAGCTATGGCTGGACCAGGCACTGGTTTCTGAACCAAAGGCAGCCACGTGCCTTCACCTCCCCTATGAGGGGAAACACCCTCTCTCTGGAGTAGTTGGGGGTAACGCCGCCCTCCTGGCAGCTCCAGGCTGGATGGCAGCCAGCTGAGCTGGCCACACTAGACCCACTCCCCCGGGCCCCAGCTACTCCTACAGACAGGGCAGGGTGTATCCTGACGTTGGGCCTTTGATCAGCTTCACATTGCAGATTGTGCAAGGGGATGCCGGCTAGCCAACCCACGGACCCTTGCATTGACTGACCCCATTCCCAGGGCATCTCTTCTCTGCGGCATAAGGCCTGCCAGGTGTGCTGGCTCCTGCATGGCAGGAGAGGGCATGAATCTGACAGCTCTTAACGTCTCCCATCCATGATGCGCCCAGTGTCCCCCTCAAGGCACCCATAGACTCCCCCACTCCCCTGGAGCAGGGCCAACTCTGCCGGGGGATTTGAGTGGGGACCAGGTGGGGTTGACATAGGTCCTGCTTAGAAGAGCCCCCAGCTGCAAGACGGCAGAGTTGGACTCAAACCACGCAGCCCTCTGCCGGGGTCATCCCACTACAACTCTCTGTTTCCTGAGATGAAGACCCAGGCTCCTGGCCGAGCAGAGCTTTCCAAGTTGCTGAGGTGAGATCAAAGCTTTCCTGCCCAGTGGTAGGCGAAGGGGCTGACCTCTCTCTCGAGGAAATGCAGCGTTTGCTGGGTGTGGGCAGAATGCGCACTCCTAAGTCACGTGGGTGACACTGAATTGCAGCCCTGTCTTTTGATGTCCAACCTCCGCCCAGGTCCCTTTACATAGTCAAATCCTGTCCTCTTTCCTGAGTACAAAGGCCCCTCCCTGCTGAGGCTGCTCTCAGTTCCCAAGGCACCCAGCACACCTGCCCAAAGCATCAGGTGGAGACTGGGCTGTTGTCCCCTTGCCCACCAGAGGGGCCTGGGAGGAGGCGCTGCTGGGGCTCAGGCAGGATGAGGTCGGGAGACTTGGGGATCTGAGGGGCCACGGGGCACGCATACTTTTCCCATGGACTTTGCTAGGGCAGGAGAGTGGGTGTGTGGCTTCCTTCTACAGTCACGTCTAGAGCAGGGTGGCTCCACGACCCTGCCCCATCAGCAGCACTTCTCCGGGGTCCCTGTCCCAGGCTGGGGGACAAAGCCTGCTCCCTCTGGAGCTGCGGAAAACCCGGCTGCCGGCACAGCCCTCAGCCTGGGACTGCCTACTGCCTGCCTTTGCCGTTTCTGTCAGGCCACGGCCACTCTGCAGGGAACAGAGAAAACTAACGGTAGCGGGGTTTGTTTTTCAAGAAGTTCAATCTCTTTGCTTTAAATGACTGGCTTTTTTTTTTTTTAATATGCCCTTCCTGCCTTTTTTGGTGCAGAGGCTGCTTTCTTTCATGAAATGAGTCTGTTATCATTCCTTCAGTTAGTTTTAGGCCACGTGAAGCCTCGCAGGCCTGTGGCAAGTCTGCAGGTACAGGGTGGCCCACAGCCGCCACTGGAGCCTGGCCTTGCAGCAGGGGCTGCTTCCCACCCTGAGCAGGGAAGAAAGGGGAACCCTGAGCCCAGGGCTTGTCTGGCCAAGGGGTGGGGCTCCTGGCGTTTGCAGCCCAGCAGCCTCAGGATGGGAGGTTGCCAGGCTTTGGCTAAGAGGACAGAGGACAACTGTGGGCACCACAGGTCCCTCCCTAAGGAGCAGACACTGCTCACCCGTCATGGATCTGAGAGTAACTCAGTACAGACAAGGCTTCAGAGAGAAGAGGTGGAGGAAGGAATACAGGAGCTGGCCTGGATCCCAGCAGTTTGCCCCCAGCCAGCATGTGAACAAAGACCTCAGGCTCTCTGCACTCTGTCTACCCCCGAAAAGCCAGGGCTGTGGCACCAGAGCTTCTCCAAGGCCTCTCCAGCTCTGGCTGTGCCTCACTCTGACCCTAGACGTTAAGATGCTCACAGCGTGGAGTCAAAGAGACCCACGTCCTGTGTCTGTAACCTGAGCAACTACAGAACCTGGTCGGAGAGTGGCGGTGAAGGTTAACGAGATGCCGTCCCGGACGCCCTCGGCTCAGCCAACACCAAGCAGCCAGGACAAGGTCCCACTGGGCCAGGAGAGAAATCCAAGTAATCCACATGGGCGGGTGGAGTCAGACTGGGCTTGCAGATGCCTAAGAGAATCTTCCTGCCCCGGCGGCAGCGGGTCCCCATTGGGGAAGTCCAGGCAGCCTGGGCCTGTGTTTCTTCCCCTGAGGCATGAGAGAGGGGGCACAGGAAACCAGTCTTCAGAGGTGGGGCTGCGGACTGCCAGCACAGGCCAGCAGCCAGCCATGAGTGGGGCTGCTTTCCAGTGCCCCAGCTGACCCTGTACACACTCTGGCTGCCCTTGCTTCCGCCTCTAACCCCCCAAGGCTACATGTACACCCCACTGGACTGGGGTCAGGAGAGGCTGGGCAACACAGGCTGCTGGTCTCAGCTGCAGCCTCGGGGGCAGATGGCCGTGGCTTTGACTGTTGTCACTCAACCTGCCGGTCCTCAGATTCCTCATCTGCAAAGTAGGGCTTTTATTTATTTATTTATTTATTTATTTTTTAGAGATGAGGTTTCACCATGTTGGCCAAAGTGGTCTTGATCTTTTGACCTCGTGATCTGCCCCAAAGTAGGGCTTTTAACAGGACCTGAACTTTAGGTTGTGGTGAGGATGAAATGGGCCAGCAAATGCTTAGCACAGCGGGTCCCAGCTGTGAGTCAGTGTTCAAAACAGGTCTGGGCTCACCGCCCACTTCCCCTCCTGCCTGGAGAAGGGCAAGGCCCTGGCTGCTCTGGGCAACACTTCTGCTAGCCCAGGGATGTTACCTGGGATGTCCAGGTGGACACACCCTTCCCCGACTACGCTCTGGCACTGCCCGAGGCCCCAGTAAAATGATTCAACCAAGGGCTGCAGGACAAGATCTCCTATGATTGGACCAAGAGCTGCCGGGCAAGGGCGTCCTTCAGACACTGGACAGGAAGAGGGTTCTAGAAAGGAACCTTCAGCAAGTGGCTGGTTCCTCCACTGTCAGCACAGCTGGCACATTCAGAAACATCCCCAACCGGGCAGTGGGAGGAGCTGATGGTGACAGAGACCCAAACTGAGGGGGTGGGGGGTGGGCAGCGGTCACAGCCGAGTGCTCAGGAGAGACAGAAGAGGTTGCTCGCTGGTGGTAATGGTGACTTCCTCTGCTCTCGGGCCCCCGAAAGCAGCTTCTGAGTGAACGGAAAGTCCTTTCTTGATTAAAGCCACCCCATATTCTTGGCTTGCCAAACAGCAGCTTCCTCCAGGGGCCGAAAGCCTGGGTGCTCCAGGAAGGGTCCCTCTGGCCACCTCTGCTCCTCTCAGGGTTTCTGAGCTGGGCGTCTTTGAGCTGCTCTAACACACCCACCTCCACAGAGCCCTGAGCTTCCTCCTGGCTCAAAGAGCCAGACCCCCTTCTCTTGGTCCCCAGACCCCAAGGAAGCCACAGGCACCACACAGCTCACGGGAAGCTGGGGTATCAGATCAGGCCTCAGAGTGGCTCTGACAGCTCCCAGACTGCAAAACCTGCCACGAGACCAGGTCCCTGAATTCCAAGGCCAAGGTCTAAGGCCAAGGTCCCTGGCAGGGTGGCGGGGGAAGTGTGCATGTCAGGTCACTCTGTCCTGTGACACGAGAACAACTCATCCCACTGCTGGGGCCCTTCGAAGCCCCTCCGTCACCTCTGTGCCAGGGGGAAGGAGCAGGTTGTACTCACAGCACGCAGAGGGCGTATGCCCGGGAGATGGACTCGCTGGCACGCACGAGGAAGCTCCCGTCCTTGCCCGTCCTGGAGAGCAGCTCCTCCGCCTTGGAGCGGGTGATGTTGCCGTGGTTCCAGCAGGGGACCATGGCGGGCGCGGGGCTCCTCGGCCGGGCCGGCCGGCACCCCCAGGACCCACACACCAGCAAGGGGAGCGGAGGCCCCTCCGCTGCAACCTGCCGCCTGTTGCCTCTCGGTGGCCTCGGCTGCTGCCACCAGCTTAACTGACTGACTTCCTGTTTCAGGCGTTCAGCGAGGGAAAGGAAACTGAGCTGCGGAGAACTTCCTCATTACAGAAACCAAGCAAGTGCGCGCGAGAGAGACAGAGAGACAGAGACGGGGGCGGGGGGGGGCTCTGGCCGTCCACCGTCCACCACACCCCGCCACGGCAGCCGCGGCGGTCTCGTCGCTCTCTCGCCGCCTCTGTCCTTCCTGGAAACAGGTCACAGCCTACAGCTAAAGTGTCCCAGGGGCAGCTGAAGTCCCGCTGGGCAGAGTGACTGGCTCCGGAGACGCAGGAGAGTCGTGGCCGGCTTAGGAAAAAGCGTGGCCTAGCAGGTGTGGGTGGGCCAGAGGACGACCACGTGGGATGCCACGCCCTAGACAGGCCTCCTGAGCATTCTGCCCTCCCCCCAGGGCTTTTCGAGGCCAACCCGGAACCCCCAAAACACCCAAGGGGGCGCAGCTTTTCAACTGGGACTACGGCCTGCCCAGGACAGAGCAAACGAGGGGGCGGGGCATGGTCGAGCCCCGCCCCTCCCCCTCAGAGAAACCGAGCTGCCTGGAGGCTGGGAGACCTTGGGCGCCACCAGCCAAGGGCTCCGAGGTCCAGGTGATGGTTCTGTGACCCCACTCTGTGAACCCTCATTCCCAGGGGCCGGCGGGTGCTGCGTGGCAGCACAGCTCTGATCCCTGAAGTCTGGTTTGGAGAAACACAAAGGGAGCTTGGAGGGGACGTGGACTGTTTACAGCGGGAACACAGGCTGGGTTTTTCCCTGGGCGTCTCCAGGAGGCTGAGGAAGCAGGCTCGGAGAGGAGACCACCACAGCCCCACAGGGCGGGCTGGCCACCTGGCCGGGGACGACACTGGTTCCTGAGTCCTGCATCTCAGCAGTCCAGGTGGCCCAGTCGGACCGGACTGTACCTCCTCCACGGCTGGGCATGGCCACGTTTGCCCACTGCTTAAAGGGGAGCTGCCTCTCCAGGGACCGCCATCCACGACCAGCAATTTCTGAGGGCTCGGTGGTAGACACCCATCCCTCAGCCCCCAGACCTGGATACCCTCCGTCCTTGGGTCAGGCCCACTAAGGGTGAAGGGACACGTGTTGACCTGCTGCATAAGGCGTGCCCCTCACATCCCACATCCAGGCCTTGCCCTCGAGGACAGGACAACAGACCCCCTCCAGGAGGGGGGCACCAGCCAGACGGCACCACCACATTCAAGCTGTGGGAACCTGGTCAAGTTTCTTCTCTCTCTCGACCTCCTTTTCCTCTTGTCTAACTTGAAGGACATAGCTCGTAAAGGAGCTCACATGTGCCAAGGGGTTTGACGTGCGTCACACTGATAGTCATCCTAGAACAGGAGCCCAGCACCTCCCACCTGTATCAGCACAC
The DNA here is from genome assembly GCA_036589455.1 of Ateles fusciceps. Taxonomy (NCBI): domain Eukaryota; kingdom Metazoa; phylum Chordata; class Mammalia; order Primates; family Atelidae; genus Ateles; species Ateles fusciceps. The sequence goes on from JAZHEH010001810.1 coordinate 5,019,453, forward strand.
ATGGCAGGCGAGTTTGTGGGGCAGACAAAGCACTCCCAGTCAAGAACCTCTGGCCAGGCCCGGAGCTGGGCATGGGGATACAGTGGTGATGGGAGTTGGCCTCCACACTCCGGGCATCCCGGAGCACGCCACCTCTGCAGCAGCCCAGCATGGACGCCTCTCATTCCCCACCTGCACCTTGGCTCCACGCCTGTCCACCGCCTCCTTCCGGAGTCATCTCCTATGCTCCCATCACACCTTCTCGCTTCCCTGCTGGCCTCCACCAACATCCATGAAGCCCTGAACCACGCCACGAGGAGGATCCATTCACAATACTGGTCCCTTCACGCCTCCACCCACTCATCTCTAGAGACCCCTACCATGCCAAGACTGTTCTACTTAGAAAGCTTCCCCCATGCCCTCAGCCCCTATCTCTCACAGCTCTCTTCCCACGGCCCTTGCCATTCCACCCAGCGAGATCCCTGGCACACACACCACATGGGCACGCTTCTCTAATTTTTAAGGCCCACCCCATCCTTGCTTCCTCGTCGACCCAATGGCCTGATCTATCCAGCATGGTCAGCTGCCTTGTCTCCCACCCTTCTGTCCCCCCACATTCAGGAAATCCCAATATCTAGATCAGGGCTGCCCTTCTGGGGGTGGATTTTTTTGTAGGGCTGCAGTCCATATAAATAATTTAAACGTATTACAAAATTCACAAACTCATGTGAGGGACAGTGACTTATCAATGAAGACTTCAAATAATGGCAAGAGAGTGGCCAGGGGCAGTGGCTCATGCCAGTAATCCCAGCACCTTGGGAAACTGAGGCGGGTGGATCACCTGAGGTCAGGAGTCCAAGACCAGCCTGGCCAACATGGTGAAACCCCATCTCTACTAAAAATAATAATTTAAAAAACCAGCCGGGTGTGGTGGCGGGCGCCTGTAATCGCGGCTACTCAGGAGGCTGAGGCAGGATAATTGCTTGAACCTGGGAGGTGGAGGTTGCAGTGAGCCGAGATCGTGCAACTGCATTCCAGCCTGGGCGACTGAGCAAGACTCTGTCTCAAAATAATAATAATAATAATAATAATGGCTAGAGAGGCAGTAATTACGTGCATGCTCAGTGTCCTATCAGTGCACCTGAAGAGTCCTCGTGATGCCCCCATCTTCTCTTCCCATGCAAGTCCAGTAATCACCTCCTCACCTTGTGCCTGTTTTTGTCAAATGCACCATTCCTAACTGATTTGGGACCTTGCACAGAAAAATGAAGGTATTACTCACAATGCCTCCGCTGCTTGTAGGGAGACACCATAAACCTTCTGGCCCCTGCATTTCCCTGACCCCATTATCTCCTGCTGGCGGCCTCATTACTGGTGATGTCGCTCCATTCTTGTGCAGCCCAAGACTTCGGCTTCCAGTGATTTTCTTCCAGGGCTGTTTCTTTGCTTCATAAATAACCACAGTGCACGTCCTGCCCAGAGTATGCAAGAAAATGTTCAGTCAGTCATCTTCTTGTCATGTTAAATTTACTGTTCCAGGCCGGGCACAGTAGCTCACGCCTGTAATCCCAGCACTTTGGGAGGCCAAGGCAGGCAGATCACCTGAGGTCAGGAGTTCGAGACCAGCCTGGCCAACATGGTAAACCCCGTCTCTACTAAAAATACAAGAATTAGCTGGGCATGGTGGCTCACGCCTGTAGTCCCAGCTACTCCTGAGGCTGAGGCAGGAGAATCACTTGAACCCAGGAGGCGGAGGTTGCAGTGAGCAGAGATCGTGCCATTGTACTTCAGCCTGGGCGACAAAGCGAGACTCCGTCACACAAAAAAAGGTACTGTTCCAAATTTTATAGCGTAAATGTAGAACTACGCATCTTCCAGCCATATTCTCTTGAATGTGTTAGGCCATAATCACTGCGTTCCTACCTTGGGATCCTGCTTGATGATGACTGCACCCCTGCCCTCCACACACAAGAGCAGTCCCTCTCTCCAGGGATGTCCGCCTGCACCTGGCATGGCAGGATCCATGTGGAGAGCTCAGCATCACCCCGTGGATGGGGGTGGGAGACGATGCTGATGGGAAGAGCCCATGGGTGTATGGGTGTCGTGGAGCATTGTTCTCAAAAGCCATTGCAGGAGGTAGCTGCCTGACAGCTGGACAGGAGCTTCCAGAAGGGAGGAGGGGTTGCCAGCTGCTGCTGGCAGGGGTGAGGAGGCAAGGGCCACCTGCCACTATCCTTGCTGTCCTCAATGCTCAGGTCACTCAAAGGATGGAGCTGCTCCCCCAGGCTGCGCCCAGGAGCCACACCCAGCCACAGGGCCCCAGAACGATTGCATAGGTGTGCGTCAGTGCATTCCTTGGAGCAGCTGGTCAATCTCACCCATGGGGCAGAGGCTTGGAAAGCAGCTGAAGGGAAGAAATGGGGTGAGGACTCACTCATGTGAGCCTAGATCCAGACTGGGGCACCTGCCCAAAGGCACTACCAGTCCTGGCAAGCGCCAGGCCCCATCAGGGGACTTGAACAATTTCTGAGAAAACAGGGCAGTGAGAAGCATCAGGGTGGTCTGGCAGGCACCTGGTCATGGGCACTCAGTCAACTCTAGAAGTTCCAGGAAGAACATGCAGGCCTCAGCGTTGAAGAGGAGAGCTGACGTGGCAGGGCCAAGGCGTAGGACTGATTCTGCTTTGGAAGCCTCGAGTGGGGACAGGTCACAGGAAGGTTTGAGTCTCAGGACAGGGCAGTCTGGGAGAGAGGGACCATGAAAACACCACAGTGTTTCTTGTCTAGGGGTCCTTCCAACGTGTACAAGAAACAGAATGGATGGTCTGAGAAGGGGTTGGGCCAGGAGCGGGGGAGACAGAGGTCAATATATACTATATATATATATATATATATGTGCATTACATTATGCATATTGTGTGTATTATACATTATATATATACTATATATCTACTATACAATGTTAGTAGATATACAGTAAATCTAAGCATTTGTCACTGTACTTCCCTTCCCCTCCTGTGTTCATCGAAGCCCTTTAGTACACCCCAGGGCTCCCACTCCCCACCAGCCTGGGTAGATAGATAGACACCACTCACTGCTTGGGGTGCACAGAGTGAAAGTGCTCACTCACCGAGTGCTAAAAGCAAAGGGAACAGTGATGGTTAATTTTATGTCAGCTTGGCTGGGCCACAGGACCCAGATATTTGGTCAACATTATTCTAGATGTCTCTCTGAAGGTATTTTTTAGCTGACATGAACATTTAAATCAGTAGACTTTGAGTAAAGCAATTCCTGTGTGTAGGCCTCACCCAATCAGCTGAAGGGCTTCATAGAAAAAGACTGGCTTCCCCCAAAGACAGAATTTGCCAGTAGATTGCCTATGGACTCGAGCCGCAGTGTCAACTCTTCCCTGGGTCTCCAGCCTGCCAGCCACTCTACAGACTTTAGCCTCGACCATCCAATGAGCCAATTCCTATCTATCTATCTATCTATCCGTCATCTATCCATCCATTTCTGTATCTATCTAGCCATCCATTTATCTCTCTAGCCATCTATCTATCTCTATCCATCCATCTCTCTCTCTCTATATATATATATATACATACATATATATATATACATATATTTTACTGCATTTTAGGTTTTGGGGTACATGTGAAGAACATGCAAGATTGTTGCATAGGTACACACATGGCAGTGTGATTTGCTGCCTTCCTCCCCATCACCTATATCTGGCATTTCTCCCCATGCTATCCCTCCCCAACTCCCCCACCCCCCCCATCCATCTCTCTAACAATCTCCTATGTATCATCTATCAGTCGATTGCTTGATCGATAGTCTATCCATCCATCCATCTCATCTATGTAGCCATCTATCTATCCATCCATCTATCTATGTAGCCATCCATTATCTACCTATCCATCCATCTATCTATCTAGCCATCTACCTATGTACCATCTATCTATCAGTCAATTGCTGGATCAATCGGTCTATCCATCCATCCATCTATCTATATAGCCATCTATCTTTTATCTATCCATCCATCTATCTATCTATGTAGCCATTTATCTATCTCTCTATCTGCTTCTCTGAAGAACACCTGATTAATAGAAGGGCAAATACTTGACTGTGAAGTTAGAAAGTTGCTCCCTGGCTGGCATAATCAGTAGTGGACTTCCCTCACCCTGAGACCTGATAATAGGACATGCTTGGCTGGAGAAGGGGAGCAGTCACTCACAGGGAGCCTCCTGGGATCAAGCACCACTGTTGCCTTTCCAAGGAGCCCAGGGCAGGTGGGTCAGCCCCCAGGCTCCTGCTTTCTGTCACTGGGGAAGACCAGCGGGGAAAACCAGTCAAAAGCAGGAGCCAGCACATTGTTCACGGCTTGTTAAGAAGGATGAATGCTCTCCTCCGTCCTGAGAATTTACCCTGCCCACATCGGCCCCTCCCAAATCAAAGGCCAAGGTCACTTACTGAGATGGTGGGAGAGGAAGGCAAGTCCCAGCCCTTGTCTAGGATGAAGGGCGATTGTCCCACTGGAGATGCCTGGCGGAGCTGGAGCACTCCCAAACCTAGCAGATCATGCTCCCTGATCATCCGCCAGGAAAAGATTTCTTCCTATCCAGCTCTCTCTCTCCCCGCCCAGCCCTTTCTCTCTCTCTCTCTCTCTCTCTCTCTCTGTCCATTCCACTGTCTCCACAGTTACTTTTGGAGCTCTGTCAAGATACCAGGCTCCACCGGCCTGCCTTTCCATTTCCAGTTCCATTTCTGCTACTGGCATCTTGACCCCTCCAGATCCACCCAGGCCCCTGCGAGCACACATTTCATTCAGCTTTGCAGAGCTAGTTGCTGCAGTCCTCTGAATTTCTGACTGATCTTGCCAGAGCCATCCATCTACGTGGCCCCATGGCTTCCTGGGGCCTGGCGCATCCCCAGCAATGGGAAGGTGAGGTCTCAAATCACAGCACCCTCCACCCCATTCCCTGTTCTGTGCCTGTGATAGCCCCATTTTAGTGCTATAAATCAGACTCTGAATTAGACACACAGGAACAAGGTTGGGGTCCAAATCTCAGCTTTACCATGAATATTTAGCATCTCTGGATCGGTTTGCCTCTCTCTGTAAAGGGATAGTGACACTGTATTGAAGAATGTCCGTGAAGTTATGTAACGTTCCTGGCACCAGATAGGTGCTCACGACAACGCGGGTCTCTCAGGCGGCCCCCTGACCAGCGCCTGCAGGGCAGAGCTTCTGTGGGCTTCTGTGGGCTCCAGTGGGCAGCTGATATCATTGACCTTCCGCCACTGGTTTAACAACCCAATTCTACAACTCTTTACCTGTGCCTTGTGACTCCCGGCCAGCAGGTGGTGCTGCACTCTGCCCACACCACCCCCCTCCCCGCCCGCCCCACACCACCCCGCCACAACCTTTTCCCTACCCCTTTTCCCCAGGGACCAGAGCCAGGAACACCACTGTCAGGCACAGGGGTGACTCCCAAGGGGTCCAAGGGTCCATGGAGTCCATAATGTGCTCAAGGACATCTGTGAATACTGAAGGCCTGGCAGCAGGCATCTCCTCTTTCACTGAAGATGCCGGAAAACCAAATGGGCCTGAACAAAAACAAAGAAAATCAGGATGGACTTTGGGAAGAATTGGGTAAGAGGGAAACCATGTCCGAAAAGCCAACATATGTCTCTTGTCAAGATTCTTAAGGACAAAGGAAAATATTCGTAATGCAATGTTAGTGAAAAAACAAATCAAGGCCAGGCGCGTGGCTCACGCCTGTAATCCCAGCACTTTGGGAGGCTGAGGCGGACAAATCGCCTTAGATCAGGGGTCCAAGACCAGCCTGGCCAGCATAGCAAAACCCCATTTCTACTAAAAATCCAAAAACTAGCCAGGTGTGGCAACGGGCACCCATAGTCCCAACTACTTGGGAGGCTGAGGAAGGAGAATCGCTTGAACCTGGGAGGCAGAGGTTGCAGTGAGCTAAAATCGCCCCACTGCACTCCAGCCTGGGTGACAGAGTGAGACTCCATCTCAGAAAACAAACAAATCAAGAAACCAAGTGGGAATATGATTCCAACTATGGAAAAACCTCTATCCTGGAAAGACACTGGAAGTGAAGATGACTGAGTTGGCAGCGTATCCACGAGCAATTTTTTTTTCTTCCATCTACTTTTCTAGCTTTCCTTTACTGACCACATACTACTTTTGTCATAATAAAAACTAAATAAATAAAAGGAGAACTCTGACTCGAGGTAATGTGTGTAAAATCCTGCTGGAAGAGTTGGGTTTTGCGTGAATGGCCGGTTGTATCCTGTGTTAGGTATAGTGAACTCCAAGTCTTCTCTTCAAAGAATCACTATGTCAGTATGTTCAGTTTTTTGTCCTCCATTTTAAAGTTTAATTTCCTTGTAGTTTCAGTAAACAAACTTTTCCACCAGTTCTAATCAGTAGTTTACATCTGTTCTCCTGGTGCCATGTTCCATCCTGACTCATCCCAGTCACCTGGCCCAGTCCCCTGCTCCAGCCTGACTCATCCCCAGGTCACCTGCTGTGGTCACCTGCTCCGATCACTTGCTTTGATACCTGGTTACCTGCTCTGACCTGTCCCCATAACCATCCTTCTCGCCGAACTACCCACCGTGCCACTCCAGCTCGCACCCCTGCTCTCTTTAAAATAGCCAATCAGAATTAGCCTAGACTGTGTGGTCTAACCCTAGCCAATAGGGGAACGACACAGCAGTAGGGGCAACCTCCTGTCAGAAATAAGAACCCCTTCCCCTCCCCTGTCCAGGTGTGTGCTCGCCATTGTTCCATCTGTGAGCTGCACCCTTCTATAGAAGTAAATCGCCTTGCTGAGGAAATTTATATTCAAGTGCTACTTCTTTTGCAGCACCGAAAATTTAGATGCAACACCTGGGGAGACTCTTCCCCCATCATTTCTCTCAGATTCCTAAGAAAGAGACCAACTTTTCTCTCCTTAATCTTTTTTTTTTAATTGAAAAGTAATGTGTACACATAGTAACATGTTATTTAACTTGCTCAAAAGGGTTTACAATGAAAAGTAAGTTTTCCTGCCGGCCCAGACCCCAGATCCATTTCTCCAGGGCCAATGTCTTACGTAGTCTTTCAGTGTTTTCTGTGCATATACAACCCTATTTTTGCAAGGCCCCCTTTTTTAAATACTCTATTATGTGCCTTTCATTTTCCACTTAGTATTTCTGGACATTTCATGGAGCTTGTTTGTATCTACCACATTCTTTTAAAGATATCTACTATTTTATATCATAATGCACATTCTACTAGTCTCCTATCCCTGGAAACTTAGATTCTAGGTTTTTTTTTGGTTTGTTTTTGTTTTTGAGATGGAGTCTGGCTCTGTTGTCCAGGCTGGAGTGCAGTGGCGCCATCTCAGTTCACTGCAACCTCTGCCTCCCAGGTTCAAGCAATTCTTGTGCCTCGGTCTCCTGAGTAGCTGAGATCACAGGCACCCGCCACCATGCCTGGTTATTTTTTGTATTTTTAGTAGAGACAGGGTTTCGCCATGTTGGCCAGGCTGGTCTCAAACTCCTAACCTGAAGTGATCCACCCACCTTGGCCTCCCAAAGATTCTTTTTTAGTTAGTCTATCTGCAAGAAAAATCCCTAGAAGAGCAACTAGTGTTCAACGGCTGTATGCATTTTTAGTTTGGATTAGTCATGCTATATTGTCTTCCAAAGTAGTTGCACCAATTTACACACCTCCTGTAGATGATAACTGGGGCTTAATATGTTCTTAAACTCAGAGGGTCAGTTCTGGAGTGTCCTACTTTAAGAAAGTGACATGGATGAAAACCCTACTTATGAAACAGGTTTTAACAAGCCCTGGGGACTTTTATGTCAAAGGAATTTTTGACATTCATTACAATATTGATTTCAGAATGAGCTCTCCCCTTGCATTTGAACTTTTAGGAAAAAGTATAAATGCATTCCCTTTCTAGAAAGCTGTCTGGATCTGCCTCTTGCACTGAACAGGAAGGGCCAAGCCCATGGCCTCTTGGTAGGTTTGTTGCAGTTAAGCCCATACCTGGATGTGAAGCCAGGTAGGCCAGCGATCCCCACCCCCACCACTGCGATAGCCCCGCCCTACCCCTGTGGCGGGACCCTTGTTGCCACAGCAACCACCCCTCTCCTGGCTCTCTGTCCTCAGAGTCAGATTTTACCAATGCTAGGGACAGCAACTCTCAGCAAGACTCCCCTGAGCCAGACCCTGAGCCCAGGCATCGCCAACACTGGCCAGTCTACCACGGTCCCAGCTTCATTCCCAACAGAATCTGCTGCCCAGCATGGTCTTCCTCCTGCCCGCTCCTCCTACTTGGTCCGACTGGGTCTCAGGAAGCCCCAGGTTTTCTTGACTGCATCCTGGCCAGCTCCTAGAACTATGGGGAAGCATCTCTGAAATGCCTCTCCCCCTCTTGCCCTTCCAGCCACTATCCCTGCCATCACCCCAACCCGGAAGCATCACCTCTTCCCTGGACCATTCCAGCCTTGCAGGCTACCTGAAGCACGCGTGTTTCTCTGACACTCACAGCATATGAGCACACCTCTATCCCCCACCCCACCGCCCCTGCCCTAGCCTGCACGACTGGCCTGCTCTTCTCTTAGAGCCTTTTCCTATCACAGCTCGCGCTGTTTTGTGTGCACCTCGCTTCTCCCCCTCCTCAGAGTCTCACCTCCGGGAGAATGCAGCTCTGTCTTGGTCGTTGTGCCCTGCAGCAGTGTCCGGCCCATGCTGCCAGGCCGTACGCACCTGTCTCTGTCAGCTCAGGCTGCCATAACTAAATACCGTAGACTGGATGGCTTCAACACAGGCAATTATTTTTCACAAGTCTGGAGGCTGGAAGCCCAAGATCAAAGTGCAGCATGGTCACTCTCTGAGGAGGGCTCTCGCCCTGGCTTGCGGGTGGCCACCTTCTCACCAGGTCCTCCCGTGGCCTTCCCTCCTCTGCTCCTCTTTTATATGGCCACCAACCCTGTCAGGTTAGGACTCCGTCCTTATGACCTCATTTAACTTGAATTACCTCCTAAAAGCCCAATTTCCAAAAACAGTCACACTGGACTCCAGGTTTCAGTATATGAATTTCAGGGGTGGGGGGAACATAACTCGGTCCATAGCAGTACCCGATAAACATGTGTTGAATTAATGACAATGGCCAGTGCCATCTACCAGCTAACACGTGGGAAACACTGCTATGCTCTCTACACAAGTTGCCTTGCTCAATCCTCATGGACAACCCACAAGGGAACTCCTATTACTATGTCTATTTTACTGGCAGGGAAATTGAGACCAGAGAGGTTAAATAATTTGCCTGCAAGTTAGCGGCCGACCTGAGAGTCTAGCTTACATCTGCGTGATCTCAAAACCACGTATATGCGACACACCTTGAGTTAAATGAGCTGGAACTTTTTTTTTTAGACGGAGTCTCACTCTGTAGCCAGACTGGGGTGCAGTGGTGTGATCTTGGCTCACTGCAACCTCCGCCTCCTGGGTTCAAGCTATTCTCCTGCCTGAGCCTCTCGAGTGGCTGGGACTATAGGTGTGTGCCACCATGCCCAGCTAAATTTTGTGTTTTTAGTAGAGATGGGGTTTCTCCATGTTGGTCAGCTGGTCTTGAACTCCCGACCTCAGGTGATGCGCCCACCTTGGCCTCCCAAAGTGCTGGGATAACAGGCATGAGCCACTGAGCCTGGCCATGAGCTGGAACGTCTGTGCCGGGCTCTGCAATGCATTGGGCCTAGAGCCTCTGGCCTGTTCACCCACACTCTCCCCTGAATCCTCTCCTGTCTGGAAGCCTTTTAGGCTCCCACTGTTACCTTTACTCAGACCATTATTGGAAACAGCACAAAGAAATAACTAGGTCTAGACCCAAGGGGCTGGTCCCTAGCACACTGGAGTTTCAGATGACCATTTTCAGGGTCCTTGGAAATTCGTGTGGCATGGAGATTTAGAGAAAACTCCCTCTGTAACAGAAGCATGGTCTCACCCCTACCTTCTGGGTTTTTATTGTGAACTCAATGATGGCTTGATGAGGCCGGGCGCAGTGGCTCACGCCTCTAATCTCAACACTTTGGGAGGCTGAGGCAGGCGATCACTTGAGGTCAGGAGTTTGAGACCAGCCTGGCCAACATGGTGAAACCCTGTCACTACTAAGAATACAAAAAATAGCCAGGCATTGTAGCAGTTGCCAGCAATCCCAGCTACTCAGGAGGCTGAGGCAGGAGAATTGCTTGAACTTCGGAGGCGGACGTTGCAGTGAGCCGAGATCATGCCACTGCCTCCAGCCTGTGAAACAGAGCGAGACTCCATCTCAAGAAAACAAAACAAAACAGAACAAAAAGATGGCTGGAAGTATACCTGCTGGAGGTGGGGCGGGGCCCCAGGGCCTGCGTGGTGGTTAAACCTGTCAAACTGCACATCCCACCCCACACGGAGGTCACTGGTCTCATTGCAGTTGTGACCCAGTTAATCTCCCAAATCTTCAGTTCCAGATCCTCAGTTTGCAATCCAGACTGCAAGAACTTGGCAGGTTCACCTTCCTAAAACCTCCCGTTCGCCCCGTGACTCCCCCGAGGAGTCAGTCCAACAGCTGCTTACTGCCTGAGGACAAGGTGGGGAAGTCCTTGAAGGTATTGACAAGACTGGAATCGGACCATTCCCTGACTGTCTTTCTTATTTCCATCCCAGCCCTGAGAACCTGACAGGAGTCCTCCCTACTGCATAGCTGGATCTAGCACCTTCTGCCAACTCTGCCCATTGTAGCTGCAGCCCTGGGAGCGCCAGCAACTCCAACCTTCAAACCCACTTCAGCCCTCGGGCTGTGATCACCTCCCCTTTCGTCTCTGGCCAACCCCCAGCCCTGCCCTGACCACCTCCTGTTCCCTCCTCTCCATCACACATGCCGTCCACAACCTCAACCGTCCTCCCCGTGCCCCTCAGCTCCCTCACAGTTTCTTCTTCTCACCCCACATCCAGCCAGAAGGGGGTGCTGACGTGGCCAGAGAAATGCCCCTGCCAGACAGCGCAGCCCAGGACGAAACCCACGGTTTCCCACCAGCATGGAGACCAGAGTCTTCCAACCTTTCCCCTGCCTTCTTCACTGGCTGCGGCACCAAAGCCTGCGTTTTCCAGTGGCCCCACTTCCCTATGGCACCTCCTCACGCTCCACAGGCTAGCTCGCTTCTAGAAGCCACCAAACAGTAAAGCCCCTCGATATTCTGCCCACAGCTGCTAGATGGGTCTCCCAGGGCCCCTTCCACCTCGTCCACACCCGCCTCCATCCCACCCTTCCCGGGGGACTCCTCCAGGTTCTCCCCTCCTGTGGCTGGACTGGCTCCACAGCCTCCCCCACACCTCTGGATTTTCTCCCTCTCCTCCCCACCCACTCCTTCCCCTCATCCTATAAGCAAGCTGAAGATTTTTCCATGTTGCAAAATAAAAACTTAAAAAATCCTCCCTGACAAAGGTTCTCAGTCTTGGCTGAAAGTATGAAAGGCCCCACCCCAGATCAATTACATAAAAATCTCCCCAGGGGGAGTGCCTTGGGTGGCCAAGACTGTGAGCCACAGCTCCCTGCTCTTCTTCCTGTCTGGGTATCACCCTGGGTGATTTTGGAACAAACTGGGGAGCTTTTAGAATAAATTGTCCTCACTCAGCCTCCTACACCAGCTCTGTCCCCACCCCCAACCCTCCCACCGAAACTTTTCCAGCTGCTCCTTCTTCCAGCGCCCATCACCATCATGACCTCGCAGCCAGCGACCCTGCGGGCCTCTCCCTCCCTCCCAAAATCCTTCCTGTGGCTTCCCCAAGTTCTGCAGCTTCCTCCCTGAGCCCCTCCCTCCCCACTCTGATGAGCCCCCCTCCTTCCCAGGCTTTTGTTCTTGGTTGTCCCTTTGTTCCCTCCATACTTCCCCAGAGCATTTTCCTCACTTGTGGCTTCCAAATCTGCATTTCCAGTCCTGACCTCCTTCAGATCCGCACTTCCTGCTGCCTATGTGGACACCCTATAGGCACTTAAAAGCTGTCTCATCTGAGTTTTCTAACTTTACACCGAACACCTGTTCTTCCACACACATCGCCTATGTAGATCGCGTCACCAAACTGGTTTCTCCCAAGCCAGAAACCACCGACACCATCATCCCCGCCCCTCTCTCACCGCCCACATCCGATGGATCATCGAGCTCTAGAGCTCTTTGGAATCCACCCCCTTGGCTGCAGCCCCACGGGCCCAGCCTTCTTTGTTGCCTGGACTATTTTGAGAGGGCCTTTGCTAGCTGGTCCCCCTCCCACCTCCTCCTCCAGGACACCCCACTCACGTCTCTGACTCTGTCCCTTCATGCCTACCAGGTCTCTCTTTCTACAATGCAAATCTGAGTCTACCACTTCTCCAGGTGACATCGCCTGTGGTGTCCCCCCACCCTGGGTTGAAATGCAAGCTCCCTGGTAGGTCACACCCAGCTCTTCAAGCCCCACACCTCATTTGCCTTTCCTCGCCTCCTCCTCCCTCTCCCACGCTCACTCTGGGCTCCAATATAACTGAATAGGCATCTTACATATGTCTACTCATTCATTGAGTCAACAGATATTGACTGAGAATCTACCATGAGTCCAGACACTGTCCTAGACCCCAGAGACACCTCAGGGAATAAAACCCCTGCCCTCCTGGAGCTTATACTCTGCGTTGGGACTCCTCGCCCCGCGATGAGATTCCTGTCCGGGGTCTAACTCCTCCCCAGCCAGAGCTCTCCTCGGTTCCCTGTGGCCGGACGGGGGAAAGGGCAGACTCCAGAGCGTGATCTCTGGCTTGGTCACTTGCCAGTTTGTAAGATCATGGGCAAGTGGCTTAATCTTTCTCTACCTCAGCCTCTTTCTTCATGAAATGAGGGTGATAATAGTGACCTGTCTAAACAGATTGTTGTAAGGATTCAATAATAAACACTTGTAAGTGGCTTAGACCTATGCCTGGTACACAGGCAGCTCTCAGTAAACATTCTTTTTGTTTTTTTTGAGACAGGGTCTCACTCTGTCACCCAAGCTGAAGTGCAGTGGCATGGTCATAGTTCACTGCAGCCTTGCTCCAGGGATCAAGTGATCTCCCCCATTCAGCCTCCCAACTCACTAGGCCTACAGGCACACACCACCATGCCTGGCTAATTTTTAAATTTTTTTGTAGAGATGGTGCCTCACTATGTTGCCTAGGCTGGTCTCAAACTCCTGGGCTCAAGCGATCCTCCTGCCTCAGCCTCCCAAAGTGTTGCAATTACAGGCGTGAACCACTATGCCCACCCAATGCTCACGTTTGTCTTATTCCCTTAGCACAGTACATAACATGTCAGGGATTTTCAATACATGATTTCCGATTGCAGTAATGAAGACAAGAAAGCATAAGTCGTTAGTGCATTACAAGTTAGGTCCTCACTGGAAACCACATGGCCCTGATGTTATAAGACCACATTTGGAATGTCATTGAAAGATCCGGAAAGAAGAAGATGCTCCACATGTGGAGGAAACGTGGCTCGCACTAAAACCACTATCTGGGCATCTCCTGACCTAGAGCTTCCTCGGGCAGAACAAGGGGCCTGATTGTTCAACCAGTGTCTTTTGGGTGTGAAGGAAAAAGAAATGAAGTGACAATCGTCGGGATCTTTCCCTGGGACCTTTGAGTTTCTGGTCCAGGGAGTAGTGGGGAAGGCCCTGCAGGGGCTGATGCCATCCTGGCCAGGACTGTGGGACTTTGAGCAAGCCATCCAGCTTCCCCAGGCCTCTGTTTCAATGCTTGTCAGAGGAACGAAGGTCGGCCAGGTAACACCCAGGACCCTCTGACCTCTGTGATTCTAGAACTTTTTTTGTGTGTCTTTACCTCTGGTCTTATACCTAGATTATAAACAACATCAGGGAGAAATCAGGGACCACAATCTGTGAATTAAGAACAAATGCATTATTTAGTCAATTTTTCTGAGAACCCGATTGTTTAAAAGCATAAAACAGGAAAGCCATTTCAGGGCAATTCAAATCATAATCGGGAGTTGCTCTTTAAATTTGCAAGCAGCACATTTCAAGAGATATCAAATATTCATCTTTGACTCAGTAATTCCTTTTAGAGGATTCAGTTCACAGAAATAATCACAGATAAGGGCCAAGATTGACTCACAAAGATGTTCATCTCAGTGTTATTTATAACAAAGAACATAGAAGTAACTTCTGTTTCTAATACTAAAGGAATTCTTAAGTAATTGACAGCACGTCTCTTTGACGTATTGTCTTTTGCTGAAGAATAGCCCGGAGGAAATTCTTGTGATGTAATGCTGAGTTGGGGGATCAAAGCATGATCAATTCTGCAGCAGGTTCATCTGCAAAATGGAGTTTTAAAAAATGTGCAGCGTGATCTCAGTTTTGGAGAAAAAAGAAAATTCACAGATAAGACCAGAAGAAAATGTGCTTCTGTTTAGTAAAATTACGGGTGATTTTTTTCCCCCTAGTTCTTTCTCCTCCAAATGTTTGGCATGTATTACTTTGAAGCCCTCTTCTAAAAACAGTACAAAAATGGAACTTGAAAAAGCAATACCTTGCCAAAAGTACAGTCAGCTTTCTCACCTCTTCTCCTAGCAGCACATTTACATACTGGATTCCTTCCTTCCTTCCTTCTTCACTCGCTGGGCATGAGATGTGGATGGCGGAGTGGCCCCGGCACTGAATTCTCACGATGCAGACACAGGGTCTTAGAGACTGAGCTCTCCAGCAATTCCTGCCTTGGCGCAAATCACTCACTCCTAGGCTGTCCACAAGGGAGGATGAAGCCTGTATCTCAGCTCCTGACATGCTTTCTGTTCAGGCATCTCAGGCTGGCAAGTCCACAGGCCAGAGATGGCAGCCTGAGCTGCCTTCTCCCCCTGGAATCTGATGAGGAGATGAGGGAAGGGCAGGGAAGGTGGCACAGTGCCCAGTGGCTCCAGAGACAGGCCAAGCAGGATTCCACATCCCAGAACCTGGAAGCCCTTTTGTATTTCTTGGATGTTCAGACAGAAACGAAGGAGTTGCCCAGAACAGATGTGGGAACGTTCCTCTGAGATCAGAAAAGCAGTCGCGCTCCTGGCCCTGCCTCTAATCAGCTGTGTAGTTTGGAGGAAGTCACTGCACGGGATCCCTTTTCATTCCTGCCAAATGAGTAGGTCAGACTTAACAGACTTCAAGGTCACATCCGTCTCTGAAGGGCTAATGTTTCATGTCTTGCTGCTACCACCTGCAGCCTTAACTCCAAGAATTGACAAGTTTGTTAGTCTTGTGCAGCCATGTTGAAGCCAGTTCATCTCAGCTGCGTAGAGTAAGGGTCTCCCCTGGGTGGGGCAGACTCTCCCCATCAGCACCGCTGGGTTTAACAGACCACCATGCCTGCTCTCCCCCACCAGGCGGGCTCTGAGCCTTCCATGGCAACCACCCTGGAGATGCTCCAAAGTCTCTCCTTTCCCAAGCCCCACATGCTTTTAGCAGGGACCTTCTGGACCTCAGATTCCCTCCCACCATCACCTCCCGCCCCAGGTATCCCATGCGGAGGAGGGTCTCTCCTGGTGGGAATTGCAGGCCATTTCTGGGAGGTGACTGGTACCAGGGTCAAGCCAGGAGGATATGTTCAGGAGGCAGGGAATGATTTCTTTCATGGAATGATTTGACAAGAAGGGCTGGTCCCTCTGGGAGGAGAGGACAGGAGCAGAAACTCTGCATGTGTGAGCTGTATTTGTGATGTGTGTCTACATATGTATGTGTGTGCATGTGTGTGGCTTTGGCATGATTAAAATTTTTGAAGGAGGAGGCAGAATTTGACATGATTGTATGGGCCTAGCAAATAGGTGACGCTAAAAAGCTTTTGAATTTGCTGTCTTGACAAATGTCAGGCAGTTTCCACTGTCAGGAGATGCTGGCCCAGTGGCTGACTTCATGTCCCTCGGTCTTCGTGCAGCTGGCACACGTGCTTGTTAGAGGCATGAACCAGGCAGTGGGCTGCTGAGAGCAGAGCGGATGGCCCTGAGATGGAAGGCCCACGAGGCTGCCGAAGTTCATCGTGGAGCTTCATGACTTTGGAATCATGTCGAAATATATCATCAGCCTTTCTTTTATGTTATGTCAATTAGGAATGTCTTCTTACATTTCAGAATGAACAGGGAGGGACAAGACTTACCTCCTAAGTGCCCACTGATGGCGTAGTTCATTGCAAGGATGTGTGACAGAGGAAGAGTGCTGGCCAAGCCGCAGCCTGGGGTAGACCACAGCTAATGGGCCCATGTGGGCGGGGAGACAGGGCAGTGAAGTACGAGACCCACGGAAATGAGTGGGCTACAAACCCACTGGCACCGAGGGAAGGTTCAGGGAGACCTATGGGCCGTTTTTCCAGGCCCAAAGAACAGCTTTGAATGGTTTAGACCCAGTTAGAAGGGCATGCTTAGCTGCTCACCCTCCCTGCTCCATCAACAGGAGCTGTGGGCAGAGAGAAAAGGCTGTGGGAGAAGGAGCTCTGCCAGTCTCACTCTCCACCGAGAGCATCAGCCACCCTCATCCGGGGTCCCAGTTTCCAAGGCTGAAATCCCCCTCAGCAGCTACTGGTATAAGTGAGACCATGAGACTAGTCAGGGCGGTCTTGCGGAACTATCAGCCACCCTCAGCCAGGGTCCCAGTTTCCAAGGCTAAAATCCCCTCAGCAGCTACTGATATAAGTGAGACCACGAGGGTAGTCAGGGCAGTCTTGCGGAACTGGGAGGAGCTTCCTGCACCTCAAACTAAGTAGTGGGGCAGATTGAGCTCTACTCCAAGGTTTCTCCAAAGCTTCAAACATTTGCACGCATCAGAATCATCTCAGGGCTTGTTAAAACAGATTGCTGGGCCCCCAGCCTCAGAGTTTCAGAGTCAGCAGGTCTGTGGAATTTGACAGGGCTCAAGAATTTGCATTTTTTGACAGGCACAATAGCATGAGTCTGTTGTCCCAACTACTTGGGAGGCTGAGAGTGGGAGGATTGCTTGAGCCCAGGTGTTCAAGGCTAGCCTGGGCAACATAGCAAAACCATGTCTATAAAAAAATAAAAATAAAAAAAAGAATTTGCATTTCTCACAACTTCCCAGAAGTTGCAGGCAGAAACCCATGAAGCGGGCTCCAAGTTCAACACCCATGAAAAGCAGGAGGCTGAAGTCCCTAGGTTGGGCCACTGGCTGGACCTGGTCAGGTCCTGTTGTCCCTGCCTATGGCTCCTCGAGGGGGAACCATCATGCTGTGATGTCTCTTTGTCGATCCCTCTGCTACATGCCACCTCCTTGGGCGGCTGCCCTAGAGCACCGGCACAGCCGCCCCACTCACTCCTGACCATGTCGCTCCCTGGACGTCCTCTTTATTGCTAATCGGTTCGACGTTGCATTTCCTGCTTAGTTGTTTATTGTCCACCCGCTCCCATAACGTGAATTTCTTGAGGGCAGTGGCTCTGTCCTGTCGCTATTGAGCCCTAGCTCCCAGAATGACATCCGGCCCCAGGGCTGATGCTCAGTCTGTATGTGTTGTACAAAGGGGAATTTCCTGTCCTGGGAGGGCAAACTGAACTCCTGGTGCTCCTAGTGGGTGATACAGAAAAGGTGGCCTGGACTATGCCACTGACGCCGGTCAGTTCCCCAGATCCTCAGGGGATTCGTTTTGCAAAGTCTCAGCAATGGGGGTGGCAACAGGCAAGAACACAGCCTGTCACTCACTCCCAGCACCTGACAGTCATTTCCCATGAGCCATCAGGTGCCTGGAACCAACAGAAAGAGGAGATGAATGGAGACGTGGTGGAAATGATGACGCTTGTCCTGGGGGTCCCTAATGATGACAAGAGCTCAGTTCCTCAGCACTGATAGCACTCTGACCTCTGGTGTCTGGATAGCGGGGTATCTGGCTGGTCCTCAGGAGGCCTACCCCGACTGGGGACTCTGAGACTCTAGAGACGTCCACAGAGTGCAGGCAGCGCTCCACGTGTGCTTCTGTAGGGCCAGTTATTGGAAGGCTGGCCACTACTTGACCGTGAATGGAAGGACCCAGATGGCACTGAGGATTCTTAAGACACTAGGGGAGCTCAGCCTTGTGTTCAGTAGACCATGAAGGGCCTGGGCGTTTACCCTCCTACCCACAGATAGTAATTCTTGGGAAACGGCCCAGGTCCCTGTGGGGCAGCTGGCCGGACTGGAAGCTCGTCATGGTAACAGTGTCTTTCCATCCTCTCTAGAGAGAAAGTCTGTCCTTCCCCTGGGGATTTGGGAGAGATGTAATCCTCTCATTCCTGGGTGGGATGGAGGGTTTTACAGTCTCAGGAAAGGCTGTGACAACAGGGGTAGCCCAGCTGACGGATACCCATGTTCCTGTCATTTTCCTTGAGCCACCAGATGTTGAGATTGACCAAAGAGAAGACTTAAAGGGGGAATGACAAATGTGACCTCTTTTTCATCTTCTTTTCTTTTTGTTTTCCCCTAGTCCATCCAGAAAGTTCTGTGGTACTTTGGGCCACTAAGTCCCTCAGGAATCCTGGGATGCATTGGCAGGCCCAGAGCTGACCACAGAAGCACTCCTGCCGGGCGCGGTGGCTCACCCTTATCATCCCAGCACCCTGGGAGGCCGAGGCGGGCTGATCACTTGAGGTCAGGAGTTTGAGACCAGGCTGGCCAACATGGTGAAATCCTGTCTCTACTAAACTAAAAGTACAAAAAAAATTAGCCGGGTGTGGTGGCAGGCGCCTGTAATCCCAGCTACTTGGGAGGCTGAGGCAGGAGAATCACTTGAACCTAGGAGGCCGAGGTTGCAGTGAGCCAAGATCACACCACTGCACTCCAGCCTGGACAACAGAGCAAAACTCCATCCCAATTAAAAAAAAAAAAAAAAGACACAGCACTCCCCTCTTCACTTACCTCCTCAGCACCTGCTTCTCAGGTGTGTATGCAAGCACAGCAAGAAGAGCCGGGCTGTGTTCGTTTTCTGCTGCTGCTATAACAAATGGCCACAAACTTGGTGACTTAAAACCACACACATTTGTTCTCACAAGCCTAAAGGGCAGAAGTCCTAAGTCTGTTTCACTGGCTAAAGTCAAAGTGTCTGCAGGGCTGCATTTCTGCTACTAAGGGAAACTTCCTTGCCTTCCCTGGCTCTAGAGCTGATTCCCTGGCCGGCAACCCCCTCCCTCCATTGCAAAGCCCGCAGCCCAGGATCTCCCGTCAGTGGTCACAAGGCCTTCTTTTTCTGTATCAAATCTCTCTCTGCTTCCTTCTTGTAAAGACCCTCTGATTACATTTATGTCCCACCCGAATCATCCAGAATAATCTCGCCATGGCAAGAGTAAGTGAATCACATCTGCAAATTTCCTTTTGCTGTATAGTCACATTCCAAGTTTCCAGGGATTAGGATGTGGACATCTTTGTGGGCGGCAAGGGCGTTATTGAGTCAGCCACACAGGCCTTGTCAGGCATTGGCTCCCTTCCCCAGTGACATATATGCCACTGCCACGCCCCCTCCCCCAGCCTCAGAATCCCTTCCCCAGCAGCTTCCTGGGGCTGGTCTCCCAGGCACTAGAAGTCCAGTTCCCCTCCCACTGTCCCAGCCAGGCCACAGAACAAACCTGGAGAGGCACCTGTGACCCGCCCGGCCAGGAAGGCCACAGGACCACAGAAGATGAGACTAAAGATGGAGTCTAAATGGGGAGGCCTCATTGGGGGAGTGGTAGAGGTGAGGTGGACAGTAGCAGCCCTGCCTCAGATATCTACAAGAACCAGGGCCGTGCGAGCTCCCCACACCTGGAGCTTCAGTTCTCCCTGGTCTGTGTTGAGGGGAGAGTGTTGATGAGACCCAGGCCCCACTGATCCCTGCTGTGTCTGTGCCCTGGTTGTGGGGTTGCCAGGTGGAACATCGAACAGGGCTGGTCCACCAGCCCCAAAGTTGGACAGGATGATGGACATCCAGGTCCATGCATGTGCGTACACACACACACACACACGCACACACACACATGCACACACACCCCTACACCCCAACCCTCAGATGTCCCAGGCAATGGCGCTGGGCTCAAAGCCAGCCAAGGTAACCCAGACAAGGTGCCATAGCCTAGACGTGGAGCTTCGTGTAACTGAATTGAAGGCCACCTTCCTGGGCTCCAGAGGCTGAACTACTTCTTCTGTCATTTGCACATCAGCAGTCTGAGCCCGAAGCTCACATTCTTTGTGGTTGTTCGTTTATTTGCTTAGAAGTGGTTTTTAGGGGAAGGTCCCAGAAAGGGAGGCACTTCTGGAACTAGGCATCAATCTGTGTATGTGTGTGTCTCTAAGGATACAAATTTATTACAGTAAAAATTCTGTTTTACTAAATGTATCCTGGATTGGATCCTAGAACAGGGGGGAAAAAAAGGACATGAGTGGAAAAACTGGTGAAATCTGAATAAAGTCTAGAGTTTAGTAAATAACCATGTACCCATGTTAATCTCTTCGTTTTGACAAATGTACCACAGTTATGTAAGATGTCAACATCAGGGGAAGCTGGGTGTGGGGCATACAGGAACATTCTGTACTATCTTTGCAACTTCTCTGTGAATCTAAAATTATTCTGAAATAAAAGGTTTATTTAAAAATTCCGTTTCAGCTGGGCATGGTGGCTCATGCCTGTAATTCCAGCACTTTGGGAGGCTGAGGGAGGAGGATCACTTGAGCTCGGGAGTTTGAGGCTAGCCTGGGCAACACAGCGAGACCACATCTCAACAGCTTTTTTTCTTCTTCTTTTTTTGAAACCGAGTCTCACACTGTCGCCCAGGCTGGAGTGCAATGGCACGATCTCAGCTCACTGCAACCTCCACCTCCCAGGTTCAATCAACTGTCTTGCCTCAGCCTCCCGAGTAGCTGGGATTACAGGCGCCAACCACCACACCCAGCTAATTTTTTTATTTTTAGTAGAGACAGGGTTTCACTATGTTAGCCAGGCTGGACTCAAACTGACCTCAAGATCCATCGGCCTTGGCCTCCCAAAGTGCTGGGATTACAGGCATGAGCCACCGCGACCGGCCTTGTTTTTTTGTTTTTGTTTTTAATTAGCAAGGCATGGTGGTGCGTGCCTGTAGTCCTAGCTACTTGGGAGGCTGAGGTGAGATTATGTGAGCCCAGCAGGTAGAGGCTTCAGTGAGCTGTAATTGTGCCACTGCACTCCAGCCTAGGCACAGAGAAGAACCCAGTTTTTTAAAAAATAAAAATAAGAAAAGGCCGGGTGCAGTGGCTAATGCCTGTAATCCTAGAACTTTGGGAGGCTAAGGCCGGTGGATCACCTGAAGTCAGGAGTTTGAGACCAGCCTGGCCAACATGGTGAAACACTGTCTCCACTAAAAATACAAAAATTAGCTGGGTGTGGTGCGTACCTGTAATCCCAGCTACTTGGGAGGCTGAGGCAGGAGAATCACTTGAACCTGGCAGGCAGAGGTTGCAGTGAGCTGAAATAGTGACACTGTACTCCAGTCTGGGCAACAGAGCGAGACTCCATCTCAAAAAAAAAAAAAGATCCTGAATTACGTGAGTGGGTCCTAAGTCTAGTCGGTGACAAGTGTTCTTGTAAACACAGAAGAGAAGCCACAGGAGGAGGAGACGATCGAGGCAGGGATTGGAGTGAAGCAGACAGAAGCCAAGCACCAGCAAGCATGCCGGGAGCCCGCAGAAGCTGGAAGACGCGGGGCCCCCACCAGGGTCTTCAGAGGGCAGAGCCTTTCGGACATGTTGATTTCAGGCTTCTGGCCTCCAGAAAGAACTATGAGAGAATACATTTCTGTGGATTTAAGCCATGAAGATTAGGGTAACTTGTTGCAGCACTCCTAAGACACTAATGCAATGACTTAAGCTAGCTGAATTCTCCTAGACCCTGCCTTACTCCCAGCAAAGCTATTCCTATGCTGTCTGCCCCAAAGCATTGGCAAGGACACACACACAAACACACGCACATGAACACACATGCACACAGACACACACGAACACATATGAACATGCATGCACACACATGGACACACAAACACACATGAACGTACAGGTACACATGGACACACATGAATACATATGCACGGACACACACGAACACACATGCACATGCAGACACACACGAACACACATGCACATGCAGATACACACAAACATATGAACATGTATGCACACACATGGACACACAAACACATGAACGTACAGGTACACATGGACACACACGAATACATATGCACGGACACACATGAACACATGCACACACAGACACACATGAACACACATGCACATGCACACACATGAACACACATGCACATGCAGGCACACACGAACACACATGCATCTCTGCTAATTTACATCATGGTCTCAGTTCTTCCCCCAGGAACACGACGAGTGGTTCCCGAGAAGGAAGGGGTTGAACTAGGAAATCTGTCAAGATCGACACAAAGCTGGGGTTGGGGGACGGGCAGGCAGGGTGACAGTTGACTTGCAGGGCCCTCCACACCTTCCCTATGGAGGGGGCGGCAGGAAGACAGGCACTTTTGGCTTCTGGGCTGAAAATAGAACCTTTTGAGAAGACTGGAAGCATGCAGAAGCAAAAGAGCAAGAGGCTGACCCCTCCGCGCACGGCCAGCGAAGGGAGCCAAGAGTGGCCCCCATGTCCAGGGGCCGCAGGAAGGAGAGGCAGCCACAGAGCCCCCAAGCTGAGTGTGAGGGAAAGGGAGGCCCTTGGGGTGGGCACGGCAGGCTCACTGTGGCAGGTACTCAGCCGGGAAGGCTTGCTTCAGGGTGAACATGAGAAAGACGATCTCCTTGTAATCATTGGCTTCATACAGACACCCAAACAAGGGGGACCTGTCGGGGCCAGTGCCCATGCTCTGGAGGTCTGAGTAGGCACAGCTGCCCTTGGCCAGCAGTACCGACTCTAACCAGGCCTCGGGGGCTGGAGGATGAGGGTTGAGGTAGGCGCCCAGGTCGGCCCTCTGCCAGGAGTGTGTGGGGTGAGTGTAGAGCAGCCACTGGGCTGGGGGAGCCGGGCCCCGAGCGGGGGCTGGGGAAGCTGACGACGCTCCCCTGGCAACCCTGGGGCGGCTCCACCAGTTTCTTCACCAGCTGAGACTCCTGGAAATCAAGCCCGTCATTGCTGCTCTGGGCCTGGACCCTGGCTTGGAGGTGGCTTCTGGCATTGAGGGTCACCACCCTCTGCTCCCCAGTCCCGACTTCGGCTACCTGGCACTCCAGGGTGTCCTGGGCCACAAAGTGCCCTCGCTGCCATGTGTGTCCATGGTCATGGCTGAGGAAGCAGAAAGCGGAGGGGCTCGGCCTTTGGATGGGGTGAAGTTTCCGGTAGGCGTAGGCGGGCACCACCAGGCTCCGGGCCCTGTTGTGCAGCTGCAAACAGTGCCCCGGGCCCACCGCAAAGGTGGCCCACTCCTGGAAGGCTGGGCCGATGGCTGCATCAGTGAGGTCTCTGGGGGAGCTCCAGGTCCTCCCATGGTCAGTGCTGGTGACTTGGCACAGCCGCGTCAACATTGGCCCTGGTCTGCAGCTGGTGTTGCTCCGTGACTTGCCCAGGGATGGCAATGAAGAAGAGGAAGAGGGTCCCTGTCTGCTCATCATACAAGGGGCATGGGTTCATGGACCGGTGGCCATGCAGCCGGGCCTGGGTCACCACCTCCTGAGCTTGCCACTGAGTGGGGAGAGAGGAAGAAGAAGACAGCCTTGAAACAGCTGGGGATGGTGCCAGGAGCTGTGCACGTGATGGGTGCGCACAGGCGTGTCTCCCCGGGTTAGAGTCAGAGGTCATCGAGGAGAACTCTTCATGCAGCACTCATATCCTCACAACGTTTCCCCACCCCACCCCTCCAAGGCAGCCGCGCTCAGCTGAGTGGCTGTGTTCCTTCCATTCCCATCAATATGCATTTACAGAACACCCACATGCCAGACAAAATACGAAGATGACTTGTGCCTGAGCCATTCCCAACTTCATCCTGGTCGCTCCACTTCCCAGCCCAGCCCAGCTCGCCCTCCTGGAATAGCAAAGCCCCGGCAGGAACTGCAACAGCCTGATCAGTACAAGACAGAGTGTGACAGTCACCTCTCCCTTTCTTTGCTCCATATCCTACTCATGTAGCCAAGCAGGACTCACACTGAACTTCCAGAATCCCCAAGTCTACGTCATATATCCTGTCCATCCCCATTTAGTAACAGCTACCCTCTTTGAACAATTCTAAGCACAGGCACGGCACCAAAAGTCTAACATCCACGGTCTCATATAATGCCCCAACCCCTGGGGGACAAGTGTAAATAGCTCCACTGTTACGGTGATCGAGAGACTGAGACAGGGTAGAGGAATTGCCTAGACCACACCTCTGGTCAGTGGTAGAACAAGGACTTGAACCTAGGGCCATCCGCTTCAAATCACATGCTTTGAACAGCTGTGTAGCGATGATCACAAAGGAATGATAATAATATTAAACACTGCCGGACGCGGTGGCTCACACCTGTAATCCTAGCACTTTGGGAGGCCTGAGGTTGGGAGTTTGAGACCAGCCTGACCAACATGGAGAAACCACGTCTCTACTAAAAATACAAAATTAACCAGGCGTGGTGGCACGTGCCTGTAATCCCAGCTACTCAGGAGGTTGAGGCAGGAGAATCACTTGAACCCAGGAGGCAGAGGTTGCGGTGAGCCGAGATCATGCCACTGCACTCCAGCCTGGGCAACAACAGCAAAACTCCATCTCAAAATAATAATAATAATATTAAACCCTTCCAGTGTGATCAGGCAGCCTTGGGTGCTGTCATCAGCATTAATTACTTAATCTATAAGCTGGAACTTCAGGACACAAGCCATCCCCCGCCCCAGCACCCCAAGTTAGCTTTACTCAAGGACACAACCTCTCATTATGCAACACTGAACTATTCCTCCCTCAGGTTATCAAGGATGCTGGGAAACTCTTTCAATCATTCAGGAAAACAGATGGAGGCCAACAGGATGCATTCATGGTGACCTCAGAGGTCCAGGTGACCACTGGGGGCATTTTCTCTGTTCTATCTCTCCCCCAGATCTCAGCCATGGAGGGATGAAGTTATCCAGCCTGGCCCCTGATCACAGCAGCAAAGGGTGTGTGCAGGGCCCTGGGGGAGCAAGGGCAGCCGCCTCCGGCCTCACCTGAACCTGGTGGGTGGGCGCGTCATAGACTCCTCTGCGCAGGACAATCACCTCCCGCGTCCTCATCCTTCTTGCTTGCCCGCTGTTCCGGCGAAGGCCAGCAGGGTCTGCTGCCCGGGCAGGTAGAGCAGGGCAGGGATTCTGTAGGCGTGAGCTCCCGACTGGAACACGGTCTCCTTCTGCAGGACGGGGATGGACGCCATGGGGCTGGGGATGGATAGGAGGAGATGTGTCACCTGCAGCCACACCTGATATGGGTCCAGAGTCATTCACCCAGACAAGTGATGCTCAACCCCTGGCCGAGTGGACCAATGTCGGGGTGGCCTATCCTCCCACATGGGGTTCATCCTCCTTTCCTACATCCCAAGACCCTGCTTCTTTTTTTATTTTTATTCATTTATTTATTTATTTTGAGACAGAATCTCGCTCTGTCACCCAGGCTGGAGTGCAGTGGCATGATCTTGGCTCACTGCAACCTCCGCCTCCTGGATTCAAGCGATTCTCGTGCCTCAGTCTCCCAAGTAGCTGGGACTACAGGCGCTGGCCACCACGCCTCGGCTGATTTTTTTTTTTTTTTGTATTTTTAGTAGAGACGGGGTTTCACTATGTTGGCCAGGCTGGTCCTGAACTCCTGACCTCAAGTGATCTGCCCAACTCGGCCTCCTAAAGTGCTGGGATTACAGGCATGAGCCACCATGCATGGCTTGACCCTGCTTCTTAATTCTGCCTTTGCCTCTGGTAGACATTGGGAGCAGGTATTGCAAAAGGGTGTTTTGGATTCGATTTTTATGATAAGTTAACAATGCTCCTTGCAACAGATTTTTGATAATCTCCAGCTGCTTTTGCCAAGCCCAGCCCATCAATCCAGGGGCAAACCTTGGGAGGACAGCAGTGCAGGCCTGGTGGCATTCGCCAGCTGCCCAAACGCCAGAAAGTGACACATGGGAGATTTTTATAACTCCAGAGCCCTGCAAAGTTCTTTCAGGAAAAAAAGAGGAAAAAGAAAAAGCGTGGCTTCTAAGGCTCCGCTCCCCAGGCTGCCTGAGGCTGAGGCCCAGTTGCCCCCCCCTGCGTGGGCTCCCCCTGAGGCAGCGAGGGGGCGGTGTGGCAGTGGGAAAGGAAGGAAGAGACAGCGGTTCCTGACAGCTAACTCAGGCTGGGGGCGTGGGGTGCTCCAGAGGTCTAAGAAAATAAGAATTCAAAATAAGTCTTCCGCTGCAAAGGGTAGGGAGGGGACAGAGGTAACTTGGGGACAAAGTGTGACAGGACTTTTTGGGCTGGGCTGCCTAGGTCCTGTTAGGAGAACGCATCCCCCAGCTCTGGGGGAGTGTTGGCTGCAGGGCACTGGTTTGGGGAGGAGGGGCCAGTTGTCCCCAGATGAAGAATCTGCCCCAGGTCATACCCAAGAAGGGCTGCACAATGACTGGCCCACCCAGAGCCTAAAGACCCTCGTCTCGACCTCCCAGCAGGAACAGCATGGGCTCAGGAGCTCCCTCGGGCAGCTGGGCCTTCCCTGAGACTGCATTGCCGCCAGCTGTTTCTCTGCCACTCCTCCCTTTCCCCGGGAGGCTCCTGGCTGCCATGGCTCTCCAGGTCAGAGCCAGCATCCTAGGTACCCCGTCCGAGACACGGCCTTTGCAGAAGGCAAGTGGGCAAGGGGCCAGCAAGAGGGGGCGAGGTTGGCCGTTGTGCGTCCTTCTGTACTGCTCCCATTTTTCTCCCATGTGCATGTGTTGTCTATTTAAAACTTACCTTCTTCCAGAAATAAATGTAATCCATCAGTCTTTCAGTCAACCGCAGTGAACGGTTGGGAATATTAGGACGATTCGAGAAAATAAAACTCAGAAGGGCAAATGCTGCTCAAGGAAAAAAATGTGCTAAAATGTGCTATTGCCTAAACTTCGGTGGAAGAATCAAGGCTTGGGGGAGAAAATCTAGACCTGCAAATTGCAATCCAAGAAAACGGGGCTTGAGGGACATCGGGAGGCCTATGCTGAAACGATATAAAATGTCAGAGGGAAACAATCAAATATGATAACAAGGAAAAATGAAAATGGAGGAGAACTACGCAGTTTCACAGTGTTCTCTCGAAAACTGATTAAGGATTTATTTAAGCTCTATGGAGCTGGCTCTGGAGAGTGTGTCCTTGATGGAAATTCTACAGAGTTGGCATGTTCAGTTTAAAATGTTTGTATTTAAAATGTCCTCAGGGCCAAAACTTTCTGTAAGGATGACAATGAGCTGGCCTTCTCTATACAATGTGGGAGGGAAGGAGGTTAGCTGAGGAAATCTTTTTTTTTTTTTTTGAGAAGGAGCTTCGCTCTTGTTGCCCAGGCTGGAGTGCAATGGCGCAATCTTGGCTCACTGCAACCTCTGCCTCCAGGGTTCAAGCGAGTCTCCTGCCTCAGCCTCCTGAGTAGCTGGGATTACAGACATGCACCACCATGCCCAGATAATTTTTTTGTATTTTTAGTAGAGACAAGCTTTCACCATGTTGGCCAGGCTGGTCTCGAACTCCCGACCTCAGGTGATCCGCCTGCCTCAGCCTCCCAAAGTACTGGGATTACAGGCATGAGCCACCACGCCCAGACAGCTGAAGAAATCTATAAAGACATTCTAGAGGGGAAAACAAGACAGACAGGGTCTTTGGAGTTGAGTAGGGTTCCAGACTAAGGCTTAGGAAAGGAGCTGGTGGGCTCCATGAGGTGAGTGTGGCCAGAGCTGGTGGCTCATGCCTTAGAGAGAAGATGGCGCAAGGGAAAGAACAGGGGCTTCAGGCTAGCACTAGGGAGTGAAGCCACTGGCTGGTGCACCCTCAAGAAGAGAAACACTCTCAACGTTTAAAATTGAGATTTATGGTCAGGCAGTGGCTCATGCCTGTAATCCCAGAACTTTGGGAGGCTGAGGCAGGTGGATTGCTTGAGTCCAGGAGTTCCATACCAGCCTGGGCAACATGGTAAAACCTCATCTCTACAACAAATAGAAAACTCAGCCAGTCATGGTGACACACATCTATAGTTCCAGCTACTTGGGAGGCTGAAAGGAAAGGATTCCTTGAGCCCGGGAGGTGGAGGTTGCAGTGAGCCGAGCTAGGGCAACTGCACTCCAGCCTGGGCAACAGAGCAAGACCCTGTCTCAAAACAAAAAATAAAATAAAATAGAGATATAATTCGCATACTGTACATACCTTTTAGAAGTGTATGATTCAGGCTGGGTGCTACGGCCCATGCCTGTAATCCCAGCACTTTGGGAGGTCAAGGCTGGTGGATCACCCGAGGTCAGGAGGTCGAGAATTGCATGACTCAGTGGTTTTTAATATTTTCATGAAGTTATACACCCCAAAAGAAATCCCTTTCCTGTGAGCAGCCACTGTCCTGTCAATGAAAACATACAAACTCTGCAAAATATCTGAAGAGATTTATACTATGCTATCCTATTTACACCTGGGCAACAGAGCAAGATCCTGTCTCAAAACAAAACATAAAATAAAATA
Organism: Ateles fusciceps; assembly: GCA_036589455.1. Classification (NCBI taxonomy): domain Eukaryota; kingdom Metazoa; phylum Chordata; class Mammalia; order Primates; family Atelidae; genus Ateles; species Ateles fusciceps. Next base: position 5,048,132 of record JAZHEH010001810.1, read on the forward strand.
GAGATGTAATTCACATGCTATAAGATTTTTAAAGGAGATTTATAGCCAAATATGAGTAGCCAATGGCTAGTGACACAACCCCAGGAGATCCGACGTGCCGAGCGTGGTCAGAGTACAGCTTGGTTTTATACATTTTAGGGAGACTTAAGACATAAATCAATACATGTAAGACATATGTTGGTTCCGTCTGGAAAGACAGGACGACTCGAGGTGGGGGGTAAGGGAGGCAGTTTCCAGATCACAGGTAGATTCTAAAAATGTTCTGATTGGCAATTGGTCAAAAGAGTTTATCTAAAGACCTGGAATCAATAGAAAGGAATGTCTGGGTTAAGACGAGCCATTGTGGAGGTTTCATCATGCAGTGAGGCCTCCAGGGGGCAGGCTTCAGAGCTCTCCACAGACCTAAAAGGTTCCAGAGTCTCAGTTAATTCTCTCCCCGGATCAGTAAAGGAACTGGAAAGGGAAGGGAATTCTCTACAGGATGCAGAGACAGCTTTGCAGGACCATTTCAAAATACGTCAAAGAAATACATTGTGGAGAGTAAAATTCTTTCATTTCTTTCAAGGCCTGCTGCCTGTCCTGTGACACTATACTACAGGTAGGTTGGAATTTGGTGTCATATTGCTGTAAAAAGTCTGTTTCATTAAAGATATATTTTAGCTGGGTGTGGTGGCTCACACCTGTAATCCCAACACTTTGGAAGGCTGAGGCGTATGGATCACCTGAGGTCAGGAGTTCAAGACCAGCCTGGACAACATGGAGAAACCTCATCTCTACTAAAAATACAAAAATTAGCTGGTTGTGGTGGCACGTGTGTGTAATCCCAGCTACTCGGGAAGCTGAGGCAGGAGAATCGCTTGAACCTGGGAGGTGGAGGTTGCAGTGAGCACTCGAGTCAGGTGACAGAGCAAGACTCTGCCTCAAAAAAGAGAGAGAGATTTGTTTTAATGTTCGTACTTGTCAGCTGTATATGAATTTCAAAAGGAGTAAGGTGGGAGACATGTCTGACCCCCACTTCCCATCACGGCCTGAACTAGTTTTTCAGGATTCCACAACAACCACACAGAGTCAACAGCTGGGAGTGCGGCAGTGGTGCCCTGGGCCTTTGTTCTTGGCTGGGTTTGGAGTGGACTTGACCTGCTGGCTCCCACATCAGAATAACGCCATCTCTCCAAAAGCAGGTAGCTGCCTGCCTCCAGTCAGCTAACAGCACTGGCAGAGTAACCCTGGAGGCAGCAAGCCCCATGCAAGGTCAGCCTCTTTCCCCAAGCAAAAAACATTTCCAGTGGCTTCCACAAGTCCACTTGGCCCCAGGCTTTGCTGGAATTCCCAGGCCAAACTGAGAGGCGTGGTGTCAACCCCATGCTGGGGGGTTGTGGGACCTCCTCTTGGGAGTTCGGACCAGCGGTGACTTTAGGGCAGAGTCAGGGAGTGTCCCAGCCGGCTAAACTGAGCCTTCTGTACACGGTCCCCTCCGACATGACCATCCCAAGAACCAAGTGGGGTCCAATCCCAGTGGGCGTGGAGGGGCCCCAACTGGCATGCTCTTTAAAATGGCTCTTGTCAAGGCATTTCCAAGCATCACACCACTTCAGAATTACTAGCAGGAAAAACAACTCTTGTTTATGTCAACAAAGGAACACGTGAGTCGATTTAGAGATAAACCATACCTCCAGGAGTGTCTCCTGCCGGCTGGATGAGCCTGGTTGTGAAGTCGGGGTGTGCGCGCAGAGGTGGTGGGAGCCTGGCTTCTAGAAGTGCCTTGGCTCTGGCATTCCCTGGCTTTTCCTTGAGTCTCCCCCGATCGGGTCCATGACCTATATACACCTAAGGGAGTCCCCAACACCTACCTCCCACTTATCTGACCAAGCACATTCCAGGAATGATGGCAGCATATAGGCCCAGCCCTGGCCCAATTAGGTCGATAGAGCTCATTAGTCAGGAGGAAGTCTGTCCAGCTCTCCTCACTGTCAGGCCTGAATCAGAGCATGAGCCGTGAGCAGTTTCAGTCAAGTTCGCGCTTCAAGGGGACGCGCTGAGCAAAATGTGAAAATGTGTGCCCAGCAGGATGGACTTCCTGGGGCCCGGGAGAGTCTGGAAAGCTCAGGGGTTGGGGGCCAGGCAGGACGCAGCTGCTCTTCTGGTTTGGCCACAGACTTCATGGGTGAGTGGGGACAGTTTTTTTGGCCTCTTAGGATCTCAGTTTCCTCCTCTGAAAAATGAAACTAAAAATATCATTATAGGGCTGGGCGCGGTGGCTCATGCCTGCAATTCCAGCACTTTGGGAGGCTGAGGTGGGCAGATCACGAGGTCAGGAGTTCGAGACCAGCCTGGCCAATATGGTGAAACCTCGTCTCTACTAAACATACAAAAATTAGCCAGATGTGGTGGCATGCGCCTGTAGTCCCAGGTACTCAGGAGGCTGAGGCAGGAGAATCGCTTGAACCTGGGAGGCATAGATTGTAGTGAGTCGAGATCATGCCACTGCACTCCAGCCTGGGTGATGGAGTGAGACTCTGTCTCAAAGAAAAAAAAAATACACACACACACACACACACACACACACACACACCCCACACATCATAACAGACTCTAAGCTGCGTGACAGCAGCGATTCTGAACGCCCTGTTTGCTGCTGCAACCCAGGCTCTACAACAGTTTCTGGTACATCCGTCACCGTGGCCTGACAAACACTCATCAGTGAATGGGTGAATGTTACCTTTCCAGGCAGGGCAGATATGAATCTACCCAGCGTCTGACCCTGGAAGGGATCCATCAGATGTTGGCACCTGGCAGCGAATCCTTTTCTTTTCTACGCACCACAACCACGCCCAAGGCTCCCTGGGCCATGAGCTTATCTCCAGAAGGACCACTCATTTGCCGGTATGCAGCCAGAATGTATAAACCACCTCACTGCAGGTCGCCACCAGACAGTGTGCGTGAGGCTGCAGAAGCCGGAAAATCGAAAAGCCATCTCATTTAGCTCAGGGTGGGCTTTTTGTCTTAGTCTTGAGCCAGGGATGCGGGAGGTCCCTGTCCGTTGTCTCCCCTCCCCCTCCACTGGAGGAAGTCCTTTCACCGGGTCTGTGTTTGGCTGCTCAGCTCTCAACAGTTCCCATGGCTCAGGGCCAAGTGCGTCCACACCTCCGCCCCCTTTTCCTGGAAGGTCAGCTCTCCCCTGACTACCCCAGGTCGGAGGGACCTCCTAGATGGCCTGTTCTGAGTCGTCTTGCTCCTGTTCTGGTCTACCCTCTCCCCCAGTTCTGAGACAGATGGTCATGTAAGTCTGAGGTTAGGATTTTCAAAAGTCCCTCCCAAAGACCAGCCCATATTGGGGGTCCTCAGCAAACACAGACTGCCTAGCCAGACTCATACCCCACAGGAGGTCAGGGGAATCACCTTAACATTGATGCCTTTAGATGCAGTCACAGAAGAGGTGTTCTAAAGATGGGTGAAATGTAAAGGACTAGGCCCGGCGCAGTGGCTCACACCTGTAATCTCAGTGCTTTGGGAGGCTAATACGGGTGGATCACTTGAGGTCAGGAGTTTGAGACCAGCCTGGCCAACATGGTGAAACCCCGCCTCTACTAAAAAACACAAAAATTAGCCAGGTGTGGCAGCACGCACCTGTAGTCCCAGCTACTCAGGAGGCTGAGGCACAATAATCACTTGAATCCGGGAGGCAGAGATTGCAGTGAGCCGAGATGGCGCCACTGCACTCCAACCTGGGTGGCAGAGTGAGACCTTGCCTCAAAAATCAAAAATAAGAAATAAATAAAAGTCAATATTTAAAAAATACTGGTGAATAATATAATGAAAGGCTTTAAAATGTGGTTTAAGGGTGCCCATTAACTCTAACCTGGCCAGGTCACTTAGTGGGAACATATGATTTCAAAAAGACCTAAAGAGCTTGTACAAAGAAGCTTGATTCAGTATGCTTGAGGCCGGGCACGATGGTTCATGCCTGTAATCCCATCACTTTGGGAGGCTGAGGTGGGTGGATCATGAGGTCAAGAGTTCAAGACCACCCTGGCCAACATGGTGAAACCCCATCTCTACTAAAACTATAAAAATTAGCTGGGTGTGGTGGGAGGCGCCTGTAATCCCAGCTACTCAGGAGGGTAGCTGTTTTTGCCTCTTTAATATTTTTGTCTCTTTACCTCCTGGTGCTTCATTTTGGGTGATTTTCTCAGATACCTCTTCCAAATCGCTAAAGCTCACTGAATCTAAAGTCATCTCTATTTAAGATTTTTTAAATCTATATCGCTTGAACCCAGGAGATATATATACATATATCTATTTGAGATGGAATCTTGCTCTGTCACCCAGGCTGGAGTGCAGTGGCACAATCTCGCCTTACTGCAGCCTCCATCTCCTGGGTTCAAGCGATTCTCCCGCCTCAGCCTCCCAAGTAGCTGGGATTACAGGCACCTGCCATTGCACCCAGCTAATTTTTGTAGTTTTAGTAGAGATGGGGTTTCATCATGCTAATACACCAGCTAATTTTTTGTATTTTTAGTACAGACAGGGTTTCATCATGTTGGCCAGGCTGGTTTTGAAGTCCTGACCTCAGGTGATCCTCCCTCCTCAACCTTCCAAATTACAGGTGTGAGCCACTGTGCCCAGCCTAAATCAATATTTTTTATTTCTACAACTTCTACTTTAAAAAATAATTTTCTTTTCTTATTTGATAGATTGTATCCTTTTTATCTCTTTAAGCACTTTAAGTATATCTATTTTTAAGGGTTTTACATATATTAATTGATATAATTCTAACAGCAACTCTGTGAAACAGGTACTATTTATCACCCCAATTTTGCAAAGCAGACAATGAAGTAAAACGTGATTACATAACTATTCCAAGGTCACACAATTAGTAATTGGTTGATTGGGATTTAAAAGCAGAAACAAAGGCATTTGAGCTGTTATGGACTGAATTGTGTAAGCTCAAAATTCATATGTTGAAATCTTCACCCCTCCAGTACTTTAGAATGTGACTGTATTTGAAGATAGGGCCTTTATTTATTTATTTATTTTTTAATTTATTTATTTTGAGACAGAGTCTCACTCTGTTGCCCAGGCTGGAGTGCAATGGTGCAATCTCAGCTCACTGCAACCTCCACCTCCAGGGTTCAAGCAATTTTCCAGCCTCAGCCTCCTGAGTAGCTGGGATTATAGGCATGTGCCACCACATCCAGCTAATTTTGTATTTTTAGTAGAGACAGGGTTTCATCATGTTGGTCAGGCTGGTCTCGAACTCCTGACCTCAGGTGATCTGCCTGCCTCAGCCTCCCAAAGTGCTGGGATTACAGGCATGAGGCACCGTGCCTGACCAATAGGGCTTTTAAAGAGATAATTAATGTAAAATGTGGTCATAGGGGTGGGCCCTAATCCAATAAGACTGTTGTCCTTATAAGAAGAGAAAATTAGGAGCACAAACATGTGTGCACACACAGAGGAAAGACAGGACACAGAGAGAAGGCCACCATGTGCAAGTCAAGGAAAGAGGTCTCTGAAAAACAAACCTGCTGACACCTTGATCTTGAACTTCCAACCTCCAGCACGGTGAGAAGTTTCTGTGGCTTAAGCCTCTCAGTCTGTGGTAATTCATTATAGCAGCCCTAGCAAACTAATACACCTACCTCCTTCACACACAAACATTTCTAACCTTTCCCTCCATCCAAGGTCAAGTACTTATGGATGCCAAGTTTGCTAAAACTTGTTATTATCTGACTGAGACCTGGAGAGACTTAATTGTTGTACTTTGAAATCCCAAGAAGGTAATTATATTACACATCCACTACTGAAATGAAACACATACTTGGTTTTTAAAGTCCTTTTTTATATTATTCTATGGTTTCTATTTTCTCATGTGTCAACTCTTTCATTTTTGTGGGATGTCTTTCTTTATGTTGGACTTTCTCAAATGTTTTATAATTTGTAATCATCATTTTAAATAATTTATATTCTTCATATTGGTCTTCTTTAAGACCAGTATGTTTTATAATTTTTGTCTATAAGCTCATCTTTAATGGGAATTATCCTTTCAGCATGATGGTGGAATTGTTCCTGCCAGTGCCCCAGATTGTGGAGACCTCTCCCTAGTTGCTTCTGTACAATTCTTAAGGGGTCACAAATTCTTAATTTTTTTTCTCCGTTTCCACCTTTGGGTTTTTGTACATCATGGCTAAAAGTTAGATCGCATGTGTGGATCCAGCTTGTTCTCCACTTTCTTATGGGTAATTCTCTTCTAACCATGGCCTGGGGCATTTTTTACTTCTAATCAATCTTTTCAAGCTTCCTGCCGTGTTCAAATTGAGATGCTTTGATTCTTATTTCCCCATAACCATTCTTTTAAAACAAACACCATAAGGAATGTATGTAATGGTCTCTAAAGTACTCAGCTCACGAAGGTAAATATAGAATTATCTAATTATTCATTTGTGGCACCTGAACATGTACCTTTCTTGTTTTGAACCGAACTGCATATTTACATTACAAAAAATATATATCCAGCATTTCTGTATGTTCCAGAAAATTTATGTGATCTTGGGAAAGCTACTAACCCCTATAGAACTGGCTTCCTCACCCTAAGACTGTAGGGATGATTAGTGTGTTTAAACACGCTAATCTTTGTAAAGCACTTAGAATGGTGCGTGGTTCACAAGTGCTCAGTAGATGTTTTGATAAATATTCCTGTTTCTGTTCAGCTCTTTTTCTTGACCAGGCCTGGTCCATCATCTTTATATAGTGAAATTTTACTTTTTCAAATAACCAAAACATTAAAAATTAAAACATTTAGATTCTTCTCTTGCCACCCCTTAAAACAAATTTAACACTAGGTATTTTATCATCTTAAGAGAAACAATCTTATAATGAATTAAACTCATTATATTAATTATTCAATTCCTGCCAATGTATAATTGTGAAAATCCCTTTGAAACAATTGGCTTATGACTGTTAAGCTCATTAATGATCTATCAAAACTATCACTCAGAAAAGCATCACAAAAGCTCCTGGCCAAGGACACCCCAGGCCTTGAAAGGGATTTCTTTTTTTTTTCCCTCCACCCCCTCCCCCGAAAGGGTTTTCTCAGTACCATCCCAGAATATTTCTATAGCAGAACAGCAGACAGCCATTAAAAACAGTGAAGAACTTCAAAGTGTGCTAAATTGGAAAACCACCAAGACAGTAATACAGAACAGAACATACATGTTGAGATCCTGCCTAAGTAAAACAGGATATAGGTAGGGGTGTGTGTGTGTGTGTGTGTGTGTGTGTGTGTGTACATGCATGCACATGCAAGGGGAGAGAGAGAGGCAGGAGGGAGAGATTATGTATAGATAGAACTTTTCTGGAAGAACATCATAGGTTATATAAAATGCTTTTGAGGGAGAAAGTGACAAGATCAGATCTGTGTCAGCAGATTCACATAGATACTGAGTGGGATGGGGTGCTGAGGGCTGGAAGCAATTGGGAGAGACTGAAGCCAAGAGACCCATTTAAAGGACATTGCAATTGTCGGGTAGGAGTTGATGGGGGCCTATTCTGAGGCAGTGAGATGGAGCAGAAGACAAAAAAGGAAATTAGATTCACTTTAGAAAGCCACCCAATTGCAGACCCAGGGCCTAGTGCAGTACCTACTGGTACTAGCTGCTCAATAGGAAATAAATGGTCTCCTGTGTGAAAGACTTACCATTTTAATTTGCAAAGTCATCCCACTGGGCACCTGAAGACAACAACCCCACTGACCCCTTCTTCTCACAAGTTCACGGCCTCAGACCTGGGCCTGGAAAGCTGGGGTGGGGGAGACAGGTCCACAGGAAGGTGAGTCCAGGGCTCAGGCCTCCACCTGTGCCCCTTGCTGGCCCTGCCCACCCAGGAGGTCCCTGCTCCACCCCACTATCCCACTCAGATCTGACCCTACACACACACACACACACACACACACACACACACACACACACACACACACACATCAGCTACCAACACTTACATTTAGGAATTGCTTAAAAAATACTTTTTTAACATGTGAAATAATGGAAGAGAGTGAGCAGAAGGATGAGGGTCTCATAAATGTGGCATCTGACAATGGGTTGCAGGAAACGGCCAACGTTCTCAGAAGACAGAGCACTTAGCAAATACCTCATCAACCTCAGCATTCAGGAAGGCTCTGCTGGGAGGCTTTGGTGGCAGAGGATAGTGAGGGGAAGAGGGAATTAATGCACTTATTCTGGTATCTCTTGAGACCAATGTGGGGTCTGGTTTATAGTGCCCTGCTCAAATTGTTGTTGAATGAATGAAGAAAAGAGTGGATGAATGGGTGGATGGATGGGTGGATGGCAGGTGGATTGAAGGGTGAATGAATGGATGGGTGGATGGGTGGGTGGATGTGTGGATGGATGGTTGAATGGGTGGGTGGATGAGTGGATGAGTAGATGGATGGGTGGATAAGCAGGTGGATGAATGGATGAGTAGATGGTTGGGTGGATGGAGGCATGGATGAATGGATGGATGGGTGGGTGGATGGGTGGATGTTGGACGAATGGATAGATAGTTGGGTAGATGGATGGATAGGTAGATAGATGGATGGGTGGATGGGTGGATGGATGGGTGGTAGGTGAGTAGGTGGATGGATGGATGGATGGATGGATGCATGGGTGAGGGAATTAATGAGAGACTACTTCAGTCTGGCTTTCAGAGACAAAACTGAAATCCATGTTTTGTAGCAATCAGACGGCTGTGGGAGCTTTCAAAGATGACCCTCAGGGATCCCCACCCCTGCTATCATGCCCTGTATAATCCCCTACTTTTGAGTGTGGGCTGTGCCTGATGACTTCCTTCTAATGAGTAGAGTATGCCAGAAGTGATGGAATGCCACATCTTTGAGTAGATTACAAAAGACTGTGATCTCCCTCTTTCCAGACTTACTCTATGGCCCTCTCTGATGAAGCAAACTACCAGGGTTGAGAGGCCCACATGGCAAAGGACTGATAGCAGCCACAGCTGACAGCTGAGAGGGGCTGAGGCATCCAACCCACAGCCCTAAGGAGCTGAATCCTGCCAACACCAGCAGCTTGGAAGTGGATCCTCCCCAGTGGTGCCATGAGATGAGACCTCAGCCCCTCCAACACTTGGAGGGCAACCTGCTAGAAACCCTGAGCAGAGAACCCAGCCAAGCAGTGCCCAGACTACTAGCCACAGAAACTGAGATGACAAATAGGTTTGTTTCAAGCCACACACTATGAGTTAATTTGTTACCAGAACAGATAGCTAAAAGAAATACTGATTTGAGTTTTATATAAAGATAAATGTAGCAATTAAACTTGGCAAATGATGGTAGTGGTTTTCATATTAGTTGGCTTGTGTTTGAATCCTGGATGCCCAACTTATTAGCTGTGGGGCTTTCAGCAAGATGATCTGTTTCTTGAGCCTCTGTTTCCGCATCTTTAAAATGGGCATAATTCTCTGCTCATAGTGACAACACAAGGATTACATAAAGAGATCAGGCAGTGTACTCAGCCCAGCACCTTTCATGTAGTAAGCACTGAACAAAAGGAAGCTATTAGCAGTAATAATAATAACAGAGCAAGATCCCTTACAAAGCAGTGAATGTTCCATGCCTGGAAGTGATCAAGTTGAGGCCAGATGGCCATGGCAGGAAGTGACTAGAACCCTGGAGGACCCCAAAGCCTTTCCCAATCTCATATCTGAGGGCTGTGCAGCTGGCCTGGCCAATGCCAGGGGTTGGTGGGCCAGGTGTGCCCCAGGCCCCTCTTGGTGTGACGATCAGCATCACCTTGCACTGGGCAGGTGGGGGCTATTCCAGCCATGCTCAGCCCTGCCCTTGGATGGCCCTTCCCTCCTGTACCACTTCTGTGTCAGGTGTGTGGCCTCCACCCTGGCTCGGCCCATGACCCCTAGGAAGGTAAACACCCAGCCAGGTCGGAAGTGATCGCTATGGGCTCGTGGCCAGCTATGGGCAGAGGCAGGTCTGAAGGTCAGGAATGCTTCCCAGTGAGGCTTTTCCAGCGGAGGACAAAGTTTTTGACTGTGGGCTCTCTGGGACAGAGTGAAGGGCCTGTGGATTTAGCCAGGGACACACCAGCCTGCTCTTAGGTGCCTGGACAGGACAGAGGACAAGAGAGGAACAGCTCTCTGAGGAAGTCCAATCCTTACGAGCTCCTTGCTGGCAGGTAAGTGAATGGTTTTGGTGGTGGTTTTTTAAATAAATAAAATGAGATAAAACTAGAGATGGAACAGAGGTTACTGCTGGGAGAGGTATGCAAGGAGATGGGCACCGTCCGTTCACTGAGGAGCATCCCCTAAGAGAAACAGCAGCTCTGGATTTCACCCGAGGGATCCCGCCTGGTCTCGCCTTCAGAACTGGCCCTCCTGGCACTCGCTGTCACCATCTGGGAATCAGTGTAAAGACTCCTTCCCCGGGCCTGGCCATTATGGCTGCGGCACACGTGAGGTCCCAGACAGGAATGGCTGCATCATTGCAGGGCTCTGTGCAATATCCAAATACAGGGCCCCTTGTTAAAATCCTAAGACTTTCAAAAGGACAAAACAGAGCATTAAAGCAAGCCAGGGGACCTTCTAAGAACGGGGCCCTGTGACTGCACCGGCCCACGCCCATAACGCCAGCCCTGATAATAAGTGCAGATGTAAACGGAAGTGCCCAGGGCTCCAATCTCAGGGTCAGGAAGTGACTTGGAAAACAGAAGTCACAGCCGTAAAGTGACAGCCCACGTCGCTTTAGCCCCCCAGCACTGCCCCTTCCTGTTCAGGGTTCGCTTTCAAAAAGACAGAAGGCCCCACCCCTCAGAACCTTCCCGATTTGTGCACCTGGCTGGCCTCAAGCCAAAGGTCAGCGTGGCTCAGATGTGTGGGGACATGGTTTTCTTGGATGTGAAAGTGGTAGGTGATTATTTTCTATCCTGATTTAAAATTTGGGACAGTCACACAGTCTCTGGCTGCATAGAAGTGGGACTTGAGATTCCTGTGCTTGTGACAGCTCTGCTAGTTTAGCTATGTTCCATTGATTGGCAATGTAGTTCTGCGTTTTGGGAAAACCCCTAATGCAGTAAGGCCTCCAGTGGGAATGCTCCGGTTGGGACACTCGCCATGTGTCTTTGTCCTCCCTGCTCCCCCCTCCCCCATCTCTCTTTCTCTGTCTCTCTCTCTGTCTCTCTCTCTCCCTCTGTCTCTCTCTCTCAGTCTCTCTCTGTCTCTCTGTCTCTCTCTCTCTGTCTCTCTCTCTCTCTCTCCACTTAGGCTTCCCCTTTGCCCATCTCTGAGGCTGCCCCTTGGCACTGCTTAGCTTTGGGGAGGTAGGAGGCAGTGTCCCCTTGGCGGCCAAGCTTTCTGGTCCATGAAGGGAGACCACTGATCACCTACCTCCACTGCACTCTCCTCCCATACCCCTTTCTGGAGCCCAGATTGTCATGGCAGCCCCTCCCAGGGGAGGGGGCTCCCCCACAGGAAAGCCAGGGGTTGATACCAATGACAGCGTAACGTTCCACAGCTTTCTGCCCCAGTGGGACTGGGGGCGCAGACGAGGCTAGAGACGGGGGAAGATAAATGGCTTGAAGAAGAGCTGAGGGTGCTGGTGCAGGCCTGTAGTCTCAGCCAGTCAGGAGGCAGAGGCAGGAGGGATGCTTGAACCCAGGAGTTCGAGACTGCAGTGAACTATGATCATGCCACTGCACTCCAACCTGGGCCAACTGGCAAACTCTGCCTCTGTTTCTTTTCTTTTCTTTCTTCATTGCTTTAAGAACTTCCCTTGGCCCGTGGGAGACCCATATCTTGCACCAGTAACAAAATAGCCCAGATGTTGTGGGGCTACCCAGAGCCTCTCAGAGGAGACCAAATCTAACCACCCAGGCCTGCTGGCTCTACCAGGGACACAGGAGCTGCTGTTTGTCCCCAGAAGGTGGCAAGCCACCAGCACCAAGTCAGACATCCCATCTCCCAAGATGATGCCCCTTCCCCCCATCTGCACGGGCCCATTCCCCTCCTGAGTAAGGCGTCAGCTCTGATGCTCTGAAGTCACCCCTTAGCATGACCCCAATGGCAAAAATTCCTTTATTCCTTCATAGATAATTGCTGCGCACCGGGTATGCATGGGGCTTTGAAGTGGGTCTGGGGACACAGATGGGACAATGGTGGCCCTCAGGCTGGTGGAGAAGACAAAGCAATGCTGGGTCCCACACCCCTGAGGCCAGGCCAGAAGCCCTACTCCGTGAAAAGAGCATGACACCCCTGGCACCCCAACAACTGTGATAGGATCCTGAGGCTGAGAGATGCTGTGGCCCAGCTGAGCAGGGGCTTCCATCTCAGCCTGGGGGAGCCACCTCTTTCGGAACCCCCTTTTCCCCACCCCTAAGCCCCCTCTGCCACCACGATGGCATCTTCTGGAGGCTGCTGGGCCTGAGGAGAAACTCCTTACCTTGGCCTGGGGCCACCTCTCACCACCTTGAGAGAGGTCAGACCAGGGGGTGGAATTCTGCCTCCAGACTGGAGGACCCGCTCCAGGAGGCCGAGGGCTTCAGTCGTACTCCTACGAGCAATTCACTGGCAGGTGAGCTCCCTGTGCTTGGCAGCCGTCCTGGAAGCCAGCACCCTGGGAGATCACACAGGGTCTGAGCACCGAGGGGGCCATTTGCTGGAGCACCCTCTATGTGCTGCTTCTGGGAAACTAGCTCGGGCGGTTAAGAACCTGGAAGCCTGGGTGAGGCCATCTCTCAATCTTTCTGCCTCAACTCACTTTGCCTGTGGACGAGGAAAAACAACAATCACATGTTCAAATGAGGAGAGTGGGCATCCTCAAAGGAATGGATGATCAGCGAGGCCTGCATGGAGGAGGAGGCCTCTGTGCTGGGCATCATTCAACTATCTTCCATCGCTTATTAATGATTTTCCAGGAGCGGGAGAAGACTGAGGGGTATGGTTTGATGTATTATAAAGCAAGGCTCTCTAACCATGAAAATAAGGTAGTCGTTTTCTTCATAGTCGCTCTAATTGAATGCTACAAATTCTTTAAACAGCATACGTTCACTGATAGCACATTCCAGATGAAGGGACAGCAGGGTTTTAGCAAGAGGAAGGGAGCCCTGCAGGGAAGGGGCAGGCCCAGTGGAGGCAGGGACAGGGGGAGATGCCGGCCGGACACACTGGCTCATGCTTGTAATCCCAGCACTTTGGGAGGCCAAGGCAGATGGATCACTTGAGGTCAGGAGTTCAAGACCAGCCTGGTCAACATAGTGAAACCCCGTCTCTATTAAAAATACAAAAATTGGTGTGGTGATGGGCCCCTGTGATCCCAGCTATTCAGGAGGCTGAGGCAGGAGAATTGCTTGAACCCAGGAGGTGGAGGTTGCAGTGAGCCAAGATTACTCCGTTGCACTACAGGGTAGGTAACAAGAGCAAGATTCCATCTCAAAAAAATAATAATAATAAATAGAGACAGGACAAGTGGAGTGGAGGGAAGGTGGAGCAGAGGGAAGGTGGAGGGGGTGGCCCAACCCAAGAACCCAGGACCCCAGAGGTCCACAGAGATCAGGGTGGGGGTCTGGATAGCCACTGCATGCCCCACGGTAAATTTGTCCCTCACTTCTGCACCCTGCCCCTGCTGACTGTGCCTCAGTTGCCTTCGCTTTGGGCTTGAGCTTCATGTACCAGCACCGTGTCTCCCACAGCTACAAGCTCTGACCGCCAATCATCCAGGAGTTTAACTTTATTTCTTCTGTAGAGATGGAGTCCCACCATCTTGCCCAGGCTCATCCCAAACTCCTAGGCTCCAGCAATCCTCCCACCTCGGCCTCCCAAAGTGCTGGGATTAGAAGTCTGAGCCACTGCACCCGGCCCCAAGTTGCTGACAAGTTTAAAAATGGATATATGAATCGGGTGCAGTGGTGCGTCCTGGAGTCCCAGCTACTCTGGAGGCTGAGGTGGGAGGATCACAAGTTCAGATCCAGCCTGGGCAAAACAGCAAGACCCCCATCTCCAAAAATAAATAAATAAAAAGGAGATTTGGCAGCAACACGGGTAGAACTGGAGGCCATTATGTCACATGAGATAAACCAAGCACAGAAAGTCAAATACCTTGTGTTCTTACTCTTATGTGGGAGCTTAAAAAAGTGAGGTGGGTTTCATGATGACAAAGAGTAGATTGGTGGTTACTGGAGGCTAGGAGTGAAGCAGGGATGAAGGAGTGAAAGAGGATATAAAGATGCTTATTATCACTGAACTGCACACTTGGAAATGATGAAGATGGGCCAGGCGCGGTGGCTCACGCCTGTAACCCCAGCACTTTGGGAGGCTGAGGCGGGTAGATCACGAGGTCAAGAGATCAAGACCATCCTGGCCAACATGGTGAAACCCCGTCTCTACTAAAAGTACAAAAAATTAGCCGGGCGTGGTGGTGCGCACCTGTTGTCCCAGCCACTTGGGAGGCTGAGGCAGGAAAATTGCTTGAAACCGGAAAACAGAAGTTGCAGTGAGCCGGGATCGCGCCACTGCACTCCAGCCTGGCAATAGAGCGAGACTCTGTCTCAAAAAAAAAAAAAAAAAAAAAATGATGAAGATGGGCTGGAGGTGGTGGCTCACACCTATAATCTGGGAGGCCAAGGTGGTTGAATCACTTGAGGTCAGCAGTTGGAGACCAACCTGGCCAACATGGTGAAACCCCTGCCTCTACTCAACATATAAAAATTAACTGGGTGTGGTGGCAGGTGCCTGTAATTCCAGCTACTCGGGAGGCTGAGGCAGAAAAATCCTTTGAACCCAGGAGCCAGAGGTTGCAGTGAGCTGAGATCGAACCACTGCACTCCAGCCTGGGTGACAGAGCAAGACTCCATCTCAAAAAAAAAAAAAAAAAAAAAAGGTGAAGTTGATACAGTTCTTTAAAAAAAAAAAGGCAAAAGAAATAGCTCTTGAAAAACTAAAAAGAAATAGAGATGCCCATTCATTCATTTAATGAGTATGTTTCCTACCAGAGACAGATAATTCCAAATATAAGCTTTCCAAAGGATGAGTAACTTGGACAGTGCCCTTCAAGGGATGAGAGAAGCTTGGGAACCACAGGGGCAGGGACAGGGGATAAGGAGGGCAAGCTGGACCTAAGGCCCTTGACTCCCACGTCCCGCCCCAAAGTGGCCAGGGTCAGTCCGAAGGAGCTGACTCGGGAAGTGTTTCTCTATCATATGTACAGATTAGAGCAACTGGCAGGCTACCATGACAGTGAACTCCAGGAAGGCCAAATCCCTGGCGAATACCGCAAGCAGCCCGTCAACAAGCAATTGCTGGGTGCTCACTCTAGGCCCAAAGTGAGAAGATGGCAAAACTCCTTGCTCCTCTCTCAAGCCCTCCGCCATCATTTCAGGCCCCTGCAGCTGCAGTCCACATAAGCAGATTAAGAAAACTCAATTTACTCCTGTCACCCGATACACTCAGCACTGCTGAGCCAAAATAGATTTCCATTAAATCCCACCAATGGGTGAAAAATTGCCAAGTATTTGAAGTTTTTAGAACCCTTGAATATGGGCTTTATTTTTCAGGATGCTCTCAAGTCATAAATCCACTCATGAGGGTGAGAACAAAGATGAAGACAGTTTCGCTCTCATCTGAGTGAGAAAAACATTCCTCGGTAGATTCTTGGGCGTTGGAGGAAAGTCTTCCTTTCTGCCAAGTTCCTTTTTAGGAAATTAGCTTTGGACTTTAACATGATTTTAAAGTTATTTGTTTCTGGATTGAAAAGGGCATCTGGCACCTGGCAACTTTTCCTAGCGCCTGAGATATCAGAGAAGTCACTTGCAACTTTCTACAGTCTTCTGGCCTCTTTGAAACCAGTCCTGAATCAGGAGCAAAGTCATTCGCCATTGGCCACCTTGGGTTTCAACTCAAGGGTAAGAAATGGAGCTCAGGGTCATCAAGAAGTCGTCTGGATGTTCAATCTGAAATAAACAGGCTCATCTAGGCTGTGTTTGGGAAAACACTATTACAGCTGATTTGTGTATTCATTGGAGAAATATCACAGAAATTTCCAAAATTAAGTAGCATGCAGATAGCCAGCATCTTCTCATGGGAACAGTGCTGAGGGCCTGCCAGGTTAAAAGCTTCTGATATGTGTCCTCCTCCCTTTCTCAGCCTTCACTAGGCATCAATTTGCTCTGCTCTTCTCCACGAGCTGTCCCCACTGGAGACCCACGGCCAGCCCGAGCTGGGCTCAGACACAGAGCTACCTGGAGGTTACCTGGTGGGCCAAGGGGTTCTTCCTAGAAACCTAGGCTGGGCCATTATCTACCTTTGTGCCCCCTCCAAATTATCTGTAATCTTCAAGGCTGTTTTCTCGAGAAAGGCTATTTGCTTTAAAGTTGGAATTGTATTTATTTGTTTATTTCTTTATTTGAGACAGGGTCTTGCTCTGTCGCTCAGGCTAGAGTGCAGTGGTGGCATCAGGACTCATTGCAGCCTTGACCTCTCAGGCTCAAGAGATCCTCCCATCTCAGCCTCCCAAGGAGCTGAGACCCACAGGTATGCACCATCACACCTGGCTAATTTTTGTATTTTCTGTAGAAATGGTGTTTGGCCATGTTGACCAGGCTGGTCTGGAACCCCTGGGCTTAAGCAGTCCACACCCAAAGTGCTGGGATTACACGAGAGCCACTGTACCTGGCCCAACATGTTTTAAATTAAAGGTGGTGAGAACAGTTTAGAAATCATGCTCCTAAGCACTTTGCTGGAGCTGGGCTGCCTGGGTTTGAATCCTGCCTCCACCGCCTGCTGGCTGTGTGACCCTGGATGAGTGGTTAACCTCTCTGACCCACCATGCTCCATGTCCTCCTTTGTAAAAGTGAAATAGGGCGAGTACAGTAAAGATCATGCAAAATCACCATGAGTGTTCAATGAGATGGTGCATAGATAGTTCTTGGCCCTGGTGAAATTTTAGCTATTATTACCCTGATATGGCTTGAGAAAGAAAACGGATCACTTTTTCCAATACAAAAGTTAACTTTCAGCAGCATTTATCAGTGAATTTATCAGTGCACATAGTTAGAGAATTGAATACTAAACAGGAATGTGCACACAAGAACCCTCAAATATAAAGAGAACTGGTGGCCGGGCATGGTGGCTCACACCGGCAATCCCAGCACTTTGGGAGGCCGAGGCAGGTGGATCACCTGAGGTTGGGAGTTGGAGACCAGCCTAACCAACATGGAGAAACCCTGTCTCTACTAAAAATACAAAATTAGCCGGAGTGGTGCCACATGCCTGTAATCCCAGCTACTCGGGAGGCTGAGGCAGGAGAATCACTTGAACCCAGGAGGCAGAGGTTGTGATGAGCCAAGATCATGCCACTGCCCTCCAGCCTGGGCAACAAGAGCAAAACTCCATCTCAAATAAATAAATAAATAAAAATAAAGAGAACTGGCTGCCTGGGACGATTCACCAAACCAGCTCCATGTGCTCTGTGCTTGGCTAACTTGGAGACACCCCCTTCTTTTGATGATGCCATTCAAGCCTACCTGTCATCACCCCAGAAGCCTCTACAACCCCCAAATCTCCCCTTGAGGCACCTGCGCATTAGACCCAATGATGACTTCCCTCCAGTGAATAATAGTTCTTGAGAAGTGAAGGCATTTTTTCCAGCAAAACCCTGATGTTTCAAATTTTTCAAAAACTGGCTTGGTAAATGCTGGTGTGGAAAGAGTTTTAGGGAACCCAATAATGATGAACCCCATAGAGCTGGTGCTCCATCAGTAAGAAGAATGTGTTAGCTTTCAATTGCTGCTGTCACAAATTACCACAAACAGTGGCTTCAAACAATGCAGGCCAGGCGAGGTGGCTCAGGCCTGTGATCCCAGTACTTTGGGAGGCCGATGTGGACAGATCGCTTGAGGTCAAGCCTTCAAGACCAGCCTGACCAACATGGTGAAACCCTGTCTCTACAAAAACGACAAAAATTAGCCAGATGTGGTGGTGGATGCCTGTAATTCCAGCTACTCAGAAGGTTGAGGCAGGAGAATCACTTGAACCCAGGAGGCAGAGGATGCGGTGAGCTGAGATCCTGCTACTGCACTCCAGCCTAAGTGACTCTATCTCAAAAACAGAAACAAAAAACAATGCAAACGTGCCATCTTATAATTCTGGAAGACAAGAAGCCCAACGTGGCTCTCACTGGGCTAAACCCATGGTGCTGGCAGGGCTGGTTCCTTCTGAAAGCTCTGAGAAAGGATCTGTTTCCTGCCTTTTCCAGCCTCCAGAGGCTGCCCCCAACTCCTTGGCTTGTGGCCTCTTCCTCCAACCTCAAAGCCAGCAGCGTAGCGTCTTAAAACCACTCTCTGACTCTTCTGCCTTCCTCTTATAAGGAGCCTTGCATGTACTGAGTCCACCTGGATAATCTGGGATAATCTCCCCATCTTAAGATGCTTAACTTTTTGCCACAGAAGGCAGCCTGTAAGCACACGGGCGTCCACGCTGGAAGGAGTGGTTCTGCGGGTCAGGAGAGCCTCACCTTCCCAGCCGAGAATCTGGGCAGAATTGTTTGGTGGAGTGGCTGCTTCCTGCCGGTGCTCAGGGCTGTGTTTTGGGGGTGTAGAGATAGCCCCAGGGCATTGCTCCAACCTCACTGCACTCTCCCCGTGGGAACACATCTGAGGAGTGGCCCTGCCAGCTCCAGCTCTCCCAGTTGTAACCATGGGGCACTCAGAGCCCCATAGCTGCTCAGGTTGGGAACTTACCAGTCAGTATCCCAGAAATGGCACACTAGGGGCATCCATGTGTTGGTACTGATCCATGCTAATGGCTGCCTGCAGAATCTGTTGAGGATGAGACCCAGTCTAGGTTGGAAGGGAAAGTGTGCCATGATAGATTAGTAATGTCTGTCATGACGAAGGAGTATCGAAAGGTGGTCCATGTGCATCTGATCTGCCATTCCCACTAGGAAGGAAGTCTCTTTTTTTGGTATAAATTTGGGGGGTACGAGTGCAGTTTTGTTACATGGATATATTGCACAGTGGCAAAGTCTGGGCTTTTGGTGAAACCATCACCCAAATGTTGTACATTATACCCTTTAAGTAACTTCTCACTCCTCACCCCCTCCCAGCCTCCCACCCCCTGGAGTCGTCAATGTCTGTCAGTCTCTACTCGATGTCCATGTGCACACATTATTTAGCTCCCACTTACAAGGAAGAACGTGTGGTATTTGACTTTCTGAGTTATCTCACTTAAGATAATGGCTGCCAGTTCCACCCATGTTACTGCAAAAGTCATGATTTCATTCTTTTTATGGCTGCATAGTATTCCATGGTGTCTACATACCACATTTTCTGCATCCAGTCATCCATGAAGGGACACAGGTTGATTCCACGTTTGTTGTTGTGAATGGTGCTGTGGCGAACATGCAGGTGCAGCTATCTTTTTGATATAATGATTTATTTTCCTTTGGGTAGATACCCAGGAGTGGATTGCTGGATTGGATGGTAGCTCTGTTTTAAGTCCTTTGAGAAATCCTCATACTGTTTTCCATAGAGGCTGTGCTAATTTACATTCCCACCAGCCGTGTATGTGTCTGGGCAGGGGAGGAGGCCTTTATGAGCAGTCAGGTGCTTGGGAACCCAGGGAACGAGCTGTACCTTATCTGTGTGACTGAGCAGGTGTACTGGTGGACGCTCCGCTTCTTCCTCTTTAAAATGAGAGGCCGGGCGTGGTGGCTCATGCCTGTAATCCCCGCACTTTAGGAGGCTGAGGCAGGCAGATCACCTGATGTCGGGAGTTCAAGACCAGCAGCCTGACCAACATGGAGAAACCCCGTCTCTACTAAAAATACAAAATTAGCTGGGTGTGGTGGTGCATGCCTGTAAACCCAGCAGATCAGGAGGCTGAGGCAGGAGAACTGCTTGAACCTAGGAGGCAGAGGTTGTGATTAGCTGAGATAGCACCATTGCACTCCAGCTTGGGCGATGAGTGAAACCCCGTCTCTGAAAAAATAAAAATAAAATACAATGAGAAACACTGATCAGGTCCTTCCCAGATCCCTGAGTGGATGACAGGGTTGCAAATGGGAAGGGGTGCCACTTGCCACCTGTCATACATGGCCTGCATCTGTGAGTCAGAGGCCTAAGTGCCCTGGCTCTGAGATGGTCCTTGTTTTGGTCATCCCTGCCATGCTGAGCAGTCCTGGACATCCTGCTTCCCCACAGGCCATGTTCTGCCTGGAGAGGACTCATCCACTTGTGTGGGGGGGGGGAGAAAGCAGGGAAAGGCTGGAAGAAAGTGACCAGGCTAGAGAGACCCCATGTGAAAGGGGCATGCGGTAGCCAGCCCAGTCCTGGGAGCAGGCCCGGGGGAGGCAGAGCCTCTGGGATGGGACTCGGAGTCAGGGTCCGGGCTCTGGGTGTTGGAGGCAGCCGTCAGTGGCACCCTGGGCACATTCACGGTGGAAGCTGATAGCCCAGCACCCAGCATGCAGCTCACTCAAAATCATTCAACCAGCGACTCCAGGATTGGGAGAGGGGCTGGGAAAAGGCTTTTGCCTCAACCAGGTGTCCGTGCAGTCCCGAGAAAGGCCCCCAGCAGGGTGAGGAAGGGAAACTGAGGTGAAGCCCAGCCCGATCCTCAGCAATGGGGAGCGAGTGGAGAGGGAGCAGGAGGAAGGGGAAGGGAAGGGAGGGGCCAGGGAAGGCGTTGGGCTGCATCCTAAACACCTTAAGGAGTGTTGTGAGCATGGGTGTGACATAACGCACTATGTGTTTTCCACAAAGAACCAAGTTTGGGTGTTTTCTGGGGTTCCCAACAGTCACCTCATCTTTCTGCCCTGATGGCCTATCTAGACCGCAAGTGGGCCCTGGAGGGCAGTGCAGATTCCAGGGACTGAAGGGCAGCTCCTAGCCCAGATCAGCCTGGAGTCAATATCAGAATTGCTGCTGCTGCTGCTGTGACCATGGACTGGGAGAAGGGCTGGAGGAGGCCGCCAGAGGGCAGCGGCTGTCCCAGTGACAGGCTCAGGTGTGCAGGCCTGGTGGAAAGCCGGGAGCATGGGAGGGGTCGTTGGGAAGCAGAGTAGAGGGAGGAGTCCCCAGAAGAAGGGGAGGGGGTAGGAGGAGGGGGGCAGGCACCTGCAGGGCTGCAGGGTCAGGAGCTGCTGAAGCTGTTCTCTTTCTCATCTCCAGCTTTCTCAAGGACTTGGGTACAAGGACCGAGGGGGCAGGTGAGGTGGGAGGCAGGGCATCCTGGAGAAGTTATGACATGATTGTGGCAGAGCAAGGGGGGTGCTTCCTGCAGAACTGAAGTCAGCTCACTGGCCTGTCTTGCACAGTGACTGTGAAGCCCTGACATCTGTCTGCCCTTACCCAGGCAAGGAGGCAGAAAACGCCAACATGCATTAAATGCTGGGTCCGTTGGTTAAAAAGGCAATTCAGGGGCCACACCACAGGGGCCAAGCTGGAGCAGCAAGCCAGGGCCGGGAGCACACCCTCCAATATCAGAGAAATGTGATTTGAACATCTGCGGTGTGTGCCCAGTTCTAGGACATCCAAGATGCCCATGGCTGGGACTCACGGGGCCTCCTGGATGGCCTCAGCTTGGCACTTTTATGTTGTATTGTATTGTGACTATCTGGCCTGTTGGGCTGGGTCTTTAGCGTCTGTCCTGTTCCCAGGCAGGTAGATGTTCAGTGAACATTTGCTAGAAGAGAAAGGAGCCGATGCATGAACAGACTTCTCCACGGACTTCGGTTGGCGGGGGTGGGAAGGCAGGATGGTCTGTGTGTGGAGTGGCTTCTCAGGCCAGCCCGGGAACAG
The DNA here is from genome assembly GCA_036589455.1 of Ateles fusciceps. Lineage (NCBI taxonomy): Eukaryota > Metazoa > Chordata > Mammalia > Primates > Atelidae > Ateles > Ateles fusciceps. Next base: position 5,069,938 of record JAZHEH010001810.1, read on the forward strand.
ATGGGGCTGAGTCCTCCAGGAAAGAGCCTTAGAGGATATTAGCAAGGAGGGGAAAGGGAAGGTGCAGGCAGGGCTGCTCCAGGCGGACACCCGAGTGTTCATCTAAGCCGAAAACCATTGCTAGAACCTAGCCAGGAGATGTTTGAAGGGAAAAGCCAAGAGAGGGAGAGGGAGAATTCAGGAAGGATCAGAAACAGGCCGGCAGCACCATCAGGCAGAAAGAGCGCCGCGCTGCTGTGGGTCTGGGAGCAGAGGCCATTGGCCTGGAGGCGAGGGCAGTCTCATGTGGGGCAGCCGCCAGGCGGTCCCAGATGGCTTCCTCAGGGTGGGGGAGGCCCCAGACACTCACCACAGCTGTCTTGCATGCACCAGGAATGCTTTCCCACCTCCCAGGAGGGTTTGGGTTATTTACGATGAACGCACATGGATTCCTGGGCACGGGCAATCACCAGTCAGCTAAACAGGACTGCAGGAACCTTAGGGAGCCGAGGCTCCTGACCCTCTTGGGGTTTGGTGAAAGGCGTGCACCCTCCCCTGGACCCGAACAAACACACACTCTACATGCCCTTTCCAGAGGTGTGCAGACTCGCTGAGGTCAGTGTAAGACGGGTCCAGACTCCTCAGAGTGCCCCAGGGGCTTGTCACAATAAGGCCTGGGCCCCACCCTCCAGACCTCCAGGTATGGCCCAAGAATTTGCCTTTCTTTAAAGTTCACAAATGCTGTTGCCGCTGCTCACGGTGGACTAGGCTGGCATGAAGGCAGGAGGAAAGCCTTAGCTCAGAACAGAAATGTGCTCTGGTGTCTGCTTCACCCAGGTCATTTCAATCTAGTGTTTCCCAAATGTCAATCAATTGCTTTCCACATTTACAATATTTTGTGTGTGTGTGACAGGGTATCTCTCTGTTGCCCAAGCTGGAGTGCGGTGGCGTGATCATAACTCACTCCAACCTCCCGGGCTCCTGGAATCCTCCCGCCTTACCTTCCAAGTAGCCAGGACTGTAAGTATGCACCACCACCCTGGGCTAATTTTTTATTTTTTGTAGAGACAGGGTCTTGCTATGTTGCCCAGGCTGGTCTTGAACTCCTGGCTTGAAGTGATCCTCCTGCATCTGCCTCCCAAAGCACTGGGATTACAGGCGTGAGCCACCACGGCTGGCCACATTTACAATTTTTAACATGTCCATGTACTGCCTGTCCTATTATTTTCTAAAGATTGCCTTTAAATTAAATTTTTACTTCATTTATTTTCATCCTAAGCTTTAATATCTGTGAAATCACAGGTTTCATGTGCTAATTGGATTTTTTCTAGAATACATGAAATATGAAACTATTGACTTTTTTAAAGTATGACTCATGTTCCTCATAAAATTACCTTACAGCCACTGGTTCAACTCCCATGCAGCTGGAAGGAGGACGGGATGATCTAGGGTTAACGCAAATCTTATGACTATTTTAGATGAGAGATGGATGGAGAAACCACAGCCCCCAACGTCCCCTGCTGCTACTGCTCACTTCTATTTTTTTATTTAATTATTATTTTTTTGAGACAGAGTCTCGCTCTGTTGCCCAGGCTGGAGTGCAGTGGTGCCATCTCCCTTCACTGCAACCCCTGCCTCCCGGGTTCAAGTGATTCTCCTGCCTCAGCCTCCCAAGTAGCTGGGATTACAGGGATTAATTAGCCTGCCACCACACCTGGCTAATTTTTGTATTTTTAGTACAGATGGAGTTTTGCCATGTTGGCCAGTCTACTGCTCGTTTTCAAAAAACATCTCCCTCTTGAAGAACTCACCCAAGCCAGCACAGAAATCTCGGCCTTTCTGCCCCGTGGCCCATGCGGCCTTGTCACCCTCTGCCTCCCTCTTGCCTTCCATTCTCGCTGGCTGTTCCTGCTCTCCTCTCTTCCCCCCCCACTGAGGCCCCAGCACCCTGTACATGCCTGAGTCCCTCCGGCCCACTCCTCAGCTCACCTTACATCCTCAGGAAACCTTCCTCAGATCTGAGTCACCTCCCCCTACCTACAGGCCCGTGGGGGAGACTCACCAGATCACATGAGGATGTGCAAAGGTGTTTTCGATGCTGCTAGCACTGCACACCTGAGAGAAGCTTCCAGAAGGGAGAGGCCAAAGGGCTTATGTTGGGGTGATGAGAGATGTTAGGAGTTGCCTCCTGCCTGCTCTGCGGGGCCTGAGCGAGGGGTCTGTCTCGCACCTGGGACCTGCCACAGCTGCACTCAATCTCACCCCAGTCCTCACCACCAGAGCGGGGAGACCGGTGCGGTCATCCCAGCCTCTGGGTTGATTCCTTGTGGGTCAAAGCTCCACCCTGCTCTGGTCAGCTGTGGCCAGCGGGGTTGGGGGAAGTGGCACTCAGGGTGCCCCCTCCAGGACTGAGGACAAGCCAGTTCCCTGGGAAGGGGCTCGGGAACAGGAAGGTAGGATGGCTGCCTCTGGTTCAACACTGGTCCCCAGCGCCATTTCGAGAAATCAGGTTAAACCGAGACTTTTCCAACCAGAAATCCAAGTGTCCCCTGCATTCCTTCTCCAGTTGTTATGGGCTAAATGTTTGTCTCTCCCCAGAATTCAGCTGTAGACGCCCTAACCCCCCAGTGTGATGGTATTGGAGGCATTTAGGTTTAGACCAGGTCATGAGGGTGGGGCCCCATGATGGATCAGTGCCCTCATAAAAAGAGGAAGAGGCCGGGCATGGTGGCTCACAGCTGTAATCCCAGCACTTTGGAAGGCCGAAGCAAGAGGATCACTTGAGCCCAAGAGTTCAAGACCAGGCTGGCAACATGACAAAACCCCATCTCTACAAAAAATACAAAAACTTAGCCCAGCGTGGTGGTATATGCCTGTAGTCCCAGCTTCTCAGGAGGCTGAGGTGGGAAGATCGCTTGGAAGATCGCTGCAGTGAGCTACGATGGCACCACTGCCCTCAGCGTGGGTGACAGGCCCTGTGAGGACATGGAGAGAAGGCGGCCTCTGCAAGCCAGGATGGGGCCCTCACCAGAGCCTGGCCATGCTGGCTACCTGATCCTGGACTTACAGTTGCAAAACTGTTAGAAAATACATTTCTGTCCTTTACACCACCTAGTCTACCGTATTTTGTTATGGCAGTGCTGGCATACCAAGACACTAACACTGGTCTTGCCATTTTTAGCGGAGCTTTTTGCAACTCCCTGACCGTGGCTTTATAGATGAGTTCACAGCAACCCCGACATGTAAATGACCCAATTACTAGAATTCAACAAAGACCCAGTGTGGCATGCAGGCTGCTGCACATAAATATCCCCACTGGGCTTTGGAAATGGGTTCTGTCACTTTTACGTAGCGTCTGTTTTGCGCTGGGCCTGGGAGCTCAGCAGCCCTGGCCCTCCCGCCTCTGGCTGGCATAGTAGACCTTGCCCGCAGGTGGGAGCTTGCCAAGGGCGGAGACTCACCCTAGAAGGCGTGGTCCTTGGCCCCAGCTCTCTCCCTCTGGCTCACACCCTGTCTGATGGCAGGGAAATGTGAGACACAGTAACCCGTGGTGGCAGCTGCTGGGCTTCACTTTAATAAAATAGGTACCCCTCCCCCTCTCCTCCCCTCCCCTCTCCCACCTGGCTGAGAGTGGCAGCTGTCATCAGCATGCCCAGAGGGGACAGGAATCAGCAGCTCCATCTGCCAGTCCCTGACACACTGCAGCATAGATGTCATTTATCAGGGGAAGGCTCTGATGGACACTTCGATTTTTTTAAAACTTTATATTCAATTTTTCCACTGATTTTTATTTGTTTGTTTGTGTTTTTGTTTTGTTTTTGAGACAGAGTTTCGCTCTTGTTGCTCAGGCTGGAGTGTAATGGCGCGATCTCGGCTCACCACAACCTCCGCCTATGGGGTTCAAGTGATTCTCCTGCCTCAGTCTCCCAAGTAGCTGGGATTGCAGGCAAGCGCCACCACTCCCGGCTAATTTTGTATATTTAGTAGAGACGGGGTTTCTCCATGTTGGTCAGGCTGGTCTTGAACTCCCGACCTCAGGTGATCTGCCTGCCTCCCAAAGCCCTGAGATTATAGGCGTGAGCCACTGTGTCCCGCCTACATCCAATTTTTATATTGAGCATTATAGACATTTTACAATCTTTGATTCTTTACACACCAAAATGTAAAAACTATTTTAAAAAAGCATATCATTTACTTGGCTGCAAATAATCAAGAGATCAGCCTGGGAGGATTGCCATGTGAGTGTCTGCGATGCCCCGAATGGTAATCTCATTTAATTCCTGCACTATCTCTGCTCAGGTGCGGGAAGCTTCCAGAAGGAAAAGAGGCTGGAGGAGAGGCAAGCTCCAGTTTGGAAAGATGGGGAATGTTACAAAGTTCCCTTCTGCCTGCTCTGCGGGGGTCCCAAACCAGGAGGCCATGTGTGTCTCATGACCAGAGGCCTAGCACGGTGCGGCCCACAGCCTTGCTCACTGTGTGAGTGGCAGAACTCACCCATTGAGGAGCCCATATTGAACCTCATACCGTGAGGTGGGGCGCAGTGGCTCACATCTGTAATCCCAGCACTTTGGGAGGCCGAGGGAGACAGATGACCTGGGGTCAAGAGTTCGAGACCAGCCTGGCCAACATGGTGAAACTTTGTCTCTACTAAAAATACCAAAAAAAAAAAATTATCTGAGTGTGGTGGTGCATACCTGTAGTCCTAGCTACTCGGGGAGGCTGAGGCAGGAGAACTGCTTAAACCCAGGAGGTGGAGGTTGTAGTAAGCCAAGGTTGTGCCATTGCACTCCAGCCTGGGTAACGACATCTCAAAAAAAAAAAAAAAAAACCTCAACCATGAACTAAGAATGCAGCATCGCCCTACAGATAGGACCAGAGGCTCCCCGGGGTGTGTTGAGTTTCCCAGGGAGACCTGGCCCCGAGTCCTGCTAGGAGATGCTGGGACGGAACGCCTTCACAGGGGTGTTAGACCTCAGAAGAGAGAAGACCCACCCAGCACCTACAGGGCTGCACAAGAAGCAGGAGGACACCCACCCAGCCACCACCACAGCCACTGTGGGCAGGACACCTGCGCCTGCCTTGAGCCCCTGCCCCCAAACTGCCCAGGGCCCCCCATGTAGAAGGCTCCACCCAGCATGGAGGGAGAGCTTTGCTGAGCGGACTGCAGCCCCCCAGCTGGCATGAGCTGGCTGGTGAGTCCCAGAGCTCAGTTCCCCAGAGAGAACCAGGGCTGCCTCGTCCTGGTCTCTGGCTCTGTGCCTGGCTGCGCTGTTCCTGGTCTTTGCTCTTTGATTAGAGCAGCTGCGCTTGCTAAGCACAAGCTCCCCGCTCCACCTCGCAGGCAGTATCTCCTCCCTGTGCTCATGCCAGCCTTTCCATTCTTCTGGGACCTGGAAGACCCTGGTTTGAATCCCCACCTCAGCCACTTATCAGCTGTGTGATGCTGGACAAGTTACTGAGTGTCTCTGAGCCTCGGATTCAATAGAAGCCACCCACTCCCACCCCACCCCCCCTGGTTGTTGTTAAGATCAGACGAGCTGGATGGAAAGCACTTATCTCTGCGCGGAAACACAATCACCGTGGCTTTCCTCTGGGAGGAGGGGGAAGAGCATCTGCCGCTCAGGCCAGTTCCTCTCTGGGAGGGTTTGTCTTCGCCACCACCTTGTGGCCTGGGTCCCTGCTGTTCTCCTGGTAATAATTGGTTGAAATCACATGGGGATGACCTGGGGGTCTGCCGCCTACTCCAGAGAGTAAAAAATTGGGACTTCTTTTATCCTTGGCCAAAATTGTTTTACAAATTCACCCTAAAAGTGGTCTCAACAGACAACAGGCCAAGCTGGTGAATTCAAATCAGAGAAAAGAAGTGTTAACCAGTGCATCAAAAACTACCGCTGCTGTGTTTGGTACATGCGGCGGCTTCCACATGTTTCCAGGCTTATAGAAAATATATCAGAGAACAAGCTGCCTCGTTCAGTTACCTGTAGGGTGGCGGTTTCACAAGGAGTTTATCTAGGAAGGAAGTCATGTTGCACAAGGCGAGACTTTCTGTTCATGTTTTGTTCTGGTGTTGGAGGGTAGGTTGGAGGCTGAAGGAAGACTCTGGTCTCACCTGCTAGGAATTTTCCAAGCTAAACATTTCAGGGCCTTGACAGCAGGGAATGAAGTTCTGTGGGTCTATCCCGTATCTGCCCGTAAGCTAGAGTCTTCAGGCAATTAAGCAGGTTCAAATCTCCTCGGCCACCTCTCTATGTTTATCTGTGAGCTGGATTGCCAGATAGTCTCCACCAAACACTGATCGTGGCCTTCACCGTGGAGAAGATCGACAGTCCATCCTTCCTTCCAAAACTACTCTAAAATTCTCCCTGGATCAGGGCGAAGTCCTCAGACTGTGTCATCTCCCTGAAGAATTACTTTTGGCTTGGTTGTGTTTTCGTGTCAAGCCATCAGTTTATACTCTGTAGGTTCTATGCAAATACTACACTATTTCACATAAGGGACTTGGACATTCATGAATTTCAGTATCTTGAAAGCAATCCCCTCACGGATACTGAGGGAAGACTGTATTTAACAAGCTCTTACAAATGTGAGAATCACCACGCGCCGCTGCCTCTTTCATAAGAGCCCCTGGTAGGAATCCCTGCAGCCTTAGCACTAACACATTCTCCCAGCAGTTGGTCCGTTTACATTGTTGTTGTTACTGTCACCCGGGCTGGAGTGCAGTGGCCCAATCTCAGCTCACTGCAACCTCCGCCTACTGGGTTCAAGCGATTCTCCTGCCTCAGCCTCCCTAGTAGCTGGGATTACAGGTGTGTGCCACGACGCTTGGCTAATTTTTGTATTGTTAGTAAAGACGGGGTTTTGCCATGTTGGCCAGGCTGCAATTGGTCAGTTTTTATGCCTGAATGCAGTAGAGTGAGCCAGACACATTGCTCCTTTTCATGTTGACTGCCAGGAAGCTTAGGGAAACTTGAGAACAGCCGCACTAGCGTCTTTGTAACACGAATTTCTTCACCTTATCCCTATTAAGTTTATGCTCACGCCCTTTTATTCTTTCTTTTGTCCTCTTTCAGATTTATGCTGTGTTGCATAAGTTATATATATATCTCCATTTATGTATTATATTGTATATATTATGTGTGCATATACATATATTATACATATGTATACAGTATATATATGCATAATATATAATACATATACATATAATTATATAATACATATACAATTATGTACATGATATATGTATATGTATGTATATAATTATATGTATATGTAATATGTAATTATATAATACATATACAAATATACATAATATGTATACAAATATGTATAATACATATAATACATATGTATAATATATTGTATTATATACACATATAATATATACATTATATATGTATATATTAAAGCTATATTATACATCTGTATATAGTATATATATTATACATATGTATATATGTATATAATATATATTATATACATTATATATTACATATTATATATTACATACAATAGTATATATTATATGTATATAATATACATATGTACACTATGTATCATATGTATACATATGTATAATATGTATATAATATATCATATATATATATAATACATATATGTATATTATACATATGTATACTATATAACAGTGTACATACGTATTTATACATATGTACAATGTATACATACGTACAACACCGGGGAAACTGGGTGTTATTATATGTATATTATACATATGCATATTATATTATACACACATATATTATATGTATATGTATAATACGCATATGTAGAATATGTATATTATAATATGCATATGTATATGTCATAATTATATATATTTATTATATATTATGCATGTGTATATGTATTATATATGTGTGTGTGTAATATGTAATTATATAATACATATATAAATATATATGTATACAAATATGTATAATATATATAATACATCTGTATATGTTGTATTATATACACATATAATACATGCAATATGTATAATATGTATGATATATGTATTATACATGTATGTATACTATATACATAAATATGTGTGTGGAGTTATACATATATGTATATGTACACATATATCCATATAGTACATATGTATGTATTATATTTGTGGTGAAATACTATCTTCTGTGCTGCTTTGTATAATAATACATAAAGAAAACAGCTCCCACACACTGAGGGCCAGCAGTTTGCAACCTCACATCAGTCCCAGGACTCAGATAACATTTGCCGTCCCTGCGAGACAATGAAGGAACAGGAGGTCTCAAGGGGAACCCACATGCTCAGCGCATTCAGCCAGCAAAGGGCCGAATGGGGATGACAAGCCGGGCCTGGCCAGCTCCACTCTCGCTGCCAACACCCGGTTTTCCCGGTGCTATGCTGCAAGCTGTGGGAACCACCATATTCTTTCTCAAAACGTTCTGTGATTTGAAGAAAATATTTAAGGCTTTAATTCCTTTGGAGTTTAATTGGAAAATTTATTATGAAGGCTTAAGTTGATATTTTTCCCCCAACTGTTAACCAGTGTTCAAAACTTCTATTGATATCCCTCTATTTTTTTAATATCAAATTTTTTTTTTGAGACAAAGGCTCCCTCCATCACCTAGGCTGGAGTGCAGTGGCACAATCTCAGCTCACTGCAACCTCCACCTCCCAGGTTCAAGCAATTCTCCTGCCTCAGCCTCCCGAGTAGGTGGGATTACAGGCAGCCACCACCACATCCAGCTAATTTTTGTATTTTTAGTAGAGACAGGATTTCACCATGTTGGCCAGGCTGGTCTTGAACTCCTGATCTCAAGTGATCCACCCAACTTGGCCTCCCAAAGTGTCGGTATTACTGAGCCACTGCACCCAGACTAATATCAATTTTATGGAGATAAATTTACATTTTACACAATTTATTCATTCATGGTGTACAACTCAATGTTTTTAGTATATTCACAAAATTGCGCCGTTTTAGAACATTTTCTCACCTTTCCAAAGGAAATCCCATCCCCATTTGCGGTCACTCACTCTGCAGCTCCACAGCCCACCAGTCCTGGGCAGCCTCTCATCTGCTTTCAGTCTCTGTAGAGTCTCCTGTTCTGGACCTTTCATTTAAATGCAATCATACAATACGTGGTTCTCCCTGACTGGCTTCTTTCATTAGCAGAATGTCTTCAAGCCTCCTTCATGTTGTAGTGTGTATGAAAATTTTTTTCTACAGCTTAATAATCTTTCACTGTATGAATAGATCACATTTTACTTACCCATTCATCAGTTGACAGATATTTGTGGTGTTTACACTTTTTGCCAGTTATGACTCATGCTGCTATAAACGTGTCTAACTTTGGGTGTGGATATATGCTTTAATGTCTCTTAAGAACATGCTTAAGAGAATTACTGAGTCATATGGTAACTCTATGTTTAGTCTTTAGCTTTTGAGAAACTAACAGACTATTTTCCAAAGCACCCGACCATTTTACATTCCCATCAGCAGTGCATGAGGATCCCAATTTCCCCACATCCTCACCAGCACTTATTATCATCTGTCTTTCTTTTAACAGCCACCCTGGTGGGTGTGAAGTGGTATCTCATTGTGGCTTTTATTTGCATTTTTGATAGCTAATGATGTTGAGTACCTTTTCATGTATTTATTAGGCTTCGTGTATCTTGTGGAAATGCCAATTTTTATATATGGGCAAATGATCTGAAAAACAATATACATATATACATATATATATATGGGCAAAGGATCTAAAAATATATATATATATTTATTTATATTTACTTGTGTGTGTGTGTGTGTATGTATACATACACATATACGGGTAAATGGATAAATATATATTTGAAGCAGGGTCTCACTCTGTCACCCAGGCTGGAGTGCAGTGGCATGATCTGGGCTCACTGCAACCTCTGCCTCCTGGGTTCAAGTCATCCTCCCACCTCAGCCTCCTGAATAGCTGGGACTACAGGTGTGCACCACCACTTCCAGCTAATTCTTGTATTTTTTGTAGATTGGGGGTTTGCCATGTTGCCTAGGCTAGTCTCAAACTCCTGGGCTCAAGTGATCCTTCCACCTCAGCCTCACCTCCCGAAGTGCTGGGATTATAGATGTGAGCCACTGTTCCCAGCCCCATATTTTAATTGTTTTTTTTTTTATTATTGAGTTGTACGAGTTATTTATATACTCTAGATACAAGATTCTTATCAGGTATATGATTTGCAAAGTTTTTCTTTTCTTTCCTTTTCTCTTCTCTTCTCTTTTTTTTTTTGAGACAGTCTCACTCACCCAAGCTGGAGTGCAGTGGCACGATCTCAGCTCACTGCAACCTCTGTCTCCCAGGCTCAAGTGATCCTCCCACTTCAGCCTCCCAAGTAGCTGAGATTACAGGTGCACACCACCACCCTTAGCTAATTTTTGTATTTTCAGTAGAGACAGGGTTTCACCATGTTGCCCAGGCTAGTCTTGAACTCCTGACCTCAAATGATATGTCCACCTCAGCCTCCTAAAGTGCTGAGATTACAGGTGTGAGCCACTATGGGCAGCCAAGAATTTTGAAAGCACGAAAGTTTTAAATTTTGATGACGTCCAATTTATTTTCTTTTGTTGCTTGTGCAGTTGGTGTCATATCCAGGAAACCATTACCTACTCCAATGTCAAGAAGATTTAGCCCTAAGTTTTCTTCTAAGAGTTTTATGGTTTTAGCCCTTACGACTAGGTTTTTTTTGTTGTTGTTAATTTGTTTGTTTTTATCTATTTTGAGTTAATCTTTGTATATGATGTGACATAGGAATCCAAATTCACTCTTTGGCATGTGGCTACCCAGTTGTCCCAGCCCCATTTGCTGAAGACTATCCTTTTCCCATTGAATGGTCTTAGCACCTGTCAAAATTCATTTGACCATAGATGTATGAGTTTATTTACAGATACTCAATTCTGTTCTCTTGATCTATATCTTGAAACTTGACCTGTATCCTATATCTCTTGACCTGTATCCTGTGCCAGTACAACACTGTCTTGATTACTGTTGCTTTGTAGTAGGTTTTGAAATCAGGAAGTGTGAGTCCAGCTCTGTTCTTTTTCAAGATTTTTTTGGCATGGGTCTCTTGAGTTTCCAGGTGAATTTTATGATCAGCTTATCAGTTTCTGCAAAGAAGCGACCTGGGATTTTAATCAAGTTTTGTTGGATCTGGAGATCAATTTGGGGGAGTACTGCCATCTTAACAATATTCTGATCCATGAAAATGGGATATCTTTCTATTTATTTAGGTCTTCTTTAATTTTTCCAATAATATTTAATAATTTTCAGCATCTAAATGTTGCCCTTCTTTTGTTAAATTTATTTCTAAGTACTTTATTCTTTTTGATGATACTATAAATGGATTTTTTTTTTCATTTTCATTTCTGGTTTGTTCCTTCCTACTATACAAAAATACAATTGATTTGTGTATATTGATCTTGTATTCTGAAACTTTGCTGAACTTGTTTATTACTTCCAATAGCTTTCTGGGGTTGATTGTTTGTTTATTTTTTACTGGATTCCTCAGAATTTTCTATATACAAGATTATGTTATCTGCAAATAGAGATCATTTTATGTCTTTCTTTCCAATCTGAATGACTTTTTATTTCTTGGCTAAGGGCCTTATAATCTCCATTATAATTCTGAATAGTAGAGGTGAAAGTGGGCATTCTAACCTTCTTCCTGAACTTAAGAGAAAGCATCCAGTCTTTCACAATTAAATATGGTGTTTGCTGTGTAGTTTTCATAGATACCCTTCATCAAGTTTGAGAAAATTTTCTCCTATACCTGGTTTGTTGAATGTTTTTATTATGAAGGTTGTTGAATTTTGTCAAATGCTATTTGATATCATATGTCTAACAAGATGATCATGTTTTTGTCCCTTGTTCCATTCATATGGTATATTACATTAATTGATTTTTGCATGTTAAACCAACCTTGCATTCCTGGGATAAATTCTACTTGGTCATAGTATATAATCCTTTTCATATATTGCTGTGTTCAGTTTGCTAGTATTTTGTTGAGGACATTTTCTTCTATATTAATAAGATATATTGGACTATAATTTTCTTTTCTTGTGACTTTTGTCTGGTTTAGTAGCCCTTCCATTTTTTTATATTTGTGGTGCCTCTTCTATAAAATAACATTTTTAGAGATAAGAATTTATTTCTGGGTTGGCCATTCTGTTTCACTGATCAACTACTTTGTACCAATACACATTCCTTTTATTATTGTAACATTTAATGATATTTGGAAGAAGAAGTCTTCTCTTTATTATCTATATTGCTCAAAAAGTTTGAGCTAATCTTGGCTGTCTATCCTGCAGATGAATTTCATAATCATTTTGTCAAAACAGTCTGATCAGTTTTTTTCACTGGAATGGCACTAAAACTATAAATATTAACTTGTATTAACTATTAACTGATATATTTTTAATATTTCAATTTCTCGTCCAAGAAAAACCCAGGCTTCTCTAAACATGCAAGCTTCCTTTCATCTTTCAAGTTTTTCCTTTATGTGGGTTGTTTGTATTTATTAATACAATTATCCTGTGTGTTCTGGCTTTGTTACTATAATACTATACTTGGAATCACTCCACTTTCTAACTTGTTTTTGTTGACATGCAGTGAATCTATCTTATTCAGGACCTGGGCTGAATTATTTGTAGTTCTAGTAGTTTCAGTTGGTTCTTTGGGGTTTTCTAGGTATACAAGTCATGTCACCTACAAATTATTTAGATTTCTTTCTGATACCTTATTTGTTCTATGTCTCATTATGCTGCCCAAAACCTCTGGAAACATCTTAATAATGACGAGAACAAGAACCATACTCTTATTGGGAACACCTCTGATTTTTAACCGTTACCCTGTTGAAATGCACACAGTCTCTTCTGTACCATGGTGAATTTTCCTTCTAGTCTTATCTTTAAAGGCTTTTGCTGGGGATTGGTATTTGACTTTGTCAAGTGACCTACCAATGTGCTGTATTGTATTAAGATTTTCTAACGATTATGAAATTGCCTCAATTTTATTAAGTAAATCACTCTGAAAACATTTTGATAAAGAAATTAAAACATCTCATTTAACTGTTCATCCTTATTTCGTATCTGATTCTTTGGGGAACCCCAGTTTTTGAAAGTATACATATAAAACAGCTTTATGTTTCCCCATCATGGCTACTAACTTCCCTCTGTCCGGACTCACTTCTCTGCTGCATAGCAGGGGTCTTGGAGGTTTGCTGTCCAGATCCCACAACTTCCCTGTCTCCTTTAGTTTTTAGAATAGACTCATTTTTGTATTTAAGGTTCCGTGCTAGTCATTTTTTTTCTCAAATGGCGTATTTCATTTTTGAATACATTATACTCTGGCATAGCTTTATTATTATTATTATTTTTTGGAGACAGAGTCTCACTCTGTTGCCCAGGCTGGAGTGCAGAGGCACAGTCTCAGCTCACTGTAACTCCACCTCCCAGGTTCAAGCAATTCTCCTGCCTTAAATTCTTCCTCCCAATCCTACTCCCCCGACTATCCAGGCTCCCTCATCTGATTTAATCTAATTTTAGATATATGTGTGTGTGTCTGTGTGTGCGTGTGTGTGTGTAACCACTGATACTAATTTTGATACTAATTTCTCACAACTCCTTCCAGAAGTTTTTAGGCACATCTCAATAAATTTGAATACATTTCCGTCTTTATACTGATAGAAACATACCAAACATCCTCTTGCTGCTTTTTGTCTTGATGTATCCTAGCATCCTTTCTTGACCAGTACTGCACCTTGAACTTCCTCTTTTTTGCTTTTACAACTGCATCATCTCCCATTTGTGAAAACGTTTAGACTTTTCTCATCTGTGAGGCCAGTTTCTGGTTAAGAGACATCCCTGTTGCTTCCAATTGCTCGCCCTTGAACAATGCTGCCATGAGTCACTGGCTCCAGGATGATGCTGGAGTGAGTCACCTGCACCCAGGACACTCCCTACAGTGCAGCCAGATCCAGGGGCCAAACTCCTGCAGGGGGAGAGGGCTGGGTCAAAGCGTATTTGCTTTTTAATTTTGACAGGCATTGCCAAACTGCCCCGTGGGGCTGGAATCCATGTAAACTCCCACCAGCAGGGATGGCGGCTGCCTGCTGCCCTCGGCTGCACCAATTACTCTTTTGAGTTCTTGCCAATACAGCAAGTGAAAAAAGACATCTCAGTGTGATTTGGATTTTCTTGCTCTTACGAGGCACAGGGTTGAAAATCCTTTCACAAGATTATAAGGGTGATTTGTATCGACTTTCCTGTGCGCTGTTTATATCCTTTGCTCATTTCAGCCACGTTCCAATTTTCCAAAGTTCAATCTCATATTGTTCAAAGCTCTACTTGCAGACTGTTTGGGGAGTGGTAAGCAGCTGGCCTGGAGCCACCCTCCTCACCTCCCCTCCTCCCTTAGTGGTCGGGGGAGGGGAGCAGGGGATCAGCGAGCCGAGGCACCCCTCCTGGGCCAGCTGCACACCGTGGTAGGAGGCATCCCTCTGGGGCTTTTGAGGTTCTCTCTCTCTCTCTCTCTCTCTCACACACACACACACACACACACACACACACACGGGAGACCATTCCTCCCAGAGGAGTGGCCACATCTGCTTCTGGCCCCAGGGGGCACCTGCCTGCTTGCAATCCCTTCTCCAGCTTGAGTCTCCTATTGCTTGGCCCAGTGGTCACCTGGACAGTCCCCATTTGGGTTCTAAGGACCCTCGGGGAACTCCAGGATCTTCTTGTACAAGGGCTGCTCCAAAGACCATGGAGAATAAAGTTAAGGTTGAGGGGGACTCATTTCCTTCAAGACACGCAAGCCACAATCCCTTTGTGCCCCATGGACCTCTTCCAGCAGGTCCTACCTTCAGAAATCCTCCAGCCCAAAGCCAGCTCCATTCCCATGTGCAGTGTATTCCCAGATCTCGGCACCCTTTCCCAGGAGACTCTGGAATGGGCCCATGGGTTCCACAGCCCTGTGAGCTTCCAGCTGGGAGTCTCTCCTTCCTACAGGGACCCCTAGGCCTTTGCAGGGCTTCTTTGGAGCCGGCTTCCTCTTTGCATGGGCTACGGCAACCCCAAAGGGCCAAGCTCCTCCCTTCTTCCTCCTCTTCTTTTATCTGAGAGGGGGAAACTATCGCAGGGGGCACGCCCCCTCCGTGGTCCCTCGGGTTGCCGGCAGACTCAAGCTGCAGCAGAAATTTGTTTGGCCTTAGCAGTAATTCCAGAACATCAGAAAAAGTCCTGCTCTGGCTGGGCATGGTGGCTCATGCCTGTAATCTCAGCACTTTGGGAGGCCAAGGCGGCTGGATCAGTTGAAGTCAGGAGTTCAAGACCAGCCTGGCTGACATGGTGAAACCTCCTCTCTACCAAAAATATAAAAAATTAGCTGCATGTGGTGGCGCGTGCCTGTAATCCCAGCTACTCAGGAGGCTGAGGCAGGAGAATCGCTTGAACCCAGGAGGCAGTGGTTGCAGTGAGCCGAGATCATGCCACTGCACTCCAGCCTGGGCGACAGAGCAAGACTCTATCTCAAAAAAAAAAAAAAAAAAGAAAGAAAGAGCCCTACTCTGCATCTTACACTGCCTCCATCACTTGATTTATGCTTCCTACTGTATATGTTTCCCCTGTAATTTTCGCCTTTTGATTTATAAATGCTGTATATAATTTTTAAAGATATTTAATTGACAAATACGGAATATGTTCAAGGTATACGACGTGATATGATGGACGTATACATTGTGTAGTGATTATCACAACCAAATTCACACACCCACCACCACCCATGCCATATGTTAGATCCCCAGAACTGGTTCATCTTATAACTGAAAGGTTTTACCCTTTGACCCTCATCTCCCCATTCTCCCTACCACCCGCCTCCCCACCTTTGGCAACCATTGTTCTACTCTCTACTTCTAAAAGTTTGACTTTTTAGATTCTGCACATAAGATCATGCAGTAATTGTCTTTCTGTATATGGCTTATTCACTTAACCACATATAGAAAGCCCAACCAAGCTCATCATGCTGCTGCAAATGGCAGGGATCACTTGAGGTAAGGAGTTCCAGACCAGCCTGGCCAACATGTTGAAACCCCACCTCTACCTTAAAAAAAAAAAAAAAATAGCCTGGCCTGGTGGCGAGCGTCTATAATCCCAGCTACTTGGAAGGCTGAGGCAAGAGAATTGCACGAACTCGGAAGGCAGAGGTTGCAGTGAGCGGAGATGGTGCCACTGGACTCCAGCTTGGGCGACAGAGCAGATCTCTGTCTCAAAAAAAGAAACAAACAAACAAATGCAATCTCGGGCCCCACCCAGGACCTCCTGAGACAGAATCTGTGATTTAACGAGAGCCCAGTCTAGGAACCTCAGCTGTCCACACCCACCGTGCCCCTCCCGACAGGCACTGCACCTTCCTCCACTGAAGCTGGTGATTGCTACAGCTGAGCCTGCAACCAGCTCCCCGCAACTCCCCACCTCCTTGTCCCCATGTGTCCTGACCTCCCAGGCCACTGATTCACACACTGATTCATGCAGCCCAGGGCTGGGAGGTGTAATAGTCACCTCAGCTCCTGCGCCTGAAGCCGCGTCACTAACACCGAGACAGCCGGATAGAGCCTCCTCCTGCCTCTGATTCTCCCAGGCCTGCCTTCAGCCCACAGTTACAACGGCAGCTTTTGACCACATCACAGATCCCCCCCAGCAAATGAGTCAGATAGCTGCAGTGTGGCCCTATTTGCCAGCCATGTGACCTTGGCCAGATAATCACAGCTCTGAGTGGCGGCTGCCTCATCTATAAAGTGGGGCGGTGCGGGGAGGTAATTATCACATTGCCTCATGCAGAAGTTGTGAGGCTTGGCTAAGGTAACTCATCCATTCGTCTATTGCTGTAAAAAGATGTTTACAGAGTGTTGCTGTGTGGCCAGCATCAGGGAGAGCAGAGACCCAAACAGACCAGTCCTGCCCTAAGGAAGCTTTTTAAGGAGGGAATGTGGACAGACATAAAATGAAGACGTGAGTCCCATGCCAGCAGGTGCTCAGGGGGTGTTCATGCACGCATGCCTGAATGAATGAATGCACGTGCATCATAAGCCGCAACCTCCCTCAATCACCAAGCTATGCCCAGGCTCCTCCACCCTAAAGTCATCATGGGATAGAAAGCCATAGGTCTAAAGCTACAGAGGAACTTAAGGGAACATCAGGAGATTGGGGTGGGGGAAGCTGCTGGGTTTTCCAGCAGTTAATGGATATAGACGAATCAAAGCAATTATAAAAGATTCCAGACGTAGAGCACATTTGCCTAAAATAGTCGATAATTGCAGCGGAATTAGGGTTGTTTTACAGAGTTTTACGAGCTCGTGTGTGTGTGTGTGTGTGTGTGTGTGTGTCTAATCATCTCAAATATGTTAAGATTTGGGAATGCTTCTCAGGGTTTCAGAGCCTCCTCATTTCAGGGAGAACAATCCCCCCAACTCTTATTGTACCACACACATCCCTCTGAGGACTCTCTGAACCTCCCTGGATCATGGAATTTGAGAGTTAGAAGTCGAGAACACTCACCCACCCCATGTTTTCTGGACAGGAAACTGAGGCCCTGACTTGCCTGATGTTAAGCCCGTGATTACAGGCAGCTGGAAATGGAGATTCGAACCCAGGTCCCCTGACTCCTGGCCCAGTGCCCTGGTGGTTTACCATATGGGCGTCCCCGCACCCCTGACACTGCACAGTAAATGCTGGTGGTCAGCACTGACGCAGGCAATGTCCACCAAGCCACGAACACAGCACAACAGGCTACAGAAGCCAGACACCCAGCCTGGGTGGCATAACAAAACCCCATCCCTACAAAAAATACAAGTACATACTTACCTGGCAGGGGAGATGCCATGATCACGAAGGTGGTTTTCCCAGGGCGAAGCTATCCATTGCACTCCAGATGTGCTGACCCCTGCAACTTCTCCAAATGTGGGAAACTCGGCTGCATAATTTGTGGTAGTGGGGGGACTGCGTTTGTGCTTTCCTCGACTGTTTAAAAAAATAAAATAAACACACAAAAATACAAATATTAGATGGGCATGGCAGCACGTGCCTGTGGTCCCAGCTATTCAAGAGGCTGAGGTGAGAGGATGGCTTGAGCCCAGGAGGTCGAGGCTGCTGTGAGCCGTAGATGAGTCCTTACTGCACCACTCCACTCTAGCAAGAGCGACAGACCACCAGTTCCACCAATGCGACAGGAAGGGCAAACCAAGACTCTGACTGGTGCTTGCCAGGGGCCGGGGGTGTGGCAGGGACTGACCTCAGCAGGTACAAGGGGACTTTGAGGGGTGAGGGAGCTGTTCTGTTTCTTGGTGGTGATGGTTATATGCACTGAATGTGTTTGTCAAAACTAATAAAAAGAGTAAATCATACCTCAAGTTTTATTTTGTTTTGTTTTGTTTTTGAGACAGACTCTCGCTCTGCCGCCCAGGCTGGAGTGCAGTGGTGTGATCTCGGCAACCTCTGCCTGCCTTCCGGGTTCAAGCGATTCTCCTGCCTCAGCCTCCCAAGTAGCTGGGATTACAGGCGCATGCCACCACACCCAGCTACTTTTTTGTTTTATTTTCTTATTTTTAGTAGAGACGGGGTTTCACCATGTTGGCCAGGCTGGTCTGGAATTCCTGACCTCAAATGATCCCCCCACAATGTGCTGGGATTACAGACGTGGGCCACTGCACCCGGCCCCTCAAGTTTTTAAGATGCAGCCTAGAATAATGATGATGATAATGATAATAATAATACCCTTGAAAGCCAAAAAAAAAAAAAGGCCATGTTAGGATCACAACACAGAGGCCCCAGGGGTCCGCTTGTCAGAGCTGGAAGATGCCTGTTAGTAAGTCAGTCCAGCCTGGGTTAGGGATTTCTGCCCACAGGCTTTTCTCCTGGGAGATTCCTCAACCCAACACTCCAAAACCAGCGTGCTCTGACCCAAATCTGGCTTCACTCCTGCTTCCCAGACCAGGAGCGGCATTCTGCCAGGCACCCAGGTCCGCTACAGCCGTGGACCAGCTCCCCTCATCCACTGCTCCCAAAACCACCACAAGGCACTGACCCCGCGATTCCTCCCGTTCCTCCCTGCAGCCCCGACCTGGTCAGGCACTCACCTGTGTGCCATCCCCCCTCAGGATGGGCTCTGTGTCCCCAGCTAGCCCACCCTGTGCCTGCCTCCTTGGGATCCTGTGCCTCCTGCCCAGGACCTGCCAGGGCCCCTGGCTACCAACAGGGTTTGCTGGGTGAGCTCCTCAGTCCAGTAGTCAGAGGCCTCCACAGACTGGCACCAAAACACAATGAATTCCTACATCATCCACCCCACTCCCACCCCACGGGACCCCTGCCCATCACTGTCCAAAGGTCTAGCTCTTTGCTGAGAGCAGCTTCAATACAAGAGCATGGGTGAGCTGGTAGGCACAGGGGCCCGGGTAAGAGAGAGAGAAGGAGATGCCAGGGCAGGCGGGCCCCACTGAGCTCTAAAACCTCAACAGCCCCTCCAGACTCCACCTGGACAGCTCCAGTGACAGGGACGTCAGCCCCCCAGGCAGCCCCTCCAGCTCTTGGGAGCTCGGACACTTGTGGATCTCCACCTTACATTGAGCTCGAGGCCATCCTTGTCTGTGGTCCTCATTCCCATTCTGCCCCCAGGCCCCCAGAGGACAGCTGGGTGATGATGGTGACCTCATCCCTCTCAAGTCTCTGCCTATCCCTGCAACCAGGCTCCCAACCACAGCAAAGGCAGGGGTCCCCAATCATCTGGCCAGAATGGAAGCCTCTCTCTCCCTCTCCCTCTCTCTCTCTCTTCTCTCCCTCTCTCTTTTCTCTCTCTCCTCTCTCTCTCTCTCTATCTCTCTCTCTCTGTCCTCTTGCTGGCTCAAGAATGGTTTCTCTCTTACTGTGACCTCATCCCTCAGTGACTCAGGTTAAACTTACTGTGAATGAAAATCATCCCATCTGGCTGGAGCCGTGGGTTCTTTGCCACATATATGACAAGCGTCGTCTTCCCAGGCACTCCGGGAATGGTGTGTATTAATGGTCCAACCTAAGTGTGACCGCCCAGCGACTGCACAGTCCTCTCTGGCCACCTGAAATAGCAGTGTTACTCTCGGCTGGAAGGGGCTTCACCCATCCCTTGGTGGAGAATAAGGTCCTCTCATCCCTCGAGACAGTGCACATCCAATTTCATGAATCAGGAAACTGAGGCCGAGACCAGAAGGGTCTGGCACTGTTGGGTCCCCCCAGCTGACCGCAGTGGGGAAGGCACAGCCCAGGTCCGCATGAGCACAGGTTGTGCCCCTGCACGTGGCCCAGCTGCTCTGAGGCAACCTCTGAGTACTTTAATGCTCATTTCTGCCTGGCCGATAATTTATTGGGAAGGTGGTTAATAGAACAGGACCAGCTCTGCAAGCAGGTGGGAAAGGAGGCGCCATCGCAGGCCAAGCCTTCTAACACAAACCTGTGTCGTAAGTAGCTAGTTCTAGGAACCAGAGTGGTCTTCAGTCCTCAAATCTCCCTACCCAGAAAGTCCTGATTCCGGTCTTAGGTTAAAAAGGCACTCTCTGCCTCCGGTAAGGGGAAACCCAACCTCCTGACTGTTCCACCTCACCGCCTGCCCCAGATCAATAGCGTGGGGCTGGCTGGTGGGTGGAGAAGAAGGGGTTTGGGAACTCAGAGGGACTCTGGAGGAAGAGGCGTGGGTAAGAGGAGGGGGTGCAGTGGGAAGGAGGTGTCTGAAGCCCAGCCCTCCATGCTGTCCATTTTACCAAGGAAGACACGGGCAAAAGCGGTCGCTCTTAAGCTTCCTTCAGTCGCCGACCTTTTTTGTGTATTTTTACTTTTATTTTTATTTATTTATTTTTTTGAGATGAAGCCTCACTCTGTCGTCCAGGCTGGAGTGCAGTGGCCTGACCTCTACTCGCGGCAACCTCCACCTCCCAGGTTCAAGCAATTCTCCTGCCTCAGCCTCCCAAGAAGCTGGGACTACAGACATGCGCCACCACGCCCAGCTAATTTTTGTATTTTTAGTAGAGATGGGGCTTCTCCATGTTGGCCAGGCTGGTCTTGACCTCCTGACCTCAAGTGATCCCGCCCACCGCCTCTGCCTCCCAAAGTGCTAGGATTGCAGGTCGGTACCCGGCCAAGTCTCCAACCATTTTGAGAACATGACAGAATCTCTGGACCTATAGTCCAGGAAAATATGTATGCTCATACACAGCCTTACACCCCCAAAACCTCCATGGAGTCCGTGGGACCCCAGGTTTCAAGCCCTCAGATGGGTAGAGAACTGAGAAGAATTCCTAGATTGGCTTCTCTGTCTAGCACGCTGTTCCACCAGCTTAGACCCACTCAGAGGGTTTACACAGTCCCTCACTCCGAGCACCCCCACCCTAGAAGGAGGTCTGTGTGGGGGAGGGGAGGTGGGGGTTTCCTCCTGTTGTATCCCCCCCTTTTCCTGTGAAAATTGTCCTAGTTCCGATGATATGTTATATGGTCTCCCCAGAGGGAGGTGACCATTCTGTTTCTCCAGCCCATGGCAGGGTGGCTGTGGGATGAGAGGACCTTATTTTCCACCAAGGCCACATGTCATTCCATCAGAGAGGCCGCTAACGAACCCACTAGACTTGGCCGCCAGCTGATGGCGAAGTTTGCCCTCTTGGGGTTCAAGCTTGCCCATGTCTAAACTTACCATTGTGAGACCTTGCACCGGCCGACAGTCCTTTCTCATTTTCTGAGACTTTCTTTTTTGCTTTTATTTTGCTCTGTCACCCAGGCTGGAGTGCAATGGTGCGATCTCGGCTCACCACAACCTCTGCCTCCTGGGTTCAAGCAATTCTCTGCCCAGCCTCCCAAGTAGCTGGGACTACAGACACACACCACCACACCCAGCTAATTTTTTTGTATTTTTAGTAGAGACTGTTTCACCACCTTGGTGGGGCTGGTCTTGAACTCCTGATCTCATGATCCACTCACCTCAGCCTCCCAAAGTGCTGGGATTACAAGTGTGAGTCACTGCGCCTGGCCTCTGAGACTTTATTTTCCTGTCTGGACATTTATGGTCCCTCTTAATGCCTTCCTGGAATTCCCTCACTATTTCTGCTACTCTTTTTCTCTTGAATTATTTAAGAAGTGTTTACTTGAATGTAGTTTTGCAAGCCACTTTAAACATTTCCCCCTAAAAGTGCATCCTATGAATAATATAAACAAACCACAATTATAAAATAATACATGAATGCCTCCAAATTGTAGAGATTAAGCTGTAATTTTCAGTGGCAAAGACATGGATGCCAGGATGTGCAGATTAGCCCACATTTCATCAAATTAAAATGAGAATGAAACTCCGCAGTCTGAATAGAATACTTTGCCTGATGATTCTAACTGAAAATTATTCTCTTTCTATTCTAAAGCACTCAGAACCAGTGAAGCTTGGGAAAGTCACTGACCGCCAGTTGTTCTGCTGAGAAACAGCTGGCTCTATTTCCATGGAGACCAAGGAATCTGAAGATGTGAAAAAGACCCAGAGGAAATCAGCAAGTGATCAGCGGAACACTGATAATGAACCAACCAAGGTGAAACCTGAGTTACTCTCAGAAAAGAGGAGACTTCTCAAGCTGACCTGGAGATCCAAGACAAACAGCTTCATCGCCACATCCCAATTCAGAGAAATTCCATCTTCAACCGTTCCATAAGACGCAGAAGCAAAACCAAGGCCAGAGACACCCCCGAACGGAACACCAGCTGCCCGGCAGGTCAGTGTCAGGGACAGCTGTCATGGCTCTTCTCTTGGTTGGAGTCGTCAGTGCTGAAAGGTCCTGATTAAATGAGAAACAATAAGTGGTGTTGAAAAGTTGGGAGGCAGAGGCAGGGGAATCGCTTGAACCTGGGAGGTGGAGGTTGCAGTGACCCCAGATGGCGCCACTGCACTCCAGCCTGGCAGCAGAGCAAGGCTCTGTCTCAAATAAATAAATAAATAAACAAAAGAATAAAAATAAAAAATAAAAAAATAAAATTACGAAGGATAGGCTGCGCACAGTGGCTCATCCCAGCACTTTGGGAGGCCGAGGCGGGTGGATCACCTGAGATTGGGAGTTCGAGACTAGCCTGACCAACATAGAGAAACTCCGTCTCTACTAAAAATACAAAATTAGCCAGGCGTGGTGGCACATGCCTGTAGTCCCAGCTACTCAGGAGGCTGGGACAGGGGGAATCACTTGAACCCAGGAGGCGGAGGTTTTGGTGAGCCTAGATTGTGTCATTGCACTCCAGCCTAGGTGACAAGAGCAAAACTCCGTCTCCAAAAAAAAAAAAAAAAGAAAGAAAGAAAGAAAAAAATAAAATAAAATTACCAAGGACAGGTTCAACAGAGTAGCGCATTTTAAAACCATTATCTAAAGAATCTAAATTCCTCCACTATGATGTCGTGTGTACTTAGGAGAAAGTGTTGACCCAAATTATACAATTAGACTGGCTTCTATTGAAAAGCCATTTCTTGTTCTGGAACTCAACAAAGCACATCCCCCACCCACTGTACATGTGTTCTAGGAAGGAGGCTTTGAGCCGTCCAAATGAGGGGTCATCTGGGAACATGAATTTTCTCAGTGGTGAGGTTCTGTCCTGTTCTCTCAGTGCCACTGCCATGGCCAGAGCTTCTGCTGCCCTGAAAATACATGAGATTAAAACCTCAGGAATAGATTTGTAACAAGACTCTTAATCTTTTAGGCCAGTGCCTGGCACATTTTATCTGCTCAAAATATACATATTGAGCAGAATAAAGTTCAGAAAACTTTACAAATGGGGTGTTGGTGCCACAGACTCTTTTCCTTGTGACGTGCTCCTGTGGCTGACGGGCAGCCTGCAGGGAGTGCAGAATGTGTGACAGTTTCCCAGCCCTGGGGGGCACAGCAACTGCCACCAGACTATATGCACCCTGAGTGTGCCAGAGTGGCAGTCCCTCCGAAATCCAGAGACTTCATCAAGCCATTCAAGAACATTCATCAAACCCTGTATTGGGTAGCTGTTTGCTACAAGTTAAACTCCCCTCAAAATATAGAGACCTAAAACAACAATATTTAGTATTTCTCATGATTCTGGGAGCTGGTTGAGTGGTTCCTGTGTCTGGGCCAGTTTGCGTAACCTCTGCAGTGAGCTGGTGGCTCTTCTGGGCTTGGGTGGCAGAGGACAGCCTCATTCATCCCTCTGGTGGTCTGTGAGCTGGGACCGCTGGCCTCTGCTCCACGTGGTCTCTCATCCCCAGCAGACTGGCCCAGGCTTATGCACGTGGCAGTCGGGTTCTGAGAGAGCAAGAGCAGAAGCTGCCTGGTGTCTTGAGGCCTAGACTCAGACCTAGCACCGTCCCCTGCACCATGTTCTAGCGGTCAAACCAGCCCACAGGGCCAGACCAGACCAAAGGGGTTGGGGAAAATGACTTCATCACTCCACGGTGGTAACGGTGGTAGAATTTGTGGCTGTTGCTGTCCACCACAAACATTAACAAGATCATGTATCAAGCACTGAGTTAAGCCAGAAAAATATAACGATTGAAATACTATCGTCATGGAAGCTCAACTTTTCCGTACGTTTGAAATTTCTCATGTGCTAAAAGCTAAAAGCACACTCTCACACACAAGGAAGCTGGAGTCTCTGCCTTTGAGGAACCCACAATATTGTAATGTCATTTTACTGCAAGCCATGTGTCAAAGTTTACAGGAGAGAGAAAGGCAAAGCACTAGACCCTTCTGTTGGGGTTAGGGAAAGGCTTCCCAGAGATGATATTTCAGATGAGTCTTAAAAAATTGGTAAGGACGGCTGGGTGCAGTGGCTCATGCCTGTAATTTTAGCACTTTGGGAGGCTGAGGCAGGTGGATCACCTGAGGTCAGGGGTTTGAGACCAGCCTGACCATCACGGCGAAACTCCGTCTCTACTAAAAATACAAAAATTAGCCTTGCATAGTGGTGCGTGCCTGTAATCCCAGCTATTCACGGGGCTGAGGCAGGATAATTCCTTTAACCTGGGAGGCAGAGGTTGCAGTGAGCCAAGATCGCACCACTGCACTCCAGCCTGGGCGACAGAGTGAAACTCCATCTCAAAAAAAAAGCGGGGGGTAAGGACATGGCTGGGGGAGAGAGGGGAGCGAACGCAGTTGACTTCATGCAGGTACCCAGTGGCTGTGCTAGGCAGGCATTTCAAGGGTATTCTTACCATACCCATTTTACAGATCAAAAATAAACAACTGAGGCCCACAGAGATTGAGCCATTTACCCAGAATACACAGCCATGGTGTGGTACGAGATTGAGCTGGAGTTCAGGTCCTTCTGGCTCCAAAGCCTCTGTGGATGAAGAAGGGGGTTACAGCAGTGCCATCCAACAGGAATACGCTCCAAGCTACA
This sequence comes from Ateles fusciceps, assembly GCA_036589455.1. Classification (NCBI taxonomy): domain Eukaryota; kingdom Metazoa; phylum Chordata; class Mammalia; order Primates; family Atelidae; genus Ateles; species Ateles fusciceps. The sequence goes on from JAZHEH010001810.1 coordinate 5,095,355, forward strand.
TACATCATCTTAAATTTTCCAGTGGCCACATTTAAAAAGTACAAATAAGTGGGTGAAATTTATTTTAACAATGCATTTTATTAACCCAGCAAGATGCAGAAAGTACCATTTTATCTTGTAGTTAATAATCGATATAAACATTGTCAATGAATAGTTTACATTCTTTTTTTTTTGCACGAAATCTTTGAAATCTGTTGAGTATTTTATATCTGCAGCCCCTCTCAATTCGCATGCCAGATTTTCATTGGAAATACTTGATCTGGATTTAGACTGCATAAAATGTACAGTCAGAAAAGTGGATTTACATACCCAAATCGATCCAAATATCCTTAAAAGTTTCCCAACAACCGAATCAATATGAGTTTGTACTTTTAAATTTAAATTACATTAAATAAAATGAAAAATTCACCACCTCAGTCACATTTGCCAGCCACATTTCAAGTGCACAATAGCCACACATGGCTAGTGGCCACCCTGGTGGACAGGGCAGACTAGAGCATCGCAAGCAGAAAGAAAAGCAGCTGCACCTGCCAAGGTTGGGGGTCAGGGAGGTCTTTGGGGGTGCAGGAAAAGGGAAGTATACGGCTGTGTCTGGGGTGAACCTGGGAAGGGAAACAGGGCCGCTAGGGAAAGAGCCTGAATTTGTGACCTCAAGCCGAGCCAAGGACGCTGACACCAGCACAGACAGAACGGTGCCATCCCCAAACGTGACCTTTATGCCCAGCCGTAAGCCTTCTCATCAGATTTGCAGGGTTTTTTTGTTTATTTCTTTGTTTGTTTGAGTCGGAGTGTTGCTCTGTTGCCGAGGCTGGAGTGCGGTGGTGCGATCTCAGCTCACTGCAGCCTCTGCTTCCTGGTTTCAAGCAATTCTCCTGCCTCAGCCTCCCAAGTAACTGGGACCACAGGTGCCTGTCACCATGCCTGGCTAATTCTTGTATTTTTAGTAGAGACAGTTTCACCATGTTGGCCAGGGTGGTCTCGAACTCCTGACCTCAAGTGATACACCTACCTCGGCCTCCCAAAGTGCTGGGATTACAGGTGTGAGCCACCGCACCTGGCCTGGCAGTTTTATTTTTACAGTGACTCCTTCATGTCACCTGGAGCGAATTCTCTTGACTGCTCAGCGCTTCTTAATCCAAGGAGAAAATGTCCTGTTTGACCTCAGTGGTGAGAAAGGGCATGGGGTGGGGGCTGGGGAAGAGAAGGAGCAGCCACCAGGTCACAGGCTTCTCTGCTCCACTCCCCAACCACCAAGGAAGCTCACGATTTGGGGTCACGATGTGTGATTTGGGTCTGGAAGGTGTGAGACGTTCACTGTTTTATCTGCAAAATGAGCACCCCTTCAAAATCACAGCAAAGCGTTGCCTAAAAATCCCACCCTGAGTAAGCAGACTGTCTAGGGGAGGGTAACTTGACTTGTTATTTAATATTCATTAGGATCCGGGAATTGTTAGATGCTAAAAAAAATCAAGTTGCCAAGATTGTTATCCAGTAGAAGTAACACCAATAGTTATGGCTTAATTGCCCTCTAAGGCATTAGCCAGGTTGTGTTCTTATTTCCAGTATCTTTTGTCCACTATGTATGTATGTATGTATGTATGTATGTATGTTTATGCATATGTAAATGTATATGAAGTTGCTTTATAATAATTATAATTTTCTCTCTTTTTTTTTTTTTCACCCAGGCTGGAGTGTAGTGGTGTGATCTCGGCTCACTGCAACCTCCGCCTCTGAGGTTCAAGCGATTCTCCTGCCTCAGCCTCCCAAAGAGCTGGAGTTACGGGTGCCCGCCACCACCCCCAGCTAATTTTTGTATTTTTAGTAGAGACGGGGTTTCACCATGTCGGCCAGGCTGGTTTCGATCTCCTGACCTCTGGTGATTCACCCACCTAAGCCTCCCAAAGTGCTGGGATTGCAGGTGTGAGCCGTTGCACCAGGCCCATAATTATAACTTTCATAGGGATGGCATCCCAGGCCATCAAACTCCCTTCAGGGGAGTGAGGAGGGGACACCCCCTTCCCACTCTACTTTCTTCACCTTCCGGTGTGACAGCTGCTACTGTCCTAGGCTTACAGAGAATTGCCTGAAAAGGGGCGGTCTGCATCTTCTAACTTGCTCCTTTTCTGAAATGTCACAGATTCACAGGACAATGGAAAATCTGTAAATGAGCCCCTGACCTTGAATATCCCCGGGAGCAGAATGCCTCCTTGGAGAACAGCAATGCAGACAGGAACCCAGAAAATGAGGTAAGAGATAGCAGATCATGAGGAAGGCATCCAGGAAAGATGCACCAGGGGGCATTGCTGCAAAGACTTGATGGGGTTACAAGGGCGTCATGTTACAAAAAAAAAAGTGACTTTTGGTTGCCCATGCTGAAAACAACAACCACAGCAACAACAACTCCACAATTTCAAAAAAATATATGGTTTTGTACAGTAATTTAAAATACATATATTTTGGGTCAGAGATGGGTTCTTGTTCCTGGGCTCAAAGGATCCTCCAGCCTCAGCCTCCCAAAGAGCTGAGATTACAGGTGCAAGTAACAAAAAAACTATTCTTACTCCCCTGTCACAAAACTAGCAAATTTTAGATACTACGTAGATCAAGAAATAGAATAGAAAAATCACGGCCAGACGTGGTGGCTCAAACTTGTTTTCTCAGCACTCTGGGAGGCCGAGGCAGGCAGATTACTTGAGGCCAGGAATTTGAGACCAGCCTGGCCAACATGGTGAAACCCCATCTCTACTGAAAATACCAAAAAAAAAAAAACTAGCCAGGTGTGGTAGCGCTCACCTGTAATCCCAGCTACTCAGGAGGCTGAGGCAGGAGAATCGCTTGAACCTGGGATGTGGAGGTTGCAGTGAGGTGAAATCAAGCCACTAACCTCCAGTCTCGGTGATGGAGTGAGACCCTGTCTCAAAAAAAAAATGAAGAAAGGGAGAGAGGGAGGGAGGGGAAAGATAAATCACTGTGTCTTGGCCAGGCACAGTGGCTCGAGCCTGTAATCCCAAGTTTTGGCAGGCTGAGGCCAGAGGATTGTTTAAGCTCAGGAGTCTGAGGCCAGCCCGGGTAATATAGCAAGACAGAGAGGTTTTATTATGTCATAAATGTGGTTCAAGTCTTTTTTTCTATATGTTTATGCATACTTTCTTTTCATAAAATGAGCTCTTACTATAAAATATTCTCTTATGACTGGACTGTGATTTATTAATTGTGCTCCTATTGTTGGGTTTGGGATATTGTATCAGTCAGTACTGAATTGCGCTGCTTATTTTAAAGACTAGCACAGCTTAACAGGGTAGAGATCTATTTGCCTCTTATGTGAGAGAAATCCGGGGGGTCACGACCCCAGCTCCTTCAAGGCCTGCATGGATCCAGGCTCCTTCTAGCTTTCTAATCTGTCATCTGTCAAGGTGACTGCCAGAGCTCCAGCCATCACAGCCACCATTCAGGTGGAGGGAAAGAGAAAAGCCAGCAGGGGAAGGGCACAGCGGCAGCCAGGTCTGCCCTGCTCTAAAGGAGATTGCCTGAAGCCCACCCAGCCATTGCTGCTGATATCTAATTGGTCAAAACTGGATCAATGGCCACCTCCACCAGCAAGGGAGGCTGCGAAATGGGTGTGTCATTTAAAAGCCAGATCTGGGCCGGGCGCGGTGGCTTATGCCTATAATCCAGCAGTTTAGAAGGCTGAGACAGGTGGATCACTTGGGGTCAGGGGTTCAAAACTAGCCTATCCAACATGGTGAAACCTTGTCTCTAAAAAATACAAAAATTAGCTGGGTGTGGTGGCACATACCTGTAATCCCAGCTACTTGAGAGGCTGAGGCAGGAGAATTCCTTGAATCTAGAAGGTAGAGTAAGCCAAGATCACCACTGCACTCCAGCCTGGGGGACAGAGTGAGACTCCATCTCAATAAATAAAACAAAATAAAATAAAAGCCAGGTCTGGGCCGAGCACGGTGGCTCATGCCTGTAATCCCAGCACTTCGGGAGGCAAGACAGGCAAATCACCTGAGGTTGGGAGTTTGAGACCAGCCTGACCAACATGGAGAAACTCCATCTTTATTAAAAATACAAAATTAGCCAGGTGTGGTGGCGCATGCCTGTAATCCCAGCTGCTCAGGAGGCTGAGGCAGGAGAATCGCTTGAACCTGGGAGGCGGAATTTGCAGTGAGCCGAGATCGCGCCATTGCACTCCAACCTGGGCAAGAAGAGCAAAACTTCATCTCAGAAAAAAAAAAAAATAGCCAGATCTGTTTCTGCCCTCAGTAAATGGGTTCCATCAATGAGGAAGAAGGGGAGAGTGGATAAATGGGAGGCACAAGCAAGCTCTGACCCAAGGCAGTTTCAAATTTTTGCTGTTTTGTAAGTCACACTATAAGTATCACTGTGGCAAAGCCTAATCCTAGGACAAGGTGGGGAGGCAACATTTCCTTCCTGAGGTTGCTTTGCCCATTGATCCTTGGACGCATACACACACACACACACGCACGCACACACACACACACACACATACACACACCCATTTTACTTGCATGTAATTGGATATTATGAGTGTATTAGACTGTTCTTGCATTGCTACAAAGAAATACCTAAGGCTGGGTAATTTCTAAGAAAAGAGGTTTGCACTTTGGGAGGAAGAGGTGGGAGGATTGCATAAGGTCAGGGGTTTGAGATCAGCCTGGCCAATATGGCAAAACCCCGTCTCTACTAAAAATACGAAAATTAGCCAGACATGGTAGAACACACTTGTTAAAACAGCTACTTGGGAGGCTGAGGCACGAGAATTGCTTGAATCTAGGAGGCAGAGGTTTCAGTGAGCTGAGATCATGCCACTGCACTCCAGCCTGGGCGACAGAGTGAGACTGTCTCAAAAATAATAATAATAATAAAGAAAAGAGGTTTGATTGGCTCACAGCTCTGCAGGCTATACGGGAAATATGGCAGCATCTGCTTCTCGGGGAGGCCGCTGGAAGCTTCCAATCATGGTGGAAGACAAAAGGAGAGCAGGTGTGTCACGTGGCAGGAGCAAGGGAGTAGGGTAAAATGTACCACACACTTGTAAACCTCCAGATCTGGTGAGAACTCACTATCACAAAGACAGCACAAAGACATGAGGGATCCGCCCCCCTGATCCAAACACTTCCCCACCAGGCCCCACCTCAAGCATTGGGGATTACATGTCAACATGAGATTTGGGTGGGGACAAAAATACAAACTATAACAATGGGCAGTCGTTTCCCGCTGTCTCTGATGTGGCTTAAGCCCCAAGAGCCAAGAACAACACTGTAAACAACTGACCACCTACCTGGGACCCAGCAGAGACGGTGAAGCCACCTTAGCTCCCCAGCCTTGGAGGGTATCAAAAGGACTGAGAGTAAAAGTAACTCACAACCAGGACCCAAGGCCAGAGCAAGAGTCCAAGGGGCCAAGAAGGGGCCCTGGGAGTGGGGGAGAGAAGAGGCCTCAGGGCAGTGGCTACCAGCCAATTGGTATATAAAAATGCCTTAACACAAATACATCCGCATTTTAACACTAGATGAAAGAGAGAGTGATGGGTCTGGCTACTGGGTTTTGTTTGGGGGGAGTTGTCAGGGTGCTGTGAATTTCCTACCCTTCCCCATGGGATCCTTTCTCCTTAAGTCAAATGAGGAGGCCTTCAAGGGATCCACTTGGAAATCTCTGGAATCTGGGGGGGACAGGTCCCTGGCTCACACTTGAAAGCATCTAGAGCTGAACTGGTTGAAGCAGCCTGCAAGGGGAGGAGGGCCAGGGCTGAGCAGGGATGGGGGAAGCATTTACAGCAAAGGCAAGGCAGAGGCGTGTGACTTCTCAGAGCCAAGTGTGGGTCTCGAGGAAGACAGCCAGCTGTTAATTGATTTGAAAAGCAGTCTACACAAGAGCACTTCCTGCTGGAGTCCCAGCCTAAGAGCTCTGCACATGCCGAGGAATCAAAGTCAGAGACCTCCCGGGAGGTATCTCTAAGGAGCCCAAACAGCAGCTAGGGGGTGGGGAGAAGATGGAGCAAGAGGTAGGGGCTTTGGTTGTGGTAGGGTCTGCACCTGGAGAGGGAGAAGCAGAAAATCGCTTTGGGCTACTCTCTTTATACCCAGCAAAAGAGACCATTTGGTCATAACTTGCAAGTGGCTGGCAAAGCTTTGCATGTGTCCTGCCTGAGGTTTCATACAAGGTCCAGGCAGGTCGTGCCAACCTACAGAGCTGGTCAAAGTGGGGAATCTGGAGGAAGAAGTGAGCACCTTCCTGTTTGTACCCCACGAAGTCCAGCTTACCCATGAACCTGCGCCCCCTCCTGTCTCGTGGCTTAGTGAGCACAGCGGTTTTGGCGAGCACATTGATGTTGACTGCCTCCAAAGCAGGCACCGCCAGCTCCACTGTGCCACGTGTTGCTATTACATTCTCTGAGCTGGATCTCCATGGCAAGACAAGTCATCATGCACCTGCTGGGGGGGACATTTTCTAGACAAAAGCCTCGGATGGGCTATCAGGTTCCGAGGGCGTTGAGTTATTGCTTTTAGAGGTAAAATCCAAAATATGTATTTCTCCTGGGCACGTTGCATGGACTGTGGATGAGCCCCGCCATCTCCGCTTCTCTGATGTGAGACGCCTGGGGTCCTCACTCATTGTCTGTCTTGTTTGCTCCCAGTTTGACTCGCCCCACAGCATTCCGAGTCAGGTCTGTCACTCGCATAACTGAATCCCTGCTCTTGCCCACATCCCTGTGTCACTGTCTTCTTATAAGGGGTCCCTCATGCAAAGTGTTGCAGCTGATTTTGAGCATCTCTTGTTCAGTTTCCACAGTCACCTTCCCAATGTTTTTATCCATTCCTATTGAAGTCCCCTTTGCTCTCATACAGAGAAATCATTCTCTGTCTCCAAGCTCGATTTGTGCATAGAAAGGCAGGTCTCGTGATCTAAATTTAGCAGAGGAAAAACAGCAACAATGAAAACCCCTACGCAGCACAAAGACTGGTAACAATTAAAGAGAGGCTATGGCATTTAGCTCGGAAAAGCCCCAAATATTTTATCTCCCTGGTGTTTTTTTTTGTAATTGTTGGTGTCGTTAGTGTTTTCATAAAGGTGATTTAACTAATGCTTTATCAAAGGTCATTTTACATTACAATAAAATGTTCAGATCTTGGGTCTACAGCTTGATGAACTTTTACACAGTACTACACCTCCTTGACCATCAACTGGACCAAGATAGAGAACATTTCCCACTGCCCCTAAGAGGGCCCCTTAGGGCCCTTTTTCAAGTCGGTATCCAACCCTCAGACATAACCATCTAACTTCTACCACCGTCAGACTGGTTCTTGAACTTCATGTAAATGGGATCACACAGTGTGTACTCTATGGTGTCTGACTTCCGTTGCTCAGCGTAATATTTTTGAAATTCATCAATATATGTGTACCAGATTGTTCATTTTTTTTTTTTTTTGAGACAGAGTCTCATTCTGTTGGCCAGGCCAGAGTGCAGTGGCACAATCTCAGCTCACTGCAACTTCCGCCTCCCAGGTTCAAGTGATTCTCCTGCCTCCCAAGTAGCTGGGATTATAGATGCCCATCACTATGCTCAGCTAATTTTTGTATTTTTAGTAGGGATTAGTGTTTCACCATATTGGCCACGCTGGTCTCGAACTCCTGACCTCACGTGATCTGCGTGCCTCGGCCTCCCAAAGTGTCGGGATTACAGACATGAGCCACCACACCTGGCCAAGTTTCTCGTCTTTTAATGAGCAGAACTTTTTAATTTTGATGAAGACTAAGTTAGCAATTTTTTTGTTTGTCCTTTTCTATCCTAAGAAACATGTGACTATCTCAAAGTCATAAAGATACTCTGCTACGTTTTCTTACAGAAGTTTTAAACTCTTCACTTTCACATTTGGGTATGTAGTCCATATAGATAACTAGTTGCTCTGTTTATTGAGAAAGCCTTCTGTTCCCTCAATGAATTGCATTGCTACTTTTTTCCAAAAGTCTAATGACTGCAGACACATGGGTCTATTTCTGAACTTTTATTCTGTTTCATTGATCTAATTGTCTATATTTATGCCACTACCACAGTGTCTTAAATACTGTTGCTTTATGCTTAATCTTAAAATCTGGTAGTGTAAGCCCTCCTACTTTGTTCTTTTTAAATACAGTCCTGACTATTTCAAATCTTTTGCATTTCCATGCAAATTTTGGAATCAGTTTGTCAATTTCTACCAAAAAAAGTCTGCTAGAATTTCAGTTGAAATTTCATTGTCTCTACAGATAAATGTTGGGTTTAATCCATATATTAACTAGCTTGATTTAGTCATTCCACAAGGTATATGTATTTCAAAACAACATATTGTATGCAATATATAAAATTTTTGTCAATTTTTTTTTTTTAATTACGGGATCATTGACACCTGAATCTTGGCAACTGAAACTGTTCAAACTATGAACATGTCCTAATCTTTCATTTATTTAGATATTTTAAAAATTAATCTAGCAATGATTTGTAGTTTTTAATGTAAAGGTTTTACATATATTTTAAATAAATTTGTTCCTAGGTATTTCATGTTTTTTATCCTATTTTAAATGCCCATGTTTTCTAATTTCATTTTGCAATCATTTTTTGGTAGTATGTAAAAATAAAATTAATTTTTGCATGTTCACCTAGTATCCTGTGATCTTAATAAATTCACTTATTCGTTCTTTTTGAGATGGATCTCACTCTACTACCCAGGCTGGGGTGCTATGGTGCCATCTCCACTCACTGCAACCTCTGCCTCCCGGGTTCAAGTGATTCTCCTTCCTCAGCCTCCCAGGTAGCTGGGATTATAGGTGCCCACCACCACACCTGGCTAATTTTTGTTGTTATTGTTGTTGCTGTTGTATTTTTAGTACAGACAGGGTTTCACCATGTTGACCAGGCTGGTCTTGAACTCCTGACCTCAAGTGATCCACCCACCTCAGCCTCCCAAAGTGCTGGGATTACAGGCATGAGCCCCTGCGCCCAGCCGTATTTCTTTCTTTTCAATCATCATGCCTTCTATTTGTTTCTCTTGGCTTATTGCATTGGCAAGGACTTCAACCATAATGCTGAATAGAAGTGGTGAGAGTAGACCTCCTTGTCTTATTTCCTGGCCAAGTCTGCTTTGATGACAAAGATCAAAGCCTACTCAAATTTGCTCAAGTGAAAGAGGAATATTGTAAAGATGCTGGAATCCCGGAGACTCCAGGTAGAAGAGATGAAGCCCATCTTTCCACCTTTACGAGAATGAAGAAGCCATCAGAAACTACAGGCACTTTATCCTTTTCTCGTGGGCCATGAGGCTAACCCCTCCCTGTTCTCTCTGTGGAGTGCTCAATTGTCCTGCTTCTCTGCTTTTCAACTTGCACTTGACACGGATGGCAGCCATTGCCACAGTGACCTTTCATCTCAGCTGGCCACAAAGCCAATAGGGACTCTTTTTTGTGTCTCTTAAAAAAAAGGAATTTCTAAGGGAAATAATCTTGTTGACCATCCTTGGGTCAGGTGTTTATCTCTGGGTCAAACAGCTAAAAGGGCAGGGGGCAAGATTAATGGGGCCATTCCCACCTCATCAGTGGGAGCTGTGCTGGGAGAATTTTTAAATACGTGAAGGTGAGCCAGGCAAGCCCAAACATACATAGTGTAGTTACAGTTGGGTCTCACAGGCAAGAGAATGCCGAAGGGGCTTGGGTGAGGAAAGCAGCAGAGAATGGAGGTAATAACAGTAGGACGAGAGGCAGTAGATTAAAGATTTACAGTATTCAGAAGCCCAGAATGGACCCAAGAACCAGTCCTTCAGTTTTCGAGATGTGGGGTGGTGCTGATGTGGGACATGGGGTGTTCTTCTTGGTAATCAGTGCCCATCCTCAGTTCATCCAAGGCTGCTTTGCAAGTCCTCTTCAGTGCACCAACCAGCAGTGAGTCGTGGTGAGCTGGGCAGCACGGCAGGAGGGAAGCCTAATCACTGTAGAAAGACATTCTGTAAAAAGGGGCATGGGCAGCCAACTTACATATGGCAAGCGCCTTTACACTCACTGTCTTATTACATTCTCTCACCATGATCCCCCACATGTTGTTTTTGGAGATGGAGTTTTGCTCTTGTTGCCCAGGTTGGAGTGTAATGGCATGATTTCAGCTCACCGCAACCTCTGCCTCCCAGATGCAAGGGATTCTCTTGCCTCAGCCTCCCAAGTAGCTGGGATTACAGCCAGGCATGTGCCACCACATGCAGCTAATTTTGTGTTTTTAGTAGAGACGGGGCTTCACCATGTTGGCCAAGCTGGTCTCGAACTCCTGACCTTAGGTGATCCACCCAACTCGGCCTCCCAAAGTGCTGGGATTACAGGCATGAGCCACCGCTCCAGGCCTAGACTCAACACAATTTGGTGCCTAGCCTAAGGCTGCACAGCCACCTAGTGACACAGCCAGACCGTGAACCCAGGGACTCTGACTCCACACCCATGACCTCCCCCTTTCCAGGCTGCCTGTGAGGTATGGCCAGGGGAATCACAGCTGTGAGAAGGAGGGTGTTCCTATTAATCTGCCCACAGGAGGCAAACCCCCAGTACATCACTGAATGGGTCCCTTGGGGTCCTCTCAAGTTCAGATGTTGTACTGGGACTTTATTCGTACAGGCGCAAGGTTACGAATCAGGATTCTAGTCCCAGAAATCATTTCATGTCACAAAAGTGCCACATTGCTAAATATATGTATAAGAAAAAAACTCTAATATGTGCCTTTACACGTTGATGTTTAGTATACAAAATTAAGCTACATCTAAAATACGTGGGGCAATTTTTCTGCATAAACTAAGCAAGCATCAGCCTTGTGGAAACATCAGCCCACTGGCTTTCCTCTTTTCCTGGCAATGGCCTGAGGGAATCGCAGGAGCGCACTGCTCCAGGAATGGTCAGCTTGCATTAAACACAGGAGTCACCTCCAAAGCCAACACTCAGCAGGGACAGCCCGGGGCAGCCCCACTAAGTGTTCACAGCTCTGTTCTAGCTGGTCGGTGCCATACCTGGTTGTTAAACATTGTGACTATCATCTGTGGATTCACCTAAAAAACGGCCATTGCTATGGAATCGTCCATTGCCACCAACAGCTCATGGAGGGCGTGGTGAGTCTTTGAGTGCTGATGCTGGGCAAGGTCCAGCTTCCATGCTAGTCCTTGTATGTATTTCTATGAAAATGTACAAGTTGCATCTTCGGTAAGGCTGGGGCAGTTTGTCAGGTTTTTTTGGAGGCTAGTTTGGGTTGTTACTATGAGAGTGTCTATACCCAGGGACACACACTGAGTAATACAGGAGCTAAAGAAATGCAGCCTGACTCTAATCAAGCCTCCAGGTCTAACTGGGAATTGACAGGAAACACGGGAGAGAGAGGAACAGGTTAAACAACACCGTGCAGGCACAATCATAAAATCCACACAGGAGGAATGCCCCGATTTCTCAAGGAAAAAACTGCAAAGAGAAAAACAAGAGACTGAAGAAATATCAACCGATTGCATTATACAGACCATATCTGAATCCTTTTTCACACACATTGTGGGAAGGGGTGTTTGGGCCAATATTTGATCATGTGAAGAAATTATCGATAATCTCTTTAGGCATGCTAATGCTATTGTAGTTATTTTAAACCTCTATTTAACTCTCCATATCTTTTAGAAATACGGTCTGAAATATTTTGGATGAAGTGATATGATGTCTGAGATTTGCTTCAAAAATAATCCAGGGGAAGGAGTAGGTGGGAGTGTAGATGAAAGATTGGCCGTGAGATGAGAACTCCTGAAGCTGGGTGATGAGTATTGGAGGAATTCATTATACTTTTCTGTCTACTTCAGTATATGTTTTAAATTTTCCATAATGAAAATTTAAATTTTTATTATTATTTTTTTAAGCTTGTTTTTTAAAATACAAGAGCTTGAGTATAGAGACCCGCCTTACCCACCCAGTTCTGATCGTCTTTTCTGGGAGGTTGGCAGAATCATCAGCTCGTACTGCTGACCACAGTGGCCCAGGTGGCATTGACTATGAGCTCCTCAAAGGTAGGACCATGCCAAGTTTTGTTCCTTCCTGAGCGATTGGCACAGTGCAACACATCAGAGGGTCTCAGTACTTGCAAATGATTGATGAATGCATGCATGCAGACTCCTTGGCAGAGGCTGAGATGTAGCTCCACTGCTGACCTCTTGAAGACACACCTGTGCAGACTGGTCCAGAAAATCCTGGGACTGTGCAGACCAAGGCTCTTGCAAAGAGGTCACAATGTCACCAGAATAGATGAACACTCCGTGCAGCTCTGGCAGAAATACCCTCCTCTAACTCAGAGGGGTTTGCCTGCCTGGCTGCCTTTTGGTGATAACCCATGCTTCCACCTCCCCTACTAATATAGGAGACCAAGTGCCCTCAGCAATAAAGATACAAATGGCGCATCATAAATTAATTTCCTCTCTGGCATCCCTTGCTTGGGTGCTAGCTGAGGCCTCAGCACTGGCCTCCTAGTTCTGCAGAGCATAAACAAAGGGCGCTAGAGCATCGGAAGGATCTCAGGCCACTTGGACATGGTAACTGGAGAGAGGTTTGGATTTTCTATCTGTGAAACTGCTTCTATTTTTACACTGTCTCAGAACAAATATAACTGTGACTTATGTTTCACAGTTTATGCAGCTAATTTCATGTACTTTTGACAGCTCGATCTTATTTTCAGCAGCTCTAAATGTTTTTCCCCTTCGAGAAGTTGAAGGGGCATATCCTACACCTCTCCACTGGCCTTGGTGACTGGGCTGCAGGGCAGGTGGTTCTCCGTGTGACACTGGACGAGGACGCAGTCCCATCTCTCCCTCCCCCTGCTGGGCAGAGGCCCATACCCAGAGGTGACCAGACAGGTGCAGGAACTTGCGAGTGACTCAGATCTTATGGGATCATATGGACAGTCTCTGGGACTTATGACTACTTTCACATTTAACATTAATGTTAATAATAATTGGGCCAGGCATGGTGGCTCACACCTATTATCCCAGCACTTTGGGAGGCTGAGGCGGGCGGATCACCTGAGGTCAGGAGTTCAAGACCAGCCTTGCTAACATGGAGAAACTCCATCTCTACAAAAAATACAAAAATTAGCCTGGCGTGGTGGCGGGTGCCTGTAGTCCCAGCTACTCGGGAGGCTGAGGCAGGAGAATCTTTTGAACCCAGGAGGTGGAGGTTGCAGTGAGCCAAGATTGCACCACTGCACTCCAGCCTGGGCGACAGAGTGGGACTCCGTCTCAAAAGAATAACAATAATTAGTAATAATAATAACAGCAACAACAGGCTTTGGGGGCCTGAGCTTGAAGCATGGATTTTCTCTACTTGTAAGTACATCTTTAGTTTGAAATCTCCCTTGTTAAATTCCCCATTTGGAGTTATTTTGCCTTATTTTGGTTATTCTAGTTTATGTTAATTATTCTTTTAATTTTCAATCTTCCTTACTTTGCCGTTTTACCTTTCTTCTTATTTTCTATTTTAATCACCTTTTAAATGTTCTCCCTTTGTGCCTTAGCTTTATCATAATTACCATTATTAAAATTCAGTGCTTTTGGCTTTAATTCTTAATGCCAAATCTTTTTTCCCCCTTAATTCTGTTTTATCTTCCTATTAAAATTCCTAAGCTTCTGGGGTGGGGTTGGTCTTTAATTTATTGTTTTATTTCCTATTTCTTTTTAACTGTAGTCCTTCATATCCTCTTTTATTTTGTTTACTTAACTGTTTATAATTGTAACTTTTCAGTAACCTAATTCTGGTTCTTTTTGTTTTTGCTTTTGTTTTGAGATGGGGTCTCATTCTGTCACCCAGACTGGAGTGCAGTGGCACGATCTCAGCTCACTGCAACCTCCACCTCCTGGGTTTGAGCGATTCTCCTGCCTCAGCCTCCCAAGTAGTTGGGATTGCAGGCGCACACCATCACACCCAGCTAATTTTTGTATTTTTAGTAGAGACGGGGTTTCGCCACATTGGCCAGGCTGGTCTCGAATTCCTGACCTCAGGTGATCCACCTGCCTCGGCCTCCCAAAGTGCCGGGATTAGAGGTGTTAGCCACCACACCCAGCCTAATTCTGGTTCTTAAACTACTATTTTATTGGTTCTATCAATCCTTTATGGATAATGCTAGCTACTGTTTTTTCTATTAGTCACAATCTTATATTGCAGCCAAATCTTTTTCTAATTCTTTTGAATTCTTAAGATGTTTACCTTATGGGCTGGCTCTGGGGAGGTGGTAGAAGCCAGGACTGATGATAGACCCATGAGCTTGTTTCTCTCAAATTCTCTCAAAACCCCACCTGTTCTGACCTTAGCAGGGCCCAGCCAGGTCCCCTAAGGGGCAGCCACTCAGAGTGGCTGAGTCCTGGATCCTCCTCAGAGCAGCATGTGGCCTTGGGTAAATAAATCTTTGCTCTCCCCAAGCCTCAGTTACCTCATATTTACAAGGAGAGGAGCTGCGTCTAAAACCAGCAAACACGTGGACAGGACCCAGCAGAAGCAAGCGCATGCTAAGCTGCAGTCGTGTTTGGGGAGGTGGAGGAAGGACACACACAGCAGTTTCATTTCTGCAAAACTCAGAAACATACTATGCTAACCAGGTAGTCAGCCCGAGATGCAAACCCTTAATCTAACATTAGAAAACACCAGAGTCCCAATGGAGAAACAGTCTACAAAATACATTGGTCTGAAATCTTCATGAGTGTCAGAGCCACAAAAAACATGCAGAGGCCCTCCTTGGTGGCTCACACCTGTAATCCCAGCACTTTGGGAGGCTGAGGCGGGAGGATCACTTGAGGTCAGGAGTTCAGGACCAGCCTGACCAACATGGTGAAACCCCATCTCTACTACAACTACAAAAAGTAGCCAGACATGGTGGCACATGCCTGTAATCCCAGCTTCTCAGGAGGCTGAGGCAGGAGAATCACTTGAACTCAGGAGGTGGAGGTTGCAGTGAGCTGGGATCACACCACTGCACTCCAGTCTGGGCAACAGAGCAGGATTCTGTCTCAAAAACAAACCAACCAGCAAAAACAAGCAAAGACTGAGAACTGCTCCCAGTTAAGGGACAGCAAAGAGCTGAACGGCCGGCTGCCAGGACGATCCTGGACTGGGTCTTTTTACTCTAAAGGACATCATAGCAGACGGTAGCAAAAAGCCGAACAGAGTCTGAGGGTAATTGGTGATAATATTTCAAAGCTGACGTCCTGGTTTTGGTGGCTGTGTTTGGGTTATATAGAAACTAGTCCTTGGTTCTAGAAAATACACACTAAAGGGATAATGGGATGTCAGGTCAGCAGCTGACCCGCCAATGGCTCAGGAAAAGTTCTTTGCGCTCTACTTGCAATTGTTGGTATTCTTTTACAATGTAAAAAACAATCCATACCTGGAGGGAAAAAAGACCGAAAGCTCTGGAGGGAGACTCCCAGGCTGGACCCTAGGTAAGTCATTAGGCTTTCTCTGCCTCTGTGTCCTCACCTTAAGTTGGGGAGTTAGAATATAAATAGGCGTATTATGAAGAAAAAGTAACCTGGTATCTGTAAAGTGCTGAGAACAGCAATGAGCCCCCAGCTTGCATGAGCTGTTACTAAGTCTCGATGGTTGGAAAGTGCTCTCACCACAGGAGCTTTGCACCTGCTGTTCCCCCGACCCACACTGTTGCCTGGATAGTTTCTATACATCCTTCAGTTCTCACTTAGCTTCTGCAAAGGCTGCCTCAACCCGCCACCCGTCCTTCAGGCCTCCTGCCTCAGATGGCATTAGGAACCCCTCTGTTAAGCTCCCACAGCATCCTACAATATCTCATCACCTATATTAACATGTAATTGTCTGGCAACTTATCCATCTTTTCTATTAGACAATAACTCCGGGGCTGGACTAGTGTCTTATTCACTGTCGTATCCCCCGGGCCTGAGACAGTTAATGAATGAATGAAGGCCCGGATATCCACCTCCCCTGTCAGAGAGAATAGAATAAAGTACCCTCCTTTAAGTCCAGGGTGTGATTCCAGGGCCCAGCTCTCGAGGGTTCCATTCACAGTGTCATCTATATGAAAAAGACACCCCCTGGAGTCAGACAGTGCGCAGCCTGACACAGCAGCCCTGAGCCTAAATGCAGTTGCCTCAGCAGACACTCAGTTCTGTTACCCACACAGCAAGAGGAGGAAAGGATTGTTTTATAGTTAGTGGCTCTAAAACAAAAATTGTTATTTTTGGCAAATATTTCACCCTTGCAAACTTGAGGTATCATTCATTTATGAGTTCATTCATTTAACAAATATTTATCAATCACCTCCACTTCCCTGTGTGCTGGTTTCTATCAAAAACTTTCTCATTTGGTGGCCCAAGGAGACATTTAGCCACTGCTTCCCATGGCAGCTTCCCAGGAAGATCCATTGCACCAAAGCCGGTGTTCAGGAGCCTATTCCTGCACCTTAGTTGTGTGGCCCCTCTACATTCCTCCTGGAAAATACTCCCAGGCCCCAGTCACCTCAGCTGAGCTCCATGGAAGAAACTGCATACATCCTGGAACACCAGAACTGCTTTTCTGGGAGAAGACCCTGGCCCTGGGCAGATCTCCCCCTGGGCAGGCAGCCGGGATACAGAGGATTCCAGCCCCATTTCCTAATTTTCATAGAGGAATGTATATCAGTGTTGCCAGGTGTGGTGGCTCACACCTGTAATCCCAGCACTTTGGGAGACCGAGGTGGGTGGATCACCGGAGGTCAGGAGTTCGAGACCAGCCTGACCAACATGGCAAAATCGTGTCTCTAAAAAAAAAAAAAAAAAAGGAATGTTTATCAATGTCATCAACAATGCATCTTACACTTTTTCTGCTTTTTTTTTTTAATGTATGTCAACTACCTTCTGGCTTTAGTTTTTGATTTTTTGAGCATGTTGGTCGTGTAGGAGTAGCTGTCTCAAGTTAAAACCGTCTGAACAATATCAAGAGGCGGATACCCTGATTATTTTTCTTTTCTGTTGTTGTATACGTGTGTGTGCTTCTTTCGAGACGGAGTCTCACTCTTGTCTGTACTCTTGTTGGAGTGCAATGGTGCGATCTGGGCTCACTGCAACCTCCGCCTCCCAGGTTCAAGTGATTCTCCTGCCTCAGCCTCCTGAGTAGCTGGGATTACAGGCATCCGCCACCACGCCCAGCTAATTTTGTATTTTTTAGTAGAGATGGGGTTTCCTTCACCATGTTGGCCAGGCTGGTCTCGAACTCCTGACCTCAGGTGATCCGCCCACCTTGTCCTTCCAAAGTGCTGGGACTACAGGCATGAGCCAGCATTCCCGGCCCACTGATCACTTTTCAAAGGTAGATTGTTCAAGACAATTGATTATGTTTCTAAGACTTTCCAGCAAGAAGATAGCAGAGTCATAAAACAGATACCCCCAAAATGTTTAGTAACTAATAGCATTTCAATGTAGAAATTGATACGTGAAGTTAACAGATCTAAGATGAGAAAAACGTAGTCATCACTGTGAGGATAATCAATATCTCTATTAAAAGGCACTTGCTGCTCTTGTAGACCATATTCCGGAAATCCTGTAACTTAGATCTGCTGGTAGAGAAAACAGTGTTCGAGAAAATGATGTGGGCCAAGTGCCATGGCTCATGCCCGTAATCCCAGCACTTTGGAGGCCAAGGTGGGCAGATCACGAGGTCAGGAGTTTGAGACCAGCCTGGCCATCATGGTGAAACCCCGTATCTACTAAAAGTACAAAAAGTACCCGAGCATGGTGGCCGGCGCCTGTAATCAATCCCGGCTACTCTGGAGGCTGAAGCAGCAGAATCGCTTGAACACGGGAGGCGGAGGTTGCAGTGAGCCCAGATCGTGCCGTTGCACTCCAGTCTCTGCGACAGAGAGAGACTCTGACTAAAAAAAAAAAAAAAAAAAAGGAGAAGAAGAAAGAAAAAAAGAAAATGAAGTGAATGGTGATGAGCCAAAAACTTCCTGAACTTTCTCACTATTATTCTAACTCTACAAGGTTGCCAGGAGAAATCAATGAAAGAATGCATGTAAAACATTGAAAATGGCTCTGGCCACGTAGGCGCTCTAAATACACGTCTGTTGGAGTCTGAATTTCCTCTACGATTCTTGCATCAATATGATTCTTAGGTATTGTCCTTGGAATGTATATCCATATTCCCAGTTCCATTGATATTACTCGGGCTTTACATGTGAAGATCTGCCCAAGTCACCATGCAGGACGTGTACATTCCAGGTCTCTGCTTGAGACATGACCCTCACCCCATCTCCAACAGAGCCCTGCTAAGGCAGCCTGAAGGCTTTACAGACCATTTAGCCTTTTGATGATCTGCATTTTATCCCTGGACTGCACCAGGCCCTCCTAGGGCTGTGTGCTTGGACTTTATCATTTTGTACTTTCCCTTTGCCCTTCAAATGTGGCAGAAATGTCTCCACTGAGCTGTATTTCGATAGCATACCTCTGGTTTATGTTAAGAAATGCCATTTTAAAAAAAACCCTGCCATTCAAAATTCCTTGTGACATTGACTACAGCAGTACCACGGAGCATGTCATTCTTCACGCAGTACAAGAACCCAAGGGAGAGATGACTGGTTTCGCGCCTAAACAACATATTGGGATTTCCTTTGCCTAGAGGGAATGGGGAGGGGTTTCAGGCTGCAGAGACAGAAGAGAGCGGGTGATGTGGCTGTCAGCACCCTGGTGGTTCCTAAGTGCAGCCAAGCCCTGAAAGGAAGCGTGAAACCTCCCTGATTCCCTTTCTGTCTCTGACATGGGTAATTGGCGCTGTTAGCCCCTGTAGCCTGACACTGCCAGTCATGTTATTGTAAAACCTCCAAATTAAGACCTTGACTCTGCAGTGTAGAATAATAGCATCCTCTATTTTGGCCAAGTTTAATTACCATGCCAGGACTCAGGTCTTCCCAGGTCGCAAATTCACGTGTCTGCTGAGAGAAGGCTGTCATGCCTTGGACTGGGGGAGAGAGCTAAGAATCTGCCAGTGGCATCAACGGGATGGCTGGATCCAAGTCCAAGGCAGAACATGAAATGACAGGTGGTTGGCTTTACAGAGGGAGGCTGTGATATGGAGAGGGGACCTCAGCAGGTGCCAGGACGATGCACATCTGGAAAGCCCTGGACATCGAGGTAACTCATGACCACCAGAGAGGCTACAGGCAGAATGGTCCTGGTGTCTGCCTGTCTTGGAGTCATTGCTCTGGTGAGTGTCACACTCACAAAATGAGACAGTGGCACTGGTTGTCTTCACATCTTTCCTAGCAAAAAGCTGAAGGAGAACGTGCTAGCCCACCTCTAAGGTGGCCCACTGATAATTTAAAGTCAGTAAGAGCCAGCTGCATGCTGGACACCGCTGCGTCTGAGGCCTGCATCTGTCAGCGCTTAGAGATACTGGATGCTCAGTAGCCACGCACTGAATAAATAAATTACTGAGCGGTTGGCAGTGATGTACGTTAGTCAGCTGTTCCCTCTTCCATGTTTTTTTCTGAAGCATGTGGCGAAGTCAACCATATGTTAGTGAAAAAGACACCAAACTGACAGACAAGGCAAGTCTGGCTTGGAGGGTTTCCGATCAAACTCTCAGACAGGGGTTGGGGGACAGGCAGTGGTAAGGGGACCTCCTGGAAAGGACCTGAAGTCACAGCAACTGTTCAGGCCTGAGGAGCTTCCTTGCTCCCACCCAGCCCACATGCACCTGGAATGGGGCATGCCCACGGAACAAGAGGGGGCCTTGCCCCTTGGTGGTCCTTTCTGTCAAATCAGAACACAGGAGTCTTGCCTGCCTGAAGGCAGGGGCTGGACCAGAGGTCATGTGAGGCTCCCCCTCTGCCCCAGATCCTGGTCTCCTGGGACAGTGAGAGTGATGGACAGTTACAAGCACCCATCCCACAGTCCAGAGACAAAGGGTGGCTGGGATTTGGGGGTGGGGACCCCACTGCCACACTCAGCACCTATCAGCCTACCACTGATACCTTGATCTACATATCCTTTAGAAATAAGTTCTTTTCCCACGAAGTGGCCCACGTTAAAAATATACATATCCTCATACCAACACCGCATGCTGTATTCACAAATCAGTTAGAGAAACATGAACATCCCTGAATTTAAAACCAGCAAAACTCATGAAGAGATCATTCACAAAGGAAGAATATAAAAACACGGTGAACCAAAAAAATCAACTTCACTAGTAAAGAAAGAAATGTAAACTAAAACGACATCATGTTTCATCCATCAAACTGGTACTTTAAAAAACATTTTGGCCGGGCACGGTGGCTCACACCTGTAATCCCAGCACTTTGGGAGGCTGAGGCGGGTGGATCACAAGGTCAAGAGATTGAGACTGTCCTGGCCAACATGGTGAAACTCTCTCTACTAAAAAATACAAAAATTAGCTGGGCGTGGTGGCGCGCGCCTGTAGTCCCAGCTACTCAGGAGGCTGAGGCAGGAGAATTGCTTGAACCCAGGAGGCAGATGTTGCAGTGAGCTGAGATGGTGCCACTGCACTCCAGCCTGGTGCCTGGCAACAGAGGCAGACTCTGTCTCAAAAAAAAAAAAAAAAAAAAAAATATATATATATATATATATATACATATATATATATTTCTAACACTGAGTACTACAAAGAGCGCAGAGAAAAACACTGGTTGAGTATAAACCAGTATAATCTTTTGTAATTCCATAACATATGTGAAAAGCAATAAAAATATTCCTAATCTTTGGCCCAGAGTCTATCCTGGGAAGATACTCAGAAATCAGACAAAGATGTCTATTAATATCACTGAGTTATTTGCAGTTCATTGAGTCAGATGACGAATGCTTACAGAGCGACTACTATGATCCAGGCTTTGTTCTAGGTACCGGGGGATTTAGCAGGGAACAAAAGGGACCAAGAGCTCTGCCTTCGTGGGGCTCACGTTAGGCAGGCCCTGGTCCACAGAGCTCCTAAGCTGGGCAGTGACTTGGCAAAGGTCTCTTCCTTCCCTCGGCCTCTGTGACATCCCAACGTCAACATTTCATGCCGAACATCTGACTACACTTAAACTCGATGCTCTTGTTGTTGTTTTGGCGTTTTTGTTCTTTTGTTGTTGCCGTTGTTTTTGTTTGTTTGTTTGTTTTGAGATGGAGGCTTGCTCTGTCGCCCAGGCTGGAGTGCAATGGCAGGATCTCAGCTCACTGCAACCTTCCGCCTCCTGGGTTCAAGCGAGCCTACTGCCTCAGCCTCCCGAGTAGCTGGGACTACAGGTGCGGGCCACCATGCCCAGCACATTTTTGTATTTTTAGTAGAGATGGGGTTCCACCATGTTGGCCAGGATTGTCTCGATCTCTTGACCCCGTGATCTGCCTGCCTTGGCCTCCCAAAGTGCTGAAATTACAGGTGTGAGCCACCCTGCCTGACCTCACTTTTCTTTCTTCTTTTTAAAATTTTTTTATTTCCATAGGTTAGTGGGGGAACAGGTGGTGTTGGTTACATGAGTAAGTTCTTTAGTGGTGATTTGTGAGATTTTGGCACACCTATCACCTGAGCACCCACTGCAGGTGATTTTGGGGACTTAAGGGGAAGGATGGGAAGGGGATGAGGGATAAAAGACTACAAATTGGATGTACCTGCACCCTCATATGCCTTTGCACCCTCATAGCTTATCTCCCACTTATGAGTGAGAACAAACGATGTCTAGTTTTCCATTCCTGAGTTACTTCACTTAGAATAATAGTCTCCAATCTTGGCTGAGGCAGGAGAATTGCTTGAACTGGGACCTGGGAGGTGGAGGTTACAGTGAGCCGAGATCGCACCACTGCACTCCAGCCTGGGCTACAGAGTGAGACTCCTTCTAAAAAAAAAAAAAAAAAGAAGAAGAATAGTCTCCAATCTCATCCAGATTGCTGCCAATGCCATTAGTTCATTCCTTTTTATGGCTGAGTAGTATTCACTATATAGATAGATAGATAGATAGATAGATCACAGATTCTTTATCCACTAGCTGATTGACGGGCATTTGAGTTGTTTCCACATTTTTGCAATTGTGAACTGTGCTGCTATAAACACGCATGTGCAAGCAGCTTTTTCGCACATGTTGCTTTTCTAACAGTGAGAACCAGATCCGCAACATCAGCACGTGTGAGACGTTGTTCTATTCTACAAATGCACACGGAACAATTGCAGAATGACTCCACCTGTGCCGTAACTAACAGGAAATCTACTGTCTTGGTCACCAGGGCTTCTGGAACAAATCTGGGTGGCTTTTAAACAACAGAAATTTGCCCTCTTGCAGTTCTGAAGACCAGAAGCGCCAAAGCGAGACATGATCAGGGCCACACTCCCTCTGAGAGCCGGGGGGGGGAGAAGCTGCTCCCCGCCTCTCTCCAGCTTCTGGCGGCGGCTGGCACCCTCGGCACTCCTTGGCTGGCAGATGCCTCACCCCAAGCTCTGCCAATGTCTTCACATAGCATTCTCTTTTCTCTGTGTCTGTGTCTGTGCGTCCAAATTTCCCTCCTCTTATAAAGACACCAGCGGTTGGACTCCGGCCCACTCGAATCCAGTATGACATCTAAACTTGATGACTTCAACAAACACCCTCTTTCCAAATCAAGTCACGAGCATGGGTCCCAAGGCTTAGGACCTGAGCATACATTTTTAGGCAACACAACCCACAATACCAACTAAACAAAGTGTAAAATTTCTTTCTTTGTTTTAGTCCTAGAATAGACCCCTGTCAGGGTATAAAGATAGATTACTACGTTGAAAAATTACTTGAACTAAACTTTTCTTCCTGTGGAATTATCAATGTCATAATCACTTAGGTTCATTTGGTTTGGTTTATTTTCAGTTATAGAGGGTTTTTTTTCATACTTTTAGATTTATTTTATTATTTGAGCATATAAAACATGTGCATGGCTTATAAGTCAAAACTATACGCCAGGCGCGGTGGCTCACGCCTGTAATCCTAGCGCTTTCGGAGGCCAAGATGGGCAGATCGCTTGAGGTGCGGAGTTTTGGGACCAGCCTGGCCAACATGGTAAAACTCCATCTCTACTAAAAGTACAAAAATTAGCTGGGCATGGTGGTGGGCACCTGTAATCCAGCTACTGGGGAGGCTGAAGCAGGAGAAACACTTGAACCAGGGAGGAGGAGGTTGCAGTGAGCCAAGATTATGCCACTGCACTCCAGTCTGCGAGACAGAGCAGGACTCCATCTCCAAAAAGATATGTGTATATATACTCAGAAAAGTCTTATCCTCTAGCCCAGCTCTGGAAGTAACCATTTTTCTTAATTTCTCTTTTTTTGTCTCCTTATTTCTTTTTGGAAAACAAGAAGTGTGCATATAATTGTTTCGCTTCTCCTTCTATCATTAGTTCACAAAAGTAGCACACAACAGATACTCCATCCCTAGCTTCTCTCACTGAAGATGGGAAATCACTTCATTTCAGTCCCAAGACACCTTCTTCATTCTTATGTCTGCAAGGCCGGAGCACTCCTTTGGGTGACTATACCATGGTTTATTCAACCAGTCTCCTTGGGATGGGTACTTAGGCTGTTTCCAATATGTTGCTTTCAAAAATAATGAGGAATCTTGTGCATATCTTTTCATATTTCCGAGTGTGTGTCTATGGGCTAATTCTTAGACGTAGCATGACTGGGTGGAAGGGTAAATGCATTTGTAGTTCTTTATTTATTTTTTTATTTTTATTTTTTTCCCAGATGGAGTTTTGCTTTGTCACCCAGGCTGGAGGACAATGGCGCGACCTCAGCTCACTGCAACCTCTGCCTCCTGAGTTCAAGCAATTCTCTTGCCTCAGCCTCCCGAGTAGCTGGGATTATAGGCCCGCAACCACCACGCGTAACTCATTTTTGTATTTTTAGTGGAGACACGGTTTCACCATGTTGGCCAGACTGGTCTCGAACTCCTGACCTCAGGTGATCTGCCCCCCTTGGCCTCCCATAGGGCTGGGATTACCAGCATGAGCCACTGTGCTCGGCCTTCACTTGTAGTTCTATTACTTAGTGTCAAATTCCCTTCCCTCTGAGGTTGGATAGTTTTGTTCTCCAATCAGGAACGTGTTGTTTCCTCTGATTTTTAGTTTGGTCATCACAAGAGATTTCATCCTAGAAAATGTAGAGCACTCCACCTTTAAGACAACCATACAATTGGTGGAGACTCACAGTACAGGAAGTACGGAAACTGAGGCCCTGGGTTTAAGGAAGGGACAGGATGTATTCTCAGGAGTTTTCAATGAGAAGAAATTTGTTTTCTGTTCTCTTCTGTCATTGCTCTGACTCACGCCTGTGGAGAAGGCTCTCTTTCTCCTGGCAAGAATCTATGACTTAACAGAAAACTCAGCTAGTGGCAGGTTAGAGACTCTTTTTTTTAAGAACAAATGCTAATTTCAAATAGAAACTTGTATTTCTGGCAAGACGTTTCTCTGAAACCCCCACAAAAAAGGAAGGAAAGAGAGATCTATTAAGAGCTATCGATGTTTTTAACCGAAGCTAAACAGAGAAGCAGGCCTAGACCACTCGCTGACTCTCTGACGAATAAAAGCTACTCCAAGGGCTGAGCAACATTTTAGAAACAGCAGTAATTTAACATGCCATCTTCACTGCATGGAAAAAATGAGACGTGGCTTTAAAATTAGAAAAACAAGCCGCAACTGTCAGTTCGGGGGAGGAATGGACAGTAAGTGAAAAAAATAAAAAAAGGAAATTTCACTTCTCTGCTGCAAACTGATTTCCCCCCGGAAAATAATGGTACTACTTGAGCTCAAGGTACACTCATCTTCTAAGAGAATAGAAAAGAGAGAAGAATTTTTTTTTTTTTTTGAGACAGAGTCTTGCTCTGTCACCCAGGCTAGAGTGCAGTGGCACGACCACGGCTCACTGCAACCTCTGCCACCCAGGTTCACGTGATTCTCCTGCCTCAGCCTCCCTAGTAGCTGGGACTACAGGCGAGTGCCACCACGCCCGGCTAATTTTTGTGTTTTTAGTAGAGACGGGGTTTCACCATGTTGGCCAGGCTGGTCTCAAACTCCTGACCTCGCGATCCGCCACGGCGGCCTCCCAAAGCGCTGGGATTACAGGCATGAGTTACCACGCCCGGCCTGGAGAGAAGATTTACGTTAATAAGTGAAAGGAAAAGGGTCTGGAAGATGTCCTGTGACTGTGATTTACCAAGAGAAACTCGACAATCCCTGAAGAATGTCGATGTGCTTTCAAGCTTCCCCCAGCTCTGCTGATTCAGCAATTACACAGAAAGCCTCAAAAGTATACTAGGTGCTGTGCCCCCTCACAGCGACAAGGGGGACAGACTCACTCAGGCCACGTCCTGTTTCCTTGCCCGGTCCAATAGGACAGAGTTCACTTGCCAATAAACTCATCAGCGTTTCTGATAGCCCAGGTGAAGCGCTTCAGGAGACCTAAGAGTGAGCAAACACAGCCAGCCACAGGATGGGATGGGGGGGGGCTTCCTGGAGAAGGTGGCACTGAGCCAGTAAAGGTGGGATGGAGCCATGCAGGAGGGCAGCATGAAGCTTGTGGTGTTAGGGAAACCTGCCTTTGAATGGAGGTGGTGATTTATTTGATGACTCATCTGATAGGACCATGACTTCTGTTGAAAAGGAAGGAGCGTTCTGTATATGTGAATTTATGGAAGGAAAAGGGGAATTTCTGGAAATGGGCCTATTTGTATAACCAGGCAGATTAGAATATCAGGTAAGTGCTTTAATTTTGAGGATGCCAGGAAGTAATTTACTGTAAAATTTGAATTCGTGATCCTTTGGAAACAGAAGAGCTTTTTCAGAGGTAGATATATGTAGTGACTTGAGGTGTTTTTCTCAAGTAAATCTGGAGACTACAAAGCAGCCGATCATTTTCAAGTGTACCAGGCTCCCTACGGCTACGTGCGTGCTTTAAACCCATGCTCTACATTTATGCGCATTAAGGGATTGATGTAGTTTCTTAAAGTAACTTTTCCCCCCTTATTACATAAGTGACACATTTATGGTAGAAAAAATTTTAAATGCGTATGAGTAAAAGCGAAACTGCCTTTGCAAAATTATGACTGAGACAGTGAAAGATCTAACTTCACTGACTCCATCTTCCTTCCAACCTCCAAGCTGTCCTTATTCATTCCTGGGCGTAGGCTGAACTAACTTTGGGAGAAACTTAGTTTATAGTTTATAGCTTAAAACAAAGACAGTATCAGCCCTTTCCCAAAGCAGACTCCCTTCTTGCCTGGGGACTAGATTGCCTTTGTAGGACTCACATTAGCCACAGATTAGAAATTATGGTCTAGGAGTCATGCAGCTGGAGGCCACAAGATTCTGACCCTCCCTAAACTGCTCCTAAGATCAGTGCTTGAGATATTTCCCTGCACTTGATGGATCAGCTAGCCCCACCCAGATCAATAAACTGGCTCATCTGATCTTGTGGCCCCCACCCAGGAAATGACTGAGTGCAAGAAGACAGATCCGACTCCCTGCGATTTCATCTCTGACCAATCAGCACTCCTGGCTCATTGGCTTCCCCCAACCCACCCAAGTTATTCTTAAAAACTCTGCTCCCTGAATGCTCCAGGAGACTGATTTTAGTAATAACAAAACTCCGGTCTTCTGCACAGCCGGCTCTGTGTGAATCCCCTCTTTCTCTATTGCAATTCTCCTGTCTCGATGAGTCTGCTCTGTTTAGGCCTTTGGGTGGTTACAAATGGAGGAAAATTCCCTCAGAATCCAGCCAACCAGCAACAAGTACTGTGAAATATTTTTGGTGATCGTTCTTCTAGTCCTTTAAAAACTATATATGCTTGCTTAAAATTCCACATATAAAAGTCTATTTATAAACAAAGAGCATACTACCATCCAGTTTTGCAATCTGTTTTTTTATATAAAATACTATGGATGTCTTTCCAGATTATTAAATGTTCTTCTAAAATAATTTTTAATGGTGTAGTATTCCTTTTGAGAGATATGTGATCATTTAAATAGTCAATCCATTATTGGACATTAAATATTTCCCTGTTATAAATAACACTGCAAAAAATATCCTCGATGCTCATTTTTTTTTTTTTCACAGACTCTCAATAGTTCACTAGGATATATTCCTAGAAGTAGAATCTCTTTGCCAAAGAGTATGAGCATTTGCAGATTTATGATATGTGTTGTCAGACTGTCCTCTGGAAAGGCTGTGTTCATTTAGACTCCCACCCCCAGGGGCAAATGACAGCTTCCACGCCTTGGTGACCACTGGCTGTTCATTTTCAAAACTCTAATTTCTGTGTTTCTGATATGCTTTTGAAATAGAGTGTTTTCTTTATGGTGATATCGTTTATTTTCTGCGAATTTGTACCGTGCTATCACCAGTTTCCTTATGAGACACTCTGAAAATAGAAACATCAATCATAGTGAAAAGCTATGAATTCTTGGGAAGAAAGGCATTCTGTCAATATTACAAAGTCAAGGACCCAGAAACAAGCATTTTAGTGGCATGTCACACCTGTGTCTCAAACATCTCTCCTAGAGGGACCCATCTCTACCCAAAACATTCATCTTCTCATGAGACCCAAATTCTCTTTTTTTTTTTTTCTGATAGTGTCTCACTATATTGCCTGGGTTGGTCTCAAACTCCTGGGCTCAAGGATCCTTCCAAGTGATCCTTCATCGTGGCCTTCCAACCTGCCGGGATTACAGGCGTGAGTCACCACATCTGGCCGATAGCATTTATCCCTTAGGTGCCTGTTGTTTCAGGATGCTTCTATTGGTCAAAAGCCCACAGCCAAACCCCCAGACCCTACGTATCCCAGGATCCTTGGTTAGGAATATTCCAGAGAAACCCGTATCTCAGGACCTCCATCCATATAAACACACAAGCATTCTGGCATCTTATCCACGAGTTATTTGGGGCAGCCTGTTTAGCAATACGTTTCCATGAAGGCTATACAATAGTCTGCATCTCATAATTGGTGATATGACTGCAATTTGTCCAAGACTTTTAAGGATACACGAACCATCAAAATGCTTAGCAAATTCCAATGTTCCACTGGCCAAGCAACATCCTCCAGGCTGCCTCTCCTGCCCGGAAACAGAGCAAAATTCTTGGTCATCTATTTTTGATTCAGAAAACGTGTTCAGCATAGCAATCTCCAGTCTTGAGCAGTGAAGCCCTGAGATGATGGGGCTGCTTCCCATGATCACTGAAACTCATCCAGTGCGGCCGGGCATGGTGGCTTATGCCTGTAATCCAAGCACTTTGGAGGCCAAGGCGGGCGGATCACCTGAGGTCGGGAGTTCAAGACCAGCCTGACCAACATGGTGAAACCCCATCTTAAAAAAAAAGTAAAAAAAAAAAAAAGAAACTCATCCAGTGCTACCCTCTCTCTAAACAGACAAGGGTTTGTAGGGGTCTCCTGATCCCTCTGGCCTTCTCCCTTATTAACCAACAGCATGACCCCCACCAGAGCAACACATCCCAAAAGAACAAAACACTCCTCACTTCACCAAAACACTGAATCCAGTTTTAATGGCTTTTTTGGACTCACAAAAGCAGATCATCGCTAGCTACCTCCCCCAAGCTTCAGGTACCGATCCCAGAAGCCATTACCTGCTAGTTCCCAAAGAGGTCAGTTGAAGAAATATCATTTACCCAAGACGCACAAGATGGGATGCCAAGCAAATGCTGATGCTCCACTCAGTAACTGCAGGACAAGAAAGACTCACACCAAGGGCATGGCACCACAGAGCCCACTGGCTTCCCTGTACTGACTAATGTACCAGCCCCTTCCCCATGCCTCACGGAAGCGCTGGTGCTGAGGATGCAGAGATCAATGGCCTCTTCATAATTGCACCCAAAAACCTCAGGTTCACTGGGAGGAGAAATCATGCAGGCAGGTGAGAACACAGCAGTGCTAACAGAGGACAGGGCAGGGCCTGGGAGCTGTCAGGAGTGACTCAGCTTTCATCTGGGACTGCACCATCCATTAACTCCATTGCGCAATGAATTACCCGCAAGGTACTGAGGAGTCACTGAGGATAACAGATGTGTGGGGTCAGACACGTGTGAGGAAAAGTAACAGGGAAGCTTCATTTAGGACAGATGGAGGGAGGGACAAAGAGACCAGAGGAAAGTGGTCAGTGTGTTCTAAATCAGATTAGAGGCCGGGTGCCGTGGCTCATGCCTGTAATCCCAGCACTTTGGGAGGCCGAGGCAGGTGGATCACCTGGGTCAGGAGGTCAAGACCAGCCTTGCCAACATAGTGAAACCCTATCTCTATTAAAAAATACACAAATTAGCCAGCCATGGTGGCACACACCTGTAATCCCAGCTACACGGGAGGCTGAGGCAGGAGAATCACTTGAACCTGGGAGGTGAAGGTTGCAGCGAGCTGAGATTACACCACTGCACTCCAGCCTGGGCTACAGGGGTGAAACTCCATCTCAAAAATAAATAAATAAATAAATCAGATTAGAGACCTGCAAAGTTAAGAGGACAGTTTACAAGACCACTCTCCCTTTTGACATGAACAGCAGAGTTTGGGGGTGCCCAAATTCACCCTCAGTTCCAATGAAGTGCTACAAGGACTCATAGAACTTATTGAAAGCTGTTATACTCACCATTACCGTTTATTACGGTGAAAGGACACAGATGTAAATCAGCCGACAGAAGCGATGCATGACGTTCCATGCACGAAGCTTCCAGTGATCTTCTCACTGCAAGACGCCCTCACAGCACTAACCTTCCCCATAGCAACGTGTGACAACGTGCATGGCGCATCATCAACCAGAGACGCCCACCTGCGCCTTGGTGTCCGCTGTTCTTACTGGGGCTTGGCCCCGAAGATCTGGCTGGCGGCTCAGGTGGCTGACCTCAGTCTCCAGCTCTTCTGGAGGCAAAACTGATCCCATACAACCCAGAGACTCCACCCTATCCAGTGTGGCCCAAGGCTCCTGGGTAAGGAAAGACCCTCTTTCAGACATGACATTCTAACAGCTTAGAGAGACCTCCCAAGAGTCCAGGGCAAAAGCCAGACCTGTCTTTGGGTAAGGTGAATTCTTTACCACACAGGGATAGACTGATTTTGTTTTTAAGCCAGACCTGTCTGGGTAAGGTGAATTCTTTACCACACAGGGATAGACTGATTTTGTTTTTAACATATTTCCATAACATAATACAATCCCACATTTACAAATTATCTTCTTGATGAAAAGTAAGGAAAAATCTCCACCTCCACCTCCCTGGTGAAATACTCCAGCCACACAACAAAACAATTTATTTTTGGAAAGTCTCCTTGTGGCGAAATCTTTTCATCCACGGAGTATGGGTTTCTGGGTATTTCAGTGCTGCAGCGAGAGGGGCGGTGCCTTCCTGAGCATCTATCCTATCCTTTTCCTGACTTTCTCCCTAGATTTGGGGGTCCATTGAACTCTTAAGGCTGTAGCCTTCTGTTGATTGACGGCTGGTGCTGCCTCCTGTGAATTCGATTTGTTGATTTTCAAAGCAAGTAGAAAAAGTATTCTGAGAGTGACAAAAATAAACTACTGTATTTATGGATTTAAAAGATACAGTTAATTAAAAGCTACCACATTTCCTATAGATATTTGAGAAATGTCTTCTCACTACCAAATAGAAAACAAGAAAATTCAATGCATTTTCCTACTAAATGTAACAATACAAATGTTTTTAAACATTTGATAGTCTGGTGGCATACCATGTGACCCTGAAAATTGAATAAGTGAATAGCAATGTGCAGTTCCTTATTTTACACAACACAGTGTTGACTCACTATCATATATTTCCAGATCTGCCATTTGCCAGCTGTGTGTTCTTGAGTTTCTTTCTTTTTTTTGAGATGGAGTTTTTCTCTGTCACCCAGGCTGGAGTGTGGTGTCGTGATCTCAGCTCACTGCAACCTTCACCTCCCGGGCTTGTGCAATCCTCCTCTCTCAGCCTCCTGAGTAGCTGGAATTACAGGCATGCACCACCACACCTGGCGAATTTTTGTATTTTTAGTAGAGATACGGTTTCACCATGTTGGCCACTCTGGTCTTGATCTGCCCACCTCAGCCTCCTAAAGTTCTGGGATTACAGGCGTGAGCCCCAGTGCCCAGCAGATCTTGAGTTTCTAACTTAATCCTCTGGTCTTGTTCTTTGGGAAAATAAAAGCATTGAACTAGATCATTCCTCAGCTTCATTTGCCTCCTTCCACTTCCAGAGATTCTCTCTCAGGATCAAGAAAAATTTTATAAACATAAACAAGAACTCCTGAAGGCTGAAGTTACTAGGTTTCTTTCTTTTTTTTTTGAGATGGAGTCTTGCTCTGTTGCCCAGACTGAAGTGCCGTGGTGCGATCTCGGCTCACTGCAACCTCCACCTCCTGGGTTCAAGTGATTCTCCTGCCTCAGCCTTCCAAGTAGCTAGGATTACAGATGTGCGTCACTATGCTCGGCTATTTTGTATTTTTAGTAGAGATGAGATTTCACTGTATTGGTCAGGCTGGTCTTGAACTCCCAACCTCAGGTGGTCCGGCCACCTCGGCCTCCCAAAGTGCTGGGATTACAGGC
Source organism: Ateles fusciceps (assembly GCA_036589455.1). Taxonomy (NCBI): domain Eukaryota; kingdom Metazoa; phylum Chordata; class Mammalia; order Primates; family Atelidae; genus Ateles; species Ateles fusciceps. Next base: position 5,126,947 of record JAZHEH010001810.1, read on the forward strand.
GTGAGCCACCGCGCCCGGCCTGAAGTTACTATGTGAATAAGAATGCACTTTGCTTCCAATATTTCACTTTTATGACCCAAAGGAAAAAATAATCTTTAGATAAAATACTAAATAACTAAATATTTACTTTTAAGAATATACCATTAATTCATTCACAAATAATTTCTTTCTGTTTTTGAGACAGAGTCTCACTCTGCTGCCCAGGCTGAAGAGCAGTAGTGTGAGCTCGGTGTGCCTCAACCTTCGCCTCCTGGGCTCAAGTGATCCTCTTTCCTTAGCCTCCTGAGTAGCTGGAATTACAGGCGCACGCTACCGTAGCTGGCTGATTTTGTAGAGAGGACGTTTCACCATGTCATCCAGACTGGTCTTAAGCTCCTGGGCTCCAGCCACCCACCCACCCTGGCCTCCCCAAGTGCTGGGATTACAGTGTGAGCCACCTCACCCAGCCCATTCTCAGATATTCATAGAGCACCTACTACGTGCCAGTCAGGTATAGATATTTGAAATATTTATCAATACTTTATTTTGTGAATGATTCAGAACAAAATGTCAGTTAAAAGGAGATTTTAATAACAGCCTGTCTAATAAGCACTAAACGCAGTGGAAAATGGAACACGTGGGATTTAGCTGAAGGTTACGTGCCTCAGAACTCAGTGACTTTCTAAACTGGTTTTATAATTATGAAGATATTTTTAGCTTATTTTTCTATTGGAAGACTTTATGCCTATCTTAATATATGTAATTTCACTTTAATATTTTCTCATTTTTTGTAAAAAAGAATCTTTCTCTTTGGTGCAGCAAAGTGTAAAAGGAATAGCTTCCATTTAGTGTTACATCAAATGCAGGGACATCACAGCCACGCAAACCAGGCGATCTTATGTTTGCCCATAAAGTGTTTTTCTTTGGCCCCTGATGAGAGATGAGTGAGACAGCAGGGTGCCCATCCTGAGGAGCCCATGGCTTCCTGGAAGGATGCCCTCGTAACAGAACATCAGGCAGTGCCAGGCAGTGACTGCAGGTGAGGCGGCACAAGGGAACTGGTGGGGACACCCAATGTGCCTAGACCTGGAAGGGCAAGGGCATCACTAGGAGAGGACTGTCCTAGGGGAGGGGAACAGCACTTGGAAAAGCCAAGAACCTGGAAAAGTATGGACAGGCCAAAGCCCCAGAGAGCTGGGGAGGGCAGTGCCCCCTGCCAGGCTCACAAATGCATGGGCCAGCCGGTGAGGGACCTGTCACAGCACAAGGGGCTGGGCTTCCCCCCTTGGAGAGATGAGATTCCAACCAAGATGTTTGAGCAGGGAAGGGACAAAATTAGACCCATTGCCAGAAAGGGGCAGAGAGAAGGACGGCCTGGGAGGAAGAGGGACTTGCAATCGTCCAGATACCAGGGGAAGGGGACTGCTTTGAACAACTTGTGGGATCCAGGGAGCTTGGTGAGCCACTGGCACAGCGGGTGACAGGAAGTGCAGAAGCGGAGGCCAGCGCCCACATTCTACTTGGCTCCTGGTTTGCTGCTGGGAGGGGAGCTGGGAGAAACACTGGGTGCACTGTCAGGTACGCTGAGCTTTAGTCATTTAGGGGCTGCTGTGGACTGAATGTTTATCTCTCCCACAAAAATCCTGTTTTGAAATCCTACCCCACAAGGTGATTGTATTGGAAAGCAGGGCCTTTGAGAAGTGGGGTCTAGAGGGCAGAGTCCTCATGAATGGGTTTAATGCCATTTATTTATTTATTTATTTTTGAGATGGAGTTTCTTTTTTTTTTTGCTCCGAGGTGGAGTTTCACTCTTGTTGCCCAGGCTGGAGTGCAGTGCTGCGATCACAGCTCACTGCAACCTCTGCCTCCTGGGTTCAAGCGATTCTCCTGCCTCAGCCTCCCGAGTAGCTGGGACTACAGGCACTTACCACCATGCCCAGCTAATTTTTTTTGTAGTTTTTGCCTTAGTAGAGATGGGATTTTACCATGTTGGCCAGGCTGGTCTTGAACTCCTGACTTCAAGTGATCCACCCACCTCAGCCTCCCAAAGTGCTGGGATTACAGGCGTGAGCCACTGCACCGGGCGGGCCCTTAGTGCCCTTTAATAGAGACCTCAGAGAGCTCCCAAGCCCTCTTTCTACCACATGAGGATACAGGGAGAAGTCAGCCATCCTCAGCCAGGGAGCGAGCCCTTTGCAGAACCAGCCCATGCTGGCACCGTAGTCTCAGACTTCCAGCCTCCAGACTGGGAGAAATAAATTTCTGTTGTTTATAGTCCCCCAGACTACAGCACTTTGCCTGGACTAAGACAGAAATTGCCACTAAGAAGGGAAGATGCTCCTAAAATGTGGTTGTGGCTGTGGTAATGAGTAGAGGTTGGAAGAGTTTTGAGGCACGTGCTAGAAAAAAGCCTAGATCGCCGTGGATGGAATTTAAAAGGTGATTCTGGAGAGAGCTCATAAAGAAGAGAGGGGAGCTGTAGAGAACACTTGCATCTTTGTAACCAATACTAAGTCATCATGAACAGAGCGTTGGAAGAAGTATGGATTTTACCAGACCAGTTACCATTCTAATGCAGCCTCGGAAAGCAATGAGGCGTGTGCCATTGGACGCTGGAGGAGAGACCATCCTCATCATAAAGTGGCAAAGAACCAGGCTGAACTGTGCTTTGTGGAAGGCAGAAATTGGATATTTAGCTGAGTGGATTCTGGGCAGTGTTGAAGGAGACGCAGCCAGCTGATTTCTGAATAGCCTTTTGAGTCATTCTTCCCTTGTCTGGAAGAATTGCATGTGTTTTCAGCCAAATGGTTCTATAGTCCAGTCCTGTAGGGTCTAGAAGTCCAACAATCTTCCTTCCTTCATTCTGTCCCGTTTTCTCAGTTTCCTCAGGCCCAGCTGCCACTGTTTCTGCTGGTAGGATCTCATCTCTATTCTTGGCTTTTGTTGGGACGGTGAAGTCTGTGGTTCACACCCACACTCACCTCCTTATCAAATGGCTTGTCCATCACACCCTTAGCGTTCTCTTCTGAATATGTTTTCTAATAGTTTGTAATATAGAAAGGCTGAGGATTTTTTCAAATACTTGAGTTCTGCTCACTTTTTGCTTAACAGTTCCATCTTCAAATTATTTCTCTCTTCTAAGTTTTACTATGTTTGTCAGACAGAACAAAGACACTCTTTCGACACTTTGCCTAGAAATCCACTCAACTACATATCCAATTCCTACCTTCCACAAAATACAATAGCTCCACACTTCTGACAGGGAAGCATAGTATGAGCCATCAAATAATGTGGCACAGAGTGGACAGTGCCCCGCTCAGCAGTGGGGTGACAGTGCCACACCAGTGGGCACCGAAAGCGGGCCTCTCCAGTGGGTCCAACAGGCAGAGCATCAAGGCAGAGAGGATTATACTCCAGCTTTGGAGAACCTTCCTCATGGAATTTGCCTTGCTAGGGAAATTCCCCTTACTGGGGACCTGTCACTTCTTTTCTGTTCTCTTCCTTCCTTCCTCTTTCTCTCTTTCTATTTCTCCCTTTTGGAATGGGAATTTTTATCCTCTGCCTGTCTCACCATTGTATTTTGTAAACACAGAATTTGTCTAGTTTCACAGGTTCACAGCTGGAAAGGAATTTTTGCCTCAGGATAAATCACACCTTGAGTGTCACCCACATCTGACTGAGATGATATTTAGATGAGACTTTGGACTTCAGACTTTAGAGTTGATGCTGGAACAAGTTAAAACTTTTGGGTTTTAAGATGGAATGAATGTATTTTACATGCAAGAAGCACATGACTTTTCGGGGACCGGGGGTGGAATATCATGGACTGAATGTTTGAGTCTCCCCTCCCGCATTCCCATGTTGAAATCCTAACTCGAAGGGTGATGGGTATTGGGTGGTGGTGCCTTCAAGAGGTGACCAGGTCATAAGGGTGGATCCCTCAAAAATGGGATTAGTACCCTATAAAAGAGACCCCAGAGAGCTCTCTCCCTCTCTTTTCATCATTTGGGGTTACCATTGAGAAGTCAGCAGTCAGTGACACAGAGGAGGGCCTTACCAGCATCAGACCATGGTGGCACTGTGAGCTCAGCCTTCTAGCCTCTGGAGCTGTGAGTAATGTGTCTGTTGTTTACACTGGGTTCTGTTGACACCCTGTATTAGTCCACTCTCAGGCTGCTGATAAAGACATATTCGAAACTGGGTAATTTGTAAAGAAAAAGACATTTAATGGATTCACAGTTCCACGTGGCTGGGGAGGCATCCCAATCATGGCAGAAGGCAAAAGGCATATCTTACGTGGTGAAAGCCGGCAAGAGAGAAAATGAGAACCAAGTGAAAGGGGTTTCACCTTATAAAACCATCAGATCTCTGGAGACTTATTCACTACCACAAGAACAGAAGGGGAGAAACCACCCCCATGATTCAATTACCTACCACCTGGCCCCTCCCACAACACACCAGAATTATGGGAGCTACAATTCAAGATTTGCGTGGGGGACACAGTCAAACCACATTACACCCAGTCTATGGCATTTTGTTATAGCAGCCAGGACAGCCTAAGATGTGGGATGGCCAGATGGAGATGGCCAGTGAGCAGAACACACCAAGGGCAGGAGGTGGCTGACTGGGGATACCTGGGTCCATGTGAGTGAGTCAAGGAAGGGCGGTGTTTGGCTTGGGAAAAGACCAGATGGTTGTTTTGAATATTCTCAGCATACTCTCAGGCTGTAAGGGCATGAAGAGATCAGACCTGCCCGTTCTGGCCCCAAAGGGAGAACCAGGGCTGAGTGGCAGCTTTAGGGACCGGCTTGAGTCTACCTGAGCACCCTTTTCTAGGGTCAGAGCTGGGGAAGTCAGACCTTGTGGGTGGGTGGAGCCTGCAGGGTACTATGCTCCGGACTTCACCCCTGCTGCCCCTGGGATATCCTCCGGGCCATAAACATGACCGGCCCGGGCTGCTAGCGCAGGCTGCGGTCACCCAAGGGACCACCTAGGTGAGCCGTCTGGCCCCCAGAAAAGGACACTGGGCAGCGTCCCAGGGGCCTTCCAGGTGGGCATCCTGCTAGATGTCCTCGCCACACCTGAGCAGACAACATGATTCCTGAGCAGAGGGCCGCATGGCTCCGCCCGCGGCCACCTCCAGGCCTTGCTCTTCCAGCTGCCCTTTCTGCTCTTTCTGATCCGCGAGCGGACTGGCCCAGCTAACGCAAAGGCGTAGAGTCCAGGAGTCGCTGTCACCGGGCAGGGCAACTAGCGGAGGTTTCAGGCACTTGGTTTCTCCTCCTCTCGTGCCCCTAAACCCACCCGGACCCGCTAGGGTCGTGCGTAGCCGAGGGCGGCTTGTCCTGCGATCAGACTCTCCAGGGAGAGACCTCCCCCGCTGGCCTCCTGCTCACTGAGAGGCTCAGGAGTGGGCTTGCAGGGAGCCCCTGAGACCCCCGTCTCTGTCTGGAGCAGGGACAAGACGGAGACCCCTTCCCTCTCCTTGGGGAGACACATTCCCCGAAGCCGGGCTTGGAGCTTCAGAGCGGGGTCGCAGAGCTCCGACGCTGCGGGAGACCGCAGAAGGTGCCCGGCGTGGGCAAGGCGGAGGTCTGCGGGCACTGGGGGCCGAGGGTGGCCTCGCCCGCCCCTTCGAGACACGCCCCGCGGCGCCCGCAGAGAGGAGGGGGCAGGCAGGCAAAGGCGCAGCTCCGGGCCCCTACCGCGCTGCCCCTCTCCGGGTCCGGGCGCGGCGGCGCGGAGGAGGAAGGGGCGGGTCCGCGGGAGGTCCCGGCCCGCAGTCTGCGCCCGCGGGGGTCGCGCCGAGCCCAGGCACCCTAGCCCCGCCGCCGCCCAGCCTCGCCCCCGCCGCGCGCGCCCCTCCCGCCTCCCCTGTTGCCGTGGCAACCCCGGGGAGCCAGGCGCGCGCTCGCCCGCGGGAGCGCTTGGCAGCTGTGGGGGGCGGCGGCGGCGGCGGCAGCTCCGGTCGAGCGGCGCGCGCTGCCACCCCGCTCCGCAGACAGCTGGTCGCCCCCGACCCAGCCCCGGGCCCCGGCGTGGCCCCCCGCCCCGGCCCCCGTGCCTGCCCCGCAGCCGGCCCCATGGAGCTGCTGGCCGCTGCCTTCAGCGCTGCCTGCGCCGTGGACCACGACAGCTCCACCTCGGAGAGCGACGCGCGCGACTCGACAGCGGGACACCTGCCCCGCAGGTGAGGACGGGCGCCCTTCCGGCCCCGGCGCCGCCCCCGCGTGCCTCCTTCCCAGCGTGCGCCCCGGGCCCCCCCGAGGGCGGCCTATTCCCACTCCCCCGCGGGCCCCCGCCGTCCCCACTCCCACCTCCGGCGCCTGTCGGGCCCGCACCCCGTTGGGTGGGTGGTAAGCCCCGGCCCAGGCCCCTGGGACCCCGGTCCCTGCCCGGAGTCGCCTCCGGCGCCCTCGCCCCTCGCCCCCTGGGCGTGCGCGTCCCGCTCGGCTCCCCCTTTCCGCGTCGCGTGGCCTGGGGACCGGAGGAGCGGAGTCCGAAAGGGGCCGGGGGCCGAGTGACGGCAAGGGGCGCCGAGTGGCTTCCTGGCCGCGGGACCCGTCGGGCAGGCGGATGGCGCCGGAGAGTGGGAAGGGTGCGCCAAGTTTCAACCGCCTGCCCGGGAGCTCCAAAACCATGGAGGTTTGGGCGGGCTGGTGTGGGAATGAATCACCCCGTCGAGCTCTGGTGCGGTGACAAAAAGGGCCTGTGGGGCCGCCCGGCCAGGAGGAGCGGCGGTGGCTGCGGCCGCTGCCCCTGGACAGTCCCGGGTAAGGTCTGGCTGGCCAGCAGCCGCCTGTGCGCACGCTCCGTGCGAGCCAGCCAAGGTGAATCCTTGCTTAAAAATAACCAGCTCCTGTCCTCCTCCCTCTCTGGCAGCGAGTCGTCTTCCACCCCGGGAAATGGGGCCACGCCCGAGGAGTGGCCGGCCCTGGCAGACAGCCCCACCACGCTCACCGAGGCCCTGCGGATGATCCACCCCATTCCCGCAGACTCCTGGAGAAACCTCATTGAACAAATAGGTGGGTGTCCCCGCGGTAGCCAGGCTTTATTTGGGAAACGCGGGTCCCTGGAGGATTCTGGGGGTCCTCCTGCTCATGGGATGCCGTTGTGTTTCATAGGAAGGAATGTGTCTGACATGGGTAAGGAAAGCTTTTGACGTGTTTGGCTCTAAATGGTTCCGCAGGCAAAACTGCTGCATTTTAACAGCGCTGCACACGTGGGCTTTAGCACCCATTTCTGTCCTGCTGTTTGCGGAGAGGTCTATTTGCCCAGCTCTGGTCTATGGGAGGGCTCTCTGACCCCTTATTAACTTGTGCCAGCAAGAAGGGATGAAGCCGCGCTGCTGGGCAGTGCGGGGGAAGGTCTCCACTGGCCCCCATTAGGGGAAGGGCGGAGGGAAGACTTGGAAGCCAAAGCGGCTGCTGGGAGCAGAGCTGGGCTAGAGGGGGAGGTGTGTGAATGGGGGTTCTGGGAAGAGCCTGGTGCGATTCACTAAGAGGAGGTGGCCAGCTTTGCACAAGGGATGGAAAGGCGAAGTAGGGAGAAAGCAAGAGCCCCAGAGGCCCCTGGCTTAGGAAGGGAAGCCTCTCTAGAAATATGGCCGGGAAGGGAAACCGAGGCTCAGCCTGTGTGGTCCAACTGCTACCCAGCTGCACCTGAAGCCCTGTGAATAGAGAAAGTGGATTGAAACAGTGATCCAAGAACTCTAGCACTTGCATTTAAAAAAAAGATCGCTAGTGACATCAGGCTAGTTCTTAGGTCTTTCTGAGAGGCACCCGTGAATGAATAATATAGACTCCCTTACTCTGAAAATGGTGCCGGCTGCTTCAGCTGTTTAGAAAGTCTTTTCGTTCTTCATTGTTGTCAGAGCAGCCGACAGTCTATCTGTTAAATAAAAATTCCAGGTTTGGAAAACTTCTTCCCTAAATATATAATTATTGCCCTCCAGTCCCAAATGCTTGGACAGACACGAAGTGTCTTCAGTGGGGGAGGTGGAGCTTCCTTTGCCACCAGAGACCCCGTGCTTGGGAGACCTTTCCTGGCTAGCCCACTCTTCCCTGGCAGGGATCTTTCTAAACTGAGCCCTTGCATAGCTGAGGGGATGGAGTGCACACTGCACGCTGTTAAGGTGCTGACTCCAGGAATTTTGTTCCCAGTGGCCCCCTCCACGTGTCAGGCTAGGTGGTGGTGGTGGTGGTAGTGGTTTTCCCTTTGTTTACTGGGGGAATGGAGAGGCGCTGATCTGAAACTGATGCCAATTAGAAAATCCTTATTTTAAAACAAAGACCCCTGACAACCCCTTTCTCCCAGCTCTGCCACGCTGCTGCATCTGCCTTAGCATACGCTGGAGACTTTGACCTCCACCCTCTTTGGCTAAGATCAATGTCATGACTAGGAAGGACATCCAGCTTGGGGAGGAGATCGTGCCTCCCTTCTGCACTGTGGATGTGTGGAACTGTCTTGGAGATGGCTAGACCTGCTCGGCCAGTGGGAGAAGTCCAAAGCTGGCAGGCAGGGCCCCAAGCTCTAGTGCCTGCCCGCTTGGGGCGTGGCCGTGCTCATCTGGGAAGCAGCAGGGCCTCTGATGTCCTGAGTCTTTCCTCCCACTACCCCTGCGAGGTGTCTGCTGGTGTCGTTCGTGGTGGATGTCTTTTCTTGGCTCCTGGACCTGACCCACAGTAGGGGCTCAGCAGATGTGTTGATTGACAGCCCAGGGCTGTCCCCACCCTCTTCTCATGTCCTGTCATAGACTTGAGGTCTGTGCTAAGCAGATCCCTGCAACAGCCTAGCTGCCTTCAGCTCTGAGTTCAGGAATTCTTTGACAAGTGATGGGAAAGGACGGCAGCTTCCTAAAAATGATGAAGGGGGAAGGAAAGCGGGATGAATTGTGCGCATTTTGTAGACCACTGTGTTGTATTTTGCACTGGCTCTCACCAAGGCTCGACAGAATTCTATCAGGACCAGGCATGGTAGGGTGTACAGCTGTCACTGCAGTTGGCAGTGGCCCTGGTAGGTCATAAACTCTCAGGCCTGTGGCTGGGTGTGTGTGTCTGCACCTGTTGTTGCTTCTGGCACCTAACACAATTCTTGGAGTGTGGAAGGTGCTTACTAAATAATACATTTATTTATTTATCTATATGTATTTATATATAATAAATATAATAAATATGTTTATATATAATAAATATAATAAATATATTTCTTGCTCTTTGAAGGATTCAAAGAAAACCAATTCTCTTTGGAAAGAGATTTTGAATGACTCAGGGGGCTTTGGCAAGAGGAGCTGGGAGCTTACCCTCCTGGGTGGCATGACCAGCCTGGCACAGATCATTTTAATAAGGAGAGATGGGGACTGAGCCTTCCAGTTCCACTTGGAGGTCATTCCAAGTGCAAGCCTTTACAAGTAAAGTTTATTCCCATTTACAGTTGTGCCTACTGAATGTACAATGTATAAAATAGGAAAGCATGATCTGTAGACAGTACATTGACTACAGAATTTAATACGCTATTATAGTTCTTCAGGCAAAGAAACCTTATTTGTTTTGTCATCTGAATTTAAGGCAAATAAAAATGAAAGGTTATGAGAAATGGCTACACACTGTATCAGATAACTGTGTGACACAGTAACTCCAGAAACACTGGTGTCTAAATTTGTATTCTAAATACCCCAGAAAAAGTAGGAAGTTTTAAGAGACTCCAGAGTTACTCGTATTGACAGTCTTTGGCTGCAGGTAAAAGAATATCTAGCAAAAAGTGATCTTAAAACAACAAAGGTGTCCCATCTCAGTTAATGAGCCCAGAGGTAGGAAGTTCCAGAGCTGGTTCATTCAGCCAAACAGTCACCCCGGCTGCTTTACCTCCGCCAGGTGGGCCTTGTGTTACAAGATGGCTGCCATAGCTCCAGGCATCACATTCTCAGGGAGCCATGTGTGAAACAGGAAGGGCAGTCTGTCTTCAAGTGTCTTGGGGGAGGGACAGCTTTTTGACAAGTCTTTAGAAGATGTGCCCCTGCTCTCCTTGTCCAGTATCTTAATCTGTTCCAGCTGCTGTAACAAGATACCATATACTGGATGGCTTATAAATAACAGAGGTTTATTTCTCACAGTTCTGGAGACTGGGAAGTCCAAGATCACGGTGCCAACAGATTCAGACCTGCTGAGGACCGGCTGTCTCTGCATCGAAGATGGTGCCTTCTTTGGTGCATCGTCACAGGGTCGAAAGGGCCAGGCAGCTCCCTTCCACCTCTATTTACTTGTTTATTTATTTTTGAGAGGGAGCCTCACTCTGTCACCCAGACTGGAGTGCAGTGGCACAATCTCGGCTCACTGCAGCCTTCTCCTCCTGGGTTCAAGTGATTCTCCTACCTCAGCTTGCTGAGTAGCTGGAATTACAGGCGCCTGCCGACTCACCCAGCTAATTTTTGTATTTTTAGTAGAGATGGGGTTTCACTGTGTTGGCCAGGCTGGTCTCAAACTCCTGACCTCAGGTGATCCACCCACCTCGGCCTCCCAAAGTGCTGAGATGACAGACGTGAGCCACCTCGCCTGGCCCTTTCCTCCTCTTTTATAAGGGAGGGCGTGAATCCCTCTCACGGAGGCAGTGTCCACATGTCTTAATCACTTTCCAAACGCTCCACCTCTTAAAACTCTCACATTGGGTATTAGGTTCCAACACATGAATCTCGGGGGACGATACACTCACACCACTGTGGCCAGGCTGTGCCACATGCCTGCGTCTAACCCTCCACTAGCAAGGGGCAAGGAACTATCACGGTAGGTTTTTTTTTTTTTTTTTGAGACATAGTTTTGCTCTTCGCCCAGGCTGGAGTGCAGTGGCACGATCTTGGCTCACTGCAATCTCTGCCCCTGGGTTCAAGCGATTCTCCTGCCTCAGGTTCCCGAGTAGCTGGGATTACAGGATCCGCCACCACACCCGGCTAATTTTTGTATTTTTAGTAGAGATAGATTTCCCCCATGTTATCCAGGTTGGTCTCGAACTCCTGACCTCAAGTGATCTGCCCGCCTCGGCCTCCCAAAGCGCTGGGATTATAGGTGTGAGCCACCGTGCCCGGCCTCACGGTAGGTTTTGATCAGTCAACCTTCACTCACTTCCCTCAGCACAGAATGGGTCAGCACCCAAACAGAAGCCCTCCCCTGCCAACCGGGGGAGAGGGGCACGAGTGGGTGCAGGAGGGGCGGCCAACAGTGTCTGCCACGGGGTGACTTCAGAACTATTATTTTCAACCCAGCTACCCACAGTGCTGATATTTTTGTCTCTTTCAGCATATGTATCACAGTTAGATGTTCAAGATGGTGTTCGCCCGTGATTTGCCGACTGTAGCACACATAAGACATATTTTTGAGCCTTCAAAAATACGCCAAGTGAGACACTTATGAAGCTTGGAAACAGGGTTTTTTTTCTTTTTGTTTTTCTTTGTTTGTTTTTTTTTTTTTGACAGAGTTTCACTCTTTCACCCAGGCTGGAGTGAAGTGGCACAATCTCAGCTCACTGCAACCTCCACCCTCTGGGTTCAAGCGATTCTCCTGCCTCAGCCTCCCAAGTAGCTGGGATTATAAATGGCCACCACCACACCTGGCTAATTTTTGTGTTTTTAGTAGAGATGGGATTCTGCCATGTTGACCAGGCTGGTCTCGAGCTCCTGACCTGAAGTGATCCACCTGCCTTGGCCTCTCAGACTGCTAGGATTACAGGCATAAGCTACTGCACCCGGCCTTGGAAACTGCATTCTTAAAAGGTGTTCAACAAATAGTTGCGTACCTACTGTAGCAGGAGCGGCTGTGGGAAACGGATCTCTCGGACACCGAATATGGAAGGAAGGAGTTTAATTCGGCCGGGAGCAAGGTGGCATCCTTGCCTTAACAGCCAAGCTCCCCTAACAAAGGAAGGTTCCTTCTTTATATAGGCTTATACTTTAGATGTTACACGTGGAAGAATCTTAGGTTTATAGCTTAACATATGAAAAGGGTCTCAGTTTACAGTCTTAGGAATTACATATGAAAAGGGCTATGGTTTACAGTCTTAGGAATGACAAAAAAGGGGAAGTTGACCTGAGATGCCTGGGTCTCCCTCTTCACTGCTATGAAGGAGACACTGCACCACACACTGAAAAGTGAATCCAAGTCAACACGTGAAACTTAGTTTCTTTAACCGTCTATAACCACAGTGTCAGAATCACAGGATGGTGATAATCTGATGTCCCAACAGTCGGCATACCTTACGCTCATTATTGAACTGACTTAGGTGGTGATGTAAGACTTGTCTTTATAGACCGTCAGTCAGGGTTGCATTTAGCATAGAGTTGGATTTTCTTTTTAATCCTTGTAGAATCAACTCCGTGTTGTATCTGGCTGGGCTGCGTCATTGGAAGAGCAGGGGATCTTAGCTTGGTGAAGTGGGTGCTCTGCTTACTGTAGCAGAAAGGCTTTGTAATTAGGAGTTATGGAGTGTGGAAGCCGAGTAATTTAATCCACAGGGCGGCCTTATTAGGTTCCTGTTCATGAATATGACTTATCCGGCCTCGTTCAGGATTTTGAAGGTGGTCTGTTTTTCTTTTCTTCCTTTTTCTACTGTTGAGACATATTTGACTATTACATAAAGAAGGAATAATAGCTAACAGTTGTACTGCGTCGTACGAGCAAGTGCTTATCAAGTGGTATTGTAGCAGGAGCGGCTGTGGGAAACAGATCTTCGGACACCGAATATGGAAGGAAGGAGTTTAATTTGGCCGGGAGCAAGGTGGCATCCTTGCCTTAACAGCCAAGCTCCCCTAACAAAGGAAGGTTCCTTCTTTATATAGGCTTATACTTTAGATGTTACACATGGAAGAATCTTAGGTTTATAGCTTAACATATGAAAAGGGTTTCAGTTTACCATCTTAGGAATTACATGTGAAAAGGGCTTCGGTTTACAGTCTTAGGAATTACATATGAAAAGGGCTTCGGTTTACAGTCTTAGGAATGAAAAGGGGAAGTTTACAGTCTTAGGAATTACATATGAAAAGGGCTACTGTTTACAGTCTTAGGAATGAAAAAAGGGGAAGTTGACCTGAGATGCCTGGGTCTCCCCTCTTCAGCATATTTATCCATATTGCAACTTTCTGGGAATCATCTTTGTCTCATAGTCAGACATATCGAGGGGCCTCGGCCACTGTCCCAAGTGCCAGACCAGGACATCCTGCCACCCATGAGGCCTCCACTTGGGTGCCTGGGTACATCTCGCTCCTCTTCACCCTGATCAGCCAGACTCTCATCTCCTCCACTGGGGCATCTGGTCTCTGCTTCCCCCACTGGTCACTTGGATGTTATTCATGGCCCTGGAACTGTGTCCCCCTAATCGGGCACTTGGCTTCCTCGCTTCTAAAATGTAGACAGGACCAGGCACAGGGGCTCACGTCTGTAATCCCAGTACTGTGGGACGCTGAGGGGAGACGAATTCCAGACAAGAAATTGAAGCTTGAGGCCAGGAATTCAAGACCAGCCTGGGCAACATAGCAAGTCCTCATCACTGCAAAAAAAAAGAGAAAAAGAAAAAACTAGCCGGCCATGGTGGCTTACAGGAGGCCGAGGCAGGAGGATCACTGGAGCCCAGGAGATGGAGGCTGCAGTGAGCTGTGATTGCACCACTGCCCTCCAGCATGGGTGAGAGTGAGGCCCAACCTCAAAATAAATAAATTTTAAAACAATAAAATGTAGAACAGAGTGTGTTTGCTCTGTCTGGCCCTTGCCCTCGGACTAGACTCCTGCCTCTGTAGCACCATGGACAAGCCCTTGGGGTCTGATCCCTTTCCTCCCAGCCTGCAGCAGGATTACCCCTCCCTGTCCCACCCAGCCACAGCAACCCCCCGACCCCGACATGGCTGCCTGTGCAGAGAGGAAGTCCCTGTGTCCCAAGGCCAGGACATTGGAAACGTGGTTATACCTTTGGAGGTGCTACATTTGTGCTGATTCAGCTGCACCCCGGAATCACTAAGAGACTGGAAAGCATTCATGGCAAGTACAGTTGGTCAGTGAAGTCTGCAACTGTGAAAGCAAAAAGAGAAAGTTTCCCTTTTTAAATCATAAGGTTAATGAAATGCTGATTTTTCCTTCAAAATGAGAATTTATAGCTACTCCCACTGCACAGATGAATATTCCTGTTTGAATATTGGAGCATTTAGGACTATGGAAATTACCCTGCTGGGTAGTGAGACACGATTGGGACATTCCCATCAACTTGGCGGTGGACACATCAGGTTCTAGGTTCTTGTTTGCCAAGTGTGGGTGGGGAAAGCGTGTATTGGTGACTGGATTTTGAGTCCATTTGGGCATTTCTTTATGTGTTGGAATAAACAGAAGCATGCTGGTCTTTCCCAAGAAATGCAGACGATGGCGGTGTATTGTGTGGTCTGGAGCCTGCCGCTGAGACCGGTGCAGGGCTGGCTTGCACTGTTTATTTGTGGGCACAGCGGTCACCCTTGATAAGAACGTGAGGCCTTGACATAGGGATTTGGAATGATTGTCATCTGAGGTCTTTTCCTTTTCTTTTTACAACTCTTTGATTTCAGGGCTCCTGTATCAGGAATACCGAGATAAATCGACTCTCCAAGAAATTGAAACCAGGAGGCAACAGGATGCAGAAATCCAAGACAGTACCGACGGGTCCCCCGGCTGGCGAGGACACCCCAGAGGAGGAGGAAGAGGAGGAGGAGGAGGAACCGGCCAGCCCACCAGAGAGGAAGGCTCTGCCCCAGATCTGCCTGCTCAGTAACCCCCACTCAAGGTTCAACCTCTGGCAGGATCTTCCCGAGATCCGGAGCAGCGGGGTGCTTGAGATCCTCCAGCCCGAAGAGATCAAGCTGCAGGAGGTAACAGGCGTCGAGGCGGGGGCTCCCCCACAGCACACGGGTGGCCCTCACTGCTGGGGGTGAGGCTTCCTCTAGGGATGAGGTGCCCTGCTGGTTCACCAGAGGAACTGCCTGCAGGGTTATCCATCTAGAACATGCAGAAAAATAAACCTGATTTTACGGGCAGCAAAAGACACCTGGTTACCTTCTAGGATAGCTCACCCCCAGTATTGAGCATTTGAAGCGTTGCTGTCTGATGACATAGTACGGTCGCAGTTTTCCACCCTTCGGTATCATCGTGGGGTATATCCGTCATTCGTGAATGCCGTGGCACTAGGCAATGCTCAGTGTGACTATGGCATAGCTCCAGTCCTCTGTGGTTGATGGCGCATTCCTGTAGTATCTCTCTACACTCACGATCTTATGCCACCACTTTCTTTTGGGGCTGTCTGAACTCTGCATGAATGGGGTCTCTAAAGGAAGTCCCTCAGCCTGCCCACCTGCCCTTGAAATGCTGCAGAAATCTGGGATTCGTGTCTCCTGCCCCTTTGTTTGATGATTCAGGTAGACTTCAGTGACTGTCAATTAGGCTGAGGCAAAATTATTGAGTTGCCTGACGGTTTGTTGCTAGCAGGGAGAAATAATCAATTAAAAACAGTAACAGATGAATAAGAAATCTAAGTGGGCCAGACCCGGTGGCTCATGCCTGTAATCCCAGCACTTTGGGAGGCAGAGGCGGTGTGGATCACCTGAGGTCGGGAGTTTAAGACCAGCCTGACCAACATGGAGAAATGCGGTCTCTACTAAAAATACAAAATTAACCAGATGTGGTGACACATACCTGTAATCCCAGCTACTGGGGAGGCTGAGGCAGGAGAATTGCTTGAACCCTGGAGGCGGAGGTTGCAGTGAGCCAAGATCGTGCCATTGCACTGCAGTCTGGGCAACAAGAGAGAAACTCCATCTCAAAAAAAAAAAAAAAAAAAAAAAGAAATCTAAGTGTTTGTTTCAGCTCAACAAAGATTATTTGAGTATTAAGGGAAAAATTGTGGTATAGAGAAACAAGAGTATGGTCAGGAGTAAACGGGAAGAATGGTGGAGAGAAATTGTGAATATGCAAGTTTGTGTTCATTGTGAAATTTTAAAAGTGGGTACAGAAGGGAAAAATGAAGAGATTTGGTTTTTATAAGCACTTGGTCCACCCAGTTTCACCCTCTGTGTCCTCTTCCGCTCCGTCTCACCCCCACCGCACTCGCCTGCATTCCCGAGCACACGCACCTGCATTCCCGAGCACACGCACTGCATTCCCGAGCACACGCACTGCATTCCCGAGCACACGCACTGCATTCCCGAGCACACGCACTGCATTCCCGAGCGCACGCACCTGCATTCCCGAGCACACGCACTGCATTCCCGAGCACACGCACCTGCATTCCCGAGCACACGCACTGCATTCCCGAGCACACGCACTGCATTCCCGAGCACACGCACCTGCATTCCCGAGCACACTCACACGCTTGGCTAAGCCCATCCTTGTGGCTCCAAAGGTCCTGCCTTTCCCTAACCTCCATTACTCCTGCACTAGATTCTACAGAGACATTTGCTCTTGTTTACTTAAACACGAAACAGTACCCTGTATACACTATTAATGACCAAAACCGAGACTAGTTCCTGAGAAGCATCGTATACCTCAGACTTCAGTTTTACGATGAACAGAGTTGCTACTAGTGAAGGCTTGATAACAGTGGATTTTCTACTCGCTGCTAATTATTATACAGGTGCTAAAAAAAAAAACAAAACAGTAGATTTTCGCAGGGCCACCTAGGCTTCACCTGGTGTCCTCCCCAGTAGAGTCTGGAAAATGTTTAGACTTTGACATCCTCCCTAACTTGTGAACAGATTTGTAAATGGCTGCATTGATTTATTTTTAATAAAACTTCTAATGTAAAACTTAGAAATAAGGGCTGGGTGCAGTGGCTCACGCCTGCAATCCCAGCACTTTGGGAGGCTGAGGTGGGTGGATCACGAGGTCAGGATTTCGAGACCAGCCTGGCCAACATGGTGAAACCCTGTCTCTACTTAAAAGACAAAAGTTAGCTGGGCGTGATGGCGCATGCCTGTAGTCCCAGCTACCTGGGAGGCTGAGGCAGAAAAATCACTTAAACCTGGGAGGCAGAGGTTGCAGTGAGCCGAGATCAAGCCACTGCGCTCTAGCACTCCAGCCTGGGTGACACAGTGAGACTCCATCTCTAAAACAAACAAACACCTTAGAAATAAATCCTAGCAAAATAAAAAAAAGAAAAAAAAGAAAGAAATCGTAGTAGAACTTAAACACACGGTAGAAACCTTTTACAACATAAACAAACCTAAAAGCAGAGAAAGGGCCCACGCTGTAAAGAAATAAATCCTGGTAGAACTTAAACACATAACAGAAACCTTTTACAAAACAGAAGCAAAACTAAAAGCAGAGAAAGGGACCCTGTCGTAAACGGTGAAGAAGCACGAAAACCGTACCACATTAGTGGCAGATTTAACTGCAAAGAAATCCGTTTGTACATGCAGACGGCTTTAACGCCTCCATTTCGGAAGACAGAAATTCTTCAGTTGAGGTTGGGTGTAGCGGCTCACGCCTGTAATCCCAGCACTTTGGGAAGCCAAGGTGGGCAGAACACCTGAGATCAGGAGTTTGAGACCACCCTGGCCAACGTGGCAAAACTACATCTCTACAAAAATACAAAAATTAGCCGGGTAGGGCGGGTGCAGTTGTTCACACCTGTAATCCTAGCACTTTGGGAAGCGGAGGTAAGCAGGTCACTTGAGGTCAGGATCAAGACCAGCCCACCAAATGTGGTGAAACTCCATCTGTACTAAAAATGCAAAAATTAGCTGGGCATGGTCACACACACCCATAGTCCCAGCTACTCCATTCAGGAGGCTGAGGCAGGAGAGTTGCTTGAAGCCGGGAAGCAGAGATTGCAGTGAGTTGAGATTGCACCACTGCACTCCAGCCTGGGTGACAGAATGAGACTGTTTCAAAAAAAAAAAAAAAAAAAAATAGCTAGGCATAGTGACAGGTGCCTGTAATCCCAGCTACTTGGGAGGCTGAGGCAAGAGAATCGCTTAAACTTAGGAGGTGGAGGTTGTGGTGAGTCGAGATTGTGCCACTACACTCCAGCCTGGGTGACAGAGCAAGATTCTGCCTCCAAAAAAAAAAAAAAGAAAAGAAAAGAAAAATTCTCCAATTGATTTGAAAACTAAACCCATTATATTATCACACAGAGTAGAATTCAGGGCAAGAAAAATTACCGCAGTGAACAGAGTAATTTTCTGTTGTTAATCTTATTCATTAATAAAGTACCACTATATTTTAAAATGTTTTACAAGTAAATACATAACTCCTCTATGCATTTTCATTGTTTAAAAAAATGCAAACAATGCAAACGTGTGCGGCCCGTTTCTTGGATCATGGGTTTTCACTGAGGACCAGCTTCACCTACTTCATCTCTCCTGATTAGGCACAGCCATTAGTACATCTAATTTTGGAGTTTAGACACCTATGAAGACTAAGGGCAAACCCTTGTAGATTTTTACAGTGTTTACACTTTTAGTTTCAGCACATTCAGTAGCAGCTTGGTTTTGGTGATGGTTTTTTGACAACTTGCCTTTCCTGGACTCTTCAGAGCTTTCAGCTCAGTTTTCCTAAAAACAACTTTCTTTCCACTGAGAATTCATTGGATTCTATCATTAAATGATACAACTGCACCACAGGTACACGGGGTTGAATAAGTTTGAGGAATGCCAGTGACACTGGATGCAACCTCACCAGATGGGCAGGGAGAGAGGCATGCAGGTGGCCTCTGCCCTGAGCGCCTGGAGGATCCTTGCACAGCCTGGGGGGTAGCAGAGAGTACAGGGGAATTCAGCCAGTAAGGTTGACTGGAGGTTCCTCAGGAGAGTTTGTGTGTATGTGAACATCTCTGTGTGTGCCTGAGACCAGCTGTAGCCTAGAAGTGGAACTGCTGCTCCCGAATGAAGTGCTTTTTTTTTTTTTTTGAGACAGCGTTGCTCTGTCTCCAGGCTGGAGTGCAGTGGCACATTCTCAGCTCACTGCAACCTCCC
This sequence comes from Ateles fusciceps, assembly GCA_036589455.1. Taxonomy (NCBI): domain Eukaryota; kingdom Metazoa; phylum Chordata; class Mammalia; order Primates; family Atelidae; genus Ateles; species Ateles fusciceps. The sequence goes on from JAZHEH010001810.1 coordinate 5,145,893, forward strand.
ACTCCTTGGTTCAAGCGATTCTCCTACCTCAGCCTCCCCAGTAGCTGGGATTACAGGCACCCGCCATCACGCCCAGCTAATTTTTGTATTTTTAGTAGAGACGGAGTTTCACCATGTTGGCCAGGATGGTCTGGATCTCCTGACCTCATCCACCCACCTCGGCCTCCCAAAGTGCTGGGATTACGGGATTGAGCCACTGTGCCTGGCCATGAAGTGCATTTTAAATGGTGATGGATTCTGCCCAATTACCAGTCAGAAAGGCAGTGTAAGTGTACATGGCTACCAGCAGTGCAAGAGAAGCCATTTGCAGGCCCCCTCCCTAGCCCTGTTGTCAAACTTCTAATCTGTTGGGTGAAAAACATTGTATCTAGTCTTATCCTGCCTGTCCTTGATGACTTGTAAATTGAGCATCTTTTCACATGTATATTGGCTGTTTCCATTTCTTTATCTATCGATGCCTGTTCCTATCTTTTGCCCCTTTTCTATTGGGTTGTTTACATTTATCTTCTTGATTTGTAGCAGCTTTTTATACCTTCTGGATATTACTTCTTTTTTAAGATTTTTCAGATGTTTTCTCCTGCATGCTAATATGAGGGAGGCGATTTATGCACACAGTCCCTGGCACCCAACCGCATAGGTTTCTTACTACTTCTTAGCTGTGTGACCCTAGGCAAATTACTTAACTTCTCTGTGCCTTATCTGTAAGATGGGAATCCCAGTACCTACCTCTCAGGTTGTGCAGATTGAATAAATAACTCAGATAAGGAGCTGAAGACAGTGCCTGGGGGAAAAGCTGACATTATCAGGGGTTTATGTGCCATCTCACTTTGTTCACGGCTTCTTTTTGGATAAAAATCTTTTGTCCATTTTGATAGCAAGTCTATCAGTACTTTTATTTATTTAAATCTGATCTTTGGATGTTGTGTACACTTTACCGTGAAAAGGTAATAGTTGAGAACTGTTATGAACTGGACAAATAAATAGAGCAGAAGGCGGGGTGCGGTGGCTCACACCCATAATCCCTGCACTTCAGGAGGCCGAGGCGGGTAAATCACCTGAGATCAGGAGTTCGAGACCAGCCTGGCCATCGTGGTGAAACGCTGTCTCTACTAAAAATACACAAATTAGCCAGGGGTGATGGTGCACGTCTGTAGTCCCAGCCACTCGAGAGGCTGAGGCTGGAGAATCGCTTGAACCTGGGAGGCAGAGGTTGCAGTGAGTCGAGATCGCGCCAATGCACTCCAGCCTGAATGACAGAGTGAGACTCAGACTAAAAAAAAAAAAAGGAAAATAGAGCAGAATCTGTCAGAAACAAGGGAAGACGTTGCCATACACACTTCACTATCCTACAGGAAAGGGACAGAGCAGGAAGATGGGGAATCAGAAAAACATATTTAGGTTGGTTGGAAAGATTTGTACTGAACTTGATACTCTCAGGAGCTGCCCTGCCAGCTCTGACAGCCACTGGCCACACGTGGCTGCTCAACACAACATATGGCGAGTCAAACTGAGATGCACTGTGTGTGTAAAATGCACACCAAATTCCAAAGAATTCAAAGAACAGAAAGAATCAAAGGAGATAAACACAAAATCAAATGAACTTCTGAGATCCCAGCTTGAGACATTAGGGAAAACACAAAACAAACACGCCTAAGGAGAACAGAGGATGGAGAGCCATGAAAACAGTATGTAAAAGTGTTGATAAGATGAATGATTAGAAAAGTCAGATAAATGATTTTCTAGGAAAATAAAAGCTACTGCCAGTGGAATCAAAAGTAAAAATTTTAAATTCACAAAAATACACCAGTAACCCCAAAAAATCACCTGCAGGAAAGATATTGCACCCAGAGGACTCATGTTCAAATCCCAGGACAGTCCAGTGTTACTCAGTCTGGCCTGCAGCAAAGCCGCCTGGTGGAACTCCCTCCCATGATGGAAACATTCTTTGTTGTTGTTGTTATTATTATTATTATGATGATGATTTTGAGACAGAGTCTCACTCCGTCACCCAGGCTGGAGTGCAGTGGCACAATCCTGGCTCATTGTAACCTCAGCTTTCTGGGTTCAAGTGATTCTCATGCCTCAGCCTCCCGAGTAGCTGGGACGACAGGTGTGCACCACCACGCTAGGCTAATTTTTGTATTTTTGGTAGAGATGGGGTTTCGCCACATTGGTCAGGCTGGTTTCAAACTCTTGAGCTCAAGTGATCTGCCTACCTCGGCCTCCCAAAGTGCTGGGATGACAGGTTTGCGCCACCACGCACGGCAGTGATGGAGATGTTCTCCATCCATGTCTCCAGTAGTCACTAGCTACGTGTGACTACCCAGCATTTGAAACTGGTCAGTGCAACTAAGGAACTGAATGTTTAACTCCACCCAGTTTAAACAAACAGCAGTTTAGCCACCCTAGCCCTGTTGCCACACTTCTAATCTGTTGGGTGAAACGTTGTATCTTGTCTTATCCTGCCTGTCCTCGGTGACTTGTAAATGGAGCATCTTTTCACATGTATATTGGCTGTTTCCATTTCTTTATCTATCAATGCCTGTTCCTATCTTTTGCCCCTTTTCTAGTGAGTTGTTTACATTTATCTTCTTGACTTTTAGCGGCTTTTTATACCTTCTGGATATTACTTCGTTTTTAAGATTTTTCTTGAAGTGTGTGTGACCTTAGGCAAACTAACTAACTTCCCTATGCCTTATCTGTAAGATGGGAATCCCAGTACCTACCTCTCAGGCTTGTGCAGATTGAATAAATAACTCAGATAAGGAGCTGAAGGCAGTCTAGAGCAGAGATCATCAAACTTTCTGTTAAAGGGCCAGATAGCAAACACGTTAGGCTGTGTGGACCATGCTGTTTGTCAAAACCACTCAGCTCTGTGGCTGTGACGGCACCTATAGACACTATGTAAAGGAATGAGTGTGGCTGTGTTCCTGTTTACAAATACAAGTGGCCAGTTTGCCAACCCCTGGTCTAAAGCACGGAAAAGAGAGAAATACACAAATTATATGAAGATGGCATAATATTGATAACCAAATCTGAAAATTAGAGTGCAAACACAAAATTATTTTTAATCCATAATTATAATAGAAGAGTATCTCTCTATATATATATACACATATATATACACACATATATAGTCAATATACACGTACAGTCAAGAACCCTCTTCTCAGTAATCGGTAGAACTGAGACATACAGTCAGTAAGGTTATAGGAGAATCGGCCACCATCAACCAAATGGAACTAATAAACATTTCTAGAACACCCCACCCAACAGTAGCAGAATACATATTCTTTTCAAGTGCAAATAGAACTGTCACCAAGGTGCAGCATAACTCACCTGAACAAATTTAAAAGAATTGAAGTCGTAGAAAGTGTGTTCTTTGACCCTAATGGAATTACACTAGAAATCAGTAACAAAAATAACAGAAAATCTCCAAACCCTTGGAAATTAACACACTTCTCAATAATCCCTGGGTCAAGGAGGAAGTTGCAAGGAAAGTTATAAATATTTGGAAGTGACTGAAAATGAATCTGCAGCATACCAGAGTTGGTGGGAGGAGCAAAAGCAATGTTTAGAAGGAAATTTATAGCATTATGCTTATTTAGGAAAGCAGGTAGGTTTCAAAACAATAACCTAAGATTTCATATTAAGAAACCGGGCCAGGGAACGGGGGAAAACCAAAGCAAGTGGAAGGAAGGAGATAATATATGTAAGAGCAAGAATCAATAACATGGAAAATTTTTTAAAATGTAGAGAAAACCAGTGAAACCAAACTTGAATTATTTGAAAGATTAATAAAATTAATAAATCTCTACCAAGATTGACAAAAAAAGAGAAGATATAAATTACCAAAATCAGAAATGAAAAAGGAGACATGACAAATCCTAGAGGCATTTAAAGGGTAATCAGAAAATATTATGAACAATTCTACACACATAAAGTTGACAACTTAAATGAAATAGAGCAATGCCTCAAACTGAGAGCTACCAAAACTTACCCTAAATGAAATAAATAACCTGAATAATTTTGTAACTATTAAAGAAATTGACTTTTTACTTAAAATCTTTCAAAATATGTAATCTCTAGGCCCTTAAGGTTTCACTCGTGAATTCTACCAACCATTTAAAGTAGAAAAAGTATCAATTTTCCCCATTCTTTTCCAAAATATAGAAGAAGGAATGCTTCCCGACTTTTTATAAAGCCAGCATCACCTGGTACAAAAATCAGAAAAAGACAGTATAAGAACAGTAATCTACAAACCAGTACTCCTCATGAAGGTGTATTTTTAAATTCTCAATAAAAATATTAGCCATTCAAATCCAGCAATTTATAAAAAGAGCAATATGGCATGGCTAAGTGGAGTTCAGCCTGGGAATGCAAGGCTAGTTAAATATTTGAAAATCAATCAATGTAACCCACCATATTAACAGTCTAAAGAGGAAAAATAACTGCATGATTACTGCAACAATTGATGCAGAAAAAGCATTTGACAAAATTCAATATTCAGTCATCATTAACATTTTCAGCAAAGGAGGAATACAAGGGAAATTCCTGGACCTGATAAGGAACATCTACCAAAAACCTACAGCTAACATCATATTTAATGGTGGAGGACTGAATGCTTTTCCCCTAAGATTAGGAACAAGGGAAGGCTATCTGTTCCTTCACCGCTCCCATTCCTATTCAATATCATTGTGAAAATCCTAGCCAGTGCAATAAGGCAAGAAAAAGAAATAAAAGGCATATAGATTAGAAAGGAATAAGTAAAACTGCTCCATTCACAGATGACATGATTATTTACTTGAAAAATCCCAAAGACTCTACCAAAAAAACCTCTTGGAACTAATAGAGATTTTTAGCAAGGTTGCCAGATACAAAGCCAACACACAAATATCCGTCATATCACTGTATTCTAGTAGTGAACAATTAGAAACTGAAATTAAAATGATCATACCATTTACAATAGCTGCCCCTAAGATGAAATACTGAGGTATAAATCTAACAAAACATGTACAGGATCTCTGTGCTGAAAACGACAAATCAGTGAGGAGAGAAATCAGAGAAAATGTAAATAAATCAAGAGACAGACATTCATGGATTGAAAGATTCAACATAGTAAAGATGTAAATTCCCTTTCCATATTGATCTATACATTCAATGCAGCTCCAGTCAAAATCCCAGAACTTTTTTTGGTCATTGACAAAATTATCCTACAATGTATCAGAAAAGACAAGATAACTAGAATAGCCCTGGACGATTTTGAGAAAGATAGAGCTGGAGGGGTCATGCTATCTGATTTTAAGACAAATAAAAAGTTTTCAGTAATCAAGGCAGTGGGGTGTTCATGAAAGGATAGACACATAGATCAGTGGAATAGAATAGACAGTTCAGAAATAAACCCACACAAATATGGTTGATTGATTTTTGGCAAAAGGACAAAAACAAATTAATGGAAAAAGGAGTCTTTTCAACAAATACTGAACATTAATGCTGGAGCCATTGGAGATACATACATACATACATATGTACACACACACACACACACACACACACACACACACACACACACACAACTAACTTCAACCTAAACTTCATGCCTCATACAAAAATTAACTCAAAATGGATCATGGATCTACAAGTAAAATGCAAGACTTTGAAACTTTTAGGAGAAAACCTTCATAACCTGAGGTTAGGCAAAGAGTTCTCAGATACAACACCAAAACCAATCATGCATAAACAAAAAAAGTAATCAATTGGTCTTGATGAATGCAAAAGGCACTGTTAAGAGAATGAAAAGAGAAGCTACAGATAGGGAGGAAATATTTGCAAATTACCGATCTGACAAAGGACTTGCATCTGGAATACACAAAAGAACTCAAAACTCAACAGTAAAAAACAACCCTCCAATTTAAAAATGGGCAAAAGACTTAAGCAAATACTTCACCAAAGGAGATATACAGAAGGCAAGTGAGTACTACACACTTGCTTAAAAAAAAGCTTTAAAATTGTGGCAGTCCCAAGTGCTGCTGTGCACACACAGCAAACATTGCTGGAACTCTCCTACATTGCTGGGGAGGTCACAAAATGGTGCAGCCACTCTGAGAGTTGGTGGTTTCTTACCAAGTGAAACATGCACTTAGCATAATACCCAACAGCCCTGCCCCTGTAGCAGTGTCTCGTCAGTGGCACTGTTGACTTTGGGGCTGGATTGTTCTTTGTTGCAGGGGCTGTCCTGTATATCACAGGATGTCTAGCACAGGGGTCCCCACCCCCACCCCCCACCCCCCCATCCACCCCCGCTCCCCTACCCCTGCCAGACAGCAGGAAGTGAGCCGTGGATGATCGAGTAAAGCTTCCCCTATATTTACAGCTGTATTTCTCATAGGACTGAGAACTCTACTGTGAACTGCACGTGCGAAGGATCTAGATTGTGCACTCCTTATGAAACTAATTGCTCCTTAGGAAAATCTAATACCTGATGATCTGAGGTGGAACAGTTTCATCCAGTCCCCCTCCCACCCCTGGTCTGTGGAAGAATTGTCTTTCACGAAACCAGTCCCTGGTGCTAAAAAAACTGGGGATCATTGGTCTAGCAGCATCTTTGGCCACTACTCGCTAGGTGCAACCCTCCCTCCAGCCATGACAAGCAAAATCATCTCTAGACCTAGCTGAATGGCCCCTGAAGACCAAAATTGCTCCTGGTTGGGAATCACTGCCCTAAAGAAATAATAACTTATGTTCACAGAAAAACGTGTACATGAATGCCTACTTATAATCAGCAAAGACTGGAAACAAGCCAAATGTCCTTCAACAGATAGAAAATAAACCAGTACATCCATACAGTGGTGTATACCATGCAATAAATAGGAAGAAGCTACTGATACACAACAACATTGATGTTTCTGAAAGGCATCTTGTTGAGTAAAAGAAACGAGAAAGGTTATACATTGTATGATTCCATTTCTATGACATTCTGAAAGAGACCCTGATAATGGTGGAAAACAGATCCCATTGACAAAGAGTGGTTGAATAATTTTATTATGCAGTAAAATGTCAAAAAGGCTCCTTTTTTAAATAGGATGGCCGGAGGAACTCCTCCTTATGGGGTGGACCCAGAACAATAAGTATTACCCTCTCCAAAAAAAACTAAAACGCAGATCTATCTCACTGTGAATTAAGGTAAAACAAATTACATAAATTGGACAGGGTGGCTCACACCTGTAATCCCAGCACTTTGGGAGGCCGAGGTGGGAGGATCACCTGAGGTGGGGAGATTGAAACCGTCCTGGCTAACATGGTGAAACCCCGACTCTACTAAAAATATAAAAGTTAGCTGGGCGTGGTGGCACGTGCCTGTAATCCCAGCTACTCGGGAGGCTGAGGCAGGAGAATCACTTGAACCCAGGAGGTGGAGGTTGTGGTGAGCTGAGATAATGCCATTGCACCCCAGCCTGGACAACAAGAGCGAAACTCCGTCTCAAAAAAAAAAAAATTACATAAAGCATAACCAAATCAAATCTGGAGATAGTTTAAATGAATAATATAATCATATATAATAATATAACAATGAATTAATGCAAAGATCATTTAATATTTAGATGTTTGGGACCAAAATTTATCATCCTGATAGGCCAGAGGAGAAAAATACACAGATCTTCAAAGAGGATGGAAAATAAAGGAGTACGATATTAGCATCTAAATAAAACTCAGAGGGATACTTTTTGAGATTTATAAAGAAAATTTCAAATCTATAGCTAAAATCATACATTATAAAAACTGTTGGTGGCAGTAAAGGCAAGACCAAGTGCCTACAAACAAGATTCAGTGTTGCTCTGGAAGCTCTATCTCGGGTAATAAGGCAAGGAAAGGAGTAGGATGGAAACCGTGAAGAAGGAAGGTCTTTATCTACCAGGTATGGTTTCCTAGTCTCTCTTTGTCGCCCAGGCTGGAATGCAGTGTTGCGATCTCGGCTCACTGCAACCTCCACCACCCGGGTTCAAGCAATTCTTCTGCCTCAGTATCCCGAGTAGCTGGGATGCACGCCCAGCTAATTTTTGTATTTTTAGTAGAGACGGGGTTTCACCATGTTGGTCAGGCTGGTCTCAAACTCCTGACCTCGTGATCCGCCCACCTCGGCCTCCTGCAGTGCTGGGATTACAGGCATGAGCCACCTCACCCGGCTGGTTTCCTACTTAAAAAACCTGAGGGACTCAAATAAAAGCACTGGACCTGATAAGGCAGTTCCGGGAGGTGGCTGGATATAAGATAAACATGCAAAAATTAGTTACTGTTTTCTTATATGTCCGCAAAACCCAGGTTTCAGTCAATTAGAAAGCTCTATCAATAAGGAAAACATGAGCACCCCAAAGAAAACTGGGCAGCAATTCACACTTTAAAAGTACAAATGAGTCAGATGAGAACACATCCTAGCAATGAAAAAAAAAAAAAAACAGAAACAAAACAAAAAAAAGTACAAATTGGGTAGAGTATGGTGGCTCATGCTTATAATCCCAGCATTTTGGGAGGCCGAGGTAGGAGGAATGGTTTAGCACAGGAGTTTGAGACCAGCCTGGGCAACATCACAAGACCCTATCTCCAGAAAAAAAAAAAAAAAAAACAAAAAAAACAAATGGCCAATGAGTATGTGAAAAAAGAAAAAAAAAAGTCAAACTCACTGACAGTCATAGAAGTATAAGCTAAAGCAGCATTGAGTTACCATCTTCTACATCTCAAAATGACAAGAGACTTTTAAATATATATTTTTAAAACCTAACGCTGAGAGACTCTAAGTGAGCACCTTCAAACATAGCCTATGGGAAGAGCATATTTGTATCAAAACCCCAGTAATATATGTGCATACTTTCTAGTGCTTCTATTTCTAGAAATTTATCTTGCAAAGTAATCAGACATGTGCACAAATATTTATTAGCATGTTCACCCCAGCAAAAAGTTAGGGAAGAATAGGGAGAAGAAAGCTGTATGTCCAATGGCAGGGGAATTGTTTAGTAAGATATTAAACAGCTGTCCAAAGATGCAAACTTTATATTTATTTATTTATTTATTTATTTATTTTGTGATGGAGTCTTACTCCGTCGCCCAGGCTGGAGTGCAGTGGTGTGATCTCAGCTCACTGAAGCCTCCGCCTGCCAGTTCAAGCAATTTTCCTGCCTCAGCCTCCTGAGCAGCTGGGATTACAAGCGGCCCGCCACAGCACCTGGCTAATTTTGTGCGTTTTTGGTGGAGATGGGGTTTCACCATGTTGACCAGGCTGGTGTAGAACTCTTGACCTCAGGTGATCCACCTGCCTTGGCCTCCCAAAGAGCTGAGATTACAGGCATGTGAGCCACTGCGCCCGGCCCAAAGATACAAACACGCAAAAATATGTTTTCAAAAAATGAAATAAGGTGAATATTCAGGATACATAAAGTTTTTTAAAAAGCCAAAGAGAACATTTCATCTAGAGTAGGCATAGAAAATAAATATTTTTTACTTTCTTTTATGCATGTTTGCAAATTCCAGTGCATAAGATGTAGCCGTTTAAAAATAACTGAGGGTGACCTAACTGACGTGCAGTCCGGTTACACTTCGTGGTGAATAATGTGAGCACGCGGGCGTCAACGTGTCTTGCTCTGATTTTTTTATTGTCTTACTTTTCATGTTAAAGACGTTCATGTGCTTCTCTTTTGTTAATATCTGATACGGACACAAAACTGAGATCTTCAGATTGCATGTTCCAAGCCAGTGACTTCTGTATCGGATCTTTTCAGTCTATTTATCAAAGCAAGACAGGCAACTTGGACTGCCAGCACAATCTGTTGTCAGGAACTCTCTTTTCTTTAGCTACAAAAGCAGCAGGTCGCGCCGAATTACTGTTCACAAAGGGAAAACACCGTACAGTGATGGTCGTTTGGTAGCTTAATCAGTCAGGGGAGAGCAGGATTTCACAACAAAATGCTGTAGTATGTTTCCCTCCTTTTCAAGTAAAAATGACACAGCTGAGATGGGAAGATGTTCCTGTGTAGGACGTTCTCAGTTTATTAATAGTTTGTCGTCGTCGTTGTTTGTTTTGTTTTTATTTAGAGGCGAGGTCTCATTCTGTGGCCCAGGCTGGAGTGCAGTGGAGCGATCACAGCTCACTGAAGCCTTGAACTCCTGGACTCAAGCTGTCCTCCTGCCTCAGCCTCTCAAGTAGCTGGGACTACCGGTGTGCACCAGGCTAATTTTTTAAACAATTTTTGAAGAGATGGGGTCTTACTATGTTGCCCAGGCTGTTCTTGAACTCCTGGGCTCAAGCAGTCTTCCTGCCTCAGCCTCCCCAAGTGCTGGAATTATAGGCGTGAGCCACCATGCTAGGCCTCAGGTTTTGTTTTTGAATTTGTCCTGAAGCTCTTGGTCCCACCCTCCTTTTGGGGTTGCTTTTTTAGTTACTGTGTGAGAACCCAACAGTTGGAGGAAAAATTAGGCATAGATTCAACTTAAAAGGTTAGGAAGGGGCCAGGCATGGTGGTTCACGCCTGTAATCCTAGCACTCTGGGAGACCGAGGCGGGTGGATCACCCGAGGTCGGGAGTTCGAGACCAGCCTGGCCAGCATGGTGAAACCCCGTCTCTACTGAAAATACAAAAACTAGCTGGGCGTGGTGGCGTACTCCTGTAGCTCCAGTTACCTTGGAGGCTGAGGCAAGAGAATAGCTTGAACCCAGCAGGCGCAGGTTGCAGTGAGCTGAGATTGCTCCACTGCATTCCAGCCTGGTGACAGAGCAAGATTCCATCTCAAAAAAAAAAAAAAAGTTTGGAAAGAAGCAAGTGCAGAAAGGGTAGGGTGTCCCAATGTGGGAGGGCAGGGGACTTTCCGGGAAAGTGGTAGGAAGTAGGGGACACAGAATTGTCCTGACGGACAATAAAAGGCAAAGAAAAGAGAGTAGGACTCGGGGGGTGGGGACCATCATCCCGGCTGATGGGATGTCAACTGCCCATGACCCTCCCCACACTGGGCACCTGGTGCCAAGAAATGAAGGAGAAACTGGAAGTGCCTGGAGCAGTCACTCCTTTGGTGATGTGGGCCATGTACCCAGCCTCTGCAGGAACCTGCCTCTGCAAAGGAGCTAGAGAAAGATGGACTTGCTACGGTCCCTGGTCTTGGTGAGCAGGGTGTGGGGAGCTGGAAAAGTGAGCAGGGGGTGACATGAGGCTCTCCAGGGGAGCAGGGACACACACTGGCATGTGCACAGCCTACCAAGGCTGGGGGGTGTGGCTCGGTCCCTGCACGCCCAGACAGGACTCGCTGGGGAGCGAGAAGAGAGGGCCCTCAGGTCACCTGGTGCAGCCTGCCCATAGGGCAGCTCGTGGTATTTTCTTTTGGTGGATGCTGGGTCTTGCTATGTTGCCCAGACTGTAATTTATGCAGCTCAGTCTGTGTCTCTGTGGCCTCTGACTTACAGAGTTGTATTTTTGTTGTTTTTCAGCCTGTTTTCACAACTTAGAACTTAAGCGTGTTTACTTTCCCCCACTCTCAAAAATAAGTTGTGCATTTTAGAAAGAAAATACTTAGGATTTTAATATGATGGACCTCTATCCAAAACATTAAGTTGTGATTATTATTTAATTTACCAACCCTCACCGAATTATATATTTTTCTGTTTAAATTAAGCCCTCAACGATTCAGCAAATGAGTCCTACATTGGGAGATGGCAGGGACTTTTTCTTGCTGCTTTGAGGTGGATGTAGCCATTACCTAAAACATCAGATAGGCATTAGAAAGCAAATACCGGCCAGGCGCGGTGGCTCACGCCTGTACTCCCAGCACTTTGGGAGGCTGAGGCAGGCGGATCATGAACTTGGAAGTCAAGAGATTGAAGTTAGAAGTCATGTTCACCATCCTGGCCAACATAGTGAAAACCCGTCTCTACTAAAAATACAAAAATTAGCTGGGCATGGTGGCGCGCACCTGTAATCCCAGCTACTCAGGAGGCTGAGGCAGGAGAATTGCTTGAACCCAGGAGGCGGAGGTTGCAGTGAGCCAAGATTGCACCATTGTACTCCAGCCTGGTGACAGAGTGAGACTCCGTTAAAAAAAAAAGAAAAAAGAAAAGAAAGGAAAGTAAATAGTGATTCTTCTTTTAACGAAGTAGCAAAGTTGTCAGGTAGCATTTTTAAAAATTAATCTTTCGGCTAAAAAATGTATGCACCTGATAGGAGGTTCAGAAGGTGCAAAAGGACTCTCTGTGAAAGAAAGTCTTTCTCCCACTCCCGTTCCTGGGCCACCCGGTTCCCTCATCGGACACATTCAGGCATGTGTGTGTGTGTGTGTGTGTGTGCACGCGCGTGCTCTCGTGTCACGCAAATGTAAACTACTATGAAAATATCGATCATATATTTCCATCTCCATCCAAATAGAGCACCCTCATTTTTGCAGGGTTCTGGGCTCCACTGTTTAGATGTTCCATTGTGTATTTAACCCGTCCCCCATAGATCATGGATATTTGCAGTTGGAAATACCGGGTATCGAGGGTATTCGTTGCAGCATTATTTATAGTAATGGAAGACTGAACATCTGCACAGTGGAATGCTAAGGGAATTGCTAAGTGGGATTGTTGGGTGAAAAATTAAATGTTTTTAAATTCTGAGAGTGTATTGCCTAATCGCCTCCACACACTAGCCACGTGTGAGTGTGCCTGTCCCCTGCCACTAACATGGTGCATTACCCAGCTAGTTTATCTTTACCCAATGTGCTAGATTAAAAATCCTATCTCGTTATGGTTCTTTTTTGTTTTGTTTGAGTCGGAGTCTTGCTCTGTCACTCAGGCTGGAGTGCAGTGGTGCAATCTCAGCTCACTGCAACCTCCACCTCCCGGCTTCAAGCGATTCTTCCACCTCAGCCTCCCAAGTAGCTGGGATTACAGACTCCTGCCACCACGCCTGGCTAATTTTTTGTATTTTCAGTAGAGATAGGTTTTCACAATGTTGGCCAGGCTGATCTCGAACTCCCGACCTCAGGCGATCCACCTGCCTCAGCCTCCCAAATTGCTGGGGTTACAGACGTGAGCCACTGCGCCCGGCCTCGTTGTGGTTCTAACATACATTTCTCTTACCGTGGGGCAGGCTGAACGTGTTCTCAAGCGTGTGTCTTTTTAAATTTATACACACTTCTTTTAGTATGTAAACATTTTGCAAATGATTTTATTAACAGGTCATCTTGAGAAACTGGCATTTGTGATGTGTGAGTGCTGAGGCCTGGGTTTGGGCCCCGCGCCTGCATCCCATGGCTGCGTTGAATATGTGACTCCCCCTCGTCCCTTAGCAACCCGAGGGGGTAGTTGCTCCCCCATCAGACAGCCAAGGCCCTGCTCCCCAGGCCGCTCACAGGACTTGCTCAGTCCGGCCTCAGCTTCACTAAAGACTGCGCTGCCGCGGGCTCAGCTTGGACTCTGTAGTCCGACTGCATCATCACTGTTCGCAAAAGAAGGCCAGGCTTTGAGGGGTTTCTTCCTAACTGGAAGCCTTTTAAAGTCACTTCTGTGATCCCGACGCCTGCAGCGTATAAATGACTGCACCAGCCACAGGCACCGAGGCAACTTTGTGACCTCGCTATTGAGTCATCCTGGGGAACAAAGGATGTGAATCCCCCCACCAGGGCAGCTGCAGCAAGAGGACCCTGAGGGGCCAGAGCAGACAGTGGAGAGCTTGAGAGCACCTGGCCACCCTGGCTGTGGTGGTCCCGGCACTGTAGTGCACCCTGGCCACTGCCTTGCAGAGGACAGGCTCAGGCCCAGTCTTAAGCCCGTCCAGGTGGCCCTGATAGCTCCCGCCAGCATCTTGGGGATGTGGAGCCTGGATGGCAGGGCCTGCGCCTAGGTGTCATGGCGACATCCCCGCGGCCTCTAAGGGAGTCCAGGAGGGACGCCTCAAACCCTTGGCATTCTGCCTGGCCTTCTCTTCGTCCCTCCCTCCCTCCAGGCAAAAGCTAGTGCACTAAGCAAAGCTGGGCTCCGGGCCAGTGTCCTGATGCCCAGGACTGGGGGTGACCCGTGTAGGGAGGGCCTGGCACGCGAGTGGATGGGAAGGGGCTGTGTTTTTTGTCCTGGCCATGAGGAATGTGGATGGCAGTCAGTGAGCCTGCCTCTCAGGCCACAGTCTGTCGGCCTTAAGCTCCAACCCTGCGGATGTCACCCTGGTGTCACAGCCACACCACCCAATCACAACGCATCGAAGGCCACAGATCAGAGACAGCAGTGATTGGTTAACACAAGGGTCAGGAGAAAAAGCACAACCCAAATCAGGCTGGAATGCAGGCTCAGGGGCCCACAGAGAACCCTGGATCATAAGGAGGCTGTATAGTAAAGAGCCGGGAGGAGAAATCGTGCAGCGTCGAGCTTTGCTCATGGCAGGGAACAAAGGATTGATCTGAGTGTGGAGGTAGGAGTGGGACTCCGAGGACAGACAATGTGTCCTGGCCAGCCAGGCAGCACAGGCCATGTTTGACCATGAACTGCAGGACAAGCTGAACTGCCTGAAATAACAGGGAATTGGGGCCAGTGGGCTGCTTGAAAGCCCCCTGCTCTCTGGGTGTTGGGCCCTCGCTCTCCGGGTGTTGGGCCCTCGCTCTCCGGGTGTTGGGCCCCCCGCTCTCCGGGTGTTGGGCCCTCGCTCTCCGGGTGTTGGGCCCTCGCTCTCCGGGTGTTGGGCCCCCTGCTCTCCGGGTGTTGGGCCCCTTGCTCTCCGGGTGGTGGGCCCCCCCGCTCTCCAGGTGTTGGGCCACCCGCTCTCCGGGTGTTGGGCCTTTGCTCTCCGGGTGTTGGGCCCCCTGCTCTCCAGGTGTTGGGCTGACCTTTGGCCTTTCTCCATCAGGAGTGGGTTGGTTTCCTCCAGACTTTTGCTGGTGTCCTGGTTCCTCTTGTGACCTCTTGCTGTTGGGTCAGGGGTCTCCTTTGTTTTTCAAATGTGTCACTTGAGCAGGGTGGTGCAGGTGGTCCTCACTCCGGGACCCGGCTGGTGTTGAGGCCATGGGACATTACCAGCCAAAAGCAGCCCCGTGACCCGTGCTCCCTGAGAAGGGACCTGCTTACCTGGCCTCAGGCCCTGGTCCTGCCCTCACGGGCAGCAAAGCTCCCAGTGCCTCTGTGGACCACTCTTCATTGCATGGGTGCTATGCTGGCCCGGGGTCCCCAGTCTTGGAAGTCTCAGGACTCCCTGTCACTGGAGGGGCAGGGAGACACTCCCTGAATGAGGCTAACCCTGTCATCTGCGACTATGGGCAAAGCTGTGTCATTCAGAGAAATCGAGATTTCCTGAGAAAAATACGACCCAGAGCTCCCTAAAAGTGACGGGTGGTGCCGTGTTGGATGGGCCTGGCTTCTCCCTGTGGGCCGGCTGGGCATATGCTCAGGCCATGCGATTCCAGCCATCTGTGGTCCATCCTCACATGGCGGTCAGAGGGGATGGACTATACAATGTGAGTCAGAGCCTAAAGGTCCCTGCTTGGCCCCCCACAGTGGTGGTCCTGTCCACATGCCTAGGGCTCCCGCCTCCCACCTGTGCCCTCCTCCCCCACAGCTGTCTCCCGCCCCCTCCAGATGCCTGTCCCTTCTCTGTGCAGGCCTTGGCATCCCTGGGAATGAGCTTTCCTGTCCTTCTTTGGGACTCAGTCCCAGTGCCATCTCCTGGGCAGGCATTCCTTGATCCTCCAGCCAGAGCGCGTCCCATCCCACCCTTGGCGAAGGTGGTGCCCAGGTGCTGGATCCATCATAACCCCAGAACATCTGCCAGGGCTTTGTGACAGCTGGGCCCCCGGGTTGAGCAGTCCGCATTGTGCACCCCACTTCCTGGCGACAACCTGATGAGGCCAGGACCGTTCTCCCCATTTGGCAAATGCAGAAACTGAGGCTTAGCAGGATTGAGGAACTTCACCCACGGCAGAGACTGGCTAAGTCCCAAGGTCAGAACTGTGGCCCATCTGCTGCTCAGCTGCGCTTGGTGGACTCCAGGCGTCGTGCCTCAGCCCTGGCGAAATGCAAAGCCACCCAGGCTGGGCCCACTGAAGAAAGGCTAGGCTCGACTGGAGTTTAATCTTCACAAGGAATCCAGAGCAGAAAAGGGCTTAGGAAAGGCAGGAAGTGTAACGGGGCTCCTGGCAAATGGCAGTGGAGCTGAGCGCCATCCGGAGACCAAGAGGAGAGTCATACAATTGGGTCCCGTCCACACGTGCATTCCCGGAGGAGGACTTTTGTAGGGGTGTCACACACATTCACACGCATGCTCATTCACACACTGTCACTCACATACTCTCATTCACACACAATCACATCCACACACATTTGCACACATACATTCACACCCACCTTCATACACACTCATTCACACACATTCACAATCACATTCACACCCACCTTCATACATATTCAGTCACACACAATGCATTCACACATGCTCACACATTCACATACATTCACACTGACCCTAGTACACACACTGCCACAGGCATTCTCACATTTACACCCACCCACATACAAACATTCACACACACTTATTCACACACTCATTCACACACAGACATCCACGTGTTCACACACACACTCCTTCACACAAACACATTCACACCCTCATACACACATTCACACTGTCACACAGGCATTCACATACACACATTGACGCTCACACACATTCACACCCACCCTCATACACATTTACACAGTCACACTCATGCTTTCATTCACTCATGCAACTGTGCACTCATACACACTATTTCATGCCCGCCCCCACACACATTCACTCACATTCACTTACACACACATGCTTTCACACAGTCACACCTGTATACACACTCTCCTGCATACGTATTCTCATTCCCCCACACTCATGCCCATACTCACACGTGTATGCACACATACACTCATTCCCACTCGGGCTCACTCAGGCTCACACTTCCGTCCACTACCCTGGGGCGGAAGTGCCATGGAAAGCAGCCTTGCCGTGTTTACGGCTGAGTGTCCCGAGCCTAGACCAGCGCCTTGTGCTCAGCAGACGCTCAGTGAGCATTTGTGGAATGAAGGAATGAATGAGTGAATAAATGAAGAACGAGCAGAGCCTGGATCCTCCGTCAGTTCTACGCTGTGGTGCATAGGCTTAAATGAGAGCAAAAGTAATATTGATAAGGAACAGACAGCCATATTGACATGACAAATAATTTGACATACAAAAGGAAGACAGACATCCTGGAAGCTAAAATTCACAGGTGACATTGCCTGTAAAGGGATGAGGAGGGCTGAGTGTTCTGGGGAATGAGGCTCAGCCATACTGATTAGCGGGGATTCAGGCCAATGACAGCTGAAAGGCCCCACCTGTCATTACCCCCAGCCCTGAAGATCAGGACAAAGATGCTGTCGGCCAGAAGATCTGGGTGATCCGGAGCCAGGGGTGTCGCCCTAGGTGTCTCTAGCAGGCGTCCTGTAGGGCCGTGTGGTTTAATGGTGTGCTCTTCTGTGATGCGCAGTGGGCACCGGGGTTTTCCCCTTGGTATCGTTCGTACCAGTTTTGTGAGGTATGTTTGCTTGGAACTTGTGAGCTGTAACTGCCTGACATTTTCTTAGGAAACTTAAATTTAGCCGCAGGAAAATGAACTCATAACAGCTCTGCAGCAGAGAAGCTTCTGGGAAACTGCTTGCCCGTGGTAGCCTCACTTCTGCGCTGGTGGACGCTGGCCGACCTGGGCTCCCGCCGGGCAGTGCTGGGCTCCCGCCGCCGTGTGCTTGCTGCGGCTGCTTTCGGTAGATGAGGCAGACGTGACTTGGGGACGGTCGCAGAGAGGCCACAGGCTCATCTCAGCGTCTCATCTCTGACCGTCGCTAAGTCAGGCGCAGACACTGGGGGCCGGGGGGACCCTGGCTGCTGAGGGTGGTTCAGGGTCTGCAGTTGGCCGCTGGCCCTGGAGTGATGTCAGTGTGAACTCTCTGTGTGGTCCCAGCTTCCAGAGTCATCTGTTATTTCAGAGTGTTCTGCCAGGTGGGCAGGTGGGCAGAGCTTTGCAGGCTAACAGCAGTGAGAGCTCCTGCAGGCAGGCATCAAATGCCCAGCAAGGCCCTGCGCTGCCCAGGAAGTGGCAGCATCTCCGCTCCCGTGGCATTTAGCCATGTGACTTTGGGGGACGCAACTTCACTTCTGAGTCTGCTTCCTTTTGATAAAACAAAAGCTTCTGTCTGTCCTTCCTGGGGCACCTGGGAGGATTCAGTGAAACAGCCTGCAAAGCCCCACCACTCCAGGGCCCACTGTGTTCTGGGAACAAATGCCTCCAACCCTGGGGCTCCTGCTGTCATGCCAAAGCCCTGAGCCCTGGGTCTGGGCTCTGTTGAGTGGAGAGACTGGAGGGCGGCCCTAAAAGGAGTGAGGCCTGGGGTAAGCACGGCCCTGGGGAAAGGGGCTGAGAACCCCGCCCCCCACCCCACCTTCATGCCTACCCACTCCCATCCTCACTCCTGCCCCACCCTCCCCCCTCTACCCGTACCCTTACCCCCACCCCTACTGCCATCCCTAACTCCCACCCTTACCCCTGCCCTTACCCTCACCCCCACTGCTACCCCCACCTTCACCCCACCCCCACCCCTACTCCCACCTGAACCCCCACCCCAAACTCCACCCTTACCCTTACCCTCACCCCCCACCTTCACCCTACCCTCACCCCCACCCTACCCTCACCCCTACCCCCACCCTCACCCTACCCCCACCTTCACCCCCACCCTGGGCTCCTCACTGCTCTGTATTTCCATCCCTCCTCTGTGGCCAAAACAAATTACCAGAAACCAGTGCCAGAGGATAACAGGAACTGATTCTCCCACAGCCTGGGCAGGCAGTGCTCGTCCGACGGCTCTGCGGAGGACCCTTCCGGCCAGTTCCAGCTGCTGGTGGCTGCATCAGTCCCATCTCCGCCTGCGCCTTCTCTGTGTGTCTGTGGCATTGCCACTCTCCCTCATCTTCTTTATAAAGACACCTGTCATTGGTTTAGGGCCCACCCTAACCCCGGGATGAACTTATGTTGAACTCCCTGACTCAATGCACAGACCCTTTTCCCAAATAAAGTCCCATTCACAGGTACTGGGGTTAGGATGTAGCTTCTCTGGGGGCCACAGTTCAACCCACTATGCTGTCTCTTCTGGGAAGTGGCTGTGGGACCTGAACCTGCCCTAAGTCAAGGAATATCAGAGGGTGACAGGGAAGAGGAAGGTGGGTCATTGGGTTTATTTGTAAACAAGGAGGAAGGTGAGCTGGGATCTGCCGCCTGCCTTTGTAGAATGACCCGTGGGACGCGCAGCTGCTGTTAGTTCCTAGGTCAGCTACTCAGAGGCTCAGTAATCAGGTCATAATCACGACGTTGAGTAAAGGCACCTCCAGAGAATTAATCATGTTATGGATTTCTTTCTCTCTTTCAAAATGAAAATCGCCTTATTGGTTCCATTATAAAATCAGACCATGATATATGTTCATTGTTAAAATTTTCAGGCGATTCAAAAGGTAAAAAGTGTAAACATCCCGCAGATTCTACCGTGATGCCCGTGCTTGAGGCTGCGGCCCATTTCTTTCCTGGATGTGGAAGAACGGGATTCCTCCCGCCTGCTGACTTTCACACCCACTGCCACACCGGTGCATGGGCAGAGCCACCGCTGGCAGCTGTGCGGGCCCAGTTGTGTGACTGACCTTTTCTTTTTTCAGACGGAGTCTCACTCTGTCACCTAGGCTGGAGTGCAGTGGCGCAATCTCGGCTCACTGCAACCTCCGCCTCCCAGTTTCAAGTGATTCTCATGCCTCAGCCTCCCAAGCAGCTGGGATTCTAGGCAAACGCCACCACGCCCAGCTAATTTTTGTATTTTTAGTACAGACAGGGTTTTACCATGTTGGCCAGGCTGGTCTCGAACTCCTGACCTCAAGTGATCCACCCACCTCAGCCTCCCAAAGTGCTGGAATTATAGACATGAGCCATCGCGCCCAGCCTGCCCTCTCTTGCTTTTGCCTTATTTCATATTTTGGCTCTCAGGCTGTCTCCAGTTGTCAGTATGGTAAGTGTTCTCTCATAAGGAGTAGCCTCCGTGCTGGGTCACCTGAGGGGCAGTGTGCCCCCTGGGAAGAGTGGCCTCACTGCCATCCCTGGCCTTGGGTGTTACCAGCTGCTCCTGCAGTGCCATCCCAGACTCCAGCAGCAGGTGTTTTTCCCTTTCAGCTCCCTGCCAAGCCTCTCTCTGCTCCTCTCTGTCTCAGCACGAGGCTAGCGGGCTTTATGGAAGGCCAGCTTTGGGCAGTAACCGTGGGGTCTCCCTGCCGCAGGCCATGTTCGAGCTGGTGACTTCCGAGGCATCCTACTACAAGAGCCTGAACCTGCTTGTGTCCCACTTCATGGATAACGAGCGAATGAGGAAGATCCTGCACCCGTCCGAGGCGCACATCCTGTTCTCCAATGTCCTGGACGTGCTGGCCGTCAGTGAGCGGTGAGGACAGGGGGACAGCCACCTCCCTCAGGGCCCTTCTCCATGCCGGAGGCACAAATGCTCGACACTGGCTTCTCTACTTCCAGATGTTTGGAATTTTCCGTAATAAAAATATAAATAAATGAAGACGTAAATCCAAATCTCACCGCCCCTCCTGGCAGGGTGGCCAGTCGCAGCCCCCTGCGTCCCTTCCCAGAAGCACCTGTGCCCCCCACGAAGCTCTGCACTGAGCAGCCTGCTGGCCCCAGGTTAGACTGATGCTGAGTCCAGCTGTCTCATGCATCAAACCCGTGGTCGGGACAGGTTTAAACCAGGCAGGTCCACAGGAGTCTTGTTAGAGGGACCGAGGGTGTCCATGTAAGCTGCTCTTTGTCCTAGCAGAAAGCCCCAGAGTGGCATGTGCATGGCCCCAGGCCCTGTGCAGGGTGCAGTCCTGGGTTCCCACATCCTCTCCTCCCGAGTGCGTTTGCCATGGCTGGTGGAAGCAGCTATGGGAGCGGGGGACTGGGTGAAGCCTGGGCTGAGCTGCAGCGGAGAAGAGGAGACAGACGTCTGTTCACTGAGTCCTGTGAAAAGGAAATGAACCTGGCTGTGTGGCCAAGATGAAAGAGCCCTTGCCCTCCGAAGGGCAGGCTATGGAGTTTTGCAGCCAGAAGCCACGTGGGGGCTCAGCTGGGACAGTGCCTGTTGTTCAGACAGGAACCCAAGGCAGGCCCCAGTGCAGCCCCGCTCCAAGCAGTGGGGATCTGATCAACATCACATGTGGCACCCTGGAAGTAGCTCGCTCTCCGTGGGCCTCCAAGTGGGTCCCTCCATCGCACTCACACCCACCCTTCCGTTTGCAGCCCCCTCACCTCCTCGTGGCAGCCCCATCTGGTGGATTTGGGAGGTGACGGCTGACTGGGGCCAGAATGGCCTATGAGATCCCTGGACTTCTGCCTCGGCACTTTTTTTTTTTTTTTGAGACGGAGTTTCACTCTTGTTGCCCAGGCTGGAGTGCAATGGCGCGATCTCAGTCACGGCAACCTCCACCTCCCAGGTTTAAGCTGTTCTCCTGTCTCAACCTCCTGAACAGTTGGGATTACAGGCATCTACCACCACGCCCAGCTAATTTTTGTATTTTTATTAGAGACAGGGTTTCACCATGTTGGCCAGGCTGGTCTCGAACTCCTGACCTCAGGTGATGCACCCACCTCAGCCTCCCGAAGTGTTGGGATTACAGGCATGAGCCACTACGCCCAGCCCTGCTGCAGCACCTCTGACTTATGTATGTATTTGTATTTTACTGTGGAAAATTCCAAACATGCTGGTCACCAGCGTCAGCAAAGGTCAGCCCAGGGACCAGTCCCCACCCTCCGGGGGGACCTTTCTGAAGCAGATCCCCAGGATCATCTAATTATCGTCAAACACATCAGCACATAGCTGAAGGATAAGGTCTCGGTGCCACCAGTGCCCTCAGCCCCATGAAAACACAGTCATTCTTCAAGATGACCAAATACACCGCCAGTGCTCGGTGCCCCGCTGACGGATCTTGTCAGCCCGTACACTCGCCGTGCACACCGGCGTGTCCAAGCCAGGCCTGCACACTGCCCTTGGCGAGACAACTGCTGACCCTACCCCCTGCACCCTCCACCCCGGGCACCCTCCACCCAAGCCGTTGCCTCTCGCAGGTTCCTCCTGGAGCTGGAGCACCGGATGGAGGAGACATCGTCATCTCTGACGTGTGCGACATCGTGTACCGTTACGCAGCCGACCACTTCTCCGTCTACATCACCTATGTCAGCAACCAGACCTACCAGGAGCGGACCTACAAGCAGCTGCTGTGAGTGTGCCCGGCCAGGGAATCAGGGCCAGGGGCGGCACCCGGGGCAGCCACACCAGTGCTGGCCCAAGCTCCTTACACAGTGAGCCTCAAGGTCCACGTGGGCCACAGGAGTCAGCCAGGCTGGTGACAGTATCCCAACCCGGCATGTTCCAGGGGGTTCTGGTGTCACTAGAGAAATATTAGCCCAGCCAGACCCAAAGAGAATCAGCACAGCACCCACTGGACCTGGATCCAATGGCCGAGCAGAGCTCCGTGCAGTTAGAAAAGGGGAGCGTGAGGTCAAGTGAGGTCAAGTGGCTAATTCAAAGGCCAGGACATCAGAGCCTGGGTTTGCACTAGTGACAAGGGCAGGAACAGGTGGGAAGGAGTCTCGGTGGGGCTCATCCAGCAGCGCCTGGGCATTTATTGCTAATCTGCCCATTCTGTAAACTTTCTCTGAGGTTTAGTTGACAAGGTAATTTTCCAGCCAACATGCCTCTTCTGAATCCTCTGCACTGAGGTTCCCTGCTTCAGCGACTGGGGTCAGCCAGGGAGGCTGTGTCGGCTCCCCGCAGAGCGCTGAGGGACTTTTCCAGTCACAGCATCTGCACGTTGCACTCCACTGGTCTTTCCACCAAGCCATGGGGTTCATGGTGCAGGTTTCAAGCTTGAGTCTTGGGCATTTGGATGTTTTAATAGTTGGCGTAGGAAAATTGGAATTGGAGGGAATCGGGATGCTAGTTTTGAGGAGAAATGTTGAGAAGGCCAGCATGCAGCAGGATAGGAACCATTCACAGCGCCCGAGAGCCCACCCTGCCACATGAGCGCAGACGCTGAGTGACAGGGCGCGGGTCCCTGCCGACTTGCTTGGGGCCAGGCTCACCTCCATCTCTCCCAGCCCTTTTCAGCGTCAGCACTGTGGCCTGGCCCACTGCTGAGCCCACCTGTCAGAAATGGCACAGGCTGTCCTGGCGGCGTCTCCAGCCTGCTGCCCCTTCCTGTCACTACGCCGGTTTATCAGTTTACCTTGCCACGGTTTCCTGCTGGGTAAAATCATCTCATTTCCCGCTGGGTAAAATCATCTCATGTAAAATCATCTCATCCCACACAACATACTGTGCCGAGTCTTCAAGGCCAGGCACGTGGAGCCACTACTGTGATTTCACTTGTACATGAACAGTCTGTTTTCCTTTTGACCAAAAGAAACCAAGGTGTTTCCCCCGCACCCATGGGTCATCTGGATCCCAGGAGTTTGTGGATGGGGAGGAGGAGTCCCCACTTCATGCCTCCTGCAGCCCAGAGACCTACTCCACATGTGTGTGTCCCCAGCCAGGAGAAGGCGGCTTTTCGGGAGCTTGATCGCGCAGCTAGAGCTCGACCCCAAGTGCAAGGGGCTGCCCTTCTCCTCCTTCCTCATCCTGCCCTTCCAGAGGATCACACGCCTCAAGCTGCTGGTCCAGGTACAGCCTCCTCCCCCTGACCCACAGGCAGGGCTCCCAGCCTTTCCTGTGCTCATTCCGGGACCCTGTCAGCTTTCTAGGTCTATCGGTTCAACAGATACTAACTAAGCTCCTCCCATGTGCACCAAGCACGTTTCTGGGCAGTGAGGGTGCAGCCCCTGCTTCCAGGGAGCCCCACGCAGAGGGGAGAGACAGACCCACACACAACCAGGAAGCCCATGGGGACAGTCAGAATGGGCCGGCACCACAGGGGGTGGCTGGCTGGCCACTGCCAGTTGCAGGGGTGGGGGCGGGTCAGGAAAGATGAGTGACATGTAAGCTGAGGCCTGGCTGACAGGGAGGAGCTGGTGGGGGGCGGGGGGAGGAAACAGTGTTCTCAGCCGAGGGGAACCGCTGGTGCAAAGGCCCTGGGACTGCAAGGTTCACGGGCAGAAAGGCCAGCAGCGAGCTCGGGGAATGTGATGAGGACGGGAGTGGGTGTGGGGATGGAGACAGAGGCAGGACCAGGGCCCAAGGTGTAGGAAAGACATTGGGCCCTGTCCTTAGTGTGGCGGGGGGTCCCCTGATTGGACTCACTTTTAAGAGCTGGCCCTGGATGCTCCGGAGTGTGGTGGAGAAATGGGGAAGGAGTTCCACGGCCAGTGGGGCTGGGTCAGGAAGTGGGGGGCCCGGCAGGGATGTCGGGGAATTGAAATGCAGCGACTTGCTGAGAAGAGAGAAGCCAGAGTGACTCCTTGGCTTTTACCTTGAGCAGTTTGGGGGTGTGCAGCTGTGGCTGAGATGGGGAGCACTTGGGGCAGGGAGGGCTCAGGGTTCAGGGCAGGAAGAGCTGAGTTTGAGGGAGACTTTGGACAGTTCAGCATCAGGGGGTCAGAGTTAAAGGGAGAGGTCGGGCAGGCACCATTGGCATTAAGGTGACATTTAATCAAAGAGGCCACCAAGGAAGGAGAGAAAGGGCCTGAGACCAAACTCAGGGACGCAGCCAGGACTGGGAAGGGACGGCCGTGAGGGAGGAGGAAAGCCACCGAGCTGGAGCCATGGGAGCCGGGGGAGCATGGGGCTTCCGGAAGAGGGAGGCTCCAGCCAGGCCCCGAGAGGCAGGACACGAGACCCCCTCCACCTGACAGGCCCCGAGAGGCAGGACCGAGACCCCGTCCCACTGACAGGTGCTGGGGCCCTGTCTACTGATGCCCTGGGCAGAGGGAGCCATTGGCAGCTGGGTCGATGAAGTGGATGGTGTGGAGGACAACTGTGGCCCTGAGGGGCATGAGCTGAGGGGGACCTGGGAGCCACAGGTAGCAGAGGTCAGAGGTCAGACAGGTGAGAGGCCAAAGACCTAGGGGCAGCTACTCCAGAAGGGGCAGAATTACAGAGGGGGAGGCCCGACCTGGGAGGAAAGGGCCTGGGAGCATGAGGCCAAGGAAGCAGGTGTGGGAAGAAGCCCCAGCCCAGGGCCAACAGGAGTTACCAACACGAGGGCACAGCCCGGGACGCGACCCCACACCCGGCAGACACTGTGATGAACGCAGTTCCATGGGAAATACCTTTTCAACCTGGAAAAAGTGAAACAGAAGACAGTAACACTTCCTAATTATGCAGAGAAAAAAAATTTTAGGACATTTTATAGGAAAAGTACATACATGGAGATATTAAAATCTTAGCTTCTGTAAGATGAAAACCAACAATAAGATTAAAACCGATAGGAAGCCGGGCGCGATGGCTCACACCTGTAATCCCAGCACTTTGCGAGGCTGAGGCGGGCAGATCACCTGAGGCCAGGAGTTTGAGACCAGCCTGATCAATATGGTGAAACCCTGTCTTAAAAAATAAATAAATAAATAAATAAATATAACCGATAGAAATGGGGTGATTAGGAAATGGTGCAATGGGGGATGGGATAGGGTGGGCGCTCAGGGGAAGGGCCCAGAGAAAGGGGTGGTAGGTTGGGGGCCATTCCAGAGAGAACAGTAAGTCCCCACATCAGGTAGCATGCTGGGGACACGCTGAGGAGGCTGGCGTGGGGGGAGCACGCACAGGCTAAGGAACCCATACTGCCCTGCGTTTGAGGCCACAGTGCCACCTGGTCAGATGCAGCTTTTATTCCTGGGAGAAAAGATGGCACCTGGACTGTTCTGTTGAGCAGGGATTTGGAAGTAGAGAGACAGTTAGTGACAGGCATGGTGACCACATAGAGGGAGGAAGAAGAAGGGAGAGTGGCTGTGAATCTCAAAGTTCTCTGGCTTGGCTGCTAGGCAGAGGCAGGCAGGTGACCACAGGGTAGGCCTGGGCTGCTGTCACGGGTGGCATCTGGTGCCACCATGGCACCCAGCAGCTGGAAGGACAGGTTGTTGGTGCTCAGATGCACCCAGCCTACTTACAGGACGAAAGCCAGTCAGAAAACATGGACATGGCAAGGATTGCTAGAAGGAAACCATGTAGAGTTTATAGAGCAATGCCAAGATTTACAACTTACAGGTAAAGCAGTACGGGCATAATTGAAGAAAACTGAACAGTTGGAGAAAAGACTCTTTCTTACACTTTCGTGGATAAGACCAAAGTTAACAAAGCCCTGGGGCCAAAAGACGGTCCCAGGGAGGAGAGGGAAGCCCATGGTCCCTCTACCCCCTGTCCCATAAGCATTTAGCTCCCCTTGGGGACAGAGCTGACCCTGACAGAGCACAACGGTCCTCTCTGCTGGATGCCTCACCTGCGGGCTCTCTTGTCCTCCATTTATCAGATAGAGGCTGTGTGTGTGTGCACATATGTATGCATGCATGTCTGTGCACATGTGTGTATGGATGCATGTGTGTCTAAGTACACGTGTGTGGGCATACAGGTATGCATGCATGTGTGCATCTTGTGATGCATGGCTGTGTGCATTGTGCATGTATGCATGTGTGTGCATGTATGGCTGTGTACATGTGTGTACAGTGTGCTTGAAGTATGCATTATGTGCACGTGTGTGTGTGTGTGTGTGTGTGTGTGTGTGCGCGCTGCAGCAAGGGACTCAACTGGTGCAGTAGGGAGGCTGCCACAGTCAAGGTGGAAAATGGGAGGAGAGGTCGGAAAAGATGAAGGTTAACACAGCGTTTCCCTGTGCGCAGAACATCCTAAAGAGGGGTAGAAGAGAGCTCTGAGCGGGAGTGCACTGCCTTGGACGCCCACAAGGAGCTGGAAATGGTAAGTCTCGCGCCCCTCTCCTGCGGTATCCCAATCCACTGCTTTTCTCATCCAGGTGCACCTTCCCGGCCCTGCTCCCCGTGTCCGTGTGTGTTTTTAGAAAACGCAAATTCATTTTAAAATTCACTTTTGTAGGCCAGGCGTGGTGGCTCATGCCTATAATCCCAGCACTTTGCTTACACACAGTACACACTGCACATACACATAGCACATACTTATCACACACAGCACACACATGGCACATACATATCACATGCAGTACACACTGCACATGTGTACACACAGTACACACACATTGCACATATGCACAGCACACATATGACACTGCACACACAGCACATGCTGCATAAACACGGCACATACAGCGCACACACCACTGTATTTGCAAAAAGGGCTTGTGGCTTAGAAGCAGCTTTGCCCCATATTCGAGTGCATGTGGCGTCCCTGCCTCGCTCCTGGATTTCTGTTCTTGCATATATGCGCAGATCATAATTATTTTAGTCAAATGCGTTGATGGCCGTTGGGGCTGACGATCACGTTTCTCATTCTAGACAACACTGCAGGGAGCTCCCTGCTCATGCTTCTCTGGGCACAGTGCTCATTGATGTGCCCTGACTGAGAGCCTGTGGCAAGCCTGGCCCCGTGCCAGGCCCCATGTGTCAGTATGGAATTTTCTTTCTTCAGAATGAGTCCTCAGGAGTCCCAGGAAGTGTGGAATTGTTAGGTCCCTTGGTTCCTGGGCTGCCTCCCAGGAGGGTGTGGGAAGAATAGCCGGGAGACTTGCTGGTCCGTCCGGCCTGCAGAGGAGGAGGGATGCCTCATGCATGTGTTTTCTGGAGTTTGCTTCCTACCAAGGGCAAGGCAACCTCTCCACTGGGACTAATAGGTTTTCCTACTCGCTTTGTCCCACAAGACCCTAGAAAGAGGAGCTCCAGCCCAATAGAGACTGGCCGACCAGCCTCAGCTGTGGGCACAGCGCCTGGTCACACTGGCCACTCAGCCCTTTCTGGGCCTGACCCAGCAGGAGGAAGGGGCTGGGACAGCTGGCTGTGGTGGCCTGATGTGCCCTCCTTCTTCTCCCAGGTGGTGAAGGCGTGCAACGAGGGTGTCAGGAAAATGAGCCGCACGGAGCAGATGATCAGCATTCAGAAGAAGATGGAGTTCAAGATCAAGGTGAACCGGAGGGACTGGTGTGAGCCTGTGCCCCCGGCCCCGCCCCAGAGGCATAGATCACTGGGCCTGGCTGGCCTTGCTTAGGTCCTTGGTCACTGGCCACGCTTAGGTCACCCCGGCCCCCTGACCTCCCCAGCTGAAGCCACCCTGCCTGCTGCCAGGCATCAAACACCATCACCGTGGCCCAGACCTGTCTCCTGAGAAACAGGAGTGCAGGGCTGGTGTGCAGCCAGAGGGATGAGGGGTGTGGATCCTGCTGTCACCTGCCGGCTGCGTGGCCTTGAGCAGCCAGTTTACACGGAGGGTGTGGTGGGGGCCACCCCAGGGATTCTCAAACCAGGAGGCTCTGGAAGTTACCAACCTCCCCAAAACTTCACAGAAAACTTCAGGCACTTGTGAGCCCCTAAGGGCCCCTGTGGCCTGAGTTTCTGGGAACTTGGGCACATCAGCACACTGTGCCCACAGAGGGTCCCTGAGGTCAGGCTTGGTTTGGGGAGCTGAGCCCCACTCCAGGAGGCAGAGGTGGTTGTGGGGGCATCCCATGTCGCCGGGTGCCGGGCGCCTGCCCCTGAGCTGCATCATCCGCTGAGCGACCATCCAGCTGCAGGCCTGGCCTCCTTGCCCCTGGGTCCCATTCTTTCCTCTCCACTGTGAACTTGACCCCTTCTCTGATTCTGCATCCAACAGGCGGAGCTTGGTGGGGGCAATGATGACAGATACCAGCTGCCACACCCACAGGCACACACGGTATCCACACAGCAGTGCACACACGCACACACGTCAACAGCAATGCACACGCACATACACTTGACTCACATGTGGGTGCACGAACACAGTCCACACACAGAGACACAAGTCCACATGCACAAAAGCACACGCAAAACACACTCATGCCCACAGGGGTGCACATTCACACACACACACAGCCCTGCCATCTCTCTACATCCGTCCAGAGCTCAGCCATTCCCCCAACTTGTGCCTCATGTGTCGGGGCCCTGGGCAGGCGTCAGGGAATGTGACAGATGCAGCACCAGGGGCGTGTCCTGGGGGAGGGACATTGTGGGCACGGCCGGCCTGACGCCCTCTCTCCGCCTCAGTCGGTGCCCATCATCTCCCACTCCCGCTGGCTGCTGAAGCAGGGTGAGCTGCAGCAGATGTCAGGCCCCAAGACCTCCCGGACCCTGCGGACCAAGAAGCTCTTCCACGAAATTTACCTCTTCCTGTTCAACGACCTGCTGGTGATCTGCCGGCAGATTCCGGGGTGAGTTGGGGCCCAGGGCGCCAGGCGCTCTGTGGGGCAGAGGAACGTGTTGGGCATTGGGTCTGATTGTGGCCACGGGGTAGCGGAGGTCGGGACAGAGCTTGGGCTTTTGGGTCACGTTTAAAAGTCTGCTCTGCTGTGGCCCAGGTTTGTGCCTTTAGCCAAGGTTGTTTCACTTCCCTAAGCCTCAGTTTCCCCTCCTGTAAAGTGGGGGTTTTACTCCTAGGGCTGTGAAAGGCCCAGCGTCTGATACATAGCGAGTGCTCAGCAGGGCGGCCATGGTGGGCTCATCAGGGTTGGCAGGACCGTGGTGCTGTCCATTGTCAGCACCTGGGATGGGTCATCCTTTGGGGTGCGGGGGGAGACAGGCATTCAGGTGGGAGCTTAGGAAGGAGGTGAAGATTGGCCAGCGCTGTGGAGCCAGGCTCACTGGCCTGCCAAGTGGGGCTCTCCTGGGACCCCCACAAGCCTCCTTGAGGCTGACACGCCTGCCCTCCCCTGATCTCCAGAGACAAGTACCAGGTATTTGACTCAGCCCCTCGGGGCCTGCTGCGCGTGGAGGAGCTGGAGGACCAGGGCCAGACGTGGCCAACGTGTTCATCCTGCGGCTGCTGGAGAACGCAGACGACCGGGAGGCCACCTACATGCTAAAGGCATCCTCTCAGTGAGTGCCTCGCCACCGCATGCCCGGTGCCACCCGTGGCACCTTTCTGTGTGGCCTTGATGCCTATGGGTCTGTCTCCAGGTGGAACAAGGCACCACACACACCCCTTGTGGGGCTGACCTGGCCATCCTTCCCATCCAGGCCCTGCAGTGCTTTCTGTGAGGCCTCTGGGGGTGGCTGCAGTCTCCTGGGTGCATGTACCTGTGTGTGCATGTGCGTGCATGTGGTGTGTGTGTTCCCTTGGGGCTTCAGACTCTAGGCGAGTCCCTCTTTTCGGATGGGCTGTTTTAGAACCCTTGAGTCAGGCTGAGTAGGGAACTACCATCCTCCTCCTCCCTGCCTGCCCACTTGCTGTGTGGGCTTGAGCTCATCTCTTCACCTCTCTGAGCAGCTGGGACCCCTGCCCTGCAGCCCTAGCCCCCCAGGAGGGACAAGCAAGCTAAGTGTGGGGAGCAATGCTCTGCAGGCCCTGAGCCTGGAGCTCCCTCGTGGTCTGCTGAGCGGAGGCTCCACTCTCCTCCTGCCACGGCCCCAAAGCTGCCCCTCACCCACAACTCACCAGATAGCCTCCCCTGCACAGACCTGAGGCTGCAGCTAACATGGACCAGGGCAGGGCCCGTGGGGGATGAGAAACTGTGGCTTCGGTGGCGTGGCTGTGGCCAAGAATGTGCTCTTGTGCGTTACCTGGTGGGGGCTGTTACCTTTCGGGCTCACCCTCACCGCCTGACTTTGGAAAGCCTCACACGGGAACATCATGGGGGCGCTCCCTTGTCCCTCTGTGGGTTCCTGTGTGGGTCAGACCCTGGACCAGCCCGTTCCTGTGGCTCTCCTGAGCCGTCCCTGCGGTGAGTTCAAGCGGTGCTCAGGACAGTGGCTGCGGACCCAAGGGGCAGCTAGCTGGGAAGCCCGGCGCACATCTTGGGGGGGCCGCTGTTGCTCTGCAGCTGGGGCACTGTCCTCTTCCCTGTGCCAGGAGTGAGATGAAGCGCTGGATGACCTCGCTGGCCCCCAACAGGAGGACCAAGTTTGTTTCATTCACATCCCGGCTGCTGGGTAAGTCACCTGTGGGGAAGGGGCCGCCATTTATGCTTGGGCTGGCCCTGCCTGCTGCCGCCGGAGCGCATGCACCTGCCTGGAGGGAGCCCTCCCTGAGCCGGTCGTCACAGAGGCCCGCATGGGCCCCCAGGGGCTGCTTCCAATGGAAACTTACTACCAGCCGGGGAACCTGACATGCCCACGTTGTGCGAATGTTGGACGGGCCTTAAGTGACAGGTGCCACAAAGTCAACAGGAGGAATTTGGACCAAACTCCAGTGCTATTTTAGGGTTGCCAGTTGCCCAAAAAGCTTATTAAATACAAAAAATGCCAGGCGCAGTGGCTCACGCCTGTAATCCCAGAACTTTGGGAGGGCGAAGCGGGTGGATCACCTGAGGTTAGGAGCTTGAGACAGCCTGGCCAACATGGCGAAACCCCGTCTCTACTAAAAATACAAAAATTAGCCGGGCATAGTGGTGCATGCCTGTAGTTTCAGCTACAAAATTTCCTTCTGAAGTGTAAACAAAGGCCATCTCACAGCCTTTATTCATGTGTTTCTTCCCAGAACTCCTGGCTATGTTAATAACGTTTTCTCTGGAAACAAACCCTCCTCTTCCTCAGATGAGCCTTCTTCAGTTGCTGTGGGGAGTTTTCCCATTCTAGGCAGGGCTCAGCCTCGGGCTTAGTGGGAGCAGGCAGGTGGGTGGCGCGGTGGTGGGGGACGTGCCTGTGCCTCTTGTCCCTCAGACTGCCCCCAGGTCCAGTGTGTGCATCCGTACGTGGCTCAGCAGCCAGACGAGCTGACGCTGGAGCTCGCGGACATCCTCAACACCCTGGACAAGACTGACGATGGTGAGGCTGGGACCTCCCCTTGGAGCCCCCAGGGATGCCGCATGGAGCCCTGCCGGGCAAGAGATGAGGGGGAGGTGGAGAAGGAGATGCCACCGCTGGCTGATGGGCAGGTGGGGCCGGCGCTCCACTTCGTCTCTCGCTCCCTGAGATGTTCCGCTTGGACACCGCCCGTCCTGGCTTCATTGGCCTTTCCTCGGCCGAGAGGAGGAATCATTTTTAGTACCTCCCCTGTCCTTCCCTAGAGCTCGGGGGCCCTCCTTCACAGTGGGCTCAGCCCAAGTGGTGGTTCCATGTCCCCTTCCCCCGGCCTCGGAACCCCCATCACAGGGGGAGGGAGGACAACCAGGAACATTCTAACCCTGACCTGACCCTGCCCCAGGCCTGTATTTGCAGCAAGCTTCCAGGTAAGCCTGTGACCCCCAGGCTCGGTACCCCATGTGGACCAGGAAGCCGTCCCCAGCTCCTGGCCGCCCCTGCTGGTGTCATCAGAACCAAGTGAAGTTCCTCTCAGCCCCATAGAATTGAACACGGTCCCCCTTTCCTTTTTCAAATCACATTCCTGTTTCTACAGTAATTGCTCCTGATCCAAATCCCCAGAGTACCACAGCATTTCCTCCCAAGCTCCTCCTCTGCTGCTGGGTCCCGGTAGAAGGCCTCAGGCTGTGACCTCCAGGGGAGGCCTCCTCCAGGGAGTCCCTCTTGTGAGCCCCCGAAGGCCCAGGGACTCTCCTGCCCTCTTCCCACAGAATATAACCAGCCTACTCCCCTCCCAAATGAGATGCAGAGGGCATGCCACAGGCTCTGAGCAAAGACCTGTAGGTCTCTAGAGAAGGGGAGAGGTGGAGAAATAGGGTAGGGAGAAGCCAGGTGACGCTACGACTCCTGGCATTGCCAGTTTGCGACGGGGCCCTCTCCACTGACCACGCCGGCCGTCGGGAGGCCACGCCTGGGAGGATCTGCCCAACAAGAGGTGGATGACACAGTCCAGGCGGCTACCTGTGTGCTCAGCTGCCACCCCCACTGGCCCCTTGAGCACCTCCAGCTTTTTGAAGTGGCCCTTGGGGTCTCCTGGGCTCGCGTAGGGCAGCATAGAATTGCTGAGGGTCCCAGAGTGGGTTCCAAAGTCAATGTGGAACTGCGTGGGACGGAGCAGGCCTTGTTCTGCGTAGGTGCCCACGTACCTCCCAGCTTATGGGGGTGAATCCAGTCTGAGCATCTCAGCAGAGGTATGCAGAGCCCCTGCCTTTCGGGAAAGGCCAGCTGGACCCTCTAGTGTCCCACATACAGATGGGGGCCCTGGAGGGGAGGGAGCCACTGTGCAGCCCGGGCCTGCAGGAGCACCTGACCCCTCCCTCCCTCCCCCTCCCTGCACAGGGTGGATCTTTGGCGAGCGTCTACACCGACCAGGGAGAGAGGCTGGTTCCCCAGCTCCATGACAGAGGAGATCTTGATCCCAAGATCCGGTCCCAGAATCTCAAGGAATGCTTCCGTGTCCACAAGATGGATGACCCTCAGGCGCAGTCAGAACAAGGACCGCAGGAAGCTGGGCAGCCGGAATCGGCAATGACCCCCCGCTCAGGGGGCCGGCGGGAGCAGGGCCTGCACGTGACCCTGACAGAAGGTGGGGGCTCTGGGAGGCACAGGCCAGCGCCGCCTCAGGTGGTAGGATCTGGCTTGGGGTGCCCGGCCTTCATCCCCGCCCACACAGTGAGTGCTCACGTGTCTTGGCCCCTTGCTCGAAAACTGGATAAAGGGTGCCCACGCCTCTCCTGATGCATTTGTAAGCAAGAAGGTTTCAGCAGTATTACACCACCACCCTCGTGCCTCCGAGGGGGTGGAAGGGAGTGGGCATGCTCCAGGGCCTCCCCAGCCCCTGGCCCCCAGGGACTGGAGAGGCTCCCAACCCAGAGTGTCCCTGTGGGAGGCAGGCAGAAGGTGACAATTGACATGATCTCCTGCACGCGTCCTCCTCTACCTTGGAAGCAGTTAGAATCCACCAGGCACAGGTGGGGCCGCCCTTGCCTGACGGAGCTTGATGAGCAGCCCTTGGTCTCCAGTTCACAGGACTCAGAGCCCAGCCGCCTCTGTCCCACCCCCTCCCCGGGCCTCTGCCAGTCTCTGGCTGCACGGTCAGGCCCTGCTCCATGGCAGGCCTGCCAGAGCTTGGCTGGGGACCCCTCCCGCCTCTGGCTCCCTGATGGGCTGGATGTAACTTGTGGTCTTCTGGCCCCTTAAGGAGCCCAGGTGTTTAAGGAATGAATTGGCCACTGCATCTTGTATCGATTATGGTTCTGAGAAAAGCAAATATCACTTTTGGTTGCATTAAAAGAAGCATCATATATAAAATAAAGGAGATGAAGGTCTACTCTTTATTGCCCTGGTACACAAAGGAAGGGGGTGTTTGGTTCCAGGCAGGGAGAGAGGAGCACCCCTTCAAGGCCAGTGGAGGAGGCTTGTCTGAAAGGAGGGGCTTGAGGAGGTTTCCAGAGCATCGGGGAGCAGCTGGGCCCTCACCTCAGCATGGGAGTGGATTTGGGCTACACTTGTGGACTCCAGAAACAGAAGGGGCTGTTTGGGGGGAGCTGCGGATGCCCCTCTGCTGCAGTGGCAGTGAGGACACAGCTTTGGAAGGCCGTGGGGGCCCTACAGGGAATCTAAGCACAGGCGTGCGGCTGGGACTTCTGCACGGCCCAGACACAGGCCTTGGGCCCTTTGCATCTTCCGTTACCCAGAGCTGCAGCCCCTCCCCTTGCCCCAGCTCCATCCCAGCATGTTGAGGGGTCCTGCGTGTCCAGGACCACGCCCTCTGCCAGGACAGTTTCCCTGCTGGCCGGAACAGGCCTTTGATTTAGATCCAGTGGACTCTGTAGCGTCTTCCCACGGGCCACAGCAGGGTGCTTGGCGGTCCTGAGACCTCAGAGCCTCTGAGAATCCGGGGATGCACCGGTGTGACGCTGGTTCTACCAGCGAGGGAGGGCCCCTGGTCCCAGTGACAGGCTCGTGATGCACCCCTTGGTGGGGGAGTGCTTGCAGAGTAGGGAAAGGGAAGAGGGGGCCATCTCTGATCCCTGGAGGGGAGGGTTGGGAAGGAGTGGGTGGCCATCGGTCCCCTGTGCTTTGTGGCGCTATTGAGTCGGATCATCCGCTGTAATGAAGGCTTTGGTTACTCAAGGTTATGTGAGATGAAATAAGTTAACCGATTAGGAAAATAGGTGTTTCATAGCACTCCTTTATAAGCAGAATCGTTTAGGGGTGTGTTTTGGGGGAGACTAGTCGAGTCGGAAGCTGTTAACACAGACTCGGAGGCCTTGGCCCCATGCCCCAGTGTGTGAGAGGTGCGTGGGCATCACCTGGGCTCCTCGAGTGTCCAGGGGGGAAGTCATGGCAGAAAATGGTGCCATGGGGAGCTCAGGGACACCAAAAAGGCCAAAATAGCTGCTGGAGAAAATAGTTCTTTAAAAAAGAGGAGCAGCTTGCCCTCCAGCAGCATCCCACTCTGGAATCTCCAGATGCATTCAGCTGCCCCCAAGGGGTCTGCTGGCTTCCAGACTGTCCCAGCCTTCTGTCCAAAGGCCCGGGGACTGGGGTGGGGACCAAATTCCCACTTCCCCTGCTGCGCCGCAGGTTAAATGATCAAAGGATCAAAGTTTATATCTCGAAATGCTTTCCAGGTGGGGGACCGTGGGCCGGGCGGGGTCCTCATTCACTCCTCCCCTACGCTCTGAGGGTGAAGTGGGGTGAGTGGACCTGGGAAAGCCGTTTCTCTCCCTGAACAGACGAACCCCTCGGCGTGGCGGCTCCGGCTCGGCCCAGCCAGGCCTGGGGAGTGAGCATAGGAAGCAGGGCGGGCAGTGCCCCGGCGTCGGGCCGTCGACTCATCCCGCTCCCGGGGCTCCCTGGGCAGAGGGGTTCCCGGGGGGGCCTGGGGCTGCGGGTCTGAGCCCGCGGATGGGGGCCCTTGCCGTGGGACCCAGAGTCAGAAGACGTCCCCCAAAATAACGCGGCCTCTGGCTGGGAACGCCGACGCCCCCGCCCTCCGCCAGCCCGGCCTCAGGGAGCCGCGGGCCCCGGGGTCTCCGTCGGCCTTCCCGGCCCTCGCGCTTCCCTCCTCACGGAACGCTCTGGACCTCAGCGGAGCGGAATGGAGGCCAGGCCCTGGACAGCGCGGCGAGCGCCAAGGCCCGGGCCCAAGCAGAGGAGGCGGCGCCGAGAGAAGTGGCCGCCCGTGGCCCGGCCGTGACTGTGCCCCTGACCGGGCTTAGAGCGCCGGCCGCACACCCGCTCCGACGCCCTGACGGCCTGGGCGCACGCGCACCGCGCGCTCACGCGGGACTCCAGCCGTGGTGCACGCGGATGCCGAGCGGCGCGGCCTTGCGCGCGCTCACGTGCACGCCACACGCACGCGTGCTCGTACTGGCCGTGCGCTCACGCGCGCCCCTGCGGGTAGTGAGGGGGCGCCTCGGGCACCCCCCGCGCTCACGACACCCACCTTCGCCCCCCCCGCGCGCGTGCACGACGCCGACCCTCACCACCCCCCGCGCGCGCACCTTCCCCCGACCTTCGCGCTCGCCTGCGCGCTCACGCTCTGGCACACCTGCACGCGCGGACACACAGGCGCGCCGGGAGTGCAGCCGATTCGCGCCGCGGCCGGGCGCGGCCCCTTTATTGGCTTCAGGAGGCGGAAAACTTGCTCAGCGCGACGACCACGAGCGCCAGCACCACGCAGGTGGCCAGCAGGGCGGCGATCACGATGGCCGCGATGGCGCCGGGCCCCAGCGACCCTGCGGAGGACGGGAGGACCGTGTCACCCGCCGGCCCCGCCCCGGCCGGCCCTCCTCCCGCGCCCCCCGCCCCTCCTTCTTACCCACCCCCGCCCCGCCCGTACCGCCTCCCTGGTCCAGCCGCTCCTGCGCTGTGCTGTCCTCGGGTCCTGGCGCGGCGGTGGGGGCTGGGGGACCGGTGTCCACGGGCTCCCGGCCGGGGCTGGTGCTCTCCACAGGGCCTTCTCCCGACGGCAGCTCGGCTGGCTCGTTCCACAGCGTGGGCACGGGCTCCTGCGCACCCTCATCTGCAAGGCCAACGAGAGGCGCTGGGGCCCCAGGTGACAGGGCCGACAGGACGTCACCCCCCACCTCTAGGTTAAGCAAGTTGCAGGTGGCGCTGTGTGAGGGGTCTGGGCCCAGCGCTCCACTGGCCCTCTCATTTCCCAGGCAAGGCAGCTTCGAAATCGACTCCCAAAACCAGGAGACCGCATGCCTGTCACCCCACAGTGGCTTCTGGGGCCAGGCTGCCCCAGAAGAGGGAATAAGGGCCTCAGAAGGCCATGAGAACGCTGGGCTGGCAGCAGAGGCAGGGGACATGGGCCCAAGCCCCGAGATCCTGGGCAGGGGCTTGGCCTGTTCCATCTGAACTGCAGGCCTCTGTGGGCCTGGGTGAAGTGACACTTGTGAGGGTTCCCTTCCCACAGGGCAGACGACACAGAGCAGACTTCATCCTGGGAAGAGGCTGCGATCCATGGGGGCTCCGGTGCTGCAGGGAGTGGGAGGAGAGGCCCACCGGGAACCCTAGGGGCACAGACACTTTGCTTCCCTGCCTTGGCCCTACCCTGCACCAGGTGTGGGGCCCGCAGGGCACAGGTCCGGCTGGGGCCTCTGTAGCCTAAGAAGCTGAAGCCAGTGCGTTGGTGCCTCCTGAAGAGCAGGGCTGGTGGTGGGCAGGAGTGTCTGCTCAGTGTAAGGGAGGTGCCCCCCCCCCAAAGCCCTTCTCTGCTCATAGAGTTGGGAGTTAGCAGAATTTAGGGTACCCAGGGACCAGAGAGCAGGAAGGAGGCATTCTCAGGTCCCACAGAAAGCACAGGCTGAGACGCCTGCATGATAACCGGGCCCTGTGCCCTTACCAGCCAGCCCACCCCAGTTGTCCTCCCCAGCCCACCACCCCAGCCCTGGGCCATTCTTTCCCCGGCAACCAGACAGGAGGCCCCAGAAACGCTGGAAAGCTCAAGATGGGGATGGTTGGCCAGCTCTTGGCCTCTCCAGCCCAGCCAGACCAGCTGACATCACAGTGTTAGCAGGGCAGGGCCTGCCCATGCCCTAATCTCTCAGGGTTTTGTGGGGTTTTTTTGTTTGTGTAGGTGTTTTTTTTTTTTTTTTTTTTTGAGATGGGGTCTTGCTCTGTGGCCCAGGCTGGAGTGCAGTGGGGCAATCTCAGCTCACTTCGACCTCCACCTCTGGGATTCAAGTGATTCTCCTGCTTCAGCCTCTCAAGTAGCTGGGATTGCAGGCACTCGCCACCATGCCTGGCTAATTTTTGTATTTTTAGTAGAGATGGGGTTTTGCCATGTTGGCCAGGCTGGTTTCGAACTCCTGACCTCAGGTGATCTGCCCTCGTTGGCCTCCCAAAGTGCTAGGATTACAGGTGTGAGCCACAGTGGCAGGCCTCATGCCCTAATCTCAACTAGGATAGAGACTGATCCAGAGACACTCGACCCTCAAGCAGGTCCCTAGGATGAGCTGGGGGGGTGTCCAGACATCTCATCTCTTTGACTCCAGCTACTCTGGTGTGGGAACTGCTTTTATCTTCATTTCAGAGACGAGAAAACCAAGGCTTGGGGAAGTCAGGTGCCGCGGTGGTGAGTGCTGGGGGTGAAGACCTTGGACAGTTGCAGGAGTGGTTGTGCTGCCCAGAAACAGTGCAGGAGGCTGCCGTTGTGCGAACAGGTCATACAGGCCAGCCTGCGACCCTAGGGCACCTTTTGGCGCTTCGGGTTTCATCGCTGAGCGCTGGGGCACGGGCACAGCATCAAGCCAGACACTTGCCCTCCTCCTAGGCTCGCCAGCACCCAGAGCGGGGGATGCTCAAGAAGACACAGGTCCTTCGGGGTTTTCCGGCCAGCTGTGTCCATCTAGGGCAAACACGAGAAACATCAGCCACCCAGACTCAGGGTCAGTCAGAATAACTGGGCCTTCCCAAATGTCACAGTCAGGAAAATCAAAGAAAGGCTGAAGGTTCCAGGTCAGAGACTAGGGAGACAACTCAGTGCAAGGTGTGTTTCTGGACGGGGAGGGACGGGCCTGCGATCGGAGACGCTGGGGTCTGTTGGTGAAGTTTGAACAGGGTGTGGCTTAGGACGGCTTCAGCACTCATTTCCTGGGTTTCATAGCTGACTCTGGTCTGTAAGAGAATGTCCTTGTTCTTCAGATGAATTTAGGGGCAAAGGAGCATGACTCCTGCAACTTACTCTCAAATGACTCAGCATGCACATAGAAAGAGGATTCAGCAGTGAGGCAAAATGCTGGCAGTTGGTGTGACTAGCTGGATGGCCTCCTGGAGTTCATTGGATTATTTGTGCAACTTTTCTGTAAACCTAAACTCTTCCACAATAACATGTTAGCAGGAACTGGCTTCCTGGGCCTCTCTAAGCTTGGAGAGGTCAGTTGCCAGCCTCAGCTCTGAGTCTCGGCTTGCTGACCTTTCAGCTGACCTGCCACATTCCCCAGGTCTGGCCCAAGGCAGAACCCCTTTCCAGAAAAGACCTCTGGCAGGAGGCCCCAGGGCTGGAAGGCCCATTGGCCCTCACCTGGGGGAGGCTCCCCCTCCTGAGGGGCCCAAGGACTGTGGCACTGGTGTCTGTCAGCCTCCCCGCCAACCTTGAAGCCCACCCTGAGAGGAGTGCGTAGTGACCCAGCCAGGCCTCCCATGTCACAGCCTGAGAGGCAGGCGTCTGCAGCCTTGCAGCCTCCATGGAAGGCCCCAGGCCTCCCAGGTGTGCTTGCCTCAGGCTTCTGGGGGCTCCGCAGGAAAAAGGCCTAGTGTGCCCACCGCCTGGCAGGCGCCAGGATCTAGGCTTACCGACTACCTGTCTCGCCACAGAAATAGACAAATGACATACCCAAGGCAGACCAACAGGCAGGCACCTCCCTGCATCTGAAGGCCGCTACAGGGCTGCAGGGTACCAGGCTCAGCTGACCCTGGTGGCATCTGCAGGAATCACCCCTGAGCTCAGGACGAGGAGTGGCAGGGCTCAGTCCCCGGGCCAGCCCAGCAGGGGTGAGCCACCACCCTTGAGGGTGCCCTCGAGCAGGGCAGTGGGGAGCTCCACTTCAGCCCTGTCGCCATCTGTCTTCCATGACCCAGCCTCTCTCTGCTGCCCCCAGCACCAGACATACCTGCCCCGGCCTCCTCCCCCTGTACACAGCCCCTCCTGCCAGCCAGGCCGTGAAGCTTTCTAATCAGGAGGGCTGGGGCCTGTCCTTGCTCCATCGGGCTGTCACCCGGGGGCCCCAGCAGCTGGACTTCATGCCCCAACTCCACCTTCCTGGCCTGTGAGGTGGGAGTTCAGACTATGCGGTCAAGCATCTTCCACAAGGAGGTAACTGCGAACATCATCTTCAGCTGCTGCCTCTGGCCTGGGCACTCTGGACACAGGCCCAGTTGCTATGTGTCTGCAGCTGCTGGCCGTCCTGTCACAGGAATCCCTCACAGCTGGCCCAGGAACTATCTGCACCCAAGCAGCCAGGGACCCAGGGGTCACCACCTTCCTGCCAACCTAGGCTGGTGCCCAAGTGGCAGACACATGTGTTCGTAATGACAGCCTGGACTCAGCCACTGAGCCACCAGGAAAAGGGGTGCCACTGCTGGGGAGGGGCTGAGGCATCTCTCATCCTCATCTGTTTCTAGAATTTGCTCCAGTAAGAAGGGAATGCACAGCTGAGAGGCAATTCCCATCCTCCCCCAAATCTATCCTTTTGGGAAGCCCAGAGCAGAGCAGTCAGTTTCCTAGCAGGAGTCCTGTCTGGGAGGGCAGAGACGGGACGGGAGCGAAGGTGTGGAGGACGGAACTCATGGCATGCTGGACGAGCAGTGAACAGGCCAGGGGGGACAGAAGTGAAGGTGGCAAAGGGGTGGGGCCACAGAGGACCCCGAGAAAGTTCCATCCGTCTGGGCGGTAATAAGGCCCAGACTCCATTGATCAGAAGTAGCTACGTGGTGTGACTAGGCACTCTGACCCAGGGAAGCAGGGTGGCACTGCCACAGGCCTGGGCACCACGGGCTCTCTCCCAGCCCCACTGGCCCCAGCCGCCCTGCCTTTCAGTAAATAAGTTTGTTCTGACCACAGGGCCCTGAGGCTAGGCGCCGCCACTCACAGACACTCTTGTGTGGGCCATGAAGGGCCTTTTCATCCCTGCCCTGGCCTCCCGCCACTCAACCCGGCCTGCTCCCACCTCAGTAGCTGAGGCCACAGGCCCCGACAGGGAGGGCCTGTGCCTCAGATGGGGCCGGGGCCTCAGCCCACGAGGTTGCTCCTTCCCCCTCCTGTCTGCTACCAGGACCCAAGCCCACAGAGCAGAGGGCCGGGGGTACACACCTGCTCAGAGCTCCCAGCCCAGGGTTGGGTACTGAGAGCCTCCCAAACGCCCTTCCCCTCAAAATGGCAAGAACAACAGCCAGAGCCCCAAAGACCCCGGCCCCTGCCCGGGGGGCCTGCCTGCTCCTGGTAGGACACATGGAGGGAAGTGGGGGTGGTGAGGCCCGGTGAGGTCCTGG
Organism: Ateles fusciceps; assembly: GCA_036589455.1. NCBI lineage: Eukaryota > Metazoa > Chordata > Mammalia > Primates > Atelidae > Ateles > Ateles fusciceps. Next base: position 5,187,334 of record JAZHEH010001810.1, read on the forward strand.
CTGTCCCCAAGGCATCCTGTGGTGGCAGAGGAAGCCCACCAGCCCACAGTGACTAGGGACAGTCTGGCCTGGGAACTCTGGCCGGCAGCCTGGGCGGGGAGAGTCAGCCACACAGAAGCTGGAACCTGGGCTGGAGCACAGGCAGTGTCCCCGGGCCCACCAGTCAGGAGCCAGGGCCTCCCCCCTCTGCCCACACGGACCACCAGGCTGGAGAAGCAGCGTCATCCTGGTGAGGGGGGCCGCAAAGATCACAGCCCCAGGATCCAAGCCAGGGAAGACGCCACCTTCCCCTTTAGGCTCCCTCCCCCCCCACTCCTGGGGACACCGCATGGCTCGCTGGCGCCTCTCCCACCGCAAAGGAGGCTGGCACCCTCCCAGCCTGCGGGAGGAGGTAGAGTTCTGCTGAGACCACCCTGCACCAGGGAGGGGCTCAGGCCATGGAATCCGCATTCCCCTGACGTTCACTGAGCGCTACCGGGATACGGGGCCCATCCCGAAAGCTCTGCACATCTGAACTCACGAGGTCTCACAGCCCCTGCAAGTGAGGCAGAGCGTAGCAGTGTCACCATCCTACAGATGAGGGGGAGGGTTCAGAGAGGCTGAGAAACCACCCGGCCGAGACTGAGCACACCCTGGCCTCCAGCTCCTTTCTGGGTGTGCAGGGAGAAGCCAATAGCCCCAGGGCTCCTCGCTGTCACCCAGGCCTCCCAGGGGGTGCCCAAGGGGGTCTCCCCCAGGTCTGTTGTCCCCCAGAAACTCTCCTCAGCCTGTGCTCTCATGACTGTGGTCCACTTCTCTCACAGGCCCACGGGCACCCTTCAGAAGGCCCAGGCTGCAGGCGCCTGGACACCCGTGACTGTGACACAGAAGCCCTTTGGTCCAACTCCTGGCCAGCGGGGAGCAAAGACCACCTGTGACCCGTCTGCGCCCTTTGTCTCTCAGGCTCTGAAGCCAGCCTGGGCCAGTTTCCCCTCCGCCGCCCCCCCACACACAGGACCCCTGGGAGCCTGCCGGAGGCTTCCCTTCCATGGGACCCCAGACCTGGCCACTCTGATCTCAGTCCAGAGGTCCACACCGTTTTGCAGAGGGATCTTGGGCCTTGTGTTCTCTCTCTCTCTGGAACCTTTCCCTAGATGGGACAGTACGTGGGTCTTCATTCTCTAAGGACATCACAGAAATCAGCAGGGAAGCTTCTGAAAAGTAATCAGCAAGGCTCTGCGCTCTTCGGGCTCCTCAGCCACTTGCCCTGTGCCTGGTGCCCCCGGCTGCCTCCCAGACCTGGGAGACTTCAGATTTTCAAGTGCTAGAGCAATTCCCATGTACCCCCAACATCGAAACATCTCTGGGCCTGCCCCCAGGTCATCCTCCCGCTTCAGAGGCCATTATCCCTGCTGCTAACGATTTCCAGAGATGTCCATCTCACACAGCGCTGCCAGCCGGTCTCACGAGAGCTCTTCGCAGAATCACCCTACATGGCCGTCCTGTCTCCTGTGAGGGGGGCTTCCTCCCCAGTGGACATTGGAGAATCTGGCCCCAAGGTAGCTATCGGCCCTGGGAGGCTGGTGGTGGCAGAGACGGGGGCCTTCACTCCTTACCTGTGAGCACCGCAGGGGCCAGAACCCCAGAGACCAGCAGCAGCGCCATGCGAAGGGCCAGACAGGAGGCCATCCTGGCCAAGAGTAAGCGCAGCGGCGGGCGGGGACGCTCGGAAGACTGGGCTGGCTAACTTCAGGGCAGTGAGAAAGGCATCAAAGGGCTGGGAAAGGTTTTCATCAATGCAAACTCTGTCCTCCTGGGACACCGTGCCCGCCCCCCCGCGTGACACACACACACACACACACACACACACACACACAGAGCAAGAGCTCACAGAACAGACATGCTTTCCTGAACCTGGGAGCTGCCCCACTCTTGGAAAGAGGAAACTGCTTGTGCTCTGTCTCCACCCGCCAGCACACACACACCTCCTGCACTTACTCCTGGACCACTGAAAGTAAAAGGTTTTCAAACTTTCTTATGCAAAAGAATCACCCAGGAAACTTGAAACATGCAACTGCCTCTGGCCACTGTGTTTCAGTGGGGCTTGGGTAGGCCTGGGAATCTGCATGTTAGTGCCGTGGCCCAGGCTCCAGGAAATTTGGCCTGAAGCAGGCAGCACTGAATACAGGCTGGACTCTGCTCACCCCTGGGTTCTCCATGCCTGGCCAGGAGTAGGCACTCAGTGCTTGTTGAAGAAGCACTTTTATTTATTTTTTTATTGAGATGGAGTTTCACTCTTGTTACCCAGGCAGGAGTGCAATGGCACGAACTCAGCTCACTGCAACCTCCATTTCCCGGGTTCAAGTGACTCTCCTGCCTCAGCCTCCTGAGCAGCTGGGACTACAGGCATGTGCTACCACGCCCAGCTAATTTTTTTGTAGCTTTAGTAAAGACGGAGTTTCTCCATGTTGGTCAGGCTGGTCTTGAACTCCTGACCTCAGGTGACCCGCCTGCCTCGGCCTCCCAAAGTGCTGGGATTACAGGTGTGAGCCACCGCGCCTGGCTGAAGAAGCACGTTTAAAGCAGTTTTGATCTAACCCCTCGGGCAGCTCTAGTCTTTCCTAAAATGCTCCTGTCTCCTCCTCTGCTCTCTGCTCTCCTAGACCTCTGCGCACTCACGACATCCATTGGGCCTGGCTCAGAACTTGGCCCCACGGCCCACTGTGCCTCAGCAGCTCCAGGGGCAGCTAATGAGTGACTCGGACTTACAGTGTCAAACGCAAATCTTGACTCCAGTGCCTCTTCCCTCACTCAGTCAATGGAACCCCAGTCTCCCCCTCCCAGATGTCCTAGCCACACACGAAGTCATCAGAAGTCTCTCTTTCCCTCACTTCTGACGTCCGAGCCCTCAGAGTTCTGCCAGCACTCCCCTTTCATACCATGACGGTTTCCCGTTGCAATACAAGCTTGCCTCGGCCCTGCTCAGCTCCCTACCCACACTCTCTCTGTTTCAGTCCACTGGCCATGAGGAGGCTCCCCCCTGATCCACACCTGATCCTGCCTCAGGCCTTTGCATGTTCCCCCTCCCTCTCCCCAACAGGCAGCCCCTATGCCCATGACCTGGCCACCCCTTCCATTCAAGCCTCAGCTTGAAGCGTCAGCTTGCTAAGTCGGCCCCTTCCCCCATCACTTCACTTTTAATTTCTTCTTAGCGTGCATATTTATATGAAATTACCTTGTACTTTTGGTTAATTTTTGGAGGAGCAACACATATTCTGTAAAGCACACAAGTCTTTTTTTTTTGTTTTTTTTTTTTGACTCAGAGTTTCACTCCTGTTGCCCAGGCTAGAGTACACTGGCGCGCTCTCGGCTCACTGCAACCTCCGCCTCCCGGGTTCAAGTGATTCTCCTGCCTCAGCCTCCTGAGTAGCTGGGATTACAGGCATGCACCACCACACCTGGCTAATTTTGTATTTTTAGTACAGACAGGGTTTTACCATGTTGGCCAGGCTGGTCTTGAACTCCTGACCTCAGGTGATCCGCCTGCCTCAGCCTCCCAAAGTGCTGGGATAACAGGTGTGAGCCACTGCGCCCAGCCGACAAATCTTATGTGTACAGATTGATGAGCTTTTCTATACATACACACCTGGGCAAACACCACCCAAATCAGTAGAGACCCTTCCCAGCACAGTAGCAGGGTTCCCTGTGCCCACCCCAGTCATACTCCCAAGGTGCTCTTCCATCTTCTACCTCCATGGCTTCATTTGTCCACTCTTGAACTTCAAAAACTGGACTTATAGGAGCTCCTGTGTCTGGCTATTTTCATTCCACAGTGTCTGTGAGATTCATCCATGTTGTTGTGTGTAGCAGTAGCTCATTTTTCCTGCTGAATAGTATTCGGTTACATGACTATGCCACAGTTCACCCATTCTCTTCTCCACACCATCCATGTATTTATCCTTACCCATCTGAGTTGTTTCTAGGTTTGGGCTTTTATGACTGCAGCTCCTGTGAATATTCTTGTGCATGCCTTTTTGTGGCGGTAGGTGTTAATTTCCCTTGGATGTATAACTGAAGATGGAATAGCTAGGTCAAGGGTAAGTACATGCTTAGATCTCTAGATACTGCTAGGAAGTCTCCGAAGTGTGGGCTCCAGTCTCCGCTCTCATCAGCAGTTGGAGAGTTCCAGTGCTCCACATCTTCATTCACACCAGCGACTGCCAGTCTTTTTATTTTTAGTCATGCTGATAGGTATGTAGTGTATCTTATTAGAGTTTTAATTTGCATTTCCGTGTTGGGCATCTTTCCATATTTATTGGCCCCAGGAATATTCACTTTTGTGAAGGGTCTGCTCCATTTTTTTTTTTTTTTTTTTTTTTTTTTTTTTGCCTATGTATTGTTTAGGGTGGTCTACATCTTAAAATTTGTTTTTGGAGTTTTTGGTATATTCCAGTTAAAAAATCCTTTGTCAGATATATGTAATGGTGCCTTCAGATGAAGGGTTGGTTTTCCTGTCTGTCGTCACCCTGTGATTGTTCAAGGATAGGGGGGGCTATCTGTGTTCACCAGTCCCGCAATCTAGTACCATGCCGAGCCTCGCAGCAGGAACCTCTGAGATACATTTAACATTGAATATTTTCTCACTCACTTTTCTTTTTTTTTTTTAGACTAAGTCTCACTCTATCACCCAGGCTGGAGTGCAGAGGCACGATCTCAGCTTGCTGCAACCTCCGCCTCCTGAGTGTGCTAAACTACTTTGTGTTAGCCTGACAGACTCCATCTTGCTGAGAGCCAGACTCCATCTTAACCTCCGCCTCACCCCTCCCACCATTTCTCCCTTGAGTGCATACCTGGGTCATGCTGCTGTGCTGGGTCATGTTGTGCTTACAGCTATAGAGGCATATAACCATTGTAACCATATCCTGCTTGGCAAGCCCACTTGCTATTGTGAAATACTCTCCTTGACTGATTGTATGACAAGTACCGAATACCCACCTTAGTAATCAACAATCATGGGAACCTCCTGCCTCCTAGTTACTAGCCTCCTTATCTAACTTGCTTCTTCTGCTTCTGTAAATCCCGCTTCAGCTAGATGCCTCCTTCTCTATCTTAATCAAGGTATAAAAAAGAATCAACCTTCTTCCTCGGGGCAGAGATTTTGAGCGTGAGCTGACTCTCGATTGCCAGCAAATAAAGGACTCTCAATTGGCACTCAGAGTGTGGCGCTTTCCTTCTGACTCGCTCGGTTATAACACTGAATTCAAGGAATTCTCCTACCTCCTGGGTAGCTGGCACCACAGGCATGCACCACCACACCCAGCTAATTTTTGTGTTTTTAGTAGAGGTGGGGTTTCACCATATTGGCCAGGCTGGTCTCGAACTCCTGACCTCAGGTGATCCGCTTGGCTCAGCCTCCCAAAGTGTTGGGATTACAGGTGTGAGCCACCGTGCCTGGCCATCGATTGCTCATTTCTTAGCTTGTTTGCTCTCACCCTCTGCCCCTTTCTGTGCTCTGCCATGTACTGTAGCAAGGCCACGTAGAATCAGATCCCCATCACACTCCTGACACTCTCTTGCCAGCTGCCTGCCTGTTGGGGTCTGCCAGTGGAAGGCAGGGGTGGGAGATGGAAGGTGGGAAGGGAGATGTGACTCTGCTTCAGATTTCTGATGATTTCTTGGGTGGTGGCAGCAGCACTGGCTAGAGCAACATCAGTGACAAAGTCAGGTGGTGGTGGCTGCAGGGACAGCGACAGAAGGCTAGGAGTGTAGGCTCCTGCATCCTCCTTAAGCAGCTGGACTGACACCAGGAGCCTTAGTGGACAGTGTTCTGGCATCTGAGTGATTTCTACTCCTCAGTCCAGGGTGTTACCAATTTCCTAGTTACAGTGACTCATATTTTTTTTGAGACTTTACTCTGTTGTCCAGGCTGGAGTGCAGTGGTATGTTCTCAGCTCACTGCAACCACCATCCACCTCCCAGGTTCAAGCGATTCTCCTGCCTCAGCCTCCCTAGTAGCTGGGATAACAGGTGCCTGTCACCACATCCTGCTAATTTTATTTTTAGTACAGATAGGTTTCGCCATGTTGGCCAGCCTGGTCTTGAACTCCCAATCTCAAATTATCTGCTGGCCTTGGCCTCCTAAAGTGCTGGGATTACAGGCATGAGCCAACTCGTGCAGCCAGTTGTCTTTTATTTTTTGAGACAGGGTCTTTCTCTATTGCCCAGGCTGGAGTGCAGTGGCACAATTATGGCTCATTGCAGCTTTGAACTCCTGGGCTCAAGCAATCCTCCCACCTCAGCCACTTGAGTAGCTGGGACTGAATAATTATTTATTTTTTGTAGAGATGAGGTCTCACTGTGTTGTGATCCAGGCTGGCTTGAATTCCTGTGCTCAAGCCATCCCTCTTGCCTCGGCCTGCCAAAGCACTGGGATTACAAGTGTGAGTCACTACGCCTGGCCTAAAGTGATTTTTTTTTTTTTTTAGAAACGGAGTCTCATTCTGTCACCAGACTGGAGTGCCATGGTGCGATCTCGGCTCACTGCAACCTTCGCCTCCCGGGTTCAAGCGATTCTCCTGCTTCAACCTCCCGAGTAGCTGGGATTACAGGCGCCCACCACCATACCTGGCTAATTTTTGCATTTTTAGTAGAGACAGGGTTTCACCATCTTGGCTGGGCTGGTGTCAAACTCCTGACCTCGGGATCTACCTGCCTCGGCCTCCCGAAGTGCTGAAATTACAAGCATGAGCCACTGTGCCTGGCCTAAAGTGACTGATTTTTGAGTAAACTTACCTTCTCTCTTTTGGTGCTTCAGTCCTTTAAACATTGTTGTAACAAATTCCTGTGTTAAATCTCTTCTGTTTGAAATACTTAAAGTGGTCTCTGTTTCCTAGTCAGACTCTGACCAGTACAGTATCATACTTGGCACTTGGAATGGCCCCAGAAAACAGACCCTCAGAGATCTGTTTCTGGCTTGAGCTTGAATGCAGTGCAGACCTCACTGCCAGTGGAAAATGAGATATATATATGGCATGAGATATATAAATGAGCAATATATGGCATGTCAATATATAAATATTTGTGGTTGTTCAGCATGAAGGATCCACTGAAGACAAGATTTAAAGGACCAAGGATGCTGCACTTGACGTTTATGGTGGTGATTATGAGCAAGAGGATAGTGAAGTAAATTGGCTACTTTTTTTTTTTTTTGACAGAGTCTCACTCTGTTGCCCTGGCTGGGGTGCAGTGGCGCAATCTCGGCTCACTGCAACCTCCGCCTCCCAGGTTCAAGTGTTCTCCAGCCTCAGCCTCCCCAGTAGCTGGGATTACAGGCGCCCACCATCACATCTGGCTAATTTTTTTGTATTTTTAGTAGAGATGGGGTTTCACCATATTAGCCAGGCTGGTCTAAACTCCTGACCTCAGGTGATCCACCCACCTTGGCCTCCCAAAGTGCTGGGATTACAGGCATGAGCCACTGCGCCTGGCTTAAACTGGCTACTTTTTATAGCATGCTCCCAGAAAATGACATGCTCAGGGCTTTAAATTCTAAGGTCAAGGCATGATCAGAGAACAAGAGCATTTCTATGGTAGTCTTTTAAAGATCTTTTTTTTTTTTGGTAACACAAGGTCTCACTCCCGTTGCCTAGGCTGGAATGCAATGGCATGATCTCAGCTCACTGCAGCCTCAAACTCATGGGCTCAGGTCACTCTCCCACCTCAGCCTCCCAAGTAGCTGGAATTACAGGCGCATGCCACCATGCCTGGCTAATTTTTGTATTTTTTGTACAGACAGGGTTTCACCATGTCGCCCAGGCTGGTCTCGAACTCCTGGGCTCAAGTGATCTGCCCAACTTGGTCTCCCACAGTGCTGGGATTATAGCTGAGGCATCACATCCAGCCAAGATCTTTTTTTTTTGTAGCAAATAGCATAACTGGCAGCAAATCAGTCCCAAAATTTAATTATGTATGTTGCAGAACTACAATGTCATGGTGAATTCATAGCCTTGCCAGTTCCCTTAGGTGAAATTTAAGGCACTGATTGGAAAGGGGTGAGATCTTGAGAGTTACAATAGAAATATAAGCATCTTCCACCCACAAATCTTCAGGCCTCCCTTGCAGAAGCAGCAGGCACTTCTCCCCTGTCTGAATAGCCTTTTCTTGTTTGAATAAGAATGATCACATCTGTTAAGTTCCCTTGCAAGAAAATAGGGTTGCTTCAAGGGACAACCCCAGTTTAGGATGTTGTCAAGACCCACCCTAACAACTTCTTGCCTCCATATCCAGAACTAGAATCAGGTATCAGCACTCCTGGGGAGAGCAAGCACAAAGTCTGACTTAGGAGGAAGTAAGTACAAACTAAAACTACTGTTAGTTTAGGCAGCAATGAATTAGTCACTAAGTATCAAGTGAGTAACATGCGAATTCTGCTAACTTTTATGAATAGAAACCTGGTGTGAGAATGAATTCCAAGCTGTCTGACTAAACAGGCAGGATGTGAGTATGACATCAGATCAGGCCACATTATAGACAGGAGTGTGCTAGCGAAGCCTGACTGTAATGTTTCAGCCTAAGCATCTAGGAGCAGCCCTGCTGGCTGGCTCACCAAAACCTAGGCTCAATAATAGCCTAGATGCAATGAAATCGAGAAGCCTAACATAATGAAGAGGGGACACCTATGGCTTAGTAAGAAAAGAGTGTTGGGGTGGATTTATCTTCGGTGACTCACACGTTCACCAACCCCACTAAGTTCTCAGTAGGTCCCAAAGTACACTCTATTACTGAGGCACTGAGAGATGCATTAGTTAAGACTGGCAACTGTAAAAGAGAGGTGGTGACTGTTCTTTACAGGACAGAGCTGGTGATGGGATCACCGATTTCAGAGGAAAGGTGTGATTCTACAGCAGCAGAGGCCAAGTGGCAGCACTGAACTGCTAGAGGCCAGGTGGATGCAAACCCTGCCATGGATGGCAAAGATAAAATGATCTAGCTGGGCGCGGTGGCTCACGCCTGTAATCTCCCAGCACTTTGGGAGGCCGAGGCGGGCGGATCACCTGAGGTCAGCAGTTCAAGACCAGCCTGACCAACATGGAGAAACCCCATCTCTACTAAAAATACAAAATTAGCTGGGCGTGGTGGCGCACGTGTACAGTATCAGCTACGCGGTAGGCTGAGGCAGGAGAATTGCTTGAACCCGGGAGGTGGAGGCTGTGGTGAGCAGAGACTGCGCCATTGCACTCCAGCCTGGGCAACAGAGCAAAAGCTTCATCTCAAAAAAAAAAAAGTTAATCTCATAAACTGTGGTGAAAAAAAAACACAGAATTTAACTTACTAAAAACTTAGATTCTGGGTAAATACTGAAAAATTTCTCAAAACGTATCAGTTATTCAGGAAGTAGTTATCGAGTGCAGGTCCACAAAGCATGTTAAGCAAACACACAGCTCCCAAAAGAAGGGTGTGGTCCTTGGCCACGGTGGATACATCCTACAAAATGAATGTAACTGCTGGACGACAGAGTCTCTGTTTAAAAAAAAAAAAAAAAGTCTTCCTTATAGAAGGTTGACTAATCAATGTAAAAGGAATGCTTGGCAAGCACCTTGGTAAATGTTCAATTAAGAATCACCAATGGGGCTGAGCGCGGTGGCTCACGCCTGTAATCCCAGCACTTTGGGAGGCCGAGGCGGGTAGATCACAAGGTCAGGAGCTCGAGACCATCCTGACCAACATGGTGAAACACCGCCTCTACTAAAAATACAAAAATTAGCTGGGTGTGGTGATGCGCACCTGTAGTCCCAGTGACTCAGGAGGCTGAGGCAGGAGAATCACTTGAACCTGGGAGGCGGAGGCTGCAGTGAGCCGAGATCGCCCCACAGTGTTCCAGCCTGGGTGACACAGCGAGACTCTGTCTCAAACAAAACAAAACAAAACAAAACAAAACATCATCAGTGAATGTTAAATCTATGTGGATAAAAGCTTGATGGGGAAATGTCTCAACAGTGTCTCCCGTAAAGACAACCATCATTACAGTAGAGACATCTGGCAGACAGCACCTGAACCAAGTAAACATCACGAGTGGCTCAAACTGACCTCATGTCTCCTGGTGTGATGGACGGAGGACTAATATCACTTCTGTAGTATTCCTGTCAAAACTGCATAATCACAATCAAATCATGAGAAAACATCGGGGAAATCCAAATGGAGGGCATTCTAAAAAACAACTGCCCTCCACTCTGGTTAAGGTGTGAAAGAGTAAGACAGACTGAGGAACTGTTCCAGATTAAGGGAGACTCAAAAACATGATAACTAAATACAAAAAGTGATCATGGATGACATCTGGTGCCTTCTTGCTTTTATTAAAAATATTAGTGCCGGCTGGGCGCAGTGGCTCATGCCTGTAATCCCAGCACTTTGGGAGGCCGAGGTGGGTGGATCACAAGGTCAGGGCTCAAAATCAGCCTAGCCAACATAGTGAAACCCTGTCTCTACTAAAAATACAGAAACTTAGCTGGGTGTGGTGTTGGGCGCCTGCAGTCCCAGCTACTCCGGAGGCTGAGGCAGGAGAATCACTTGAACCCGGGAGGCAGAGGTTGCAGTGAGCCAAGATTGCGCCACTGCACTTCTGCCCGGGCAACAGTGCAAGACTCCATCTCAAAAAAAAAAAAAAAAAAAAAAAAAAAAATTAGTGGCCTGGCTGCAGTGGCTTTTCTGTAATCCCAACACTCTGGGAAGCCAAGGTGTAAGGACTGCTTGAGGCCAGGAGTTCGAAACCAACCTGGGCAACATGGAGAGCCTCTGTCTCCACCAAAAAAAAAATAATAATAATAATTAGTTGGGCGTGGTGCCATGTACCCATAGTCCCAGGTACTCAAGAGGTTAAGGTGAGAATGGCTAGGGCCCAGGAGTTCAAGGCTGCAATAAGCTATGGTCAGGCCACTGCACTCCAGCTTGGGTGACAAAGTGAGACCCTGTCTGAAAAAAAAAAAAATTAATGGAACAACTGGTGAAATATGAATGAAGCCTGGCTATTAACAGTACTGTAGTGTCAATTTCCTAATTCTGATAACTGCATTGTGGTATGTCGGAGCAGGTCCTCATTTTGAGGAAACTCACTGGGTTCAGGAATAAGGGACATGATATATGCAAATTAGTCAAAAATGATTCATTTAAAAAAACCCACTTATTGTGACATTATAGTTATTGAGAGAAGATGACAAAGTAGGTATGATCCAACGTTAACAACTAGAGAACTCAGGTGAAGGTGACGTGCAAGGCCTTTGTGCTGTTCTTGCAACTTAAAGTCAAATTATTTCAAAATAAAAGTAATCCTCCCCACCAAAAATCTTAATTTTTCAACAAATTATGTATCTAGGCAATTGTCATCAAGGAATGTTTAAACTGCTACATGTAAGAGCAACAGGACTTTTATAATGGGTGAATCCACCTGATAGCAATGGAATTGATGAATTCTGACATCAGTAAAACTAGAACAACCAGACAACAGTGTGACTGCGATACAGAGGGAAGGGCACCACGTCACCAACAAAGGATTCTTGAGGGGTGGGGAAGGGAGAACCTGGTTGTAGTCAAGCCTCCAGATCTGATTAATTCACAGAAAACATGGCGAGGTGGGGGGATGAAGAAATTGACACCATTAAGACGCTTCTTGCTAAATCCAGAGAATATGAAATGTTCAGTGAATAAATGATCCACTTCTTCAACTGTTTCTTTTCTTTTTGTAGGGAGAACTGTTAAGACTAAAGGAGACTTAAAGCGTTATCAACCAAATGCAATGAACAGTTTTGATTTTGATTCAAACTTTGTGAAAAGACACCTTTGAGACAATCTGAGAAAATCATCTATGGACCTGATAAGGCAATGTGGGTGGTTCTTCTAAGATGTCCTCTGTAATCATATTAATTAAAATATTTATGAGTGACATGATAGGATTTGGTTTAAAATATTCTAAGGGAACAAAGTGGAATAAATGCAACAAAATGGGCAAAATGTCAGTAATTGCTGAAGCCAGGTTGTATTAGGTAGGAGTTTGTTACAGGAGTCTACTTCTATGTATATTTGACTTTTTTTTTTAGCTTTCACATTTTTCATCAATCCCTAGAATATTTTCATTAAAAGAAAAACTCAGCTGGGCGCAGTGGCTCAAACCTGTAATCCCAGCACTTTGGGAAGCTGAGGAGGGCAGATCACCTGAGGTCAGAAGTTCCAGACCAGCCTGGCCAACACGAAAAACCCCATCTGTACTAAAAATACAAAAATTAGCCGGGCTTGGTGGTGAACACCTATAATCCCAGCTACTTGGGAGGCTGAGGCAGGAGAATCACTTGAACCCGGGAGGCAGAGGTTGCAGTGAGCTGGGATCACACCATTGCACTCTAGCCTGGGCAACAAGAGTGAAACTTTGTCTCCAAAAAGAAAGAAAGAAAAAGAAAGAAAGAAAGAAAGAAAAAGAAAAGAAAAGAAAAAAGAAAAACTGGTCTTGAGAAACAACTAATTGAATATGACCAAACCCAGTGACCTTAGGCTTGCTAAAGACTCAGACCCCTCACAAATGAAGGTTCAGGCCACCCAACAGATGAGGGGCTGGCAAAGGGTGAGTGGAACTTAGAAGGGGCAGTAAAGACTTTAAGCCAACACCCTCCACAGGCTTGTGATCAGGTACAGAAACAAGAACTGTGGCAGCTATGTGCATGTTATTCCTTCATATATATATATATATATATATATATATATATATGTTTGCCGATATGAACCAACTTTTCTCCTACTTTCTCCTACTAATTTACATAAATACAACTTATTACTTAAGACGTCAAATAGTCAGGTGAGACTGAACTTGAAGCTCCTATCACCTAAAGATGGACGTAACGACTGAACGACTGATGGATGGGACGAGTGGATACAGTGTTAGTAGCTTCCCTACAGTTACTAACCTTCAGTAACTTTCCCCAATGTCGTTCCCAACACTTCAAACACCAATTCTTTTCCTTTTTTACGTTTATCTAGGGTGGTTTCTGTTTCATGATAGAACCCTGACCTGCTTAAGGCTCCATTCCATGTTACAGAAGTCAGAAAATCCAGGCAGGTGACTGTTCCCCTACGCAAGGCTCACCATGCTTGCCTTTCAACTTGGGTCTCCTTCAGTAAAATTGCAAAGGGTTATTCGTCACACACCGTCAAGAAACCAAGCGTCAACAGTACTGCTGCACACATGCCTTACACTCACACACACACTAGGAAACCGGAGCTGAAATCTGAGAACTAAGCTAGGCTGGTGGGTCCCAACTGAGGCTGTCCATTTAGAACTCTGGGGAATCTGAAAATAATTTCCAATGCACAGTCCCACCCCAGGTTAGAAACTCTGGGACATGGAGCTTAGGGATTGATTTTTGTTTCAAGTTCCTTAGGTGATCTGGGCCAACCCCCTCATCTAACAGACAAGGAAACTGAGGCCCAGAGACAGGTCAGAAAAGAGTGGTTAATGAGGCTGGTGCTAAAATGCAGCCTTCTGGAACCCATACCACATTGCCTCTCTAAGGGTTACTTCTTTGCACTAATTATAAGACATCTAAGAAGGTGTTTACCGATTTCATATGCTCTACTGCATCGACATATGTGCCCATGAATGCCCTTCTCACTTGCAAAATGGCCTACAAGTGGTAAACTTTTTTTTTTTTTTTTTTTTTTTTTTTTTAATGGCGACTCGCTCTGTTGCCCAGGCTGGAGTGCAATGGTGCGATCTCTGCTCACTGCAACCTCCACCTCCCGGTCTGCCTCAGCCTCCTAAGTAGCTGGGATTACAGGCGGTGTCACCACGCCCAGCTAATTTTTGTATTTTTTAGTAGAGACAGGCTTTCTCCTTATTGGCCAGGCTGAGACTCGAACTCCTGACCTCAGGTGATTCACCTGCCTTGGCCTCCCAAAGTGCTGGGATTACAGGTGTGAGCCATCACTCCCAGCCTTGTGAAGCACTTCTGTGCTGGGAATGTACTATGTAATTACAATTTTCTTGATCACAACTCCCTGATAGTTGTCGTTTCACAGATGGGAGAAAAATAAGAGAGAAACTTGCCCCAAGTAACTGATCAACATGCAAATCTGACAGTTTGATTCCAGGGTTACCATGCACAAAACCACTCCCAGGTTCACTCCATAGGGTACTTAAAAAAAAACAAAACAAATTCCAGGCCAGGCGCAGTGGCTCACGCCTGTAATCCCAGCACTTTGGGAAGCCAAGGCGGGTGGATCACCTGAGGTCAGGAGTTTGAGACCAGCCTAGCCAACACGGTGAAACCCTGTCTATACAAAAAATACAAAAAGTAGCTGGGCGTGGTGGTGGG